>OX637885.1:2627918-3941878 GCA_951802675.2 Boloria euphrosyne | reverse complement strand
TTTTTTTAACTATAAAACCATAAATAATTCTAACTACTAAAGTAATTGAAACTTTTTGTAAGTAGTTATGTTGATCTATAACTTTAAATATAGACTATAGAAAAAATAAAAACACTATAGTATAGTATATATATAGGATGATAGTTCTGCAATTTACCGATAGAGTCAGCTCGCCAATAACATGCACAGATTAGGCAAATATCAAACGATTGAAAGCAATGTACAATATAATTTAATCCTCTGTAACTTTCAAATGAGAATAACTTCTAATGCATAAAATAGGCTTCTGTATAATGAAATATTTACATTTTACAAGTTTCAATCTGGCAACATTGTTAGGCCTTACAAGGTATTTTCGTGGGTAGTGATTAAAGAATCTTAATCATAAATTATTTGTTCACGTAGGTGCTAAACCATCATTAGAATTATTATTTTTCTATTGTTATTTTAAACAAATAAAAACTTTAATGCTTCTTATGTGTTATCTGTTAGTACTCGTATTATTAAAAAAAAGACTACCCCATACGTACCTTCCTTTCGTATCATAAATCGTATCGTAATAAAAGACTACTCCATATGTACCTTTTTCATCGTAACTTTTTAACCGACTTCAAAAAAAGGAGGAGGTTATCAATTCGTCGGGGACTTTTTTTTTTTTTTTTTTTTTTTTTTTTTTTTTCTATGTATGTTCCCCGATTACTCGACGATGGCTGGACCGATTTGGAAAATTCTTTTTTTGTTTGAAAGGGTATAGTTTCTAGTTGGTCCCATAGTCACCAAGTCACGATCTGATGATGGGATCCCAGGGAAATCGAAGACAACTCTCAAATTTTATAGGCACTTATTACGTTTTTCATATATTTTCTAAAGCTGTTCAAGTATTTGCGTCTGATAATCATCATCTCCTGTGGTTGAGCTAATGATGGAAGGTACAACTCCTCAACGGTTAGGAGTAAAAAGAAAATTCTTTCAATATTATACGTAATTATAGACCGATAGTTAAATTCTTTCAGGCTCTTATTAACCGACTCTAAAAAAAGGAGGAGGTTCTCAATTCGTTGGGGACTTTTTTTTATGTACGTTCCCCATTACTCGAAGATGGCTGGACTGATTTCGAAAATTCTTTTTTGTACATAAACAAAATAAGTATCTACTTTCCGCTAAAAATTTGAAAATAAATTATTTTTAACAAAAAACAAAAACCGACTTCAAAACTAAACAAATCTAAACTAAAAAGTAGAAAATAATACTTTTAAGAACTTCGTTAATTTAGAAGTCGGTGCCAGCCAAAGCAAAATAGCCTTAAATAGACACATAAGTATTCGATTAATCTATATCTATAATATTTGTAAACATAATCAAAATACCGTTCGAAAGTTCCTTGCAAAGGCAAGATAAGTATATCCGTCTTGGCTGGCACCGACTTCAAAATTAACGAAGTTCTTAAAAGTATTATTTTCTACTTTTTAGTTTAGATTTTTTGATTTTTATTGATATGGTATATACTTTGGTACATAATTCATAATATTACCTGTAGTATGTTACGTTTCAGAAAATAAATTAAAACGACACCCAGCAAATACGAAACTATCAATTTACTCGTTAGAAGCATCTATTTTTTTTATCAAAAATAATCTAAACGATATGCGTCCATCCATTTGTTTTACATGTATTGTATTTGTAGATTTTTTGGTATCCGGTCAAAATTATAATAGAGCTACCTACTATATAACAAAAATTGATAAAAAATAATCTAAATGTAACAAAGTGCTTATAAAATGTAAAATGGTTCTTATGTTATTATTAGTCTGCCACAAAAATCATATATTATCATGTTGTGAATATAATGTCACATGTATGTAAATAAAAAGCAATAAATCATAAAACCTGACGACTCTGCCATATTTTAGACTATGAGCTAATTATAATTATCAGGTTTTTTTTAAAAGGTATAAATTTATACGTATGACTTATTTTTTATCTGTATTTGAGCCATAAATTCTCTTAATTATTTCATAAAGGACAAAGTCAGAACAAGGTGCATAATTTAATTCCTACTGTCGTATCATGTCATCAGCCCTTATTTCAACGTCCCATTAATGGGCATAGGCCTCCTTCAGTACGAGGGGGATCAGGCTATAGCCCACCGCGATAGTGCGTGTTGGCGGACTTCACATGTCTTACGAAAACTTGCTAGGTTTTCTCAGACATGCAGGTTTCCTCACGATGTTTTCCTTCACCGTAAGACAAGGTAATCAGGATAGAAATGATTCGCACATAAAAATACCAGAGGTGCAAGACCCGGATTTGAACCCACATCACTCGGTTATACAAGGGAGCGCGTTACCGCTGGGCTACCACTGCGTGATATGAAATTCCTATTAACCTTTGTGTAATTAAAATAATACACAAGTTACTTACTCAAATACCCTTATTATGTTGTACAGAATTCTGATAACTCAAGTCCAATTCGCACTTGGCTATTTTTTATGCTGAGCTACTGTCATACCATATTTGGTACAGTTATAATTATTATTTTGGATAGTGATTGATGAATGGATAATGACAACCTAAGTTTTTATCATTAGAAATACGCCTACGCGAAACCAAATATCATTAGGTATGTACTTCAATCAGTTGTTTTTTTTTGAACATTCGTATTGTAGAGTTCATCAACCTTTTGAAATTACTAACCTGATTATTTACTCGTAAGTACGAGTACTTACAGCAATATTAAAAAAATCAATTAATATTAGTTACTATAAGTAAGTTTACTTATAGGGCATTTCAAGTTGACAATAAAAAAATCTAGCTCTGAAATTCATTCATTCCAGGGATATGAACATGAAAATTTATTTGAAGATTTAATTTATCGTAATACATCAATACTGACACGTTTGGCTATGTTGGTAGTGACCCTACTTTCTGCGCCAGCAGTCGCGGGTTCGAGTCCCGCTAGGGGCATTCATTTGTTGAGCATGAATGTTTGTACTCCAGTCATTGGTGCTAATTAATAATATGTATGTATTAAAATTTATATGTGTAAGTAGTAATATCAACTATCTGGTATCCGTAACACAAGCACGTAACGTAGCTTACCACGAAACTAGATGGCGCTGTTGTAATAATGTCCCAACATATTTATTATTTATTTATTGTAATATATTTTTTTAATATGAATTAATTTTTTACTAATATAGATATTAGTATCATTTTAGATAAACACATAAACTTATTTTTAATAAACACACAAACCAAGGCCAAATGAAGTTAGCAGCATATAACTTTATATATTATATATTATTTGAATTGGAGCGCGACAAACTGTCTGGCATCGGTCCAGAGCAAAGTGGGGTAACCATTTTACAATATTTACATAACAATAAAATACGATGCCAAAGTAAAGCGTATTTTTATACTTAGTAAAGGTAACCTTGAATACTCTGCTTTATTTGTAAGGTACATTCGATATCTTAAGAAAATAATTTTGATTGTAAGTAGGTACATATTCTACTTTAAGGTCAGGTCAAAGTCTGTAGATCCCTTGATAAAAGGATATAAAAAATATAAACATATTAGAACATGTGAACAAAAAAAATTAATACTTGAATAAAATTTTTCTAATTTTACTTATTACAATAGACAGTAAATTCAGAAATATGTAAATTAAATGGCTGTTTAGTGACTTACGTACAAAAAATATGGTGAACCTAACAACGACAATACAATCTTTACAAACCCTGGCAAGTTTAAAATTAAGTTCGTTGACCTTTCACTTGTTTATATTGTATTAATAAGTACATAGTATACAGTTATCATTTAAATTTAAATATGGTCTCTATCTACACTATATCTATAAACAAAAGTAGCCTATGTTACTCCTTATAACATCAGCTATCTGCGAGTGAACGTCCTGTCAAAATTGGTCCAGCCGTTTCAGAGATAAGCGGGAACAAACAAACAGACAGACGGACAGTCAAGCAGATAGTCAGACAGACAGACAGATAAAATTGTTAAAAATTGATTTTTTGATAAGTACCGTATTTACTTTTATATGCAATTATATAAATTGAAATTAAGTATATAATAATTACATATATAAATTGCAATTATATAATAATTATATAAATTGCAATTATATATTAGAAAAGCTTTTAATTTGAAATAAAGAACAGACATTTCAATTTTATTTATATATGTACTGATAAATGCAACTTTCATTACGAAAACGTGATGCATGTTATACAGATTTATGCAGCTATCCACCCGTTCGTGTGAAGAGTCTATTGCAAAGGTTATCGTAACTTCGATTACGGTTAGGTGTTGGTCTGCCCACTACATCTTGGGGTGGAGGAATTGTGACAAGGTGATACCACCTGAAGTTGGGCACAGGTGGCCCGTTGGGGTTTTTTGGAGATTTTCTATTACAAGACGATATACATTATCTCATTTGATTGATTATTATTGAATGAAACGAAGGGTTTTATCAAGGGGGGAATATGAGTATATAGGATATGACGACAACAGTTCTGATGGGCGATCCTCTAGGAGTCTAGGCATTTCAGTTGTCTGTCAAGGGAATCGCCCTGTGCAGCAGGGTCACTTGTTTGGTTTCATTAGCAATCCCGTATAATTTTTACAAGGCGATAAGGACACTCTAGGGTATGTAACTTATGTTCAAAATAGTGTAAATTATTTCTTAACTTACAAATTTACTGTCCAAGCGTTTATTCATTTTTATGAGTTGGATTTTCATAAATTCTGCTTAGTTAATTTCTTGGTAGTCTTTATAAGCAGAAAGTGCTTAATCAATCATGTGGTACTTTTCTGAGTTCGGTGTACACTGTACAAGTTACCGATAAAATCAAAGATCAATGATAAAAAATATCTTAAAAATGACATATTATATCTAGATCACAATATTATCTACGAGTATCTAACCTACCTAACCTTTGTATGTTGTAAGTTTCTATTTTTGCTTATAATTCCAGGAACTCTCTTTTTTATCTAACATTTTACATTTTAAAAAAATCTGAGAAAATTCTTGACAAAGAAATAATCTTGTATTCATTTCTTTTATAAATAGCACTAAAGTATCTTTTGGTTCACTATAATGGTAGGTTCTTCAAATATAAAAATATTATCAAGAGGAACTGAAGATTACAAATTAAGTCGCAGTGCCAGTCTTTGTAACTATATAACAAATATAGTTCGTAAACTTTAAAATAATTTTAACTTTCAAAATTATATTCAAGTATATTGTAGGTATATTTTAATCAGTATGTTATATAATTTATGATGCTACTTGAAAAGTTTGTGTGAATTCCTTTGTACTATATAATAGAAGGAGGTAATACTTAATACTACTGCACCTATTAATAAACTTTATTAAATATCCTAGGTCACAGTGCAAATAGTATTATACTTCATACATTAAGATTACACGTGCCTTCCGCCTCTGGCGGTACGTAATCACATTAACTCAAAGGCGATTACTATCAGTTATCTAGTTAACTTAATATTTAAATCTAGAATTTAATTTCCTACTTCCAGCGTCATGTACTATCCTCTTTGAAGGTTTGTAAGAATTTTAAATTATGTAAATATTTTTGTATAGAAAAAGTCTGTTTTCTCACACATTTACGTTCACGCATTCAGACCGTATTTGTTATAAGTATGAATTAATTTAGACTTATAATAATTGTCCTAGTTTGGTTAGGAAGATTTTTCTTATGAACTCAAAATTATAACAAAAAATATAGAATCATTTTTTTCATATTTACACTTACCCTTGGTTTGCTTGGTCTTTACCTTTTTTGATTCGTACCCTATTTTCTTTTGCTAAAATAAAACTAGCCCAATTTACCCACAATTATTGCATTAGCTATTTGCCATTGAAAACTTGTCTAGCCGTTTCAAAAATAAGCGATAACAAACAGACAGATAGACAAAATGATAAAAAATAAGTTATAATATATTTAAAGTACCGTATATTTTTTAGTTACATAAACAGCACTTCGATACGAAAATTTCGATGGATTAAAGTTGGTTAATCAATCACGGCTGAGCAAATGAAACTTTTATTTTTATTTTTTTATGATTTGGCATCAAAAAATACTTATAACCCTAAGTTTTTAATAGTGATTGGAACGCGGGCGGAGCCGCAGGAATTGCTATTATACGATAAGTTTGAAGTACGAGCGGATATTTAGTTACAAGAACCGTTCCGCCCAAATACGTTAAAACAAAGGAGATCAATATCTTCGAGCAACGTTTAATTTTGAACAGGACAAACGTAAGATATTTATAGAATTGAGTCTTAATTAAAATAAAATAAGAATCACTTTTCGTTAAAAATTTAGACACTGATTCATCACACTATTACGAGTATCTACTGGTAGAATTACTATTATCTTTATAAAATCAAGGGTAATTTTGCAAAAACCATACATTAGTAATAGGTTATGATATTTTTATTAAACAGTAATTATTTTTTTGAACACTGAAAAAACAGCATATTTTTTTATATAACATACTTATAAGTTATAACTATTATCAAAACTTTTTGTGTTATGTAATAAGTATGTAAAATAAATGAAAAAAATAATGTATTCTTAGCAAGATATAATATGTTGGGACAACAACAACAACATCAAGATACCAGATAGACGTATTAAAATATATATAAAAGCTTTGTTGCAACCACTTAAAATAACCCTTATTGATTATCGTATCGTTATCAGGTGTTTCTTCATAATTTTATCGTTTATCGGTTACACGCCATTGTTCCAAAATATGAGTAATGTATTATAGTACATATGCCTTATACTCGAAGTATTTTGCTATAACTGAGGTTAAATGTTGTTGGAGAAGACAATTCAGAACATTTTTCTCGTGTATTTGTAATCTGTAACGGTATTTTTTGTTTAGTAGTAGTTAAAACATTTCACATTCCTTTTGATATACTTATATACTTATAAACGTAGATAATGTATATCCATGATTGTACCTTTACCTATTTTACTCAAATTTTCAACACATTGCGAGTTATGCTTTTGCAGATTTTTCTGTAGGGTTTAAGACCCATTAAAAATATACATACAATTACTATTTGTTTGCTTTGATTTGCATTACCTATATTTTTTAGGATGAATTGATAGTGCTGTCGCGAATACCGTAGGGTAGTCGCGATATAAGTGTTTAAATATTTAAATATTATCTGTCATAAACGTGAGGGTAGAACGATGACAGCTAAATAGAATAGATTGAGATTTGAAACAGACGTGTTCGAAACGCGGTCGTGTACGGAACGCTGACCAGATGAGGTGCGAGCTCCCAAGTGAAAGTATTCCGTGGGTGCGAGGCAGATCAGGCGCAACACCGTGTTTGCCAAGTAAGTGAATTTATTTTACCAGCGTGTGATAATGCAGTGGTGTTGCGTGGGAGCCGTGGTTGCTCATAAATTATATTTAGAGTTTCAGTGCAACTAGTGGAGTTGCGTGAGAGCCGTTGTTGCTCATAAATTATCAGCAGTGCAACTAGTGGAGTTGCGTGGGAGCCGTTGCTCATAAATTATCAACAGTGCAACTAGTGGAGTTGCGTGAGAGCCGTTGTTGCTCATAAATTATCAGCAGTGCAACTAGTGGAGTTGCGTGGGAGCGGTTGCTCATAAATTATCAGCAGTGCAACTATTGGAGTTGCGTGGGAGCCGTTGTTGCTCATAAATTATCAGCAGTGCAACTAGTGGAGTTGCGTGGGAGCCGTTGCTCATAAATTATCAGCAGTGCAACTAGTGGAGTTGCGTGGGAGCCGTTGCTCATAAATTATCAGCAGTGCAACTAGTGGAGTTGCGTGGGAGCCGTTGCTCATAAATTATCAGCAGCAACTCGGTGGAGTTGCGTGGGAGCCGTTGTTGCTCATAAATTAGATCCTAGAGTGTTGAATTTAGTATCGTGAGTTCAGTCGCTCGTAAATCAGTTTAGCGATGCTCAGGGTGGCTATAGGGAAGGTTGGAGGCCACTAGCGAGGGTACCAGACCCTCATAAATCAGTTTCTTTTTTATTACCAGCAAATCATGTGTACTTACGTCCATCAGTTACATTATAATTGCGATACGCCGTTATATTCGAGATATTCGTCCAATACCAACGAACTGGGTACCCGGCGCCCAGGGTATTTGGCGACAAGTGCCAGTAAATGTTTACCCGAGTTATAAGTTACTACTACAATTTTGTAATAATCGGTGCAGTACTTTTTTCAGGCATTGTTTCTTTTTAAATTAAATATCGCTATATATAGGAATGAAGGTAGAAATTTAGGTACGTGCAAATATCGATATACATACTTACATGTGCAAAAAGCCACCAATTCATCGAACTGACGCATTACCAATTACCATACGGTACCCCGGTTATAACGGGACCAAAGCTGCAATACTTTATTTTGTCCGATTTCAAAGAGTACGTTACTCAATTCGGCTGCATGCTGCTGCTTTTATGGCTGTTGTGTAGTATTGTGTTGGAAGTATAGAAGTCCTTCGTCAATTTTGAATCAATTTTTTATGGTAAACCTTGGTCTCTCTCACTATAATATGATCTTGGCTGTAAATTAAAGGGCGGCCGGGGAAATAAGACCGGAAACAGAATTAAAAAAAAGTCACGACTAAATCAAAATGGACAGTTTCATTTACTATGTCAAAGATTTGCGTTAATCTTAGAATGCATTTAACATTCAATAAAAACTAAGTTTTTATTATTATATTCCTGATATATTCTTAGAGAAAAAATATTGATATTAAATATTTTTAAAAAGAATATTTAGATGTAGGTATCAAAAAAATCAAAGATAAGCCATTTATTTTGTGATATAAGAATGTTATTAATCAACATACGCACAATTAATTTACGCTCTTATTTTGAAAGCAAAATTGTATCCATAAATGACTAGGCGGCGCGGCGTAATGGCGCGTAACAAAGGAAGCATTTACCACTTTTCCATTTCTCATTGAATAAACATTAATAATTAATTTTTATAACTAACACAATATAATACTTTACTTTTAATACATATATAATATTTACTTTATAAGAAAAAAAGGTTTTAGTGTAGTAGTATACTTAGTAGTGATATAGATACTCTATAAAGTTGACTTTAGAAGGAACAACGAATATATTGTTTACTAGCGGAACCCGCGGCTTCGCTCGCGCTAAATCTAGGAATGAACCCAAGCGAAGCGAGGGTGAGTCGCTAGTACAAAATATTTAACAGGGGCTGCAGTGTATAATTAAACACATTTTATTTATTTAAAATTTAATTATATATAATGTTACAGCGTATACCTACTCATTATATATGCCTCAGATTGTATTCATAATAATAAGATAACAAAACTTGGTTATGCTTTAACTCTTCTTTATCCACCAAAAATATTTAATAAATATTCAAATAATAATAAGTATTGTGTATCAGTGGCGAAGAATGAAATTTTAGCAAGGGGCCTACAGTTTAACCCACAGTTTTATAAAACAATTCACAAAAATAAAGAACGTAATCGTGATAATTTTTTCTTTTCATATTAATTTTTTAAATATATATATGTATATATATATATATATATATACATATATATATATATATGTACATATATATATATATGTACATATATATATATATATATATATATATATATATATATATATATATATATATATATATATATATATATATATATATATATATAAATAATATACATAAAATATTATAGCAAAATACAATTAACACTTACTCAAATTGAATAATAAAAATATTATTATTTTTAATAGTATATTTTACAAACGAAGTACGTTTTAAAAGGATTTTTATATATAAAATACCGCCATCTGCTAACATCTGTTTGAACGACTTCATCTTACTGAAGAGATTGATTTATTATTTATTTATCAAGTGAACTACTAAATTAAACGTAAAATATGTAGATAGGGGGGTTTATTTATTATATTTCAAATTATATTGGTTGTTAAATTACCTAACGCTTTTAAAATAATGTAACGCCACACCACATTGTGTAGCCGAGCCTTATGACGCCACGCCATAGCCAAGCGAAGCTAAGCCAAAGCCAAAGCCATCCGGTTCGTGAGTGGTCTGCCGATTGGGAGTGACGTCACATCCTACCGCCAAAAATAAGAATGTTATAAAAGACCCATTGTTAATTTCTCGGATTATTCTTGTGTTAGCGTCGAACTAAGTAGAAACTGCCAGTTTGTATCTTATTAATTAATAAACTAATAGTTTGCATAAAGTGTGCACGTGTTTGTTTTACCTGTGTCGTTTTACTCAGAAGTGGTATAATGAAACGTAATCGCCCTAATGAAACCGGCAACGGAGTCCGTCCGCCTGGATGGAGCGAGCAAGAACAATCATATCATCATACCAGCGAAGATGAAGAATACCCGCGAGAAAAATACTAAAGTGCTTGCTAGAAAATGAAGTTGAGAGGGCAATACATGAACTTAATGAAGAAACCGTACCGCTTAGTCATTTTAAAGGCCATCGTGCAGCGTCCCTCATACCAGAATTTGACCCCGATGGAGAAGATTGCACAGTAAAAACATGGTTGAAGAAAATTGACCAGTTGGGCGACATACATGGCTGGGACGATAAAGTAAAAGCCTTTCACCTACAAGACAAACTTCGCGGGCAAGCTCGAAAGTGGTACAACAGACTTGATGAATATAACTATACCTGGAATGAGTGGAAACACTTGTTGGTACGAGCTTTTCCCAAATATCGTGATTATAGTGCTTTATTAGACGAAATGATGCATAGAAAAAAATTACCCAACGAGACAATGACGAAATATTATCAAGATAAAATCGCCATGTGTTTTCGCTGCAACCTATCTGACGCTGCCAGTGTCTCGTGCATAATCAGAGGATTACCGATTTCACTACAACCAAATGCACGTGCTTTCCAATGCCAGCGTCCGGATGAACTATATGAGTCCTTTCTATGCGCACTCGATGATTATCGTTTACCAACATTTGAAGCACGCGCGCCAATCAAGGATACTAAACAGATGTCCACCCCAGATAAAAAAGTTAACCCTGAAATCGATCCCTGTCCTCGTTGCAAGAAGACGGGTCACCTTTTACGTAATTGTACTCTACCTGATCAACGAGTTTGTTTCAAGTGCGGTCTGCAAGGTCATATTGCCTCCCGCTGTTCAAGTATACTAACTTCACATGCCAAACCTGCCCTTGAATCGAATAGCAATACCAAGGAAATCAAAATAGTGCAAAATTATAGCGAAATATATAAAAAGGTTGTGAAGGTCAACGGGATTTTTCTTAAGTCATATATTGATACGGGAAGTCAAGTGAATGTTATAAATTCTCGAATTGTTTCTCTTTTGTCACTCAAAGTTTCGTCTACTAACACTATCTTAAAAGGTTTTTCTGGTGGTTTACTTACTAGCCGAGGGGAAGTACAATTTGATCTAGAAATCGACAACATTCTAGTACAATGTACTGCACACGTCACTGAAATGGATATGCAAGATATTCATTTATTAATTGGACAACCAATCATAAACGCTGATCACGTATCACTTGTGGTGACAAATGGGACAGCTACTCTAAGAGTGGATTCTGATCCTTTTACCGGATTTGATGTAGTGGAAGAGCTTAACAAGTTTAAAGTGGTGACTTCAAGCAAGGAATCTCTACCACCCGGTGCCTCAATTATCAAAGTTAGAGTGCTGGGTAATACGTCCGGAAACGATGTTTGTACAGCGCCACGCCACTATGAACTGCAAGGCGTGTCATACATGTTACCAGCGACCTTGCTCCGAGGTGGCGAGGGCTACATTAAGGTTGTCAACACTGGAGCCGTCAATGTCGACTGGGAAGCCGGCGAGATTTTAGCTCGTGCTGAGAGCTGTGACAAATTAGCCAGCCAGCCTAGCCAGGTGAGTCAAGCCAAGCCATTATTATTCAACTTGCCTAATACTTTGCTAAATAATAAAAATTGTTTAATGACTACTACTAACAATATACATAATGTAAATTCGTCTGCCTCCATCTTTACGGTGAATCAAATCTCTAGTATCCACATAGGCGGTGTACCTATTTACGAAATTAGTATAGGAAGTTTAAATGAAAACGAGCGTAATAGTTTAATAAATTTATTGGTACAATATAAACATACCTTTGCAAATAATACAAAAGATCTTGGCTGCACAAACTTATTACAAATGAAAATAAAACTTACTACGCAGCAACCAATATATCGTCAACCTTATAGGTTATCGCACATTGAACAACAAATAGTTAATTCTAAAGTTCATGAATTATTAGACGCCGGTATTATAAAAGAATCCGAGTCAAATTATGCCTCTCCGGTTATCTTAGTAAAGAAAAAGAACGGTGACAGTCGATTATGTATTGATTATCGTGCTCTTAATGCTATCACTATAAAAGACAGATATCCATTGCCTAACATTGACGATCACATTTCTAAATTAGCCGGTAAGAAATATTTTACTAGTCTTGATATGGCCCAAAGTTATCATCAGTTATTAATTGCACCAGATTACACTCACAAAACTGCTTTTATTACACCTCAGGGTCAGTATGAATATTTACGTGTTCCATTTGGCTTAGCAAATGCGCCATCTGTTTTTATGCGTTTAGTTAGCAAAATTGTTAATTCGATCCGATGTACACAAAGTGACAGTTCATGTCATGAGATTCTCGCCTTTTTAGATGACTTACTTCTACCATCAATCGACATTATTTCGGGTTTAAAAATGTTAGAAGCGGTATTACAAAAATTTCAATCGGAAAATTTAAAATTAAATATGAAAAAGTGCTCATTTTTACAAGATAAAGTAACTTATTTAGGACATGAAATTTCTCAAGACGGGATTAAACCTGCAGAGCCAAAGTTAATTGCGGTTTCAAATTTTCCTATACCTAAGAATGTACATGAAATACGTCAATTTATAGGTCTTTGTAGCTATTTTCGAAAATTTATAAATAATTTCGCGATTATCGCCCGCCCTTTAACAGAACTAACTAAGAAAAATGTACCGTGGGTATGGGGGGATAAACAAATCGAAAGCTTTAATAAATTAAAGAAATGCTTGTGCTCCAAACCGGTTTTAGCCTTATATGATTCTACGTTAAATACAGAAATACATACCGATGCGTGTAAATTAGGCATAGCGGGTATATTATTACAGCAGCAGCTTGACGGTACCCTACGTCCGGTTATGTATTTTAGCCGAGTAACGTCTAGAGAGGAAACTATGTATCATAGCTATGAGTTAGAGACGCTAGCGGTCGTGGAATCTTTGCGTAAATTCAGAGTGTACGTTGTAGGTAAACACGTAAAAATAGTCACTGATTGTACTGCCGTCCGTGCCACTCTTACGAAACGAGATATTATTCCACGTATCGCTAGGTGGTGGTTGTTAATACAAGAGTACGATATTAGTGTAGAATATAGACCCGGAGAACGAATGAAGCACGTCGACGCATTAAGTAGAAATCCTATTGATGCCGTCAATATTAATCGTCTCGAAATCGCGGATTGGTTTTATACGAATCAATATCAAGATGATAAATTAAAAAGCATAATCGATCAACTAAACACTAAGTCAGCTAGGCCCGATATAGTGAATAATTATGTAATGTTAGATAACAGATTGTATAGAAAAACGCTCAATGGCAATCGCCTCGTAGTTCCCGGGGCGGCTAGATGGAAAATTGTTCAAATGCATCACGATGAAATAGGGCACGTAGGATTAAAACGTTGTACAGATCTAATTAAAAATGAATTTTGGTTTCCTAAAATGACACGGTTTATTCGAAAGTATGTAACATCTTGTTTACATTGTGCTTATGGTAAGGGGGAATATGGTAAAAAGGAAGGTATGTTACACCCGATTCCCAAACCAAATGAACCCTTTAGAATGGTCCATATCGACCATTTAGGCCCTTTCTGTAGGACTAAGAAAGGTCATGAATATATGTTGGTTATAACGGATGCATTTTCGAAATTTGTAATCGCAGAATCTATTAGAACAGTCAATTCGGTAGAAACATTAAGAGTACTTAAAAGAATATTTTCATTATTTGGTTATCCAGACAGAGTAGTAACAGATCATGGTAAGGCTTTTACCAGTAGGTATTTTAAAAAGTTCGCGTTAGACAAACAGTTCAAACATACATTAAATTCAATTGCGTGTCCGCGTGCTAACGGACAAGTTGAACGAACTAATCGAACTATACTCAATGCTCTACGCGCCTCTGACCCTAGTGAAGCAGCTAATAACTGGTCTAACTGCCTCCCCGACGTTATTTGGGGTATAAATAATACCGTAAATGATACTACTGGTTTTAAGCCCTATAATTTGATGTTTGCACGTGATGGTAGGCCAGTGTGTGATGTAACTATTCCAAATCAGGTATCGGAGTCAACTCAGTCCAAGCGCGAAAAGGCCAGTGCTCGTATCGATAAGGCCACCGCTAAGATGAAGCGAAACTTTGACAAACGCCGCAAACAGTGTCATATTTACAAAAAGGGGGATTTGGTTCTATGGAGGCAGGGGCCTACAAGTAGTGCTGCTAAGGTTAACACTAAACTAGATGACTTATATTCGGGTCCCTATATTGTAACTAAAGTCGTCGGCAACGATAGGTACAGAATTAGGAGCATAAAGGGATTAAGGGGCTACAAAAACTTTACTGGGCTGGTTTCCGCCGACTCATTGCGACCCTATCGTAGTGTAGCTGTAGTGTCAGATAGCGCGAGCAGTTCTGACGACCAACTAGAAACCGAAGATTTAATTGATCTTCTAGAAAGCTAATCGACAACGTCTTCCCATTGCGGGAGCAATTGTTTCAGGATGGCCGACTGTAACGCCACACCACATTGTGTAGCCGAGCCTTATGACGCCACGCCATAGCCAAGCGAAGCTAAGCCAAAGCCAAAGCCATCCGGTTCGTGAGTGGTCTGCCGATTGGGAGTGACGTCACATCCTACCGCCAAAAATAAGAATGTTATAAAAGACCCATTGTTAATTTCTCGGATTATTCTTGTGTTAGCGTCGAACTAAGTAGAAACTGCCAGTTTGTATCTTATTAATTAATAAACTAATAGTTTGCATAAAGTGTGCACGTGTTTGTTTTACCTGTGTCGTTTTAATAACTTAAGTATAATTTCACTTGAAACACAAATTAAAGGAATAATAAACATGAAAAACAAACTGAATTATTACATTATTAATTATTACATAAAATGTATTAAGTTAAATTCTAAATATTTTTATTAAAATATGTGACCTGCACTTTATTAGTTTATTAAAAGTTACGTAAAATGTAAGAAATGTAACCTTCTGGCAACACAGGTGTCATCCGATGTCAGTGTCCAGTGACGTTTCGCTTGAGTGGCCAATATGGCGACTGCGATTTGTCTGTTAACACCATTAGAATTAAACGAAATACTCGACAATCCGAATTTTGCGGATATATGTTGTCGACTCGAAATGTTTATTTTTTCATGTTTTATTAATCAGCTAAGGTTTCGATCGAGTCTACCGTACCCCTTCACGGAATTATTAATATAGATTCGTAGAGGAAACAATGAGATTATCGTCACTGATATTCGATCTTAACCAATTTCTAAGTAACAGGAGACGCAATACCGTATGCCAGGGCTCTTCAAACTTATCTTTTCTGTATATATAAATAAAAATTGAAGTGTCTGTTTTTAATTTAAAATTTACAGCTTTTCACTAAATATATACGGTACTTGCATAAAAAAACAATTTTTGTCTGTCTGTCTGAAACGGCTGGACCGATTTTGACGGTACTGTAGCAAATGATATAAGGAGTAACTTGGGCTACTTTTATTTTATTAGAACATTATAAAAAACGTTTAATTTAACTTAGGCCCAGCGAAGCGGCCCGAATTCGCTCGTATACCTACTACTTATTTGTGTTACAGACACATATGACTACCATCTTACAGCAAGTATTTTTAATCAAATTAAGCAGAATACTCTTCCAGATTTTGTAAATGATTAAAATCAGAGGCTTTCTTTCCTTCCGTCATCGGAGTCATCACGGGGTATTACGATGTTTTAACTACGTTATTTCCATGTGTTTTCTCTTAAACATATTTTTTATCATAAATATATAAATCGAGTCCGAATTAATAAACACATTTGTCTAAATATGGCACCGGACTCTAATGTATAGGCAGTCCTCGTATTTCATGCGCACGCGTCTGTATATCTAAAACCACAAGGAAATATCACACATACCGTCAACAAATCCTGACGTATATGAATTACGTAATTCGTACGTAAATTACAGATGAATGATAAGTAACCAATAATTTAGGACATGAAAAGTTATTGAAGTTGATACAATCCATAGCTACTATGTTGATGGCGTCACTGGTTATAGTAAAAATTAACTAGGTGATAAGGCTGGTTCTCTTTAGATATTTTAGTTTTTATTTTTAGATCAAATTTTAATTTTTCATTTTTTTATGAATTGGAATCAAAAAATGATATCTAACCCTAAATTTTTATCCTTGCGAGCGGGTGGAGCCGCGAGAATATATAATATATAATTCTTTTAAATAACATCTATTACATTTTACATAATACAAGTAGGTACTTTACGTTTTAATGAGTCCGTAGCTTCACTTGCACAGTAAGCGAAGGGTGAGTAAAAGGCGAAAAGAAAACTAACAGATAGTATGTACCTACATAAATAATTAATACTTTGAAAATTTGTACATTATTTGTCATATGTATTTAATATATTTTCATCTATTTGACTTAATATGTCCATATATTATTTCTTTCTTTAGCAAATATTCCGATTTAATGACTTATGCAAATAATCACTACTTAAGTTAAACACAGACTCGTACAACTAAGATTTGGCGCCACACTGTCCAAACATTTCTAACTTTTAACTGCATATCTTTAAGCAAATAATATAACAAAAGTCGCAAGCTTCGCTGTATGTCACAAGTATATGTTACAATAGTCAATACCGTTTTCTTTCCGTACTTATATTTTAAACTAGCCTTAGCTCGCAGCTTTACCAGCGTTTAATAATGTTTCATTATTGTGTATCAAGGGCCTTAGAGGATGTAGGTACTGTTTAAGACCTAAGTCATTTAATAAGACAACCCCCATTTTTAATATGAAAGATAATTTAAAATTTTTGTCAATGTAATTTAAATTTTTTAATTTATTTTATTAAATTTCTTTTGTACTTTTTTGGAGGTTGAATTACGAAAACCCCTTTTTGAGTATTCATATTTTTTATCAAAAAACGTGATTTAATAAAGTTAGATAGTGCGTTTGTCTTTCAAGTAACATCGGATGTAATAAATTCGTTATTGCTAAGGTTTTAGAAATTTAAATTTAAAAGTATGAAAATCAATTCAATTCAATTCTCTTGTTAATGGCTTCAAGCGTGCCAGTTGAGCACAGATTACTTCGCCAGTGTCACGTAGAATGGAGAAGACACGAAGGAGATTGGTCGGTAACATAGAGTCAATTAGTAATATGTACAATATTTTCAAATTTAGGTTAATTTATAAAAAAACATGATGTGGTATTTATGTCTTCAAAAGCTGACAACCCTAACTTACCACTCTAGCATTATATAGGAAAGAACTTATATAACAATTGTACATATGTATATTTTAAAAGCTCTCAAGCGAAATTTTATTTTAAATACCTTTCAATAGTAAGATTCAACAACTATAAAACTGACATAACTAAACCTTGTTAGATTTAATCACCCCACCTAAGATCCTTGAACATGGCACTTGGCGCTTCAAATACAAGGTACATTCAACAAAACATATTTTAAAACTAGATGGATACCTATTGTATACATATGTTGCATATTATATATATAAGCAAAATAAAATATTAATTCATTACTATACATTATGCATTTTAAGTTAATAATTGTACTGAATTTGAAAAACCAAGTGAAGCGGATTTAAAATAGTAATTTTAAAAATGAATGCGGATAATTTTCAACACGAATGGCGTTTGGCGAAATAAAGGAAAATTTGTGAAGAAACCAACTGAGAGAACCTAGCAAGCTTTCGGAAGACTTCTAAAGCTCGTCCACCCGCGACTGGTCAATGACGATGCTTCAGTAGAACCTTGGATTTTACCAGATTCAATTCGCTGTGACAAGATAAATCATTACACCCAACAAATAAAAACGTTTTTTGATTTATTAGAAATTATCTTTTATATTAAAATACACTTTTTGACATTTTGTCTTCATCTGTACTGCATGCTTTTAGTAAGCGCTTTCTAATGCAACTTTTACGACTCATCCCTGTAAAGTTTGTCTTTATATCTTCTGTCGTCCGTCTTGCCTTAAGTGAATGTAAGATAAAGTTTACGTTGTATTTTATGTCTCTTCCCGGCTATTAAAAATAAATGCATTGATATATTTACCATTTAAATGTAGGCACTTTAAATTAATAAAAAAATAGCCAAATGAAAAATCTGTCGAACAATTGATTAAGCATTAATTACTAAACATTATAAAGAATCAGTAAATATAACGGCTAAAGACTTGTTAAACAGCAGCGCGTATAATACTTGTAGATAGCTCAGACCAATAAAAAAGTAAGATAAAAGTAGATTAATTACTTTTTTATTGGTCTGAGGAAGATAGTCGAACAAAATCAAGTCCAATGCGATAGTTACCAATAAAATTCTAAATCATAGTAATAGTGACCTACATGGCGTTATATAAAATTTTGAACTTATTACTTAATACTAAAAATTATTTTTTTTTATTTGTTAAAAATATTATACTTAAATTGCCTATATTATAAAAGTAAGTATTTTATATGTAGTACGTGTTTATTTACTTAATGATTTGGAATAATGATAAATCATGTAGGTATTAACATTTCAGTTACTAATTAACTAGATTCCTAACTGATTAGTACCGTTTAATCAAAAATCCATTCACGTCCACAACAATGGCAGGTTTCTTCTGATCTAGTAACAATTGGTCCAACGCCCATGAAGGCCAAACAGACTTCCTAGTTAAACTATAATAATGGTTATCTCGCAAAAAAATCATTAAATTGATTTTAACTTACACTATTGGAATTTCAAAAAAAACTCTACTTACCAGCAGTTTGAAAAGAATTTCCGGTAAATACATACTTAAACTTCAACAAGTGTGAAATTTTTCCACTATTCCAAATTAAGCTCATTTTGTCACAATCTCAGGACTCAGACGGTAGATTATTATAGGAAAAGCATAGAACTTGACCTGAAATAATACAATGTTTTAAAATAAATATTTCGAAATAAATTACAAATATTACTAGGATATTCATAAATGAATAATACTACGGGAGGTAGCGTTGCATTTTTTTTAGTCATTTTATACCGAATGAATTTTACTTTAAACAGTTCTTTAATGTTGGGAAATCAGTAAAGTGAGCGTCAGTTGTCGCACTAGCGGTGGAGCTAAAGGAGACAGCATGACAAAGTCATTGGAAAAAAATCTGCTCCGATGAATTTTATACCAAGGGAAACTTGTATTAAATCATTGTTTTAATCATATTTTTTCAAAAAATTATCGTCAGCTGTATTGACGAGGGGGGGTTCAATGTCAGTCACGTGCATAAACCTCATTAAAAATTTGACAAATAAAGTTATTTTATACCTTATGAAATTTATGTATCTCAATTTTTATACTTTTAAAATAATAAAGAAAATCGTCAGCTGCACTTTGGACGGGGGAAACACCGTCAGTCGTCGTGATAAACATGTCGCGACCTCAACGCATTCGAGCGTTGCATAGTATCTTTGGAACATAAACTGACGATCTTTACACCCACAAACAATCAGCTGACGACGATTTTTTGTTTCTTTAACATTTAAATCACACATAACATAAATCACATACAAGTTATAACACAACTAATCGAAAAAACAAAGGAGTATGGAAAGACTTTATATATGTGTTTTATAGACTACACAAAAGCATTCAATTCGATATGCTTCGAATCTATATGGGCAGCATTAACACAACAAGGCGTCAACCAGAAATACATAAACTTAATTAAATGTATATATACAAAATGTCACGCCAAAATAAGTCTAGAGCGTGAAGGGTCAGAATTTACTATACAAAAAGGAGCAAGACAGGGAGATCCTCTCTCTCCGAAATTGTTTTCAGCGGTGCTCGAATCCATTTTTAGACGACTAGATTGGGAAATGAAGGGAATACAGGTAGACGGAGAACTACTAAATCACTTGCGATTCGCGGATGATATTGTGATCTTTGCAGAAAGCGCCACGGAACTAGAGAGTATGGTGATTGAACTAGCAATGGAAAGTCAAAAAGTGGGACTTTTAATGAATATGTCGAAAACCAAGATTTTAACCAATGGAGTACCTCAAGATATTATAATAGCAAACGAAAAGATCGAATATGTAAAAGAATATATATATTTAGGGCAGCTAGTAACATTCGGAAATAATACAGGGAAAGAGATAGATAGAAGGATAACTCTAGCTTGGAGGAAATACTGGGAACTGAAAGAAATAATGAAAAATTCTGATATAAATATAAAGAAAAAACTCTACGAGGTAATGATATTGCCATGTCTGACGTATAGTTGCCAGACGTGGTCACTGAAGAAAGATGACGAAGAAAGGATTGCTTTCTGCCAAAGAAAAATGGAAAAAGGCATACTTGGTTTAAAACTATCAGATAAAGTTAGAAACATAGACATCAGGAAAAAAACAAAAATAATAGATGTAAAGAAAAGAATCAGGTTACTGAGGTGGCAGTGGGCAGGACATATTTGTAGAATGAATAATAATAAATGGACAAAACGATTTTCATCGTTAATTGTAACTCCAGTTACTGATGGTGGAACTTGGTCACCGTCGAACCACTTAAATGTGAATTTATTATTTTCTTCCTTCCATCTCCATCGAAATTACTTCCAACATTATGAATGAAAAGAATGTATGAAACTATCATTCTAGGTGTTATTATTCTAAGCTACCAGGTATATTCTACCTGGAGGCCAGAATAATATTTTTTTAGGAAAGGTACGTTGAAGTAGAGAGACTTTTACAACTTAAAATTCCTTGATGTTAGAGTACATATTAATATAATTTGGAGCCTACACGGAATAAGTAAATATACTGTGGTGTGATTTATATGAAATTGATGTTATACTTATTGAATTTTAAGTATAAGATAATTTAAACGTTAAAGAAACAAAAAATTGTCGTCAGCTGATTGTTTGTGGGTGTAAAGATCGTCAGTTTATGTTCCAAAGATACTATGCAACGCTCGATACCGTTAAGGGCGCGACATGTTTATCACGACGACTGACGGTGTTTCCCCCGTCCAAAGTGCAGCTGACGATTTTCTTTATTATTTTAAAAGTATAAAAATTGAGATATATAAATTTCATAAGGTATAAAATAACTTTATTTATCAAATTTTTAATGAGGTTTATGCACGTGACTGACATTGAACCCCCCCTCGTCAATACAGCTGACGATAATTTTTTGAAAAAATATGATTAAAACAATGATTTAATACAAGTTTCCCTTGGTATAAAATTCATCGGAGCAGATTTTTTTCCAATGACTTTGTCATGCTGTCTCCTTTAGCTCCACCGCTATCGGAGCAGCTGACGTTCAGAGCTGTTATGTATGAGGGGAAAACTATTATTGTTATGATTTTCAGCCGGTATAAAATGACTTGTTCAACTATAGCGCTACCTCCCGTAGTATAAGAATAACTGATGTTTTTTAGATTAACGAAAAAAATATATTAAAAATATATTTTTATAATAAAAAGTTTCCTATATTATAACCGGATAAATAAATTAACATTATATGAAATTTAAATTTAAACTTGGGGAGGCCTATGTCCAGCAGTGGACTGCAATAGGTTGAACTGACTGACTGACTGACTGACTGACTGAAATTTAATCAAAGTCCAGTGGTTTTATAAAAATTCTAAAAACTATAGTTTCGGCATCTGTATCGATAACAATGACTATATCAATAAAATTTTCCAAAAAAATATTTAACGTGCAGATTCCAAGTTGGAATTTTATTATAGGAATTAGATATATTTTATAAGCATAGGTGATGTATCGTGTGACATCTAGTCGCAAGAGTAAATTAGTTTAAGCCTAGCCTAGCTGGCGCCATCTGTCGTGGAATAGCACACACTTTTATGGTTTCATTATACCCAATAGATGGCGCAATATTTATGCTACTTTATTTCAACAGTCTATTACTAGATGGCGCTTATTAAGGTTGATATAGTTTTAGCTAGCCGAAATAAAAAAGCGTTCTTTTCTTCACTATATTTATATTTAAGACTCGTTTTTTTTAGAATTTTGTTTCGACACATGGTTTTTATTTTAAATTAAACATTATTTTTATTCAATTTAAATGAACATTATATAGGTACAATGATAACCAAATATTTATAACAAAAATGTTTTTATACGTAGATACATTACTTATTTTTATATTATAAGAATGTTAAATATAAAAGATATTAAAAATATTATGCTTAAAAATCTAATTTAATTTTGATGTTCTTAAATCATGTCAGGTTATTCGAAGTATATCAATAAGTAATATAATTTACGAAAAACATAAACTTTTTATTAATTAATAGCATTTCTTCAAAAACAATACTTACGAATTATATGACGACATATGATCACTTTATTTGGCAATAGTATGTACTAGCTGCGGTGTCCGAGTGGTTAAGGAGATGGACTTGAAATCCATTGGGTTCTACCCGCACAGGTTCGAATCCTGTCCGCAGCGTTCTTTTTTTATTTTTTTTTCTTTAATAATTACATATGAAAGGAAATATTTGTAAATACAAAAATATAATTTAAGCTCTATTTATTATGTATTTACCTAAATATAGTGTTATTTTTATATGACATATTGTGTATCATAGAGGAAAGGGATGATTTTGTTATATTAAATTATGTCAAAACACTTTATTTTTCTATAAGAATATTTGAATAATTAAGAAAATACTGCACATTATGAAGCTTACGAGAAAGTTTAATAATAGTTTATTTCACACTGACTTTGACAAGTACCTACAAAAATTGAGTTTAATGTACCTTGTAAATTGTAATATCCGTGTAACATAGGTGTAGATAACTTTAATAAAAAACTTCTGTCATGAGTACTATATGAAAAGAATCGCGTAAAAAATATAAAAACATTACGTAGAACCAAAAAAAAATTCCTTCGAGCCGGATTTGAACCAGCGACCTATGGATATCAGCTATCTCTTTCCTCTACAGTCCACCGCTCTACCAACTGAGCTATCGAAGGCTATGAGAGGATGGCAAAATACAATAACGTATAAAAATGCGTAAATAATATATATGTACACTCATAAATACTTTAAAATTTAAAGATTCTAAACGTGATAAAATTAAAAATGTTTCAAATGATTGTTAAAGTGGTTTGCTTTAATTTTTATTCACTACTGAAGACTCGTATAGTGTGGTTTAAATAATTTAGGAATGCATAGAGGATAACCATAATATAATAGAAAAATCTTTGTTATGGGATAGGATCAAATCTCAGAACACGCGACCTTCACACCTTCGCCGGTAGTAGTACCTATCTACCTACTAACCAAAGTTTTATCAAGAGCAGCTAAATGTTTTGGAGCGCATAGAAGTCAATTTTACAAAATAATAATCATAACAATAATTTATTAATTACTTCTGTACGTCTAACGTACCTATTATCTATCACTCAGTAGTTAAATGTAATTTTTTGTTTTGATAGCCGTACTTTAGGACCTCAATCTATTGTAGCGCCAGCTGGTGAGCCAAAAACCGATAGTCCTCATTATTATGCAGATTCCGTTGAAGTTAGGTACATATTTATTGGTCTGTTAATATCAGAAATCATTATCATTGATAAGACAATACCACAAATTACATAATACTATACTTACTAGAGAATAGTAATATAGTACCTACTACCTACTTACTATATTAAAGAATTTTTTTTTGCTTATTTTTGTTTTCGTAAATGGGCGACAGATGGCGCTGATTCACCAACTGCCGAACTATTTATTTTACCAAAACATATCTATATTCTAAGCGCTACTGCTAGTACCATGTTGAATAATATAGTAAATTGATTTCCCATTTAAAACATTATAATTATATTTATCCGTAATTTATGCGTAAATATGTCTATATACATAGATATATAACACCTAGATGGAGTGTAGGTCCAAGCGAATTGTAACCACTTTTTTTGGCTAGATTTCGAGATATGGCTAGATACGTTTCCCGTCGTGTCAATGTCAATTGTCAAGTTACACAACTACATACGTACAACTTCGGTTGTAATTACGAGACACTTACGCACACATTCATACTAATGCTACTTCAATATTGAGCGGAATTATGTATGAAACTATCAGTCTCGGTATTATTAGTCTAAGTCTATATATTGTCTCTGGTAAACACCTAGAAATTATATCTATGAATTCAGATTAACCTATTTTTTACCTACAAACTGTTTTTACCTGCAATGATTCCGCATGATAAAAATGAGTATCTTCTTCTCTTCTTCTCATATTATTTGTAAATGAATAAGCTCAGTGGTAGTGCGCTCGCTTGGATAACCGAGTGATGTGGGTTCAAATCCGTGTCTTGCACCTCTGATATTTTCATGTGCGAATCATTTCTAACGTGATCACCACTAGTCTTACGGCGAAGGAAAACATCGTGAGTTTCCTGACGATGTTTTCTGTCTCTGTACGTCTGAGAGAACTTTGCAGATTTTTCGAAAGACATGTGAAATCCGAATACCCGCACAAGTCCAGCAGTGGGACTTTAAAAAGGGCTGATTACATACATACAATGCTTACTTTAGGTAAAGGTTGACATACTAGTACGCAAACTTATGTCAATAAGTACCTATCTGCCTACTTCATACTTACCTACATTAAGTACCTACTTAAAATACTTACCTATATATATAAAATCATAAATATTTCATTTTACTATAACACAAAAAGTTTCTGATAGTGGGATAGAGACTAAAGTAAAACAAAGTTCTAAATTAATATTATGTTCTAATAACAACAAAATAGGAACGAATAGTGCAATGATAACTGTTGTAGCACAACTTTGCGATGATAACACAGGCTATTTTCCGCTTTACATTAGTTTAAAATTTAAATGGATGCTTCATGCTAATAATTATGAAGCGTATTACTTAGGTGAAGTTAATATTCCTGAAATAGATTATTAGAAAAATAAGTAGTTGGCGAATTAGAATGAAAATATATTGGGTTTTTTAGAAACGTGTTGTGAACATTTTACTTTACACAATCTCGAGTAAATCAAGTATGATGGTATATGTATAAAGGAAATGAAAAATTACAAATATGATAATGATTTCGCATAAAATATTTTAAGTACTTAACTTTGTTCAATTTTGTGTTGTTTTTCATATCGTTTGATTACACAAAGTAAGTAAGTACACAAAAGACATACCTATTTACATACGGCAGACATGAAATCAACAAATATAACCACAACTTAATGTGTACTACTTAGCGAACATACAAAATGTAAGCTAACGCTAAGCGTGACTTATATCAATATAAATAGAGTATTCTTAAATGTGTGAAATATAAATAATGCTATTATCAAAAAAGTCGTTCAGTGATAAGCAAATTGAAATAAAACTCTACTTTTACACCTTTGTACATAGATAAAGCATCGTATTTGCATAGTAAAGATATTTTCATCAGTTCTATTTCCTCCAGGCTGTTGACCCGTCAAAGTTCAGGAGCGTTGACCGTATGCAAACAATGCAGTCTAAAATACCTTAGTCTATCGAAAACTGTGCGACTTCAGTGCGGTAAATTAATAACTGTAGTAACTAATGATTTGTTTTCGTAAACAATAAGTTTTCTAAGTATATTTTTTAGAAAAAGTGCTGTTTATTTAGAACTCCATATAGTATATACCTACATATAAAAAAGTATATTATTGTACATTACCTGTCCGGTAAGTGAAAGAAAAATAAAATAAGTAATCTAATTAAAAATAGTTTTACAAGAAACAAATCAAGGTTTTCATACCACTAGGTTATAAATTGAATTGATCAGGATACAATAGATCACGATTAAACGTCACGATGTCCTGCTCCAATATTACATTATCTAACAATTCAGGCTTTATATTAAGTATTTGGTGAAACTCTTCTATTTAAATATCGAATACTTTTTTTCGATAATTGATATTAAAAAGTTATTTCAATATTTTGTTATGAACAGTTTGGCTGTAAAGCTATGATCAAACTTTAAGTTTCCTTTTACTCAAACAATAGGCAATATGCATATCAGCCAGAACAAATATTACGCAACCGCATTTATAACACTGCAGAGAAAATAATACAATAAGATATGCAAATTATTCCGAATAAACATCAAGTTTAAACAGAGCAACCGATATAGAATAAATTAGTTAATTTTGTTGCGAGATGCAAAGCGTTACCTAACCTCATTTCACGGAACTTTGCAAGACCCGAACCCGTTGCTGCTTAAAAATTTGCCTAATAGCGCGTTCATCCCGCTCTTTGGAACATTGACGTCATCAGTTTCACGGCACAGCCTCCCCTGTATTGTCAAACACATATTTAATTACCAACGTGTGCAGTGCGGCACGCGCATACCTAGCTCCGGAAAGTCCTAGCAGTCATGTCTAAATTATACCGAAAACATCCCTATTCGCTTCGAAGTTGGACTTGTTTCGTAATTGACAGTGAATGGTCTTTGCGACCCTTTTCCAGATAGACTGTTGGGTGAATTTTGGCCGATCCTTGCGTCCCACGGCGCTTGCGCAAAAAACAGTTTCGGGCGCGTATAACAGTCACAGTAAGGCGGCGCGCCGGCTAGCGCGCTCGCCTGCCGCTCGGCTCGGAGCCCCATCGTTCCCACGTCTCGGGAGCACTTTCATCAATAAAAAGATGCCCCCGAACACGTTGTTATAACGTGTGTGCTAACGGAACATGTCAATTTATCCGCAAAACGTATGTGCATGAACACGTGATTACGCTGCCGTAGTGTCTTCCTTTGTAGTGTGACTGTGCTGGTTGTTTTCGTGAGGTGAGTGGTAATGGTTAAGGTCGGAGGTTACCCTTGTAAAATGTCACATGCATATGTGAACCTTGTGTTAATTCAATTTCGCGTGCCGCTACCTCGGAGTCATTCAGAAAAACGCCGTTCCATTATGTTTTTCAGGGTAATGCCTTGTACAGTACCTCGTTTGCATGTGCAATGGATTGTACCTAATGCATGTTATTAAAGTTGCTCATGCTATGAGTTAACTTGAAAAAGCTCCATCAAATTACCTACTTAGTTGAATGCTTTTTAGTGGAGGCATTTTTAAAACAATTTGGCCTCTACGTAATGCATATATAAGATTTAATATCGAACTAAATTAGTTTCATTATTATAATAACAGGAGTTTAAGATATTAAACTTGCATTATTCATATACTACAATGAATCATAGTATGGCGTTGCGTACTTTACAGTACATTAAGATCAATAAGCTCTAGCTTTCCTAAGGAATAGTTGCTCAAACCCCTACTGGTAACTGACGAAGTATGTTAAAAAACTTATATTACCTGTATATAATAAGAATATATTATGTTATTAAATATAATAAATTAATATAATACCACACAACACAATAAAATAATCATTTCAGTTCGAAGTCCCGATTAGAAATATCTTGTCATGTAGAAGCAGCGGGTAAACTAAAACATACCTTGTTAACTTATACACATTTTAAAAAGTTTCAATGTATCTTTTAGAAGTTTTTTATCATACGCCATTTTATTTTATTTACCCTGTGAGTCTGGCCTTAACATAGTATATAGTATTATATAGAGTATCTACAATAATTTTAACAATCCAAGTGCGAATCGCGCTTATGAACTGTGGGTTCAGTATTGTGACAATATATTGTTCAATTTTCATTATATAATTAATGTTATGTATGGGTAATATTTACATAATGAAAATAAAAATAAATAACGAAAAAATCTATTTCTTTTAATATTAATATTTAATAAATAAAGGATTGAATCAACGGGTAATAGCGATAAAATAAATCTTATTTTTTTAATTCTATAACTACGCACACTCTCGTATTTAAATGAAAACTATTTTCTAAAATTTAATTTAATCAAAAACTACTATAGAAATAAATATACATTTGTTATATTTTTATTTCCAAAATTTAAATTAAATATTGTATACAGACGTGTAGAGATGCGTTTTTGAGGCATAATGTATGAGAAAGCGGTAGGTGGCTCCCTAGGCGGACTCGCTCTATCAAATGTCTTCGACAAGAAAATACGTAAATGTACAAGGGAGTAATTTCCGCCTCGTAGAATATTTTACGAACACTGTACAGTACAGATTCAAATTACATTTTCTCTAGCGGTCATTTTTAGAGATCCGAGTATAAATTTTCAGGCTTACCGACTCTACTAAGTTTACGCCGCGCATAACTTTTCATTCGTACGTATAGACTATACTATACGTCTGACTTTATTTACGTTTGGATTTATTTAGGCCTCCTGCTAGGTGGAGTGACGATAATCGTAAGTAGCTGGCAGCGGTTGGTTGCTAAGTTGGCAGCGGTTAGAGCTGAAGATCGAGCTCAGTGGCGTGCTATAGGAGAGGCCTATATCCAGCAGTGGACGAATACAGGCTGAATATGATGACGATAAAATGCAAGTTTGTTCATGATGTATTCTTTCGTCACAAGACAAGTGGTAATGATGTTAGAATTGGTTTGTACATGAAAAAAGAGGTGTGAGACCCAGATTTATACCCACTGGGATACTACTGTCTTGTTCAGATAGAACCCTTGGTTGAATCTCAAATTCCTGGTACACAAGGTCAATAAAATCCTTCATCAGTCAAAGTCATCGCCTTCTCTGTTACTCTCTGTACTGTGTTCTTCACTCTTAATTAAAATACATTCTCCAATAACATCAGCGGTTACCAATTAGTTTAGGAATACAGCCACGATTTACGCTTTAATTTTAGGTAGCTTACAGCACAAGCTAAAAGGAAACTCAATAATTCCTACCAATATTATGAATAAGAAAGTTTACGTGTTTCTTCATTATTCACGCTGTAACGTCTAGACGTAGGAGTGAAATTGAAATGAAAATTATTTATAGATACCTACCACGTGAAATCAAGAGAAAAAAGTATTTGTAGACTAAAATAGCAGTATATTTACTGACTAGCGGTTGCCCGCGGCTCCGCCCGCGTGGATGTCGGTTACCGCTGCAAAAAACCTACCCAGGAAAGACACGGTCAGCAAAATGATTCCCAGGTCAATTCACAGACACCGACACTAACATCGACTACGCAGTCATTATCCGCAGGCTGCACAGATTGTCTTTCTGTGGATGTTAATAATGATGTAAATGATGATGGAAGGTACAATTCCTCAACGGTTAGGAGTTAAAAGAAAATTATTTTAATATAATACGCACTTATGGACCGATATTTGTATACTTTCAGGCTATCAGGTTTACCTGATAGTAGAAGGTATTTTTTTATAATCATTAACGTCTGGGAGTTCGGTAGAAAAATGGACGTGGATAAATTTATTGTCTAATAACGTTTACTCAAATAAACAAAATACAGTATCTCCTTGCCGTAAAAAAGTTTAAAATAAATTATTTTTAACAAAAAAACAAAAATCGACTTCCAAACTAAACAAATCTAAACTAAAAAGTAGAAAAAATACTTTTAAGAACTTAGTTAATTTTGAAGTCGGTGCCAGCCAAAGCCAACCCAACCAAAACCCTAAATAGATACCTACATTTTCGATTAATCTATCAATTTGTAAACATAATCAAAATACTGTTCGAAAGCCCATTGCAAAGGTAAGATAAATCTGTCCGTCTTGGCTGGCACCGACTTCAAAATTAACTAAGTTCTTAAAAGTATTATTTTTTTTTAGTTTAGATTTGTTTAGTTTGGAAGTCGGTTTTTGTTTTTTTGTTAAAAATAATTTATAGGATAGATAACTAAAGCGATTATTGTAGAGCTTCTCTATAAACAACATTTGACGTTAAATTATTTTTAGGTAACAAAATATACTGATGGTCGGGAGCCCCGACCCGTGATAGGGCAACGTAAAGTTGCCCATGCGTAAAATATTCTTTTCGTAAATCAATTCCTACTAATGTGAATGTTTGGCCCTGGGATTTGTTTATTGTTAGTGCGAAAGAAACGCCCACTTCGCAACGGGCCGTGCAGCAGAAATCGTAATAATACTTTCTTAGATTTACGCGAATATTCGACATTATAAATGAAACTACCTTTTCGGATTTTGTCGCGGATTTATTTTGATTTTTAGTTCCCGACGTTTCGAATGCTTTACAGCAATCATAGTTACGGGAGAGACTAAGGTATTTGACGTCTTATAGGTTTATATACTTGTTACAGACAGTGCCTACCCACAATTTACAAAAATTTTGAAAATGGCATCAGATCAAATCGTAATATTTTAATTTTGCCATAACTTCAAAACCAAACGTCCAATTTTTTTTATTCAAAGACCAAATATTATCTTCATAAACTGTAGTTAGTGATGAAATAGTTTATTTTGATAAGGATTGATAGCATGAGTAAAATAAACGCGTTTAAATGTAGTCCAAAAAAAATTCAAGACTTTTAAATAAAAAAATGGTTGTTGTGCCTCACTCGACATAGATAGGTATAGTGTGTCGCGGACTTTTTTGTAGATATTTATAAGATCTACAATTAATAAGAACATTTTATGGTTCTATCTTTTATAGTTTAGGCAGCGTACGCAAAATAAGTAACTTTTCTGGTTGATTTTTTACACCTTGTGTCCGAAAAACCCAAATATCTTACGGAACCCTATTTTTTTCCAAAATAAAATATAGCCTATGTTACTCGTGGATAATGTAGCTTTCGAATGGTGAAAGAATTTTTAAAATCGGTCCAGTAGTTTTTGAGCCTATTCATTACAAACAAACAAACAAACATACAAACAAAGTTTTCCTCTTTATAATATTAGTGTAGATAAAAATAACATTGACAATGTAAAGGTACTTTTTTAATGTAAACAATTTTTTTTTCCACGAACAAATTGTTGTTTATTTTAGTAGTTCGCAAACACTATTGATTGGATTTTCTCTACCGCCGGACTTACATATTACGTAAAGAGGATTAGCCCGCTACTACTAAGTCTTTCATATAAATCAAAAGGTATAAGGTCAAAGCCGATTTTTATAAAGTACTCTGACTTTTATAAGGTAATCGGACTTATAGGAGGATATTATTTTTTTACGGAAAAAGCTTTCACTATACTAGGTAATTCCACCTTTGCTAATTAAATTTAATGTGAATTTCTACATTTTTTTAATGCAAAACATAATATTATAATAAGTGTAGCTTAATCAATGTTTTCGTTTAAATGACCGATAAACTTTAAAATTTCATTGAGATATAGGAAAGTGTTGTAGCACGGTTTTACCTGTCGTCTGTCGACACCGTGGCCATCTTGAAAAATAAAACACAGGAATGAAAGTAACTGTGCAGATTTTTAACACGTATCTATCTGCTAGCTAAAGCAAAATTTGTATTACTTACTATGAGTCTAATAAATGAAGAAAAAACCTAAATCTTATTTTGAAATTTCGTGAATGTTCACATGTTCAGTTGGGTACAGTTGACTTCGCCAATGTAATTATAATAGAATAATGATATAGACACAGACTAAAGTTAATAAACTTAGCGACATTGCTCTGTTGTAAAAATTAAAGTGGTGCATGTGCGATAATGGTTTTTTGATAATGATATATTATGCAAAATTATGGCGACCGCCGACCACTATAATTAAAAAATACGAAACTATGTAGGAACTAACTATATTCAACATTCGCACAAAAGATCAAACACTTAATTTTATCTAAATCACCCTGAATTTTATACTGACACTCACTCAGACCACTTAAAAGATGAATGAGTTTCGAGAGACCGTATAAAAGACTTGAAACAACTTCACTTAATCTTCAACGACATCAATAAACACTCGAAAATTGGAAAGACAATAAAAAAGAACTAATTTAAGAATATGTATTACAATTTATATTAAAAAAATTAACCAATGCCTTTACACTTTAACATTTCCTTAGCATATAATACTTTCCTACTATTATTTTATTATTGTAAATGTAAGAATTATTGTATACTAGTATTTCGCGTGGCTTTGCCCGACTTCTAAAGACCGGAAACCAAATTATTTTTAGGTTTAGATTTTATATTATGAGAATACATTTTAACTGTTAGTGTGATTTTTTCAGTCATGAGACATGTTAATGCAATAAAAAGTATCCTAAATGTTAAGCCAGGTAGCCAGCTATCATCATACACATTAGATAGTAACTTCAATAAAAGAATATTACTTGACTCGTTGTTGTAGTGCGTAGGGTTTAGGTAAAAGGTTCTAGTTTAGAGCCCTCAGTATTTAAACTATCTGCAATAAAGTGAACACACGCTCCTTCAGAAAATTTCGCATATAAAAAAATATAAATATAAAAGAAGATCACTTATCTCATTAAAACGTATGTCTTCCCATTGATATAAATATTTTGTTGGAATAACTAGGTACAACGACTGTAGCAATAGTAGGTATAACATGCAATGTTTTTCAGGCCATGCCTCAAACTATTGCATTGAATTAATGCAGCTATGGAACGTGACAACACATTCCAGTTAGAGTCACGTTGAAACTTGTTTAAAGTAACTTTTGACCTGGTGACTCTTGATTACAACTGAAACTGAACAATGAATGAATAGTATTTTATATAACACACATAAAGAAAAACAAAGGAAAACATATGTACGAGTATTGTATTACATTGTCGGAATTAAAGAAAAATGTACCTCATTATGTCAAAATTTCTGTCGCGTTGGTTGAACATATACTCGTAGTAAAATGCGCAAAGTCATATGCATATTACACAAAAATATGTTACCTTATAATGGACAGCTGGTAATGGAGTGGCTATTTGCCGCGTTGCGGTGTGCCCGGATGCGGCTATGACGTCACCGCAATGTCCGGCTGACTTGAACACAAGAGGTTAGGTTACAAAAACAGTTTATCTTAAGAACTGCAAATATTACAATATCTTGTTTATCTGTGATAAAGGAAAATTAAAAAAATAATTGATGTGCCGCAAATGATTTTCTTTGCGGGAATAATTGATATTATAAATGAAACTATCTTTTTGGATTTTGTCACAGATTTATTAGCAATTTTCTGTCCCGTGAGTCGTGACCATGATTGCTGTAAAGCATTCGAAAAGTCGTGAACCAAAATTCAAAATAAATCCGCGACAAAATCAGAAGTGATAGTTTCATTTTTCTGATGTTGTACCCTTGTACTATGCATGAAAATAATTCAATTTATTTATTTTTATTCTTTACATAAGTTCCCATTCAAGATAGTAAAAAAAAAATCCAATGATCGCTGAATCCATTCACATCATTTTGATGTTTTCATTTCTACGTAGGTATTCGTTTTTTCACGTTTTAATTAACTTGACTTTTTCATACAATTCAAAGAATAGAATTCTATTTAATTTCTTATATGTCGTTACCTTTTTTCTAGCAATTGAAAGCATATAACAGCTTTTGCTTTAGCATATTCTACATAGCTACTGTAGCCTTTTCTTAATACGCGCGGCGGCACGGCACACGAAAGGACGTGCTGTCGGTTGCTCTTACTACAAAAATATCGTTACAAGTGTAATAATGTAATATGTATTCCTTCAACCAGTTATTAATCATGTTTAGTGTGTGAACTTACAAATAAAACAAACTACCAAGCCTAATATAAAGTTATCTACGTGTTAAAACAGAAATTAATAGTGAATACCCAGTGTCAAAGTGACGGTGCGATATACGTTCTCAGTGCGGCAGAGGTCATTCCAACGACGACAGTTCATTGCCCTGTATCATACGAAAGACTTTTTGAATACAATTCATAATTTTTGCTATCAAACGTAAGCGAGTCTGTGGCGTAATTGTCATAGCTGCAAGTTAAAGACGCCATCAGTACATATTATGATCTACGATCAAATCTCAGTGTCGAAGTTTGAGTTCTGATTTTTTTTTAATATTTTTTAATATTTTTTTTTTATTTTTATTTCTTTTTTTTTCTCTTTTAGAAAAAAAAACCTTTAAATATTATTATTATAAAATTATTATTATTATTAATATGGCATCTAAAATTTGTGCTGGCTGTTCATCGGCTATATTGAAGAAAGATTATCTTAAATGCTCAAAATGTGATAATCTTTACGATTTACTTTGCGCAAACTTGACACCTAGAAGGTTTAATTTAATGACCAAAGACATCAAGAGGGGATGGTTCTGCCGCAGATGTCAACCTAAAGCTCCACAGGAACAAAATAATGTAAGACCTTTGACCGCGGAGACTGACCTAATGCCCTCCAAAGCAAGCAGTGAGCAGAGGCGCACCGCAGATTCAGAAAGGAACCTAGTTCATTCTTTGTCTCCAAATTCACAAGTTTTACAAGACTATACTAAGAATTTCTCCTGCGAAGAGTTACGGTCGATTGTAAGAAATGAATTAAGCTTAGTTTTAAAGGAATTTCAGGAGACAATGTTCAAGAAAATTGATTCTTTATATAAAGAAATTACAACGAGAATTGATCAAGTAACAGAGTCTATGAACTTTATTGAACAAAAATATGAAGAAGTTCGTATAGACATAAGTACAAAATTTGCGGTAGTGAATGAACTCGAAGCTGAGAATAAGAAGTTACAAAATACTATTGCGGATCTTACAGGAAGGTTGAGTCAAATGGAGCAGCATTCTAGAGCGAATAACGTTGAAATACATAGTATACCGGAACGTAAATCGGAAAATCTAGTGACAATTGTCAAACAAATTTCTAACACCACTGGTTATAAATTGAACGAATCAGACATTCATCTCTGCACTAGGGTATCAAAGCTAAATAAATCTAACCCACGCCCACGCTCAGTTTTAGTTAAGTTTAGCTGCCCGCGGGTTCGTGACGGTTTTCTTGCCTCGGCGCTGTCTTTTAACAGAAAATTTAAGGACAAAAGCCAAAAATTAAACACTGGACATATTGGGATTGCTGGAGACAAAAAGCCTATTTATATAATGGAGCATCTTTCACCCACCATGAAAGCACTTCACGCAGCAACGCGCGCTAAGGCCAAAGAAAAAAATTACAAATACGTTTGGATCAAAAGCGGACGCATTTTTGTACGCAAGGCTGATATTTCCGAACACATATTTATAAAAAACATAGAAACACTTCATCGGTTGGATTAATTAGTTTGTTCTGGTCTGATCGATTCATTAAGATTTGTGATTTACTTTTGTTTAATGTTATCTATAATGTTTTTTCCGTTAAGTTTTTACTATCAAAATGTAAGAGGCCTTAGGACATATATTAATGAGGTATATTTGAGGCTAAAAAATATTTCATATGATGTAATAATTCTCACAGAAACGTGGTTAAACTCTACTATTAGTGATACGGAGATATTCGATGCAGAATACATGGTATACCGAAGAGATCGTGTAGACTCTAAATTAGGTGGAGGAGTCCTAATAGCAGTATCTAAAAAAATTATTTCTTATAGACTGTCTAACTCTAACAGTGAAAGTGAGGATATTTGGGTTAAGATTTTATTAAAAGACTGCAAACAAACTATAAAAATTTGTGGGGTCTATTTACCTCCTCCACTATCGCAAAATACACTACAATGTTTTCTTAATAATAGTAATCGAGTAATGGATGAGCATCCTACTACATTTACCTTAATTTGTGGTGATTTTAACTTGCCTACATTGACGTGGACTATAGATCCAACCAGTAGTAAATCGATTCCAATTGTAAATATAAACTGTAACTTACATATTCAATTGAATGATTTTTTAACTTTAAATGATATTAACCAATACAATAATATTAGTAATGGCAACAACAGAATTTTAGATTTAGTCCTATGTAATGTTCAAGTAAGTGACTTGAGGGAAGCGCAATTTGCAATTAGAAGTGTGGACTCCCACCATCCGCCTCTTGAATTTCATATAAATGTTATATATAAACAAAATCCTCATATACATATTGAAAAACTTAATTACTACAAAGCAGATTATAATAAAATTATAAAAGATTTAGATACTGTTTCATGGGTGGATGAGCTTTTAAAATATGATTGCGTTAATGATATGGTGGATAAATTTTATAGTATAGTAAATAAAATAATTAATACTCATGTACCCAAATGTAAAAAGTCAAATAGTAAGTATCCCGTTTGGTACAACTCTCACTTAATACGTTTACTTAGTAGGAAATATAAATATCATGTTAGATTTAAGAAGTATAACAATCCACTCGATAAATTAGAGTTTCAATATTTACGTGATGATTGCGACAAACTTATAAGTTATTGTTACTCTAAGTATATAAATACAATTGAATCAGCAATATGTGAAAACCCCAAGTATTTCTGGACGCATCTTAAAAATAGGCGGAATAAAATGTCTAACTATCCGCCACTTATGAAACTAGGGAATAAACAATCTTGTGATAAAAAAGAAATATGTAATTTTTTTGCTTCGCATTTTGCCACAGTGTTTGAGAAAGGAGTAAATGACTCCAACTATTATACTATGAATCCCATCAACCCCTTAGGTGATATGCCTAATATTTATGTCTCACAAAAAAGCATCGTCGCGAAAATAAAAAGACTTGACAAAAAACAAGGAGCCGGGCCAGATAATATCCCTCCCATTTTCTTGATTGCCTGTAAGGAGTCCATTTCGCTTCCTCTTTATATTATTTTTAACGCCTCTATACGGAAGGGCATCTTTCCAGAAAAATGGAAGGAGGCACGAATTGTACCTATATTCAAGGATGGTCAAAAAGAGGACGTTTGTAATTACCGACCTATTTCAATTTTGTCAACTGTATCCAAGTTATTTGAATCACTTATATATCCATTTGTCTTTGACCATGTCAAACACCACTTGTCTCAACGCCAACATGGCTTTATTGCCAAAAGGTCAACAAATACCAATCTGCTTTCCTATGTAACAAATCTCGTACAGGCAGTGGATAATAATAAGCAAGTAGACGTAATATATAGTGATTTTTCTAAAGCTTTCGATAAAGTTGATCATAATATACTTTTGGAAAAACTCAAGACTTTTGGTATCACTGGTTTATTTTTATCATGGTGTGGGTCTTATCTTCATAATAGGAGAGCGTCTGTAGTGATTGACGGAAGTCATTCAGAATATTTTAGTGCTACTTCTGGGATTCCTCAAGGATCGAACCTGGGTCCTTTATTTTTTATTCTATTTATAAATGACCTGGCTGACTTATTTACCTTCTCAAATGCGTACATGTTCGCCGACGATCTTAAAATAGTAAAGGTTATTAGCAATGATCTGGATATAATTTCGCTACAAGAAGACATCAATAATTTAGTTGGTTGGTGCAAGCAGAATCGTATGTTTTTAAATATCTCAAAATGCATCCACGTTACTTTTACAAGAAAAAAAAAAACCAATCCCTACATGTTACTATATTTCAGATCAAGTGATAAAGAATTGTGATACTGTTCGTGATCTGGGAATATATTTCGATAGCCAATTACGATTTGATAAACACATTGATTCAGTCGTTACAATGGCATTTAAATCACTTGGGTTAGTCCTCCGTCAATCTAGAGAATTTAATAATCCATTAACTATAATAAAGTTGTTTAACTGTTTAGTAAGGAGCAAATTAGAATATTGCTGCCAGGTGTGGAATCCCTCATATAAAGTGTATATAAATAGGATTGAAAGAGTTCAAAAGCGTTTTATAAGGCATCTTGCATTTCGTTACAAAACCCCAAACGAACTTAATACCTATCATACAAGGCTCAAATATTTTGGAATGCAACCACTTTGTGTTAGGAGATCCATACTGGACCAAAAATTTTTATACAAATTATTTAATAACTATATAGACAGTCCATATTTGTTACATAAGTTATGTATAAATGTACCTCGTGCGCCACCCAGACATCCACGTCCATACTTTACACATCAAGTGTGTAAAACAAAATTAGGCAGCAACGCGCCGTTGGTACGTATGTCTATAGCTTATAACTTATGTTCGGATCGCGACTCGGACTTAGACATAGGGCACGATAGCCTCTCAGTTTTTACAAGTAAATGTGAGAATTGTTACAGCATTATATAGTTTTTTGATTTGTTCTTTTTAAGGGTTGTTTTAGTATATTAGTCTTGTTATTATATATGTCGTATTAAGTATTATTATTGTTGTCGTTTTTGTAAAATATTTAATACCTGGTGGAAGTAAAAAAATTTTTTTTATATAAACTATGGAGCATGTTGTGTTCTCCTATAATTGTAAGTACACATAGGTTAAGTTTTTGAAAATGTATTAGTGTAAGTTTTTTGTGTACTAATGTTGGAGATCCTAAATAAATAAATAAATACGTTTTAAAATATTTGTCTATATCGACATGGATTTCTTCATGTGTATACTAGTACTTCCTTGTTAGTGAAAACGTTTCCGGAATGCTGAATTTGATGAAGCTAAATCTAGCAAATACGACATTATAACATTAAAAAACAATTGCGGTAAGGAGTGATATCATCATATTATTATGAACAGTACGTAGCCTACTATACCAATTTTTAAAGGTAATTTCGTTCGTTTTTGGCTTATGAAGTGTTTCTTCTATTGTGGTCGATTTTATTAGAATGTTTAAGACGATGAAAAAAAAAATCATCGATTTGAGAACGAAATATGCCTAGCAAGTTTATGTGTACATGGTTTCTAACTATCCCAAAGGACATGTCTATGAAGTTATTTGAAGACAGTGTAGATTGTTTGTAGGCCTTTTTTCGCTTAAGTTCAGCAAAAGCCCGCAACATGTCATGTATACATTATTTAGCTTTTATGCGGCCTCTCTCTGGGCGGTTTCAATCATTCTCATTGTCGCTCGGCCTTTTGTTCCATTTTAAGAAAGATGCTGACGTGCCGCATAAGGTTTTTTATCTAGGGTTTAATGTTTCTGATGGTTGTAAACTTTGACATTATCTGGGAAAAATATTACTTAAAATATTTTTAGTATCGAATTAACGAATAATGATAATAATAATTAGATAAAAACGTATACAGTACGTTTTTCTTGTAGGACAGATAAATATTAGGTATGTATCGTAATTTATATATTCATTTATATGTAGTAAGCTTAAATATAATTACAACATTATACCTTAGCTTCTTACCGGTATTAAGATTATAAATATATTAAATCAATGATAAAAATAATAAACAAGTAATAAATGATGTTGTGTAATTAATATTATTAAAGTTAAAGTTAAAGTTCTTTGGAAGATAATCTATACAGGTAATAACTATTCTCATTGTCATGTCATCTGGCACAATGACTAAATACCGCGTAATAAAGTTATTTGCTGCCTATAAATAATGACTGCCTCTTATATTTATTTGTTTGTAATATCTTCAGATTTATTAAAAATAAAAATGGTAGCACAGTTGTACTTTAAAAAAACAAGAAGTTTTAAAAAGTAAATATTTCACGTGAGCTCAACTTAGACTTTTGTAGGGTCAGTTGTACCCATTCGTAGTTTAGCGCTTCTTAGTTAGGTATACAGTATTTTTTATACTGCAATTACAATGTCGAATAATGGACAAAAGAAGTAAAAACATATTTTCAATCCAAAAAAATATTTTTAGTAAATAAAAAAATATAAGTAGGTATTAGAATTTTCAATTTAGTGTAAAAAATAATAAATATTTGAATTCTTGGTAAAAAGAAGAAATATTAATAGTTAGAAAGAATAAATAATACAAATTAAGGTATGTATTTCTCCGAGCCGTCAAGTAAAATGATCTGTTTCCTACTTGTTTCCTACAGCGCGCTCATGCGGAAAATTATGAACTCAAGATGCGCTGCTGAAGTTAGAATTGTTTTGCTATTTGATTTCACAGCCTTTGTTTTATCTTTCATTGTTAGCCATTCTTATTTTACTTTCATTTTGGATGGTAATTTTAAACCTTAGATTTTATTTCTCATAAGTGACCTTTATTTTGTTATGCTATCGAGGGTGACTTACCTTATTATGATTACCTTCAGGTGATGGAGATGAACTTGACTAAATCCTGGAGTAGGGGGGGGGGGTATACTCCTTGTACCCGCGGAATTACATTCCTATATACATAAAACAGACTACCACTATTGTTAAACCACAAGGATACCCTGAAGACAATATTTAAAAAATATTTCAAAAAAGGTACCTATGTAGAGATACAAAGTCTGATGCTTGTATACGATTCGTTGGTAACACTAAAATGTAGAGTCATGCAACTAATTACATCGTATAAATATATAAATGTAAGAAAAAATATATTCTTCATCTTTCTATCAGAACATCACAGAAATTATGGAATAAGGAGAAGAATCTGTAATATTCTTGATACCTTTATTGTTGCTACACACTCGTATTTATACCACTGATTATTTGTGACCCGAATATAGTTACTCGTTACTGAAGTACGCCTCAAATAATGAGGTAATTTGTGATACGTTCATATTACATCAAAAGGACTTTTATAAGCGAGTGAAAATGAAAGCTTTCACATTCTCATTGACTTTCTTATGAATACTCCTAAATTTTCTATACAAAATTGTAAATTTTGCCGTATTTTTTTAGTTCTTTTTTATATTCATGCTTTATATTAAATTATTTCTTTGTCTTAAATTCAACTTAAACTAATCAACTATATTTTATTTTTTTAATATTGTTATGATACAGTTACAATATATATTTTACATAATTCTGTAAAACTGCCTCAGTGCTGAAAAGACTCAGATAATAATTTAGTTGTACCTCCTTACTTAGAATAAAAGTCGCTCCCGCTGTTTATACCTTTAGATCGTTTAAACTCCGAGTAAGTAACAAGTTTCAATGCGTTTTTCATGAACTGTCGGAGTAATTTAAGAGGTAAGTATAATACACGCGTATTTTAATTCAAATAAGTGGAGAAAATTTACTTTATTACTCATTATTGAAAAAAATATCTAATTATCAAAACGTATCTATAACGAACTGGAGCAGATATCGATAGTTTGTTTAATAATAAAGAAATTTATCCAAAGATAGCTTCGTATTTGATTGCCTAAAATCCCATATTATTTCTATTCAAATTACCTAAAATGTAAACAAATCAATAACGACTAAACGCCAAGTTTTGTGTCAATAACCTCTAAGTATTACCTGCAGACCTACTGACTGCTTTACCACTTACATACTCTAGATATTTACATCTTTACTACTTATACTAACGACTAGTCCCAGTTCCAGCCGTACACTATTTTAGTACCTACTTATATGTTATTCATAGTACTAAAAAGTGTCATCAAACAAACAATCAATGTTTTCGAAAACACTAAATTTCAACAATATTGTTTTCTACTAACTTCAAATAAAATATAATAATAAAATATCTGGTTTTTTTTTAATTCACATATTGCAATCCCAGTGATAGCCCTGTGGTAACGCGCTAACATGGGTAACCGAGTGAAGCGGGCTTAAATAAGGCACTCGTACCTCTAATATTTTCATGTGCAAATCATTAATAACATGATTATCATTTGCCTTACAGTAAAGGAAAAGAATGTAAGAAAACCTGTCTGTCTGAGAGAACCTAGCAAGTTCTCGAAAGACATGTGTAGTCCGCCATCCCGGACTTGACCAGTGTAGTACTAGGACTATGGCGCGATCTTACTCGTATAGAAGGGTGGCGCCCTTGCCCAGCAGTAGCACGTTAAAAGGGCTTAATAATAATAATTTTCAATCAAAAAAAGAAAACCATAATGAATGTTAATACCTACACAACAGTCTATGGTACAAACAGACTTATACTCGTGTAGGTATACTACTGTTATGACAGTTCTTAGTGTTTTTCCAAGGGAATGAGATTTTTTAATCTCGCAGTGAAAAAGTGCTTAGTTTTATGTCAAACTCCTTATGGAGATGACCACATTCGCAATTACAGAACGATAAAAAACACGTTCACATTTACATAATATAATAATAGTGACTCTACATTCTATCGAAAATCGTATACATTTTATGTATTTATTTGTGGAATAGTTGAGAATTTACTGATAATAATATTTAGTGTCTTGGTAAGATACACCAACGTAATTTCAGAACTGCTTCAACTTATTACATTGTAATAATATCATCTACTCAGCAAATTCCAGTAATAGGGTTAGAACAGCTAAGCCTCCGCCGGACGAAGCAATCAGGTGAAAATCGTTCATCGTCTTGAGAATCCTTGTCTATCTTAAAATACGCTTTAATGCTTTAGAGCTCTATCGATGATTAAACCTATTATCAACCTCATTTTAAGGGTTCCGTAGCCAAACGGCAAAAAACGGAACCCTTATGGATTCGTCATGTCTGTCTGTCTGTCCGTCCGTATGTCACAGACACTTTTTTTCGAAACTATAAGAACTATACTGTTGAAACATGGTAATTAGATGTCTTCTGTGAACCGCATTAAGATTTTCACACAAAAATAGAAAAAAAAAAACAATAGATTTTGGGGATTCCTCATACTTAGAACTGAAACCCATACGTGTGGGGTATCTTTGGATAGGTCTTCAAAAATGATATTGAGGTTTCTAATATCATTTTCTTCTAAACTGAATAGTTTGCGCAAAAGACACTTCCAAAGTGGTAAAATGTGTGTCCACAAAGATACTTCACGCCAAAATTAAGTGGACCTATGTAGTAATTCCTATGAGATTTAAAATACATTCAAATTAGTCATTAATTAGATTTTTAAAAGCGTCCTAAGAAGATTTTAATAAATAAAAATAATATTTGTTAAATCGTAGGTATATCAAAACATTTAGAACAAAAATGAAATTGAATATAATATCAAGTTTTAAGACACATTATTAATGAAACTCCAAGCTGTTTCTTTTTATGCCTATCTTGTTATTGTTTCTTAATGCAAAAATGTTTTATTGAAAAGAAAAGCTCCAAAGCAACGTTCTACCATAAAACTTCTATAAACGCCCATTTATCAACAAGATGACGATGAATTTTCTATGTATAAAAACGATTTATTTGATTTTCGCATCCATGTATTACTAAGTAAAAACATTTTTCACTACTTAAATTCCTTTTATTTTCTTTCTTCCTTTTAAGAATTCTTTTAGAATTGTTTGAAAATAAACCTTTTTAAATACCGAAGGTTTTGAAGGTGGTATATTAAATGTAAGATGTCACAAATAAAAAGTCCGTTTATTTTAAAGAAAAAGGTTTATCTTTATATCGCAGTGCTACCAATATAATGTTCCATTTTAAACAACATTTTGTTCACTGCATAAGCTTTTTTCTGCTATCTGATTACATAATATTATATTCAATAAAGATTGCTTGCTACATTTTTGGTACAGGTACTGTTCGTAGAATGTCGTGACTCAGCCGATTGGTATCGCATCAATATGTTAGCTGGTGTACTGGCACAGGGTTATACAGGACGAGCCCTTTCAGTACGTTCTCTTTCACTCAAAAACGATCAATTGAATTTGGTGATTTGCTGAAATTTGTGTGGCAGTTCTGAAATTTACTTATTGGTAAATAACACATTAGGAAAGAGGAATACTATTCCGATTTATTTAGGTATTATCCATGGTATGTCTTTGAAGTAATGCGTTGCTTAAACTGTAACGATGAATTAATGATTTTTATGCAATTTTCACTGGCAGATAGCTCATTTTTTAAAAAGTTACTTTTATTTTAGAGGTTATACTCGCAAAGCTTCCTTTTAATTAACAAAAAAGCCAAACATAAAGTAAACACTTCAAAATGACAGATCCATATTATATATTTTACCCATAATAAAATCAAGCGGATGATAATACGTTTTACAATAGCAGTACTTTTATAATCAGACTGTCAACTTCATTCTCCGAAGGAAGCGATCAATCAGCCTATTCCCGTGCTATTACCTCTATTTTAGGTTTAAGCAATTACCCTTGGACGGCAACTTTGTTAAAATCTAATTTGCCGCCTAAATCGATTTCTCCGCCGCTGATGTCGACTAAATTGAAACCTAAACTGCATCAAACTTTGAATAATCGAGACGTTCTTTAATATTAAAAAATATGAATTACAATTTGATGGAATATTGAAAGGTTATAGTAATATTTAAAACTTTTTTAAGTACCAGATAAAATATCCTTTATCAGTGTATTAATTAAATACTTTGCAAATTAGTAGTAGTATTTATAAAATTTATTAGTATTTATTAGTATTAATAAAATTAATTACCCTGCTGAAAAGATACTTAGGTTAACTGCTTGGTATATCTGCTAGCATTTACGGTTATTACGGTCAGTAGAACATTAACTATATTAATCTATTACTTCTCCTTCACAAATGAGATAGATATTCTGCCGCGGTAAAAAGTAACTTATGTTACTCTCGAGTCGTCGCTCGGCAACTATTTTTGTACAAACAACAAAAGCACATCAAAACGTTTGGCTCAGTTGGTAGTCACCCTACTTTCTGTCAGCGGTCGCGGGTTCGAGTCCCGCTGGGGGCATTCATTTGATGAGCACGAATGTTTGTACTCCAGTCATGGCTGTTTATATTTATAATATGTATGTATTTAAAATTTATATGTGTAGTATATCAACTATCTGGTATCCGTAATTCAAGTTAGGAACTAGATGGCGCTGTTGTAATAATGCCCCAACATATTTATTTATTATATTGTTATCACAAAAATTACATAATTATTTGATTAAAAGATAAATTAGCGTCTACATTTTCTTGGGACGTACCTGAACTAGGTTACAAACCTATGCCTCTGGTTACGGTCTTACAACATACATTTTTCTGACGTCATCGAGAAAAATTTCAAACATTATATAGCAAGCAGATATACACATTTCTACAAAATATTGATATATCAGGCAAATACATATAAAAAGTGCAAAATGTTTAATATTGCTATTTGCTACGTATTCAGCAGAAAATAGAATACAGGCAATAAGGCTGAGAAATTCAATCATTTTATTAGCTTCAGAAATAAATAATTTGATACCTAATATTTTCCTCCTTTTGTTTCAGGAATCAAAGCGTGGTAGCGTGAAGCGTGCTGTAAATAAGGTCTATTATAAAAAAGCAATAATAAATTTAGAAACCCCATAAGTCTTGACATTATAGAGTGTGATAATATAAGATAATATAATAAATATCTTCCATTAAAAAGTAATATAAAACGATAAACTGTGCAAAATGGTCGCAAAGGTGGTACGGAACTTTCAATTAAGCAGATTAGTTTCATCGAGACTGTGTACTGTCGAGAGGAAAAGTGTTAGTTTTTAAATGGAGGAAATGTTGATAAGATGCCTCAACGTGCTACGTCTTCGTCCAGCTTAATGCGCCCCTTCGTGGTGCTGGCACTGCCCGGAATGTACTTGCTGTACAAGTATAACCAATACAGACAGCAGCAAATGGAGACCGCGCGGCGTCGCGTCACCGAGCGCGAGCTTATGCACCTCAACACTAAAATCGTAAGTACCTTACTATAATATTGGTCTAATTGTTGGACACAATAAGTTGTAGTTGTTTGACTTCTACATGAGATAGGTACATGTTCTATGTAATCGAATTTATTTTTGCCTAAATGTTTAAAAAAGGATTAATCTAAGTTTGTGAAGAATAAATTTAGAAATAAGTAGGAGAGTAAAGAAAAAAATACAGTTTCGTCATATTCTTCTTATAGGAAAAACATATAGTTGTAAATTAATAGGAACACCTAAAGAAAAATAAAATAAAAATAAATTCATTAAGAATCAATGATGCCAAGTTCGAAATGAATGTCTTCTTCACTATATCTGGCGACCTCGTAGGTCGTAGCAGTTTTAACATGTTTATCATGCCTATAATACACAATATACATATGTACAACATACAGATGTCGTTACAATTGTTCAAAACGATTTTATTAATTGAATGAAATAACGTTTTTCACTTTACTTTTGTACTATAAATATATAATTTTTCCCTTACTTATATATAGAAAGTATTTGATATAAAATTTATAATTTAATACGTAATTAGCTCAATTTGATTTAATAAACCTGTAATATTTATTAATTGTACCAAGGTTCGCATTTATAATTTTATGCATCAAAGATAACATCACGTAGGCGACCTAGATTTCAGCTGAAAAAATCATTTCAACATCTGAACGACCTATAAATGTATAGTTTATTTATTTCAATTTAGATTACGTAAAATAAGCTAACCATTAATCATGTATAACAAGAAATTGTTAAATAGAAAGTTTATATACGAGTACCTATCAGTATGATAATAATTTGTTTAGAGATGAATTGTTACTATGAGACGAATAATTAAAAAAATGGAGGCTTTTAATAAATAAATCATTAAAATGGGTTTTCAGTTAACAAAGATACTGTATGATATTGTATTTACACAGAAAAAAAATTAAAATCCGATCAAAAATAGTCTATGTTACTTCTTTACATTAAAGATACATTCTTTATTATATTTTTAACAAGAGACTCACCCTCGATCCTCTTGGGTTCTTCCCTAGAACTGTTTTAACAGTTTTTTCTGCACTTAAAATTAGACGTTGACCCGGATAACGGGCTACCATCATACGAAATTATATCAAAATTTTTTCACTGGCTTTCTCGTGATGCGGTCACAGACAGACAGAAAAAGACAACAAGACATGTAAAAACTATATATTCTACCTCTATATCGATAATAATAACTGTTTCGATAAAAAAATTGAAAAAATATTTAAAGGAGGTATTCGAATTCGATTTAATATTACGTCAAGTAGATGATAAAAACCACATTCGAATCGAGATAACTATATAAAAAAATAGTTCTCGCGTAATGGATTAAGAACATAAAACTCCTCTTTGTACATAAACACGCATTAAGACAGCACGTGTTATGTTTAAATAATCGCACGAATTTAATCAAACTGAGATAGTTTGCACGATCCATAAATTTGTATTGGAGCCATATCACTAAATTAGACGCTATTTTCTATGTAATACAGAGTATATGTAGCCTTTATAACTAAATTTTGCCCGCAACCACATTTACATGGTAATTGACATGGAGTGATAGGTTTTCCAAAATTGATCGAGCGCTAATTCCACGTTAATAACTTTAGTTAGTGTATCTAATGTTAATAGGCTAAGGATCCACAACTACACAGGTTTGTAACTCAGAATACTTATATATCTTCTAAACTCTTTTGAGCGCTACTTAACTCTTAAGAGCGCTATCGTACGTCGTAGATCGGTCATGTGGTTGACGGACTACCAGCCAAAATAAGTAGCATGGCAAATAAACTAGATACGAGTGGAGGTAAATAATCGAGCGTCTGTTGTAACGACTACGAACACCTCTTCGAAGACATGAAGGATTTTTTACTGTCAATCTATTTTAAGGCCAATTAGTTTTGGATTTTTATAACAACCCTGAAAAACGCTCCGTATAGCTCCTTAACCTCTTAGCGAATCACGCAAAATAATGGTCATTTTTCAGTAGACACAAATGGACGAGTCAGACACGCGATGTGGTGTGTGACCTTCCATTATGAAACTTTTCCGAAAAAAAAGTGGTAAATATTTGTTTCACAAAAGAAATTATTCAATAAAAGGAAAATGTTCCGTAATTGAACATACAATTCGCAGTTGCATGAGTTATATTGTTCATAGTACTGCAGTAAAAAACCTCACATTATATAATAACGATACAAACGACGATTAAGTCAGGAATACTCAGAATTTTGGTTGAAGGAGTATTATATAAAAAAATACACCCTTATATTTAGCGTTTAGAAATTATTCATTTTTTTTACATTAAGAAATGCACTTATGCATGCACACGGGTCGTTACGTAGGTCTCACTGACAAAAAACGCCATACCCACTAAAACCCAACTGAACCTTCCTTTTTCATGGGATGTCGTAGAATGGCTGACATGATCAATCATACATGACGGTGGCTGCCGAAGCAGAGCACAACAACCATGTCGTTGTTCCAACGTTCAACCGTGCTATCAGAGAACTACCAGTAGTAAACCGTACAGTACACCGCCCACCTTATTAAGTTAATTGTAAGAAGCCACACACAGATATACAGCACTTTAAAACGCATATAGACTACAGTTTATAATAATCTATACTCGTCTTTCTCTTTTTTGCTATTTATAAAACTGAAGAGTTTGTTTGTTTGAATGCGCTAATCTCAGGAACTACTGGTCCGAATTGAATTTTTTTTTGTGTTGGATAGCCCGTTTATCAAGGAAGGCTAAAGGCTATATGACATCCCGCTGTGACCTATAGGAGCGATCAATGAAAAATGTTGCAAAAACGGGAGAAAAATATTCCTCTAGAGAGCTTCCGTCTCGTGCGCTGCGTAAATGGTTAAAGTTATGCAAAAATCGTGTAAAATGGAATTGTTTCCCTTTTAAAAATTCTAAAAAGAAGTCCGATTGAATCTATAAACGTCTATCCTATAAGGTTGACTCGCTATAACCTTTTTTATGGTAATTAAATTTGTTTTCAGATAATGCCTTATCTGCGCAGGTGTTTAATAAACATGATATTGATCCTAATCCAAATAAAGAAGTTATTCATCACAAGTATTTAATTTTGAACAAAATTGCTCTTGGCATCATTTGATTACAATTAAAATCTTGCGAGATATCACAATTTTAACATAACTTAGCAACAAAATCACCGCGCGGTGCAAGACGGGCAAACGGGCGGGACGAAAGAATTTGGTTTCCGGCCTTTACGACGCGAGCGTAGCCGCGGGAAAGGCTAGTATTATAATGAAATTTAAAAATATCTTAATAGCGTTTTCACATATGTGTATGTACCGAAATAAAATATTCTATACAATTTTTTATTGCTATGCTGGTGCGTGATGTAATAAACACTGAGGCTTAGAGCGACTTTCATGAAATATATCTTAGATTTCTTATCATACATAGACTGTAACTGCAAGAAGGTATGCAGAATATTTAGTAAATATTAAAGATATTTTTATATTCCCAAAGAGAGTTAACGTCAGGCAGGCGGCCGGTTGTAAAATTTCTTGCCAAACCAATTACAACATGTTATTTTTATAATTTAGGAAAGAAATAAAAAAATAAATTATTTTTATTTTTTTATTATATAACAATAAAATATACATTACTTTAAGCAACGCTATACTATATTATATACTACTGTATATAAATGTATGTTCATTAAAAACAGATTCTTTTTCGATGTTTGATAAGGTGCCCAATGGCTACCTAAAACGTTATGTATGTATAACATACATAATATAGGTTTTTCTACCAGTAATCATTATAGCACATTCAACTGAAATTATTATAGACGTGGGTAGACATTTTATTGTAGAATCAATTCGCGAATGGGATCACGAATCATGACATTTACGCCCATTTGACGTCCTATTTGAAAAACGTCAGCCAGGCTTTACGTAACGCGACCCTCGTGCTCAAACACGTCATCCTTGTATTGTGAAAATTGCTAAACATATAACAGATATGTACATACCTGATAGCTATAGTATCTTAATATTTTGTCTTTATAAGAAATATAATAAGTCCTTTTGAATGGTGCCCACTTAGAAATGTATTAATAACAAAACGATATCGATTAGGCTAGGATCGGGATACTGCGACATCCAAATACGTGGCAAAGTTAGAGTACATTGACTTATTAACTAATTTATTATGCAATTAACATAAGTGAAACACCCTGGCTTACTCAGTGTGCTAAGGTCTCTTTATCAAAGGTAATTTGTCTGTACGTTCCAATTGATAAAAATATAATTCAATGTCGAATATATAAAGTAAAAAAGTAAATAAATTAATTCTGATTCAAAATTTTAATATTAAAATTTGTTGAGGGCAGTGCAGTGATAGCCCAGCGGTAACGCGCTCGCTTGGAAAATCGATTGATGCGAGTTTAAAGCCGGGTCTCACACCCCTGATATTTTCATGTGCTAATCATTTCTATCATGATTACCACTTTACGGCGAAAGCAAACATCGTGAGGAAACCTGCATGTCTGAGAAAAACCTAGCAAGTTTTCGAAAGACATGTGAATTCTGCCAACACGCACTAGGCCAGCGCGGTGGACTATCGCCTGATCCCCCTCGTACTGAGGGAGGCCCGTGCCCAGCTGTGGGACGTTAAAAAGGCCTTAAAACAATTTCTTATGAGTCAATCAACAAAGGAATTTTCGAGAGACAGGATTTAAGATAAAATCTTTTGTAATGGCTTCAAAGGCTTCCCTGTGCAATAACTTTGCAATTACTTCCAGTTTTTGATCACAGCCGATTTTCTTTTAGTTTAACCGCTAGGAAAAGTTGAACTTTTTGCCTCGGGATTGATGTAAATGATATTCTTTAGGCCAAAGCGGGTCGAGCCACTCAACTGTAATTGGTCTTCTCGTTATGACGTTGTCAGTAAAAGCTACGCTGCTTCCAAGAGGTCAGTTACGATTTTGCTGTGTAAAATATATTCTTTTTATCTAAAAATAGTTTATTGTACCAGTGTTAGGGTCAAAAGGCTTAGTTCTTACAATTACTTTATGTAGAGTCTCACGAAGTGACCGTATCGAACTGTAATAAAAATAATTAATTCGGTTATAAATTGTGTATCATCGATATAAACAGAGAACGAAAATTGGTTTTATTTCGATTAAAAATATATAATATATTTTTAATGGATTAAAATAATCATGATTTTCTTTTTTCTTATATATATAAGCGAAATAATTCACACAGGTCTGTGATATGTACCTATAATTAACATTAAACAGGATAAGTGAGTTGTACATACGATAAGTACGAGTACTTATAAATTGAGAAAACCAAAAGATGTCGAATAGTTTAGAACTTTTACTTTGTATGGAAATCAACCAACGTGTAAATGAATCCGAGATAAACTGGGGTCAATCACATATTTTGAATAAATGTGTCGAGATAAATTTAAAAATACAACTTTCCGACACCAAAATATCTTCAAACAGATCTAAAACTTTAATAGCCGAGAGTATCCTATAAATACGACAATGCCAAGGTAGAGCATTGCCTGCCTTCGGCGCTTTCCCTCTCGATTCGCTTTATACTACTATAAATATGTCGGAAACTATTGGAACGAGCCTGCATTCATTAACAACACGAACTCATCAATGGTAAATTTATTAGGTTTTGTACTTCCTTTCATTGTACAGCTTTGCAAAGTAATAAAATAGCAGTTATAGATTGTTAAACTAAAACTTATGGGACAATTTAAATAAGAATTTTATTATTTTCTATCGATACTTCTTCGTTATGACCTATGAAATCACTTTTGACAATACCTCTTGTCTTATAATTAAAAATGTTTTTCAATATACACTATATATTCTGCACAATAAACATATTTTATTCAAACCTATTAGAAGCTGAAATTATGCGAGTGCAATTTATTAAGTAATAATTTATATTTAACTAATTTATTATTGAATACAAAATTTAAATGGATATATCTAAAGTTTTTATGAGGACGAAGTATTTATATGATGGAGTTCTCAGCTCATGCACGATACTTTCAAGTAATAGCATATCGTGTCGTGGTTACAAAAAAGGGGTGAACGACGATGGTTGTAGACGAGCTAGAGATATTTCAAATTCAAAACCCGTATGCACTGAGCTTTCCAACAGATGGGGCAAAAAGAAAAATGGTATTTTGCATAAAATAAAGTTAAAAATCATAGAAGGCGGAACCAACTTCGGAAGTAAGTTTGTGTAACGATTTTAAATAATAGCTTTTTATAACTTTCAACTTTCTAAAATTATCTTCTAGCTGATTTACTTTTTTCTTTTTTTTATTCATAGCTCCGTTTCACCGCCTTCAATGTAAAGAAAAGGTGTGCAAAGAGATGGAGATATCTGAACAGAAAGCGTTGCCATCCCCAAGTAAAAATGTACCTTCGTTACCACCGCCTCGGCCAGGGGTCCAAGTGTCGGTACTTGGCGCTGACACGAATCTTGGCCAGTACTTAGCTCTTTTACTTAAACAATGCTCTTGTATAAAAAAGTAAGCAATCATTTTCTTCTCCACTTAGCTAGAAGCATTTGTCTTAATATAATAATATACATATATATTACTATTTCTACTGTGTTTAAACATAAAACTGTTCTACGTAATTTAATAGGATAAGTTTCAAACGGTACTATCTTATTTGTATTTTTAATCATCTAAGTGATGTATTAAATATAAATACGTTCAAAATATAATGTTATTTACAAGTGATAGCTTTTAGTGGCGATTCACGGTATGGCTTTACTCGACCCTTGCTGGCAAATCCTTCTGGGACTGTTCATCTTCCCGTCTCAACATGAACCTAATTTATGAGCGCGATTATTTACATGAGCGCGTCGAAACATTGGGGGCTTAAGAGACGTTATAATATTTATATTATAATTTTGGTGTGTGATAATATATTTGTAGCTTCAAAGTAAATATTATTTTACAAAGGTGGTAAAACAGTTTAACATTTATAATGTTTTCTAATCGACTTAGTTTTTTGCCTAAAATTCTTATGACTTTTCATTAAGTATACCAAATTCTGTACTCCACTGAGCGCTATAAAGTACAATATTGAAGGTGTTTTTTCATAAAAATCGAAATTGTGGCAAACGAATGAAACACCTGTCGCTTTCTTTGTAAGACTTTCAAGTTTTTACATAAAAAAGATATACATTAAAAGGTTAAGTCGACTTTTGATATTAATTCCCCAATAGTATTTGTTAAGACATTTCCGATAAATCAGAACGGACTAAATGACATTTTATGGCTCATAATTCCGTTACGATTGAGTAATCCCTTAGGGATAATAAATGTACCAACACTGTTCGAATAATATACACTTGGAGAGAACATTGTTTCTTTAATGTTTTGGCAATGCAAAAATACTATATATTTGAGTTAAATTACGTCATTAATGACATCTTCGAGAACATCCATTCTTTTAAAACATGTAAAAAAAAGTGCTGTTCTACATTGCCCATTGTTTTGTTCATTCTTGCATCTATTTTTAAACACTATTGACAACATAACAAACAAAAACCACAAATTGCCTTTTAACTACTTAAAACTCTACGGACGTTTTACCTTAAAAGCTTTCTTGAGCCAAAGTTCCAACGGCAAAATATAAGGGATCGTTTCCTACATAATTATTCATTCTACTCACTTTTACACAATTTTGCCGCGAAATTTTTAGCGCCGTAAAATTTAATGAAATTGTAAAACATAAAAGTAATCCACAGAATAATTCGTGAGTACATAAATCAGTCAATAAAATGTTTATAATATAAATCACAAAATGCTACAAGCATTTCTAACAAAGCGGGAACTGAGGTTCTACATTTCATTTAGGACGCCAGCACGCACATAAAAAATCCCATTCACAGTACGTGAACTCGCCGGGACATCAAGAATAGGTGGGCATCAAACTTTTACAGAAGCCTTACACATCCTATTATACGGATTATTCACAGAATGTAATAAAAACAGTCTGGATTTTATGAGATAAGTCGTGACCGTTTCACTGTTTATTACAGACTTTACAGCTAGGAAACTGATGAAAATATCTTTTACTCTATCAAATGAGACTCTTCGAATAATTTAAAAGTCAACCTTATTGAGTCTTTTTGTTAATGGTTTATGTTTTTTTTTTAACTTATTATTTTGATTTTAATAAGCTCGAAAGTAGCTCCGCTTGCTTGATAAGCGGGATTGGGATAAAAAGCAGCCTATATTCGTCTCTATGAGGCAATATAACAATAACCTTATGCTTGCTGATTTCTATCCAAAGCTTTGTTAAGTTTTTTGGTAAAGTAAGAAACAGACAGGTTGACATTTACATTTATAATATTGATTGTAAGAATTTGAATAGCTTCCAAGTTTATTTTTTTTTTCAGATTACGTTTATATGAAGCAAGGGATACACAATGTTCAGAAAATAATCGAGACCTTTGCAAAGTAGTTCAAGATATTCAACACATTAACACTAATTGTATTGTGAAAGCATATAGTTGTGTGTTCAATGAGCTAGACAAATGTCTACAGGTTTGATTCTAATTTTCTATCAATATTTATACCTATTATTTATAAATCAGCGAGACTTAGAAAGTATGTCATAAACCATACAATTACGGGTAATTTTTGTCTGAATGGGTAACTATGCTTTATTTTTCACTTTTAAATATTATAATTTAATATATTAGATAAAAAATAGTAGTTTTCGATTATATCGATATAGTAAAAATCCTAATAGAAAACGGTAAACCTACAATTAATTATTAATTATACATTCTAACCTTACTTCTTCATATTTATCAAGATACTCTGATTGGTGCAAAATTTGCATATCTTTAAGTGCACTTAACTTCCAAACTTCAGAAGTTTGAGCAGTAACTAAGGCTGCTTTGCCCCAATTTAAGCATGATACGTTAGAATATATACCTTCTTAATTATTGGTACTCTTTTTTTATATTATGTTTACCTACTTTGACAAGTACCTAGCAACTCAATATAATATATATTATACGTTTTGAGGGTTATATAGATTTCTTAGAAATTAGATATTTTCCCACAGTAAAAACTATCCTATATATTGACCCGGATAACCAGCAATCACCACACCAAATTTCGTCGTTAATGATGACTATTTCAATTAGAATATTTAAGCTTTTTATCTTTGTCTTTTTTGCTTATTCTTTATAGCAAGACCTTTTCCTTTGATACTAATATCTTAAGGATCATTATGGAAATGATAAATCGCCATTTTGTAACATCCTCCATATTAGAAATAAAATTTTAGAGGAAATTTTTAGAGGAATTTAGAGGAATTTGTGCAGGCACATGCAGCAAAACATGTAATTTTGGAAGTAATATAAAACGACTAACTTCTTGTAGACTACTAAATCTTTCGCGTCTTAAAAAATACTCATATTATTCAATTTCCATTTCATAACGCCCCAAAAACGTATAACTTCAATAAGAATACGCCGATTGTCTGTTCAGCGTATTGGAAAAAGTAACGCAATAGGCGAACACAATAGTGCCATACATTTTCTATGTGGTATTTTTAAGCAAGTGAGGGTGGCGACCTCAGTCTGTTGCCAATCAATACAGTAAACGACCACCCGCAAAATCTTGCACGTTTTATACGTGATTACTTTCTTTTTAAAGGTTCTATTACAAATAATTTGCCACAATTTCAAACGAAGATCCAAAGATAAAAGAAGTTAACTAGAATTTCAGACATTTTTTGTATAGAGAAATTGGTTATTTATGTATCTACTACCTACTATTAAAATATTAATATAAATTATATGTTCTTATTAATAATTCGATCTATAACTACACTATTAATTCTCTATCACTCTTATTTTTAGTAATTTTTTTACTTAAGAAAGTCAAGTTCACAAAAAACAGAATGAATGAAGTAGATTACAGAATACAGATAAAATAATTCTTATTTCTTTATTTTTTGCTTCTTTTTCTATTTCAATGGCAAGAGATTGTGAGTAAATAACCTATTACCAAAATTAATATTAATATTTATTTGTATCGGTTGATCACGCGATATCCTGCCGCGCCTACACACCATGGCGAGGCTGATAGAGTGTTATTGACCTTATAGTGTGGCACAAATAATGTACTTAAAAGTTAAGCCTTTAACATAAATTAACTTTATGAGCAGTGACTTTAAGAAAAGTTGTTTAAAAATTATTTTTGCCATTTCAGAATTCGGATATTGTTTTGATATTGGAAAGTGGAAGTGTAAGCATGGATATGCCGCTAGAGAAAAGATTTAATTATCAAGCGCCATTAATTAAGCAATACGCAGATTCTATTGCCAAAGATTGTCCCAATGCATTTATAGTAGTATGTGCTTCACCAATCGATTGCATGGTTCCTTTAATTGCCGAGGTTAAGTCTCTCGTTTTTACATAATTTAATGTTAATTTATTGAACTAACCTGAGCTTTTTATATATTATTTGCCATAAGGCCTTTATAAACCGGCCAAAAAGTCATATACCTATTAGATGACCTACAAAGACTCACTTTATATCAGCAATCCACTCTAATTTAGTTCGCAACGAGCGCCTATTCAAAAATAGTATTTTATATAAAAGGCATAGGCAATAATAGTTATAAATTTTATTTACAGAGCTACATGAGTTACCATGTGTAATTTATTCATAAGCTAATTATTTACATGAATAACCTTATAATCAATTCACTTCAGGTTATTACTTAAATAAGTAACTAAAAGCTAAAGTACCTTCTTAGCTTAGTTATAATACTCAGTTATAAATAAGCCTTTATTGAAATTTATAAAATATGGATATCTCGTTTTATTAAAAGAATTTTTTCTTAACTGTCATACCCCTCCCATAGCCATCTTATTACAGAGTTTTTTATAATAACACGTTCATGTCACATGCACTTAGCCAGTGTGAACCCCTAGCCTTATCCTCCTTTCTTTGAAGAGAGGTTTGTGCCCAGCAGTCGGACGTTAAAAATGGCGTAATACCATTTTAACAGCACTTTCAGTCGTTAGATGATATAAAAGAGATAATTATTCTCTTTTGTACAGACATAAAAATATTACACAAAGATTGCAATCTTATCTTATAAAAATGGAGCAGATTTTAATTTAATGTTGCACAAAGTAATATTTTTCCAAAAAGAAGCAAAATACTCTTGGGTAATCTAAATCTACGAGCATTCGTTGTGGTTAGACAACGAGTAAACGTTTATTACTCAACAACTTGGATTGTTTTTATCGGACCGAATCAAGTTCTTAAGATTCAGTACCTATCCAAATTTAATAACATAAGCGATTTTATAAAATCTCTATATTCTCAAACAGTCCGTACTGCATTAATTTGTAATAACAAACAAAAGTATTTTATTTAATGATTATATTACCGGGATACTCAGTTAGAATTTAGTAGAAGAAAGAAAGTAAGTAGATTCTCTTAATATTCGATAAGAATATAACTTAGAGATAAAAGCAATAACTTATATTTAACTGATAATTATATTTAACTAATATAATATTTTCTTATTATCAATTAAACAATTCCAAATCCTTCTCCGATAGCGATTCTAAGATAACGACTTAAACCTTTGTAGACGTTAAAGGAGACAGGATGGTATAATCCTAGAAAGCTGTTAGGATCACTCGCGGTCCCGGAGATGCGTGCAAGTACGCTCGCAGCTCGAGCCCTTTGTCTCGAACCGAGCTATGTTCATATACCGTGTGTCGGAGGCACTGAGGGAGCATCGTTAGTGCCTTTGTTCTCAAGGGCCTTGGATTATTTTGATTTCAGTGAGGTAATATTTGTTGGATACTTCTTTTATTTCTTTAGCTTTTTAAATTGTATGTATCGTATTATATAAACATAGTTTCTTTAGTATATAACAATGTTCTATAACATTTATAAATAATCAAAGTCAGGCTTATAACTAATGCCATATAAATGCAGTCGATCGTACAGAAAACCTCAATATAACGTGGTATTGAAAATCGCAAAATCCAATTTTATATTGCAGCAAAACTCTGGAATGATGACGCAGACAGTCCGCAGCGCTCCACTAGCAGTGAGCAGATATGACGGCAATTGTGCTAGAGCCGCAGAACTCAGTGAAGCACATGCTTTAACTGGATTAGTTACTAAAGTGGCTTGGGGGCTGCTATGCAAAGACGTGCCGCGAGTTACAGGGTTTGTTGAAACTGACGCTGCCCAAGTAATATCACCCTCCAGGTTAATTTTGTTTGCTTGCTGTTTTTTGATCAAACTTTTTTTTGTTTTTATTTTAAGTCAACAACCACTATCGTTAGATGCTTTATAAATTAATACAAAAAATAGTGACAAAAAACCTGAAATTAAACAAGCAGTTTTGTCTTCAGATTTATCGCAAATACTGTGGAAATATCAGGCAAGGGGATTACCAGAAGCATAGGCCTGCCCAAGATGTCAGATGTTGAAATGAAACGCATAGATTTTGCTGTAAATGAGTTATATTCAAAACATAAAATGGTCTATGACTGGTATTGTAAATGCTGTAGTTCCTCTTGTAATTTAAATACTTATCAGCTACAATTTTTCAAGCCCAAGCCGTACGATCGTTTTGCTGACTGCGCATACGCAACTATTTAACCTAAAAAAAAATACATGTAGAAGAAAAATTGTGTGTAACAGTTATGATTAATTGTCTTGTTATAATTTTCAATGTAATCATGTTAATAAAATTTTTAGTTTCAAAATATTTTTTAGTTTCGTTCCCCGTTCACTTCTTTAAAATATTGTGTAAGAATATTTTTTTTATCTAACTTTGCGATCAAGCGTAATTTATTAAATAATATTACACGTTTAACTTAGTTCGAACTAGAATTAATGGATTTCGCTCTTCTGAATTGCTAAAATGGAATGACGACCTCGCAATGAATTGGTATCAGGAAAACATGAGCAGTCAGCCTGAACAAGGCAGGATTGCAGTAAATTCAGAGTTCCTCAACCAGAGAAACTATAAATATTGTGAACACAAATGACTCAGCTCTTACAAGTTTGCAAATAGAAAACAAATAAAGTGACATAAACAAAGTGAAAACACATGAAAAATATCTCTTAAACTCGAAAATAGATACTTTTAACCTTTACTTTTATCTCTCTTCCATAAAATAGGTACCTACTAGTTACTACCTACAATTTCAATTCATAGTGAGTATACAATACTTATGTATCTAAATATATAATATCTTTGTATGTATGTTTGTATGTATATAATATGTCGGTAGTTATTTCTTAGTGAACTCCATTCAGAAGAGCGTTAATAGGTTTTTATTTATATATAAGTACATAGAAAAGCTTGGTAACAATATAAAGCACTTTAAAAACAAAACAAGTATTTAAGTAGAATCAAGCTAACAATGTTTAAGTAACACTGCCCTCCGTACTAGTTTAACTGTTTGACGGTAGGACGGTATTTCTCGCACGAATGTTCACTCGCTTATTACAGTATAGGCAAATTTTTAGATTAAACATAAACTTAAACAACAAACAATATTAACTTTTTTTTATTTTTTATTTTGTGTACATGTACTGGGTATGTATATATGTATGTATGTATGTATGTATGTATGTATGTATGTATGTATGTATGTATGTATGTATTTATATATGTATGTATGTATGTATGGATATACATATGTATGTATGTATGCATGTGTGTGTGAATGAATATATGTGTATATATTTAAATATAATACTATATATGTATATAATAACAGTAACAATAACAATTAGTATTAATAATGTGGAGCTTTAAAATTTGACATCTAATATTGAAGACTTATTAAATTCTTAGTTAAAATAATAACTTCAATTTTAAGATAGGTACGTTTAATTTTATACTGGTTTAATCAATTTTTCTGTTTCGTTATATGTTAGACTTTTAAGGTATTTATAAACAGTTTTTTTTAATTTATATCTATTCAGTGATTTTAGAGATACCGATTTAGATATTTTGTTATATATAAAGGGGGCCAAGAATGGATAAAAATAATGAGCAAAAGCTGTTTTTGTGGAGGGTAAGTCATATACTATATCTTGCCTTCGTTTTTTAATATTTTTATCACTGGGTTTCAGATGTTGATCTTTTAATATTTCCAATATGTATGTTTGTCTTACATTAAGTACTGGTAATTCACTGTACAGTAAGTCTGTTGGATATTTAAAATCTTTAGAATGTATTACTTTTAATATCGCACGCTGTGCTCTTTCTACTCTTAGCAAAGACGTCTTATTCACTCCACCCCAGACAGCGATACCGTATGACAGTATAGAGTGACATAAGGCGAAATAGATTGAATTCAATAGTTTAGGATCACATATAGATTTTAGAGTTTTAAATACAAAAATTAGTTTCCTGAGGCGGCCAATTAATGCTTCTATATGACTCTTCCAGGAAAGCTGTTGGTCAACAATGACACCTAAGTACCTAATATTGTTAGTTTGAGATAATTTTTGGCAGTTGCATGTTGGAGTATTATTAGGTTCACAATAATGCGCTTTTAGTTCAAGTGTCTTTAGATTGAGACATTGGTTCGAACGAATGCTGAAATTTAGATATTTTGTTTTAGATAAGTTTAATGATAATAAGTTTTGATCTAGCCATTTTGCAACTATCCTAAAATCATCATTGGCATTTTTATATACTTCTTCATTAGACTTGCCATGAGAAATTAAAACTGTATCATCTGCAAATGTTATGATTTTGCTGTTCTTAAGTTTAAGTAAACAGAGTTCATTTATGTACACCAAAAAGAGTGTAGGGCCCAAAGTGCTTCCTTGGGGGACTCCATATTTAATATCCGTTTCTTCACTAACCAAATTGTCGACTTTGAGTATTTGTTTTCTGCCCGTCATATAGCTACTCAAAAGTTGATGTGGTAGACCACGAACTCCCACATGTTCAAGTTTTTTTAACAACAGAGGAATAGACACTGTATCGAATGCCTTTTTCAGGTCCAAAAATAATCCTAAAGACTTAACGCGACTGTCTAAGTTATTAACTATAGCCGATGTAAATTTTTTTAATGCATCAGATGTTGATTTATTATTCTGAAAGCCGTATTGATTATTAGCTAAAATTTTATATTTCTTAAGATAGGTTTGTAATCTAATGTTTATAATTTTTTCTATTATTTTTGATAGTATCGGCAACAAAGAAATAGGTCTATAATTATTAATATCCTCTTTAGTACCGGTTTTAAAAATTGGTACAATAATTGTTTTTTTAAGCGCTTGTGGGAATATACCTTGTTCAAAACATATATTAGAAATCGTAGCAATCGGACCAGATAGAACATTAACAGATAATTTAAGCAACTTAGAAGTAATACCATCCCATCCACATGAATTGGTGTTTTTAAGTGACTTTATAATTCTTGCCACCTCATATTCATCAGTTGGGTTTAAATAAAACGAACCACTATTATTACTACTATTTAGTAAAACTTGTAGAAGTTTGTCTTCCGTCGTTTGAGTTCTTTGCATAATATTATTTGCTAGTTCTGCACCAATGCCAGCAAAATATTTATTTGCATAATCAAGAGATTCTTTATGACTAGATTTTAATTTTAGTATTTCCGTTGAAGTATGTCTATCTTTATTTAAATAACATATTTCTCGAACACACTCCCATTGTACTTTGGGGTTAAAATTATTTTTATTAAGTTTGTTCTTATAATATAACTGCTTTACATTATTTAGAATTTTCCTACATGTATTGCGATATCTAATGTAACTTATTTTTAGTATAACATTATTTGGATCTTTACGTAATTTACTATGTAGTCTATCCCTATGTTTTATGCACCTAATTAAACCAGGGGTGATCCATGGCTTAATATTATTTTTCCTACCCGACACTTTTATAAAAGTAGTATTAGAATCTATTGCATTCATAACTATAGCAAGAAATGTGTTTGTAGCTTCGTTAGCATTTAAATCTTATAGTAATATATTCCATTCAATGTCTTTTAATTGTTTAATGACTGTATCATAATCTATTTTTTTAATGTGTTTTATTGTTGTTTTTCTGGTGGTTTTATTTTGTGATAATGAAACTATTACGCATGCATGATCAGTTAACGCTGTTCGGCAGACTAAAGTCTTAGTCGGTAATTTAGTTTTAACAAAACAGTGATCTAAGCAACTTTTATCGGTAGTAAGGATGTTATGTGTAGGCGTTAGTCCATATACAGCTGTAAGTTCAAGATAACTATCGCATTTTGCTGCATTACATCCTTCTTTAATATCAATATTTAAATCTCCCATCAATATCAAATTGTTTTGGGTAAAATCCTTAAGGATAATATCCAAAGAATTTGTAAAATTTTCTAAATTTGTGAATTCAGGAGGTCTATATATACCTATGATGTTAATATCTTTAAGACAAGCTACCAGACACGTAAGTTCTTTCGTATTTTGTGGTTCTATCACCTTAACGTCAAGAGATTTCTTTATATACATAACAACTCCATCATTTTTATTTAAATTTCGCTTTGTATAAAATTGGTTATAATTCATTAATGTAGGTAGTAAATTTACTTTGTTTAGCCAGCATTCTGTCAATATTATTATATCTTGTTCAATTTGTAGTTGTTGAAGAAGAACCGTAAGCCCATCAAAATTCTTATTAATACTACGTATATTTTGTGTTAAAATGTGTAAATTACTGTTAGAGTGCAATAGCCCCTTGCACTGGTCCACATCATCAATTAAGACTGCTGTGCCGATATTGGTATTATTATCAATATCAGCTTGCAGTTTCTGAATGTTAACCATTTTTAAAAATTGATTTTATACAATATTGATATTTTGATGATGTAGACAGATTGAGGGGGCATTAAGGCAAATATAATAAGTATATATAATATTTGTATAAGAGTAATTGTGTAAATGTGTTGTGTGTGTATAATATAAATTTGTAATTTATAATAAAAAAGTACTGTAACATTTTGTAACAAACAATGTAAGTAAGATTTAAAAATAAAAAGGACAATAACGTAAGATATGAGAACAAAAGCAAAAACTAGTATTAAATTAATAGTATACCATATAAGTTGAAGTGCTAGTCATATAGTGGCTTCCCCTATAAGAGATTCAATTTGCTCAAGAGACTTGATAAGAATAGCCGCATCACCTTCATTTTTCCTTACAAAGATTCTTCCTCTTGATATCCAGTTGTATTTAAATCCATATAATTTCTGTAGTTGGCGGGCATGGTAGTACAATTTTCTTGTATTAGGTGTGAGAAGTTCATTAATATAAATGCGTTCCTTACATTTTTGCTTACCAAAAATACTTGTATTTAATTTTTCATCATTTTTCTTATTGTACATCTTCGTTAATTTTAATACTTCATTCCTTATCTGACCATTTAGATATTCTACTAATATAGGTTTTTTAACCCCTTGTTTCACTCTATAACATTGTCTAATACTCTCCTTCGTAGTATTAAAACTAATAGTTTCATGAAATTTTGTAATCATTTGTAAAATATTTTCATTTTCAGTTACTGGTGTAGTTATTTCAATAAAGGAGGAGCGCTGGTTACGTTGGATTTCTTCTAGTTCAGCTTCTAGAGTAATAATTTTACTAATTGCTTTATTATGGTCCTCTTGAAGAACAGCCATTGACTTTTTTAATTGATTGTATAGCTCATTCGTTTGCATCAATTTTTCTTCTATTATTTCATTAGAACTTATAATTTTCTCATTTTGAATTTTTAAGGTATTATTCTGCAACTTAAGTTCCTCAATACTTTTAAAGATTTTATCAAATTTTTCTCCTTGTCCCGTTTGTATAGTTCTTATTAAAATCTGTATTTCCTCTCGTAATTCCTCAAATTCACTCCGTTCTTTACGCTTCCGTACTGTAACAGAACTCAACGAAGATTCCGCGTCGGTTCTACTGGTGTTCGCCAAGTCAGGTTGTGATGAGTATTTAACATCTTTGTTTGATGGAGATCGTAGCATCTTACTATTTTGCCTATACTGTACACTAATGATGCGTAGACGCAATGAATAGCAAGCGATCTTATCTAAGATTAAACCAGTTACAATGTAATATGGATTTTATGATAACACTTTAAGGTTTATATTTACTTGTTAAACTTTTATTGAAACACAAATAAGCAGGCAGTATTGAGTATACGTCTACACGGCAAGAAGCCGAGCGAGAAAGTGTTTAGTAGGTAAGTGGTTTATTAGGTTATCAGAACATCTTCATGACTCTTGTCGAATGATAAATGGATCGTTATGTGTTTTACTACATAATCAATGTGTGCAGTATTGGCTAATGGTATTATCCCTCAGTAGCTTTAATAAACTTACCTAATAGATAGGTTTATGTCGCTTATTATATTACTAGCTGTGCCCGCGACTTCGTTCGCGTGGATGTCGGAACTTAACAATGTATTTTTTAGTGCGAAGCGCTGTTGGAGGATACCGATACAAATCATTTTTTTTATTTATGCTAGTGCTTCTTCATAAACAACATTTTCTGTGGAACCATCTGGAGCGTACACAAAAAGGTTATTGGGGTTGTTTACGCGGGAAAGAGCTACGTATAGTTGACCATGAGAATTTTCATTCATTTTCAAAATAAAAACTGAACCAAACAAATAAAATATTGAACCAAATAAATCAACAATTAACAACAACACAAACTTTCAAAATGAGAATGAAGACTAATAAAATTTCAAACTATGAAGTAAAAAAACTACTTGACTCAAATTGCAAGTTATTATTTATTTCGCACTTCGAAATTAAGACCGAATCTAACTAACCAAAATTTTTTGAAAGATAAAACGAAATAATGAATTAACGAACGAACGATTTATGGTACCATCAATTTAATTCAAGACCTTTACATAGACAAACCTCTTTAAAGACAGAACTTTTTAATGACTCCTACAAAACTCAAAGATAGCCGGCAGACATGGGCGAAGGTCATTCTTTCAAGGAAAATCTTAACACCGCATTCAGAAAATGACTTCACATGCACAACGCCATCTATCGAACAATACTGAACGCAGTTGATCTCTAGTTCGAATACTCGTAGATGGCGCTGTTTTAATATTTTACTTCGGAAACACTATTATAATTTTATTAATTTACATTTTTTATAAAGTGTGAACTGATTACTATGAAACAAAAAATTTAAAGTTACTTCAATTTACGCACATATTGTTGTGTATAAAAGTTACTTCAAGTTGTGAGATCAAATGCACATAGCCCTAATTTTACTTCTGGAATTTCTCTACTTCTTCACTTTAAACTCAAATATCTTTTGATAGACTGAACCGATTGCAATGAAACAAAAACTAAATGTTTCTTCAAGTTACGTACAATCGTTGTGTATAAAAGTTATCTACATTGCTTTCGTACATTTTACGTGATGCCCGGATAAATAAACAGACAAACCGACAAACCGACAAACCGACAAACAGACAAACAGACAAAAATTCTAAAAATGCTGGAAATGGGTTCTATTGGTTGTCCTTTAACACCCTGTCTATTTTTTTTGTATTTTTTTTTTGATGTACAAAAACGACTTTTCTACAGTTTTATTATATGTATAGAAATGCCTATTTAGATAATCTATAATAATAAAAGCTTAAAATTAAATGAATATTTTCTAAGAATTACGCGAATATTTAATTTATTTGACATTTTATATAAAACTATATTTTGATTTTGGTTTTTCGAAATTGCGAATGCTTTTCAGAACTTATTAGTTTCTCCCACGGGAGACGTCACACGGCCACGACTGATGAGTGATTCTAATGAAATTTATAATTAAAACTTCATAGTTTCATACCATTTCATTAGCGGCTTAGGTTGAAGAGACATGAAAAGAGTGTTCGTTGCTATGCGTACGGTACGGTAAACGTGTAGTATAGTATTAATACAGAATACTATACTACACGTTTACCCCATATTTTTTTTAGTAGACACCTAAAAAGGTATGTACCTAATACCTATCATACTCATGTTACATCAGAGAACTATTTCTAAACCTAATTTAACATAAATTATTGTGCAGAATAAAAATTACAAGATCAAATCAATAACTTTTTTAAATCCTCAAACAGAATGTGTGCATGGCTATTGTCTATCAAATATTACACATTTTTACCCATAAGACGCTTTACTGTTTCATTCATAAGTTATAAATTATAATGTGTAAAAATAAAATATTAAATTTTATTTATCACTAACAAAACATAATATAAGAAAATTTCACAGTCATTCAGTCACATTACAGAAAATATTACGAGGCATTTTTACGCGCTATCAGCGAGGCAAATTACGCCAAATGAAAACGTGAATGCCCTCATCATTGGTATCTGTAAACACAATCTGAATTAAGCCGCGTAGGTTCGAAGACTATTCAGAACTAGCCTACGTCACGTTTATCGTGTACGTCTGTATCTTCGTTATGTAATTTTATTGAATGCAGATAACTTATTGATTTTTATACACTTTGTTATTTAACAATTACTTATAGCCCTCAGTTATGCTTTTGTTATCTTATAGATAACAAAATTAAAATTGTTTTAAATTATCAGGGAAAATAGTAAAATCTATTAATTTTTTATGTAATTTTGATGAACTTACCTAAAAAATATATTTTTCCCACATTTATATCAGACAATGATATATTTTCAAGACGATACAAATTCACAAATTAATGAACTTTGGTATACAATAAAATATAAGAGTAATCGAAATTCCTGCCTTTCTATTTTGCTATTGCGTCCTGTGTCTTTTTGCCGTACATTCTATTTCTTATTTCGCATTAGACGGCGCATGTCGCAAAGCAAGTCAACATCGCGTGTGTTATTCTGTCTTCAATTGAATGGATGATTTCCAGTAAACACATTTTTATCGAAATAAAAAAATATCTTTAGGTTTCGGCAGTAATATAGCTAGAATTAGGTCCTACATATTAGAAAGAATGTCCCGAATAGGATTAGCAGTTTTAGAGTTTACTCTCTACATCCAAACTTACGTATTTTACTTTTTTATGAATAACTAGCAACACCCGCGGCTCCGTCCGCGTTCTAAAGACGTAAATACAAGCGAGGTTTCATTTCTAACCTTCTTTTTGTATTTTTTTTCAGTGGTAAGTTATTTTCCCGCAGTAAAAAGTAGCCTATATATTGACCCGGGTAACCAGCTAACATTCAGTCCAGTGGTTTTATCGTGATGCGTTCACAGACAGACAGACAGACAAAAATTCTAAAAATAATAGACTAGGCCTCTATATCGATAATAATGTCTGTTTCAATTAGATTTTCCAAAAAATATTCAATGAACAGATTCGACTTAGTTAGAATTTTATTATAATATGTATAGATTTACCTGAAATAATGGTATAGATGAGGGCTTACAAAATTATTTGACTGCCCACTATGCATACTTATTACTTATTTACATTTAAGATTAATCAGGTATTGTAGATTATCACCAGCGCTTAGTTCAATGCCTGTAAAATCAATGAATTAAAAAAGCTCGCAGTTGCGATAGCAGTATACGTGATATACCTAGTACCTACTACCTATATCTAGATTATTTTTTGCCACAAACAATTCAAATGCATATCTTAGAACCGTCTTTGATAAAAACAAAAACCAGTCAGTTTCTAAGACAAAATATTTATTTCTAGGCAGAATTGTTGAAATTTTACGAACGCAAGCAACAAGCAAGGTTACGAGAAAGAAAATTCACAAAAAGATTGTTTTATTTAAAATGTCAAATATTATACCTTTAAACACTTTAAGGTGCTTTACACTTTACATGGCTTTACAGATCAAAGTGAGAAAAAAGGAGTTGGCAAGAGTTTGTTAATTACAATAGTTACAGCCTACCTTTGCGAAACTTCACTGTTCGTACCGCGTAATGTGCACGTTGCTATGGCAGATTAAAGAAAATGTACACAAATAGTAGTAGGCGATTATATTATCTATACTATACAATTTAGTTCATTGAATAGCTTATTGCTAATATTATAAGAGTGTGTTTGATGTCCTTTTCCTATACAGCAACAGAGCAAAGTAGGTACCTACGACACAATTAATGTCATATCTTCGACTATCATAAATCGTTAACAATATTTTTTATGATATTTATAAATAAGGTGGGAAATATAAATCCGCTTACATTAATACGAAATTAAAATAATATATTAATTTAAACTTTAAAGAAAATTAAGTAATAAAAAATATTGGTCTTAAGCACAAAATGCATATTTTCAAGTAGTTTTAAACATATTTTACTTTATTATACTAATAACTACACATGGCGAGTACAATTTGTCAGTCCCAATTACTCTCGCTTCATAAATTCTTACGCAAACACGGTTATGAAACGGGGGTGCCTACAGATGCATAGTATGACGTTTTTTGCTTTCAAATTTCTTTATAGTCAATTTTATAATACTCTAATTCTAAATATTACATAGTGTTACTAGATTTTTATGTCTTTCTGTATCAATTCAATTAAATTAAAGAAAAAATTAAGGGGATATACATAGTTGTATCGATCAAACATTATTTACTTCATTATAATGTTATCACACTTTGGGGGTTCCAAAAGGCAAATAAAAACTTAAGTAGAAATTATAGTGAGTGCTAGATCTTGGCCGCTCGGGAGCTGTAGTAAAGGATTTCAGTAGAAAATTATATTAACTATATGGTTTGGTCTCTTTCCGCTAAATATTTAGGTCACTCTATAAACGCAAAAAAACAAACTTTTTATAAACTTTTGTTACAAAAAAATCTCAACGGATCATTTAAAGAGTTAGTCAAAGTATTCTAAAATTTCAATAAAGATTTATATTCAATTATTTTTTATTTATAATCGTATGTACCGAGACTAATACGAAAATGATATACAAAAATATTCATCCTAATATCTGACCTCGTACTTTATATGCTTAGGTCCGCCGGCAACAAGATCAAGCTAACAAAAAGTGGACATTAAATATTACCAAGAATGACCTAAATTCTGCGAGCTAATATGACTGCTATTGCTCTGTAATATCTCGAAATGCAGATAGCGTTTCAGAAATGCAGATTATAAGTTAAACTTATGTAATGTTCATTTAAAAATTATATTTTATTAACCTAAGATTTCTAAACTGCTATTACGTTCATTATAGTTAAGTAAATATATCATAATATTGTTACCTTATAGTTCTGAAATATTATAAAACTATCTATTTTGAATTTTAACAACCTAAACTTTTAACCAACTTTGCCAGCCAGCCAAATACTTACCAAAATTCATTAGCACAGATATACATATAATAATGAGTTTTCTTTTTAAATAAAAATATGTGTACGCATCTCATTTTCATTTATATTAAATTTTCTATACCTACTTAAAATATTATTCAGTTACCAATTCATCACTAGAGTTAGGAGTAAAATGTACTCTTATACCTACCCAATACTATATTTGTATGTATGTATGTATGTATGTATGTATGAAGCTATTTCTGGTATATCACGGCTAGGCCCGAGCTTACCTTCAATTCAAGAGGGGATCAGGCCGTAGTCCACCACACAGGCCAATTGAGGGCTGGCAAAGTTTTTTCAGGCCTGCAGGTGTTTGGGGTTTTCATTCATTTATATGTTGGACACGCATGGTCGTGTCAAAGGTGCGAAATCGGGATTTTAAAGTGTTTCACTAGGTTTTCCAAGCAACTGTGTTACCTGATCTACCGCTACTTTTGCACTTGTATGTAGATCTAATACAATGTTTAACTGTAAGTAAACTATGTAGTAATATAGTAATAGGGAAATTAAATTTACGCTTGACAATGGAGGATTGTAAGAAAAACTTTAAAATTATAAAAATTTAACAATTTATTTATAACAACAGTAAATATGTTCATAAAAAACAGCTATCTTGTGTATATTTGGTTTATATAAATATTCCTTTGCTTCTATGGACCTCCTCTTGCAAAGGGTGGTTTTTCATTTGTATTCAAATACATTATCCCTTTCATTCTGAAAATAATAATAAAATAATTTGTAGTAAATTTTCACACTAAGAAATTGCTGCTTTCCCTTTATCATCCCTTTTTTCTTCAAGAATATTATGTTTTAGAAAATTGTTTTTATTTTTACTACTAATAGAATAACTAGCGTAGTATTTAAAAAAAACGTTTAAATGCAACGGAGCAATGACTTAAGCAATGATATTTCTTAGATACCTATCTAAAAAGTCCAAACGTTGTTGTTTATTATTAAAAAGTGCGTTGCACATTAGTAAAAATTTATAGGCAAGAAACTAACAGTAAATAAATTATATCAAAGCTTCTGGTTTTAAAAACGAATCAAAAATAGTAATATTCTATTCTTGATAAGAAAAATTTAACTCTCTAAACAAAAACAAAACAAAAAGAAAGCTTTATTAAGAGATAATATTAAAGTGATTAGAGTGGGAACGCTTCCACAAACGATGAGATAACGAGATGAGACGTTTAGTTTATGTGTTTTACATATTCTAGACTTATGCGTGCTCTACATTACACCGATTTCTCAAATAATAAAAAAAATACTCAGTTTATGTGCAATATTTGAGAGCTGATTTAAAAAAAAACCAGTTACTGGAAAAAGATACCACGGATAATTTATAATACGATAAGATCTGTGCAAGTTGCTTATATCCATTTATGGCCTAGAAAAAAGCTGGTAGCCTCCAAATACCCGATTTTTTTTAGGGTTATAGCATAGAATACTCTCGATTGAATCACTACAGGCACACATGACACACCCGTACACTTCTACACTTCACCCCTATTTTGCGTAGGGGGCAAAATTTCATATAAAGTGATCTTGAAGTCGACATCGAACTTTTTTATTTAAATAGTTATTTTTTTCTGTACACTAATCTATAGAACATATTTATAAGTGAAAAGGGTTGTTTTTCATTTACACCTAGCGTTTCATTATTGCTCTCATAAATCTAGTTTGACCAGATTTACACCCACGGCATGACTAGTAGTAAAATGTAGTCGTAAATACAACCTCAAATATTTACTTACTTAACTTTTTTTTATGATGTAGGTACTATCTGCTACAAAATAATCAGCAGAAATATAGATCAATCCTTACGAAAATTATAAATGTTGAAGTGTTCTTATAGATTTTGTGATTCTTTTAATACGTACGATAAAAGAAATTTATGATATGGTTTTCGTCCTAGTACATAGTGATTTCCGTAAAATATTAGTATGATATAAAACTTCACGTTATCGCAAGGCCAGGGCAGAGCGACGGTGGTTAATTAGGTACTTATTAATTTAAAAATTCCTCAACAAAGTTATGATATTAGAGTCCTCGCTATAATTCTTAAAGCATAAACAGAATATAGTACCATTTAAAATATATTTATTAAAATCTCCAAATAACTGAGTTATTATTGTAAAAAAGCAAATTTTTATAATAATAGAGCTGATGTTTCTCAAGTATCACACCTTGTTATAACTGCATATCTTGATTTCTTACAATTCGAGTAATTGACGTGATAGCTTGCATAAAAAAATTCTGGATCATGACATAGTTTTATTACGTATTCTCGCTTCTATGAAATATTACGGGAAACACCAATCTGTTTCCCAAAAGACACATACAGACGTGCATCACGAGTATTTTATACCAAATATAAAAATACTTTAGTGTAGAATTGTTACGAACTTTGAATGTGTTACATATCTAATCAAAAGCCTGAAAAATAAGTTTCATGCGTTTGGTTAACTTTTATCCCCTATTTCAACCCCTTACAGCCCTTTTTTCGCCTTGAAAAGTAAAGTAGGCTATGTCCTTTCTCGGGCTCTAGACTATCAGTGTACCAAATTACTTTTAAACCGGTTCAGTAATTTTGGTGGACAGACAGGCGGTTACTTTCGCATTTATAATATTAAGTAAAGTAGTAAGGAAATAATACGATCAATTATTACTATTATACTACTATTATACTGCATTATAGTAACTAGATTCGAGATTAAACTGAGAAACAGTTAATTGCATAAAATTATCACAGATCCTTGAAAACTTATCTTCGAAACCTGATCTACATCTACGTATTCTACATATACTATACACCTATACTTCTCCCATTCACGAAGGATAAACAACAGGATTATTAGCTTAAGATGGCTAAGCTTAAAGCTAAGCTTCCAAGTTACATCGATTGTATTCACGCTGAAGGCTTCTCTTCTAACATCTTAGATGAAACAAATATAATAACAAAGATATGATGACTCTATTTCATTATTTATTGTTTCTTTAAATAAAAACCCTTACGTTATAAATGACATCTTAATTTCTTTCTTCTTAATTTTAAAGTACTTTCAAGAAAATATTTTTCAATGTAGCTTTTACTATTTGACGTTCGAAAAAATAAAAAGACGGACGGATGGATGAAAAATTTAGACAGTTCCTATTTTTTTTTATTTATAACCTATCATGTGAAAAGTTTAATTTTTTTATATTGATAGTCATACATAATAATATGTTTGCTACATACTATGAACACCTACCATCTAAGTTTTGTTTGTGACTAGCTTATAATTAAAAATATTTTGTTACATTTATTTTATAACAGCATTCTTAGAAAGCTTTTTAGATGTTTTCCGCTCGATAGATATTATAAAATTCATCATTCATTCTAAATAGATAAGAATCAGTAGAGGAAATAGGTTCTAAGATTTCGATTAGATAACATGTTATCTTCTAGCATTTGCAGTAGCGGTATCAGCTGACGGTGATCTGATTTAAAATGTATATCTCGTGTTAAAATCTATTTACAAATTCGCAAAATAAAAAAAAATGTTTATATTAATACTTTTCTCTTTAATAAATATTACACTTACCTATAACAGTTGCCAAGAAAATCAGCATAAATTCAATTAGTAATATGGTAGCACGTTTTGTATCTATATCGAATTTTTAGAAATTACTGTGGAATAAACTCGTTTTAGATTTTTTTCGTGACCTACATAATATGTTAAACTCTTCTGCCATAATATTATCAGGCTTGTAGTTTATACCTTATAATAGTTCTTAATATAGCATTGCTCAACTAAAAAACAATAATTATGGTATACAAAACTACAGATCTACTGTTACATGTATTATACCTGTTTTGTGAAATCTAATTTCTTGTTAAAATTCGTGATTTTAGGTCAGCTGGAAGTAATTTGAAAGTTTTGTGAGTGAGAACAAAATTTTGTGATGTAAATAGTTAAATTTAGCTTTTCAGTTAGAGCATTTGTTGAAATATATGATTTTTGGAGTTATATTGATCTTAATAAGAGAGACAAAGGGAAAAGCTAAATGGGCAATATTCTATATTTTAGGAAACACGCTAAGGGCTAATATTGAAAGTAATTGTAAGCTAATACTAATAAAAAAGTAGGCTTACGGCGGTTGTGCACCAAATCCCATGTACCCATCAAATGTGAATTGGCATCTAGAAGTCGCGCTCGTCCAGTCCCTGCATAATGTCGCGGGAAAGCCCGTGGGATTTAAAATGGATTCCGAGTATAGTCTCCACGATCGATTATGACTGCAACCATCTGGAAAAACTAGCGCATTACTTCGACTGCTTCTGTGTAAATGTTTAGAAGTTTCGTTAACAATTCTTACTCATACTTTTTTGTGTTGTCATATTTAATTAAAATAAAAAAAATATATAAAAATAAATATATCTCGTATTTTAAATACATGTATGTAGTTAGCAAGAAACCTTTTTATTAAGTGCGTTGTATTATTTTATAAAAATACGTCGATTCACTGCTGGTGATGTAACAAAGGAAATCAAACTGAATTTCAACAACAATTTTTACGTATATTAAAATAAGTACTGAAAAACTTCTATATCATAAAAATAGAGTCTATTATTTATAAAATCCTCATCCAACATCCGGATCGTAAAGTACGAAAATACATAACCCTTCATCTGAGAGGCTCGCATAAATATTTACCACTAGAGATATTTAATCGAATAACTGAGGGATAGCGCGGATTCAGCCTTTTTATAAGGTACTGCCATATGTGAGTCATATAAGTCATACGAATGTGATTATTTTGAATGTTTTTTCTATTTATAAACATGATCTATCAAACAAAAACTGTGTTATTGGTATCAAAATAAGCTATAAGTAGATGTAGAGCATTTGTGAACAATATTTTATGGAACTGTTAGTTTGTTCATCAAGTGTCAGGCTAAGCATAATTCCTGAGATTTTTGTTAAGAACTTTCATTGAACAGGGCAGGTTGGACAGTGGACCTTGGAAATCTGATCTGATGAACGCCTGATCTCATCTGTGGTGGTGATTAAACATCACCAGATTATAAGAGGCGTGTACCACTGCTTAAATTAATAAAGGCTATTATGTACCAGAAACATGTGAGTACGCCGTAGCCACCGTGTAAGAAATCTGTCAGGAGGACCTTATTATCACTGGCTTGTACACTATATTCTGCTTAAATGTGAACAGAATATTACTTTCGCTAAATAACTAATAAGGAAAATTGTTCCGACGTTTTTACGATAACTAATCTTTATTGACATTTGGACACAGCAATCAATCTCTGGACACAGGCCAACTGGATCGACGATATCGCTTCCAAATAATATGTGATGTAACTTTGCTGGAACCTCTATTAGTTACTTCAATAAGTTCAAAAACTGTTACTTCTTACTCGTTTATCAGTTACTTATTTTACATTGAAAATACTTTTAGTATAAATATGCACTTTTTCAAAACAATTTTTTTTCTATTGAGTTTTTTAAAAATTATTATTTTTAACTTATTGTGATCTAAGATTGGATGACTATTATCAGTATTTATGTAAATCATAAAACTATCAGCAAAACATACTTTAAATTAAATCTTATAAAATTCAAATAATCTTTGTAACCGGGACATTCATTGTCCTTCAGCATCCGTGATGACGTCAGAGCATCGATCGACTCAAAAATGAGTCTACAGAAGGCAAAATTATTCTTCTCCAAACAATAAAGGGTGTGGACTTTAAAATATTGTTGAGAACAATAACATGTATTTTACATTTTTTCAACCTTTTATTAAAATGTTACGCGTGTTTATGACAAAATATTATGCGCCATTCGCGCTTCAGTTTTACAGCAAAATGAAGATTTTATAACTTGTATTTATAAAGATTTTTCTTTGATAATTCATATGTTAACATGAAGTAAGCCTGTAATTGTAATTTGCTAAAATTATTTAATTAGATTGTGGTTAATATGTATTAAATATATAAAATAAATAAATCGAAGCATTTCAAAAACTGGCTTTACAAAATCGTGATAATACAAGTAAGGCTACTAAGGCTACTAATAGGCTACTAAGTGCTTTTTTCTACTCTTTGCACGCATTTCTCAAGAGCAGTTGACTTTATATTAGAACTAGGTACTCACCCTTGCTTTGCTCGGCTTCGTCCTTAGTGAAATTAAGATTTTGATTTTTTTTGATAAAAAATAAAATTACACAAAATTAAATCGAGTTTTTTACTTCACGAGGAAATGCTTTTAGCCTTTTTTTAAATCTTATCTTAAACGTTGCGGAAATCTTTTTGCTACTCAGCAAAATACAAACTTGTTTTTTGCAATTTTTTACAAATGTTATATACGTATATCTTTATGTATTAAATATTTCTATAAAATTTTACATTTAAAATAAATTATAATTTACTCACAAAAATATCTAAGTTGTCTATTTTTCACTAATTGATCAATCCAGCAACCAGGTTGAATCCAACTTCCTTGATTTGGGTAAAAATCAACATCGCCTATCGCCTCAGGGAACCCAAGCAGGCCAGGATTTGTGTGTAGAACATCAACAAAAACCGCATCTCCTTTAGAAAGATGTGCATCTTTACCGCCCAAACTATATCCCGGATATGCTGGATCTAGACCTAAAAGTTCAAATTTGTTTGATTTTTTTCATGAAATGTTTTTAAAACTTAGATATTAATTATTTACTAGCAATTCCCGCGGCTCCGCTCGTGTTCTAAGCGCTTTTAAAAATAGGGATTGTTGGTAGAAGGATGAAAATTTAGGGTTATTAGTATTTTTGATACCAAATCATACAAAAATAAAAATAAAAATTTGATCTGTAAAAAAATCTGGAAAGGGCCCCCTTATCACCTAGGGAATAAATAATACGACCTATTCTCAGACCTACCAAATATACAAAAAAAGTCATGAAAACCGGTCAAGCCGTTTCGGAAGAGTTCGATAACAAACACTGTGACACGAGGTTTTTAATTAGATATGTTTTAAACATTTATCTGTACTTACACCAATTTTATTATTTACAGTACATAATTAGTGTTGTAAGTTAGTATTAACGATGTTATAAAAAATCTTTGAAAATTTTTCATTATTTTATCAATAATCTTGTCACCCGCGCCATACTACGGTGAAAATATTATAACATACGAAAGGTGCGTGCGAGTCACATCATTCATCAAATAATTTTAGACTATTTAGTTTAAGTGTACTCTTTTATGACATTTATGACCAGTACCTAATGCATTTTAAAAATTTAATAGGTACTTTACATTTAAACGGATCCAGAGCGCGTATGAATATAATGAGAATAGAAGCTACTTCTATCGCAGATAGGATTCAACAATAGCGTAACAACTAACTAGTAATTGCCTTCAATTCCGCCCACAGAATGCACAATTGCAATACATTAGTATTAAGTGGAAAAACCATTCGACCGTGACCTTCGCCTCATACGAGAACATGTTGCATATACTTGTAGCTATCGTTCTGATATTTCTAATTATTTTAACGTTTGTTATACTGCCATAAATAGGTAGGTACATTTATATGTATATTATAGGTACATTTATATATTTTTTATTTACATATATTACAGAGCTTTAATTCCTAATTCAGTCGAGCAGACGATAAAAAATAAAGATAATAATTAAAGGATGTTGAAAATAATAAACAAAAAAGTGGAATGTCTATTTTAAGTAATATAGTTACAGTTACAGTATATTAGAATTGTAATATACTATAGAATATAATGTTAATGAGAAAGTGGTAGCCCAGTCTCGCACCACTGATATTTTCATGTGCGAGAGCTTGCTCTCAAACATTCATTTTTACACGAGACACTCTGCTGAAAGTGATGAGAGTACCACTTGTCTTATAGTGAAGGAAAACATCGGAGCAGGAAACCTGCATGTCTGAGAGAACCTAGCAAGTTCTCGAAAGACATGAGAAGTCTGCCAACCCGCATTTGGCCAGCGTGGTGGGCTATGGCCTGATTCCTCTCGTATTGAAGGGAGGCCTGCGCCTTACAGTGTGATGTTAAAAGTGGCTGAATATACCTATAATATTAAAAACCAACTTTACCATAATTCATGTATTGTGTGCTGTATGTGTGTCTACGATACTGTATCTTATATATCTATGATGTCCAAATTAAGATTGCTATTTGAAACATTAATATTGATTATGATAATCGATTCATAAATTAAAGTCTGTGAAGAAAAATCTTCAATGGATCTAGGATCTATATATCCTATACAATAATTTCGTACCGGTTATTCTTCCCAACCTAATGCCTCTCCTGTTAAGATTTTTTCCGGCAAATCCAGCGGCTTCTGCTCCTAATGAAAATCCTATGACATGCAAGGATCCAGCAGGGACACCATTGTTGTTTAGGAACTCTATGAAGTTTGCTAATTGTTCTCCCATATACCTTGTATTCCGCACTGCTGATATATACCTAAAAACATAAATACATGTATTGGAGATATTAACACACGAGTAGGTACTAGGTACATTACCTAGTAACCTAGTATAACACGTACTTAAAAATAAAACTAAAAATAAATATAACTAAAGTTAAAGAGTATGTTTGTATAGTCAAAATAATAGCCTTTAATCCTAAATACTTATGAAAATACACATATGTACTAATATAAAAGAAATATGTCTGTTTGTTTGTTTCCAAATACTGTTGTCCGAAAAGGCTGGAGCAACTTTTACTTTACATAAAGTGTCAGGGTACCGCGAACAAAAATGTAACTCTATGAAATTGTGAATAAAATTCGCATAAACTAAGGCGCACCGAGCGAAAGACTGAAAGAAGCGAAGTTAAATCGGTAGTAATATATAAAAAAAAACTTATATTTATATATGCCATAAATTATGTTAAATTAATTATCTATTAAGTATAATCTACTTCCCTAATAGTTACACTGTAACATCATCAAGTTTTTATAATAATTACTAGCTGTTACCCGCGTTTTACAATTTATGTAAAATAACTTTTTTTTATAATGATAATTATTATAATTATAAATGGAAGCCATACTTTTTTATTTTGAATATATTTATTGAACATACAAAATAATAAAATAATAATTAATATTGAAAATAGTAAAATTAATAACAGGAACACCAAATAAAAAAGAAATTAAATTTTCGCGACAAACTCAGTCTCTGACTCCGCCTCCACTGTCACCCGTTCAATATTTTCGACGTTGAAAACCCCGAAGTCGAAAGGCGAAATGTCGTGGTCCAGTGTGGCACAAAGTTTCCATAAAAACACATGACATGTGAAATTTAGAAAATCTAAATACAAATCAATAAAAAATAAAATTTAAAAGGAAGTGATGACCAGTAGAAGGACTTACTTCATCTGCGCGCGCAGAACGCGTTTAGCTATATCTAGCCAGTAAAATGGCTTCAATTCGCTTGGCGGCTTGGACCTACTCAGTACTCACAATGTAACATTTTCTTTTTAAACAAATGACAATAGATAAAATGACAGGTATACATAACCAATTGAATCGTAAAACGCGTGCGCGCGCGTACACAGTACACACACACACACGCACATTATTGGCATTATATATAGTCTATCATTTGCGCAATCACATGTTCTTACTGTATACCAATTTTTATAAAGATCGGTTCAACCGTGAAACTTCAAACTGTCAAACTGATGTCAGTGAGTCATGAAACGAATATTAATGACGAAATTCGACAAAAACATTGAGTGTACAGACAGACTCTACAGATTTATATAAGCTAAGTAGTTTTAATATATTGAATAAATATAGATGGAAGCGCCCCGCGGTTTCACTCGTCTAGTTGAAATTCCCACGAGAATACGGGGATAAAATATATCTTATGTCATTAGCTGATAATGCAGCTTTTCATAACTGAAAGAATTTTTGAAATCGCTCCATTACTTTTTGAATTTATTCGTTACTTGTTAATAAACTAAACATAAGGTAGATTATTCAAGCCGTGATATTTTTCTTATTTAATTTTTTTTAAATAGTCATCTGAATAATTTTAATTGGAATTTACACGTACATAATTAACCTTCATTAATCAACCATTTAAATGGATAAGTTTTAATAAATATGTTAATACTATTCACTATTTGACTCGACACTTAATAATTTTAACAAAAAAAAGTTACTATGGCTTAACTGTTATAGTTAGGTATAAAACATCGCCGACATTTTTGTGACGCATCATGAGTACTATTAATATATCGAACATTTTAATTATATACACTTTGCCGTTTTGATACCTTAGATTACATTGTTCCATTTTCGGTAGGATCTCTTATTTTTTGAAAATATAATATTAAAAATTGCTCTAGTAGTTTTTGAGTTAAATCGTAACAAACAAAGAAACAAAAATCAAATCTTTTCTCTTTATAATAGTAGTATAAATTACTTAGAACGTACCAACGCTTGGTTCTCCATTTAGTTAAGTAAAATTCCACCTCTCTTTTGTAACAAATTCTCTATAGAACCAGTTACTGTGTATTAATGTTAGAATGAAATATTTTCTTGTCATAAAGGGTATCCTAAATATTGACCCTAGTAATAATAATATATCACTCTGCACAAAGTTTATTTAAAATAAGTTCAATGATTTTTGTGTGAACGCGCACATCGGTTAGCTAATTTCCTAGTACATAGTTTTGCTGTATCACATAAGTTTTAGCAAGAATTAGTTATATACTAAATTTGAAAAGAGGACCCGTTTTCCTGTCGGGATTGAAGACTTTTCCTCAGTAAAAAGTATTTTAAATGTAATGTATCACTACACAAAATTTAGTACAAAATGGTTCAATACTTTTTGCGTGAAACGTACACATCAATTTGCTAAGTTACAGTTTTTATATGTACTGAGAAAAATAGTTATTTAATAAAATAGGCTTATTTACGCTTTTTTACCTACAATTTCCTTCTTCATCATATTCATATTCATATTTTATGCATTTATAGAACCGTCGATCAAAGGTAGATTGGATTAACCGTAACTCGAAACATCTTGATCTAAATACGTTTCTACTGTACCCTTCTTACAAAACATATAACTTTGACATCAAAGAGCACAATCTATTTCATATGGAAAATACAATTGTAATGTCTACAATATTGTTGGAATGAATAATTTATCCTGCCTCTGACAAGTGATGTTAATGGGAAGCTGTTTAGGTCAGGTAGGTACTACATGACCTCTTTCCTCGATGAGATAAGAACTGTTACGCTCTTTATAATTTCGTTATATTAAATATTTAATTTTATTTATTTTCTTAGTAAATTACGTACCTAGTCATATTGTTTTAAATGCCTTAAAAATTTCTTAATTTTAGCAAGGATATTCGATATATAGAAATACTTTGTTTGACTTTAGGAAGGACAAGTATATACCTACTGTGTAAAACCAATTGTAGGCTTAACAAACACCGTGACGGACAATAGCAATATACAAAAAATGTATTATAATTTTAAAGTTGTAATAAAACACTAAGGATATATGAAAATTAACTACCTGGTATTACCTTGAATTTAAAATAAGGTCAACACATCAGCTGGTGCACGGGAAACCTACAATACATTTTAAATAAAAACTAATATATTTTTTTTATTTTTCTCGGATTTATTTTCATTTTTAGTTTTCAACTTTTCGAATGCTTTACAGCAATCATGGTCACGGGAGAGACTATGGTTTTGAGCGCCTCAAAGTCAAAGGTCGTTATATAGCTGTTAAGATAATTTTATTTATATTGTAAAATATTCGAGTAAATCGAATAAATCAGTAGGCATCCTACCTTTTATCCAGTCATATGAAAATGCAAGATCAATAATTTTAATTTTGTATTTAAATTATCGTATAATACCTACTAAAGATATTTATCGAAATAATCAATCTAAAAAATTAATAACCTCGGGGTAATGTTCAACTTTTGTTTGATTTTTATTTACCTGCATCAAAATATACATTTGCATACTCAAGAAAAGAAACAAATATAATATACACGAATAAAATATGGTACCTAATTATTATTCTAAGAATAGATAACATAAATATTATGACCTCTGCTATTAGTGTACCTACCTAATTTACCTGGTGGTTTAATTTTGTAACAAAAGAGCTGCATAAAAACACTTGACAAATTTTCATATCTATAACAATAAAAATATTGTAAAAAATATACCGTTTTTTAATCCAATTAATAAATTAATAAATACATCAACATATGAGTTAATCATAAAATATATTTCACTACCTTACCTTCCTCTCGTTTCACTCAGCTGCTTCCAAAAATACCAAAAACATACACACATACTTACACATATACAAACTTTTGTATTAATAAATGTCCAATAATGTTTAATTACTGCGGGATTTATAATTGAACAATGATCGAATATTTAAATGAATTATTCACTTACCACGGGAAAACGACGAGTCGCGACCAATTAACGCCGATAAAATTGTAATCACCGCTTCGGAGAAATGCTGAAATAATAGTATTTATATATTTAACGCCTCTGTATTTTATTTTATTCTTTGTAAAAAATAATTACCTTGAAATATGTAGTGCTACATATGTCTATATAAAAAATAATTAATGTTACATGCTAATGTTCCAAGTTGCTACATATACGTTGGTTGGAAGATACTTTTAGACGTAGGTATAACGTGACATGATCTACAATTGGTTAATGAAATATATTAGACTAGCTACTCGCCTTCGCTCTGTTCGGGGCTCGGGCTCGTCTTTAGATTTAGCACCAACGAGCGAGCGGGTTCCGCTAGTAAATGTATAGAAAACATGACAAATTTGAAATTATATACTAAAACCTTCCTTAAGACTCTATCCATTGGTGAAAACAGCATGAAAATCGGTGCAGTAGTTTTAGAGTTTATCGCGAATAGACAGACAGACAGACGTGGCGAAGGACTTTTTAATATGGGTATCTCTTAAAATTTTCCCAGTGCTAGCCGCTGGAAGCGTCGGAAACAGATTTTAATAATAATACACAAGTATTCTTTATTTATCGTTTTTGCTGTTAATAAAAAGTAGTGTCTAAATATGCTACATATGTCTATATTAATTAATGTTGATTGTTGACCCAAACTACTCCCGTAGAGTCGTTTTGTAGTTTATACGTGCAAATCAAATAAACAGACAAACAAACAAATAGACAATAATTTCAACAACTATTATTTTATTCAGGCTCTATATACTGTGCTCAATACGTAACAATTGTGTACAGATTTCGCTTTTTTTACGACACGTTTCATTATAGGTATAGATTACCAAAAGAATTGTGATATAACAAGTAACCGGATTTAAATACAGAAGGTGTAATGTTCCCTTACCATTTCTTAAATTCACAGTACTCGGTCCAGTGGTTGCCTCTGAGAACCCAAATACATATATAATAGTCGGTCTGGTAGTATTAAAACGTGTTTGAGATAAGCCATTCGGGACATTAGGCTTAATGATTTCTGGATCTATTGGATTGGACCTAAAACGTAAATTATATTTTAATTACTCGTACTTAAATAACACACCCAGTGTTTAGTAAAATTATAATAATCAAAGATTATAATTAAGCTTATGTGTTTTAGTTCTGATAAAATAATTCAAACTCAATTGATTCGAGAATTATGGCGGTCAAATAAAAATTTGTTTGAGCGGACTATGCGATCATTGGTTTTTTATACTATGAAGAAATAATGAAAGGCAATAATGATTCACTTAATCAAAAAACGGCACCTATATAAATAGGCTTATTATGATATTTCTTTCTGTCCATTGTTAAAAGAAACCAAATTTTCCCAAGAGACTCAAGTCTAATGTTTGGCAACGATAGTTTTATTCAAGTCGCTGCGCAGTAGTAAAGTCGGGTCCACCCCTAAAGTGACTCTGTGCTTTAACCCGTAAGAATGAAAACTACGTGTATCTCAGTGTGTTCATATCAAAAATTGAATTGTACGAGAATATTTTAAGATTAATTGCAGGAAGTAATTAACAATAATTAACAATGAAGACTCTTGGCCTTTGGTATATGTAGGTCAAAATATTTATTAACTTTACCTGGTATACAGGTTATATTGAATATCTATAGTATCATCCCGTTGGCAGCATCCCGTGCACTCGCCTATTGGCGCAGGCATCAAACATACTTGTGTGATACCTAAAATAAATAATACGCAATGTCTTGAAACAATAGCATAATAAATATTGTGACATTAGGTATGTTAATATCACTTAAACAGCTATTGATAATAAATTTTGTGGTAATATTTATTATTATTTTTATCTATATTATATTTATATAGTACAACATATGTACAACCTACTTAGTATATAGGTAGGTATAGGTCATTTTGAATGATGTTGCATAAAATGCCGAAGGTCGTCAGTTTGTAATCCGCACCAGGCGAATGATTAAATGATCCATATTGTAAATAAAATCATATTTATATAATTATGATTTTATATAGGTAATTATAAATCGAAATGTTATTAACTAGAGAATTGGTAGGGGGGATAGGTATCTTGCTTAACAATGAGCCCTGTAAAACAAAAATTTAGATGTAACGTAGTTACCGTTATTTCTTTTGTATATATCGTCGGCCCCGGGCAATAAAGCGGTTATATCAAAAAACAAATTTTACAGGAGAAACAATTAAAGCTAATTTATTTATATTTTAGTGTACAGTCATTTGAAATAGGCGTTTAATATCTCAATCGAAAGGTATTTTTTTTTCCTATTAATCCCTTTTAAAAAATATATATATTACATAAATAATTGAAGAGATAATGATAAAAATGTATAATACAAATTATTTACGTTGCAGTTCTAACTGCAATACCATTAACTGCTTTAAAGATTGGCCCGCCGAATCGTGTCAATACTTGTATGAATTGTTTACCTTAACATCATGCTAAAAAGAAAGGGGTAATAATTTATGCGTAGGAGTGAAAGAGATGGTGTTCAGCGTAACATGGCTTACGTCGTCGCTAGAGCTACAACAAATTTACGAAAAAAAAGGCGTAATAGATTTTTACAAAATAAATGATTAAATGATGAACATTACGCTACTACAGTTCTTTTTTAATTTAGGTAATATATACGTTCTTTAATTGCTCTCATAAACACAAAGAAATAAGAAAAAATGTAATAAAGTGCTGCATTCTGTCATACACATATAATTAGTACCTACCTTTAAATCCCTTTGTAACAAGCAAAGGTCGAGTTGCAAGCTAGGTACAAAATAACTGTTTCATAGAGCGTTACTTTTAACACAGAAAGTACCTATTATATAAAAAAAAATGATATTTAACATAATATTGTTTAGGTATAACTACGATATTAATACGAATATAACGTGGGTTATTCAAAAACATTTGTAAGTCCTCACAACTAAATAATAGTATTTTTTACTGTGTTATGAATATTCAAATATTTTACCTCATACAAGCTAATTGTTTACGTCAGTATATAAATGTGATAATGGTAATTAGGTATCGTGTTTTAAAATACTTTACTTGGATTCTTTAAATCCATTTTAGTAATAACATATCATTGTAATTGCTGAAATTTTAGTATGAAGTTATTCTTACGGTGTTATCATTGATATACGATAGTCGATCAATGTGTTTAAATAGTAACTACTAACTAGGTATAACCTGCAATAACCATTGCTTTCATAAATACCTAAATTGAAATTAGTAAGGTACTATAAAATAAAAATAACGCATAGGTAGACATGTCCAATTATGAGTACATCAGAATAAGAATAATGGAATATATATAATATCTTTATAAGTAATGAAAAAATAATAAATCATTATAATGCATATATATATTTTATATTCTTTAGATTTTAAATTTAAAATTCTTTGGCTAACTATTCCATTGTTTTATTCAATTTGTACAAGAAACGCTCATCCTTCGGTACGTCGATAATTGTATGTTTATAAACAATTAAGCATGTGACACAACTTAAGAGTAATAATAAGTAATTACCACATTATATATTATACATAGGTACATAGATACATACTTACCTACTGATTATTATAATAATATACCAAGCTATAAAAATAAACCTTACAATACTATCGTGACTAGGATCAAATTATTAATCATTTATGATATAACGATTTTATATATATACAATAAAGTCCTACCAACCTATAAAATTATATATATAAACAGTGCCGAAAACATTATGAACGTGAATGATAACGCAATACTGTAAATACCCCTTTCCCCTATATTTTACAGATGCTAATTATTATAATATTAAAATTGAAATATCTCAGATAAATCTTAACCCTATACTAACATCTAAAGATCCTAATTTTTGTATTGAATATTTGACAAATAACTTGAGTAGAATAATATCTAATAATACTCATAAAATTTTGCTTTCTTGTAGGAAAAAAATTTTAAAACCATGGATCACACCTGGTATATTACGTTCCATTAGATTTAGAGACAAACTTCACAAAAAAACTAAACTATTTCCTAATAATGAGATACTAAAATTGTCATATACCCGTTATAGAAACGTGTGCAACTCACTTTTAAAAAGGTTAAAAAATGATTATGATAGAGAAGAAATAAATAATGCAAAAAATGATAATAAAAAATTATGGAAGGTCTTAAAAAATAAAATAAATAACTCAAAGAAACAGGATGATGTTTCTGAAGCATTGCTTAGTATATCTAGCACTCCTACCAATTCCCTTAACTTAATCAACGACCACTTCAGCAATGTAGGAAGGAATTTAGCATTACAATTAAATAGTGACCCAATATATTATAGAACGTATGCATCCTCAACACCTCAATTTAATAACCATTATAAGTCGTTTGTTTTACTAGACACTACAGAGGATGAAGTAAATCAGCTTATAACAGGTTTAAAAAATGACTGCGCAGTTGGATGGGATCAAATCTCAAATAAAATACTAAAAGACAATAAGAATTACTTAATCCCAACCTTAACATATATTTTTAATCTTTGTCTTTCTGAAGGTGTTTTCCCTAAGTTTCTCAAACAATCAGAGGTTCATCCGATTTATAAAGATGGTGATAAAAATAACCTCAGCAACTATAGGCCTATCTCCATATTACCTGCATTATCAAAAATCTTAGAGAAAATAATAAATAACAGACTTATTGATTACCTGGAAAAAAATAATATGATCTCGTCGAATCAATTTGGCTTTCGTAGGGGTAAATCTACAAATGATGCAGTTTTTTCTCTGACAAATTATATTAGCTCAAATTTGGACGCAGGGAAAAAGGTAATCTCTATTTATCTCGATCTTGCCAAGGCTTTTGATACGATTTCTATACCAATCTTATTACTTAAGCTTGAAAAACTGGGAATAAGAGATCGTCAACTGCATCTTTTTGAGAACTATCTTTCTGAGCGAACTCAATGCATACGAATTGGAGATAACGTTAGTGATTGTCGTAGTATGGAATATGGTGTTCCTCAAGGTAGCATTTTGGGTCCGACATTATTTCTGGTATATATAAACGACTTATTATGCTTAAATATATATAATGGAAAAATTATTTCCTATGCTGATGACACAGCTTTGATTTTTTCATCAGATACGTGGGATAAAGTATTTGATGCTGCTCAAAATGGTTTCAATATTGTTGCAAACTGGCTTCGCTATAATATATTAACATTAAATACCGCCAAAACGAAGTTTATCGCGTACTCAATTCGTAATGTTAATCGACCAAATGGACAATTTCGTATACTTTTCCATTCTTGCGATAACAACCGAAATTGCTATTGTCAATCGATTGAACAAGTTCAATCAATTAAATATCTGGGTGTAATCATTGACTGCCATCTTAGTTTCAAGCAACATATTGATAATTTAATTACTAAAGTTCGCAAATTGTCATACATATTTAAAAATCTTAGGTATATCGTGGATCCAATCATTATGAAGAGAGTTTACCAGTCACTATGTCAGTCTATTATCACTTACTGTATCTCTTCATGGGGCGGTGCGTCAAAAACAACATTGAAATCGCTTGAAATAGCACAACGTACAGCTCTAAAAATCTGCTCATTCAAGCCCTTTCTGTGCCCAACTCAAGAACTTTACCAATACTGTGAAGTTCTGACTGTTCGAAAACTTTTTATATTGAGCATCGTTTTAAGACAACATTCAGAGCTTAACTTTAATCAGTCCACGGTCAATAAACGAAGATATTATGCAGTTTGCAACAATAATAATGAATATAAAACAATGTTCATAAATAAATTCTATAGTTATTTAGGACCTTTTATATATAACAAAATTAACAAAAAACTTAATATTTTCTCCGAAAATAGCAAAACTTGTAAAATTAGAGTTTATGACTATCTGCTTAAATTATCATACGATGAAACTGAGGATCTTTTGTGTGTTTTAAGTTGATTACATTTTACACACACAAACATACACACACACGCACGCCCACACATACACACACACACACACACACACACACACACACACACACACACACACACACACACACACACACACACACACACACACAACTTGTTTCTTTTGTTCTTTTAGATAAATAATTGTGATTTAAAAGTAAACTTTTAGCAAATGGCTAATTAATGATCGGTATTATTTGGGGGAGAGGCGCTGTTTGCTGTAATACAGGTCTCCTAGTACAGCAACAGAGGCTACCTGATCTTTTGATATTGTAACAGCCACACATAAAATTGTCTCTAAGTTGTTATGTATATTTTCTTTAGTTTGAATCAATAAAGTTTATTATTATTATTATTATTATTATTATTATTAATTATTTTGCGAAAATATTTCGTAATGATCTAAAAGATAACAGATATGGGGTAACATAGATAAGGCTTACCCATAAAGAAGGACGTCACCTGACATGAGCTGTTTGTTAAAGTCATATTTGGTCAATATAATTACTAATATCGTGGAAAATCCCGCCTTAGATGTGGGTACATTTTCTCCATAGGAAAATAATAATTAGAGGAACTTTTAACTTCACAATAGGAGCATCACAATGCACTGAAAGTCGTTGCTTCTCGACGGGTGTTTTGATTAGCTGCAATGCGAGCTTATACACTACTACACACTCACATACCAACAGCAACTATATATAGGATAATGTTTAACATAATTTTTCTTATAACAGCTTCATGAGTTAACCTTAACCGCGAGATCGCTTCACTGCCGCGTTAAGTCTTCGAATTAATTTGATTAAAACTATTGTCCGTTCAAAGCGTATTTCCCGACTAAGTTTCCACTTCACTGTACCGTTGTCACGGTCTTGAAATTATGCAATGATTTCTATAATATTTCATTTGCTTTCCGATAATGACGGTACAGCCATGGATCACGCTAACCCAACAACTAAATGTATACTCTATCGAATTGATTTGAAACTTAAATTTATTGAACGAATTGAAAATACTTACTGCCCTACCAAAATGGTTATTATTTTATGATGTCTATGAATATCTGATCTGTAATTCGAGTTGATGTTATCGTGACTGTACATTTACGTTATAACTATGCACGTATTATTATGCAACATATTGAACAACTACATTGAGAAACAACAAAATATCTTCGATAAGTAGTCCAATTTAAGCTCCTCAAAATTTACTCCATTACTTACTTAGAACATAATATGTATGATAGAAAATAAAATTGTAGTAATAACTAATAATGTCTTCTCGAATGATTCTGGCCTCGGCGGACAATCTCATTGAGACTAGCCATCTGCGCAGGAGATATTATAGTGCACAACTGTACGCGCAGACGACGACGAAGTGCACTCTCTATACTTGTCACTCTGGTTAGACGACCACTCGATACGGGCAGTAGGAGTTAAGGCTGACGGTTATACAATGTACATGCTCGGAGGCACGGGGGTGAAAAAACGCCAATTTCCCTACTCCGAGCTGTTACTGAGGCTTACTAAACAGAAAGACTCTATAACCAAATTGGCGCAACCCAGGACTCGAACTCAGGACGCCGAGGCAGTTTAATAAATATAACATACTCTCGCTCCTTTCAGGTTCGTCCGTATAATATCAAACGTTATATAGGTACGTTTGATACGCTTTAATTGTTAGTATAGATTTCTCCGAATTAACATTTTTTCCTGCATTAAAATGCATGTCCAATGGTATTTTCGTGATGTGGTCATAGGCAGAAGGACAGAAATTCTAAAAACTATAAGTAGATAGATTCGATCTCTATATCGTAAATAATGACTTAAATTAGACTTTCAAAGAAATATTCAATCTACGGTTTCTAAGTTCGAATTTTTAGAAAATCTTATTGAAATAGTCTTTATACCTAATCGATACAGAGGCCGAATCTATAGTTTTTAGAATATTGGTCTGTCTGTGTGTCTGTTATTAAATATTTTAATGCGCGACACTTCTTTCTTGAAATTGATTAGTAAATAATTAAATAATAATTTATTTAACCTTAAGAAATCTAACAAAACTGCCTATAAGGCAAAATTAGTAACTTTAAAGGCTGTTAAAATGTTAGTTATGTACATATGTAATTCTGTGTTCCCTTAGCGAACCACGAGGTAAACTTGTTAACTTTTCGTTACTGGAAAACCTTGAAAACATTAAATAGCACCTGTCTTATACTTAGACTTAGGTTTAATAGCTACTCATTTTTAAGATTATTTACACTAGGATTTACTAGTGTGTTTGCAATTAATTTACTATGATCCTTGGCATACATTGTTTTCAAACGCAGTCTGCTAATGTTAAATGAAAAAATAATAACCTTATATCTCTTTATAGGACAAATTGCTCAACAAATTGGAAGAGAATGAACCAGAGCTAGCTACTTCACCGGAAGAAGAAGTACGTATTAAATTACTTATTGTGTATCTAGATTTAAAAAATAATTTTGCAGATTAAAGAAAAACATTTACATTAAGTACGGTATTATTATTATACCGTACAATTGTCTATACTTTTTCCAAGCAAATACATATACTGTATGCTATACACTTCATTACAGTAAAAATTTTGTGATAGGTGGCGTGCGAGCCGTATGATATCTTAAGATTTATTAGTCTGAACGACTTTGAATACTTTACAAAAGACCGTAAATTAAATAACGAAGTTAAATTACTTATAAGCACGCAGATATCGCTTAGGTACACGTGTAACATACTTACAAGTAATATGTCACGTTACTCTTAATTAGAGGCAGGTCTCATTTTATCAGAGGACATTTCTTGTTTGTTATATAATATGAAAGGAATATTAAATTATTTATTTACAACTGATTTTACTGCTATGTCTATAACCGTTTAAAGTAAAATTGTAATGTAGAGTTAAGTAGATTACAAGCGGATCAAACAGACATGGCCCAGTCTGAACATATAAATAATTCTTCTGTACATATTGAACTCTTCCTAAACGTCTGGAGCTGAACCGAATTTGAAGAACTTTTTTGTGTCTCGTAGTATATTGCCAAAACCAAACATACAAAAAAGTTGTTCACTAGTTTCATGCATATTTAGAAAATTATTAAGGACGAGGTTGTAAATGCAGCTTTATATTTTTTCAGTGTGTTATTTGCGTGAACGCGAAAGCGACGATGCAAACGTCGCCATGCGGTCACCGTGTGGTATGTCGAAGATGTTTCGTGAAGACCATTCAGATGGCGGTAAGCCAACGTTTGCTCCCACTGCGCTGTGTCATCTGCCGAGCCAAGATCCTCCGTCTACGGCAGGCGCCGAGACTGGTTTCCAGTAAAAGTTGGCAGGTGAATATCTAAAATGAAACTTAACTGAAATTGATTTAAGTGTTCGAGTTGGTCATTTTTCGTTTGAGACGGCTAGTTCTTTCAGGGCAGTGACAAATATATAGATTATGGCAATAAAAACATCATATTATATTACAATAATAATAATGAAAAAAATTTGTAGAAAGTATATGGTCGTTTTTAAAATTGTTGATGATTTTATTATAGGAGATATTATGGTCGATATCTAAAAATATTGAGTATGATTGTAAAGTACTCGTAATTATACAAGCTATTGTATGAATAACAATTTGCACGACTGACGACATTATAAAACCATGACTTTTTGGCATTGTCAGTCCATTTATAAAATTATAAAAATATATAAGAATAACTTCTTAATTACAGATAACTACTGGAAGTGGAAAGTCATGGGGCGTGCCGGGGTCTGTTTCATCATACTCGGTGGGCGCTCGGTCAGTGCCTGCCTCCGCATCTCTCTACTCAGTCACTAGCGGTGAATCATCCTTATCTGGTTAGTTTCAGTAGATATTACTATTTGTAAACTTTATTATCATACGGGCAAGGTTTCCCATCAGAGTTAAAAAAGATTCCTATGGAATACGATTAGGTAATACCATAATTATCTATACTTATTTTTTACTGAAAGCAAAGCCTATGAAACATATAGTTGACCAACGGACGTGATAGCCCAAGCTGCCATACACTAATGTCGCAAGCGAGTGTATGGCAGCTTGGGCTGGATGTCACGTCCGTTGGACGACTAGGCTTTGCTGAAAGTAAGTACTTCTTAATATTTTAAGTTACCTACTTAGTTATATATGATATTCTCGCTTGGGTCAATATTTAACATAATATACCTATATTACAAAAGTAACAAAATGGTTGTAATTTTGCATGAAAGTTCCCTTTCTGTATGAATGCATAAATCCAAATGCGACTTATTATATGACATTATTACCATGACCTATTTTGCCTCCTATTCTGTTGGCGAATTCGCTGATTTTGCTAGCAGTAGCACATTCGTTTTATTTTTAATGAGGTTTAGTTGATATTATTACGTAAAAAATAGAGTATATAAAAATTAACTTTAGCATAAAAGCTCATATGTATAAAATGAGATTTAGGTATCAGGTTTTTACTAACGATGGATTACATATCGAGGTTTCGATCACAATTAAAGTCTATTTGCAGTCGCTTACATCATAACATAAGAAGTGTTGTTTTAGTAGCACTTACAGGATGAAGAGGCTAAGCAGCCTCCTTATTATATAAGCATAACTTGCAAATAACAAATAAGGTTTATAATAAACAAGTTTTTTGCCTGTTGCTTTAGTTAACTGCTTTAAGAGTATTTTTTTTTATTTGCAAAGTTCAATAAAAATAAATAAGGCCATGTACCCATCGTAAGTTCGCAAGTAAAACGATATTGAACCTGGAACATAGTATTCGAATAACAATATCTTTTGTGAGCGCACAAGGAGGGCGCCCACTTCGGTGGGAAGTCATGCTATGCCATGTGGATTGCTCCAAGTACTTCTTTGAAAGCAAAGTGAACCGTGGAGCCACCTTTTGGCTTTCGGCAATGTGGTCTGTCCGTCGCTTTTGAATGCTTAAGCGATCCTTTGACGCCCCACTTAGACGGACGAGGGTTTGTTGGGTTTTAGAGCGTCGTAGGTACTGGATTTTGTAGCCGGCAAGCCCCACACACGTTTTCTACAGGTGGTATGTGTAAATGCTTTCCCAACGTTAAAAAATAAAGGTATAATTATATAAATATAAATAAAATTTAGTATAAAATATTTTAGGTAAGTAGACAACATAAATCAGGGTAGGTATGTATTAGACACTTACCGATCCAGCAACACGATCATGTAGTCTAAGATATCCATGTTATTTTTAATGATCTGGTAAGGTTTAAGTAAATTTACAAAGTCACGTTATTTTTTTATTTAGGAGTGTCATCCGTATCTTCGAATAGCGGAGGCAATGTGAGCAACAATGGTTGTTCTACAAAGCTGTGTGGTGGTGCTAAATGTGGTGGGGCGTGTTTGGGAGCAGTGCCCAGAGTGCCCAATGCGTCGGCACCGCCCAGACCACGGCAGCCGGCTTCGAACTCTTTGCGGCGATCTCAGCATCATAGCATGAAGGTACATATTTAATCTCATACACCCTAATGTAAAAATTATTAGATTGGTTGTGATATCGCTCTCGCTTGGGAAATCAAACGAAGCGGGTATAAATTTCGTGCGTCGCACCTTTAGTATTTACAGGTGCGAATCATTTCCAAAATTTCACTTGCCTTAACGGCCAAGAAAATCATCGCGAGGAAATCTGAATATCCGAAAGATTGATATAATACTTATAGCAAGTTTTCAAAAAACATGTGAGGTCCGCGAACCCGCACTTGGCCAGTACGGTGGAGTATATCCTGATCCCCTCGTATTAAAGGCAGGCCCAACAGTAAGACGTTAAAATGGGCTCAATACATCTACTAATAATCGATTTTAGCCACAGCTACAACTTTCAGCCAACAATCTCAAAAAATCTAACAATTTGTGCAACGGGTAGGATTTGTAAACATGCAATCTCTTTTTATTCTCAAAGTTTAATTTTCAACCAGTGCGAGTTTATTTAGAACCGACGTTTTTGGCGCTCTTTGAGACAAAATTGATACCTACTTCCTAACTCTACATTTAAGTTTTATTGACAAAAAATACAACAGCAAAATATATTACTTTACTACTATTTATTATCGAACTCCAGACGCAATATCTAATTCCGCGTAACGATAAAGTTCAGTGTTTAATAAAATAAATCATGTTTATATATATTCATAACATTATACCTTAATGTGTATAGAAGCAAAAACGTGGCTTTAATTTATTGTACAAACGTATATATTTTAATTGAAAACAATATTTACGTTACAGGCAAGATTGCAAGATTATCAAGTGCATAGCTATACAGGTGGACCGGCTGGTGAACCTTCAGGGAGACTTCCGCCTATTCGAGAGTTTCAAAGAGAATTTCGCGAAGGTCGGCGTGAAAGCGCTGTTACTGCGTCAGCCTCAACTAGAATAAGGTATTAACTATTTCTAAGATGATAATAGCATTTATAATGAAATAATGTAAATCCACGCCGTATACTAAAATTAAACAATATTTTGCAGGTGCGCCCAGAAAATCGTTACACAATTAGAAACATCTCCACAGAAAAATAAACAGCATTTTTTCCGACCACTAAAACCTGCAAATAAAGATGACCCCCCAAAATCAAGAGATCATAGCAAAGAGACTGATAAGAAAAAGGAAAACCCCAAAACAAAAGTCAAGAAAGAAGACAAGAAAAAGAAAGAGAATGATGAAATTTCTAAGCAAGGAGATAAAAACAAAAAGGATGAAAGTAATGATAACAAAAAGAATGAAATTGCAGAGAGAAAAAAAGAAGAAAAATTAAGACTTAAAGCGGAAAAAGAAGCTAAGAAAGAAGCTAAACTGCAGGCGAAAGAAGAAGAAAGACAAGCAAAATTACTCGCTAAGGAAGAAGAGAGACAAGCTAAGTTACTGGCAAAAGAAGAAAAGAAGAAAGCCAAAAAAGAGGCGAAACTAGCAGCACAGGCCGAGAAAGAAAAAAGTAAATAATATACTATTAAAATTTTTACATAGTAGAAACTTTTAGCCGTCTTTAGATCTTAGATTCGAAAATCGTTATTATCGAGGAAAAATAAAATTTTACAAATATTGTAAAAGCGATAGCAAATAGAGTTAAAAATAAATTATTACATAAAACTTAGGATGATTTCATTTCTATTTTTTTACTCCTTATTTTTCTGTATTGTTTTATATAATAAGACAATATTTATTGAAATAGAGACGATAGAATAAGTAGATTATGTTACCAAAGTAAGTAGTTCATCAGCATATTTCTCATGGAGTTGTTATATAATTTATTGAAATGTTAATTATAGTTTTAAATCAAATGTTATAAAAGCAATCTAAATAAATAGTAGTTGGGTCATAGTTGGAACTCTACAAACTGCAAAGACTGAAAGAAGGAGATGAAATCATATCGTTTTGTAATATGTGTGTAACAGTTGTAGTTAAGAGCTTTGTGCTGACTGTATTGCCAAAGAATTTCTTTGTCACATCTCTTATTGTGATCCGACCCCTCCTATTGTACTTATTTCCTTAACAAGTATTAGACAAGCTAGGTATTGTTTAATTTTGAATCCTTTATTTGTAGCTCTTAATAATCCAGTAAAGATATAAATAGACATGCTAGAATATGGAAGAGAAATGTTTTATTAAATAAGCCCTGTTCTGCTTAAGTGAATGAGCTACACAAAGTCATTTTAACTTAAAAATAAACTGTAGAATCATATCAACTTGAGTTAGCATGAACCTATGTAAGTGTTGAGATTTCTTTTATAAAGTTCCCGCATGTCAGGGAATCTATTGTCAATCGTTAGAAGTTTCGTGTAAATTAAATAACAATGTTACCTAATATTGTGTTTTCATTTTTTCCTTTTCAAAGGCCATTCTACTTTGATGCAAATTGCTACAATTATAAATATTAGACAATATTTAATGTAGTCATTTCAAATCCTTTACACTTAATTTGTAGCTTTTAAGAGTCAAATATTAATAAAATGCCGAAAACTAAAAACAACAATCATGAAAAATTGGATTATAAGTAATAGACCAGATTTAGTACCTGAACCAGCTTAACTGGGCATTTTTTTTAAAAAGATTGGGTTTTTGCAGGAAAGACAGCTATATAGATAAACATAACAATAACTACATTAGGAGCCATTTCCAACATACAATGAAATAAATGCCTAGTGATGTACAGAAATAAATTAAAAGCTCTGCTCACACTCATCCCTGGGTAGGTTTTGAAGATTAGTAGACTACTCAGAAATACAATATTTTCCTACAGTAAAAAGTATTCTATATGTAAACTCGTATAACCAGCTTTCATCATATTAAATTTCATGAAAATCTGTCCAGTAGTTTTCTCGCAAAGCAGTCAAGAAGGCAGCCATAAGAAAATTTAAATTTAAATCTGTATCGATAAAATGACTATTTCAATAGATCCCAAAATATGTAATGTACAGATTCTAGAACTAAATTAAGATTTTACAAAATGTATGGATATGGAAGTCATTATTGACTGTTATTATGGTTAAGTGTAAAAAAACCAGTAAATATTCATATTTTATTTATTGCAACAACTTTACTGCAAGATAAAAGCAATGATCAAAATAACAAAAATAACTTTAAGTATTCATGGTTACTATACACTTGATTTCTAATAAACTAAAACTGAATAAAAGAACCCCTTTTAATCTTTATAATTATCACCATGGCGTTCATACATTTCATCACCAACTTTCTTATTGATTCTATGGTATTTGTTCACCATTGGTCTATAATAATATGCTTGATAGTCCTGTCGTTCTGCCATCTTCTTGTGTACTTCTTTTTCTAGAGCTCTGAGTTTTCCCTTTTGAGCCTCCTCATCAATGACATGCATAAATTTTTCATATTCCTGAAAAAGTTATAAAAATAGAATTACAATATTGACCATAAAAAATTTTTATAACATTGATGAAGTATCTATTTATACTTTTATAAATTACTAACTGTTACAGTTTAATGAGCAACAATTATAATTATAAATAATTTTAAGTTTTGATAGACATTTCTACCCTATTGTTTTTAATAATGCACACTTTGCTGAGCCATTTTAATTTAAAATTACATAAAATAGGCTTGCTATTAATTGTTTGATAAATTGTATTAAAAATGTATGCATTCAGAACAAAAGAAAACTATTATAATAGTTATACTATTAACTTAATTTGAATTTGTGGAATTAAAATAATAATAATATCATGTAATAAGCCATTTTACATACAATAATAGTATTTAGTGGTAATATACTACTTTGTATAATGTTATATATTTACCTGTTGAGGACTATTATGAATATATCGGGCGATAAATCTTGTTATGGGGTGACGGTGATACTCCCAGTGCTTAGGCTCATAACCCTCGGGTATTGGTGTAAGCTGAGCGGGGCCTATGAACACGTTTGTGTAGAAAATAATTGCACCAACAGGAATAAGACCCACCATCAGGTAGTAGTGAAACATATCCTTGAACTTGTGCCATTGCCATCTATAATTTCAAATGATAACATTGAAATGGTTATTTATTAAGTTTTTAAAATTGGTTAGGTAATCACTGAATGACATTATACCTTGATGGCTGCAATGCCATAGTCTTATGTCCATGGTCACCATTTAAACCTTTACCTACAGAAAAATTCAAATTTTTCACTAAGTAAGGTGCTTTGATGTTGTTTTTAAATAAATTTGTGCCGAAAGATCGGCCTAAAGCACTCCAGGACACCATTTTTATACTAAATTTGACACTTGACAGTGACAGACCAGCTGTCAATGTAAGTATTGATTTAATTTTAAACGGCACAGATTACAAAAATGCTTGAACGAACGATGAACCTCCAAGAACAATTGAAATCGATCAATTTATCAGGAGACCCTCCTGCGACACCTAACATCAAACATCTAACAAAATATGGGCGTGGCGTAAATGCTTTATTAGCAAAAACAAGCAAACATGTTATCCGAGGCGGAAAACATCCCTGTGTTCACCTGCGGGGGAGAGGAATTTCATTTCATCATTCGTTGCTTGCGAACATTGATGTTGCGAACATTAATGTTGCGTTTCGTATTTCTCGATTTATACTGTATATTATATTTCTGTTTTAACTTAAAGATAGTGTAATGTGTGTGCTTAAAAATAAATTGTAAGTAAAATCGACCGTTTGGAATAAAAGGGTTCCATCCAACATTTTTCTATATTTTGATTTTTTAACTTAAAAATGTTTCATGTGACCATAACTTTGTTCTCTAAACCTTTGAACGTCATCTATTGACCCTTAATGAATTAGCTGCATAAAAAAGTTCTATTTGTGAAATTAATGATTCAAAAAGTTCCATCTGCCTCATGAATGTTAAAATCCAGATGGAACCATCTTATTCCAAACGGTCGAAATAACTTCTAAAACATTAAGTACACGGTCCGAAGCCATTATTACGTCAAACATCTAGTTTGACAATTGACGGTTAGAAGTTAGATGTTAGTGTTTAAAAGTCGCAGGAGACGAAAATGTTTTGCTAACATATTTAATGTTTTGTTAGTTTGTTTTGTCTTAATTTATTTTTTTTGATTCAATTTATATGCACTTGGTTTAATTTCTAAAGATGCTTTAAATTGAATAATTTATAAACCATTTACATCTAATATAAATAAAATAACGTAATACGTCTACTGTCTACAAGCGTAAAATAAATGTCTTTAACAAATATCTTGAACTTAGATAGGTATAAGGTGTAAAATAAGTGTGATGACCATACCAATTAAACATTCAATTTAATTATTTCCTTCAATGGCTTCCAGGAGGGCCGATTAGACATAAATGATTAAACATACTTATAAGATAAAAGAAATGTTTCAATAAATTCATATAGACTTTATACAAAAAAATTGAACCTACTACATCCTTAAAATTTTTTTGTTTAATAAGTGTAATCATATCTCGAGGTATCATTTTATGAGCTACGACAAATTATACAAAGAATACTTTCCATATTATTATGCCACCTGTTGAAGCAGGACTAAAAGTTAAAAAAAGAAAACACATAATACACTATCGATTTTTACATTGAGCATGCTCCGTAGCGTTAGTCCTCTGATAAGCGAAACACCCACTCGCTAACTTTTGCAATACGCAGTTAAAAATATTCAACATTTTTGTTTTAATTAATAGTAAATCATTCTTTATTGTACTACCTATGTTTGAAAAGCGTAAGCAGTGCGCCTTTAAAATGTTTAATTAGGATTGTCATGGAAGAACTTCTTCAAGACATCTTTAGAGAAGCTACAGGACCGAAGCTTATTTCTTTGAAGAAATCATGTCAGGATGCGTTAGGTAAAATTGCTTAGTAATATTTATAGCGTCAACATTGATCATATCCACCTTAACTATATTTTAGTTAAACCTCTACAATTATTTACTTATATAAAAAATAAAGAAGACTAATAAATACTCGTAATTTTTACACTACGTTTTGATGACGTCCTTCATTATGGCGAAACCTATGATGAACATTGTAGATATCGTACGTGTGTAAATGTTTTCTTCGTTATTTTAGACATTACGTGAAATTAGAAAAAGATAACAAATTGATTTACTTTTCAGAAGTGCTATGTATGCAAGAAAGCAGCCGGCGGGCGTCATACGAGCTGCGGCGCGCGTGCCTCCTGCCGCTGCAGATCGCGCTCGAGAGCAAGCGCCCCCGCCTAGTCGCATTCGCTCTCCAGGGGTTTCATGTAAATATCAACCTAAAAATTATATATTATCTTTTCAGATCAATCGGACCAGCCTATGTAATTTAAAAGAGCCGATAATTCTTTGTTTTGTTAAAATAAAATGCGCATCTACAAACATTTTAGTATTTTTCAATGTCACTTTCAGAAAATATTACGCGACGATAGATTTCACCGTGGCATCGAACCAGAAGACGATTCATTATGGATGCCTTCGCAACTACTTTGTGCCACTACTTCCGTTATGTACCATCTTCCGGATACCCAGGTAGGTATAGTCAAAATACTAGAAATGAAACGGATATCCGGCAACTATCCGGCCTATCCAGCTCTGTTTTCACTATCCGGCCCGGGCCGGATACAGTGAAATTAAAAACAAAACTCATTATTTTATACAAGGCAAATCAAATTACAATAGGTTATGGACACCGTTTATATTTATAATCAAACGTCAAAAATGTTTGTTCCATCTTTGCGATCGATTAGAGATGTTTTTAAGAAAAGTCAATCTTGTTAGCAATAGGATTTTATTTTTCTTGATCGCGACAATCACTACGATCGTTCCTGGGACGCCTCATTGAGACGGGTGAGGTCTGCTAGGTTATAGTGGGTAATACTGGCTTTTCTGGCCAGTGAATCAGGCATTTTCCAACATTTAAAAAAGAGTGTTAAAGACGGTGATAATCTATGTACATATAATAAAACTGTAGAAAAGTCGTTTTTGTACATCAAAAAAAAATACAATAAAAATAGCCAGGGTGTTAAAGGACAACCAATAGAACCCATTTCCAGCATTTTTAGAATTTTTGTCTGTTTGTCTGTTTGTCGGTTTGTCGGTTTGTCTGTTTATTTATCCGGGCATCACGTAAAATGTACGAAAGCAATGTAGATAACTTTTATACACAACGATTGAACGTAACTTGAAGTAACATTTAGTTTTTGTTTCATTGCAATCGGTTCAGTCTATCAAAAGATATTTGAGTTTAAAGTGAAGAAGTAGAGAAATTTCAGAAGTAAAATTAGGGTTATGTGCATTTGGTCTCACAACTTCACGTAACTTTTATACACAACAATATGTGCATAAATTGAAGTAACATAAAGTTTTTTGTTTCATAGTAATCAGTTCACCTTATAAAAAATGTAAATTAATAAAATTATAATATTGTTTCCGAAGTAAAATATTAAAACAGCGCCATCTACGAGTATTCGAACTTAGACTGGACTATAACTAGAGATCAACTGCGTGCAGTATTGTTCGATAGATGGCGTTGTGCGTGTGAAGTCATTTTCTGAATCGCGGTGTTAAGATTTTCCTTGAAAGAATGACCTTCGCCTACGTCTATGTCCGCTTGCCTCCGCTTAGGAGTTAGGAGTAATTGTGTTCTGTGCCGCCGGCCATTTATGAGTTTTGTAGGAGTCTTTAAAGAGGTTTGTCTATGTAAAGGTATTGAATAATGAATTGAAATTTGAATTGATAGTATCGTAAATCGTTAATTCGATATTTCGTAATTCGTTTTATCTTTCAAAAAATTTGGGTTAGTTAGATTCGATCTTAATTTCGAAGTGCGAAGTAAATATTAAATAATAACTTGCGATTAGGGATTTTCCGATACCACCTAAGTATCGATACTTACTCATTTCGATAATACTCAAATCTTTTTTCGATACTACACAAATAAGTACTCCTCAAGTATCGATACTTACTGATATCGATACTTTTTGGAACTTTTGGCACAATGGCGGAATGGCGAGATGATTTGCGAGCGGGTGCGGGTGTTTTCTTCTCTCGCTTTCGGCTCGGGCGGGCTCGGCTGAAGTCGGACGAATTCGGCTAGCCCAGCGCGAGACAACGCGTCACTCACGCCGCCACGCGACGAATACCGGTAACTCGGTAACCTGATTAGCTGACTGTTTTTGCCTCGTTTTTGCTCTCTTAGTTCTGTATGATGCGTTCTCGGTTTTTTTGACGTGACAACGTCTTAAATTAGGTTGCGGCTGGGAGTCACTTATGAAAAAGTGTAACGCTCGGTAACGTTACGATGAGTCACCGAACGAGAGAGAGGCCCGCCGAATGCCTTGCGTCTCTCTCCCACTCAACTATGATCGGTCTGCCGCGCGCGCAGCACTAGAGAATTATTATATAATTATATCCTATTGTGCAATTTAATTATATTCATATCAATAAATATTCTACCGAGAAAAAGACGTTGTCACGTAAAATCTTAGCCCGTAAAACCGACTTTACAGGCAACCATTTTTATTGTATTCGGTTGTTTTGCTGATTCGATTCGATACCAAGTATTTTTGTTTCGATACCGATTATGTATCGCAAAATTGATTCGATACAATAAATACTTGGTATCGAATCAAAAGTATCGAGTACCTACTCGTATTTATTAGTATCGGAATATCCCTACTTGCGATTTGAGTCAAGTAGTTTTATTTACTTCGTAGTTTGATATTTTATTGCACAGACACATTGCTGATTGCATTATATGTTTTTAAAAACTTTTACCACTAAGGCTGATATTATGATTAAATTTGTGTTGATATTAAATTTCTAGATACGAGATTTAAAATCATACTCAGTATTATTTTAAAGTTTAGTTTATCTTGCCTTATAATAAATGTATGTCCTCCCAAACTTTGTAACGGCACTCGGCTCAAAGTCACAAATCTGCAGCAAAACATAATCGAAGCTGAAATATTAACCGGTTGCGGCCCGGTGATATTGTTTTTATTCCAAGAATACCTATAATTCCCAACAACTTTCCTTTCTCTTTCAAACGAGTGCAATTCCCAGTCAGTCTCTGTTATGCCATGACGATTAAAAAAACTCAGAGCCAGACATTATCCGTTGCGGGGGTGGACCTAAGTATTGGATGCTTTTCTCATGGTCAACTATACGTAGCTCTTTCCCGCGTAAATAACCCCAATAACCTTTTTGTGTACGCTCCTGATGGTTCCACAGCTAATGTTGTTTATAAAGAAACACTAGCATAAATAAAAAAAAATATTTGTATCGGTAACCTTCAACAGCGCTTCGCACTAATAAATACATTGTTAAGTTCCGACATCAACGCGAACGAAGTCGCGGGCACAGCTAGTCTGTAGAATATTTGTCGAAAGAGTTTTTTATATACTCTATCATTCACTGATCTAATATACTAATCTAACTGATCGCGTCATGTATTGCGATATAGAGGGCCGGATATCCGGCGCTCCGGTCTCGTAGGCGTAGCTTGCCAAATATCCGGTACCCGGTATTTGACCAAACCACTATCCGTTTCATCTCTACAAAATATCCTTGTGCCTTTGAATTTTATAATAAGGAATTTTGTCATTTAAATTAACACTAAACGTTTCTTTATAGGTATGAACTAGTTACATAATATTCTCTTTCTATTAGTGTATGTAATATTCTCTTTATTAGTGTAGATACACAAACTAAAAAAACACAATTTTTCAACTGTCAAGGGGAGATTGCTATACTGGCTAGCTTTACTGAACTTCATCATGATAAAAATATTCTAGACTCGGGGTGTAATAACCTTCGACGCCTCAGTGTCAATGGTTAGTAGGTAGGTACCTATAGTTTTTTTTAAAGTTAGTGAGTTCTTTTTCGTTCTGTAAGAAATAATCGGTTATGACGAATCGTTATTCCACTGGGGTTTATTAGGTGAAACGAATAGAACACTGGTGCGCTATAATAATAATAATAATCTCGTACGAAGTTACTGGGTACATAGATACATACATAGCGAGTTTCAAATTAGTCAGTCGGCATGTCTTCAATCATCCTGACATTATTATTATAGGTAACTGGTAAGTATATGTATAATTTGTCATTTTGCACTTAGGTGCAAATATTCCGCATGTATCTATCCATGGCGTTGTCGCCGCGACGCACGCTGAACGGGCGGCTGTGCGTGTGGGCGTGCGGGCGGTGCGGGGAGGCGGCGGCGGCGGCGCCGCACGTTGCCGCCGCTGCGAGGGCCGCCGCTGCGCAGATGCTGAGGGCTTACTGCGCTCAATTGGGCAAGTTATTTAGTTTATATTTTTGAGTGTCTTTAACAATTTTAAACCGTGATGTACAATTCACAAAATATAACAACGCCATCTATAAATATGCAATACGAACCTATCACTAATTGCTGATATTTCATTAATCATCAAAATTTTGTTTCACATTTCGTAAAATAATAATTTAACCTTTTTGGGACCTATTATTTAAATTATTTTTATTTTTTCGCGATGAGACTACATGGTTACAACTTACAACCGTAGTGAATGGTGCTTGCATAATTTTACAATTAGGATTTCAATGGTGATTCTGTTAAGTACCTAGCGTATCAGCAGATGAAGATTTTTCTTAACTAAGAGTATGTTTCAGATGAAGAATGTCAAGAGCTTTTGAGTGACGGATCGCCTTTAGGAAGAAACCATATAGTAGCGGTTGGATGTTACAGCGAAGTAATACCCGTCATACAATATTTGTGTAGCAGACTTTCAGAAACGCAATTGTGAGCTATAAAATATGTTTATAGAGCATTTATATTCGTTTAGATATCATAGAAACTAATACGAAATTTTGCTATTCATATTCCAGGATACCAAAACAAAATCCGTTAGCATTATTCTTTCTTGATTGTCTCTTAACTTTAATGTCAAGTCTTTCTGAAAGAGTTAGTGGGAATTCTCATTTCACAACGTTCTTGTGGCAGAAATTTTGTCCGTCGCTTATATCCTTCTTGGGAACGCCGAGAGTTGATAAGAATATTAAATCCAGGTGAATCTCAATAACTATTTAATTCTTTATTAATAGTATTATGAATAATGTGAATGAGTTATGTAAATGTATTTTTCTAGAGAGCATGATGGCCACCTGGTGGATGATTCGGGAAGAGGCTCTGGTGCACTAGTTTGTGCTCCAAGCTTTAATAGTAAGCAAGCAAAGACAATTTATAGGTAAATCATTAGATATATTTTTAAATTCATATTTTTTTTAAATAGAAGGTTTATCTAATATAAGTATTCTTAGTTAAAAATTAAGTTTATTAACTTATTTCATTTTAATTACAGTACCTTAACTAAAATCTATAGACTTTAAACGATATAAGTTGAACTCGATAAGTACTTATTCTCACAGATACTACTTTTCTTTTTTTTAATTAATTCATGAAATTATAAAAAATAAATATATAATTAAATTATACTACAGCATAGCCAACCAGCTAGTTCGCCTTGTTGGTTCAACATCAAATCTACGGTCAGTTCTAGAAGCGTTATATCACAGGATGCTGCTCTATCCACCCATTCAACATCGGGTAGAACCTCTACGTAGTGCACGGGAATTGCTTTACAATCCTAAGAGATTATGTCAATTAGTACTGATCAAGAAAACAGATCATCCGGAGCGACATAGTGATGATATGGCTATTATCAGATTGTACGTATAATTAAGTAATAATGCCCTAATAACAATATTGTGCTAGTATTGTAAGTAAAATATCTATGATTGCATTTTTACTAATGCTAATATTAAAAAAAATGTAGTCTTTTTTGAGATCATTTAGCGGTTTTGTAAATTTTTCGTGCAACAACAGTGCAGCAAACATGGCCACAAAATATTTAAATAGATGGCGATGTCTGCCGTAGTTTTTAGATTCAAAATTGTTTTCGAACATAAAAATCAAGTTTGTATATTTTCCATAGAATTATGGATGGCGTAGAAGATTGTGGTAGAAGTGGTAATCCAGAAGTCGTCTCAGCAGCTGTAGAATGTGTCTTCTCATTACTTGACGCTTTAGAAAAGTTTTGTTCTGGATCCGTCGAATATTTACCTATTGAGACAGCTAAGTTGATTCTTGAGCATTGGCCAAAGCTACAGGACGCTGATTACACTGGACCCTTGACGTACCAGACATTGGCAAGACTGCCAAGTCCATACAGGTAAACTTCTATTTTCTAACTATTACAACATAGTCGAAATGGTCGAAGTGACATTGATTGATTGTTATTTTAATTTCAGAGACGTCGTAGCAGTATTACAAAGTAGCGAGTCAATAGACCACGATTCATCTGGTAAATACCAATTAATCGTCTTCCCAATGAAATGGTTTTCGTTCTTCTTTCGTTTCGTTTAATCATAAAGAATATATATTTCATTTACACGTTCTTTAAATTATGTAGATACATCAGGTCCTGAAAATATAACCTCTGGAAGTGAAGCTGAAGCTGATTCAGATGCAGATAATGTATTTCTACCATCGAGAGCAAACAATCCCGATTCACCGAAGAAGTCATCAAAAGAACCATTCAATGATAGGACCAAAACTATACCCAAAACTTTGAATCTTGGAAGGTAACGGTTGAGATAATAAAGAAAATATGATATTGTCATAAAATTTACTCTATTAACCAGTAAATGAACCAAATTCATCATTATTATAAATTACTGTTGTTTTTTAAAACTAATCGCTTTATATATTTCAGGTGCACTATAACAGAATGTAACGTCGACCTTGAAAGGCACAACGCTAGGCAGTTTGTTAAAACTCTACAGAACTCTCTTTTGCCAAAGTTGATCAACCTGAGAACATGCATTGAGGTATTAAAATGTGACTATGTGATAATTTACATGGTTGAGCCGGAACTGTTATTCTACTATAAATACAAATTTTAGCCCAACATTAAACCACATAGATACATAAACAAAGAATATTTTGAACGATTGACAAAACTCTGAAACATTGTTGTATGGCTTTTACAACATATCCTTACGAAATATGCACATAAACACTCGCTCACACTATATATATAACATCCTATAGGTAGACGAAGCTATGCAAGACTTCGCATCAAGGTGTTGTCAGCACAACGCGTCGCAGCCGCCCGCCACGGCCTGCATCATGAACGCGGACGGCGTGTACCTCGCCACGTACGCCGCGCTGCTGCTCACTCTCAAGCAACGTGCGCGGTACTACAGTGAGCTCAATGTGAGTCAAGCACATTCTCATTCTGACAAGCAGTTTCAATAATTCAATACTTGAAAAGTTCAAAAGAAACTAATTTCCAATAATTGTTTGAGAATTATATTTGCATAAGATATACATTACATGAAACTCCATTTATGATTATAACTTAAGTGACTATCCTAATTAATATTAAACATCACTACATTCACTGAAGATGAAAAAAAAAGCAAATAATAAGTATTTAAACTTCATAGTTTTTCAGTAAAAATGATAAAGAGACAAAAATATTACAAATTATTCCGGAATTATTTCTAGAAAACTCACGTGCCATTAACCGAAGATGAATTTGTGGACGAAGTTCAAAATAGCGGTGTATTAGTATATTTGTCAGCGACATGGCTCCGGGAGTTGTATCAGCAAGTTCTAGCAAATGATCTACTGAAAGACGTTTCTACGTCTGAACATCCACTTATACATTTGTTGTCAGGTATTCAATCTTTTTACCTGTACTATTAAATTAAAATAAATATAAATCAATGCGTAAATACATCATAATATGGTATCATTTAATATTTTGATCACCTTTAACAGATTTAGGTGGACTAGATCAGAATCCTGTTATGTCCGATTGGCAAAAGCTGAAAAAAGTGTCTATGGTTTTCAACAACATGAACGAGTCTCCACAGTATCAAGCAAGTTTACGATGGGCTAGAAGGTAATGAGAGATTTGTATTTCCTTCCCAGGGTTAAATGAAGTACTTTATTTAAGTGTTTTGATGGTGCTAGCCATAAATTAACAGACTTACTAAATAAACATTCCAAAGAACTGTAGAGAAACTAAGTATAAATAATAAAAGAGTACGTTGAAAGCCCTATTGTAATCTCATTCATGGAGCCAAATTTTGAATTTAAGTTTCCTTTCAGGATTTTGACTTGTATTTGGGATTCAATGGTGACAGTTCTCAGTGGGCCGCTGACAGGATACAGGAGTAAAAAGCACAAAATAGGAGGAATTATATCCAAAAAGATTAATACGTTTGGGAAACGTAAGCGAATCGCTTGGGAAGGACTTACTATACAGTGCTTGGAGGGTCTTCATAAGGTTAAAATAATTAAAAATAATAATATGCAATTTTATGAATGTTGAAAACAAAGACTTGCTTAATTATTACTTGCGAAATTTTAAGCGAACATCAGCACTCGGTATATATGCATCAATTGGTATTTACATAATCACTCGTATACTCTACGCCTTAAAAAATTTTAAAAAATCCCAATCACGTACATAATATATCTGTATATCATATAAGTTAATAAATAAATAACGTAAGTACTTTTTTATAATTACTTTAAGGCGGCAAGGATAAGCACAACTCTTAGTCTCCAGAACCGGTGCAGCAGCATATTAGCGCTTTTAGCAAACTCCGCTATTTCTCAACCGGCCAACGGAAAGATTTTATCAACTCATGCATTATCATTGGATATTCTTATATCAGGTAATGCAGTAAATTTGTATTTAAGTCGATTTGTCCATAATTTTTATTAAAATGGTCTAACTGCTCGCTTAAATTACACTCTAATCGAATAAGGTAGTGCTATTAAGAAATAGCCACCATAAAGAACCTGAAGTTTTCAATTCACTCGAATCTCGCACCTACATAGAAAATTTTTACAGGCGGTCTAGAGCTAGGATCAAAAGCACCTGAATGTTGGGAACACATATTCGCGGCTTGTCAATATGTATCGAGTTTTGAACATTCCCTTTTTGGACAACAGGGGAATAATGCCACTCCAATAATTACAATGCAAACGGGACGAAATAAAACTATTTCCATACTTCAAGCGGATGCTAAAATGAGTTTGGATGGACGAGATGATGAAACTTGGTAAGAAAGAAATTAAAAAAAATATATGTAGATAAAAATCATCTTCCGGTTTCATATAAAAAATATTATTATTTTTAAACAAACCAATAATAATATAAATATATTTTATTAAAAAAATATTATTGCTTTTTAGTGTTGACGTTTTCAACTTCCTGCAGCCTGTTCTAGAAAATAATCCAAATAACGACATGTCAGTGGCTAAAATTGTAGAGACGTGCAGACAAGAGGTCAGTGAGTCAGTAATTTTAATTTGATAATTGCTAAAACTCCTTAGAATTTATACAATATATAATATAAAGCACATATTTCTGGAACTTAAAGTTATAAACACAGACTTTGATACCAAATCTTATGTCAAACAAAATTAGGCAAAAGAACGTCTAATAGCTGATAGCATATCCGAATAAATAAATATTGCTAACTTATATGACTGCAGATGAAATTATAAATTCACCAGCCATTTAGCTTTTAAGAAATATTTGTAACTGACCGAATTTGGGACGAAGCGGTTCCAAATTACATAAATTACTTGTCTCATCAGGCTGGACAACACCTTTACTATTGCACCCACTTAAGGTTAAGAATATCTCTCACGTCAATTTAATTATCTGGACTCAGTTTAAAAAGCGTAACTGTACCGAAAAATCAGTTAGGATTCAGGAACGTATCACGTATATGGATTTGTGTGTACTTTTGTTATTATTTCACGCTGAAATTGGTCAGATTGTAATACAATTTAATAAACAAAGGATCTGGAGTGTCACGTTATTTACTGTGAAGTAAAGTGACTGGTGTTAAAAAAATGCAATATTCAAGGGAGGCAACATAATATCTGGCGCGGGGGCGGCGCGCGTGTGCTGCGCGCTGGCGGCCGCGGCCGACGCGCTGTTCACGCGCCTGGCCGCCACCACCACGCTGCCCACGCTGCGCGCCGCGCTGCAGCGCTTAGTCGCTCACAATCACAGGCTGGTGTGTATGGCTTTACTGAATTTGAGACGGTAGTCCGTCATAGTTATATTAATTAAAATAGTCGTGTATCACACTTATTTTGTAAAAGCAGAAGTTTGTTAGTATTGCATTGAGCTTATTGGTTTGTTAACTAATTTTTAATAAATTCAGCATAGAGATGAATAAATTCTGAGTAAAAAATGAACTGTATTATTTTAACGTACAAATTACATGAGCAGCGCCACCGCTGATTACTAGACTAAAATAACATTCCGTAATTTAACATTATCTCTCAGATGTAAGGTTCACGCATATTTTTTTTCCTTTATTTAGTATTTTGTATTAACTTTATTGCAGCTGTTTTCCTCATGGGACCAGGACATCGCAAACAACAACGGCCCCTGGTGGCGGCGCGGCAAGGCGGGGGCGGGCGCGGCGGGCGGCGAGGCGGCGCGCGCGCTGTGCCGCGCCGGCGACGTGGCGCTGCGCTGTCTGCGCGCCGCCAGGCCGCTCGCACATCGCATGGCTATATGGACTGTCGTTGGACCACATTTTATGCAGGCAAGTGTCTAAAAGAATTTTTACTTTTTATGTCAACATTTTATGAAGACAATTAAAAACAGTAAAGAAAATTTTAGAGGTTCGATAATGTTATATTATATTTTATCGAGTACAGTAATGCGTTCAAAACAAAATTATTAGCGTAAATCTAAGAAGATATTATTTAGTTATTCTTATTGTTCAAATGTAAGTAATTCTCTTATAAATAACAGCTCAATTTTTTCCTCTTTTTTGTACAGGCGGCGTGCCACAAAGATATTCAAATATCAAGTCTCGCTATACAATGCCTCCACGATTGCGCAACGGCATTACTAAATCAACAAGTAGAGCTCCCACATTTCCATTTCAATGAAGCTCTGCTAAAGCCATTTGAAAATCTCTTGTGCTTAGAGTTATGCGATGATGACATTCAGGTAATTATCTCACTATCTCAATTCACTTTTATCGTCGTTGTCATATTACAGCTTTTAATAATACTATTTTATATTTTCTTCCACAGGAACAAATAATTTCTTGTATCTGTGAATTTGTTGAAACAAACAGGATGGAAATTCGATCAGGTTGGCGACCATTATTCAATACATTAAGAGCAGCTAATAATTCAAACCAATACTCCGCAATTCTCGAGATATTTAAAGTATTCCTGAACACCGATAACACATTAGTATTCGCGAATGCAGCACTTGATTGTATTCTATGCCTTCTAAGCCATATTAAAGGACTCCACTATGAAGAAGTGCAAACAACTGAAGTTAAGCCAAAGAAAGTAACTACACCTTCGCAGCCTAAACCCAGCTTAAGTCTCAAATTTTCAAAGAACAGCAAATTTATACCTCTAAGTGAAGAGAAAACAGAAAAGGTGATAGTGGATATGTGTAGAGAAGCATTGTATCATTTAGAAAGCTGTGCTGATATTTTAACAATGATGTATAATATGCCAAAATGCCCAATATTCAACACAGGTAATAGAATTAAAGGAGACCTGCCATTATCCGTCGTAGATCCTATAATACCGAGTGGATCATTAGATGTAACAAAATACATTGTAAATGAAAATTGCGACGAAGAATTAATTTCATATAGGAAACTATCAACGACTTTACCGCTGTCAAATACTACAAATAATTGCTTGCTAAAGCTCGACAAGCCCAGCAATATTCTCAAAGTATGGTATGTCCTTATTGAAGGATTAATTTCAGCTACTGTTGTTTGCTCGAAGAAAAACCAACCAGCAGCTATGGAAACTCTTTTCAAATTACTGAGAAATATATCTGAGATGCCTGGAACGCATTTCGGACTACATTGTATAAATCATTTGTTGTTACCAACTGTGCAAAATTGGTTAAGGCAAATATCAAATGTTAATACACATTGGGATAGTATTATGCCAAACTTTAAACAATGTTGTGGAATGACAACCGACACTATCGTGATATACTTGCATCAGTTACAGCAAATCAATATAGAGAGGACAACTACTGACGAAAAAGGAGAAGGCGTATTATCTGAACCAATAGAAAGTTTAGAAACAACGTTCGCATTAAAGCAAATAATGTTAATTTTGGTCGAATGCATTGCACAGCCGCAGGAACCTATAGCTAGATTAGGAGCATCTTGTATTCGACACATTATTTTAACTTCTGGGCATTTACTAACAGACAACCAGTGGGAAATTGTTTGCACCAGCCTACACAGAGCATGTAATGTGAGTTTAAGTCCTCTTAAACAACTGACCTATGCCTTCAAAGAAAATTCTAATAGTTTCTATGGAGATCTAGCTATGGTAAAAGTTGCCGCTCGACGTGATTGTTCTGTGAATGATAATGTAAGATTACATGCCATGGCTCAGCAAGTGTTTTTGACTGACCAATTACGAGGCGATAATTTAAAACAAACAACCAAGACATCGGCTCAAAATTTGATTGATGATCGCAGCTATATATTCCTTATTTATCTACAAGAAACTTTAAACAGCTTAAATCCTGATTTATATACTATTAGAATACCCAACAGAGGACTAGTTGTAGGTCTTCTGGCTCATCAAATACTTGTCCAGATCATCGCAACTGTGCTAATACAAGCCTCATCTGATGTTTTTCATGGCATTAATAGTATACTGTTAGAAAGTCTTAAGAGCGGCACAAATGTGTGTAATTATAAGTTTTTCTTAAACAAAAATAACACAGATCTCTTACTAAAAAGCTTGGAATTATCGTACACAAGAGCAATGCAGTTCGACTCAAGACCAGGACTAAAGTTCCTTGTTCAAAAAGTATCCAATTTAGATCATGCAGCTAATCTCTACAAGCAGACCTCTTCGTCTTGGCTAATAAAAATCATAGCATTAACGGAAATATTTTTCAGTGGTGTTCTTAAATTTAAAATGAAATCCAATGACGTAGCAATAATATTAAATAACTATAAGACCTCATTAAATATGACTTTAGAATATGATCAGTTTGTAATGAAAATATTTGATCTAAAAGCCACTTGGGAATTGATATGCAGCAACTACGTCAAACATCTAATAAATGTAAATGATTTCGAAGATTGCGAAACTCTCAAGGGACGAATTTCATGCAGCTCAGACGAATCAGATTCATCTTCAGATAATTATGACCGATTCTACTCGCAAGAACCTACAAGCGCGCCAGATATAGCTATAACACAAAATAATGAGAACATAAATGTATCTATTGAACACAAACCTGAAAAACCAAAACCTTTTACTTTCGCTGACTTTAAATCTAACACAATTTCTGACGAGTCAACAATTGAAAATATATCGTCCGTTGACGATTATAATGAGAGCAAGCTCAAATATATATCCCATGATCTTGAAAAATCTGATGATAAGATCGAAAACGGCAACAATGCATATGAAACAACGAAGTATAGCAGTCGTAAATCAGCAGATTATCCCCAAACTGATATCAGTCCAGTAAAGTTGAAACGCCGATGTGCATCTGAGAACAACGACGGTAGCAGGAAAGTCAACATCACTATATGCGACGGACCTACATACGAGAAGAATAAGAATACTGAACCAATAATTCCACCACAGCCTGTTCCTCCAGAAATAGAACAACAAAGAACACTCAGTATTAATAAGGTACGCGTGTAACAAAACATGTAATAACGAATCTTTTCTTGCTGTAACTTTGATATAATATGCAATTTCATAAAAAAGTTTTTGACTTTATCATAATTAAGTATTTAACAATGGGCCTAAATTGAAAATGTACTTTAAAATAAATTTATATTTTTCGATAATTTTATTTCGAGTATAACATTTCTTATTTCAGGACGTTGAGGTACACAGGAACTGTTTGCAGAATATCTTGATGGCATATCTAGAACTGGTGTTAACATTTCCTTTGGAGCGTTTTCAGTTAGTATACCCGGTATTACAGACGGGATTCATGCAACTCGCCAAAACGGTGACGGAGCCGCAGCTACTCGATAGAATCAATATATTTTTCGATAAAAAAGACTTAACCGAACATAGATATAAGTAATTAATTAATAGTATTATTGTAAACGTCACATTATAGTGTTATATTCCAAGATCAATCAGTGTTGTGCGTAAAGAAAATAAAATGACTGTATCGTGAAATGATTTTTTATTTGAACCCAGCTCTTAGCATAAATATATTTTTTTTATAATATATGTCGATACAAGGGCCGTGTGGTGTTTTGGTGCAAAGATGCAGATGGAACAGAATAAGTGCAGCTTTTTAGCCACCTAATACATACTAATCGATTACTTAGTGCTTTTTAGCTACGGAACTCTGAATATAAATTACCGAGGAGACGGCTTCAAAACTAACATCATGCTAGGAAAATCTAGTGTATGGCCCTGATCGATATATTATTGTCAACAAAACAACAAAATATAACTGGTACATATTTGGTATAAGGACTACTTCATACTTATATTGTCTTTTTATAAAAATGCCTACGTTCAGTCTATAAAATGTACTGATGTATATACTTTAACTACGAATGGCACATATAACTCACAATAGCAAAATTCTACATCAACTGTGCCGGTAAAGCAGACCAAAGCATAATAATCTCGTATACAATACTAATATATTTGGTAAAAATATCTATGTACAATATCTATTTACAAACTATAACAACAATATAGTATTTACATTAAAAATTGATTATCTCAGAATTAAAAAGCTCAGGTAACCAAATAATACAGCAAATGATAAATTTACAGAAGACGCACCTTTAGTTGGGTAAGTGTGAACAGGTAAAGCGTACGACAATGCACTAAGCCCCAAATCACTAGTTATTAACGAACTTTCTCGATTTATGAGATCCGCTATTTTTTCTGCTTCCAAAACACAAACTTGTAACTGCAAATCTGTTGGATTGCTGAGAACAGATTCTACGGTGACAAAAATTTCAGTTTCAATGGTTAAATATCCTCTGAGCACGCATTCAGCTATTTTCACATGTCGATCTAATGCTGACAGTACATTGTGTAAGTTAATCACTGTTGCGGATATATTAGTCGCATATAAGGCTCTATCAATTTGTTTCTTTGAATATAAAATTCTTAGAGCTCCACCACATTTGGGGCAGCAAGCTCCAGGGGCTGTAAAACCGAGGCAATTAGGTGTCTTTAATGGAGGGCATATGATTCTGTCGAACTGGCATTTGGGCTCCATCAAGTCAGATATGGGGCCGACGGCGTAGCATGGTCCGATGTAATCGACGCTGACGTATTCCGCCCACGCCGCGCATTCTGAGGAGTAAGTAACGCCGTTGACACCACAAACTGTGCCAGTCTGAAAATACAGTAAATTGTTTTAAGGAGACATACTTAAAGAGGAACCAATACGAGAAAATTGGCTTTTTATAGCATTACAGCATATTGTGTAAGATTACTGACTTACGAGTAGCACTCAGTTGCTAGTAATTTAATATATTAAAATTCAAATCAAAATTAATTATTATTGTACGAACTTAACATCTGTACGGTTTTGGACGAAATCTAGTATGCAAATAGTATCTGTTTTAAAATACTTTGTGAATGACATCAGCTACTGTTTAAATACGGTACTTAATACTTATAATCAGTTTGTTCCGGCTTATCTCCGAAACGGCTGAACTATCGCCAGGACTTTCACTTGGATACTGCTGATGTTAGTAACTAGTAGTAGTAACAGCCTACGTTTTAGCAGCAATTGGGATACCTTCAAATAATTAAATCGTACACGTAGAACATATACACAAATAAACAATATACACATATAAACAAATAATAATAAATAAATAAATAAGTTGGGATATTATTACAACAGCGTCATCTAGTTCCGTGGTAAGCTACGAAGCTTGTGTTACGGATACCAGATAGTTGATATACTACACATTTAAATTTTGAATACACACATATTATACATCCATGACTTGAGTACAAGCATTCGTGCTCAACAAATGAATGCCCCTAGCGGGACTCGAACTGCGACCGCTGGCGCAGAAAGTAGGGTCACTACCAACTGAGACAACGTGTCGTCGTAGTAGATAGTAAGCGGCTTGTCTGCAATAAATTAAATAACATTTCCAGTACTCACAGAAGAGCAGCCGGCCAAGCAGGGCCCCCAGTAGGCGAAGCTGCTGGCGCTCATGAGCAGGCTGCAGGGGTTGCGGTGCGTGCGGCCCGCGCCGTCGCACACCGCCGCCGCCGCCTGCGACGCGCAGCGGCTCGTGTTCACTGCACACAGTTATAAGTTATTGAAAATATTCCTGTATTAAATGCATAGAATGTTGATAGGACTAGTATTAATGTAGGCTTTTTGAATAATTTGCACAATGAAAATTTAAGTCACATAGTAGGTAATGCTTATTATTTTATATATTATATTGGTACTACTGATACATTGGTACATCCGAATTTACAGTTACTACTGTACTGATATTGAGGGCTTGAAAAAATAAATAAATTCTTAGTACAATCCAGAGACAAATTTATGCCCTAGGCTGGAAACACGTTCGAAAAGTTACTAGATTCATCCAGACATGCAGATTTTTTGACGATGTTTTCTTTCACCGTTAGGACTAGTAATAGTCGTGTTAGAAATGATTCTAACATAAAAAATGATTGGTAAGAGACTCGAGGTGAGTTACTGCTATTGCCTTCAAACATACCGCACGTGTACTGCGGGCACGCGGTCTGCAGGCGCGAGAGGCACACGGAGCGGCGCGGCAGGCAGGCGCGGTGGCGCCCGCACGCGCCCGCGCACACGTCGCGCGCGCCGAACTCGATCTCCGCGTCCGTCGTGCCTGCGCATCTGGAATTTTGCATTATTTTAATTTAACGATTAACGATACACTAAATCATAAAATTGTATAAAATTAAAATAATATAGTCTTTTTAACGCCACACTGCTTGTCACACGTTTTCCTTTATTTGCAAAGGGAATCATAACAATTTCGTTGAACAAGTGCCGGTGGCAGACGTTACATAATGTTTCTAAAACTATTAAGGTTTTCTTTCTGACATATACGTTTCCTCATGAAGTTTTCCTTCAAAACAAAGTCAATACTAATCTTGTTCAAAAAACGCCAAGACAGACAAGTGCTTTATTTGGTTGGTTGGTAATAATAGAAGTTATTCTCCAGAACGATACTGACTTAGCGAGACAGACGTTGGGGTAGAGGCGGCCGGGCGAGTGCACGGGCAGGTGGTGCGGCGGGCACGAGCACGGCAGGCCGGTGAGCGCGCGCCCGCACGCGCGCCGCGCGCACACGCGCTCGCCCGCCACGCACGCGCACGCGTTGCACTCCATGTAGTACTTCTCGCCTGGGGACCACCCCGTTTATTATTTTATTTATCTTAATCATAGACAATTATTATACATTTGAGAGATATATGAAGTTTAATTTCTATAAAACTATTTAAAAAATACTGACTACACTGCACACCTACTTTGAAGTACACAATAAGACAATAACTTAAAATGAGATAAATTATTTGAAAGCAGTAAATACTTAATTTTATACTTGATGTAGCAAAATAGATGTAGTTAATGACTATACATATTCGTAGATATTTTTTTTTAATTGGGCAATGCATCATGGTGGGGCGTCGCATGATTACTTACGCATTCAACCACTACGCCGCGCCGTGACAACAGAGCCACAATCCACTCTGCTATCATATTTCGAATTTGAATATCAGAGAACCAGGAGCAACCCGCATGATACACCGCCCACCGAAGTAGGCCACCTCCACGTGCGTCTCTGAACTCTCGCGACTAAATTACTGGTCGCTACTCAGCCACCCACCAAACAAGGTAAACGCACGTTGAAGAGGGGTCGCAAATATACCTAAACAGACTGTGACTGACCGTGGCTGACGAGCTTGTCGTGCAGGCGGCAGGGGTCGAGCGCGACGGCGGGCAGCGGCTGGCAGCGCGCCAGGCCGGCGCCGCCGCACTCGCACACCTTCACGCAGGCGCGCCGCGCGCCGCACGCCATCGGCACGCGCGCCCACGCGCCGCGCGCCACCACGTACTGGCTGCCGTCGCCTGCCGGCATACATGTACACTTTATCATACTTTATTACTTAAACTGCTTGTTTAGTTTAGTCTAGTGGCTATGACATGTACAGCTGAAGATCCGGAGGTTCGAACCAAGCTGAGAGTTTTTCTGTAAAGATTTTTTTTTATGGGACAAAGAGGGCAAACGGGCAGGAGGCTCACCTGATGGGAAGTGATCACCTCCGTCCATGGACATCTGCAACACTGCAAGGCTTGCAGATGCGTTGCCGGCCATTTAGGAAAGGAAGGGAGGGAGGAGGGAGAAGGATGGGAGAAGAGATGGGGAGTGGGCCTCCCGGACTCTCACTCACCGGACGAAACGCGACATCGTAGCTGCCACTGCACGTCGGTCTTCTGTGAGAGAGTGGTACCTACTATACGGGGCGTGCCGGCCCATTCGGCTGCTACCCGAAGGTAACAATCATGGCACTACCACTTTAAAACGTACACTTAATCATACTTTATTGTTTAAACTACTTTACTGAAGATCCGGAGGTTTGAACCCAGAAGAGAGTTTTTCTGTTAAGATATTCTGAGGAGTAGTTTTTATTGCACTAACTATACTATCAGCTATAACACTGACGATCATGTTAGCAGTTCATTTTTCGAATTGAATCGGGCCACTCACCCTCATTTACACAAAACGATTCATATATTATATACTAGCGACTCATCCTTGATTCGATCGGGTTCGTCCCTAGATTTAAAGCAAGCGAAGCCGCGGTTCCGTTAGTTATAATAAATTGAATTTCTTAAATAAAAATAGCCTATATTTCTCCTTATAACATTTGCTATCTGCGAGTGAAAGCCCCGTCAAAATCGGTCCAGCCGTTTCAGAGATTAGCTGTAACAAACATATTTTTTAATGTAAGTAATGCATATAATTTCATATGAATTTAGTGAAAAGCTCTTAATTTGAAATTAAAAACATACAAGCACTTCAATTTTATTTATATGTACTGATAATACCTAAAGGACATCCATCAACGCAAGTAAACCGCTGGCAGGAGTCGCCGTGCCGACAGCTCCTATTGACGAGACACACTTGCGTGGAGTTACAAGGAGACCCCGCGCATGGAGACGTCACCATCTCCTCCGCAGAAAGCAGTGGTGGTTCTGTGCCTTGAAAAACATTTAAATTTTATTTTATTTAATGTTTTAAAACACTTCATTAGTACAGTACTCTTTAACTGCCTCGGTGGTGTAGTGACTAACCGGACATCCGGAGGTCCTGGATTGGAGTCCCTACTCGGAACAGTTTAATTATTAAGTCTGTCCGACAGTACGAGATCGGCGATGTGTCATCCCCGTGCCTTAAAAAGCATGAAAAGCCATTGGTCTTGCGCCTTAATTCTCACTGTTCGAGCAGTCGTCCCACCGTAGTATGAGAGTGCGTTGGGTTTCCGTGGTCGAAATAGGTCGGGAGACACAATTATTACAGAGACTAGCCATCTGCGCGGGACATATTATAGTGCACGAGTGTACGCAAACACAAGTGCACTTTCTATTAAGTAATATAAGTGATAAGAATCACTCTCATATCCCGGTGGGACGAACACAGTTATAATCATAACGAACATAGTTATAATCATAACGTTTTACATCAAAAACAAGTCCTCATTTTGTTTATGTGCGTAACGAATTGGTAGACTACTAAACAATACGCCGATTTTGAAGCAGATAAAGCCATGTAACTTACTGGGTGACATATATTCCCTCAAAGACACACAAGGCGCGTTCTCATCAGACGGCGCTATCCGCGCGCAGAGCGCGGCCGCCGACAGCGACGCGCGCGACCACTCCACGCACGACGACACCAGCCGCTTGCAGTCTTCCATGCACAGGAGACTGCTGTGACCCTGCAAGAAATATACATTACTAAGTAAAACTCTAATAAATAAATTGAAATGTTAACACACAGCGCCATCTAGTTCCATCGTAACGAGCTTTATGATATAGATATCAGATAATTATTTATACACTTCACATAATATATAACATTAAATACATACGTTTTTGCTCACCACACAAATGAATGCGGTATGCCCCAAGCGGAAAGGGACTCGAACTCATGACCGTTGGCACAGTAGGTAAGGTTAATACAAACTGAGCCAAAGGTATGGTTGTCTAATTAACTATTAAGAAATAACAAGAACAAACAAATTACAAGCTGATATACCAAAAAAATCTAGCAATAAGTTAACAGATTTGATCTATTGACTACATGGCCTTCCGCTTTAATATAATGATATTCCTCATTCACTTACCTTAGCAGTACAGGGCTTGACGTGCAGCGCACAAGCTACGCTCTTCCACACATCCGCGGTACATTGCGTAGAATTCTTCAATGGCAGTCGAAGCCCTGCTACTGTTACAAGTCTGGAAAATAATTTTAATTAAAATGACAATAATGTAAAATCATGTTAATATATTGCCATATTTAATAAAAATATTTATTATATTTATTAGAAGTTTTTATACTTTGGTGCCATTTTTTAATTTTTTCAAACAATTAGGTACTTAAAATTGTGGGTAGACACTGTCTGTAACAAGTACGTGTAAAATGACGTCCAAAGTCTTATTCTCCCCTGACCATGTAAAGCAATCGAAACGTCAGGAATCTAAGAAAAACGAAAATATCCGAAAAGGTGGTTTTATTTATAAAGTCTAAAGAAAATTCTTTAGTTAAAACCAAAACTTACCCACTTCCCTTCTGCTCCGCCACAGCCAAGTGCGCGTCGAGGTCGGCCGGAGTCGAGCACGCGCGGAACAAGCTCTTGGGCCTGTTGTTGAGCTGGCTGCAGTACGTCAGTCCCCCGCACCCGAGAGAACATGGAGCCTCCACTGAAATTAGTAAAAATGTATTTACCCTGATATTATATTTCCTAATACAAATTGTACTAAGTAGTAAGTATAATACCTACGTTTTTAAAGAAACACTTTATATATTTTTATATAATAGCTACTATTTATAATTTTGTATTTGGTGTCTAAATTGTATTAGTAAATATATCGAGATAGTCAATGTAATGCAAAATATTCTGATTTAAAATGCGAAACAATAAGACGACATACTACATATGAATATACTCATACCTACACCTATATTTTATATTCAAGAATAGGTTTCTAAGTTGAGATTACCTTCTTCCATACATTCGGCCATTTCAGTCTCCTGCGGATCCCCGAGACACTCTGAGTAAAACTTTTGCCAATTCAACTGCCACCCATTGTTAAATGTATTAAAACACAGGCGACGACAGTTAATGGTTGCACCCTGGAATAAAAGATATGGTTCATATGTATGAAGCAATTATTTAAATGCTCATACTATAATATAATAATTCATTAAGGACATATTTTTAAGTAATTTTATTTATTTCAGACTACACTCTTAAAAGACTTCACCAGTGCTAGATTGTAGCCTTTATTATTAAAAGCTATTTTGGAAAGAGAGATAGACAACTTACTATTGATTAGTATCATTATGTATTAATACTGTTTTAACTTAGTATTCTATTAACTGATACTAACATAATACTATGTCATCTCTCTTTAAGTAGAGCTAATCTCCAGATTGATCTCGATTGTTGTCTTTTGCATATTGTAGACGTTTAGAAAATACGCGTTAACTGACTTTACTCCAACAAATAAAACAAGTATACCACGTCATGATTGTTCGTTTAAAAATTAATAGACATTAATTTCGGGAAGTAAGGAAATACCTTCGAGCAACAATGTAACTTCGCCACATCATGTGGTATAACATCTTTGGTTTCAGGCGGAGCGTCTTTTCTAAGAAAACACTGCCACATGCCGTCGTGTATGGCGGGAGCGCCGCACTCTATCGACAATACTTCTGCTATCTCTTGAGATTCACCAGTCCTTTTCAGTACCGTTTCACATGTGTTACGACATTCTGCACTTTTAGACTCATGACAGCATGGTAAATCTGCAAATAACATTATGATCAATATATATAATAAGGTACATACAAGTATAAAGATACAAAGATATAGTTTAAAAAAATATAATTATGCTCTTCGATTCTCGGAAAGAGCTAAGCTGTTGCTATTTGACTTTCTTATACAAAAATAAGTAACAGCCTGGAGTTGGAAAGTGCGGTGTTTTAACCACGTGTCTCCGAGTGTAATTACAATTTACAGCGATCAATAAAAATAATTAAGCAACCCCCCTCGTACTGAGGGAGGTTCGTGCCCAGCAGTGGGACGTTAGAAAGAACTGAAGAAGAGTAAGTAATATTTAGGTACAATATCTATATTGTTTACTCACATTTAGAAGTATCCGTGTGGACTGAAGAAGCGGTAAGATCTCTTAAACAGTTCAATAACGGAGGCGATTGGTCACACAATTCGATGGCTCGTTCCCTCGTGGTGCTATCGGCGCGGGTTTGGCCGACTTTCCAAACCGCGCGTCTACATGCTTCGTGGCATGTTAAGGATTGAGTTTGAGCTGTTTGTGGAAATAAATGAACCTATATTACTGCTTAATATGTAAAAAACTAAATAAGTTATTAAGTATGTAATAATTTTTCTAATAACAGAAGATTTTTCCTTCTAGTTATTAATTGGTTGGGCTATTTAAATAATACAAATAGTTAGTTAAATTACGAAATAGGTTTTATTTTTTATTATATATTTGTATTTTATAATTTTGTACATAAATATAAATGTACATGTAAGAAGGCTCTACTATCAGCTTACTTACAGCAACACCACTGCGCTTCTTGTTGTCTCTGTATGCAGTCAAAGAGAGCAATCTCATCCGAGCGGCGGCAAGGTTCTGCTAAATCTGTAGCGTCGGATGCTGTGGCGCAAGCGTGGCGACACCGCGTGTGGTGTCCTAGAGCACAGCACGCGCGGCCCCACCAACCTGATCCACTTACTACTTCTGAAAATAATATAAGTTTAAGATATAAAATTACTTCTATTTTCATGAATTTTAGTAGTAATGCGGAATAAATGTTGGTCTCCTATAATACTTATCTCATTATCCGATTGAGTATTTGTCATCTATATGTAAGGTACAATAGCATACGTCTATTTATATGACATAACTATTACTAAAAATCTTCTTAATTATATTAATTACGACTAATACCATTTTGTATAAATAACTTACCTTGTATAGTTTGGTTCATACATTGCCAGAACTCTATCTGGAAGGAAACGTACATATGTATTACTAAGAGTAGAAAGAAATTTGTTTGTCCCTCCATAATTGATTGTCTGTCTATTATTTGTAAGTAATTCTATACTTCAGTAACTCGAGACCTCCAAAACCTCCCCAATTACAATACAATACGATAGGCGGTTTATTGACGACGGCAAAGGAAGATTTAGTATAAATGGCACCGTTCGTAAATGAATAATATCATCTTACTGGCTAAAGAAATCAAAACTTTAAAAGCCGACAGATTTGAGAGGTCATGAAATATATACGAAATCGATAATTAAGGAAAGCACTAATAATTAACTTTATTAATGATCTTGTAAAAATTAAAAGTAACGTTTTATCTTATGTACATGCGTTTATTGTTAGAAAAGAAACATGTAACTTTCAATGTTTTTTTTAAAGAGTTTAGTTTCAAATGTAAAAGTCTAAGAAAAAGTGAAAATAAATAAAATAAAGAATAACAACACTTATATTCTACAATAACATATTGTTTTATTATTTATTAAAAATAATTTCTTTATTAAATAAATGCCTATAAGTAAAGATGATGGCAAGAGCTCAGATCTCTGCTATAGCCTAGCTAAATATACTTAAATGAAGTTCAAAAAAACCATTCAAGCCTTTTCATAACTATATAAGTAATAATTGTCAAGTCAGTAAAAAAAATATGAAACTACAATTTATTTGTTATTTAAAGGCTATATTGTATTATCATACAAAAATAATGTTACCAAAAATGAAAATTAAGAAGAACTAATTACCGAATGTGGAGTACAAAACTTATGAATGTTCTGTATTATCTCTTCCCGCATTGTAGAGTCCGACGCCATCTCCACGAGTGACATCTAAAACAAAACACAAAACTAATTTAATTAAAATGAAAAGGTATGTTTACACTTAGCACACATCTTATTTTTATAATTCATTATAAAATTCTCTTTCTTTCGCTAATACCAACACTATTTTGATTTTACATACATATTATAGCATTGTGTTCGGTTGGTGCTGGCTACTCTATCGTGCTTAAACTTTAAATTGGCCTTGGTCTTGGTTAATTTCTAGCAAATATATTGAGCCTTTTTATCATCCCACCGAGGTTAAGTTCCTGCTCAAAATGCAAGCTAGCCAAATTCATGAGGAAGCCTGCGTGTTTGATAGAACTCAGGCAGGTTTTTCTTATAACTTACTTTTAAATTTATTATTATTTCGCCGTAAGGTAAATGATTATTTGGTTCAAAACTATACACATGTAAAAAATTTATAGGTGCGAGACCAAGAAGTGGTTTGAACCCGCTTTATTTGGATTTTAAAGCTAGTCCCCTACCACTGCGCAAGCACTAATACACTTAACACTACTATAATAATAACAGCAAACAAATTTATTTTTTTAATTATTCGTTGGTTAAAAATAAAAGTATATGACTGTATATTTTTATTTTTAGTACTATTTTGTCAACAAATGTTTCGTACAATACTTAGGTACCTATAGTCTATGGATAATACATAGTTTTAAAAATATATATTAAATACTGAATAAATAAATAGTTTCAATTTTTGTGGTGTAGGACGTAGGGTGGTGTGTAATTAGTCTTAAACTAATATTTATTTATAGATTTTCTTTGTACTCGTTATAATACCAACATTCGTATAGTTCAGTTTTGGACTTGTAAGTATTGTTTTATCGCACGAAATATTTCTTAGGAGACACAATAATATATTAAATTAAATGATTCATCTCACAAAATAGTTTCACTCATTCGCGCTATGATGCAACTCAATACATATCACATTAAAATTAAAAACAACTGCCGCACAAATAGCCCACATCCTATAAATCTTCTAACCAGACTCTAAGCGGCAATAAAACCAACACGTTGAGTGTACATCGAAATAAACACGTGTTGCTCTTTATTAGGAACATTAGGGCTAATGAAATTAATTGACGTACGAACGTCCGCATCCATATGCCCCTTTTATAATATCTAATTACAAGGCACCAAAATGAGACAATTTTTTAAATAATTATAGGTTTGGGCGGCTCATCTAAATGAAATTTATTATGAATATTAAAATTCATTTGAATGAGCCACCAAAGTTCGATTATTTCATATCTTGCGATACAGTCAAAGAATACAAAATATTATCACATATATTAAAACTTATATACGACCTAAAAAAGAATAGGTATTTGTATTTTTAATAATAATAACATAGTCATTTTATGATGTAAATATATTATTAAAGAAGGAAAATACATATAATATCTATTAACTAGCAAACCCAGCCCGCTTCGCTGGGCGTAAATTAAAATAAAGTAAACGGTTTTTATAATTTTCTAATAAAATAAAAGTAGCCTGAGTTACTCTTTATAACATTAGCTATCTGAAAGTGAAAGTTCCGTCAAAATCGGTCCAACCGTCTCAGAGATTAATAGGAACAAGCAGACAGACAGACAGACACACAGACAAAAAAATTAAAAATAGTTTATCGTATATACTTTCATATTAGTAAAAAAAGTCGCATTTAGTGAAAAGCTGTTAATTTGACATTTAAAAACATATATGTGCCGGTGTACTTTAAGATACTTTACGATTTAAGACAATTTCGAAAATCTTTATATTTTATCAACCAGTAGAACACCATCAAAACAAACAAAAATTTAATTTAGGGTAGCTGTGCCTTAAGCAAATTACTCTATGTAACTACTAGAGTGCAAAACGTTGTGCCTTGCTCTGACTGCGCAGCCATGATTTATTGTATACGAGCACACTTCAGTACTTTCAACTGTAACAAATTTCATATAAAACATTTATCATTTTAATAGCACTTTATACAGAATATTATTTCAAGAAATGTATAATTTCTTTGATAAAAACAAAACGATTTCATAATTAAATTTATTTAATAATATTCGGAGTTTACGTGGTAGTTATAGATACTAGAATTCACCGCGACTCAGCCCGCGTTCTCAAGGCCGGAAGCCAAAATATTATATTTTACATATAATTATACATGTATATATACAAATAACGTACCTATAAACAAAATCGATTTGAACCAGTATAGTAGTTTCTGAGATTAGCGTGTTCAGATAAAGAAACTCTACATCTTTATTATATTAGTGTAGATTTAGAGTGAATGTAGTAGGTATAGTAGGTATACTTTATTCTTTACTGTTTAAGAACTTTTAAGAAAATATTTTATAATATTAACTCAACTATTTGTATCTGGCGATTTTAAGTTTAATGTACTTTTTTCATGTATAAGAAAGAAAAGGTAATGTTTGTAAAATTGTTACACATTTCGTTTTGAAGGGAAAACGTTATATTACTATAGACTTTAAACTTTGTCAAAATAAATCTTGCGTTGAAGAGGCACGTGCAGTGCATACATAATGCAAAACCATTATTCGATGCATATTAATCGTATCCTCTCTGACTCAGTACTTGTAACATAGTGATTAAATCACGTCAAGTCACCAGGCTTGAAGTGAAAAGCGTAAATTCTTGTATCCAATTCTCTTAGAAAGATTCCATACAATTCTAATTATAAATGTTTTCATAACGACAAAGAAAAGGTAAGCTACCTACACATTAACAAACTTTTAAGTATTTACATTTGTACCTAATACTAGCGACTCACCCATTTTAGGTCATTCGATTTAGCTCGAGCAAAGCCGCGGGTTCCTCTATCTATTAAAAAACCGCATCAAAATCAAAAAGAAAAAGAAACGGACAGACAGCGGGAAGCGACTTTGTTTTATACTATGTAGTGATTAACAATACATTTTAGTAAAATTATAAAAATGTTCTATCAGTTAGAGTAAAAGTTCTCGAAATAATGTATGATGATTTTGTACAACTAAGTTAGTCTATTTAGGAGACGTCAAGGAGTAGTTGGTATGATTTTGAAGATCTTGATGTACATTTAATGAATTTAAAAAAAAATTGGTCATTAATTAACATTGATATTTATTATAAATGAAATTGTGGGTAGGCACTGTCTGTAACAAGTATATAAACCTATGATTGCTGTAAAGCATTCGAAACGTCGGGAACTAAAAATCAAAATAAATCCGCGACAAAATCCGAAAAGGTAGTTTCATTTATAATGTCGAATATTCGCGTAAATCTAAGAAAGTATTATTGATATTTATATCACATTAATTTTTACCGTGAAAATGGGAAACGAACCCACGAAATACTCCGTGAGCGAACCTGTCTAACAAAATAGCTGCCTATATAGTATTTTTCGCAGTAATAAGAAATTCAGACTTGAATTTATTTGATTTTATGAACTAACAAGCATTTATTCCAATACTTTAATATTAAGAGCGTTTTTAACATTACTTATAAGAAAGTAATTGCATTACACGAACCCTGGTAATTGAGTAGTTGTTTCGCTCCTCGCTATCTCTCTAAGTTAATAAGGTTATCGTGGACCGCTCTACATACTTGATGAATGACAACGATAGAATATTATCTAGTGGTAAAAAATTCACTGAAGTCACTGTCACAAGTCACTGAAGACGAAAGTAAAGTTAAGAAAAACTAAGAAAGCAGTTAAATATAGTTGATTTAACTTGTTCGTACAACTGTTAGTATTAATTTATTTACACAGTGTTTTATTATTTGTAATAATTCGTTCATTAACGTTGTGTTTATATGACAAATATGATATAAACATTTCCAATAGTCATGTCTGAGATAATGTTAAACATAACTTTCTTTGATTCTCGACCGCGTAGAGCTCCTTTATTCTAATTGAGAATTAGGATTAGGGTTTCTATCAAAATGAAAGGAATGGTGTTACTTATGCCATCCATGCTGCTAGGAATATTGGATATTATTTTAATACGTAAGATTATGGTACAATTTAGCAATATTATTGTAAATAAATGATTGCAAATCAATGGTGTGGGCCGATTTGAACTTGTTTCAACAACTGATTTGTATACAATGATCATTGTTCCGTTCGTGTAAGCTACGACGCCAAGCTCAATTGATGGACTCATTATTTGAACTTAATATTAAAACAAAAGAGCGCTAATGTATCATCATCACAGTATAAAAGTATTGAATTTACTAGATATGCATCAAACGTGTTTATCTTAAAGCGGCATTTAAGTAAAATACTTACTGCATTTAATTATTATTGCCGTCACGCACTTCCTGTTGATGTAGATAATTCTAATTCTGTGTTAGATAATAAATAAATAGCTCTTCTACGTTCTGAACTATCTTGTAAACCCTAACTAGGTCCTGCCATTTTGTGATCAGTCAGTAATGGGAATCATTTACTCTATTAGATCTGTACCTATATAAAAAAATCCTATATGTTAATATTATATCTAATACCTATATAATAATATTACGTTATGTTATAATGTGCTTAAATAACAACTAAGGAAACCAACAAACATATTTTTGTATTTAAAATATTATTTAAATACATTGAATCCGTTGGGGATTAACACCAAGCAAAGTTTAACTATCAATTAAATCTACATATTATTATCTAGCTAATTGGGAAAATCGTATCTTACCTAACCTAAGCATGTCAAGTTTAAGTTCAAACGATTTAAATTTCAATTTCATTTCAAAATCACTTTAATATTTTAGACATGACAAGTATGTAATATTTATATTTCAAAAACAAATCATACTTATATGCTTTTCAAAATATAAATGTAAAACGTATATGTGTTATTATGTGACAGTAATAAAACAGTATAATTGCGCAGCGGTGGATGAGATTAAGTTGGTAGCGAGAACAAACTTTATCTTATCACAATAATTATCTCTTCTTTATTAACATAATATGTGTGTCCACCATCCAACGGGAGAAATGTTTACTTTATTATGTACTTACAATAATACAGAATACCTCGTACATCTTACAAAAAGAAACATGTATAATCTATTAATGTAATTCTTTTTACAATGCTACAGAAGGAATTTATAATCGTATGACAGTACTTTAGTACTTTAATCAAACTGCTACATCGTTTACGTTTTGATCCATAAATTGCTGGATATTATCAATATACCGAATGACATTTGATTAGGGCAATGTTTACGGGTTGCGAAAATCAGTATTCTAGACGGAGGCGTGTGAACTCAGCGATACCATATGTCCCACTCTATGCGGATCCACATGCTTACTATAAAAACTGGTCATTCACCGAAAGATCAGCTTCAAAATATTTATAATTTAAATTTAAAGAACTATATAGCCAAAAGTGAATAAAAAGTATTTGAAAACATCGTGATAAAATTTTATTATCCTGCAACTTTTAGAGCTTTTTATGAGAACTGAAAGTACATAAAAATTGTAGTACTGACATAATTAGTCACTATAGAAAAATAAGAGAAATATCTTTAACATAAATAAAAACTTGAAGTCTAACTTATAATCATATTTCCCATTTAGTGACTTCACGTTTTATACAAAAAGATATTGTTATTCATTCCACGACGGTCATTTTTCATTGTGTCAGAATAAAAAGTGTTCCGAATCCGCTATAGCAATAGAAGGTGGTCCCATATTAGCATGGAAACAATCGGGGGTAGGTTGACATCGCGGCATTGATGCGCCACCAACACGTCCTGCGTGAAACGTGCATCGCATTCTAGTTCCATTAGATACCAGGAAAGATTTTCAAAACAATATAGTTATAGCTCTACATCATTAATACAAGACATGCTTTCTGCATTCTATTACGCATACAAGATAATCTTTAGTAATGTCTTTATAGGCGTTATGCCTTCCGTCTTGCCATAAGCTAACGACGCTTATATTTTCATGTATCCTTTCTAAGGGATGTGGATATATTAATGGTACTATTATTTAAAATTAAGTATATATATTTAAATTTTTGCTTAAACTTTGTAATTTGAAAACTTGCCAAAATTATAATTAGTTGAGCGTTTGCGACTGAGGTTGAGAGCCCTTGCTTGTAACATATAGAGTGTTCCACGTTAGACGACATGACAATGTATCTATTAGGATTCTGAGCGCACCACGGTATAACCATTTAGCATAGGTCGGTATAGAGACATAATAATAATGGACGTAATAAAATTTAACTGCACTCCAATGCATATACGACAGGAGCAATTTCGTGTATTATTTGTAGGTATATTTTTAATTGCTGCTATTAATTCAATAAACACGCAGCTAAAACTGAATACCAGAATTATTTTAATGAGTAAAATATTATCTTACCTAAGCCTCAATGTAAATATAAAATAAAATGTGAGCCTCATCAAAGACAAGGAAAAGAAAAAAATCAAAATTGTAGAGACTTTTTACCGAACAGAAACATTAGTGCTAATTAAAACACAAAGGACCCTCGCTTGACATAATAAAACGTAGCTGAACGCATATGTCGGCTGCCCTAAATAGTTTACCAAAGCCCGCCTGTAATTGTTGTTCAGGGAGACTGACACTGGCAACTCGGGCTCTCGATACAGGGCTAACGTATTTAATTCCTCAGGCAACATTTTTACATTAAGGAAGAAACTTAGCTATTTCGAAGTTACACTTGATTAAAGTTCAACCTAGAGTAGAAAGTTTTTATCCAAAAATGTATATTGAGCCTATTCCTTAAAAAATAAAGTTTTCAAAATACTTTTCACGACCATTTATCATTCACAAAGATATCATATAAGAGACGCATTATGAAATTGGTCAAGAACAAAACGTTTTGAATATTCAAATGTTTTATACCACTTGAATTGTCAGATATAATATATAAAATATCTGTAGCTAACTAATAAATTAAAAAGTTACTGTAAAACATACAATTCTTTGTAAATCGAAAGCCCTGTTTCTATAAAGCGAGTGGTTGAAAATAGCGAATGGGACGAACTCGTAATCAAAGGACAGAATCAGACTGTGCCTCGACTCTCTTTGATGTTTCTTTATAAATTAGTTTGAGCTTTGTTAACATTTTTTTATAAAATGTAATATATTACGGTTTACTTATTACATCGTGTGACACACATATTTCTCTTGTTTCTATGGCTTTTAAATAATTATTTTTTAGGTTTCACTTTATTGTTGTTGAGATTATCGTTTGGACTTTATGAAATAAATTATCATTCTAAAATGTCATTTCAATATTTACTAAGCGACATCAAAAAGCAAAGCAGACAAATAATAAGCAGATCATATATTTCAATTAAAATCGCCGTCGGTGCTCTAAATAAACCAGCAGAATAAATCAAAGAAATATTCAAAAGTACTTTTTATTAGTTAAACTGTAATTTATAACGATGCAGACGTTTACGAGTCTAAGGAGAACATCTTTATTCAGGATGCTCTCTTAAGCGATAATGTTAGCCATAAGCCAAGGTTGGCCCAACAAATGACAAATCAAAACTTAAGCACTGTACCGATGTTTGGTTGAAACTCGACAAGTTGGTCCAATATTGTAAAGCTAAGCCGGGCATAACATCACGGGCACTGACAGGACCTGATTAATGACCAAAGTCTACTTCACAGAGATAGAGTTACAAGCATCGTGACTGCCTCAAGAATATTTTGTACTTCAAAGCCCAATAAACATCCTAACAACGTTTCCAAAGAAAACTTAGGTATAGATATATAAATCATCATTTATATTATTAAATGACGACTTTAAAAAACTCCATATTATGCTATTTTTCTTGTTTGTCAATACATATATACTTATTTCATTTTGTATATATACGAGTATTTGTATGAAAAAAAATGTTATATTTTTAGTTAATATGTACGTTAAAGTTATATTATGTATTTCCAATGCTACTCAAATAGTCCCCCGAAATAAGAGATAAAAAATAAGTTCGAGACAGATTATCAGGTAAATACTTCTATTTACCTGAAAGGAATCTAACTTTTCTAAATCTTCAGTAAAATCTGTCAATTTGTTTACACCATACTACAAGTCTAAAAATATTTTTTTAACATTTCGTCTAAAATAACTTTTACAGAAATCACAATCCTTTCGCTCCCAACGTCTGTAGCACATTTCCGCGAAATGATAAGACGAACATAATATTCACGTTTACGACATCTCATACGATAACGTGTATAGAAGTTAGTAGTTAAGTTACTATATATTATTTATTGATTCTTAAGAGCTGTTTGAGCTGAGCTGCTGTTGTTTAAGTTTATTTTTAAGTGTTTGGTTTAGTTTTTCTTAAAATTTGGTAACTATTTAAATAATAATAGTACAAATAAAAAAAACCGTCCCACCATTCCATTTTTTTTAATAAATTAAATAATTAAGCATTTCCACTATTTTTGTTATAACTGTACGAGATCTCATAATGACCTGAATAACTGTGTGTATGTATTTAGCCCATTTAAACGTCCCACTGCTGGGTAGGTTACCCTAAAATTCGAAGAGGATCAGGCCATAGTCCACCATTCAGGCCAAGTGCAGCTTGGCAGACTTCATATAGCTTTCGAAAAGTTGTTACTTAGGTTCTTTCGAACAAAAAGAGCTAATCAAGTTGAAAATTATTCGTATTTAAAAAGCAGAGGCGCGAGATCCGGAATCTGAACCCGCTTCACGCGGTTTCCCAAACGAAACATTACATTATAGACAAACCGTTTTCCATAAAAATATGAATAATAATGACGAACTAGTTGATCTTTAATTATTTTACAAGATCGAAAACAATTATTAACATCATTAATTGATAATATATTATGTATGTATTGCACGGATTACTCCAGTGGAATCTTCAAAGGTGTTTATGAAATCTCAATATAAAGGTATAGTGCAGTCGTTACGCGGTGTCGCCAAAGTGGGACGGACGTCGACAGACATGAAAGGATTTCAGATGAATCTATTTTCACCCGCTTTGAAACTCCGATGCATTTGTTTATTTGTTTTCGCAACTTTAATAACTTAAACTCTAACTCAAGGAATGCTAACGTATGACAGAGCGGTACCTCATCCCTTTTCACATTTTCGCTTTGGTTTTTTATTGAAATAAATACAAGTATAATGGTATTATATTATGTTGGTTTTGAGAAAGAAGAGTTGTGCCAAAAAACTACGTCAACAGATGTTGTTTTTTTTTTACATATAAAATCATTTACTATGCTGATGTTTACATTAAAAGGATATCTCGGATAATTTAATGTTAAATAGGATACTTTGTAAGTAATATTCCTGAAATCAGTGAAATTAATCCATTTATGATATAAAACATAGAAAATGAATCAAGCCTTGCAAGATATTTGAATGCAGGGAATTTCCTAAAATACGGTACTGAGGTAAGTGGTTTGAAGTGCTTCATACGTGATCAGAATTTGGCGATCACGTATACGCATTTCAAGAAGAATTCTATATGTAGAAGAAGTAGGTACCTGTTCAATCTAAAAGATTATTTTATTGGAACACACTGCAATATACATATAAATCGTAGGGAAGGGGCCTAAATCAATTTCGAAGGCACACTAGAGTTCGAATAAGACACGTATTTCATTCGAGTGAGTTTGCTAAAACGCAGTACTCTGGTAAACGCTCCGAAAGTTGCCTGTACGTGATTGGAATGCCAGCAGTTCGGGATCCGCGTCACACCGTCGAATTCCCGGTACGGACGTGATTGTCACATCGTAATCCTAGTAATCAATTGTCAGAATGTTACATGGAATACGGATTGAGGTATTGGAATTTTTCGAATATTCTATCAAGTTTTTATTAGAAAAAAATTGCATAATTATTTGGATTCTCTATCATTCTTATTAAGGAATAGGCTTTAAAACAAAAGTTTCGATAATATCTAAAACTAAAATCTTACAAGCCTCCCTTCAATACTGGGGTCGATAGTCAAACACGCTGGCAAAATGAGCGCGCTACAACTGGTCTATCACTGTCTTATAAAATATAATAAATTTATATATTATGTATAAGTAAATATTGCTTTAATAAAATATGTCCAGGCAATAAGTACTAATAATTATTCAAAGTATAGATGGTATTACTTGCAAAAAAATTGTGGAACATAAATCAACAAGGATGTAAATATTTCAATAAATCTAGAAGCAGCTGTGGCCGCGACAACTTAGATCATACGTACGTTCGCACATCAAAGCGGCCGCGGCTTTGAACTGGCCGCCTGAAACCGCTACGTTATTGCTGAAATTATTAATGTCATGAGCTATTTTTTTAGTGACATACTTATATAAAGTTCATAAATAATGTAGGCTTGTACTATAATAGAATATGTATATATTTTGCAGGAAAATTATAAAATACCGTAAGAATATATTGGATACTTTACAATATATTCTCAATAATAAAATGAATAATCAAATATATTTAATTTATTTAATGTTTACGTTTTTGGTTTTAAAAATGGCCGATCATGACTGATGGCCGTCGTCCAATCAAAACGGACCGGAAAAAACACTAGACTACTGCATAACTAGTGAAATTATGATTACACGGTTATCACAATTCACAATTTACCTGCTACATATATGTTACATATAAATGATAGAATTTTTGCAAATACTCTAGGTATAGGTACTCTTACTATAGATAGTTCACAGTTCATTCATTACGTAATCACTTTAACATCCCGAGTACCTAATCATAAAAGTGTCCTAAAGCTCATAAAACAAGTATTACACTGTTTATAACACAAAGCTTGTACTTGCGCTATTAATAAGTTAAGCAACAAATACGAGTATGGTGCTATTATTGTATGAAATATATTCAAGCGTCCTCTACAACACGACCATAAAACTCAGTACCGTACGTAGGTACTTTAAACAGACTACATTTTATAAATGTTATAAACATCTTCTAAGCGTGCAGTAACTTTGTCATGAAGGTGATAACAGCGTGTTTTTTCATAATATTCAAATGTTTACAAGACGTGAACTAGATCGAAGTTGCTCAAATGTTTTTCACAGACTATCTTCTGTCGTGTTTCCACTAAATTTTACATGGTATGTAATAAATATTTTCAAGTTGTAGTATTGACGAATCAAAAAAGTAATGTTATGCTGAAAATTATTTATTACTTGCCTAGAAAATAAAACGAAGTCATATAGTAGTAAAAGTATTCCTATTTTTATGAGACTAAACATATTACATAATATGTAACTATGAGGGTGTGTCCTATTCACAGAGTATTTTTTATGATATTTACACTACAAATGTACTCCTATCTTAAAATGTGCATATTTTAACTCTTGTTACAATTAAATGTGTTCTAACATACAAATCAAAGCTTAAGAATACAGTTATTTTTATATTTATTGTCTATTTCTTTTCTGTTCAGTTTTTACCTTTCAATCTTCGACACTGTCAAATTGGTGTAGGGTATGCGACAAAAGAGCGTCTTACCTCAAAAAGAAAACGAGAAAGCAGCTTAATCGATTTTAGTGGGATTTTCATGAATATAATATGTTACTGTAAACTTTGTTTATTAAAAACCTAGAAATAACTCAAAATTGCGATAGATTACTTTAAATACATTGATCTAATAAAATACTCTACTTACTACCTACATAATACTCGTATATGATGGAGTATTCATTTTGGAAAATACTAACCAAATTGAACAAACAATTAAGTAATAATGTCATTAATTAAGTAAACAACACTCGCATAGTAGATAATTTTATAATTTCAAGAAACCTCTGATACTGAAAGGCTTGTTATTACGGTGTCATTACTGACAGTCTGATGAGACAATTAAGCCATTATAGCTTGCTATGATGGCTAGTACTAAACAAAGGAAACGCTTTATTGATCTAATAAGCTAGAATTTTATACTGCATTACTAATTTTTGTAGAACTCGCAATATACTATAATTTTCTTTATTCGTCTTTTAAACGTTCCATAGTTGGAAAAAAGTTGGCTAATATATCGTTTTAATAGATAATGGATCAAATCAAATCAAAATTAAAAAAAAACAAAATGTGTACTATATAAAAGAATTTTATTTTACTTCTTACGTTGTTAAGGCTTAAAATTATAAAAAATATTGATGTCAGTAGAGTATTTTATTTACGGTACGTATTTGAATCTAGTTTACGATATTTTAAATTTAGATCGTAGGTATATTTTCTATATAAAAATAAATAAAGATAAATAAAATTCACTTGACACGTTTCTGATATCTTTCTTAATATCTTTTCAATTGAAAATTATTAGACCAGTGCCTTTGAAAATGGTAAAACCTGGAAAAAAAATATAGTACGATGAAACCCATTGGAGAAGGAAGAGAATATAAGAAAAATGAAAGGAAAAATTTACGGGCGCTCTGAGGTCGGGAAGAGGGAGGGAGTAGGGTTTTAAGGGTAAAAGACGGTTTATCTCGATTTCCGGCAAAACTACAAGTCCTACGGATAAAAATAAATGGCATAGTTGTATGTTATAAAAAGAGCTACAACCTTGCATCATAACCTCAAAATTTATGTGAAAAGTTCAATATCATTCTATCATTTAAGTTCAGTGAATATACAGTTATTAATTATCTTGGACTATCATTAATTATCTATCAATTATTTCTATCATATTACTATCAACCAAAGACTGTAGGGGTTTTCGTCTCAGCCCGTACACAGGTTTTTGGTTTTTATTTTTCTCTTTTCTCAAAAAAAATATTTTTCACGAAATTTGGTGAACCTTTTTATGTCCTAAACGAATTGTAATTTTTTTTATTTAAAATATTTATTATTTCACCAAATAAATGGGAGTGCCCTCGAAATTTTGAGCGCCCGTAAATTTTTCCTTTTATTTTGTTATATTCTCTTCCTTTTCCTAAGGGTTTCATCAAACTATAATTTTTTTTGTCTCAAAAATTATCGGCCTTGGTCTATAGGTATATGTTTTTGAATGATATGTTTTAGTTAGAGCATAGAAATGACAAATTTATATTGTAATCTTAGTAACATTATACCTATTTGTAAGAAAACCTTTAAAAATAACTTCTTAGTTTCAGGAAATTCTCGGTACTGAAAAGCTTGTTATCACGGTCTCATTACCGCCACCCTGTCGGCAGCGCGTTGGCTGAAAAGTCCATTAAGCCATTACAGTGCCGCTGTTAATTCTAAGTACAGGTTATACTATACATAAAAGGTTTTTAGGTATGAGTTAGTGCCGCTAAAAATATTATAAATAAGAAATGTACGCCGGTAACTATCATTAACTACACCTACATTTCATAGTTATACTCGTATACGTACTTATATACTTAATATCAGGCGACCGAGCTTCGGTCGGTTTTTTTTTGGAAAAAACCGCCCGGTTTCCGCTGTCAATCAATCTGAGGTATTATAATCTTGTGGATGATATATATATATATATATATATATATATATATATATATATATATATGGATATATATATATATATATATATATATATATATATATATATATATATATATATATATATATATATATATATATATATATATATATATATATATATATATATCCATACTAATATTATAAATGCGAAAGTAACTCTGTCTTTCTGTCTGTCTGTCTGTCTGTCTGTTACCTTTTCACGCCTAAACCACCCAACCGATTTTGCTGAAATTTGGTATGTACATAGTTTGCATTCATGGGAAGGAAATAGGCATATTATTTTTTGGAAATTCAACCCCTAAAAGGGTTAAAAGGGGTGGCAAAGTTTGTATGAGAAAAATATTTTTATTGCATATTTTTGCATGAAACTTTGAATTAATGCTTTTTAGTACAAATGATGAAATACGTATTTCTGGGTTTTTTGAAATTCACCCCCATTGGGGGTTAAAGGGGGTGGCTAAGTTTGTATGGGAAATTTAATTCTATTGAAATATTTTGCGTGACACTGAAATAATGCTCTGCAATACAAATTATGAGATACATATCTAAGCGTTTTTTGAAAATCAACCCCTATGGGGGTTAACGGGGGTGGCACAATTTGCGTAGGAAAAATATTTAACAGTAATTTTTACCATAAGTCCATAACAATGAACCACGTACATCAGTTTATCATTAACGAAAAACACACAAAGAAATTATGATACACATAGTAGCAAAATTGGTTAAAAATAGGAAATAAGTTTTAGAAAGCGCAGCAGTGGCGGCACGATAGGTGCAGGGCGCGCGCGGGCAAGCCACTTGCGGAACAATAAAACAATATTCAGTTGTGTATGACTAATGTATTTAATGTGCAAAATTAGGTTAAGTATTTTTTAATTAAACTTAAAATTTTGATTTTTTAAAAGCTAACATTTTATTTACTTTCGGAAATACTTTTAGGTTAGGTGTATAATAATATAATTACGGTTACCATAAGTTTTCATTTTCAAAACTGTACCTGTTTATTTCTCTTCAGAATTTTTTAGTTTATGATTTCTTTTTATCCATAAATTAATTTGCTACAACTTAAGAGAAACATCTCACAGGATTACAAAATAACTGGCGCTGTAGATGAAATAGAAAATGCTACACAGTAGTTTTCAGAAAAGAGGGCCAGAACTTTAAATGTGGAATCAGTCCTTGGTACATTATAAGTAACAGTATATAAGCAAAAATGTTTATTTTATTCACTCTTAGCGCGAGCGAAGCCGCGGGCACCGCTAGTATATATATATATATATATATATATATATCTGAATCTCGGAAACGGCTCTAACGATTTTCATGAAATTTAGCATGCAGGGGGATTCATTTTCAGAAAATGTTGTTTTATTCGTATTTTCAATAGTCAACTTTATCGATAATCAACTTAAACATAATTTTTTTTTATTGAAAGAAAATAACAAAAAGGTAACGTTTGGGTAGCAAAATATGACTCTTCCCGACATCTATTGGCGAATAATAATAACATTTTTCTTAAAAATACCGAGCAAAACTCGGTCATCCAGGTACTAATATACCTACTTATTTGCAGTATCAAAAATTATTACTGTTTCAATTTTCGATAATGCAAGATATACCCGTATAAAAATAAATTCTATTTATTTAACCTAACCGTTCTAAAGTAAGAGTAACTGAATATCCTACTTGGGGTTAAATTCATTAATGGTTAAGTTAACAAGGCACCACTTTATTTATTTGGCCGTCTGTTGCATCGCTTTATTAAAATTACCGGATGAGCTACGGTGGGTCGTACCCTATTGAACTATCGATAGCCTACACTACATTTAAATTGTTGTAACTAAGTACAAGTAATTTAATAAAGTATGACATACTATTAAATTACTGAAAATATTGATATTAAGACTACTTTATCGATGTTGATGTAATCTATTAGTATAATTATTTACTCAAAAAATGAAAACATTGGAATTATTTGAAAATAAAATTTAAAAAAATTGTTGTCACATATCGCCTTAATCTTTGTGAATCCTTTTTCATTATAGCTTCAGAAAAACCAAATAGGGAAGTTGAAAAATTACAAACGTTTCATTTATTTCTAGTTCTTAGCAAGATAAAGTGCTTATACAAATGATTACAGAACAAATTGTTTGTCGACTGCACAATTAAAAGTATTCAATATTATTCAAACAGTGTCGCGGAAAGGAAGCGGCCGTCACGCGGTTCCCTAACGAGACGGAATTAAATACGAATGTATTATACCGACCCGACTCCGCTTACAAGTTTTAATAATTTTTCCTTTATTCACTCGTCGCGGCTTCTCGGAACGTCGTCCAATGTGACACGATTCTTGATTAGTCCAGACGCGGTGCCTCGAATATCATCTACGATAATATTTCCACGGCAGGAAGGGATACAAAGCCGATGATCGTACACTTCGCCGTATCCTTTATTTGTTTGCTCAACTTGGATCAAAGAGTATGTCGATAAAAAAATCAAAGTCGACTAGAATCGTGTAGATATTGAATGACCTTAAAGCGTTCGGAAGAATGTTAAAAATACCTCCGGTCGAAGTTTTACGGAAGCAATAAATTCGTTTAATTAGTCGATTTAAATTTCCACTGAAAACTTTGATTAGGTGTCGCCGGAGTTAGGATTAAGCATCAAGGAAGACGAACTAAGAATGTCTAATCGATCGTGAATGCATAAACATACACGGAGTACTGGTCATCTGTACATGAGAGAATTTGAGCAATGTCTCGGACGTATTCTAGATAATAACATAATGTTCAAGATATTTATCATAATATACGAGTATTTACAATATAAGATACATGAAGTCGAATATGGTGTAAAAGGTAAACGCCGAAATACGTGTTCAAAATGTTGTCATTTTTCAAAAAATCGTATAGTTGCTTTTCTCTAAATCTTTATTATCTAAACATATGTACAATGCATATTGTACATACATATGAACATGTACAATAGACATACGTACAATGAACATATTATTTAAAAAAGTTCATTTTTTTATTTTATCTTTTCATAATAGTATTGTAAATACATGTATTATTTATTGTTATCCTATATTGTCAATATTAAATTCTACTATAAAGTTTCTATAAAAAATATAAGGCAGGTACATTTAACTTACCTTTTCGCAAACGCTACGACACGTCCCCGAGGCTTCATTGCAACACGCCGATATATCTAAAATGAAAAATGTTCACAATAAGTGGAAATGATCGTAGTATCGTACCTAGTGAAGGGAAAGTAACAGCTGGGCTCGCCACAATAAAGTGCCGGCGACAGTTACATATGGCGATGTAGAACTTTTGATCTATTCCGTAAACGGCGGTGCATTCAGCCGTCAAAAGTGATCCAAATTAAAGAGAAAAATGGTGGCAATTAAAAACACTGTTCACATTAACTTAAAGGCGCCCAAAGATTAATGCGGGTTATTATGACACGAGTTTCAACTTAAAAGTCCGCTCGAGATAAATGTTAATGCTTACTGTTTACTTAAACTAATTTGACTAAAGGTAATGTTGCATAGTAATTTATAACATGTAACATTTATCACAGAAGTGGGATATCCTCTAACCTATTCCTTTATTTTTTGATACCCATATATATCATTTCTATGGGAGTTCATAAATTAATTTATATTAGTTTTTACTACTTCCAATTTTCAACAGTTTCGTTTGAAGATGAAAGCGCAGTTTAAATAAATATAAAATAGATGAGTAGTTCCCTGAGTTAAGACAACTTTAAATTCATTCTTTAAAATAAGGTTAATAAATAGTCGCGTTGCAAAAAATTTCAAATTACATAGCCAAGATGAAGCAAGCTATTTTTATATATTTCGAAGTTATTGGCACTTTTTCAGATTACTCGGTACTGTTTTAACAAATGAAAGTTTAAAGACACTATTTTTTTCATATTTTAGTTTTTAAAATTAGAAATAAAAATATATTTCTTTAATATTAGCCATAAACATACGTAATTAAATAGAGCACCATACATTATAAGAACATTAAGAGCCGAGAGTTGTAGTAGAATATGGTTTGCGCTACATTAAATATAAAGACTAGTTTAATATCCTGTGTAACGCCTATCATTTCTTACATGGTCAATATTTAATGTATGAATTATAGAGAAAGCACTTAATGCAAAACTTGACTGCCACTCCATATTTGTACCCTGCAGCTCGCCTTCAATATAACAAAATTATAGGAAGCAGCCCTCATAGATTGTACCAGAGAGGACAGTGTGCATGTGATTACTGTAACTACATGGATAATCGCGTTATATTCTATAAAGTTGCTTTCTATAAAGTATTTAGCTAATGGCTAGGCTTACATACTCGCTTTAAATGTAAAATATTGGTAATGGATTTAACGTAGCAAAAATGGTTGCCATTTTGATCTCTATACTTAACGTTATAAGAGTTATATATTATGTTAATGATAAATGGTGTAATTCTATAATGTAGTTGTTATACGTTCATCAAAATCTATTTGTGTTATGAATAAGCAGACGGTAGCATCGTCTGCTTATTCATATTGTTATTGCAAATAAACAAGTAAATATTATTACAAAATAATACAAATGTATGTTAATAAGACTGCAATTAAGTAACGCTTATCAAATAATATTTTTTAAGATCGTATTAATTACATATAAAGATAATAATGAGCGTATAAATTACTCTCGTGCTCTACATTTCTTCAAGTTTGATATAAAACTTCCGCTATGATAAGGATGTTGTCTGAAAACATTGATAATGAAAGCTATGACTTCCACATTATTTGTTATCACGACTCAAGTCATAATATAATATTATATACTATATTAATATTCCATCCTTACGTAAACTTTTGATAGTTGAAGACATAGTGAAATGAATAGTTGTTACTGATAGTACTTCAATACGCGGATATATAATATATGAATTAAAGTGAAATACATATATAAAGTTAAATTATGTTAATTTATAAATTCTATCATATTCCTAGATTCTAATTCTATTCCTAGATTTTATTATTATTTTTAATTAAATTAACTATTAAATGTGTCCCTGAAGCTTGATTGCCGTAATTCTAAATAAGCTCTGTAATAATAATCAGTATATAGCCTTTAATGTTTTATTTTGTATTATAATATTGAAGACCTATTAAATTATGTCGGTACATCGACTTAAAACACTTTCTACTTTTAATCTAATATAAGCAGCTATAATCGAGTAAGGTGTAGATTATTAAAAAAGCAGCTATACCTAATAATTGTATTTATAAGTAAATTACATTTTACTATATTTTACCTTGAGCACTAACACTAAAGAACACCAAAGTTATAAGTAGCAGACATGTCTTCCACCATTCAATTTCTTCTGCCTTCGAACCCCTTCTGACTGCCATGGTAGCATTTCATCAATGTGAAGCTACCTCGTCGCCATCTGTAAAAATAAGTATAAGATTTCTTTTAAAAGTAAAAGTAGCTAATATTGTGAATGTGTGAATTGATATTGTTTGCTGTATTTATTTGACCGCAATAATATTTGACTGTATCTAGTCTCTACATTAAAAAATAAAGTCCCCCGGCGCGTCTGTCTTTCTGTCTGTAAACGATAAACTCAAAACTACCGAAGGAATTTTCATACGGCTACTACCAATAGAAGTAGAATGATTCATGAGGAAGATTTAGGTATATTTCATTGTACTCGTATTAAGGTTTTGTATATATTGGCTATTGAAATATGACGATGATTGTTGAAGATGTCGGAAAAATCATGCCGACTGCGAGCTTTATTATCGTGCGCCGCGTAAACTAACAACGTCGTATGAAAGTAATTATTACAAAATTATTCCACTCAAAAAGATACCTACTAAACTGAACAAACGCTACGCTCATGTAGGTACGTAGCGGCGCAATCGAGCGAAGCGAGGTTTAGTCACTAGTCTAATATAAAATTCTTGAGCGTAGGCTCTAACCAAAGCGTCTTATTTAGTATTTGATATATGTAATAGTAATAATATTATTGAAAAGATTTTTTTATAAGTACAAAGGATTCACATTAACCGATGGTTTTATAAACTATATGAATGTGACTCAGCTTTCCTGACCCAGATGTTTTTCACACCTCAACACTCTAGATAAATTACATTGCATAGCTTTAAAATAGAGTAAATTGTCTCTAAACATACAGTTCCAAGTAGATTTTAGTATGCAGCAATGTTTTAATCTCACATTAACACATAGATGTAATTTGCTGATACAGATTTATTTTATGGCCACTACGTAAATATAATAATAATTTACGTACACTGTATATCTACTAATATGGGCTTATTAGTAATAAACTATTACAAAGTAAAAATTGTTACGTGTATAACAACAGAAAAGTCACATGCATATTATTATTATTAAATAGAAATTAATCAAAAGGACAAAAAATCTTTTATATGTATATATAATAAGTATACGTTATTTTTATTTCTATTAATTTATAAAGTGAAAATTATTTTTAAAAGTAATTGCAAATTATTTTAAATTTTAAAAGATACAGAAAATGTTACTAGGAAATTATTAATTTTATTTTACACGCTTACAACATATTCACGAGAGAATCAAATTGATTAAGGTGTTCTAGGGAAATATTTTTTGAAAGATACATATTATGTAGAGTTTATGTGAATTTTCGTCCGTCTATATAGAGTACATATACGAGTATATAACCTGCTGACGAGTACATAAACTTTAATTGGAAATATTTTCTACACAGCTAAACCTAAATCAAAATCTGAATTATTTTTATTTAATTGCTCAAACTCAAAGATATAAATAGAAATCTCGATTCTATCCCCTTCTATATAAATAAAGCATATCTAGAGGCTGTAAACTAGATAACTTAATATTACAAAATCAAATCCAGTTGAGAAAAATAGCAAATTTTAATCGCAACTATGAAAGCTCAGTTAACAAACTAGTTTAAACATAATGTTTAATTGCCTTCTACTTTTAAACAGCAATAAAGATATCAAAGGCGGCAGCCGGCAAGCAGTTGTGAAATTATATTTCAACTCCTACGTTACTTCTGTTTATATTAATTCGTTCTAATAAATGTGTTAATTTTTGAATACAAGAGGTTCAACAACACTTTAAATACTTTACTTTTGGCTCTAAAATGGTTATTTTAAAAATAAATAATATCTAATAATAATAATAAATCTACTTACATATTTTCTTTTTATGTTATATGAGTACAATTATTATAAAAATAAAAATGTGTTATTGTGAAAAGCTTAAAACAAAATTAAATATTATGAGTAAAATAATTTGAATAATAATTACACGTACCTAAGTATTATTAATACTTAATGCCTACAAGCATAAATTTTTTTAATTAAATTTATTGTAATGCGTCTAAATATTTCATAATCATCATCATCATCAAATAATACATCATAGGTACTTAATATACAAAATATATAACATATTATATTATATCTTAAGCAAGATTCAAGAGATTAAAACTAAATTATTTATAGTTGTTTCATCATAATATAAAGGCATTTAAAATTTATATAAGTATGTGTATATATATATACTTAATGCTTAATTCTTTTCCACCACAGTTTTGAATAAAGACAAACTTTACCAGAGGGAAAAGCCGACAAACAAATAGGCAAATAATCTCTTCAATAATCTTCGAATGTACAAAATTCTAAAACCAAAACTTTAACCGTAAATTGAAAAAGATAAAAAATACACAGCTTGTTCCTAACTTGCAAAAGTACGGAAATTGCTCTCTACGCTTTCCTCGAAAGTTTACGCATAAACACAGTGTGGTGTGAGCATTCATAAACACTTACTGGTAAATAATAAAAGTATGCGCATAAAAAGCGAGTCGCCTCTTAAGTTGAAAAGAAAATTTTCCATATAAATCAAAGCGGACAAAGCTAAAGAAGAACCAAATTTAATAGAGCATGAGGGTAAAGATCGAGCTTTTTAAATTATATACTATATAACGTACCTACAAGTTTTAAAAGGATGCTAGTACATATTTGTCCATATAACACTGTCGTCTTAAATAGAAAAGAGAGGATTTGCTTCATTATTACACGAACAATATTTATTTTTTTATACATTATATAGGAGATGAATGTTTACTTTTAATTTACATAAAATGGAGACGCCTTTTATTCTTATTTTTTTTATTTTCAGTATTTGATTAATTTTAGAAATAAGTTAATAAAGTAGACATGAACTATGTATTCATACTTTCTAAAATTTTATACATTACTTAGTTTTACATCTACAGATATTTTTCGTTTTGGAAGGTATCATTTTAAATTAGAATTTAATATAAAATATTGTGTATTTATTTTAAATATCCCTAAAAACATACAATTTTGAACGTAATTAAAAGTTTGATGGGAAAAACTAAAAATTGGCAAAGTTTACTAATGAGTTAAACTTCTGATGACTGTTTGAGAGCTTCAGTGAAACTTTGTCATAGTTTTAAATGAAGGTCGTAAATTTTTAAATTTTCAATAGCACTTTATATTTCGATTGTAAATAGTTTTATTGAATTTGCATTTAAATGTATGTTATAATTTATAAACTGGTGTCAGGGAAACATGCGTAGTATTGGTATTTCTAATATCTCAGTTATTTTGGTTACCCTCATCTCAAACACTCATATATCACTTCAAAGCGCACTCCCGGACATGCCTTATCTTTATTACTACTTACCTATAGTTTTCTTAAAATTCCTGATAAATTGAACAATTAAATATTACGTACACAACACAAATGCTTCAGTATATTAAAATTTTCCACTTAAACAAGATAATTATAATTATTTTCAATAAAGTTTCAAAAACTGATAAATTTCTTAAGAAATAACCCGTGAAATATATACGCCATTCGCGCTCTTTTTGTGACGTCAACGCACCACCTCTCTCACAACCTTACTCGCGCCAAATTGACGCGTTACTAAATAGACCGGCATAAATTCATTCAACTTCAGGCTACTGGTGCTATCCTCCTTACACTAAAGCTTTTTATATCCTGCCATCTCCCTCAACGGCTTCCGCTTGATGAACCCTATTGAGCTCGTTAGTCATTAATTAATTCTGCATAAGAAAATTACTTTTAATTTAAACGGTGTACAGATGTGGCGGTCTGGGCTATCAGTGAAGTGTTAAAATCTTTGCGGACAATAAATATAAAAATCATGTGTGGTCTTGACTTTGATAAATATCCCTCAAAAAAATATAAATGTTAGCTCTTCATAACTTGTATGACTTTTTTTACGAATTAATAATTATTATTATGCCTACATGTTTTAATTTCTTATGCTACACATACACTAAATGTACTTACTTACTAAATGTAATTGAATTATGAATTAATTATAAGTATTTCATGTTATTGTCATATAAATCTTATTGCCCTGTCTACTTCATGCATAAAACGATTGAAAAAGCAAAGCTCTACCGTCTGCTGACATAAACTATAGGTAAAAAATAATAGGTATAGAAAAAATTTGATTTTTTTTTTCAGTTAATCGGAATCTTTACAACAAAAAGTACTATTTTAAGTTAAATCGCCAATCAATTGCATCAGCTGAGCTCGCTTCCAAGAACCGATACGAAGTTTTCCGACGCAAAGTGAAATTTATAGTTTTCCAACTTGGACGGCGGGCGCTGCACGAGCGCACCGTGCATCTCTATTACGGGTAAATACCTGAAATATAGAGTAATGTACCTATTACTTTTTACACAATATTCAACATACATTCTACTAAAAGCTCTACATGACCAGCGTTGTTAAATTTTAATAAATATTTACACAGGTTTACTCAAAAGTTTTATTTCACTTTGAGAGACGTAATTACCCCGATACAACCGGTTAATAGGATTTTTATTCAAAAATCAACTTTCATTTTTAATAGTACGTATTTTATTGTTTTCTATCAATATTCGCTTTTTAGCTTATGACTTTTATGCAATTAAAACAATAAAGATATAACAATAATGTAGGATATATCTACTCGTAATCAGTGTGACTGCCATTTTTAAATAAAAATTTCTACATTACTTACGAAGCGTTTTCAATAACTTCAAATTATTAACCTTGTTAGCGTGGGTCAGCTACCTGCAGGACGTCAAGTGCTTTGTCGTGAAACATGCTGCTTGAACTCGGGTATACTCTACATTCTACATTCAAGAGCTTTTCTCTTATCTTTTTGTCTTTTAAATAAATAAAAATTAGAACCGTAAATAGAACTTCACATACAAAATGATAAGTGCTTGCTAAACTAACGTTATTAAAAGATAAAAATGGTTGCCTGTAAAGTCGGTTTTACGGGCGAAGATTTTACGTGACAACGTCTTTTTCTCGGTAGAATATTTATTGATATGAATATAATTAAATTGCACAATAGGAACAAGGAATTGAATGAAAATAAGAATTGCACAAATTTTAACTATAGAAATATATTTTAATAGTTGAGTGGGAGAGAGACGCAAGGCATTCGGCGGGCCTCTCTCTCGTTCGGTGACTCATCGTAACGTTACCGAGCGTTACACTTTTTCATAAGTGACTCCCAGCCGCAACCTAATTTAAGACGTTGTCACGTCAAAAACTCTGTATTTCTATAAAATTAGGTTTAGTTATTTTAATTTTACTATTTTTTTTTAAGTAAAGATGCAGAAGTTTTAATTAAGTACACTATAGAAGATTAAAAGATTTATCTACTATCTTAAGTAAAGCACTTACTATTATAACAAAATCTAATAATATATAAAAGAACGGCACGCCTATTTGATATTTAAATTACCTAATATCTTAAACTGTAACGTATTGAGCTTTTTATCTCCACCGAGGCGTTTTCAGCGTAGTAAAAGTTACATTTATGTAAAAATATACGGCAAATAACGGTAACATGACATTGACGAATGGCTCCGCGGTCCGCCATATTTAACTGGCTTTCCCTCTTGATCGCTATTTAATAATAACATATAGAGTTTTAAAACATAATACTTTCTTAGATTTACGCGAATATTCGACATTATAAATGAAACTACCTTTTCGGATTTTGTCGCGGATTTATTTTGATTTTTAGTTCCCGACGTTTCGAATGCTTTACAGCAATCATGGTCACGGGAGAGACTAAGGTGTTTGACGTCTCATAGGTTTATATACTTGTTACAGACAGTGCCTACCCACAATTTACAAAAATTTTGAAAATGGCATCAGAGTACCTTATAAAATTTTAATTCTAAACATTTATATTTAAATTTAAATAATTTAAAAATAATTCATAATTATGGCAATATTATTAACTTATTTTTAGCTAGTATTATTATAATTATTATAATTTTTATTTTAATATTAGTTATTCAAAAGTAAAAATAATCAAATTTCAATTTATATTACTTTAAAATAATCAAAATTCAATTTATATTTTAACTTAATTTTCTTATATCAAATTAATACTTAATTTAAATAATAAAATGCAACTTAGCAATTAGCATAAACAATTTATAGGTAAGAAAATATACATAATTATTAGAATAGCAACACTACATAATACTTTTGAATAACTAATATTAAAATAAAAATTATAATAATTATAATAATACTAGCTAAAAATAAGTTAATAATATTGCCATAATTATGAATTATTTTTAAATTATTTAAATTTAAATATAAATGTTTAGAATTAAAAATTTATAAGGTACTCTGATGGCATTTTCAAAATTTTTGTAAATTGTGGGTAGGCACTGTCTGTAACAAGTATATAAACCTATGAGACGTCAAACACCTTAGTCTCTCCCGTGACCATGATTGCTGTAAAGCATTCGAAACGTCGGGAACTAAAAATCAAAATAAATCCGCGACAAAATCCGAAAAGGTAGTTTCAGTTTTAAAACAATTGCGTTCTCTAAGTGAGTTTTTATGTAAATCACAAAAATATTCTTTGAAGATACTAGATAGAGACAAAAACATGATATAACTGTGACATTATTTTTATTTCTAAAATTAAAAGAAATTTAACTGCAAATCATAGCCTTGTAGATTTAGAAGCAAACCATTGTTTTACATTTGTTTTATTAAAATATTAATGGATTTCCTTTACAACAACACAGTTTAATAGTACCTAAAAGAGATTATAATGAGTAAACTCAGCTATTTAGTTCTTCATAAAATTTAATGGAATCGTTTAAAAAGGCAGGATTGTTGTGATAGTCAAACAAGTAACAAAGAAGCATATATCAAATCACTGAACGAACTATCACAAAGTTGGATAAAGAAGTGGCCGGACACTGTGCAGGCTAGCTATATTTTAACAAAACTCAATACGTATATACGTATTTTTTTAATATTTTTTTTACGTTTTAAAAATTATAAATAGGTAGGTATATTAATTATGTTAAGGAAATTAACCAATAAATTTATATTTTAAGGGACATATGTATCAACTAGAAAAGCGAAAAAAATCTGAACATTTAAAAAACATTGAGACAGTTAAGCACTTTATTTCACAAAATAGACACCAAAGTAACATCGATTCAATTAAGAAAGCGAGAGATTTAATATTTGAAGACAGTTGCTACGGACGACAATTGAGAAGGTATAGGTACACAGTAGGTACTAACGAGTATTAGGAGCTACATATAAAATGAAATGTAGTTCGTTGGTAAACTTCTCGCTTAAGAATGTCTGGATTGATTCGGCTTTATTTTTGAAGTATTTGTTATATTCCGATTAAGGGTTTTATTCAAAAAAATAAAGGCAAAGTGCGAAACTGTACTTCCGTTTGACTTCTTTAAGGTCATACAGAGGAAGAAGAATCATAAATAAATGTGTTCATTTAGAACATAATATCTGACGCATCAACTAGTTTGAAATACTCGTATAATATTTAGTCGTAGCATCGATCATTGATTAATCATAAAGGCTCGTCGTAGCACAGTCTGACTGCTACTGTTTAGTGATGTTGCAATAGCGAATTTAATCTTCGTATAAGTAAGAGGTTTATTTCGGCTTCGACACATTCGGTAGAAAACTGATAGTTATATTCTTTAAACATTAAGTATTATTATGGGCATATTATAATAATTAATATTACATATTTTTCTTATAATAAGCGCTCTTTTGGAATCTAAGACGCAAGAAGAAAGAGAGGAGCAAATAAGATTTAAAAATGAAATGAAAAAAAAGTCCAATATCGAGAGAGAGAATGAACCTAAAGCTACATCTCTACTAAATGCTAGTGAAATTGATTTGAATGAAACAATTGCGATATACAGAAGGCAACAAGCCTTAAAAATAGCGGAAGCAAATAAAGCAATGTAAGTTAACCTTAAAAATACCTATTTTGAATAAAACATGTTACTTACTTTCAAAATATAATTCGTCTTAATTGAAATAAACTCAATAAAATTAAATTTTATTAACTAAAATTATTAATAAAGTAATTCATATAGATTTGAAAAGCAGAAAAAGGTGTCGGAAATAGAAAGAACAAAGAAAGAAAAGCTTGACGAAGATATTACTCGTGAAATAATACAACAAGAAAAAGATATGATGGTATGATATTGTTATTTTAATAAATAAAATATAGTTCATATAGTCTACTATTTTATACCCCTAAGCGTTATATTAAGGCGCTCATTAGCGTCTGACAAACCAGCCGGGCGCAAAGCCAGAAAATGCATAAGGTAGGGGGTAGGTAATACACTTCGGTGGGCGGTGTGCCATGTGTGTTGCTCCATGTACTTCTCTGATAGCAGAGTGGACTGTGGAGCAACCAATTGGCTATGTGGTCTGCTTTTGCAGACCTGCCGTCGGGGGGTCTTGATGGTTGAATGCGTTAGCGTCTAGCGATCCTGCGACGAGACACTGAGACGGGGTGGTTTATTGGATTTTAGTGAGAGAGTTCCACATAACCCTGGTATGCATAAATCTAAGTTTAAAAAAGTTTACAATTGTATTTAAGTATACACCAAGTAAGCTAAAAAGTATCTCAAATAAAATACTAGAGTAAATTATAATTTATAACAGAGCTTATATAAGAAATATTTCCTTGTAAATGTCTCGTACCTTCAATAGGCACACAAGGCTAACTTAGAAAGAGAAGCAATTATAGATTATGAAAGTCAGAATAAGAAAATCAAGGAGTTAAAAACAAAAAGAGAAGAAGAGGAAGAAAAAATACGAACCATATGGGAGAATTATCAAGAAAAAGTGAATTACAAAACTAAATTAATATTGAAAGAAGTAATATAACCCTTCTTAATAAATATCTATACCTAATATTATATATACCTAAAAACAATAATATATTGCACAAAAGTTTTAAAACACCGTATCTACTACCTACGAGTATGCCTATGGTGCTGGTATACTTGTAACTAAAAAATTATAATGTTATTGGGGTAGGTACTTATTCTGACTGCCAATATAATTGCGAAAGCTTTTATTCGCGTGTACGTTTTTTACTCTTTCACGTTAAAACTGCTGAACAAATTTGGATATTTAATGTAAGTGTACTTACATGGATGGACTATGACTTAGAGTAACAGGAGCACAAAAATTGCAACTGATTTTTGGCACCTGAGGGAGGGTAAATCGCTTATTTTAGGTACACATTAATAACACTTTATAATATTATTTAAGTAACGTCTCTTAGGAGATAATATATAATGTTATATGACTTAGAGTAACAGGAGCACAAAAATTGCAACTGATTTTTGGCACCTGTGGGAGGGTAAATCGCTTATTTTAGGTACACATTAATAACACTTTATAATATTATTTAAGTAACGTCTCTTAGGAGATAATATATAATGTTATATGAGTTGCTCATCACAAATAATGATAAATATCTGCGTGGTTAGACATATCACGTAATAACTTTAAACTAAATAGCTCTTAACAATTATAACCAGTACCGAAGTAGTACTATAGTAATAGTTCTGTATCACACTAGTCTCACCGGGTACGTCCCTAGATTTAACGTCAGCGATGCCACGGGTTCCGCTAGTTAAAATAACTAAAATATAACCTCCTCTTTTTTTGAAGTCGGTTAAAAAGTAGCCTAAGTTAATCCTTATATTATTAGCTATCTGCCAGTGAAAGTCCCGTCAAAATCGGTCCAGCCGTTTCAGAGATTACCCGGAACAAACAGACAGACAGACACAAAAAATTTAAAAATTGTTTTTTTGTTGCTAGTACCGTATATACTTTCATATGAATTTAGTGAAAAACTGTTTATTTTAAGTTAAAAACAGACACTTCAATTTTATTTATATGTATGTAGATGTATAGATTTACTAAAGGCATAATATCCAATGCAATCTAGACCTTTTATTCTATATGTTTGTGTAAAAATATTAGTAACTAGTCTACATATAATTTTGAAAGAACACTGGAAAATTATATTCTATACATTTTAGAGCCACGATAATAAAATAAATATGCAAAAATATCGAAAATTGTATGAATATATTCAAAGTCTAAATGAGGAAAAGAATAAAAAATATGATGATTTCATAGAGAAAGGTATTCAACGTTCAATGGATCGGTAACTATAGACTTATTACTGTAACGCAATAAAATGTACTCGAAATATAGTTAAATGTCTTAATCATATATGATATCATCCACAATCCGCATGTATTAACAGTTCAAAATTGCAAGAAAAAGAAGAAGTTAAAAATAACACATTACGACTGAATAAAAGAAAATTATTAGACGAAGAAAATAAAATATCTACACAATTGCGTTTTCAAAAGGCTTTAGAAGAAAAGCAAACTCGAGTTTCTGAATGTCAACGACAATGTATCATTGGCAAACAATGTTGTAAATCGAAACAAAACAATGGTAGCACTTAATTGCTATTTATTAGTTAAGATTTTGTACAAAATAAAGTTAGCTAATAAGAAGGTACAAATGCTAAAACTTTGTAGTATTTTTTTACAAAAAAAGTCTATCAAGTGCGATTCGGAGTCTTGCACTCACGCGTGTTAATGATAAGTATATATAGACAAGAATATTTTTCTTCAATATAAAATAACATATGAAATAAGATAGTGGTAGTCCAGCGGTAACGCGTCGCTTGTATAACCGAGTGATGCGGGTTCAAATCCGGGTCTCGCACCTCTGATATTTTCATGTGCGAATCATTTCTATCATGATTACCACTTGTCTTACGGTGAAGGAAAACATCATGAGGAAACCTGCATGTCTGAGAAAACCTAGCAAGTTTTCGTAAGACATGTGAAGTCCGCCAACACGCACTGGGCCAGCGTGGTGGACTATGGCCTGATCCCCTCGTACTGAGGGAGGCCCGTGCCCAGCAGTGGGACGTTAAAAAGGGCTGACGACGATGAAATAACAAAGTCAGCGACTTATTATTCAAATAAGTACAAGGCATACGATGGCATATTGACGTTTATTTCAACTAATTCGTCTGGACACTTCTACTGAATCATAGCAATGAATATGTATAGAAAAATGTGATAGATAATTCAAACTAAAGAATAACAATTATTCAAAATTTATTTAACTTTTATTATTTTGATATGATTTAAGATGTGCCTCCTTTCTTGTTTATGAAGTCAAATAATAAATTATTGGAAAATAACAAATTACGTGAAAAAATATCTCCTTGGAATTCCCTAAATGCAGCGCATGCGCACTTCGCCGAGCGCGCCGCAGATACTTTGCGACAGTGCCGCCACAAGAATCTTGTCCGAAAAGTCGTGAACGTAAGTATTGCTCAACCAATCGACAATGAGTATAATATTATACCTAAATACTGATATTTGTCTTTCAACAATTCAATTCGCAGTAAAAGCTTCATGTGAATTTTTTTAGACAAACAGACGCATAAGAAAACGAAGAACTGATGTTTTGGCTTCTAGTCTTCTATATTCACGATTCATTTTATACTTTAATAATGACTTAGTTTTTACCGAGATTTTTATCCAAGAACTTCTTAGTAGTGTCTATTGAGAAATTGACATTGTTGTACCACGTTGCTTAAGCTGATCTCTCCTTGATCTTGTAGTTTTGGTCTCTGACAACAGTCACAGTCAATAAATCCGCACTATCTAGATAAGGGAATGCTACTGAATACGGAAGAGTGGTAAAAGAAAGTGCTTTCAATAGGCGAATTATTACTAATAATAGAAATTCGGGTAGAAAGACGTTTTTATACCCCATACATCTAAGCTAGACTAGATTTCAAAACTAGAGATTTGACGACTCGTTTGGCTACTACTTTCTGCGCCAGCGGTCGCGGGTTCGAGTCCCGCTGGGGGCATTCATTTGCTAATCACGAATGTTTGTACTCCAGTCATGGGTGTTTATATTTATAATATGTATGTATTTAAAATTTATATATGTAGTATATCAACTATCTGGTATCCGCAACACAAGCACGTTACGTAGCTTACTGCGGAACTAGATGGCGCTGTTGTAATAATGTCCCAACATATTATTATTTCATTCGAACATTATAAATGAAACTACCCGTGATCATGATTGCTGTAAAGCATTCGAAACGTCGGGAACCAAAAATCAAAATAAATCCGCGACGAAATCCGAAAAGATACTTTCATTTATAATGTCGAATATTCGCGTAAACCTAATAAAGTATTCATTCTAACTTTTCAAAGTATAGTCAGATTTATCATTTTCATTGCAGAACTATCGCCGAACAAACTGCTTGGATGCTAAATCACTACCAGTGGCGGGCATGTAAATGTTTGTTAAATTAAAATTAGTGGATGTGGGTGAAAATAAAAGCTCAATTTCGACAATCATTATACTACATTTATTTACTAGACGCGTATTTACAAAATCTGTCCGATTCTTGTCACATTCCATTTCACTACTGAGTTTAAGATTATAATATGAGTTGGAATAATAAAGTAGCTATTCTTAATAACATACAAATAAATAACTTCAAATAACAAAAAGGTACACGTACAGTCGGAACATCGACTGATAGGTATTAGATATAAATAGGAATGTGCATCCGACTGTACTTTTATTGGTGCATTTCTGAAGTATTTTCTTCGTAAAAATGATTGCAGAAAGGCATAATTAAAAATTTTATATCTAAACTAAATCCATAGATACTTTTGTTTGTCAAAGCCATAGACATAGAGATTAGACTGAGTGTCTCTGTCAGTCGTCAGTCGTCAGCGGCTGAGACAAATCGAATTTACGGCCAGATATGTTTGTACTAAATTAAATACGATGAATGAAAATAGATGTAATTTTCAATACCATAACTTTTTTACGCTCCATTAATAATTTCAAATTGGACGAAAAGGAACTTATTTAACGCATTTTTCTCTCTTTCTAGAAAATGGTCAATATCATGACAATATTGCTCAGTCTATTCTCTAGGAATATGGTCAAAGCTCAAACAAAAGTATGTATGGATATGATATCACTTATTAAATATCACGAATACTCAATACACTACAAAGATGCTTTAAATATTATTAAAAAAAAACAATTCTAGATAACATCATAGTCCCAGTATTAAATACATAGGGCGTGTGTATTCGTGTAAGATGGTCGTATCGTTTAGTATGGGGACTGTTTCTGCTTGAGCACCGCCTGCACGCACTTGGCCATGGTGGGGGACGCGCGGCTGATGGAGTCCGTCATGAAGTAGTCCTCCAACTGTTTCAACTGCACGTCCAATTTACCTGATACTGGCTTTTGAAGGCTCTATGAAAAAAAATATATAAATAATATTTATTAATTATACATATTTATTTACTTAAGATAAAATTTGTTAAATTCTCTTATGGTTTAAACAAATAAATTATTTTGTTTTGTTTTATTATACTCGTATTTGTCAATAATTCGTCTGGCTGTGTGTTTCGGCTAATCTCCGAAACGGTTTTGACGAGATTTTTGCAGGCACAGAAATCAAATTTTCAAGTAAAATTTTAGATCGTTCTTAGTGATAACCTCGGCCTTACATAAAACTGCTTCTTTTCTGTGATGTTTTGTTTGTGTATTGTATCTTCTTTTAGGTGTAATTATAGTAGTAGATTTATACAGAAATATAAATAAATACATAGAGCCGTTTCGGAGATAAGCCGGAATAAACAGACAGACAGTTAGATAAAAAATTTAAAATAAACAAAGCACCGTATGAATCGAAAGGCCGTATTCATTGAAAGGAAAATATAAATCGTATCTAGAAATGTAAGAACTGCTAGCAAAGCTTTAGATGAATGAAAAAAAATGAATGAATGAATGAATGAATAAATGAATGAAATATACCTGTGCGAGCGCCCTGGCCTGCGCGAAGTAGTTGTTGTCCTGCACGTCGCCGTACGCCACGAGCGCCGGGCTCACGGCCGCCAGACGCGCGCGCACCTCCTCCAGCGAGTCATACGGCAGCGGCGCGCCCACCACCTCCGACAGGGCTCTGCGAATGCAAGGTACTTGATTTTATTTTTTACATATTATTATTTTATAACAACAAGAAAAATATACTGATTTCGTTCAATAATTCATAAAATCGGGGGCCAGTAAACTTCGCAGGAGACAAAAATATAATATATTGTGCACAAGTGTACACACAGACATAAGTGTACAATTCGATACCACCAGTGTGTCTTATTTTCGTCCGATTTATATTGGTCTGAGATAGGAGCGCATGTATAGTGTGCGCAAGACGCTAAATCCTTTGTCTTTAATTATTGCAAGCTACCAGCATACATGCAAGTAGTTATGTAGACTTTTCATCGGCTAAAGAAGCCAGTGCTACCAACTAACATCCAACAGAATCTGCCCTATCATAAAGCGGCTCCAGAGGATGACTAACACATTCAAACTTGACGCCTTAACCAAGAAGTTGCTCTGGTCACGGTGCACGGTCTATTCTATTAAAAAAGTATCAGGAACAACCCAACCGAAGTGGGCCACCTCCACTGACCTCTATAATACCACTGGACTGGCTGTTCCAAGCGTTTGACAGCAATTTTTTTGTGTCCATTTGAAGCGCCACTAGCGAGAGTCCCGAGAACTAATTTTGACGTATAATTCAAATAACAGCGAGAAATGTTTGTTTACTTTAAAGTAATTTTGCATTTTCGTTGTTAATATAACATAAGTAGTAATTATGATGATACGGTTATTGATTAATAAAAATAAAAAAATAAAAATCTTTATATCGACATCATTAGTTTTAGTACCACAAACTCTCGCTACGTCCGACAGCGGCGGACAGCGCCAAAATGGCGAATATCAAGCAGCCACAAAAGCACGTTGACAACAGCCAGTCCAGTGGTATTATAGAGGTCAGTGGCCACCTCCCGGTGTCTCGTGACTGCCGCACGCAGCGCACGCAGCGCACGCACCGTATGATCTTCCAGTCCTCGCGGGCCTTGCCGGGCGGCGTGACGGCGGGCAGCGTCTGCTGCGCGCGGCCCTCGGCGTTGACGTACGTGGCGCGCTTCTCCGTGTAGGCGGCGCCCGGCAGCACGATGTCCGCGATGGCGGCGCCCGCGTCGCCGTGGTGTCCTGCGCCAATACACGTACGTAAAGTAAGAACTAAGAGCAGAATATTTGTATGTATATATGCGTATGTATATACGACCTGCTCTATTAAACTTCAATTCATGTAAAGAGTTTATAGATGAAAATAAATAAAATTGAAATTAAGGCGGTATGAAATTTATTCGGGTCTGCTAGTAGCACACGAAGAACGAACACGAAATACGGAACACGAAGGTCCAACACCGATATAGAAAATGTTAAGAAAAAACTCAATAATTAAACTTGACCCGTCCCGGGAGTCGAACCCAGATCTTACATGCCAACCAGTAGACTATCAAAGTAGGTTATAGGGAAGTACATCAGAAGCAGACCTTGATAATGTTCTCCGACCGATTCCGGCCACGACGGCCAATCTCATTGAAACTAGCCAACTACGCAAGACATATTATAGTACAGCGCGTGAACGCGCAGACACAAGTGCGCTCACTGTTCCTATCACTCCCATACTTCGGTGGGACGACACGAGACAGGACTAATGAGAGCTAAGGCGTTGAACCGACGGCTTTACGTGCTCTCCGAGGCACGGGGGTAACACACCTCCAACTTCCTTACTCCGGGCTGTTACTGAGGCTTACTAAACAGAAAGACTCAATAACTAAATTTTGGCCCGACCCGGGACTCGAACTCAATCTCTCTCTATTTGTGACCGTACATGCCCTACACCACCGAGGAGATGATAAAACACCGAGGACCTTGATATATAACGATGCAGTCCTTAGGCAGCGCGTCGCGTGTGATGAGGCCGGCGTCGGCCCCCAGCAGGTACAGCACGCGCGGGCCGGCCTCCAGCGCGCGGCCCACGCCCGGCTGGTAGCCGATGTCCAGCGCCGCCACCTGAGACGCTGTACGCTGCAGCACGTTCAGCACCTGGACGGGAGGTTTTATATTAACACAATTATATATTATACACGTGCTATATCGCCGTCGTACGCCCGTGCTTAGTAATAGGACGTTAAAAAAAAAGGCTGAAGACAAAAAGACACGTGTTATAAATGTGTGTACGACTTATGTTGTAGGTTCAGCGTCTGGACTTGAAAATGTGTTATTATGGCACTTCATGTGTGAGTGTTTGTTATTCTTTCACGATATTATAACACAAATAACTTAGAAGACATTCAAAGTTGTTAATTCATACTAATTCATACTACAACTTTGAATGTCTTCTAAGTTATTTGAGTACTTGAACATGTTTCCACCAGAAAGTACACCCTTAAAAATATGCAGAATACATGCATCTACCAACATCGCATACTCTATGATAAAAAAGAAATATTATGATTGAAATATTATACACCAATCATCTTATCCTCCATCCAAAAACAATTAATAAACCATAAAAAATAGCCAAAACTGATACCTTCCACTCCTTATCCTCAAGTTTGTCCTGCAGACGTAAGGACAGCTCCTGCGTGTAGGCCAGCAGCGCCGCGCCCTCGGCGGTCTTGAGCTGGTCCGCGCCGAGGATGACCACCGGCCGCTTGGCGCTCTCCAGCCTCTTGAGCACCTCGTGGGAGGACGTGCCCGTGGCTAAATCTTTGACGATGGAGGCCGAGTCACCTACATGCTATGATAAACGTATTTTATGTACTGTTCAGAAAATTAAATTGTCAATTTGTGGTGCTTGTAATAAAATTCTAAATTAGTCAAATCTGAATCCTATTTTTTTTTTATTGAAAATCTTTATTAAAACGTCATTATTATTTATTATCGATTTAGAGAACAAATTTATAGATTTTTAAAGTCTGTCCTTTTGTCGGTCTGTGCGTCAGATTTTGATGAAATTCGGTTATCCGGGTCAACATATAGGATTCTTTTTCTATGTGACGAAAACAGAGCGAGGGTAAGTTGCAATCGTATAATAAAAATAATAAAATTAGTCAATGTGATAGGTACTTCTATTTTTGCTTTCTCTACACGTGAGATGAGGTTTAGGACAACATATAAGCACTCTTGTACTCGCCAATGATCACGAATGTAACTCAGTAAACTTCAAAAATCCCATCTTCTACTAAAAGTACAAATAATATCCCATAACTATACTTTGTTCAACCCGAAAATCAAACCCATTATTCAGATGTTTGTATATAATAAAACAAGAAATCAGATACTTACAATATAATCATATGTGAGGTCGACCTTAGGCCCGACGAGTGCGATGTCAGTCTCCTTGTGCACGAAAGCCTTGCGTATGCGCGCGTTGAGCAGCGGCGCCTCGAACCGCACGTTTGTACCGATTAGCAGCACAAAGTCCGCGTCTTCCACGTCTGAGCGACAAAATATTTATTTAATTCTTAATTAAAGCTATTGTTTAGATTTTTTTTATTTTTGGTTCCCTGAATGCAAATATCAACATAAGTCCGCGAAAATAAAAAAAAATTACTTCAGAAGATATACCTTATATTCTCGACATTTGAAAATAGCAGATTATAATTGTGGGTATTTTTTTAAACTTCAATGTATTGAACATATTTAACAGTTTTAAGAAATTTGTCTGTGAGCCACTGAACAGATTTTGATGAAAATAGGTACGATGGCAGCCAGTTCGGTACAAAACATAGGACTTCTTCTTACTGCAGGAATACATATAATTTCTGAAAAAATTATACTAACCATGTAGGGATGAAGCCGAGCGGTAGTAGCGACGTTAAGTAACTAGTATTTACACTAAAACAGTAAAACTGTAACTGTAAAAACACTCACTGGCAATCTTTGTATTGAGCAAGTAGGAAGATCGCAGATCGGTCCCGGCGCCCTCCAGCGGGAAGTACTGCTCCGTGCACGCGAGCTCCGAGCCCAGGCGGTTGAGCAGATCCTTCAGCGCCACCAGGGACTCTGCGTCCGCGAACTCGCCAGCCACAGCTAGCAGCTGGAACAATCATATTATGTGAACCGTAATTAAAACTACATAAATATTTTTTATTTTTGACTATTTAAAACTCAAATGTACGCAAATATTTGATACTTAAAATATATTTTTTATTTGCATATTTATTTCGACTTTCTCTATCGATCTTCCAAATGCTTTAAAGCAATCATGATCACAGGTGAGACTATGGTTAAAACGTCTCATAGATCATCATTATACAGTTGTATCAATGACTTCTATAGACACCACCAAATTCATAATAAACAAAACCAACCAAATGCAACCGACGTCAATTATTATCACAATCTCGGTCACGTCATGTGACGTCACAGTCACGTCATAATCACGTCACAATAACCTCAGTGACATCACAAGGCATGCAAACTGGTACCTTGTCGGGCGGGCAGTCGCGGAGCGCGCGCGCCGCCTCCACGACGGCGTCCTCCCACTCGACGGGCGTGAGGTTGCCGCGGCTGTCCGCCAGCATGGGCGTCACCAGCCGCTGCCGCTTGAGCCCGTCGCAGGCGAACCGCGACTTGTCCGATAGCCACTCCTCGTTGATCTCCTGTCCACCAATCATAACAGATGAGTATATGTCGCAATACTGATTTTCACTGTTTTATACATAGATGTCGATATTATGACTGTATAAATAGTTTTAAGCGTTAAAACTGACATAGTTATGACTAATAAAGCTCAGTTCTCGCCAATCAACAGCCATTTTATTTACATCCACGTACACATAACACAAACTTTAAACTCAATTGCAACATGTCACTCTCTCTCCATGTATTTAAGTAAGCTTTTAACCATATATAAACTATTGTATAAATTTCGATTACTTGCATGGGTATACCTATTTTTAGGCAATCTGTAAATGTAATAACTGATGAATGGATCTGATCTGATGCAGTTTATCTGGTCCATTCATGTCACATAAGAAGACATTATGCACAAAAGAAATATTTTGATAATGTTTTTATACAAAAGATAATAAATAATAATTTTATTAACCGATAAAGAAATAAATAAAAATTCATAGTTTTTAAATGAAAAGTCCTTTTTCTTATACCTCGTTAGTTCTTGGCAGAATACGTAATACTTCGTTAGTGCGCGTCGCCACCACAATGTTGCTGCCCAGGGGATCCAATACATCTACTGAATCAATCTAGAAATAATAAAAACTTATGTCATTTATAGTGGTTTAGTTTGTTTATATGAAATTACTCTTGAACTTATAAACCTTAATAAACAAAGAATCATGAAAACTATTTAAATAGTGCCTTAGATACAATATAACATACAACCAAAGTGTACTATGATAGATGATTTCATCCTTTTTCAAAGCTGGTTAGTATAATATCTGCAATGTATATTTTTACTAAAATAAAAATGTTATTCACACTAGTCAGATTAAAATAAGTAACTTAACATACCCTCCTGGTCTCCCAGGGTCGAGCGGCGAAGCTGTAGGGCTTAGAAGTAAGCGCACCAACAGGGCAAAGATCAATGATGTTCCCAGACAGCTCAGACAGGAACATTTTCTCAACGTATGTACCAACCTACAATATTATATAAATAAAAACAATATTAAATCTATTTTTTCAGTCTCTCCGGTCCTAGATTTATTTTCATCAGTTAGGATCCATTGTGATACTGCCTTTGATTTTTTGATGCCTTTTGTTTAAAATAAAGTTATGTGCAAACATAGTAGCGTAGTGAGTAGCTGTTACATTGGCATAAGGAGAACTATAAGCAAAAAGACTAGAAAGATACAAAACAATGTAGTACAAATCAATCTTCATCACTCACAAAAACAAATTTTATTAATAACATAACATTTTTTTTAAATAACTTTCCTCACTGACACAATATCTACACTCTTTGCCATTGCTGTTATATTATGTAATTAGGTTTGCTAATAGTATACATTTGAACAAGATATTATTTTTGGGAATCAAAACTATAAACTCTTCAATAGTGTGTTGTTGTGCTATAGGAACTGTAAGACTATAAAATAGAGCTGTAAAATGATATTCCAAAATTTTTAAATTATACCTGCATATCAGTTCCTCTACCAGTAGTACCAAAATCATCAACCCCAGCCACTTCAGATGCAAACCGAATGCATCGGGTGCAGTGGATGCATCTAGTCATGATTGTCTTAATTAAAGGACCCACATCTTTATCTTCCACAGCCCTGTAATATAAAAAAAATTAAGTATGCCTAAAATATTTTCAAAATCTAGAACTAATAAAGTCATAACATATAAAAAAATAAACATAAAACATACCTTTTTCCCGAAAAATGTATATCTGTGAATCTACTTTTATCAGAGCCAAATGCCATAGATTGGTCTTGTAAATCACATTCTCCTCCCTGGTCACAAATAGGGCAATCCAATGGATGATTAACAAGAAGGAACTCCATCACACCCTCCCTCGCTTTCCTTGTTAGATCAGAGTTTGTTTTAACCCTCATTCCTTTCATAACAGGCATAGCACATGCTGCTACTGGTTTAGGAGATTTTTCCACTTCAACCAAACACATTCGGCAGTTTCCGGCTACTGCCAACCTTTCATGGTAACAAAATCGAGGAATCTCAACACCTACTTGAGCTGCTGCCTGTCAATATCATAAAAAGTAAGGAAGGGTTAAGCATGGTATCACTACACTTATCTACCATTTTGTTTGTAATGTAAATCATCAATAATTATTAATTATAAAAATGTTAAAATGGTATGTAAGAAAAAGAAACACCACCTTGGGATGTCCCCAGATGATCTTTCATTGCCTTAAATACAATAATATTGAAAAATTTCTTATCAGTCTTGATATGTATATGCATTATATTATTACATTTAAAATACATATAATATATTTTTTTAAAATCTTAATAATGTTATTGGGATTTTAAGCTGTACCTGCAATACAGTGGTGCCAGGTGGAACATACACAGGTTTATCATCAATAAACACTTCTACTTTTTCAGGTTGAGCCTGTACTTGACCAGCATATTTTCGGGCTGTCGTAGGAGCTACTCGGCTTGGGGACAGCGCAAGCGCCCGTGTCAGCGGCTGGCGCAACATTTTCTGCAGCAATTACGAATCAAATTTTACACCTAACACTTTTCCTAATCGTAAACTAAGTAATACCTAAATAAAACGAAAACAGAAAAACTGTTAAATTTATTATAATGTTGAGAAATCGATTAAAATGAAAGTAAACCCTCTGTTATTATTACATAAGTAGGGTTGTCTAACCTAAATAAACATTTAACACTTATGAAAGTATAGCAAATACTACTATAAATGGTAAATATATTTCATACAATACTTCTATAAAATAAATAATGATGTAGTTAAGTTTAAAACGTACAAATAATAAGTATTTCAACTCCGAAAAAAATTTAATGACAGGACAGCGACAAACTAAAAGCTGTCAGAGGAGCATGTCAATTGTCAAGTGATTGTCAATAACTTCTGTCTAAAGGGCTTATTACACCTTCCTAAATTTAGTGTTCTAAATGATTTAGTTACTAAATTCAGGAAAGTGTAATCGCATTTAGCAAGTTAGAATCCTAAAAAGTAACCTAATTAAGAAGAAGTATGGTTGCTAAATTCCGTCGACCTTAATAATCTGTGGACAGCAAGTATTTTTGGTTTATTATTTCTATGATTTTTGTTCTGGACTCCAAAGAGAGTACATTTATTATTGTTATAATAAACGTGACGACTGCGTAGTGCGTGTGCACATGTTATTAAATTTTTTTAAAAATTAAATGCTATTTTGTTAAAGTGCAACGAGTTTAATGGCAAAGGAAAGAGAGATCCTAATTAATATTATTCAATTATATAAAGATATGCCATATCTTTTGAATAAAAACGATAAAAACATATCTTTGGAATAAAATCGATAAAAATTATTATTATATTAATGAAAACGTTATATAATATAGTAATATACTCTATGGTTGCACTCGTAGAAACTTATACTTAATCTGTAAATTCGTCTATGGTTACTAAATTTAGGATAGTGTAATCAGAAACATCATTTTGCTTTCCTTTCCTAAATCCTAATTAGGACGACTAAATTTAGGAAGGTGTAATAAGGCCTTAATGTCTATTTAGTATTTACGTCAAAACAGCTGCAAAATTGCGTTCGAATTTAACGTTAGGGAATTATTAATTTGCATAGTCTGCTGATACCACAAACAATAGTATCATTCACAGTTGGCAACACGTGTTAAAATATGGTGTTTTATCTGTATTCTCGAGTCTTGTCTCTCAGTCTAAAGGGCTTATTACACCTTCCTAAATTTAGTGTTCTAAATGATTTAGTTACTAAATTCAGGAAAGTGTAATCGCATTTAGCAAGTTAGAATCCTAAAAAGTAACCTAATTAGGAAGAAGTATGGTTGCTAAATTCCGTCGACCTTAATAATCTGTGGACAGCAAGTATTTTTGGTTTATTATTTCTATGATTTTTGTTCCTGGACTCCAAAGAGAGTACATTTATTATTGTTATAATAAACGTGACGACTGCGTAGTGCGTGTGCACATGTTATTAAATTTTTTTAAAAATTAAATGCTATTTTGTTAAAGTGCAACGAGTTTAATGGCAAAGGAAAGAGAGATCCTAATTAATATTATTCAATTATATAAAGATATGCCATATCTTTTGAATAAAAACGATAAAAACATATCTTTGGAATAAAATCGATAAAAATTATTATTATATTAATGAAAACGTTATATAATATAGTAATATACTCTATGGTTGCACTCGTAGAAACTTATACTTAATCTGTAAATTCGTCTATGGTTACTAAATTTAGGATAGTGTAATCAGAAACATCATTTTGCTTTCCTTTCCTAAATCCTAATTAGGACGACTAAATTTAGGAAGGTGTAATAAGGCCTTTATCTGTAATCTTTCTCTTTCTTTCGTTCATTATATCGGGACGTGCGGTGTGGTACTTGTGCGACAGACAGAATATTTTTTATTAAAAATGGCTTTCGGCGACGTAAAATCTGCACAGGGTCTTAGTGAATTGAACAAATATTTAGCTGAAAAGAGTTATGTATCAGGGTATGTATCATGATCATTTATTATGTTCTAAAATTCAATGTACCACGTCAACCGCTGTTAACCTCTATTTTTAGGAAAGTGAATTAGAATTTAAATTATATTTTTTATGATAGTAGTACGACCTTGACCATTAGACAGCGATAATAATGTTGACCTTATCTTGTTTAGATACACACCTTCTCAGGCTGATGTACAAGTGTTCGAACAAGTAGGAAAGGCGCCGGCCGCTAGCTTGCCACACGCCCTGCGCTGGTACAACCACATCGCTTCCTATACTCCCGCCGAACGTAAGGCATGGGCTGCTGGAGTAAGCCCATTAAACGCTGGTGCTAAGCCTACCGCAGCTGCACCAGCGAAAAAAGAGGAAGATGACGATGACGATGTAGACCTATTTGGCTCTGATGAAGAAGAGGTACATATTTTTTATCATACATGTATTATTTATATGGTTAATAATAACCTCTATCTTTGTCAACCTCTTTGAATGATTGATTGTATTTATTTTAGTTGTCTTAATAAATATTTTGTTCTGCTATTTCTAGGATGCAGAGGCAGCCAAAATCCGTGAAGAACGATTGCAAGCATATGCCAACAAAAAGTCAAAGAAACCAGCCCTTATTGCTAAATCATCTATCCTCCTAGATGTCAAGCCATGGGATGATGAGACTGACATGGGCGAAATGGAAAAACAAGTGCGCACCATTGAAATGGATGGTCTTTTGTGGGGAGCTTCAAAACTTGTTCCTGTTGGTTATGGTATCAACAAACTTCAAATCATGTGTGTCATTGAAGATGACAAAGTGTCTGTAGACCTTTTAACAGAAAAGATACAAGAATTTGAAGATTTTGTTCAATCAGTTGACATTGCTGCTTTCAACAAAATCTAAACGATGCCATCTAATTTATCATCTTTTTCAATAAAATAATTTCCTTTACAAATAAATGTCTTTTATTACAATAAATACAAATGCTAACTTACATACGAAGTTCAACTTAATTCTATGTTCCATCATGAACACTACATGTTACTAATTAATAAATTGGTTTTATATTATTATATATATATTATATATAATGTATGTTTATACTAGAGTTTACTAAATACACAGCACACTTATGAAATAATTATCACAACAAATTGCTAAAACACATAATATACACAATTTACCAAAACTTTTTCATCATTAAGTTCCTGAACCATTCACTTTTCAATGACTAGTTGTGGTCTTGACAGAATAATTACTACTCATTCAACCTGTACATTTCTAGGAATACTATCAGCAAGATTGGCTTGCATAAACATCTTGGGGATATCATTACCAAAGTAAATTTTGTTATTTAATGCGAGTGCTTCATATTTCTTTAGGTCCAAATAGTCCTTAGTTAGTAAGAGTTTATTGGCTTCAGCTTGTTTTTTCAAATGATAGAAATCGGCTTCTGCTTTGGTCTGTTGTTTAGCTTTATAAATGCTGTCTTCAATAAGTTCAATCTTTTGATGTGATTCTTTTTCCATTATTTTTTGTTCATGTTGTATTTTTGCAACATGAGCCTCTTTCTCAGCTTCAATTACAGCTTTCCTTCTTGCTGTCTCTGCTTCTTTTTCAACAACCTGGAAAATATTGGTTTTTAGACTCAGTAAATAAGAAATTGGATATAAAAACATGTCTACCATAATAAATCTTACTTTTTGATGTTGCTCTGCAATTAAAAATTTGGACTTTTCAGCTTCCATTAGTTCATAATTTTTTCTAATAACCTCTGGTATTTTAGGTTTCGTTACACGGACACCTTTCACCTTCAGACCAGGGGCTAATTCATTTAGATCATTCTGCAATGCCTAAAACATAGAAAGCAATTACTGTCATTCAGGTATTTATCTTAAAAAAATCAAATAATTATTAATCTTTATATAAATACTTACTTTACTAAGGTTTTCATCAATTTGATCAAATAGGTCAATATAGACTTCATGAAGTGTGTGAGCACTGCAAAATTGATTTAACTCATGATGAACCTTATTAAATATCAGTGTTTTATCATAGTCAGCGGTAAAGTTGCGCACTACATCTAGAACTGAAAAAACATTTTTATAATATTATACCTATTACAAATTGAATAGCATACAATGAACAATTATACTTTCAATTTCTCACAGCCATAGATGTACTTACCACTGTTAGGATCTAATTTATTCACAACTTCAATTCTCTCAAAATATATCATGACTCCTCCACTTGTACCACATGGAACATTTTTTACTTCATCAGTTTGAATTGTAGTCTAAAAATGTTAACTATTATAATTTTTTATTTTTAACAAAATATGTTTAATTATTTATAAAAGAATTTAAATTAAAAATTAACCTGGATGGCCCTAAATGTAGTCAAAATTGGTACCATCATGTGAAAACCAGGTTGGCTTGTGATAGGTAGTAGTGCTCCACCCTAGAAGTTTCATAAAAAAAAACCTTATAATAAATTATTGTATATAATGTAAAATAATATTGTATATTATCCAATTGTTTACTTACACGATAGTAAACTCCTACATAGCCTTCTTCAACTTTATGTAAAGAGAAATGAACTCCTACACCTACTGCTAAAATAACAACAGCCAACATAGATGTCTGATCCGCCATACTTGGACTGCGAAAGTAAATAAACAATTATATATTTTGAATATTATTGCGAAATATTCATATAGACTTCCATTTACCTCCAAATATCTAAATGAACGCTCACTATTAGCGGTATGATGAATAACAGCTATTAAATTGTATTATAATAAAGTTCTGCACGACTTAACTCACTAATGTGTTTCAGCCTATTAAAAACGTGAAATAATTGAAAATATAGCTACATTGACAACATTGTAATAGATTATTATGTATTGAACATACAAATTTGTTATTTTCAGATCGCAATAATCGCATCGATCTTATGTCAAATTGAATTTGTCACATATTTGACATTTGTCATGTTAATTGTCAGTCATGACCACAGAACGGTGGTTATAGACTGAAGGTCAGGTGAAATATTGTACCTATTTTTACACCTAAAAACATATTGACAAACATGATCCAGGTTATCACAAAAAGTTTGCTCTAGGATATTTTTAATTAAAATACCTATAGTGAATAGTCTGGACAGAATTTACTCTATCAAGCAAAGAGTATAGCATGGAGATTAAAGACCAGGAGGCCCATCGCTTCATACTAAAGCATTACCCGCCTATCTCTGAAAATGTGTAGAATTTACAACGCGCTGCCATCGGTAAGTAGTATCTGTGAAGTTAGCTATTTATGAGTACTGTCACTATTGTGACAACGTGAAGTAAGGCATTGAGACAACATAGCGATCGCAGCGCCTCCTTGGTTTGACAATATTTCTGAGACATTACATTTTAGGGCCTTGGTCCTCCTGGTCTCTAATCTCCATGGAGTATAGAATATGCTGCTATCAAGCACAGAGTACAGTAAGTATACAGCTATCAAGTATCAGTCTGTCAGCGTTGGAACAAGTCCAGTGCACCGCTGATAGAGATGGACCACATCTCTGTACTTATCCACGCTCGTGATAACCAACCCCCAATATTGTATAAAAATTCTTAAAACGTGATACACATTAGCACTGAACTGCTATATATCTATGAAATGGTTTATTCCAAGTAGTCTGCTTATGTACCTACAACTGATTCGGTCCTAAATGTCATAGCGTGATTTAAGATAGCTTTTAACTTTCCTGATGAAATGAGCTATAAAAACAAATATTATTTGAATAGACTGGTAGTTTTAAAGATAAAAAAAGTTCCGCTTTATTGTATTAGGAGGTATACATACACTACTATGAAACATATTTTTCATATTAAAGTAATGTTCAACTTTTTTCAGTCTATTATTTAAAAATTGTACACTTTTAAATCAATTAGCATAAACTTGTACAATATTCTTATGGAGGGTAGAGATAAGGAGAACGGACTCATATGGGGGGAAAGTTGAAAACGTGTCCAGCTGTATACTGAAAATAAAGTTTCCATTACCTACCACAATAGCGCTGGCGTGCGAATAGTTTCAATATGAACATAGCTGTCATGGAGGTTAGAGACCAGGAGGACCATCGCTTCATACTAAAGCATTACCCGCCTGTCCTTGAAAATTTGTAGACTTGACCTTGACTCAAGTAGTTAGTAAAATGCTAGTATACAAAACCTCAACTATTTACGTAGTCTAAAAAATGTTTTAGTAAATGTAAACAAAATACTGCAGAGAGAAAGCGTAATTTTTTTCTAATTACGTTTGGCGCTTTCTTTAAAATCTATCGACTGCTACTGCAGCGCCACTCTTACTGGACGCGTTTTTACTGCCACTTGTCCGTGTACGAGTTGGTCCTCCTTATCTCTACCCTCCATAAATATTCTCTCTATTAGTTTTGGCATTTGCATTGGCAGATTGCCATAAATAAAAATTAAGGGTTATTTTTAAAATTAACCTTTTCAATCCATTCAAATTTCAATCAAAAAAAAAGGCTTAAATATATTGAAACGTTTATTTTCTTTTAAAATTATAAAAATGTATCAGTCCACTTCAGGGTGCACAGGTATTTCTTCTACAACAACGTTACTTTGACACGATTTATTATCAGCGTATATTCCGTCCAAGGTTTTCGCTATAGTTATTTTAAGCGCTCTGTACTCTTCTAAAGCCTTCGCACACAATTCGCCTTCAGGGGAGTTCCCTGGTTCTAACACTAACATTTCAAGAGATCGTTTTAAATATCTTTCTGCATTCAACAATTCATCCTAAAAATAAAAAGATAAATAGTCATACAATAAAATAAAAATTGGACAAGTCTCGAGTCTGCCTCTCTCTCCCCGAACCCTCTCACACAGAGTTCTGTAGCATGTTGTTTTACATTAAAATAAGTAAAAAAAAATTATAATATCGTACATATATTATATACGATATTTATATCGCATAATAACATAAATGTCTTAATTAATGGTAGTTTTATTTTCAAAGCTCCAAGTTATTGCCGTCTTGCAGACCTGAGTATTTGATGTATTTTTTTTTTTTTTTTTTTTTTTTTTTATTCAAATCAGAATTAGTGCTTGACTACGCTCCACCTGATGGTAAGTGGTAACGCAGTCGTAGATGGGGTCGCACTAATTCAGTAGCCACCTATTCACTCTTGCCTTGAAGACACCCATATTGTAATCGGACGGAAACACCGACGCAGGCAGGCTATTCCAATCCTTAGCCGCACGTATAATAAATGACGAAGCGAAACGCTTCGTCCGGACGGGTGGAATGTCCACGACATAAGGATGGAGGCCAGCCGTTCGTCGGGTTGTCCGTTGATGGAAAGGGGATGGGGGAATTAAGTCGTGTAATTCCTGCGCACACTCTCCGAAATGTAACCTATAGAACACACAAAGGCTGGCAACCCTACGTCGGTGATCGAGGCTTTGTAAGTTGGCTTTTAATAGCGTAGGGTCACCAATAAGCCTCTGCGCACGCCTCTCAATCGAGTCTAAGGCTGACAGATGGCATTTCGCAGCACCAGCCCATATGTGACTACAGTATTCCACGCACGATCGGACTTGAGCTTTATATAGAACAAGAAGCTGTCCCGGCGTGAAATACTGTCGGACCTTTGCAAGGATGCCAACTTTCCTCGCTGCTACATTAGCCTTAGACTCGATGAACCGCCCGTAGTTCATGTTGGGGGTAATGTCCATCCCCAGTAACTGCAGACGGTCTGTGTATTCTAGAGGTACATTTCGGAAAGTCGGAGTCAAAGGTGAAAGGACTCCTTTTCGTGGTGAACAGGCACGCCTGTGTTTTGGTGGCGTTGAAACTCACAAGATTGGCATCGCCCCAAGTGGAGACTGACCTGAGTGTGAGATTCAACCGCTCTACCATGGCCTCTCTTTCGGACTGAATTTGATCTCTACTGGCCCGAGGATTCGGCAGGTATCTCTCTACAATAGTGCTGTCGTCTGCGTACCCATAGATACCGGGTATAAGCAGATCGTTGATATGCAGCAAGAACAAGGTTGCAGAGAGAACAGACCCCTGAGGTACTCCAGAGTTGGTCTTTAAGGGTTGTGATGAACAACCCTCCACCACAACTCTGAGTGATCGGTCGCTCAGAAAGTCTTTAATCCAGCCAATCAGGCCAGGAGATAAGCCATAGGCTGAAAGCTTGCTTATAAGGCTAGCGTGCCAGACCCTGTCAAAGGCTTTAGAGACATCGAGAGAAACGGCAATCGCCTCCCCCCCTCGCTCAAGAGCCTCGCCAAAGGTGTGATTGGCATACACTAGAAGGTCCCCAGTCGACCGATTCCGGCGAAACCCATATTGTCGATCACTGAGGAGATCGTTCTGTTCTAGGTATGCCATAAGACGAGTATTCAATACACGCTCCATAATCTTGCAGAGTATGGAGGTGATTGAGATCGGACGATAATTAGCAGGGTCGGCACGGCTACCTTTCTTGGGCACTGGTTGCACATTGGCAAGCTTCCAGGATTTTGGTACTATTCCAGTCCTAAGAGAAAGGCGGTACAGACGTGTCAGTATCGGAGACAACTCGGGAGCACATGTTTTAAGAACTATCGCTGGTATACCATCAGGACCACTGGCTTTATTCACGTCTAGACGACACAATACTCTCTTTACCTCCTTATTAGTAATAGTAATTTCAGGCATTGAGATGCCGCAGTGAGGTAGGTGTGGCGGAGTAGCATTGCCAGTGTCTAGACATGAATTTTGGGAAAAAAGAGAGGCAAGCAAAGTCGCCTTCTCCATTGCCGTGTGAGCCAGAGATCCGTCAGATTTCACCAGCGGTGGCAGTGAGGGCCTACAGAAGTTCGACCGTTTTGGCAAGGGACCAAAATGCTTTGCTGCCAGATGGTTGAGCAGAGAGCTTTGCGCCAAAATGTGTAATACGGTCAAGACGAGCCTTTTTTAATGTCTTTTTGTAGGACTGTTTTGATGTTAATTTAATTTTATACCTCTTATAGACAGACAGACACAAAGACGAAGAGTAGTATAATAGTTAATATAGCTAAAAATAACAAAACCAGATCTGTAGTACATAATAATATGTGCTTTTAGCCTTTTACCATTTGAAGCAAAATTTACAATTTATAAGAAACTTTTAGACGATTCTCTGAGTAAAGTCACTTAAGCAATATTTATTTTCGTTTCAATAGCGTTACGTAAATATAAGTTATACATACAACATAAGCGGGAGCAGTTATTTCACGCGCATCTGACATCTTTTTAGCTAGCTGCACGGTCGTTTCGTGTAACTCGTATAAAGTGATTGCTAAAAATAATTTTATAAATTATAACAATAAAACCATATTTGTTGTAGGATTATAATATTTCACCGTATGTTTTCAGTCACCGTAACACATGATGACAGGAAAAAAAGACAGTGGTAGTCAAGTAACGGTACGATAAGGCCCGCTTAATAATCTCGGTAAAGCTGGTTTCCGCCCGGGTCTCGCAACTGCGATAATTTCATCACATTAATACATTTTGACGACTTGTTTGGCTCAGTTGGTAGTACTTTCTGCGCCAGCAGTCGCGGGTTCGAGCCCTGCTGGGTGCATTCATTCGCTAATCACGAATGTTTGTACTACAGTCATGGGTGTTTATATTTATAATATGTCTGTACTTAAAATTTATATGTGTAGTATATCAACTATCTGGAACCCGTTACACAAGCACGTAAAGTAGCTTACTACCGAACTAGATGGTGCTGTTGTGATAATGTCCCAACATATTTATTTATTTATTATACATATTATTAAAAATATTTTAAAACTTTTAAAATCAAATGAGAACTATTTTCATATTCACCTTTAGTCCTACATATACCAGGACTAAGAGTTTCAAGTACTGGTAATATTTCTTGGCAGAGTTCGATCTTTCGACGCATCATCTTCTTAGTGGGCCTCGGCTCTCTATTGATGGTGTCTCTGAGGACTCCTGCGAGACGTTGTTTAGCATCCAACAGTAAGTAATGGTTGGGAGCCAATACTAGGGAAACATTTCTAATGTATTCTTCAAGTTCTTTTTCGTCTTTTTTATCTATGGGAAAAATAAATATTATTGATCTGACAGTTCAATTATAAGCACGTATCATGGAGCCTGGAGGTTCAATTTCATCGTCTTCTATTAAAGACCGATCATTCATAGTTTGAATTATAGTTTTAAAGTAAGTTTTAAAACTCATTCGTGCATCTTCCTCACAATATGTGACACTAGCATAATATATTGCGTACATATTAACGCACCGCTAACCCATTAAAAAAAACCCGTCAAGTACGAGTCGTAATTTTTCCTTTATGTGTGCTGTAAGACCTTGCTTTTTGCCAAATTTCGTGATTCTGGGTCAACGGGAACTACCATATAAGTTTTCGACCCAAAACCTACTTAGGGTACTTCTGGTGGACCTAGAACTGTCAATTTCGGTTAAAAGCAAGGTCTTCAGCACAAGAGAAAATTCCGAAAAATAAAAAAGTTGAAAATTAAGTAGTATATACGAGTATATTGTGATTCTTACAAGTTCTCGCGAAAATCTAAATTTGCCCATATCTTTTAATCGTGTTGGCTCAGGACCTTGATTTTTATACACCTAATAGAAACCTTCCTGAGAAAATCGGTGGTGGCACGGAGAGACAGACAGATGGACAAGAAAGTGATTTTAGAAGGGTTCTTTTTTACCTTTTGAGGTACAGAACCCTAAAAGTAAGTCGGCTTTTATTCAAGTCCTTTTAATTTCTCTACTATTGGACGGCGTATGCGCCAAAAAATGCGGGTCAAATAGTAAGAATAGAGATAGAAGCAGTTGTTTGCCATTTCATTTAAGTTGTTACATATTATTAAGTTAATCTTTCTTCATATAAATTAATCTTTCATCATTGTTACGATACTTTGAAACATAAAAAATGTTTTCTTATACATATACTAGGCTCTTGCTTGAAACGATTATACTTACTTATTACTTCTAACTTATTGGAACAACATTGAACCTTATAATCGATGGTAGATTGTTCACTTTCCTTCGCACAGCTGTGGCAAACCCAAGCATCATCCTTTTTAGATATATATCCTTTCTTACAATGAGGACATAATGCAGAGCTCATATATGTGCCTAGTTCAGTAATGTCTGAACACCGATTACATGTGCATTTAAAATATTTGCCAACCATTAAATGCTGCTGTCTTATTACAGTTCCCTACAAAAATAAATATTTTATTTCAGATTTTATAATAGACTAGCGACTCACCCTTGCTGTGCTCGTGTTAGTGCTAAGAATAGCCGATAAAGTAACTCAACGGTAATTCTATTGACTTTAATTGAAGTACTTATGATTTCTTATAGTAAACACATTTTAATTGCAATGAAAATTAACCTTTTAACACTCAACAACAACAAACAACAAGAATCGAATCCGTAGTTATAAAGGTTATTTATTGTTATTTTGTATCAAAATAAGTTTTTAATGTATATGGTCTTATTAAAAATACAATTTATATAAATAATAATTAATTATATAATTACGGGCTCTAGCCTATGTGCTACTCCGTTAATGCTTTAATGTGAGTACTAAACTGCAACTAAATCCTTCTAGACATTCTTAGTTTAGGCCCTAAACGATATACATCACGAAATATCGAAAACTGCTTAACGTATAAAGATGAAATTTGACAGGGGGTAATTTATAGTCAGTAGCCACTAAGAAGGGATTTAGAGGGCCGGATCAAAGTGGTCTAAGGGCTTTCGCAAATTTGTATGAAAACGCTAATTTCTTGTGCTACAAACTTTAAATTTGGCACGCAGTATCTAGAGACGAACTAAAGCGAAGCGACGATAAGTCACTAGTTTAGCTATAGACACAAAAAAATCCATCAAAACACCTACTTTCAAGGGATCAGTATAATTATAATAAATGGGGTCTCCCTTCTTGATGTCGCTGCTGGCGTGGCAGACGAGTACATTAGTGTCGTCGATCGCCATGTGTGTGTTGGCGACGCAGTCGTGCGCGAGCAGCGCGGCGCGCGGGTACACGGCGCGCAGCGTCTCCGCGCAGCCGAGCCCGGGTATGGCGGGCCCGCGCACTTCGAAGCTGTTCACGTCGATCGCTGCGCATATCCGCTGTACTAGGTCTTCGTTGTGGCCGTTGTCGAATAGACCTAGTGATCGGATGAACTGAAAAATAATCATAGTTGAAAAATAAAATAAATATGTCAGTTAATCAAGTCTCAATCAGAAAGTTTTTACGTGTGTGATGTGTGTTTTACGCGTAGGCTATATATGATTATTTAAAAGGCAGTGGTAGCCCAGCGGTAACGTGCTCGCTTGTATAACCGAGCGATGCGGGTTCAAATCCGGGTCTCGCACCTCTGATATTTTCATGTGCGAATCATTTCCATCATGATTATCGGCCAACACGCACCACCAGCGCGGTGGACTATGGCCTGATCCCCCTCGTACTGAGGGAGGCCCGTGCCCAGCAGTGGGACGTTAAAAGGGCTGAAGACAATATGATTATTAATTGTAGCCATGTATGATCAGCGTTGGGTCTTGAGTCACTAGGTACTCACTTGCGGCAATTTAGAGGTTGACAAAAAAGATTTTTTGGCGTTATTGAAGATATTTTTTTTATGTTCGAAAAAATAATAATTAAAAAAATAAGTAGGTAGTAAGCAGCATATGTTTTGAAAAATTGAAACTATTTGTAAACTATTTTTCAATTATATTTTTTTTTTAAAAAGAACAGTTAAGAAACGTAAACTTTAACATATTATGGTATTTTATGGTAAATATATTATGTAATTTAAATTAATTAAATTAATCTTTAAAAAATGATAATTAAAGTAAATATTCAAAGTAACAAACCTTTACAGTATTATCATAATATTCCCACACATTACTCTCCCGTCTTCGGTCCAGATGAGTCTCCAATTCCATAAAACCCTTCCACTCTTGAGGATGTGTTTCTCTCTTCAGAATTGCGCGTAGGACTAACAATGATCCAACATTTTGTACCATTGTCATCGGATTCATTCCTTGATTGAGTTTTAAGTTCCGGAAAAAATCACATTCTTGTTGATTGTGCCATTCTGAAATGATAACATTATTTCATATTTATAACACTACACTAAATAAATATTTTATTGCTTGGGCTTAAATCTTTTCAAACTATTATTTTTTTAACAATGTGTAATATACAAGATACTCTTTACTGCGGGAAAATAACTAATCTCTGAGAAAAATACAAAAAGGTTAGAAATAAAACCACGCTTGCATTTACGTCTTTAAAAAGCGGGCGGAGCCGCGGGTATTGCTAAATTGTAAAAAAATCACTTAAACAACTTAATTAGAAATTAAACTATTGTCTGTAACAATAACTAGGTTTGAACACTTAGACGGATTACGGGACGGGTACGTAATTTCTCAGTAAACATATTTTTAATATACTTACTAGCATACTGATTGGAACACCCATCTCCAGGGCATATCGGTGCGACCGCACAATTCTTGCACACCAAGAACTTGCTTATCAGCGGCAAGTAGCAGTTGAAGCAAACCAGTGAAGTGTCGCTATTCGGACCCAACACAAACGGCTGGTCTGAAAGAATCCTCTCACCGGGCTTTAAATCTTTCGCAGCAACTAAATACCTAAATGAGATATATATTTTTATATTATATACATATAATAAATAAATCAATCTAGTTTAAATTTAATTTCTTTAAAAAGAAAAAAATGTAATGTATTTGTATGTGTGTGCGTCTAGAGTGGTGTATGTGTTAATCCTCCATTCTAAAACGGCTGATTTGAAATTTAGTACACAATAGACTACTTAAACACACGAGAAAAGTAAAGTCGCTAGTAAAATCAGATAGCAAAAACAATATACTAAGTGTACCTTTAAAAATAAAACGGAACAAGGAAATTTATATTACGATTTACGATATGAATTAATATCACTTAGAGAAGTCACTATTAGAGAGGAAAATTAATTATATACAAACCTGCCTAATTTTTCATTATGTTTCACTTCATATTTAGTATTCATTTTGCGATCACAAATGATTTATTCAGAGAACACACTTTGAGAACTTCGCCCGAGCAGGCGCGAGGTAGACTGAGTCGCCGGCTGTATTTATAGCTTCGAGTCCTATTTAAAGCTTTACCACACTGCTATTTATCCGAATGAATGCGTTCATATAAGTAGTCGATTCATACAAAATTATCGTTTTAAAAATGTATACGTAAATCGTGCCGTTTTGTTACATTTAAATCACCAAAATAATTATTTTCTTTTATATTAGTAGGTAGATTTTCTAAAACTAACTACGAATGAAATTAAGCTTCCATATTCCATAAAATATAGTAATAAATAAATATAAATATTTTAAATAAAATGATACCTAACAAATTATTTTTTTATTTATTTTTTATTAAATGATACTAATGAATTTACTTGTATGATGAAAAAAAGTTCAAATAAAACAAAAAAAAAACAATATTACCAGCTTTAAACAAAAACAATACTCACAAATATAAAAACGGAATGAAAACAGTGGGTCAATGTTTAAGTAAAAATTTTATTAATTACTATTTACATTCTTACCTTACACATAAGGTAGGCTTATGACTAGTAAAATATACAGGGGACAACGTTTATTTACAAATACAAAACCATATAAATCATTGCCTAATTATGTATTTACAATAAAATATTTCAACATTCACAACAAGCTTTTACTTTAATTTTTATTCTAATGATTACATCAACGTCGACAGTCTTTCTATACAGCGAAGATACGATTTCATTATGAATTAGTTACTATTATAAAAAATATCGTAATTGCACCTTTATTTCATATCTGGAGCATGTATATATTACTCTAGGACCTTAGCTAACAATCTTGTATAATATTGCTTTTTATCCGAAGATCAGTCACGTTGGTTGGCTCAATGTCACACAGATTTCTGAAACAAAAGTAAAACTAATTAAAAAGTTCAAAATTGAAAATGGCATTTTTATTATCGCATATTTTTTAAATTTAATTCACATCACAGTTTTAATTTCTCTATTATGTTAATAAAAAAAATAAAAATATCTCAGATTATTTAAGTTTATGCCCAAAATACTAAAAATAAAAATTCAATGACACATGTCATATCATGAAGTAATTTAGTCGTTTTTGAGTAGTGCTTCAACAAATAAATCAAAAAAGTTTTTAGATTTTTTAGTATACTAAATTTCACCTCTCCGGTAGTTTTCCCGAGGTTGGGTCACAGACAGACACACAAACAAAAATGCTAAAAGCTCGTCCGATTCGTCCTCGGTATCGATACTGATGACAATTTCAATAAAAAAAATCATAAAATATTTAATGTAAAAATTCAATTTAGTTTCATTATATGGTATATACACAAACTCACAAGTGTCGGGCAATCACAAGACGGCGTCGAGCACGGCGAGCGGCGCGCTCTGGTGCGCGGCGCTGATGATGTCCTGCAGGCAGCGCGCGAACTCGTCCAGCACGCCGCGCACCGCGTCCGCGCCCGCGCCCTCCGCCGCCGCCGCCAGCAGGCACTGGCACACCGCCTCGATCACCTCCGTCGTCATGAAGCTGCAGGGCTGCCTGTGCGACCAGGGTGCAAGCCATGTCAAGGTAATTAAGTCCATTATATTATTGAAAAATATGAAATTGCTTTGATTGACATTTAGGAATAGCACAAATGTATTTTGATTTACATGCCTACAATACTCTAGTGCTGTCATGTAATACTATTATATTAATGTTTATATATTATATTTTGAAATGCCAATCTAGACAAAGCCAATTGGGGTGACAGATAAAACTAACATATCACAAAACGGAATTACAATATCGAAATTGTTTACCAATAATATTTGTTTTCACTACCTATGCCAAAATCATTGCGTGATGGCATATTTAAATGGAATCTAAACATTTATATACATTCCCAATCTTATAATATTAAGTATGAGTACACTGTGGCAACACTGACTTGGCGCTGGCGGGCGGCGCGGGGCGGCAGGTGGCGGCGTGCGGCGAGCGCGGCTCCCGGCGCCGCGCGCGCTCCAGCGTCTCCTCCACGTTGCGGCAGCCCACGCACTTGCAGATCGACGAGCACGCTATCTTTGCCTGCAAGGTGGAAAACGCTTCAATTAGTAACATCATGAGATACAATTAGTATAAAGTACTCTCATTCAGAATTACATAATATTATTAGTATAGCTTTAAACCACAGTCGGTATTTCTAGACCGTGCTTAAAACTGTTTTACTAAAATACATTTCTAAGAATTTATTATACAGATGTGTAAGCAAATCTGTATTTAAAAATAATTAAATTTTAAATATATAATTTTAAATACTAATTACATATTAATTTTAGTTCTTTTATAATTATTGCATTGAATAGAATTTAGTATACATATTATATCAGAGAATTTCTTACATCATTGATGATTTAGCATTTTTTAAGAAAAAATAGAATTATCATCATTTCTACACTAACCTCGTAACATTCACAATAATTTTTCAAACATCCACTCCTTTTACAATTACATCCTTTATTATGCCTTCGAATTATATCCGGACCTCCAATTTTCGCTTTTCCAATTTTCGGTCTAAAATAAAACAAACATCGTACAATTAAAATATACTTTTAAAAATAATTGTGCAAATGTATAAAACATATTCATTGGAAAAAAAAAAGGTTACTCTATGCCGTTAAAAACTGAACAGATTTTGATGAAGATACATAGTTAGCATAATAATATTCTAACCTAAAAGCGTTAGGATTCCTTTCTAAACAGCTTCTGATAGCCTTTTGGCGTAGTTCCTCGTTCTCTAGGTTGTTGTGGCAGTTGTTGCAGTTACATTGGTTGCAGAACTCTCCGTTCGCGAAGCAGTCGCAGTACAGTTTGAGGCACTGTGACTTTGTACAGTTACACGCCTTGCGCGGCCTCATACCGAGTTCTGTTGCCACTAGATCTAAACATTTTAAATATTTTATCAATTATGCTTACGGACCGAACAATCTAAAAATAAATAGACATTCTATATATGAATTCTTTTATTGAAATATATGTTCTACAATTTTACTGTCACTTACCAGATTCTGAAGGAGCAGGTGTAGTGGGGGACTGATATGTATTCAGTACATCATTTTCAATGTTCAACAAACTTTTTTGTGAATCATCCTAAACAAACACATTGGAGATAAATGTAATGAATAAAGTATATTTGAATATAAAACACGTTTGCGTAGAACTCGTACGCACGATTCCTTAGCAAAAAACATGTCTCATTAAGTTTGATATTAAGGTAAACAAAAAATATAATAATTAAAATGATATTAATTAGGGAAAAAAACAAAAATAATCCCAAATAAGAGTAAAAAGCATTAAAAAAGCCACTAATATATTATAGTCCGTCAACCAGGACTTGACCACATTTGCCAAGTGGGTGCATTCAATGAGCTTTGCTGATCCCTCTCACAAAGACGGCAAGAGGAAATAAGAGCTGAATACATTGTATAATGACCGTTTTGTTGTGTGCATCTGTTGACGAGTTGTCGTAACTAGAGGGGATGACGATGAGGGGGTGGTCGTCGGAGCGCGCGCTGGCGTCGAGCAGTTCCATACCGTCGGCGCTGTTTTCTGAAGTTGCGCTCTAAAAATGTAGTTTTAGATGATGATAAAAAAAATTGCAAATTATATTTAAACTTTGTAAATGAAAAAAAAATTATCAAGTGTCACTTTTTTTTAGATATTGAAGACAATGCCTATAATATGTTAATAACCTAATTATATTTATTAACATACATATATGTGCATGTTTTCAATATCTTTATTAAATAATTATACTAAAATTAAAGGTAAAATCAAAAAAGTGTAAATCGAAATAAGAAAAATAATTAAAACACTGCACTAAACATTTTACTACAGGCACTTGAGTTGAGTAACATCAATTAAATTTCAACTTAATAAACTCACATGCTGGCCGACTTCTACCTCGGTCTCAGACACCGTCTTCTGTATGAGCTCGCGTAGAGCTGCTTTCGAGTCGACTTCCTCGTCGCTCATGCCGCCCTGGTCCGCGTCGATCGCGAGCGGGTCCACTGCAGGCGACAGTGGCGCCAACAGGCTCTGCGATGATCGCGGTATTTGCTGGAAAACGTATAAAGACATAAAAATATAAGCATATAAAAAATCGACAGTCGTGACCAAAAAATAACCAGAACTACTTATTTTTTGGTCACGACTGCCAATTTTTTGAAGCTTAGAGCCCCCGGAAACAGCGAACTTTCGATCGGCCGATAGTTTGGTTGGTTGCTTAATCAGTATGGAGATGAATGGAAGTTCGCTCATTAGAACGCACTTCCATTCATCAACACACTACGTACTGTTCACTGTTCAGTCAGCTAGACCTTCAGTTTTTTCGACTTTTGACACCGGAGTGTCATGGAGTGGCCGTTACTCTAGTAAGCGCACCCAACAAACCCAACAAATCAAATCAAATCAAAATATTCTTTATTCAAATAGACTTTTACAAGTTCTTTTGAATCGTCATTTTTACATGATTAAACTTTAAATTTAAATTAAATGTCAGCCTGTAAGTCTGGGACTTGGGAGTAAGCTACCACCGACTCGGAATGCTGTTCTGCCGAGAAGAGCCGGCGGGAAACTCAGCAGTTGCTCTTTTCAAAAATATTTAATTACAATATTTATTGCATTACAATGTTTTTCTATTTATCCTACAACAGTTTAGTCGGGCCAGTGTGCGCGCTTACCCGACCAAACTATCGGCCGAACGACAGTTTGCTCTTACGTCTTAATGTGACAGAATTACCCTTTTTTTTGTTTGTACTATACTGCTTTAAAGCTCAGTTTTTGTGTGTTAACACTAGACCCCTGACCTCTTAGTAATGTCATAATCTTATTTAGTTGACTTTTTATTTATCTTTTCAAATGATTTGTTATTTTCTTGGTAAAGTGTATTTGAGAGGACGTTGGAGTGGCGAGAAAACTATAAAAGTCGATGCATAACCGGCATCGGGGGGGTAGTTGTCTCTTGACACTTATCGTGGTAGCATTGTTAGGTCGTTATTCTGTTGGTTTATTTTTTGAAATATTATTATTGGTAGCTTAGTTGTCTTTTTGGTTGGTTTAATTGTGTTTTAGCGTTTTCAGATTCTTAAAATAAATTGAGGTCGATTTAGTAAACTTGTTTTTTTTTAAAAAAAAACTAAATTCTGGTATAAATTCACAAATATATGGTATAAAAAATAAAATTGACTTACTGCAATAGCTTGCATTGTCTTCGGCATCACTGGTGCTATCCTCACCAATTTTTGCTGAGGTTTTGAAGGCACTGAAATTATTAGTTATATTTAAATATAGAATACACAAGACATTCCATCAAAGTATAAAAATCATAGGTAGATAATTAAATTCATGATCTTTAATTATAAATTTAATGAAGAAATAAAATTACATTTGAAAATTTTTTTAGCAAAATATACCTTTAGTGAGGGTTGTATTTTTATTCCCTGCGACCATCAAAGGCTGCCCACTGGCTAGCTTCTCTGCGTTCATTTGAATTAAGTTTCCTGTGCACGATAAAAAATACTAATATGTGAAGAATGCAAAAGGTCTCCGGACTAAACATTACAGCTTCGAAATTTTATTTTTCCCAAAGCGGTGCAAAAGTGGTCCAATATTATTTTGTATTTATGAATACATAATAGAGGTAACAATTTAATTTTTCATTTTCTTACTTTGTGTCATGTCTGCTATTGTTAGAATATAATTAAAGTTTTGAATAATTATATCAAATTTTTTTTTACGAAAAATACGATTTTCTTGTATGGTTGGGACAGTTTTGAACCTCAGATTATCTAGATGAAATTTAACAGGTATAGCACATTAATGAAATATGTATGGTCCCATGAGATAGATATGATTTGTCAATGTTAGTGCCTTGAATTTTAAAAAGATAAGACTTATTACTATCCATTGTTGTTTCATATACACTATATTATAAACTTAAGTATGATAAACACCTTTACTGTCTGCCAACATAAAGGTTTTTGATGGTACGGCAACTAAGGACTTAGGCGCAGGCTTTGTTGTTGCAGAGTTCGTGATTAGACGGAAGTACTGAACCTGAAAAAAAACAGTAGTATTACTGTAAGTTCATTTGTATTTTAGTTTTAGTTATTCATTTCATTACGCAAACATTTTATATAAAACAATTTTTACGCATTTTTTTCGTTGACATACATTTATTTTTGATTCCCAATTTTTGGTATTTAGATCACAGGACAGACTATATTGTCTCATAATCAGTTTTATTTAAAATGTCAAATATTCACATAAATCTAAGAAAATATTTCACCAACATTATTTTTCTGCTCTGATATATATAAACTAAGAGCTGTCTTTCACATCACTCTTGTTTATGGAGATCATTTAGAATCAATGATATTATAAGTAAAAAGGTGTAGATACGTTACCTAAACGACATTCTACCTTCAAAAACGGCACACTAACGCACACATGAATAACTAAAAATATTGCAATAACACTGAACACACTACATTACGATTAGTTGTCAAAATAGGATGGCATGATTCAAGTACCGCCAGTGAAAAAGAGACAAATATAATTTGCGACAGTGCGTCGTCAACGCGTGACTATGTTCAGGTGGGCCAATTAGCCTAGTTTTGGTGTGCCGCTTTTTGAGCGCGTATGACTTATCTACACCTTTTTTCCTAGTATATCAATGTTTAGAATATATTAGTAACTTTATAAAGATTAAATTTTTACTTTCTTAGCAAAAAATATTTTTAAAACCCACATTGCATTATTGCAAGCCAAGCCAACGGATATTTACTTACACCTTTCCCCGGAACATTTATTTCATGGAGTTGTGTGCGTTGCCCATCAACTACCGGGTTACAGTCTTTCATCCCCTATAAGCACAAAATTTGCTATTATAGATATATTATTCAAGAAAAAAAATATTAAATAAATTTAGAAAGTACTATTTTGATAAAAGATTTTATATCTCCTAATATTTTCTACATATACAACTTATAAGCAGTTTTGCACGTTTATTCTTTTTTACTTATATAAAGCTGGACCAGACTAGACGAAACAATGCGTATTTTACAAAGTAAAACATATAAATACATCATAAACATCACAAGGCCTACAAAAATTACCCTACACAAGAATCAAACAATGATAATAAAAAAACCTTACTTGTTGTTTAGTAGGTGCTGGGACTTTAACTATAACATTCTGTGAAGAGGTGGCCGGAATAACTACTTTCTGTTTCCCCGCACTACTGGATGAAGCATCTGTTAAATCATGAAACATGCCAAACACATTGTAGTAAATATACTAAACATGGTATTTTGTAATTGTCCATCAAAAAATAACTTAGTAGACCGTACTACTTTTAAAAATATTGCAAAAGAACTTTATTGTACTATACATGTATATTTAAAAAAATAATTGTAATAATAAATTATATTGAACAAATGAGTGTCGAAATCGAGTGAATTAAATGGGTACAAAATTTTTTATGTTTATTGTAATGATTTTTGTAATTCCCTTTTCATTGGTTTTTGGACATTTTTTATTACTTAAATTGTATAATTATGATGATTAACACAAAGAACACTTACTTAGAGCTGGTGCAGGCATTAATTTATGTGTTGGTGACTTAAGGGAGATGATCTCTTGTTTTTTCGCGAGTTTCAAACCTTGTTTGGACGGTGTTGCAAGTACAACCTGATGAAAATAAATGGTTAGTATTAAAAATAAAAAATATTTTTTTCCTAATTTAATGGTTTAAAATCAAATATTCTTAAGATATTCCAATGAAGTTCAGGTTATTGTAACAGTGTTACTTTTAAAATTTATAAATGAAAATGCATTTAAATCTTAAAGGCATACTTGACATCATTCATAAGACCCATATAATATGGCACTTACAAAAAAAATATATAAAAAGTAAAAACCTTCATTTTTTCCAAAATTCTATATTTTTTTTAATATTAATTATCATTCTCTTATTATTTTGTGAAGAAACCTTATGAACTACTGTCTCCCCTCACCTTATTAGCAAGGGATATGGGCATGGTCTTCTGCTGCATGGTGACAAATGGGCCCTTGCCGCCCACCAGCTTGGTGATGACGGCGGGCTGCTGTGAGCTTAGCTGCGGCTGACCTAGCGACAATCCCATTATAAATGTGACAGTTTGGATGGATATTTGTTACTCAATCATAAAATATAACATGGGAAAAAATATAACGTGGGATAGATTTTAGGGATAGGGATCATATTTTACTAGGAATAAACCCAAACAAAGTGAAGATTTTGATTTATAAGAAAATGGACAAGTATGAGTCTAACTAACACACAAGAATAGAGGTGTTAAAATAATTTAATAGAAACACCATGACAATATAGTAATATAGTAATTATTATATATAGCTTCCAACTCAAGTGGTAGTGCCATGCTTGTTACCTTCGGTAGCAGCCGAATGGGCCGGCACGCCCCGTATAGTACCACTCTCTCACAGAAGACCGGCGTGAAGTGGCAGCTATGCTGTCGCGTTTCGTCCGGTAAGTGTGAGTCCGGGAGGCCCACTCACCATCCTTCCTCCCGTCCTTCTCCCTCCTCCCTCCCTCCCTTTCCTGAAAGGCCGGCAACGCATCTGCAAGCCCTGTGGTGTTGCAGATGTCCATGGGCGGAGGTGATCACTTACCATCAGGTGAGCCTCCTGCCCGTTTGCCCCCTTTGTCCCATAAAAAAAAAAAAAAAAAACTATTAAATCCTGGCAATAATAAATTACTGACACTTAAAAGAATGTTATTATTTTTAGTAATGTTATTTATATATTTTAATATTATACTCACCTTGAACGGCTATTAACTTTGTCATAACTGGCTTATTCTGAGACCCACTGGCACTCTTTGTCGCAATTAATTGCGCCTGAAATATATTTTTTCATTATTATAAATAAACTTTCCAACTTAATTACCATATTATGAGATATTTTATAAATATTTTTTTAATTTTTCCCAATCTATCTGATAATAGCTATAATAATTCATAGATAATTTCAATAATAAAAGGTTTTAAGGAACTTTTAGCTTAATTCAGATTTTATACATAATAAAATATGTACGTCAATAGTTTTTTGGATATTTGTATACCTGTCGGACTGAATTACATTACAATTTACAAGAAAACCAAAGCCAGATTTTGATGAAATTTGATATTGTGATAGCTGGGTATTCTGGGTAAATATATAGAATACATTACAGACTGACGGGTCTTGCTACTTAAATATAAACGTGTTACCTGATCAGGATCTGCTCTGAGATACTGCACATTTGGTATTGACCCAGATGCTGAAACTAGTTTGATTTTTTGTGACCCAGATGAAGGTACCATTATAAGTTGTTTGCCAAATTGAGCTAAAAGAAAAATATTTTTTTTAAACAAATCATTTCTATGCAAAAACTAAAATATAATTTTTAGTTATAAAAATATTAACAGAAAATAAATAAATAAAGCTATCTTGTAACTATGATAGTATAAATTAAAAATATATCCTTACCTACACCTACAACAGTGTTTCCTTTAGAATTAGTAGATAGCGCACTTATTGGTACTTTCTTTACCAAGCTACCGCCTCCTGTATTTGCTATAAATGCGACAGGTTTAGGAGCTATTGCAGGTTGTTTGCTTAGGAAGGGCTTAGCTACGAGTTTTGGAGGCTTTGGAGCAATGGCAACTTGACGGGGCACTGTTAATTGTGCTGATTCATTCTTTTTATTTGTACGCATTGAGGACATTGTCTGAAATTAAAATATGATACAGTATATTTTTAAATGCTATGCTAAGTTTCATTTAGTTTATAACTAAATAAATGTAACATTTCTAGTTTAGTTAAAAATATAATTCATATTACCGTAACAGCAATAACTTTGTGTGGAATTGGCTCCTGCTTAATTGTATCCAATACTTGTGGTTGAAACTGTATCATTGAGTCTGCTTGACTTGATATAATTTGTTGTTGCTGCAATTATACTAAGTATTATAAAACTATAACTAGAAGTAATGATTTTGCACAATTACTAAATATTGTTTGTGTAAGCTTATTTTTGTAAATATTTTATTCTATAATATAAATAATTTACCAAAATAAATTCTATATAAAATTATAATTTCATAAAAATACATATTAAGAATAAAATTGAAATAAATTAGAGTTAATATTAAAATTTGTAACAATTATACTCCAATATATACTTACATTTGATTCAACGGTGGTAGTCAAGCCAGTAGTTTGATCACTTTGCACAGAATACTCTTGAAGGGAAAATTGATCCCCCATAAAATCTGAAAGTTTCCACATAGTAAACAAAGAAACTCAAATATGCAAAGTATTGATTATCATTCCTAAATTAGAGAGATCAGATTTAATATGTTATTCATATAATTAATTATACTAAAACTACATGATGTTTACTTACCAATAATTTCTTCACTACCAGTGTCCATGAGCATAGGTTGTTCTTCATTATGCTCAAATTCCATTGGAATACTTTCCTCATGGCCAGAATATTCCAAAGTTATATCATTTTGGTTCACTATAGAATCTTCAGAATGCTCAAAATCAACCTATTTTCAAAAAAAAATACAAAATTATAATATATAGAACTTTTTCATACTGCAAAAAAATTTTGTCATTACAATAAGTATTTATAAACATGTTAACATATAATTTATATTATATTTAAAAATACTGAGAGAATTAATAATGTTCTCCGACCGATTCCGGCCATGGCGGCCAATCTCATTGAGACAAGCCAACTACGCAAGAGATATTATAGTGCAAAAGTGTACGCGCAGACACAACTGCACTCTCTGTTCCTATCACTCTCATACTCCAGTGGGACGACTACTCGACACGACCAGTGAGAGTTAAGGCGCAGGACCGACGGCTTTACGTGCTCTCCGAGGCACGGGGGTGACACACCGCCAACTTCCCAACTCCGGGCTATTGCTGAGACTTACTAAACAGAAAGACTCAATAATTAAACTTGGCCCGACCCGGGACTCGAACCCAGGACCTCTCGATGTATGACCGTACATGCTAGCCACTACACCACCGAGGCAGTTACTGAGAATTACACTTTATATAAAGCTGAGATAAAACCACAATACAGAAAATAAATTCAGAAAAATTCAAAAAAATCTTGAATATTACAAATATTTACCCCCATAGCACTCTCTAAGTTCAAAGAGTCATCTAAGTTGTTATCCATGGTGCTAAGCAGTTATTTTCCACTATGATTAATGTTTTATAGGGCTTCTTTGAAATATTTATGCAATAAAAATATAAAAAATCTGAACATTTTGGAGTTCAAAAGAGGCCGCCATTTTAGCTTGTCAAATAATCCCAGCCTCTCCCGCAGGTCGCCACGGTTTAAAAACAAATTGTCATAAACAAAAAAACACTTTACCACAACAATTTAATAACTCTAGTTTAAAATATTTGACTTTAAATAATAGTTTAAATACATTGTATGCGTTTGCACTAGAAATAACACTGCATATTTTTATTTATTTTAAACAATTTTACTCAAAAACCACATAAAATTATATGGCGCTTGTTTTAATTTTGTACTTATGTCAAATTACAGACATCCAACATAAAAATGGTAAACTCTATACGTCTATGGTTCTAAGCCACGTTCAAGTTAATAGTTTAATATTGTTTTGTTTTCGGACTCAACAATGAAAGGTAATTATTTTTTTATTCATCTCAATAATCTATATATTCATTTATCTCTAAAACTCAGTTTCATATAATTACTAATAAAAATTCATATAGGAATGTATAATAAAAATAACTACTACTACTTACACAACGGGAATATATTATAAAATTATTGCCAATGTTATTTTCTAGAATAATTTAATAATTATTCACTACAATCGTCAAAGATAAAATAATTTGTAGCTATAAACAAGCGTGCCAGTTGAGCACAGATTACCTACTTCGCCAGTGTCACGTAGAAAAATAAAATAAAAAGCTGACATCGGTTTCAGCATGGAGATTAGAGAACAGGAGGACCTTCGCCCTAGAATGTAGTGTCTCAGAAATATTGTCAAACTAAGGAGGCGCTGCGATCGCTATGTTGTCTCAATGCCTAACTTCACGTTGTCACAATAGTGAATAGTGACAATACTCATAAACAGCTAACTTCACAAATACTACTTACCGAAGACAGCGCGTTATAAATTCTACAAATTTTTAGGGACAGGCGGGTAAATGGTAATGCTTTAGAGTTTAGTATGAAGCGATGGTTCTCCTGGTCTCTAACCTCCATGGGTTTCAGTGTCATTTTTGACAACTGCAAAATATAGAACTGAATAATATTGCAATTTCGGTTCAACTGTTATCATAATATTTGAGTCTAATCAAAGAAGTAAGAACTAAGAAGTAAAATAACAATAATGCTCATCAATTTGCAAAGTGTTCGTCAGTATTTAACTGAACTTCGAAATTCAGGAGGATTACATAAAGATCAAGCCGAAAAGTAACAATGATTTACCCTATTAAATTATTAAAATTGGATATTGAGGATAACCAATTTGCACGTTACAATCTTTTACTCTTTGTTTCAGGTACCGTAATGTATTGCTAGAGATACTGAAACATCCTGAAGGTGAACTCGCAGAATGTCTAAAAGCATTTGTAGAAGCAAGTATGTTGTCTATAATATGTTATAAATCAATTTGTGTTCGTTAGTTTCGCTATAACTCATAAACGGCTAGACCTATTTCAGTAATTCTTTTTATTTTGTTTTGTTGGGGATGTCTCCACATTAGTTTGACTATAAAAAAATCACATTTATAAAATACATTATTTTCTTCTATTCCATACTAATTCTGTTTTAGTCTATTTTTTTAATATTATATTGGTGTTAAACCATATAAAATAAAACAAGGTAACTATTTCTAATCTTAATTATTTTTAATTATATATGAAAAATGTAGTTAGGTATAAGTTTATGTTAAATACTTTTTTTGTAAAATTTTAGTTGTTAATGAAAATGTAAGCCTGGTAATATCCCGTCATCTCCTCACTGATGTCAGTACACATTTAGCTCTATTACCTGATAATGTTTCACAAGAAGTATCACACTTTGCTTTAGATGTGATTCAACCAAGGGTCATATCTTTTGAAGAACAGGTAAATGTGCAATATAATTAAAATACTTTTCTACTGTTATCATCATATTTGTTGTATTAAGATTTTCTTAAATGTATTTTAAAGTGCATGTTATATTTTTGATGATTATTTAATTATAGGTTGCTAGCATTAGACAACATTTGGCTGATATATATGAACGCAATCAAAATTGGAAAGAAGCTGCCAATGTTCTAGTTGGTATACCATTGGAGACAGGACAAAAGTATTACTTCTTTTAAATTTATAACATATTTTTAAATATAGTTAATAAAATTATATTATATTACTAAATGTTATTACATTATGTAAAAGTTTTTTATTTTTTTTTCAGACAATATACAGTAGATTATAAATTAGAAACATATTTAAAGATAGCAAGACTGTATTTAGAAGTGGATGATCCTGTGCAAGCTGAGGCATATGTGAACAGAGCCTCCTTATTGCAAGCAGAGACTACCAATGAACAACTGCAAATATATTACAAAGTTTGCTATGCCAGGGTTTTAGATTATAGGAGGTATGAATAAAATAAAAATTATCTTTAACCCTGTAGCAGATACCAATATTAAATTTAAGCAAATCAAAATACTTATATAATTATAAATATAAAAATATAAATTTAATATAACTACTTCATACTTCCACAACATTTTTCCAATGTATATACCCCTTAGTCACACATAAAGAATTTTATTTATTACAAGTTTTTCCTCTTGATTCATATAGTGATAGATTTTATGATAAATTAAAATTGAAGAAGTCATTGCATTTTTATGTTAATATAAATTAATAGACTATTATATATTTATATTTAAAAATCCTCATTTTATGTTACATGTATTCTTTAATTGAAATATATTATTTGAATTTCTAAAGGAAATTCATAGAAGCAGCACAGAGGTACAATGAATTATCATACAGAAATATCATACATGAGGATGAGAGGATGACGTGTTTGAGGAATGCCCTTATTTGCACAGTTCTAGCTTCTGCAGGTAATGTATAAGAAATATGAAGTAGTTATTCCATTATTTATTTATTTATTTTTTTGTAAAATGAAAATTGTCTTTGACATGTTATCTCTAATAACATTTATTATTTTGATGAAAGGACCAAAATACTTTTCTAAAACAACCAACCATTTTTTCCATCCTTCTAAAATATTTTAAACTAGCAAACACGGCCCGCTGGACATATAAGTTATTATAAATTAACCGGTTTTTATAATTCTTATAAAATAAAAGAAGCCTAAGTCACTCCTTATAACATTAGCTATATAGAAGTGAAAGTCCTGTCAAAATCGTTCCAGCCGTTTCAGAGATTAGCCAGAATAAACAAACAGACTGACAGACAAAAAAAAATAAAAAACTGATTTCAATATGTAAGTACTGTCTATACTTTCATATGCATTTAGTGAAAAGCTGTTAATATGAAATTAAAAACAGACAATTTAATTTATATGTACTGTATATTTTACTTTTACAGGACAGCAAAGATCTCGAATGTTAGCAACTTTATTCAAAGATGAGCGTTGTCAGCAACTGCCAGCATACTCTATACTAGAGAAGATGTACCTCGATCGCATCATTCGTCGCTCTGAGCTACACGAGTTTGAAGCTTTGATGCAAACTCACCAAAAGGTACAATAATACATTTGATAATCTGTGTGTTTCAAATTCGTTCAAAAAAGAACTCTAATAATAACTAAATTCTCCAGTTATCTAACATCAGCTGTATGATAAACAATTAAAGCATAACATGACTTCTTTAGTGGTAGTGCCATGCATGTTACCTTCGGGTAGCAGCCGAATGGGCCGGCACGCCCCGTATAGTACCACTCTCTCACAGAAGACCGGCGTGAAGTGGCAGCTATGCTTTCGCGTTTCGTCCGGTAAGTGAGAGTCCGGGAGGCCCACTCTCCATCCCTACTCTCGTCCTTCTCCCTCCTCCCTCCCTCCCTTTCCTGAAAGGCCGGCAACGCATCTGCAAGCCCTGTGGTGTTGCAGATGTCCATGGACGGAGGTGATCACTTACCATCAGGTGAGCCTCCTGCCCGTTTGCCCCCTTTGTCCCATAAAAAAAAAAACATGACTATACATTTTGCTCAGTTTGTAGTGATCTTGCTTGTTATATCACCAGATTCGAGTCCCACTGAGGGCATTCATTTGTGTGATGAGATCGAACGTTTGTAATCCAGTCATGGATTTTTATATTTATAAAATTATTTATTTAAAGTTATATAGTGTGTAGAGTTTAAATATCTGGTATCTATAACACAAGCCTCGTAGTTTACCATGAAACTAGCGCGCCGGAAAGGCTATTTACTAGTATTGCTCGCGGCTGTTCCCGCGATTTTAAAAGATATTCATCAAATCAAATTTCATCAAAATCTATCCAGTGGGTTTCTCGTGATACCGTCACAGACAGATAGACAAAAATTCTAAAAAAAATGTGCAGTACATTCGGCCTTTGTATCGTTCGACAAGTTAAAATTTTATTATATACCGTACAGACCTTTTATTTAATAACGGTGTCTGTATATGTAAGCAGGCGACGACGTCGGACGGGTCGTCGATCCTGGACCGCGCGGTGTTCGAGCACAACCTGCTGTCGGCCAGCAAGCTGTACAACAACATCACGTTCGAGGAGCTGGGCGCGCTGCTCGAGACGCCGCCGGCGCGCGCCGAGCGCATCGCCTCGCACATGATCAGCGAGCAGCGCATGAACGGCTACATCGACCAGATCAGCGCTGTCGTGCACTTTGAGAGTGAGTTCTGCACTATTTTTTGTTATTGTTCACATTTGATTTGCCAAAAAATATAGTAGATGTAATCTTAGGAAATTTGAAAATTTTGTTTTTATTTTATTTGTATTTTGGTGCTACTTCTTTATTGGTGTAAACTATAGCATATAATTTATTAGATATCTGAATGCAAGTGCTATCATCAGATTGACTGTGGTGCATTTTAAAAGCGAGTGTTCTGTATATTTTTTTCATACTCATTTGATACCATAGACATATTATATTTTAATTGCACAGATTTGTAATAGAATATTTTGTAAAAATGTATTCGCCTTATAGTTTCACTTCATAGCGCGTTTAAACTATTAATCATAATTTGTTTGAACCAGCTCGTGAAATCCTACCGCAATGGGACAAGCAGATTCAAAGTCTGTGCTACCAGGTCAACGGCCTCATAGAGAAGATCGCGGCCGCCGAGCCCGAGTGGATGGCCAAGATCATGGAGGAAGAAATGATCCAGTAGATTAAGCTAGGAACTGTGTATCTCTTAATATATACTTATTACATTAATTAAAAATTTTTTGAGTATATTTTTATTTTATTATAAAAAATACCTGAGGTACTTCTGTGAAGATGTGTAAAAAATAATAAAATAGTTATTTTTAGATACACTACCCGTATGTATGTATTATGTAATAATAAGACTCCTAAATTCTAATCTATACTTTTACCAAACGGGACTTGCAGGCGGAGGGCGTAACCAAATGTCATTCTTACTTTTAACCTCTTTTGAGTTAGGAAACGCGGCGTTAGGTTCGACGAAGAACAGTAATTTAACACGAGATGGCACTACAGAATTTTCTGACTTTGAAACCGTTTATCAAACAGTTGGATACAACCATTGTATGCAACTGGCACACCTAGAAGCCACTAAACAAGCGTTGAATAGAGTTGTTCTTTGGATACTATCGTCTATATATAAATGGCATCACCCACGGTATCGATTTCGTATCCGTTATGTTATATATTAAATGAAATGTGACGCAATGCAAGATTTCCGCATTGCGGGACATAGTGCCTCACTGCTGATGGACCATGCGACATGCGCACTCGTGCGATCCAAATCAATAATTTAAAATATAAAGTTAATTTTCAGGTTCTTTTTACTTCATTATACCTTTACACTGTTTATAGTTAATCTATTTATACAATATCAAGCAAAAATGTAATGTATCAAACAACAACTTTATAAGTCAAACTAGGGGCGTGGAATTGAAAAATGTTCAGAATAATAGACCATATAACTTCATTAAAATTGCATTCATGATTATACGATAAATATGAATTTATAATTTTAAGTACTCCTTCAGGGCAGTCCAGGTCCTTCGTACCCCCTGAGATTTTATCAAACAAACATTGATCTGAATGATGAACAAGATAGAAAACAGGATTATAGTAAAAAAACAAACATGTTGATTCCAACAGACTATTCATTTAATTCTCAATTAATCAATAGGATACACACCATAGGTGCTTATTTACAAGATGATACAGGCATTGCAAATAAGGTTCATTTAATAAAAATTATATTGCAATAGAGGGTCGAAGAGTGCCGACGTACACGAGACGATAATAATCATGAAGGAGCTTGTCTAATACATATTTGATATAGTAACGACTTGCTCTGTGAATGCAGCACTTGAAGAAGGATGATTCGATTTATGACATTGTTTTTAATAATAATAACAGTTAAAGTGGCTTTATTTATCTACATGTCTAAAAGCCGGCTGCTTGTAAATGCTTAGGGTTCGAGCTCGAGAGCGACGCCGACCTTGTGGCCGCCGGCGTTGAAGTTCTGGCCGTCGATGGCGGCCGACAGGGTGAGGGTCACGCCTGAAACAAACATTACATTGGCTTATGTTCTAGCTCTGAATGTTAATATTTATGTGATACAAGTAGAAGTAATCTACGATAAAATATCACTATACAACATTTTATTAATTTCTGTTATTCTGAGTCATTTTAGTGACAAATAACTCGATTCACATTTATATTAGTAAAATATCTTTCCTGTTTTGCATACATAACATATAACAGGTTTATCAGTTTTTCTAGTATGATGTGATGCATAAAATTATTACTTCAGTGAGATTTACAAAACATTAAGAGCATTTTTCTATTACATAATGCAATCATACATCATAATATGTTGACATTATACTTAGATAGCAAGATTATAGATGTGACAGAAACAATGATAATAATAATCCTGATAATAAATGAAGTGATTTAAGGTTCTCAATATAGGTGTTATGAAAGAGATATTTTAATTTTTGACAACTTTTTACTTTAGTGTTATTTTAAGAAATTAAATATTTTAATTCTTTATTGGCTTATTAATGTATACCTCATATTTTAATATGATAAAATAACATAAGAAGACACTATAATTAGTATATTTTTATATTTTTTTTATGAACATAATAATGTATAATGGGATAATAGTATATACAGCATTAACCTAAAGGTTGATCTATGAGAAATACTTTGTTTATATCATAAAAAAAAATGGTTGCCTGTAAAGTCGGTTTTACGGGCGAAGATTTTACGTGACAACGTCTTTTTCTCGGTAGAATATTTATTGATATGAATATAATTAAATTGCACAATAGGAACAAGGAATTGAATGAAAATAAGAATTGCACAAATTTTAACTATAGAAATATATTTTAATAGTTGAGTGGGAGAGAGACGCAAGGCATTCGGCGGGCCTCTCTCTCGTTCGGTGACTCATCGTAACGTTACCGAGCGTTACACTTTTTCATAAGTGACTCCCAACCTAACCTAATTTAAGACGTTGTCACGTCAAAACTAAAAAACTCACCTGGGCGCAGTTTTTGTTGGTAACCGAGTCCAATGAGGGACTTATTGTTGATCTTGGCATGGAGGGATGCATCCTCGTCAAGTGCGAACTTGGCACCAACACCAAAGAGGGTGTCCGAAGAACCAGATGTCCACTTCATGCTGACTCCACAGTCCAATTTGTCCGATACCTTCTGGTAGATGGAGCCACCAAAGTCCTTGCCATTATCACTGTAGAAATTTCATATAATTTTGAGTTTTCTTTGTTTGTGTTTATGTATATTGATTGTTTATGTAAAATTAAAGCCTAATCTATAGTAATTTTGATAACAATTTAAATAAAATGCTCTTAAAATGAAATGGACTTAATACTGTATTACATAATGTTAAAACAAAACTTGACTCAATTACTGGAAGACTTAACTACATTTAGTCAGTTTTAACTTGAACTAGTTTGCTAAATTGCCATAGCATTATGTAACTTCATGAAATCAATACACATATGACAACTACTGCATTGTCTTTGTTACTGGGTCAATGATAACTGTGTTTATTTTAATGCATATGAATTTGATACCTTTATGGACAGTTTTTTAAGAACAAAGTGTAACTGGATATGCCAGTATTTATTATATTTTGCAACTTTAAGCAGCATAATTTATCATTTGAGGTATTTTTTTTGAAACCAAAAAGAAGTAGACTCTCATGAACTCAAAAAAACATAATATATCGTACACATTGGTATGCAGCGCGAAGTCATTAGTTTGGTAGCCAAAGGCAAAGTTGTTCTTGGAGAACTTCGCCTTTTGTGTGTCAAACTGTGTGTTCGCACCAGCTAGCCATCCTTGGTACTTGAGCACGGCAGCAACATCGACTATGGGTCCTGCCAAGTCGAGGTCCAAGTTGCTGTTAATAGCTACTGTTTCATTGGAGAATTGGGTCTTCAATTTTCCAGACTTGCTTCTACAAAAGAAACAACACATATAAATGTAACTTGACATATGTTCAATTCAATTCTCTTGTTAATGGCTTCAAAGCGTGCCAGTTGAGCACAGATTACTTTGCCAGTGTCTTAACATATTAAAGTACTATTTCAACAGTAGTTTCAATTTTAAGTAGTAGTTTTATAGAGTATTCTGTAAATACATTTTTGTTAAGCACTGCCTTCCATACTACTTTTTTATTAAAATTAACTGTAGTTCTGGAGATGTTGAAAGGGAATCAAAAATCAAAATACACAGGCAAAAATATGAAAATATAAAATTATTTTAATGCAGTTTTAATCTCAAATTACCCTGTCTGTGGTGCGAAGGTACCCTCGAGTGTAACCTTAAGTCCAGCTGCAATCTTATCCTGGATTGTAATGTCTGTGGCCAAAGTGTTGTCAGTGTTCCATTTTTCTGTAAATGTCAGGCCATAGTCTTTCACGGCATATTTAGATGAAAGACTACCAAAGACCTATAAAACAAGCAAAATTCAAGAAACTTAAATAAGTATAGTATAGTTATTAAGACTTGTGACACATATTTAATTAATTTTAGCTCATGTTAAGTTGATATATACCACAAAGAGAAAATGTCATATAATTACCTTTCCACTTTCTTGGTTGGAGACAATGCCACTGCTGAATTCAACTCCAGACTCGCTCTTGGTCTTGAGATCAAGTTTGAAAACTCCAAAATGGTAGCCCTTAGAGAAGACATCATTGGCCTTCTTTCCAAGATCAGCATAGTAGGGGGGAGCCATTTCCTATTAGAATTATGAACATTTTAATAAAATTAATAGTTGAAATTAAGTATGCGTAAAATATCTGCTTTAGCAGATTACGCCAGCGGACAATGAACTTTGCTTTTGTGATAATCTTATTGAGCTTTTATTTAACGTTATCCTTTATACAACCTAGTTCTTTATTAAACTTTTTATTAATCAAAAAAGGTTTGCATAAAAATTAGTACCTACATAATGCCAGATGGGTCAGGGTTGATAAATTTTGCAATATACTATTTACAAGCCATATTACCGCGACAGTATTACATAACATCGAAGGATTAGTGAGCCAAAAGGTAAATCCATGATAAAAATGCTGCTTGTACGTTATAAATCTATTACAACGGTAAACCACAAATTTTACGGTGACCGTAAACTTGACCTTTGCTTTTTTAAAAAGATACTAAAGTAAGTTGTAAAGGAAAAATCACATGCGAAAGAATACTTCACAATTATTATTAAAAAAACGTTATTTTGTGACATTATAGAATAAATGTAAGGCGATGTCGAGAAAATAGATGTTTTCAAAGGATATTCATCGATTTGCTGCAGATTCCTCTATAAAATAATTAATAAATCACGTGTATGACGTAGATACTTCCCGGCTAATACAAATGCTTGTAACCTAATAAGAAATTGTAATATAATAATCCTACTAGAAGTATATAGTACAATTAAATCCTATATACTTACTGTATATTATAATTATTCACTAATTGAAATAATGTACGTAGAATTCAGAGAATTCTTGGCAGTAACTTCACCTCTTGCTCTTGTACCGCACCACAAGACAGTTCTAATTTCCCAAAGTAACAGCAAGAGGGCGCTTACACCGGATATAACGTTATTGATGTAACGAAAACGCTTTTATTTATTAAAATAGTGACTATTCTTTATCATATAATATCATATTACTTAAAATATATTAATAAAATAAATTCAATATTATTATTACTATTAAGGTGTGATTTTGCACAAAATACATTTTTTTTATTTAAAATAAGAAGGAATTTGACTTTCGTAAGCCTTTGGCAGCCTATACAGACGTTATAAAACAATGGTGGTTTTAATTTTGATTAAATTAAATTTATCATACTTAGCATAAAATATTTATTAAAATCTTTTTATTAGAAAATATCTCAAAATTTAATTTGATTACTAAGAAAATGGAAAATAGTATAGCGCTAAATTTAAATTACCATTATTATTTTTTTTATTTTTAAGCAGTTTATTATTTGGTCTTTTATATAAATACCATGGAGATTAGAAACCTCCATGATAAATACGTTGCACTTATATTTTTTTAATTCCTATGACATTATATTTTAACCACCGAACTAAAAGCAAGAAGGGCCCTGGGCTTGAAAAACGTGGCATAACTGTGAAATTACACAACCTAACCGACAAATAGATGTTGTCTCTTTTACTCCCGAGTAAAACTAAGCGTTCGTTCTCTTCCACTCAAAATTACAGAATATTGTTTCAATGGAGAATGGTGTGCGCTCACGCCTTTCAATGTGAATACAATTTAGAGCGATCGGAGTACTGTAGGGCCCTTCTTGCTTTTAGTTCGTTGATTTTAACTAATATTTTGTAAATAATATCTAACCGGACACCATAATCTTTTGTTTAGATAAAGCTGATTTTCTTGTTCTTCATTTTTTTCTTCTTCACACGGGCAATCAATCCGATGACCAGATTCATCTTTGCATATTACCATTTGACCCATTGAACCATCCTAAAGAATATGAGCATTTCATATATTGCATTCAATTGTTAATAAAAGAAAAGAAAATTACATAAAAGACTTACGGATCGAAGACATGGCACTGTTTCTTTGATAACTGCGGCATTAACTATGGGAAGTTTAAGACATTTTAATAATATATTACCACTAAACACATTTGTCAAGTCAAGAATCTCGCTAATAATATACATAACTAGGAAAAAAACATTTATAAAATAGTAAATTTCTAATATTTTACTGACATTATTGCAATAAGTCTAGATTACTAGAAAATTTGAATTATATAAATCTATGCGGCCTATTAAACTTATTACTCACTATTTTCGATGTTGTACAAAATGCAATGTTATGATTGCCAGATTTGATCTGATAAAATGGTCGATGAATTGCATAGGAACTGCATGCACTGACTATCTATAGGTAAACAATATTATAATAAGTGGCTGATAACAATGTTTTGGCTTGTCGGTCTTATTTGACAAGATGTTTTTATTAATCCAACGCAATATTAATTAAACTTCCTATCTGTACCTATAGTATATTATCTTAGTAATAAAATGTATACTGTATATTGTTTTGATTAATAAAATTAGTGTCTTTGTTAGATATTTAGGTAAGTATATTAATTAATTTATGATTTATTTGTGGGGAAACTTTCATTCCCTATTCCAAACCCTTACAGCCCTTTTTTCGCTTAGAAAATAGCCCATGGGGCCATGTCCTTTCTCAAGTTTTAGACTATCTGTTTATTAAAATTTAATTTAAATCGGTTCAGTAGTTACGGCGTGAAAGCGCAACAGACAGACAGACAGAGTTACTTTCGCATTTATAACAATAAATTTAAGTATCATAATATTATATCGGCGAAGATATTAATGTACCAAAAATAACAAAACCTAACCTAACGATTGTTATTGTAGAATAATATCCTCCCGACCGATTACGACCCGCGGCGGCCAATCTCATTGAGAGGTAGCCTGCGCAGGAGGTATTATTAGTGCACAGTACGCGCAGACACAAGTGCATTGTCATATTCAGGTGGGACGACTACTCGTCACGACTTTACGTGACTTTACGGGATGCGGGTGACACACCGCCAACTTCCAAGCTCCAAGCTATTACTAAGACTTACTTTAAATAGAAAGACTTAGTAATTAAACTTGAACAGCCCAACTCCCACCCGGGACTCGAACCCAGGACCTCCGGATGTGCGACCGTACATGGTAGCTACTACACCATTGAGGCAACAGGTTCAATATAATTCGAATAAAATATGTACTCGTAAATAGATAGTGGTACTTAGATAGTAAATCTTCAATTCATAACAATATTTTTGTATAACAATAAGTAATTTCTGGAATGAATTCAAAATCCCGCACAATAGGTAATATTATATGCGTTAATGAACATCGCTACAAAAATAATAACAAATGAGATGCTAGAGCTCGGTATAGTATGATCCGGATAACGTTTCTCGAATGGTCGTCGGCGGTTGGCTTATTTTAGGACAAACCAAATGTATATGAACGCTTCAATCTTCGCTCGGCATTCTCTGAGTGCACTTTATACAACGTTGAATAAACATTCGCTAATTAATTATAATGGCCAATGTTTGTCACTATGACGTTTTAAAAAATGAAAAATACGGTCGATATTTGATCGCAAATAAGGATCTAGAATGTGGCGAGTTGATATTTACAGATGTACCCATTGCTGTTGGACCAAAACCAGGCAAGTATACTAGTACACGGCTCAGATTATAACACAATGAATGTGAAAATCTGAGTATGTTTTTTTATTTTAAATACAAAACTTTCCAAATGCAATAAAACTTAGGTATAAGGGATACCTTTATATATATATATATATATATATATATATATATATATATATATATATATATATATATATATATATATATTAGTAAGTAGGTCAAGCACAATAAGACATAATATAGTTAAAGCATGGACCAATTCCTACTAGAAAGTGCCAGATGGTAATTGGGAACACAAATCCTGAGAGCAGCCTCTCGTCAAAATACTTCTATAATACTAGTTGTTAAAAAATAATTATAATTCTAATTGATTCGAATTAGATCATCGTTTTTGGAAAATCTGCTTAAAATCTTCTTTATTGTCAATGCAGAGGCCGTGTGTATAGTTTTTAGTATTGTTCTCTGTCTGTTCGTGACCGCTTCACGAGAAAAGTACTGTTTGGTATCTAGATAACCGGCTCCACGTAAGAGTATATGATACTTTTCACTATGAAAACGTGAAACCTATCGCATTTCTGAGAAATCTATTCAAACCGTGTTTTGTATTACGAGTAGTTACTATAACGTGTGTGTTACTATAACGTGTTTTGTATTACGAGTAGTTACAGGAACTCGCGCTTCGCTCGGGTACGTCCCTAGATTTAGCGCGAGAGAAGCCGCGGGTTCCGCTAGTAAATGTGTAATAAACTTGACAAATTATATACTAAAACCTTCCTCGAGAGACAAGAACCCAAAGAGTATAGATAATATAGAACCCCTCTATCCATTGATCAAAACAGCATGAAAATCGGTGCAGTAGTTTTTAAGTTTATGGTGAACAGACAAACACGGCGGAGGACTTTTTTATAATATGTAGTGATAGGGTTGAGTGTAAAATATATCTGTGATATCCAATTGCCCAGTTCACAGATATCCTAATTAATGTCAGTTTTTATGCCTATAATGTACCTATTGATTAGTAAATATCTTTTAGATTCGCCACCGCTTTGTCTAGCATGTTACTGTCCAGTAGAAAACACGTTATGTTCACGTTGTTCTTGGCCGATATGCAGCACTGAATGTGAACAGTCAAAACAGCATGTGCCCGAATGCGAGGTATTCGCTGAAGCAAAAGTACGCTTTCAACCTGTTGAAGATTGGACTGTTAGCGCTCCTCAACTGGATTGTATAACTCCACTAAGGTCAGTTTTACCTTTTAATTATATTTATATTTTATAATTATATTTTTTTAAAATATTTTATTAATAATTTTAATTCCAAGTCTCCAATTAAAAGGTACATTTTACTGTAACTGTAAGCCTAAATCACACCACGCTGGGCAAAACCCCTCTATTTCTAGATAGGTACATTTTATATAGATTTTTTTATAACAGGCTCCTAATGGCTAAAGAAAATTATCCAGAACGATGGACGCACGAGGTCGAAGTGATGGAGACTCATACGGAAGAGCGCAAGAAAAGACCCACCTGGGAAGCCGACCAAATAAATATTGTCAACTATCTGATCGATCATTGCAAACTTGGAAAGAAATTTTCTAAAGAGTTGGTGGAACAAGTCTGTGGCATTTTAGAAGTAAGTAATAATATATTATTTAATAATTTAATGGCTTCCAGGAGTGCCAGTTGACTTCGCCAATGTCGCGTAGAATGGAGAATGCACGTTATATATAAACTGATCGGTGAATATGAAAAAAGCAAACAGTAACAGTACGAAGGGGATCAGGCAATAGTCCACCGCGCTGGCCTAGTGCTTGTTGGAAGACTTCACATGTCTTACGAAAACTTGCTAGGTTTTCTCAGACATACAGGTTTCCTCACGATGTTTTCCTTCACCGTAAGACAAGTGGTAATCACTAATCAGGATAGAAATGATTCGCACATGAAAATATCAGAGGTGCGAGACCCGGATTTGAACCCGCAACCCTAGGTTATACATGCGAGCGCGTTACCGCTGGGATACCACTGCATATCATAATATATTATGTGTGTATTATGTATCGTATATTGCCTCGTAAATTTTGTAATTTCGGGTTTAGGATTCGCTTTAACAACGGGAATGTTATATCAACTTCTTTCATTGCCTTGTTAGTTCTTAGTGAGTTAGTATGCTTTTTACGCAGTCACATTTTACAATATTTATAAATTATATTTTAGTTGGATTTGTTGTCATTTTTCTGAGAAAAAGAAAAAACATATTATGAAGAATAGGTAGAGGTCCTGTACCAACGTCCGGGCTCCGGCGTTCGTAAATCCGTTTTATAAATATCCGTTTTATAAATATTTATTTCAAAAAGTGTGATAAGAGATATTAATGGAAATTTTTATTTTGTTACATTGTCAGGTAAATGCTGTGGAAATTCCTTCGCGAGGTGGTTTTAGTATACGTGCGGTGTATCCTCGCCTGGCCATTGCCGCACATAGTTGCGTACCGAACATCATTCATACCATACTTCACAATGACTATGAGTATGATTTCTTAATTAAATTAATCACAAATATAATGGTTAAATGCCGTTTAGATTTTTTAACAAGCAATTTAACACTTCTATTGCAGGGTACAAGTTCGAGCTGCAACTTCTATAAAAATTGGTGATCCCTTACATCTTAGTTACACTCACGTCTTATCCCCGACTATAATACGCAGAGAACATTTATTAAAATCCAAATTTTTTAACTGTGACTGTCTTCGGTGCGCCGATCCCATAGAGCTCGGAACACACTTAAGCACTTTAAAGTGCAATAAATGTGACAATGGCATAATATTGTCCAGCAATCCTTTAGGTAATTTTTAATTACTTAAATCTTAAATTAATTATTAAAGATTACAAACATATACCTTTCTGGGTTACTTTTGAAGCTAACTAAATATCATCTAATTTTTAAGATAACGATGCGCAATGGACCTGCACAGACAAGAAGTGCGGATTTAAAACATCCGGAGCTGCTATGCGTAAGATGCTGGCCGTGGTACAGGCAGAGCTGGAGCAATTAGATGCAGTAGACCCTGGACCTGCTACTATTGAAATGAGAGAAGCTACAATAAGTAAAGTAAGTACCTCCCTATATTATTTAACTTTTTTTTGTCCTTTTATATCATGTACCTTTTTTTTTTTTTTTTAATTTATTTAAGTTGACAAACAGTAATCACAAAAAGTTTACCATAACAGAAGAGACACAATATAAGCATTATCAATTGTGACACCAACACCGTCAACTCCAGTTTACAATTTATAATATTATAAAGCACACATTAAGGAAATGGTAGGTATACATAATTTTATAACATTTAAATTCATATTCAACAAAGATTAAATTCACTTAATACATAAGTTATGTATATATACGTTTACTTTTATAATATTAATGCAATAATTTTAAAATTTCTTTTTTAAATTTAGGAGCTCTTGCAAACAAAATATCCACCGATAAGAAATGCTCATTATATACATCAGCAATTCTATGCAAGAGTGAGCGCTTACCAGCATTGGTTCTACACAATGCAGTGGCAAATATAGAATGTGGATTACGAGTGTGCGATCTAGTAGGAATCCTATAATATAATTTATTATTTAGGGGAACACAATCATACTTATTGTGACATAAGTCATACAGTAGCATCAATTCAAGATATGTTCGTCTTGATTTAAGAGTGGGGAGTTTGTATTTATCTAACATTTGATTATAAGGTAACCGCGAAAAATGACATTTATAATACATATACAACGTAAGAATTTTCTTTGAACTATCTCAAGCGCATCTATGTATTTATTATAATATGGGTTCCATATAGGCACAGCATGTTCGAGTTGTGGACGTATAAGTGATTTATAAATATGAAGATATGTTGAAGCTCGCTTAAACTCATTACAAGTGCGCATCGCAAATCCGTATAATTTATAAGCATTGCTGATTATATAATCGATGTGCATATTTAAATGTAGCTTTCTATCCAGTATAACCCCAAGATCTCTGATGTGTTCTACAACCTGTAGACGTTCACCACATAACATATAGGAAAAACTGCTGAGTGTCCTTTTTTTTGTAAAAGTTATAGCTTTACATTTATTTAAACTAAGTGTTAATTTATTTTCCGTGCAGTAAGCTGAGAATCTGTCAAGATCCTCTTGCAGTTTCCTGTGGTCATCTGAATTTTGAATTTTATGATATATTTTAAGATCATCCGCGTATAATAAAAAGTAACTAGACCTGAAGCAGTGGTGAATGTCGTTTATAAATAATATAAATAATAATGGCCCTAATATAGAACCTTGTGGCACACCAGAACTAATTGGTATGAAATCGGATTCATATCCATTGATCATTACTTTTTGAGTACGATTTGTTATATACGATTTAAACCAACGCCACAAGTTTCCGCGTATTCCATTGAAGGCAAGTTTCTCAAGAAGTATTTTGTGATCCACTCTGTCAAATGCCTTTCGGTATAAACACTGTCTAATTGTATGTTAAGATCTAGTGCTTCAAATAGATGAGTAGTATAAATTAATAAATTTGTTGTCGTAGAGCGCCGCTGTACGAATCCATGTTGCTGTTCTAAAACTTTACTAAGCTAATACGCATTATCCTACATTTTTCAGTATAAATCGGTGTTTCATCCACGTCATGCGTTCTTGTTGAGTATAAAGCACGCCCTTGCACAACTGTATGGACGTGTAGAGGGTTACACGATTGACGAATTACCGGACTTGATGTTAGAACGAAAGGCAGAATTCTGCAGATTGGTTTTGAGTACGTTGGATGTGATATCTCCCGGGGACAGTAGGATGAGAGGTTGGTACATCAGTTACGTACCTTTTTTTAACTTTGGGAAATGCATTTACGCAAACCACCAGCATGAAAAGCCTACCCTCTAGATTTCTAGTATCCGAAAACCCTCCTGTGTTAAGGTGACGTCACTGGATCGCTTACGCATTCAACCACGACGCCCCGACAGCAATTCTGTAGAAGCAGACTACACAACCAAGGGGTTGCTTCACAGGCCACTCTACTCTGATAGTAATCAGAAAAGTACCAGGTGCAACCCGCATGGCACACCTGCACCCTCTGAAGCCACCTCCTTGTGCGTTTCTTAGCTTCGCTTTTACTATCGTCCAGGCATATCCGCGTGATTAAAAGTAGCAACCGTACATACACGTACATGCAACTCACGTATTTATAAAAATTTAGTAGATTAGTTTATAATTTAATTCTTTTCACTTTGCTTCGATTTTGTTTTCAATTTCGTATGGGAACTGGGAATGTTAATTATGACATCTCTTCACTTCTAGTAACCAGCAGTGATTAAAAAGTAGTAAAGAATCACCATACAATCCATAGAATGTTGTTCACAATAAATAAAGCTATGTATAAGCAATATAAAATATACTTTAGTAGTAGGCATTTAATTTTAGGCATGATATTCTACGAGCTACATGCACCTCTAATGTACTTGGCGAGAAATGAATTTGGCGCTGGTCTGATAGACCGGGACAAGCTGAAAGAAAAGTTACAAGAACCTCTACAATGTCTGGCCAACGCAGCTAGGATCCTTGGCAGGGAAGACCCGCAAAGCCCAGAAGGTATCATTGGTAGTATAGCTTGCCAGTCGATGGAACAGTTAAAAGCAAGCTTAGAATCTCTTTAGATTGATTACATACAATATTTAGTCTGTAGATTTGTGAAATATGTGGTCATTTTATTTATCTATGCATTTTTTATTTTGATAAGTTTTGCCAATTTAAATACAAGTAGAAAAGATAGTTTATCTTTTGTCCCTAATTGCAAGTCTAAATAATAAAGTTTTATACTTTAATCAGTGTTTTATTATGTTCCATCCATTTCATTATCACACATTAAAATTTAATTTTTTTAGGTTTCTTTATTGTTTCTTGAGGTACTGACTTCACTTGCTGACCTATATCTTCAATATTGTCATCATTCAAAGTTTGTAGTTTTATTGAAGTTTCCTCCTTTGTATTTTGAACCTATAAAGATGAAATTAAAATTATATTCCTGTATCAATAATTGCTATTATATACAATATTCTTATTACACAAATATATAAATATGTATTTATATTACAATTTAGTGAAACCATGTAATGAAAAATAATTTTTACATTGTATTATTGTGTGAAATGCCTAAGCATACCTTATAATTTCTAAATTCTATTTGCAAATATCATTTGCATGAATTCTATAATAGACAGCAAAAGGCCTTTTCTCTTTACAAAAATTGTAGTGGTAGATACAACAGTTGATTGAAATGAAAAATGTTGAAACGGTGATTATTATCTATAATTTATTAACAAGAAGTTGCACGGGCGTAGCCAGGTTTTAATTTGGGGGGGGGGGGTTCAAGAAAATAAAACTACTAAAATTGCATGAAAAAAATGTAACATATTGTCGCGTAATATAGTGTGAACTCGTCATAATAGCACGCTTGTACCATGCCTAAGAACGGCGAATGTCAATTTTTAACGTATGTCAATTAGATGACAGGAACAGTTTATTACAAATTCTAATGTGTTAGAGAGAGACAACACACTTTCGGGAAAGGATTCGAAATTACTAGAAACATTTTGAATTTTCGATACTAGAATGTTCTTAAATTTACCCGGAGGTACGTGCAACTATGCGCTTAAGACACCATACTAGTTTTAAGGAAGCCGTCGCTCATGCTCTAGAGGTTGAAGCTGTGCGTCATGACTCTAGACCTTGGAAGGTGCGGGAAGTAAGTACAGAAGGAGCATCGGCCCGAGAACGTAGGTTTAGCCCAAGTTGCTACGAGTGCGGCGGTCGGGGCCATCTTCAAAGTAACTGCCCTTCAAGGAAAAACGGTCGACGACAGTCAGATGTTGGTATATCAACTTATAATCAAGCCAGAGGAAAACTGATCTCTGCCAGGGCTAGGACTTGGGCACTGACAGGGGAATCTATAACCCCAGCGATAAAAGTAAAAAATCAATAGATGGAAACACCTTGGTTATATATGGCGCTATTAATGGAGTAGCATGTAAACTCACGCTGGATGCCGGAGCATCACGAACTGTCATTAATAACCGAAGATTGAGACACATTGCAGACAATAATTTGCATGATAGAAACACACATTCCTCTTACGACAGCCACCGGCCAGCGCATACCTGTTTGGGGGGAAAGGAAAATCGCTATCAAAATTAGGGACTACATCTATTGGCATAACGCAATAGTTGCAGATATCGTGGATGATTGCATCATTGGATTGGACTTTCTTCAAAATAACCAGTGTACTATTGACATGAAACATGGAGTTTTACGATGCAGAAATAGAGAAGTGCCGATAAGTGGCGGAATTGATGGAAAAGTTCGTTCCTTGAAAGACACCGCTCTTTCACCAAGATCGCAGACTCTAGTACCTGTCTCTTTACCTCAAAACAAGTCAGGCCGTCTATGGTCATGTGCTATTATAGAGAAGTCGGAAGATGAGAGCTCATGGATCCCGGCAAGAGTTGTTGTAGGTAAAGCTTCGACATCTATGGTTCCAGTTCTGAATACCAGTAATTCTACTCAAACCATTCGAAGAGGCGAAGATGTGGGGAGTTGTGAAGAGATAGCCTGGTTAAGTAGATGTCAACCGAAAGAGAAGGTGTTGAACAAGGATAAAGAGCAAGCAATGAATCTTTTGAAAGATTGTAAAGAAGATCTCACGAGTTCACAGAAGATAAAAGCTGAAAATTTACTGTACTGATATTTAGATTTGTTCTCTAAACATGACGGCGATATAGGAAGAACTGGATTAGTTAAGCATAAAATTAATACTGGGGATGTACGCCTATTCGACAACGACCTAGACGAATACCTTGGGCTAAGGAAAAGGAAGTTGACGACATGATCCAAGACATGAGAAAGAATAACATCATTAAGCACTCCACTAGTCCTTGGTGTTCGCCAGTAGTACTAGTAAGGAAGAAGGATGGATCTACAAGGTTTTGCATCGATTACCGCAGGCTCAACGATGTTACTAAAAAGGATTGTTATCCCCTGCCCCGAATCGACGACACCCTAGACACTCTCAGCGGTATGAAATGGTTTTCAACTCTCGACTTGAAGAGTGGCTACTGGCAAGTGGACATGGACCCCGTGGATAAAGAGAAAACTGCGTTTTCAACTGGAAAAGGGTTGTGGCAGTTTAAGGTTATGCCGTTCGGGTTATGCAATGCACCAGCCACATTCTTAATTTTTCGGGGGGGGGGGGTTTAAACCCCCTAAACCCTCCCCCTGGCTACGCCCGTGAGAAGTTGTTTTAAGAATTAATCTTGTGACATTCTAACATACAACAAGAAATTTCATAAGCATAATTTTATTTATTAATTTTTAAGATAAAGGTGAGGTCTACTATAGAATCTTTAAGAGACTGTATTATTAGAATAACTTACAGTAGGACAATCCTTCCTCAAGTGAGTAACATCACCACATAACTTACAGCAACCACCATTTGGATATAAGCCTTTGGGATTATCTGGACATTGCCTAGCTATATGACCCTGTAATATATTTTAAACACAAATTAATAAGCATATTTTTACCAGTATATAAAGAAATTTTAAATTACATTAATTGGTCCACATATTTACTAATGTATTTAAATTAAATTAATAAATTTATAATTTACATGAATATAAAGTGATCTTTATACAAGTTTCTTAAAAAGGAGTAAAAAAATTTTAATATAAAAAACTTACAGATTCTTTACAGATAAAACAAGTAGCAAATCGAAATTCCTTATCCCTCTGCACTTTGCATTCAAACTGCCTGTGCTCAGTTGACCCACATTTAAAACAGAGGCCATCTGCAGCATCCACTCCAGGCAAGTTTGATTTTAAATCTGGACAATCTGATAAATTATGTCCACCCTTCCTGCAATTATAACAAACATCTCTCTTGATTCTGGCTAAAGCCTTTTCAGCTCTCCTTCTTTCCAATTTCATTGTCCTTTGCACTTCACTTTTGGGTATGCCTTTCTTTATCATATTTTTTTTCAATTCACTCAATCTTTCAGCATCTTTTTTCATAATTGGGAATCCATCATACCTTACTAGTTCAACTTCTTTGCCATTAATGATAAGTTGAAAGCTTTGGTCATTTATAGGTTTCCTGCGATTCGGTTGTTCATTGTTTTTTAATTTCTTTTTTTGCTTCTTTGCAGCATTTTTATCACCTGTGTGGTTATTCCTTTTGTCTACATGATTAAAGGAAGTGCTGTCACTTTCTTTATTTTCATTATTGGATTGATTTAATGTTTTTTGTACTTTGTTAGCTTTTTTGTTCTTACGTTTTTGCTTTTGTGATATATCTTCTTGGGCTATATTTGCATTATCAGTTTCATTACTTTGAAGAGCATTATAAATTTCAACTTTTGTACTCTGTGGTTTAGAAGAATCTTTATTGTTTTTATTTTGAGAAGCTAGATTTGTTTCTGATTGTGAAACATTATTGTTGTGACATTTATTTATCTGATCTATTTTGACTTTATTTTTCTTTTTCTTTTTCTTTGGATTATCAACATTAGCTTCATTACATACTTCTTCCTGTGTCACATTTACATTATTTTCTTTCTTTTTTTTCTTGTTCTCATTTTTATGTACAATATTTGAACTTAGTGTCTTACTAGGTTGATCATCAGGGAATTCACACCAAGTTGCTTTTCTTTTTTGAACTCTATGTTCTTTAAGAAAATTATTATAATTGTCAATTCTTTGTTGTTCTGCCTAAAACAATAAAAATGGACATAAGTTAGATTTTTATTACTCAATCTGAGTGAATCTTAGATTTTTGAAATTGGATGGTAGGGCTGTACAATGCATGCTGTCTGGGTGGTGTAGGAATGGTAAAGAAACCCCCCATAAAAGGGGAGTGGTCGGAGGCTAATAGTTTTCGAAATAATTAATTTTAAAAATACCTAGTTTTCAATTTTATGTTAACATGAAATGATGTTAATGTGTCAAAATATGTACTGGAAGAAGTTTGCCACAGATTAAAAATCAATATTTAATGTCACTTGCTACTGATTTCAAATTAATATTTAACTCTTAATATATAATAAATATTGAAAGTTTCTAAACTAACATGTACAGTTGAGAATATGGGATTACCTTTACTAATTCAATATTAGCTTTTTTAAATTGACATGGATCTTTTACTACGAAAGACTTCACGTAACATACAACTACTGGGTACTTCCTCATGTTAGAATGACTGATATGATAATTAATTGCAACAGTGCCCCTGTTAGTTAAGTTTTACAGCGTTGTTCCATCAATCAATTTAAAAGAATCAAGTCACTTTAATGTGCATGTGTTTTTAATGCAGAAAATACTTAAATAACAACATACCTCCTCTCGCTTTTTGGATTCCTCGTTCTCTTGTTTAGCTTTCAGCATATGTTCTTTCATCACCTCCCATGGCGTACTATCTTCAGGAGCCTTAAGGTTAGAAGCCTTAGACCCTTTAGCTCTGGCAAATCTGGTCATATTTAAGTTTGAACGAAATTAGTTTTCACGTGATTTTATAGTGTATACTAATAACTTGCACTTGTAAAAGTAAACTTAATATATTATTTATTAAATAAATTAAAACCACAACTCATTTAAAAAATGTGTGTGACAAAATCGTGATTTTTGAATTTTGACATTGACAACATATCATTGTTGTTTTTAAAATTTATCCCCGATAGCAAAAGGCAAAGGACTATAGTCTTGACAACTTTGAGGTGAGAAATATATATCTATTATCTATGCTTGACATTTGATAATATATCAATATCAATTGTCAATAACATAGAGTAAAGTTAAAGTAAATTGTAAAATGTTTATTATAAATCTATGGTAAATATATAGTAACCACTGACCTCTATAATACCACTGGACACTGGACAGGCTGTTCCAAGCGTTTGACAGCAATTTTTTGTGTCCCTTTGAAGCGCCACTAGCGAGAGTCCCGAGAACTATTTTGACGTATATTGCAAATGAGAGCGAGAAGTGCTTGTTTACTGTAAAGTAATTTTGCATTTTCGTTGTTAATATAACATAAGTAGTAATTATGATGATACGGTTATTGATTAATAAAAATAAAAAAATAAAAATATTTATTTGAAACAGTTTTATTGATTGTAAAATCTTATTATTAAAAGTTATCGATATTTGCTCGCTGATATCGACATATGTAATTAGTGTTAGTACCACAAACTCTCGCTACGTCCGACAGCGGCGGACAGCGCCAAAATGGCGAATATCAAGCAGCCTTAAAAGCACGTTGACAACAGCCAGTCCAGTGGTATTATAGAGGTCAGTGCAGGTGACTATTTGACATTTCTCATTTCTTGCTTTGTGACATGCATAGAGCAAAGTAGTGACACGTTTAATAATAATATAAACAAACAGCCATGTTTTATTTCATTTACACCTAATGACATGCTAACTGACATAAATGAGTAAACTGTAGATAAATCGGTTTTTATTTTAGCATAACGTCTACTCTTTAATTAGACTGAGGTAAAATGACCCTTTTTTCAAAAATGGCAGCCGTGGAACAAGGGAGGCGAACCCACTGACCTCTATAATACCACTGGACTGGCTGTTGTCAACGTGCTTTTGTGGCTGCTTGATATTCGCCATTTTGGCGCTGTCCGCCGCTGTCGAACGTAGCGAGAGTTTGTGGTACTAAAACTAATGATGTCGATATAAAGATTTTTATTTTTTTATTTTTATTAATCAATAACGTATCATCATAATTACTACTTATTTTATATTAACAACGAAAATGCAAAATTACTTTACAATAAACAAACACTTCTCGCTGTTATTTGCAATATACGTCAAAATTAGTTCTCGGGACTCTCGCTAGTGGCGCTTCAAATGGACACAAAAAAATTGCTGTCAAACGCTTGGAACAGCCAGTCCAGTGGTATTATAGAGGTCAGTGGGCGAACCCCACAAACTTGAACTTAAGCTTATACAGAAACTCCCCTACACATCAAAAAATTAAAATTTCGTCCTCTGAAAAACGCAACCCTAAATGTAACCCTCAAGGGACTATTAGTGTTTAGGTTTTTACTTATTCTCATCTATTTAGTGTTTTTTAAAAGTAATTTGCCTTATTCCCTCAGGAAAACAAATAAGTTCTGTGACATTAGAATCGTTATAAATTTATTAACGTATAAACACATCATAACGTCGCTGCAATGGGCTTGGGTTGTTCTTCTCCGGCAGTCAGATATTATTTTTTTTTGTTAAGAACGTCAGTTATTGTCTTTTTCGATGGTAAAGGATATCTTCCTAAAGTAGAATGTATTCTTAATGTTGCATTCTGATAGTAACTTTTGCCTAAAATGCGCAGATACACATATGAACATTTTATACCTATCGTTTTGAGTCACATTAGTTTTTAAAAATATTACATGTATGTACATTGTGCAGATAACACTTTTTTACTATATTAACTCGTCTATAAATACATTAGGAACTCACCTTCACTCCGCTAGGGTTTATCTTTCCGTACGCTTTAACGGTTAGTCTTAGTAGGTACCTATTCATTTTTTAGAGATGCGATATTTTTCCGCAGTAAAATAATATCCCATGTTGATGCTCAACTATCATCACACCGAATTTTATTAAAATATGTCCAGTTGTTTTCTCTCGATGCGGTCACAAACAATCGGGTCCTTGTAATGTTTTTATACGTATAAAATTGACCCAATAAGTGATTACATTAAAACCTACCAAACGTACATGGCTCAATAGCAAAATATAGTTCACATCTACGAGTAATATTTTACCAAAATATGTGGTAACGCAACCATATTGCGTTAGAGCCCTAATGATTCCCTTAACGATTATAATGCTTACTGGAATAATAAAAATAGAAATAATAAGCACCAGAATATACTATGACTTCTTTTTATTCGAAGTTAATTTTTCTTCTATTAATTTAACCCAGTTTTCGTACTGTACATTGTCTTCTTCTTCAATTTCGTCACAAAATTTATCAATATCTTCATCTTTTACCTCATCTTCGTTTTGATTTGACGTCTCCGAACTTTGAACATTATTTGGGGCAACTTGGGACGGTTGATCATCACTGTCTTCAAAAATTATTTTGTTTTTCTTATTGTGCTCTTTATTTTTACTATGGCCTTTTTCCCTAATTTTATCTTTAACAGGTTTAGCAATGACGATATTTGGTTTTGATTGAGCTGGTTGGCCGTCATCGTCAAAAATAATTTTCTTTGGCTTATTACTAGGCCGCTGTACATAATCCGATAGCTCTGTCATCGCGTTATCATTGGTTAGATGATCCTGGTTATGTACACCTTTAGTTCTCTTAGATTTTTTGTCGTCACTATTTTGTAACTCTCCTTTTCTTCGTTTGCCCATGATCTATAACAATAAAATGTGTATTTGTAAATATATGCATACGTTGAGTTATTGTGGGTTGTATTTTAACGTGTTTTCCCGTGATAATATGCAAATGAGCTCCTGCTGTAAAAAGTAGCCTATGTCACACCCTTATCACTTCAATTATCCACACAAAAAATATTAAAGTATGCATGTAGGCAAGGGCGTAGCTAGGATTTTGTTTAGGGAGGGGTAGGCTAGACAAACCAAGAATATAACCTAATATAAATGCTTATATAAAACAGTAGCTCAGAAGAGAATCTGTACATAAAATATTTTTTTAAAACAATAACTGTAACGTATTTATTATTGAGTATAGACCTCGTAACAGTAATTTTAAAAATGTATGTCTGATTGCCTGTATGTCTGTCTGTTTGAATGTTATCGTTTAACTCAAACAGTACTGTACGGATTTTAAGCAAATTTTGTGACGTGATTATTTTTTATTGGGGTCGTGACTTAGTATACTTTTTATTGCAGAAAAATATTTCATTTCCACTGAAAAACAAAATAATTAGTTTTTTTGAATCGTCTTAAGAAATCTAGCGCTGGCTAAATCTTGAGAGATATATCAAAACTATATACATAGTAGGAAATTAAAAAGCCAACAGAAATGTCTAAAATATCATCCGTTGTTACATCATAGCATTAACTAAAAATATTTTTTGCACTCTTAGCGCGAGCGGAGCTGCGGGCCCGCTAGTAATTTATAAGATAAAATCAAATTAAAAATTTAAAAAATCCCTGACACAAAATAATAATAATGTACCTACTAAAAGCTAAATAAAAAATTATTCGTTATATTATGTACCAGTTATCACTCCACTTTCCTCATCAATCTAGGGTATTGATCAGACAAAAAAAAATTACAAGTTTACTTTTCATTTCTTAGTTAATATTCCTCATTCTCTTTTAATATAGTGTACATTATTCTTCTAGTCAAGCCCTTTCATTTGATACCCATGTTGAGGGAGTTGTGAAAAAAATATCTAAATATCTAATTCGCCATTTTCTGGTGGCGGCCATCTTGAACAGATTTCTATCCAACATAGCTAAAAAAACCTTTCAAATGAAAGAAAACGAAATCAAAATCGGTTTATCCGTTTATCAGTTTATCCGGAGCTACCATGCCACAGACAGACACAAACAGACATTCGAACTTATAACAACTTGTCGTTTTTGCGTCGGGGGTTAGTGAAAAACAAAATATCCATTAGTGAATTTATTATACACTAGCGACTCACCCTCGCTTCGCTAGGACTCTTATACCTCATTTACATTCAGCCACTGCCGCTGCCCCTCGCGCTGCCGGCAATAATTCCCTAAATACTGCTGTAGCAGGATCGAGAGGAGTGTGTGTTTACATACTGCCCTACCACTCACTTCGCTTTCAAGTTTCGGCAATGGCAGACGTCGAAATAATTACAGCGGCCGCGCTGTCTCATTTTGCGATCAAAAAGATATCGAGTACAAAAAAGAATGTTCGTCGTAGACGATGGTGGATGGTATCTATCCATCGAAATAGAACTTTGTAAGTACCTAATTATCGACCTACCTACTAACATCCCAAATTACTTTTTCCGTTTCCAGTAGTTCTACGTCTTTCTCCTCCAGGCGCTCGGCGAGTACTGAGCGCCGGAGCAGAATGTAAACACGCACTGCCGCTCGCGCTGCCGGTCCTTTGACTTCCGCACAAAAAACCGCCATTTTAGGGAGCGCAGGGCAGCGCGAGTGGCAATGGCAGTGGCATGAGAAGTATCGCGTTTACACACTCGTCCTGCCCACTTCCCTGCCCACTTCCCTGCTCACTACGGCTGAATGTAAATGCGGTATTAGAGATTAGATTCCCTAAGAAGGAGGACGACGACAGCCGAGAACATGGCGTGAGTCTTCTCATATCGGATGTGGCGAAAAGAGGCCTTATGTACTGGAAACCGATCTCAGACTAAATCATAACAGCGCATCTGGCAGGAAGAAGATTTACCGGGTGATTGGAACAAAGGCCTTATTATCACTGTACCAAAAAAGTGTGAACTCGGTCAAACTGTAACTGGAGAGGTATTTTTTTTCGGGCTTTGCTTTCGGCCACGTCCAAAGTGTTCTAAAAAGTCATTTTGGATAGGCTCTCGAAGGCCGTCGACCCCCTCATACGCAGAGAGCAAGCCGGATTTCAGCCCAATCGATCGTGTACAAATCAGATCAACACCCTTCGTATCATATAATAACAGGCAACAGAATGGCAGAGGGAGATAGTATCTCACTTTTGTAGATTTCGAAAAGGCCTTTGATACATACAGTGAGGTGGGTCAGCATCTGGCCGCGATTGCGCAAAATTGGCTTCGCAGAGAAAATAATGAATATCACAAGAATTATTCTTGTAAAGTGACTCATAAAAGGATAGTTTCGGAGGACATAGAGGTACATGAAGGCGAAAGACAGGGCCTTTCACCACTTCTCTTTCTAGTCGTTCTGGATGGTATTCTGCATAATACCACGAAGAACAAGCGCCGCGGCATTGAATGCGGCATAACCAACTCCTTAAAAGACCTGGTCTATGCAGATATGCTCTAAGTATGGATATAATATTAAGGTATGAATATTATTTTAAAGTGATATTGTTAACGCTATCAATGTATTGTAAATTGTAATAATTATTTTTATTGTTTATCTTTATTAATAAAAGGAGTAGAGATATATTTAAAAAACTTATAAACTTATGCAGAATTTATTTTTAAATAATCACGAATATCTCGCATTAAGTACCATATTAATCTTTTTGAGCCGTCACATGCGGACGTTAGTAGTCCATAAATAAACATCACCTACAACGATATACAGTACGTAGTGTCATTAGTAACCACGATAATATAATATTATATTCATAATTCTAGATTCGAGAGCCATTTCTCATACAAAGTAAAAATACACATAGCTTTTTTAAAATTTAAAACTTTTACAAGAAAATAAAGAGTTCAAAAGATTTTATAAAATAAGATTCAGACAAGTGTGATAGTTATGACAAAAATAGGTCAAAGTGATTGAGATATCAACACAAAATTCATTAGGTCCAACCTAAATTAGTTTTCAGTGATCCGGTTTAATGAGTTATCACTTCTTTGTGATAAAGTACATTTATAATTAAAGATTTTTATTTTTTTAGTAGGCACAATAAATATGTAGACCTATTTTAAAAAATGTGCAATTCCTTCTCGAGACTTACGTATATCAATCTACATTCTACAATAATTAGAACTGTTTTTTGCCTGAAATATCTGGCATTTAGTCAATAATGTGTTAGAAACTTTAACTCCTTTACATTCTCTTTGGAAACTTTGTAGTAAAGCTAAAATAAAATACTATTCATTTAAACCATGATAACATCAGTAAAAATGGTAAATATACCTATAAATAACCTCTAAAAAGAAAAGTAATATGGAAAGAATAAAAATAAAGTTAGAGAAAAATGAAATAAATAGATTTCTATTCTTAAATTGACAGAGATTATAATATTATACTGTTCTCTCTCGTTTGTACCGTTTTGAGTACAATTTAAATGTTCATTTTCATATGCCTAGCGCGGATAAGAATTTCCGTTAACGATCAAATTCAATATACCACGATGTCGAATTCGAACCCGAACCTCTAGCCTTGTAACTATACAAAATATTGTGTAATACCTACCCACTAAAAGTAAATGGTAATTATAAGGTAAATAAAAGGTACATTATATGTGCAAAATAATAAAAAATAAATACTTTTTTATGTACTTTATTTTATCTCTCAGTTTGTAATTGTCTAAATGTGTATATTGTACAAGGCTATTGGCATCTACTTCATATTAATTTTAGTTTGTTATCATTACATTGGATAGACAAGAGTTATTTATTGAATCTGTCCGCAATAACTTTTTCAATAATAGTCTGATAAACATAATATCGGACACTCAGCGAGATATCAAATACATGCCTTTACGTAATACTCTACGACACGACGACGCGGGCGTAGTGCCACCGTACGATCGCCACTCGCCTCCCGCTTCGCTCTCATGTCATTATACCGCGTATTGCGAATGCCGCAGTGATTGAAACGTCCTTTGCGCTATCACAGTTACGAGTGTAATTTTTTTGTGAGACTTCTTTTTGTCAATTTTAAAATAATAACATGTCCGAAAAACAATATATATTGGGAATGGATATTGGTACGACCTCAGTGAAAGTTTGTGTATATGATCCGGATACAAGAGAATTAATAGCTAAACAAAATAAAGATACCGCCGCAAACATTCCAAGTGATCAAGGAATAGAAGGAAACAAGCAGGATGTTCCAAAAATAGTATCTGCTGTGCACTACTGCGTTTCAAGACTACCTCGCGATGTTTTGCGCCACGTTAAGAAGATTGGAGTTTGCGGTCAGATGCATGGAGTTGTTTTATGGAAAAACCGGTATTGTTTGTTATGTATACTTTTTATTGTTATTTGTTTCTTATTAACCCTTTTATGAGTTAATTAAATATTTTAATTGCAGAGCATGGGAAAAGATAGAGAAAGATGGTGTTGTTATCCGATATGAAGCTACTAGAGAAAAAATGTCCGCTTTATACACATGGCAAGATACAAGATGTAAACCAGAATTCTTGGACACTTTGCCAAAACCAGACTCCCATCTCCAGTGTTACTCTGGCTATGGTTGTGCTACTCTTCTATGGATGCTTAAAAATAAGCCAGAAAAACTTAAAAATTTTACTTGTTCAGCAACTGTGCAAGATTTTGTAGTAGCTATGCTTTGTGATCTCGAAAATCCCATAATATCAGATCAGAATGCAGCTAGCTGGGGCTATTTTAATACAGAAATTAATGAATGGAATATAGAGATTTTAAAATCCATAGATTTTCCAGTAAATCTTTTGCCAAAAATAGTTAAGAGTGGAGGCATTGCAGGGACATTAAGCAGTTCTTGGAATGGGATTCCAGAGGGAACACCAGTAGGTGTTGCCATGGGCGATTTACAGTGCTCTATTCTTGCCACTTTAGAGACTAGAGAGGATGCTGTTTTAAATATATCTACCTCGGCCCAACTTGCCATTGTAGTTGATAGGATATCTGACTTAGGGTGTAGGACCATTGAACACTTGCCATACTTTGATAACACGTATTTAGTTGTTGCTGCATCATTAAATGGTGGAAATGTACTGGCAACATTTGTTAAAATGCTTCAACAATGGATACTTGAGTTTGGATTTCCAATTCCTCAATCTAAAGTATGGGAAAAGCTAATAGCTCTGGGCTTGGATGCACCAGGAGGTACTAATATGAAAATAATACCTTTACTATTAGGTGAACGTCATGCTCCAACAGCCAAGGCTTCTGTGGGAAATATCGACCTATCTAATATTCAGTTAGGTTATGTATTTAGATCATTATGTGATAGTCTAATTGAAAATTTACATAACATGATGCCAAAAGAAATTTTATTAAATGCTAATATTAAAAGAATTGTTGGCAATGGTTCGGGTTTGTCAAGAAATGCTGTACTACAAAGAGCTGTAGAGAATTCCTATAGTTTACCTTTGGAATTTACATCAGGAGGTGATGCTGCAAAGGGGGCAGCTATAGCTGTCTTAAGTTTAATATAAGTAGAGTTAAAAAAAGAGTTATCATATCATCATATACATAAACAAATATAACATTTAAATAACAGCCAGGATAATAATAAACATAATTATTTAATTTTTTATATAATCAGTATTCTAAACACCTATTTATAAAAACAGAATCTATTCAACATTTTAGAAATAAGTTGAAAAATTTATGAAATAATATGAATATTTTTATTACCAAGTATGATTCAACAAAAATATTATATTAATATTTGGTTATAAATAAAGAAAAAACATTTCATTCCAACAAACTTATCATTGTTAATTATACTACATTACGACCAAATTTAAGCTTATAATTATTACCTTATTAACCAGTTTATCACATACAAAAAATACATTAATAACCTCCTCCAAATACTTAAAATATATGAAACTTACCTAATACCTTGCTAATTTGTAAATACTGTTAAAAAAATCTCTTACAAGACTTCTAGTTACTGATGGATAATATGATTATTGAATGTACGTCTTAGTTTTGTGGCTAATTACCTAGGTTGATGTTGAAGTTTCTAGCCTTTTAAGTTCTAGGCAGTTGACATCAATATATACAACAGACCACTTTTAAAATTAATTTGTTATGAATAATATATTATTCTATTTTTGGTTGCAGTTTAGAATCGTTTGGCAGGACAATGGTGGTGGTAGGTGGGGGAGGTAAAGAGGGGATGCTCCCTATTATCCCTATATAACTCCCATTACAAGGTAATTCATAGTTCCTGAGAAAATAGATTTTGAAAATAGCACTCGCCGGCCGCTGCCGCGGCACGCTTCGCTCGGCTCGTGCGATGTGGTCATATATCTAACCTAACCTAACCCACCTAGAAATAACAAAAAATTCTTAAGATTAACCCGCAAAACCTATGTTATCCAAGTCGAAAGAAAGAAAGTCGGACTATGGCACTCGCCGGCCGCTGCCGCGGCACGCTTCGCTCGGCTCGTGCGTTGTGGTCATATATCTAACCTAACCTAATCCACCTAGAAAGAACTAAAAATTCTAAGGATTAACCTTCTGAACCTATGTTATCTAGATTGAAAGAAAAAAATCATCATACAACACTATTAATATCTTACAATAAAAACACATTCACACAAATCGAAAGAAAAGCGGAACTAAATTTGGCGCCATTTAACATAGATAAAACATTTTTTTTGACATAATAATCGTATGTCCTTGTCTAACATACGAAATCACATTTGTTATCCTACTCTAACAGTGATAATATTACGTTAATTTTCTCTAAAAATATAAATTACCTTCTGTTGTGATTATTATTATTGTGATCAGTGAATATACCTCTATCAAATATAAAAATTTCAACCACCAACTCCTGCCAAACGATTCTAAACCCAACCCCTATTTTTTATTTAACGGTTTTAACTTTTAAGTTTTAACCCTACCTACTTACATTTAGTTACTTTATAAGTTTATGCATTTATTTATGTAAATATTTAATATTTATGATTTATCACAGATTAAGTATAGTTATTAGTTACTCTCATAGAGTATATTATTATAAGTTATAAAGTTACTCTTACTCACAGAACACTTTTAAGTTTTTCAGCTGCACAATTTTAGCACCCCATCGAAGGTTTTATAAAATAAAAATAACCTTAATCGATAGGTCTACGTACGGTCTTTGTGTCCATTTGAAGCGCCACTAGCGAGAGGGTCGAGAACTAATTTTGACGTATATTGCAAATGATAGCGAGAAGTGTTTGTTTACTGTAAATGTAATTTTGCATTTTCGTTGTTAATATAACATAAGTAGTAATTATGATGATACGGTTATTGATTAATAAAAATAAAAAAATAAAAATCTTTATATCGACATCATTAGTTTTAGTACCACGAACTCTCGCTACGTCCGACAGCGGCGGACAGCGCCAAAATGGCGAATATCAAGCAGCCACAAAAGCACGTTGACAACAGCCAGTCCAGTGGTATTATAGAGGTCAGTGATAGAATTTATAATATAGATGGGTTACAAAATGGTTGAAATAAAGTTATCTTTAAAGAACGTTTTTGTACCTGGATTAAATATAACAAAATGAGCTTGTTAAATCTACTTTTTAACACCAACAAGTTCATGGAACGGAATAAAAATATTATAATATAAATAATAAAATTATATATGGGAGCGCGGCGTATGTATATTCTGCAGACCACGTGTCAAAGTGACAGATGTGACTAGTGAGGCAAATATGACAAAGATAGCGGTCAGCGGAATAAATTGTCAAGTATCAAGTGTACACATAACCCAATATATTTGGGTTTTTTGTGTTGGTTTATTATTGCAAGCATAAATCGTTAAAATTATGTTTGATATGTTCATCATACAAAATTCGTTCTAAATATAAAACAATGAATTATATAATATAACAACTTTAATATCACTTACTTTATATACAGTTTGTGTTAGGAGTTGAGGATTATTGAGGGCAACATGGAAAATATTCAAAAATCAGATGACGTGGACAGTCCAACGGCTGATGGAAATTTATTGCAACCACCAAAAGACAAGAGCATCGCAACAAGAAACCCATTGATGAAAGTACGTACATATGTGTTGGCACTTCGACCATGGTCTCTCAGTGGAAGCTTACTACCGACTCTCCTGGGGGCTGCTTTAGCTTATCGTCTTCCCGGAGATAATGGATTTAGTTGGGTTACATTACTGCTCACTCTTTGTACAATTATTCCAGTTCATGGAGCTGGAAATGTTGTAAATACCTATTTTGATTTTGTTAAGGGAATAGATAACCGAAAATCTGATGATAGAACATTAGTCGATCATATTTTAAGCATAGATGAAGTTGTATCCTTGGGAGCTATTCTATATATGGCTGGATGTGCTTTTTTTGTTTTGTTAGTCATAATGTCACCTGCTAGAATGGAACATTTAGCTTTGGTGTATTTTGGTGGTTTATCATCATCATTTTTATACACAGGAGGTATAGGCTTAAAATATATTGCACTTGGAGACATTATGATTCTAGTCATATTTGGACCTGTATCTGTTGTGTTTGCTTTCCTTGCCCAAACGGGGAGAGTTGATTGGCCTATATTTTGCTATGCTATACCATTAGCTTTGAACACTGAAGCTATTTTACATAGTAACAACACAAGAGATTTAGAAGCTGACAGAAAAGCAGAAATTGTGACTTTAGCCATTTTAATAGGCAGAACAGCATCTCATTTGTTATATGCCTTCTTACTATTTACACCATATATAATGTTTGTTGTAGCATCTGTTCGTTGCTCTTTATGGTTCTTATTACCATTACTTACATTGCCTAGGGGATTTGAAATTGAAAGAAGATTTAGACGCCCAGAAACTATGCAGTATGTTCCTAGACAAACTGCAAGACTTAATTTTTATTTTGGCATGTTATATATGATTTCATGTTTGTTTGCAAATAAACTGCCTTTTTTGTCAAGATAATATAAAACAATCTAGTGTTACAAATTACATGTAAAAATATATGTACTTACTGAGCTTTCAGATTCTAAATTTCCTATGAATTTTTTAACTAGAAATATTCATAGTTTTATGTTTATAAATTAAAAGGCTATATCATTTTTGTGAAAATGCATCTGGTATGGCTTGAAATAGAGAATTCGGAGCTCAACTCTTTTTTTTATAATGCAATTAGTAGATTTAATGAAAAATTGTGACTGATTATGTAATACAAATTGTAACAATGGCAGTTATTTTTTTTATGAATAATTAATATTATGTGTATTGAATGTATGTGCTTTTCAGTTTATGTTAATATCAAAAAGTATAATACTTTAATATAGACAAAAACATATCATGATCATAATCTTCAGGATAGAATTCAGTAGCAACTGGCAGGAAGTTCTCTATTCTTTTGATGAAGGTCACTGATAACTAATATTAAACTCGGGTTTTATACAAATGCAAAGCAGTGTGTCCAAGGAGGAAAATGATTTTGAGTTTTTTGAAATGAATGAAGATTTATATTTCATAGATATGTATCTTTACTTATATAAAATCTCATGTGTTGGCTACCTCATTATAAGCAACAGTATGCATAATATTAAAGCACTAGCATACTATCTATGGTTTAATAGCCTCCTGTTATCTGTATTGAAATTTAATATGCTATTAAATATAGTTAATGTATTTGACAATAATTAAATTATTAACATAACTTAAATAACTCTAAGTATTATAAGGAAAAGAAAAATAGTAAAAAAGAAAATGTGTTTTAATTTAAATTTACTAAATGCTATATAGTGCTTTAGACTCATAAAATAATTGTTAGGTTTCAACTAAAATTATTAAATAAAGGCGATAAAATTATTACACTATAGTCTGCTTGACAACTGTAATAAAAAGTAATATATGTACATAAATGTTGAAGTTAAATGTTCATTTTTATGCTGTCTACAATAACATTAAGAATAATATAAATGATTTTGTTTCTATTTTAAACATGAAATCAATATTTTTATTTAGGATTACTTTACAAGAAATAAATATCTACTTTTTAATTATACTTTATTGACATCGACATAAAGAGTTTATAATACAATCTTTATTACATAAGATAAATACAAGAGTAAATTAATAATACAATGAGACCATGAATTTTAAAACAAACTTTAAATTTAGGAATGCCTGATCTATATTATTAAATTGAAAGTTGGCAGTGACAGGGCAATTTTTTTATGAAAAAATATTTTTGGCCTTATTCCTTACTACTGGAAAGTGCCTAATGATATACTTTCTAGATTTGACTGTTATACTCTGAATATATAAACATGCGTAATATTATGTTCACACATTATCAATAAATGTACTTAAATGGTTATGTTTCTGATATAGAAATGCTTGATTATTGAGTTCTATTACCTAACAATTCTATCCAAAATATTTTTATCCATATCATTTTATTAAAGGAACATAATCACGTCATTGAACATGAGAAATGATAAAAAAATCAAACGACTAACAATAGACTAAATTAAATCACTATGTGCAATTAGATACTAATCCATAAAATAAATTTATAATAAATTTTCGAGAAAATAAATTCTTTAACATTCCATAAAATACCTACTTGTGATATATTATTACAGTGTGTTCTCGATTAGTTGAACTAATGAATATAACACATAGTATTGGAGTTAAAAGTATAAATTAATGGACTACAGAGGCGGACGATTATAATAATTTTATTTATAATACAATATAATCAAGCGAATACGACAAAACAACAAGACTTGACAATAGCTGCCTAACTAATTATAAAAAAAAGAACATTAATTTAACGAATATTCCCTACTCCTATATATAGTAACCTCCCTACTTTTTACTTTGCAAAAAATCCCTTGCGGTTTTTGTGCGACGCACGTACATACGATTCAAAGTTCAATTTGTGAATAATTTCAGTGTTTCTATCAAATAATAATCGCCGACCTCTGACCCGAAGAGTATTAAAACATAATGCAATATCCCCAAACTATGTTGTACTCCTCTTTCAGAAATTTTCGTATCTATAGATGGAACTATTAGGCCTCTTTGACTCGTATAATATAGTCAAGACTTAGAGAATCATTAGTTATACAAGAGTCTACTGTCTATGGAAACTAGAGGATATTTAAAGCTGCTGATCTTGAACGTTTGAGCAAATGAACTTGTATTTGCTTATCAATATTGATGAAAATCTACAAAGATTTTTCTAATGTTAATGTCATAAATATTTATTACGGATGCAATTGACCCATTGCATTATTATTATTATAGATGACTAATTCTATATTTATACACAAATAAACGCACAATTTTACTAAACAGTAAATTTTTATGCTGCTATAAACTCTGTAGACTGCTGTTATGGATAAACTTTCAACAAATAGTCAGTTTTAGTGCCATCATCTTTTTCAGAGACAAATGTGTTAAGAATAAACATATTTTTGCTAAAAGTCATATGCGTCACAGAACTTAGAATAATCTCTCATACAAGTGGACAATAGTCCGTTTGGTCGCTGGCAATACCCAGCCGTAGTCTTTATATGTCAAATATTATGTACATCAGACTTAGCGATGGCTTAAACATTTATGACGTTGATTTCTTTTCTCGTTGCCACTGGATTATCCTTTCTTTAAGTTCAGTTGCTGTAATTAGAGAATAAGTGTTATGTATCAGAATAATCCGCTAATAATAAAATTATAATTGTAACAGTTTATGAGATGTGAACAGATTTAGGTGAAATGGGCAATGGAGACAGATAAACTATTCTTTTACGATATGCCAACCAAAAAACTGGTAGTACACTGTAAGATAAATATTACATAAAAACTTAATTATTATACCAGGGCGCAGCTGATCTTCTGTGAGCGGTTGTCTGTTGAAAGGATCCGTGGCACTGTTCAGCAAGTGTCGCAAGATTATTGATCGATCCATGACCTATATACAAAAAAGAGAAATCATAGTAGAAGCAATGATAACATAAAACATTACATAAAAAAGTTTGACAAACACCAGATTCTATAATCTTTCAGAAAGTTTTTTTTTTTAAATGTGCAGGTTAAAGTTAATCACGGTTTAATTTTTTCGTCTGATAGAAATAAATAGAAACACAGATAGACTATATTATATTTTAGAAACTAAATATATTATTCATTTTAAGCATAAAATAATTCCAAAAATGTTACCTTTCCCGATGGCAGGATCACAGGATCTGTCATCAGTGTATCCATTAGAGGATCTCTGAACTCCTCCGGCGCGTCCGCGAACTCGTCACTCTTTTGTTGGTTTGATACTGGAATTTGTACATTATTGTATGTATTTTTAACGAAGTAAAAGGGAATTTGTTATATAAAATTAAAAATAAAGAAGTCTACGTAATTTAATTTTAAATAATTATTAAGTAATATGATTATAATTTATAAATCTACAGTGAGAACACACGTAATCACAACGGATATAGCGTTAATTAAAGTACAATACAGTATAAAAATTGCACAATATGTACAAGTTTTAAAATAGCGAAGTTATATTGAGTTGGGGTAATTTGATTCATAGAATTGGTCTAATAACCAAATTCGATACTTACGCAAATATAATATTCAAAGGACTTTTCATTGGACTCTGTCAGTAAGTCAAGAATCAAAACTATCAAGTAAGTTGATTACTACTTGATTTTGGGATATAAGCGAAACATTAATCTAAAATAATGATAAATGACCTTACCCGCAATCTGATAGGCGTTGTCCGCGAGCGCCTTGAAGCGCTCTATTTCCGAAGGCGACTTGATGCAGGACTTGGCAAGGCGCAGTGCTGCTTCCTCGAACAGCTCTATGCGGAATGACCTCTGTGGGATAAAAATTAATATATTATCTAATAAATAAAAATCTCGTGTCACAGTGTTTGTTTTCGAACTTCTCCGAAACAGATTGACCGACTTTTAAGATTTTTTTGTGTATTTTGTAGATCTGAGAATAGGTCGTACGCTAATTTTTATTCTCCTAGGTGATAAGGGTGGCCCTCTCCAGATTTTTTATGTTTTATTTTTAGACCAAATTTTAATTTTTCACTTTTTATGATTCAGCATGAAAAAAAATTATAACCCGAAATTTTCATCCTTCTGGCACGGGCGGAGCCACGGGAATTACCATATAAAATTTATTGATAAAACTTAAATTATTTGTAATAAGAGCCAATTAGAAAAACATTAATTTTTGAAAAGTGTTGCAATTAGATTCTTTAGTGATAATAAACCACAAAAAAACACTAAAATTTTTATTCATTCAGAATTATTAAATGCGCTGATTATTTGTAGGAAATGGATAATTGTATAATTTAAAAATGAGTTATTTATCGTTGGTGTATATACTTATCGTTGGTGTGCTGTTACTGAATGCAAGAATATTAGTGTAAAAACACCGAACAAATTGTTTATTTTTGTGTACACGGCGGTATGACGTAATAAAGTGGCATAGCTACTATTTCGTGGTGTTTAAAAACAGAAAAAAAAACTAAAAATTTTGAAGTTAATTTTAAAATTTATTTTGTTATTTTATGAACTAAAACCAACATTTTCAGAATGCTTTTTGCCTAAGCTATCTTAATAATATATTTTTAGATTGTTTTTGGAGTGAAATACCCTATTGGAGAACTTCTTGTTAACGTATATCAATCGGTAAAATCAGAGGCTAAAAAAATATTTTTGATACCTTAATACAAAACCCTGTATTTTTATACCTAAATAAATTAATTCATTCGACAAAAAATTTTCGACACACAATTTGCCCCTAAAATCCGTTATTTTGAAGTTTAATTAACACAGATTCCCTCGTAATTACTAAACAGCTCGGCTATTATATAGTTTGGACATACATTCATACATACAGGTCGAACACATTACCCTTCTATGTATATGTTCGCCGCAGAAAAAATAAATTAAAGTTATAGTATAGAAATTAAACGCCATCCATTTTCAATGGCCACCCATTGCCAAAAGACATTTGACAAACAATTACATAGCTTCGTCATTATAAGATGTTCGAGTCACAGGTGAAAAGTTAACAAGGAAACGAAGTAAAATATAAATAACAGATGGAGATTCAAAAACTTATGTCGACGTACCTCATCGGCGGCGAGCGCGGCGTGGAACTGCGGCGAGTCGAGGTGCAGGTAGATGTCCACGAGCTGGCTCAGCAGCCGCCGCGGCTCCCAGCCGTAGATGTCCGGCCGCCGCACCTGCGAGCGGGATTTCATTTTAATTTATATTTGTTTAATATATCTTATTTTATATATTAAAGTAATCAAAATGATACTCGTAACTCAATTTTGAATATGATTTCACAGCACTAATGATCTAAGTATCATCATTTTTCACCGGATAGAACTAATAATATAACGAAAGTTACACGAAGCAAAATTGCGGACACATACTAAATACCAACAAACCTTAAGATTATTGCACTTTGGTCCACAAAGCTGCTGCAGGTTGAAGTTCAGCATGGACGCGAGGCGGTCCACGAGCTCGGCCCGCAGGAAGGGTTCCTTGATGTCCACGGTGAGGTACTGCAGCATGTCCACAGTCTCGCGTGCAAGGGTCAGGTAGGAGCGGCACTGGCGCTCGTCCTGCGCCAGGGCGCGAGCGCGCGCGCTGCTGCCCGCCGCGCCGCCGGCCTCCGCCTCCTGCGCCTCGTGGATGCGCTTCAGGTACTAGGGGTGCAGAAATGGGGAAGAGGTACATTACTATTTTTATTCTGCGTCGCTGTTAGGTTTGGAGATTATCATCTCCTGCTTGTCACGGATGCGCTTTAGCTAAAATAAAATAAATCCCTTTCTCTAAAGTCTCGGAAATCTAAAGCTTTAGTTTAGTATTTAACGAGTACCAGGCACATAGAGACGGGGAAGAGTTAAAGAGTTAGTGCCACCACCCCTCAGACGGTCATGATGCGCAGGTTGAGGGTCTCGCCCACCGCAAGTCAATGACATTTCTAACTCTGTCTAACTCGTGGGTGTGACCGTCGCGCCGTCTCCCTCTCAACGAGCTTAGACGAGGTTAATTAGTATAAATATAAACGAGATTTAAAAATTAGTTTTACTTCTGACATGTGTACTTTGTACGCACGCACTTTGAATTTTTTTTATGAATGTTTGTTGAGACTGACTGTCTGTTCCTCAACAAATTTAAATCAGGTCGAAATTAGAAAGTTGACAGTATTAAATCCATGTACCGCAAAACGCGCGTAGATGGTTTCCCTAAACCGTTAGGACTGGAAAATGCTTTTAATAAAATTAAAAATAAATCATAAATCCAGCATACCGTTAAACATTCATCAAGGAGGAATGTGGTGTCATTCATGAGCATGTTGATAAACTTCACAAACTGTCGTCCTGATCGAGATTCTTTGACAATAGCCTAAAAATAAAGTGTAAAAATAATTACATTTTTAACTTTTATAATTTAACTCAAAATATAAATTGTTATAATGCAGCTTAACTACCAATTATGTTTACTTAAAACCGTACACTATGAACTAAGTGTGAATACAAAAATAAAAAATGTGATCCAAATTATTAAAAAAAATCGTATATTACCTGTTTATGTATGGGTCTTTCCCACATACTCTTGAGTATTATGCTTATATGGAATCTAATAGTAAACTTGTCATAAAACTCTGTACTCTGTCCCGTCGTCTCTATATCCGTATAGAACTTCATCAAAGCACTCGGCAGTGCTGTCTGGGACATCGGATGGTCCATGAACTTCTCATAGACCGCGTCATTCTTTAACTTAATAGGCAAGGAGAGATTTATCACAAACAAGACTTCCACGATTTTTGCGACTAGGTAAGGGTTTTTGATGAGATGAGAATTGCATATGGCGCTTAATAGCCATGTGATGATGGGGTCTTCTATGTAAAAGGCCACTATTTGAGGGACATATCTGAAAATTAAATTGAAGTAGTTTTTCTTAATTTATTTATATTTATTATGAACGTAAAAAGTATATGTACAACAAGACTTAAAATGACAGATTTGGATCAATTTTAGAGGTCACAGATAAATAATACTTTGGAGAAGCAAACAGGCTACTCTAAAGACTTCCTCCTAACCTAAAGAGATACTAAACAGTACAAATATATAAAACAACACTCACTGCACAGCAAACAGCATGAACTCGGCTATGTCCTCCACGTACCACTCGGGCGTGGCGCGGAAGGCGTGCGCGGGGGACGCGGGGGACGCGGGCGAGGGGGAGGCGCCCTCCGCCGCCGCCGCCTCCAGCTGCTTCACCAGCAGCGCGCACACGGACGAGTAGAACTGCACGCCGCGCCGCATCAGCTCGGGGTCCAGCAGAGCGGTCTCTGCGCATTGCTTGGATCTGTGGATTTATTTAAAGTGTGTATGTTTCATTATAATATACTGTAATGTTAACATTACATTTGTTATTACACTGATCACATATACTAGTACAAATGCCTCATCCCAAAGAAATGAGACAGCGCTAAGCTTATTTTTATTCGACTTATTTTCGTTTACAATGATGACTGATACACAAATAGTTAAACTGTTTTAGTTTATAATCGCCTACGAATTTTATGACACATGTTGACATTTATTTGAACTAACTTTTCCGATCGTTCTTCTAATGCGACACAATCGATCTTTCTTTTCCACTTTGTGTTATATTTATTTGGCGTACATTTACAAGGAGCAAAGAATTCAAGATTTACTCATATAAATAACTTTCATGGGTATACCATGGGTGAACTTAAATGAAACATTTTATCACATCATCTACGCGATGTCACTCATGTTGGATGCAACTGAGAAAATATTATTTATTATTACGATAGTGTTCTATCATGTTACTGAGAGACTTCCTGATGTACTTCACAGGTGCTCTCATAGCTCTGTGACGACTGACGAGCGTACAGTAACTTGGTTGCAGTAAGCTGTTAAAATTAAGTATTACCGCCAAATGTCTAGTAATATAGTTGATTTTTCAAACTGATATCTTTCACCTATGACTTTACTCAATTAAAACGTCAGATAAAATGCCTCTATAAAAAAGGTTCAATCAGTTCCAGAAATGACTTCAGTTATAAAACTCATCAAATTTCAATGTATGAAGATAAATTTGAAAAAAAATTAAATCTTCACATACATTAATAACTGTAGTTTTCTAGCAAATATGTTTAACAAACAATAATTTTGGCCTCAATTAAATTTAGCTTATCAATTTTCACAGACTATTTTTTAAGTACGAAAAAACAACAAATCATGTTGATAACATAGAAAACTACTATAATAACAATAAACACATATTTTAACTAATATTATTTTACCATATTTATACCATACCATACCCATACCTGTGTAGACGTTTGATCTGCCGCCGCCAGCGCCGCAGCAGCTCGCGGTTGCGCAGCGCCGAGTAGCTGTTGCGCCACTGCGGCTCCGCGGCCATCAGCTCCTCTATCACCTTCTGCAGGTCGCGGAATGCACTGCACACACATATTTACTATTTGTTAAATAACTTTAACATACTGATAAATTTGTAAATTGTTTTGACACTTTCCCTTTCGATGATGTTTATGGGTATATGGATATAATGGTATTGAATTAAAGGTCCGTTCTATCACATTTACATTATACATGCGTCCGTCTGAGTGTGTTACTGCGTGTTATCTATAATTATAATAAAATTTCTAACTTAGTTGAACAGCTTTGCTGAACATTAAACATCTTTTGAAAAATCTAATTGAAATAGTCATTATTACCAATATAGAGGTTGAATCTATGTTTTTAGAATATTTGTCATCACGAGAAAACCAATCCTACTAATATTATAAATGCGAAAGTTTGTGAGTATGGATGTTTGTTACTCTTTCACGCAAATACTACTGAACCAATTACGATGAAATTTGGTATGTAGGTAGCTGAAGACCCAGAATAACATATAGAATACTTTTTAAAACTCTCCTAATATTTAAAAAATTAACGCGGGCTAAGCCGCGGGTACTGCTAGTAGATTATCTATACTAATATTATAAAGAAGTAAAGTTTGTGTGTTTGTTAAATTGTAAGGGGTAATCTCGGGATCTACTGAACCGATTTTAAAAATTCTTTCACCAATAGAAAGCCACATTATTGCCGAGTGTCATAGGTTATATAAAAAACGAAAAATAAAAAGGCTTTTACATGGTAGTCCGTTTTGCAAAGTGAATCGGAGAAAAAACGGTCGAATGAAAGCGTTTCTTACGAACGCTGCCTTAACTGTGAAAGATATATTTTTGAGTTCTAGAGAAAAGATGTGGAGCTTGAAAATGCCTACAAAAAAGTCAACGACAGCATATGTCTAACTTTTATATTTAAGTTACAAAAAGTAGTTTATTTAATATTAATATAGATAATTTAATTTTTAATATTAATAAAATACCTACGTATAACCCTCCTTTTGGCAGTTAGAAATTAAAACATAACACTCTGTACTAAAAAAGTATTATTAACATTATGCCCAACAAAGTGGGCACGGGTCAGCTAGTAATTAATAAATAAGTAGCTGTTTGTCCGGGTCAAAATATACTTTTTACTGCGAGAAAATATCTCATTTCTGAGTAATTTAAGGTTTTCGCTTAAACGTATCTACGGACGAACCCGAGCGGAGCGAAGGTGTCTCTAGTAGTGCTATAAATACCAAAGTCGCTCGGCAAATATATATTACCGGATCCGTCGTTGATGCGTGTGCAGCGCGGGGATGAGCGCCACGTGGTGCATGTGCAGTGTCAGAAACCAGCACACCGTCTGGAACTTCGCCTCCGGCCACGTATGGCTTGGGTCATTGTCTGCAACGATAACAATAGCTCTAATTAATATAGGATCTTCTTTAATTTAAGAAAATTGAAAATGTTAAAAAATATACTTAACGAATAATTTAAAACCTGACAATACATTGCTCTTTGGTAACTATAGATTTGGTTGGATAGTGACAGCAATTGATAAATATGTATGTATTTAACGGCCTCTTTGTCAACTTTGACTCGTCTTTGGTGTAGAGAATAGCCTAATATAGATTAAATAATCATCAAACAAAGCCACATTTAAAAGTAATTATAAGATAAATTACAGAACAAAAAACAAATTACTTAGCGCATCGAGCCAGTCCTGAGACTCCTGCGCAGTGAAGTATAGGCGTGTCTCGTCGCGCACGTTGATCCACGTGCCCGGCTGGAACGTGTACAGCGGGTACACGCGCTCCAGCTTGATGCGCACGGACAGCAGTTGCAGTACTGAACACACATTCAGCATGAACCCGTCGCCTAGAATAACGTCATTATTATTGAAATAATATTCAAAAAATATAAAATACTAGGATTTGGGCATTGCAAATGACGCTACAGATTGTTAATTATAGTGAGCTTTAAGGCCTTTAAAAAAATCTCTGTCCCTTATGGATTGCAATATCCCCTTTTTTTACTTTGTCTAGTTGTTGTCACTTCAGTAATAAAGTGAAGTCATGTAGTCATAAATAAGTTATAAAGCAAATGAGGATTCATGAGGATGATGTCGTCCTGACCAATTCCGGTCAAGGCGGCCAACCTCATTGAGACTAGCTATCTAGGTCGGACTCGGAGTTATTGTAGTGCGTAAGTGTTTGCGCATATATAATAAATAGCACCCACCATTTTTGATCACATGCGGTTCGGTTACAGAAATCGAACCCACAGGATACAACTCTGTTTAGCTCGGTATTTATATGTTGTTGTATTCAGCCCTTTTTAACGTCCGACTGCTGGGCACGGGCGAGCTTTACCAATAGGAAATACGAAGGGAATCAGGCCGTAGTGCATTTCGCTGGCCAATTCACATTTCTTTCGAAAACTTACTAGGTTCTCTCAAATATGCAGGTTTCCTCACAATGTTTCCCTTGACCGTAACCGTGACAGCTTTACGGTACTTATATATAATTCGGTATGTATTTTAGAACAATAAATATTGATAATGACGTACCCAATTGTTATTTTAAAAAGTTTCCTAGTAAAATAATACCCGCAAAATAATATTCTTTCAAGGAAACTTTTTACTCAAGAATAATAAATTAATTCAATGAAAAACATATTAGTTTGTCTTGAAGGGTAATTACAATTTTGCAAATGTGAATTACTCATCAAATATATAGCAATCACTTGAAAAAGGTGAACAACAAAAGCTAATAGCTAACGAGTGAACCTATATTTACATGATTTATTTTCAATGTAGACAAGACAATCCACATTTCTTCAAAACTGTCAGTAATTACGCTGCGATCTTGGAAAGTATATAAATTGGAGACATGCCAATAGAAATCATTAAACCAACGAGGTAAGCGACATTTGAACGCAATATCTATTTTAGATAGATAGATAATAACCATACTTTTAAAGAGAGGAACGACGCGTATCATAACTATGATAGAAAACTTTGTTAATAATTATCAATATTAATGAAATTTCATTAAAAAAAGTCGTTATATTATTTACACACTGATAGTAACCCGACTGCGGTAAATAATAGAACATGTTCATATTGTTATATCTATTACCGCTATGATATTTCCGAGAAACTTTATTGATAAACTGAATCAGTTTTATTATTGATATTTGACATCATTATATAATATATTAATCATCAACCTAAGTCCTAGAAGCTCCTTTTATTATATTTCAATCGCTCTATGTAATGAGCGAATTGTCCTTGTAATGAGCGAATTAATAAAGATCGATAGTTGTATGGAAATATGTTTATTGTTTTCGCATCACAAGAGCCATTGACCGCCTTGAGTCATAGAATCGTGGAATTACTAAGATAACACGACTGGATTCGAAATTTCCTTGTATTGAAGTTTTTAAAAATATTTCCAAAACAATTTTATTTAACTCTTTTTAGATTTTTTCTTAATAGTATTGTTTCAAAAGCAATAATATTTTCTTCTATTGTTTTTTTTTTGTTTAAATTAAAAAAATATAACAAAACACAATTTTTGTTCTACGTAGTGTTTGTTGTTTATAAGAAAGAATTGTTTTGTACATAAATGCGCAGAACTCATCCGAAGCGCTTTCAAAACAAGTTCAGAAATAACTCTGGCGATGTTTTTTTATAACACCTGATCAGTGAGACAAGGAAAACAATTTACACGCGTATCACAAAGCATTACGGTTTTTCTTTGTTAAGTTGCATGACCGTGTTAGCAATTTGAATTTTAAATGTTTGTGTTTTCGTTATGAACACTATCAACTTCCGTGAAAGTTCATTGTAGATAATATTTGAGTATTAGGCAATTTTCTGATTAGAAAATCTAATATCTAATTATAATTAATAATTAATAGTGTTCTAATTCAGAACATTTAACGTATATTTGACTGGCAAAAAAAATAGACGAACTGACCAGCAAGCGACCGCTCGTCCGTTTGCAGCTGCGCCCGTCGTTCATTGCGCTGCAGCAGCGTGGCGAAGTAGTTGAGGAAGGGTTCCCGCGCCTCCGGGCACAGCAGGATGTTGTGGCAGATGGTGTGCAGCGTGCTGCGGCTCGCCTCCACCTCCCGCTGCAGCGCGAACGCCAGGCTCTGGTCCGTGCCCGTGGCGATCATCCGCTCTGCGAAACGAGGGTTCTCTTCTGCGAATAGCGATATCTGTAACAATGGTTTTATTTGTCGTTATTTCCTCTAATATTTATATCAGTTTTTATGCCATTTTTGCTCAAGATTGCATATTTTTGTTTGCAGTAGTTTTAGCTTTTGGTGCAAATTAGTTTTTTAAATGCCTATCACCAAATTGAACCGACTTTTATTACACCTATAAGGATATAAGGATGATATGAAGACACTTTGTAGTTTCCTGTTGAATGCATGTACGAACAGGAAAGCATAAAGTGTTTTGAAAGTATTCAATCAATAAACATAAAATGTAATAATAAGATTGTTTATTTCTACCAACTGTTCTCTTCAATCTGTACCTACAATAAGCATTTGAAAAGGAATATGTTCTTCAATACACATTTAACGTAGTTCAAGCAGAACGACGTAATCACAAAAAGTCAATCAGATAAATATAAACTAATAGCACACCAAGACTCACCGCAAAGAAGGGTCCAAGGAAGCTGACCCTGGCGATCTCGCGGCCAGGCGCGGTGGTGAGCGGCGGCGGGCACAGGCTGGGCAGGCGCGCGATGAGCGCGCACACCGGCCGCGTGGAGTGGCGCGGGCCGGCGCGCAGCTCGCACAGCGAGCGCAGCGCGCGCAGCACCGCGCCGTGCCCGCGCCCCACCAGCGGCGACACGCGCCGCCGCATCTCCTCCCGTATGCCCATTAGCAGTGGAATGAATACCTAACCAAAGCCATATAGTATGCAATGTAAATATCGAAAAATACCAATTTTAATGACAAATAATTTCGAAATCCTATAAAACATTAAATATTTTTAGTACTACATTGTGGCTACTTACAGTTACCTATTTGTTAATTTGAAGACGTCATTTGTATTCATATAATTGCTACTGTGTCGCATTATTAGAAAAGATAATAAAAGTGTAATTATTTATAGGTATCTCATAAAGAAGTATTTATTTTGCTATTGTAATGACTGTGAGATAATTATATAATATTTAGGTCGTTAGTATAAACACTTGGCTTTTTTATTGATGACTGTTACATACAAGATACATTTTGATAGATACTCACCTCATCAAATGCTTCTTGATCTAAATATGTAGCTAGTAGCACTTCAGGTATGAGACCTATCGGCGTGTTACCAATCAAAATGTAAGGTAACAATGGTGATTTTCTACATTTTTCTAGTTCAAATCTACCTCTTAACACTAACACCAAATTATTAACAAGTAAAGTTCTCAAGTTTTGTAACAGATCACTTAATGGCGGCTCCGAACTTTTCTTAGCATGATCTCTCTCATAAATATTTATGTTGGAGTAAAACTTTAAAATATAACTAACAGCCAGGCCCTGTGTTGGTATATTTTTTGGTATGGGTAATGAAGGTGTGGGACATTCAGCCTTTTCTGTGTCTGTCTCAGAAGAAACATGTCCACTTGTTAAAATGTCATCTCCACAATCTTCACTTAAGCTTTTTGTTGTTTCAGTAATAGCCATTAATTTTTGATTTAAAGGATCTGATCCATCAATAATTTGTGAAATAATGTCCATCAAGGCTTCAGATGCCAATTCTTCTAAGCTTAGCTTTGGATTATCGAGTAATGATGCTGCTACTGTTGGTACAAAAATACCTCCTGAAAATAAAACTCATTAGTTTTTATTTAGTTTAAGAAGAAAAAGTAATACTTAAATTTATTTATCACACCTGCACTATCTTCAGACCAAGATACTTGAAGTATTTTAGCTACAATATTCCTTAGTTGTTCTTCAGTTAGCTCAGTACAACTAACTGTCCGTGATCTTTGTATTTTACGAGCTGGAGATTGTGCTGAGTCGTTATCTTCAACCTTAAATATGTCATATAATATATATAAAATTAACAATAACAATAGAACTCACCTAATCAATGTTTAAATTTAAATCAATGCAGGAAATAATATATGAGACATACATTTATATTAATTAAATAATAAATAATTTCTAAGTACATGAATAATAAACTTTGTAAATTTAAATTGTATTGAAATATTATGTTTATTTATTAATTTACTACATATATATATTACTAAATAAATGTTTATATTATTAATATTCTACTCACCTCCATAGGTTCCTGTGGTGTTTCAGATTGTGAATTTCTTTCAGATACTTCATCAACTTCCATAGATAGTGAACGTCGTGAACAACTAGGTGATGCATTACTTGTTCTTGCCTTCACTGGTGGTGGTTCAGCAAATTGTGCTGGAGATATTGAGCGAGAGGTACTATCCTCTCTAGTTGATGCACCTTCTGAGCCACTCACTGTTGACTGAGGTAATACTCTCACAGAGCCACAGCTTAATAAAGTATCCTCACCCATTGAATCAAAGCTATTGTACTGTCTTGTCTGAGATAAATCTGTCATTTTTGTGTCAGGCATCTCATCCATCAAGTTATTCTCAGTTTTTTCTGTGACAATCAAGCCATCAGCTGGAATTTTCGCTTGATCTGATACTTCATTTTTGTTTTTTGAATAATTTTGATCTTTGTGAGTACCTGAATTTTCTATAGAACTGCGAGGTGTTTGGGCTGGTGCTGGTGACAGACGAGAGGGTGGAGTAGGGCTTAAAACATCAGTTGGTATTGAAGCACCCGGAGTAATGGGGGGACTTGTAAGAACAGGAGATGATCCAGTGCCTTCTAAAGCTGCAAGACGTGCCAATCTACGTCTTCGTAACTGCAACGAATTAAAATTGATTGTTGCGAACAGAGCACGTGTAAAGTTTACACTCACACCAACACTTCTCACTACGACACTAACGCTTTGTTTTGTTACGAAATTAGATTGGCCATACGCATTATGCCAAGGGCCGTTTACAAAATACAACTCACCTCCTCTGGACTGAGTTCACTCATTGTGGAAAATTATTCTATTATTATATTAAATTGGCTACTGTTAACACTTTTTTATAAGGAAATAGATTTTAATTAAGTCGATTCAGACAGAACAACGGAGCAAGCTACACAACGTCAAGCAGTCAGTCACCTTTAGCTCAGCTGAGACGATTGGCTATTTGACGTTTATACTTGTGAATAGATGACGAGAAAGTATTGAAAATACACGCGTCATCCTCGCGAAATCTAAACAAAGCATGTAACGATATGTGAGTCTGTGGCTTATTTTTGAAATATTATTTTTTTTTTATTTCAGTTGTTGCAATAATAATGGCTCAAAAAATCTTAAAACATACTAAATAATTAAATATGTATAGAAAAGAGACAATTTTTAGCTTTGGGAATACTTGTTGCGGTACAAAATGTCGATAAAAAAACATATTGTATATTGATATTTTTGTTTAAAATTATATTAAAATGTCATATTTTTTAATTAAAAATAGTATAATATTTTTATATCTTCGGTATCATATCTGCCCATAGGCCATAGATAATACTCAGAACAATAACTAAAGCATAGAAGGCGCTTTACGACATTTGAAGCATAGATCTCCTTAATCTGTGGCATAGATGTAAAGGCCTTATTACACCTTCCTAAATTTAGTCGTCCTAATTAGGATTTAGGAAAGGAAAGCAAAATGATGTTTCTGATTACACTATCCTAAATTTAGTAACCATAGACGAATTTACAGATTAAGTATAAGTTTCTACGAGTGCAACCATAGAGTATATTACTATAATATATAACGTTTTCATTAACTATAATAATAATTTTTATCGTTTTTATTCCAAAGATATGTTTTTATCGTTTTTATTCAAAAGATATGGCATATCTTTATATAATTGAATAATATTAATTAGGATCTCTCTTTCCTTTGCCATTAAACTCGTTGCACTTTAACAAAATAACATTTAATTTTTAAAAAATTTTAATAACATGTGCACACGCACTACGCAGTCGTCACGTTTATTATAACAATAATAAATGTACTCTCTTTGGAGTCCAGAACAAAAATCATAGAAATAATAAACCAAAAATACTTGCTGTCCACAGATTATTAAGGTCGACGGAATTTAGCAACCATACTTCTTCCTAATTAGGATTCTAACTTGCTAAATGCGATTACACTTTCCTGAATTTAGTAACTAAATCATTTAGAACACTAAATTTAGGAAGGTGTAATAAGCTTTAAGTGTACGCTGTCATAGATAAAAGAGTATTAGCTAGTGATGGGACTATGCATAAAAATAAATACCGATATCGATTTCTTACTTTATGGTATAAAAATATAACATCCGAAATTCCTCCAAGCAAATCTCGAGTTTTTTAATAAAATGACAAAGACGTTATATATACAAATATATTGATTGAAAGAAATGGGCTGCAATAGTTTGATCAAGCATTACGGGCTTGCGACGTACGAACTAAACGGTTTATTGTTACCTTGCTGAACGGCGATGGGCAAACTCTACACCAGGTAGGTCTCGGAACGGGTTTCAAGCCCCCTCTCTCGCAAGTAATAGTTATTAAAAAATATTTTTCTTGTGTGTTACATGTAATATGGTACATTTCTTGTGAGCCCCATCCAGTTAAGTTATGAAATACAATTTTTGTAGTTAAATAAAGGTACACGGTCACATTTGCTATCTAAGTACAGTGCACTGAATTTTATAATGTAACTAGTTCCTAATTAAAAAAAAATTAAACCGACTTCAAAAAATCTGCACTAAAAAGAGAAAAATAAACTGAATTAGATATTTAATTCAAAGAACAAAATGCCTACCTACCTATTCAAAATATAATAATACCCTATTCTATAGAAACATAGGTAATATATACAATATTATTTTACTTATCAAACAAGCTATATATTTACAAATTCTGTTAATTTATACTATTGCAATGAGACAAATCTTACCTAAACCTATTATCTATTAATATAAAATATTATTGAATGAGCTAGGTACCTACTAATCTGTTTGAAGTCGGTGCCAAGCCCAAAAAGCCTAGTGAGATTGTTATGCTACGTATGTACGTCTGTCCCCGTCCGCCACATCCCACCACCCCGCGTGTGTGACGGAATTTTTAAGCGCAGAGGGGCGCTCGTTCTGACCCACAGTTGGCGGAGAAATCGGTGAACATAACTTATACATACAGTGGAACATATAACCTCCTCCTTTTTTGAAGTCGGTTAAAAATACTAAAGTACCCGCTAGCTTCAATCGTATGACGTATAATGTAAGCATATTTTTTTTATAAGAAAATATGTTTTCAAATATGGAGACGCTTCAAGCTCAATTCAAAGAAGAAGATAATTCTTTTGCGATATAATTAATTTTGATTGTAAAAATATATTCTGTGCTTATCAATTAATTTTAAATCGATAAATTCCTATGATCATCCAGTACATCATTATCGAATGGGCCCATAGGCCCATATTACACGACAAAAATGTGATGGACTAAGTCAATGACAAAAACCTGAGACGTTAGATATATCATAATACGAGACGTTAGGTATTTATTATTCATCTATGGTTAGGTATTAGGATATCCAAGACATAGATAAATAATCGACGACTCGTTTGGCTCAGTTGGTAGTGACCCTACTTTCTGCGCCAGCGGTCGCGGGTTCGAGTCCCGCTGGGGGCATTCACTTGCTAATCACGAAAGTTTGTACTCCAGTCATGGGTGTTTGTCTTTTGCTTTGCTTAATGGGATATTTGATTTTTATGATCGAACAATCACCAATAGTAGTCGAACGAACGATAATTGATCAAAATAATTAATCTGAGCGATAAAAATAAAGATATCTAGTAAGGGTGTCCAACTTAAGGGTGAACATTTGTTTAATTAATAATAAATAAATAAAAGATGAACAAACAAATTTTACATTCGAACATTAGCGAACAAACGACGAACAGATAACTAAAAATAAAAAAAAAATCCGAAAATCAAAACAAGTTGAGCCAAATTCAGTGAGCCCGAAATTGACGTTTGCTTTTTTACGATTTGCATTTTGAGCTACCTACATCTGTCTCTTTCTAATGCTGTTATGAGTATATAAGAAAAAGAGATGACTATATTAGTTAAATTTAGCTTCCTTCTATGCTTTAGTTATTGTTCTGAGATTCAATACTATAAATGCTACATTGCCTAATTCTTTTCTTATTTCTATAGTCTGTGGTCAGTGGTGTTATAAATATAATAATTACCAGGTCAAAAAATCCCAAAAAAAAAAAAATTATAAATATAAAATAATCAATGGCCGCATGTTTTCAATTTGTTTATGTTTTTGAGAACTGTATTTGCTAATTGTTGTAGTGAAATAAAAGCATTTGTGCTGTCTAATTATCAAATAAATATGAAAGATGACATAGTATTAATCGTTTAAATTTTTTGTGGAATCATAAATAAGATACTCAAATAAGCCAACATGTAGAAGTTAAATAATTAAGATATGCTTTAACTGCATACACCGCTAATAATATTACCTTTTATACTTTTTATATAAAGTTTTACATCAAAATGACGCAGCATTCAGTCACAGATTTTATTATGGGCTTAAAAACTCGAAACACCGAAACCAGGCATAAATCTATAAGGGATCTTCTGCATTTTGTAAAGACGGATTTACGAGAAATGTCCCAGGAGTCTGCCACCCAAGTCCTTGATGAACTTAATCAACAAATCCATCTACTCACTTCTAGTTACGATAATAACGACAAAAAGGCTGGAATATTAGTTATAGGTAATGGATGTTCAAAACAAAGTACAAATCTCTAATTCACTATTTTATATGGTTTTTTTCATGTTTTGTTATGTAATTTCAGTATGTTTAGTGAGTGGAGATTCTGAAGCCAATAAAAGTAGAATAATAAGATATGCCCAATATTTAAGAAACATTTTTCCTTCAAATGACATAAATATTCTAGAATTAGCTGCCAAAACAATGGGCCGGATAGCAGTCTCATTGGGTATAAAGAGAGGAGAATTTGTTGAAATGGAAATAAAAAGAGCATTTGAGTGGTTAGCTGAAGAAAGAAATGAATGCAAGCGTCTTTCTGCTTGTTTTATTTTAAGAGAACTAGCTATAGCTATGCCATCATATTTCTTCCAACATGTTAACTGCTTTTTTAATTATATTATGCTTGCTTTACATGACCCTAAAGAGCAGGTCAGAGATGCCGCTGCCAAAGCTATAAGAGCCGCTTTTGTTGTTACTGTTAAAAGAGAAAACCCAGAACAAAGTAATAAAGCACACTGGTATATACAGTGTTATGAAGAAGCTATAGCTGCTTTCACTGACCATATTGCAAGAGAGAGGATTATAAGTAGGGATGATAATGTTCATGGAGCTCTTTTGCTATTAAATGAACTTCTAAGATGTTCCAATGTAAATTGGGAAAAGAAATACACAAAGCTCATGCAAAAACTTGACTCTGAGCAAGAAATTTTGGATGAAATGTCAAATATCAATCCCAAAGGACATTTATCTGGATACCACAGTTACACTGATGAAAAATCACAGTCTGTGGTTATTTATGAATCTTCCATTTGTAAAAAGTTGATTTCTGAGAAATATGATAAAATAGCTGTTGGTAAGTACTAAGTACTATCAATTCTAATGCTTTATTATTTTATTATAATGTATGTGTATAAAAGTATTTCTAACTTTGAAAACTATTATTTAACTTTATTTGCTTTTGTTATATAAAACTGATGCCTCATATACTACAGTGGATATCGACACTAATCTAGAAACCAAAAAAATGATGTAGTGCTGACATTTTGTGTCATAGGCCAAGCCCATATTGTAATTGACATATTGTAATTTAAATCTAAGAAATTTCTATTTATTTATGGGTTTTTATTTATGCAAGTGATATCTGTTAAGGTGTGTACCTTGCACTACTTTGCACTGATGAACCTAAAATAAATTATGAGCATTCATATTGATAAAAACTCAAGATGGCTCTGCGTATTTGGTTTGCATAGACAAACATATCACACCACCTTTCACCAAACATTATTGATTCCCATAATTGTGGCTGTTGTAATTTTAAGGTTTTCAGCCATGTGGTTAAGGTGAAGGCATACAGTACTTATACTTTCCCACAGTTGAACTTATATACTTGATACTGTATATAAGTCACAGATTTTTAAAATTTATCTTTTTCAATACTACATTCTACATTTTTCATGAATTGACATTTAAATAAATGTCATTAAGTATGTACTTGAAATCCTGATTGAATTATTCATTATGAAATATTTTTCAGAAGTTATGGCCCAACAAATCTCAAGATCTCATAGTGTTCATCAATTGCTACTTCTATTAATACCAAGATTGGCAGCATTCAACAAAGAAGCCTTCACAAAAAAACATCTTAAATCAACAATAAATCATCTTATAACATTTCTTAGAGGCAGAGAAAAAGAAAAGGCAATGGCTTTTACTACATTGGGACTGATATGCATTGCCGTTGAGGATGAAATCCAACAGTATGTTAGTAGAATTATAGAAATTATAAAAGGAGCACTCCCATTAAAAGATGTACCAAAAAAGAAAAATGGAAATGAAGCTCCATTATTCAACTGTGTGACCTTACTTGGTATTGCCATGAAAGAATGTGTTGCTAATGAAATAAAGGAACTTTTAGATCCAATGTGTGCCACAGGACTTAGTCCACAATTAACAACATGCTTCAAAGAACTCAGCCAAAATGTACCTTCTTTAAAAAAAGAAATTACAGACAGATTACTTAATATTTTGTCTTTAATATTGAGAAAGAAACCATACATTACAAATAGTGCAGATTCGCCTGTAGTAGTGTTCTCTACAGCTCTGTTAGTGGAACCTCATGATGCACATAAATTGGTCTTAGCTTTACATACTCTTGGGACTTTTGATTTTGAATGGAATAATACTCTTATGTCTTTTATAAAAAGATGTACTGATCATTATTTGCAAAGTGAACAACAAGATATACGTCTTGAAACCATCAAAACTGTGGCTAAATTACTCATTAAAGCAATTGAGAAGTGTGCATACTCAAATTCGCGAACTTTAAATGCATTGATTGATGAGTCGCTGGGCAAGCTTTTATCTATTGGTCGTTCTGATTTTGATCACGAAGTACGTTATCGTGTACTAGAAATATTTACGAATCCTATATTTGACAAATATATAGCTGTAGAAGAACATCTTAGTTGTGTATTTGTTGCTATAAATGATTCAAATAGTGATGTGAGTGAATTAGCACTTTGTGTAGCAGGCAGATTGAGCAATGTGAACCCTAGCTACACTACCCCTGCCTTACGTCAACTATTTGTACAGATTTTAATGGAACTTCAACATTCGGAATCAACTCGAAACAAGGAACAGTCACTGCGGATGATCAACAACCTCATATGTCATGCTCCGAGACTGACGCGACAATTTGTGGATACTATTTTAAAAGTGCTTATTCCGAAACTGAAGGAGAGTGAAAGCAATTCTGTCATGATATGTACAATCCTAAAGGCTATTGGCGATCTTGCTGAAGTTAACAGTGGAGGCAATGCTTTAGTACAATGGTTACCTGAATTGATCTCAATTCAACTTGATATACTATCAGATCCAAATCAGCCTGAAAAGAGGAGTGTAGCTCTTTGGTCGTTCGGTCAAGTAATAAGTTCAATTGGCTACGTCGTTACACCGTATATGGAATATCCTAATCTTATGGATATGCTGCTAAATTTGATAAAAACGGAGCACAATTCGAGAGACAGGCGAGAAGCAGTTCGGGTGCTAGGCTTGTTGGGAGCACTAGATCCGTATAAACATAAAATTAACCAGGGACTTATTGATTTTCAAACAGTGTCTACCTTGATACCAGTGACAGATAGTCACGATAATATTGATATAAATGTCAGTGAAATGCTCGTGAGCATGTCTCCATTGGTCTTGGATGAATTTTACCCGGCGATCGCAGTTACATCTTTAATGCGTATTTTACGAGACCCTTTGTTAGCACAACACCATATAAGTGTCGTTCATTCAATTACTTATATATTCCAAACGTTAGGCATTAAATGCGTGCCTTATATATCTCGAGTGACCCCCAGTCTTTTGTACGTGATTCGTACTACAGATAATTATAACTTCCGAGAATTTCTTTTTACCCAGCTCGCGCTTATAATATCTGTAGTCAAAATCCACATTCGGCCATACTTAGAGGATATATTTGATTTAATCAGAGAGTATTGGACAGATGACAGTCAGATTCAACATACACTTATATTACTCGTCGAACACATAACTGTGGCTATTGGCACAGAATTCAAGATGTATCTCAGAAAGATACTTCCAAATATTTTAAGGGTTTTAAAATGCGATAATAGCAAAGATAGAATATTAACACAGAAGCTTCTGCTGACAATACAAAAGTTTGAAAATAACTTGGACGATGTTCTTATGTCGGTAGTGCCAGCTATAACGGGACTCTTTGATGGTAGAAATATTCCGACATCGATATCGATATTAGCGATGAAAACTATTGAACATTTGTCTATGTATTTGTATTTTAAACCATATTCAGCAATGTTGATACAAGCGCTAGCAAAGGTTTTGGAAAACAGTCCTCAGTTGCGGCAAGCGGCGATGGACACACTGTGTGCTCTGATTGTTCAATTGGGCCGTGAATATATTGATTATATACCTTCAATTGACAGAATACTAGCAAAACATAAAATTCAGTGTCCAAATTACATTGTATTGGTAACTCGATTGCAAGTGATTTCAACTTTAGCTTCCGATGATGATTATTTGGATGAAACACGTTTACGATTACGAAATCAAAAGACTGATGTAAGTTCCATGATTTTCTTTAAAAAGGAAAAGTGAAATAGCTTAAAAAACTTGTTAGCAATGTCAGTCACTTTTAAATATGGTTTATGGTTTATAGGTCGTAACCAGCAGTGACCTGCAAGCAATTCAGAAGCTCACTCTTAACGTAGATAAACTTCGAAAATGCTGGCTAGTGAACAACCTTATATCAAAAGAGGACTGGGTGGAGTGGTTGCGGCAGCTAAGTGTTGGATTCCTTACAGAGTCGAATAGTCCAGCTATTAGGTATTTTTTTTAGAATTATATTTTTATTTAATTTTTATATCACAATAAAAATGTCAAAACTAATTCACGTTATAAATTATAATGCATTTATATTTTATGTATTAAGTATTAACTGTTATATATTTTCTGTAATGTACACTTCCTTTTTAACAGAGCGTGTGCGAGTTTAGCTCAAAACTACCCGCAACTAGCGAGCGATTTATTCAACGCGGCCTTTATGTCGTGTTGGACTGAACTAAGCGAGCAGCCACGCGCCGAGCTCGTGTCGGCGTTGGAAAAAGCTCTGGCAGTACCTGACGTTCCTGAAGTTTCTTTAGCGGTACTGAATTTGGCTGAATTCCTGGAACATTGCGATAAGGGTACTTTACCCATATCCATCAAACTTCTCGGCGACACAGCTATCAATTGCCGGGCGTATGCTAAAGCGCTATATTACAAAGTGAGTAACATTTTGTATAGTATTTAAATTTGTAACTGTATCGTTGTTACCTTTGTAATTAGACATAATTTACTGTATATCTATGTATAGTATGTAATATTGTGTGACGAAAGCTATAAGATTGTTTTCACCAAAATTCTGCTACCATTTTAAGTGGTAGTGCCATGCTTGTTACCTTCGGGTAGCAGCCGAATGGGCCGGCACGCCCCGTATAGTACCACTCTCTCACAGAAGACCGGCGTGAAGTGGCAGCTATGCTGTCGCGTTTTGTCCGGTAAGTGAGAGTCCGGGAGGCCCACACCCTATCCCTCCTCCCGTCCTTCTTCCTCCTCCCTCCCCCCTCCCTCCCTTTCCTAAAAGGCCGGCAACGCATCTGCAAAACTGCAAGACCTGCAGTCTAGCAGTCTTGCAGATGTCCATGGGCGGAGGTGATCACTTTCCATCAGGTGAGCCTCCTGCCCGTTTGCCCCCTTTGTGACATAAAAAAAAAAAAAAAATTTCAGCCACCCACACCAAACCACCACGTACAGTTTGTAAAGTTTGTAAATATTTTTTTTTGAAATTTGGTTTCAGGAAGAAGAGTATAAAAGAAATCCTTCAACGCAAGTAGTTGAGGCTCTAATTCATATAAACAATAAATTACAACAAAAAGAATCGGCGAATGGCTTATTAGAAAAAGTCATAAAACAAAAAAAGAGTGGAGATTGTTCCCTCAACGTTCACGTTCGGTGGTATGAGAAGTTACACAACTGGGATCAAGCGCTGGACCTTTATAGTAAGAAGTTGGAGGTGGAACCACAAGACGTAGAGTCAAATATGGGAATGATGCGCTGTTTAGAAGCTATGGGCGAATGGAGGAAGCTATACACCATTACTACGGAGCAATGGGATACGATGTCGGACGATATCAGAAAGAAATCTGCAAAAATTGCAGCAGCTGCTTCATGGGGTCTGCAAGAATGGGACTCTATGAAGAAATATGTGGACTGCATCCCTGAAGATACTCAAGACGGTGCTTTTTACAGGGCAATTCTATCTATCCACGATGGTCAATGGTCGGAATCGAGACATTTTGTAGATACAGCAAGAAATTTGTTAGATGCTGAACTGTCTGCAGTTGTTGGCGAAAATTATCAAAGAGCGTATGGTACTTTAGTTAACGCTCAGCTATTAACAGAGTTAGAGGAAGTAGTGACATATAAACTTGTAGAAGAAAGAAGGGGTATTATCCATAGGACATGGTGGAAAAGGCTGCTAGGCAGCCAACGTTTAGTTGAAGATTGGCGCAAGATGCTTCAAATACGCAGTCTTGTACTAAGTCCTCGAGAAGATTTTCAAACATGGTTAAAATTTGCTTCTCTCTGTAGAAAAACGGGAGCAATAAGTCAGGCTCACAAAATAGTTCTATCGATATTAGGTTGCGATCCGATCGCGGACCCTGATGTGCTATTAAGAGTTCAAGATCCAAGAATTACATTAGCGTACAGTAAAATTTTATGGGACGCTGGAAACAAACGCTACGCTTATGATGTTCTGCAGAGACTCGTTGATAACTCTGAACCTGAAAATGAAGAACAGTGCCGATTACTTGCACGTTGTCATCTTAAACTAGGATCATGGTGTGAATCGCTACAAGAAATTAATGAATTGTCTATCCCTGAAATTTTAAGGAATTACGCATCTGCCACATGTAATGCCCCAGAGTGGTATAAAGCCTGTCATGCCTGGGCTTGCATGAATTTTGAAACGGTTTTATTCTATAAGCAACAAGATAACATTTCGGAGAGTAGCACAGCCGGAGGATCGGGTGATAAAAAGATATCGCGAGCGGAATTCATTAGTACTTACACCATACCGGCCATCGAGGGGTTTTTTAAATCTATCAGCTTGTCCAACGGCAGTTCTTTGCAAGATACATTGAGACTCCTCACGTTGTGGTTTGACCACGGCCATCATCCCGCCATTTACGATGCATTGTTTGAAGGAATCAGACAAATCGACGTTAAAATATGGCTCCAAGTGATTCCACAATTGATAGCCAGAATAGATTCTCCGAGAAGTTTGGTCGCTAAGCTTGTGCACATTTTACTTATAGATATTGGAAAGCTACATCCACAAGCTCTAGTATATCCTTTGACTGTTGCGACAAAGTCTTCATTCGTAACAAGAAAAGCTGCCGCAAATTATATTTTAAAAACTATGAGTTCCCATTCAGAAAGATTAATTAACGAGGCTGCTATCATATCTGAGGAGTTGATTAAAGTAGCGATGTTGTGGCATGACCAAGTTTATACTGCGCTTGATGATGCCTCTAGGTACTGTTTCATATATGTATTTTGAATCATAAGAAACTAACATTAAAAACTGAAGCTTAAAGTATTTCTACAATTATTTTTTCCAGGTTATATTATAGTGAAAAAGATTATAGAGGAATGTTTAGAACATTGGATAAAATGCACGCAATGCTGGACCGTCCGCCAGAGACTTTAAAAGAGGTGTCGTTCTTACAAATGTATGGCAGAGATTTGCAAGAGGCGCAACGGTGGTGCGAGCTGTACAAGGTTTGTAACTTTATTTAAACGCGGAAAATGAATAAATATTTTTTTTATCTTTCATGTACAGGAACTCTGCCCAACCATCTGACAGCAGAGCTTTTTGGTCCCTTGCCAAAGCGGTCGAGACGAACTTCTGTCGGCCCTCACTGCCACCGCTGGTAAAACCTGACGGATCCCTGGGTCATACGGCAAAGAAAAAGGCGACTTTGCTTGCTTTACTTTTTGTCAAAATTCATGTCTAGACACTGCCAAAGCTACTCCACCACACCTACATCACTGCGGGATCTCAATGGCTGAAATTCCCATAACTAATAAGGAGGTAAAGAGAGTATTGTGTCGTCTAGATGTGAATAAAGCCAGTGGTCCTGATGGTATACCAGCGATAGTGCTTAAAACATGTGCTCCTGAGTTGTTTCTGATACTTACACGTCTGTACCGCCTTTCTCTTCAGACTGCAATAGTACCAAGATCCTGGAAGCTTGCCTACGTGCAACCAGTGCCCGAGAAAGGTAGCCGTGCCGACCCTGCCAATTATCGTCCGATCTCAATCACCTCCATACTCTGCAAGATTATTGAGCGTGTATTGAACACTCGTCTTATGGCATACCTAGAACAGAACGATCTTCTCAGTGATCGACAATATGGGTTACGCCGGAATCGGTCGACTGGGTAGTGTATGCCAATCACACCTTTGGCGAAGCTCTTTTGAGTAAGGCGCGGAGACGATTGCCGTTTCTCTCGATGTTTCAAAGACCTTTGACAGGTTCTGGCACGCTAGCCTTATAAGCAAGTTTTCAGTCTATGGCATATCTCCTGGCTTAATTGGCTGGATTAAATACTTCCTGAGCGACCGTTCACTCAGAGTTGTGGTTGAAGGTTGCTCATCACAACCCTTAAAGACCAACTCAGGAGTTCCTCAGGGAGGGGTCTTGGGTCTCTCTGCAACCTTGTTCATGCTGCATATTAACGATCTACTTATACTCGGTATCCATGGGTACGCAGACGACAGCACTGTTGTAGGGAGATACCAACCACTATCACCTACCAATCACATATCTAAAAACTGGCCTTACTGAAATTCTTTCTCGAAAACATTGCTATCTCTTAGACGATTAATAACGAACTTACTTTGAGATTGCAATGGGTACCGGCGCGTAAGTGAGAACGAGGAGGTCGATAGAATAGCTAAAGAGGAAGTTTTGACTGGATCTGAAATATGTGTATATTATACCAGATTTTACAGAAGTTTTGATTAAATATTATAGAGAAGTTTCAAAAGTTAAAGGAGTCTGGTACAGTACTATACAAAAAGAACCTCGTCGTACACCCTGGTTTATAGATTTTACTGCGTAGGGAAGTAATTGTAATGGCGTATAAGCTTCGTCCTAAGCATTTGCCACTAAATAAGTTTAAATTTCTGTTTAAGAAGACCTCATTACCTAATTATAGTACTTGTGACATCGTAGAGGATATACAACATATTTTAGTGGAGTGTACTCGGAACGAAGCTTTGCGAAATAATTTAATTGGAAATTATGATTATAATGTCAAAGATGTTGGTAAATTCAATTGCATACTATCTACTCATATAACAGAACAAGCTAAATTAGTTATTAAATTTTATATGGGTAAAATATTTAATTAAAGAATCTTTGTAGTTGTACTTGAATATATGTTGTTGTGATACAATAGGTCTGACATAATTCAAAGACTTTAAAATCATAAAGAAAAAAAATAAAAATAATAGGATGCTATATTACACGTATTATACGAATTTTTTTATTAACAATATTATATAACTAAGCTTTTGAGTGACTTTTAATGGTTATAGTATACTATATATATATATATATATATATATATATATATATATATATATATATATATATATATATATATATATATATATATATATATGATTTAAGTGGATTGCGGGTTTCGCTAGTATTATGTAACTGAATAATTTATATCAGAGTAATTGTTAGGAGACCAACTCCGAACGCTACCTGAACAGCGCGTGGGACGTGTACTGCCACGTGGTGCGGCGCATCGGGCAGCAGGTGCGGTCGCCGGCCGCGCTCGAGCTGCAGTACGTGAGCCGGCGCCTGCACGCCTGCCGCGACCTGCAGCTGGCCGTGCCCGGCTCCTACGTGCCGCACCAGCCCGTCATACGCATCGCCCACATCAAAACGCATCTACAGGTACCCTACACTTCTGATCATACATGTATTTATGCCCCTTGTACACTTCTTGGATACAGTGGTCATTCAGGCACTTCATCTCAATTATATATACCCGGCTGAATTGACAGACGCTATTTAACCTATTTGTGTTCTATAACTTCAGAATTTCACATTGTTCATTAGCAGAGGGTAAAAATTAAAAAAATATTTTATTTTCTTTGGAGCTTAGAGTTAAATCACGATCCTAATACAATAATAAACTTTAGGTGATCAAATCGAAACAACGACCCCGTCGTCTAACAATCCAAGGCTCCGACGGCAAACAGTACATGTTTCTGCTGAAGGGGCACGAGGACCTGCGCCAGGACGAGCGCGTCATGCAGCTGTTCGGACTCGTCAACACTTTGCTGCAAGCTGACCCTAGCACGAACAGACACGATCTTGCCATACAGAGATATGCAGTCATACCATTGTCTCCTAACTCGGGTCTCATAGGCTGGGTCCCGCAATGTGACACGTTGTACAATTTAGTCAGTGACTACAGAGATAAGAAATCTAATAAGCTGGCCCTGACTAAAGAACAACAGATCATGTCGGGAATGGCATCTGATTATCAGAAATTGATGTTGAAACATAAGGTATGTAGAAAACTAGCTTAACAATTAATTCCTAACTAGTAGCCAAGTTTCAGCCAAATTCGTTTACACCCAAATCCGTCCTGCCATTTCAATCAGTAATATACATACATACGATTGATCGTATTTAAAGTGAAATTCAACATAATACATTTTAAGGTTGAAATATTCGAATACACACTATCGCAAACGCCCGGCAACGATCTGGCGAGACTGCTGTGGCTCAAGAGTCCGTCCGCCGAGGCGTGGTTCGAGCGCCGCACCAACTACACGCGCTCGCTGGCCGTCATGAGCATGGTGGGCTACATCCTCGGCCTCGGCGACCGACACCCCTCCAACATCATGCTGCACCGGGTCACCGGCAAGGTCCTGCACATCGACTTCGGAGACTGCTTTGAAGTCACCCAGACTAGGGAACGCTTCCCAGAGAAAATTCCGTTCAGGTTGACCAGGATGCTGATTAATGCTATGGAGGTTGGTTTTTTCTGTACTTTTAAAAGTATTGATTTAAATTTTATATTTGCTTTCTCATTATAGTGAGAGTGCATAGAAAGTCAAATAATACCAAAACAGAGTAATTTTAATATTGATTCGATCCCATATTTTTATTAAATGCCAATGTGTATAATATACACATTGGCATATGTCTATGTATGTGTAATATTCATATGTTCAATAACATTCGTTATTGATTCCACTCATTAAAAACAATAATACTCTTAACAGGTAACAGGTATAGAAGGCACGTACCGGTTCACGTGCGAGTCAGTGATGCACGTCCTGCACCGCCACCGCGACAGCGTGATGGCGGTGCTGGAGGCCTTCGTGTACGACCCGCTGCTCAACTGGCGCCTCATCGACAACGAGCAACACTCCATCACCGAGTCCACCTTCTCCTCAGACATCGACTCACCCTACTCTCTACCCAGCCGCAGTCGCAACCTTCGCTACGAATCCCTAGAGATGCCACCCGAATCTAATCTAAACAAGCGAGCCCTAGCCATCCTCAACCGCATCCGCGACAAATTAACAGGCCGTGACTTCCCCAACATAGAAGCGGTGGTAAGCGTCCCCAAACAGGTAGACTTGTTGATCAAGATAGCCACCAATAATGAGAACCTATGTCAGTGTTATATGGGCTGGTGCCCGTTTTGGTAAAGCTGTAATCAGATCAAAATTTGTAATCAGATCTCAGTGGAATGGTTTGAACAATGCGAGTGACGCCGCAGTGAATGCTTTTGTAGCTGAAAGGTGAGGTGAGCTGCAGTTTATACTACATACTTAGAATAATAAAGCATTGAATGTGAGTAGGCCCAAGGAAATAAAGCCATTTCAATTTGAATAAGTTTCCCGTCTTGATAAAGTCTTGTTACAACTTGGCTGTATGTGTGCGTGCCTTCGATTGTAATTACGAGACACTTACGCACACATTCATTTTACTTTTCTTACTCTTACTCTACTCTTAATACTGAGCGGAATTATGTATGAAACTTTCTTCTATGCGTTATTATTCTAAGGTATACTACGTAGGTATTTATGCGAGTGACTAAAGATGCAGAAGTTCGGCTAAAATTGTATATTGCGCATACGGCGAAAAATTTAAGTCATATATATATATTATATATATATATATATATATATATATATATATATATATATATATATATATATATATATATATATATATATATATATATATATATATATATATTTTCAAAATTATTATTGGTAATACATCATTATTATTTGTTTTTCGTTTGGCATTATAATAATGATTTTGTTTCAGTAGATGTCGCTGTCTCGTCCTTAAATTAAATTATCAATCAAATTTTCTTCGTATCTTATTTCACTTATAGGATTTTAAATTATTTTTTTTGGAATTTTTGCGAATTTATTTAGATTTTTTCGCTACGCTTCGATTGATTTATGGCAACAAAATAATTTATTCGAGTAAAGATCGTTTGAATAAAAAAGTCAAATATCGACTATAAGAGTGCCTGTTGGGATCCTAAGGCATGTAAATATTAGTTGATCATAGTAACAACTGCACAGTAAAAATATCAACCAGTATGGAAACTAGGCCTAGTTGTTAAAATAAATACCTACGCTCCATTGGAGTGTTAGGGTTGTCGCTCTTAATGTTTTTAAAATTGTTTATTTATTAAAACATTTTGTTTTCTGTAGTGATCTAACAATCGAGTTGAAATACAAAAGTAGTTTACAAATAAAATATAAATGGGTATAATCTCATGTCAGTTTAATATTAAGAGTTGTATCTCAAAAAAAAACAATAATATTAGGTATGAAATAAAATAATAACCGGTTAAAATTACAGTTTGATATTCAGGTGTCGATTTTTAAAAAAGATTAATTATTTTAATTACTTTATTAACTTTATTATTGTTGACTATTTTTATTTGATATCGGTCGAAAATCAGTAGGGAGTTTAAAAAACGAAATCTCCGGTTTTGATGAAGCAGAGTTCAAACAGCCGTTTACTACGCAATAAGTTCGTGGCATCTTTAAAAAGATCGCGGTAATAAACTTTTAACGAAACCAGTCGTCTCAACGCGACACACATGACACACGACTGACAGCACCGCAGCGTCCGCTAAGGGGCCCCGTTGATGCGCGTATTTGTGTGAGTGTGCCGTTTATGCAGTTTCCGTACTGGTTGATATTTTTACTGTGGTAACCGTCACTTTGAAAATAATAATATGGGTGGATTACGCATAGAAAGGAACATATTATTATTATTTTTCATGTATGATGGCTGATTCTTATGATGATTTCATTTATAATATGAATCCGCATAAAAAAGAGAGGGAAAGAGAGTGAAAAAAAAAACAAACATTCGCGTAAATCTAAGACAGTATTAAAGCAACACACCATAACGTATATATTATATTATACAAAGTCGGTATTATGAATTGATATGCTACCTCCCACCCCTGCACCTGTATTAGTGCTATTTTATCTTTAGATAACACATCCTGCAGCATCAAAAAGTAATTTACTTTTTAATTGTTATTTCACATTTGACTGCCAGTGTATAAAATGTTAACTATTTGAATTATTCTTAACATATTTTTTATTAATTTACTCAATTAACGAAAGTATAATTTGTAATTTATTAAGCTTCGGTTTGCCACTGGTAAGACTATTGTATAACTTCGATATAATATTTGATTTTCATTTATATTAGGGAATTCCCCGTTTGTACAACTAGTCCTATCTAAAATTATTATACTACTACTACTTGTTATTATTTGTAGAAAGAAATAAGCATTGTTCAGTTATCTTACTAGTATAGTTAAATTAAGACGATAACAACTTTATTATCAGAGGCAATGCCAAACCATTGTGCGACGGCAGTTCTTTATAGCTTAAGTGTTAAATGTATTAAATAAAAATATCTTTTTTAAACGTATCTAAGTGTATTTTTTTCAAACTTTCTTTTGGTCACATTGCATACAAATTAAGATTACAATATACTTAAAAAAAATGAAGTCATTGTTAACATCACTTAATATTTAAAATACATAATTAGGTAAATAAGTTTCAATAACTACGAAGATTGTTTCATAACTTTAGTGTCGTGAAATTTCCAAACAAACAGACAAATACTTACCAACCACCAAAATATCATCTGCACTCACTCTTTACAAATTTGCGACAGTGGTTTTGTGTTGTACTTACGCGATGAAAATAGCGTGACATAATTTTTTCTAAAACTCGTGTATTATTTAGCATGACAAAATCACATGAAGTTAATATTTAATAATAATTGACATTTGATGTCATGGAAATCGTTTTTGCCAGGAATACCATAATGTAAACTAAGCGTTATATAGGTACACTTAAAACTACACGCTGTCCTGTTGGTAACTGACAAACGAGAGTGGTAACAATTTGGACAGCTTAGTGCACAATACTTTGTCCATGGTGGGCTTGCTGAGGTACACGTCGATGTCGCCGTCCGAGCCGCGGAACTCGCTGAGCGTCTGTCGGCAGACCCCGCACGGTGCCGTGAAACTGTCCCTCTGGTGCGCCACCACCGCCACCATCCTAAACTTCAGGTACCCGTCACATACCGCCCTAGGCAGTGCTGCCCTCTCCGCACAGATACTAGGCGTCAACGTCGAACTCTCAATATTACACCCGGTGTACACTTTACAATCCTCCTCGGTCAATATCGCCGAGCCGACCGCGAATTTCGAATAAGGACAGTAAGCGCGTTTGCGTATCTCTGATGCTTCTCGAATTAAATTTCTCACCACTTCGCCTGAAATTTAAGCGTTTATTTAATCATTGACGTGCTTAATCAACGTTAATCTAGATAAGAAGACGGGCGTTACAAAATATTACTTATAGTGTCTTCATAGAATTACAATTTAGCAAATATTCACTATTTATAAATATCTTCAATGTAGGTCAAAGTCAAGCGAAACGTTCGTTTATAAATAGAGATCTTTTACATTGTGATAGGTAAGTTACAATTGTAAGTGCATAAAGAAATATATACCTAATTTTGAAATGATTTATTTGTTATAGCATCTATTAAGGAGTTAAAATGTTGTGTCAGTACTCAGTATGTAGGTAATACACTCACTCAATGAATTGAAGTCGACTATTTCGAAATTATCCATGGGCGCGTAATTATTAAATGGAATCGCGTGTAGATTACGAAATCGCAAATGCGTGCGACTCCCCGTGCGGTCAGCGGCCAACTGATTATGGCTATATGATTGTTGATTAGATACTCGAGCTCTCATGATTGAAAGTCCCTATAACTAATGTTTCCATGTTAAACATATTTCTTTTAATTTTATAAATTTACATAAATACCTATTTTTAAAATTGCCTCTAGCGATTTTATACATCTTACGTTGGAAATGCGAGAAACACCTTAAAGAATGAATTTGGTCTTTGGCCTTTCTGTAACGTAGCAACGGAGAAAGGTAGCTGTGTCTCAGTAACTTTATTGATTAAAATATCTTAATACCAGAAAAGAGTAGATAACAAAACACGTAAATTAAAAGCAATTTATAATTAAATACGTGTATATAGTTACATATAATAAAATTCTAACTGAATAGATGCGGTACAATAAAAATTATTCTAGAAAATCTTATTTAAGCACACTGAGGCCGATTCTATAGTTTTTTATTTCTAATGTCTATCTGTGAGTGTGATCGCATCACAAGAAAACCACTAGACAGATTTTGATGTGATGTTAGCTGGTTATTCAGGTTAACATATAAATATATTATAATGATATATGATACTTTTTACTGTGGGATATTATGACATCTCTGAGATATCTATATATACTTACGAGTATATATCTACCTAGTAATGAACCCGAACGAAGCGAGCTTCGCTAGTATAATATAAAATCATGTTAATAATGAATATCTCACCGCTCTTGAAAGGGTAGGAAAGAATAAAATAAAATTTGAAATGAATTTATAATTAATAATAATCGAAAATCAATATCCGCGAAAAAGATAATGAATGGTCTCTTACTTTCCATTGGAAGCCGGTGCTCGATGACACGATGTGATGATCAATAACGATTGAGATGTAAGCGCTAAATAGTGAATTTCACAACCCGAATTGCTTGTTATAACAAGTAACTTTAACTTAATTGATCCATTTTTTATCCTTGGGAAATGCATCAACGCATACCATCTGAAGTAAACAGGTTATGTGGGGGCCCATTAGGTCTGCCGAAGCAGACAACACAGCCAGCAAGGACTTGCTACACGTAATATCTCTCTGCAATCAGAGAAATATAAGGAGCACCCGCATGTCATGGTAAGGTAGGTATCACTAGAAAATTGCCTGCAGAAAATAGAGAGAACTATTGATTTTGAAGGTTTAATATAAATCGCATGACATTCAATCAAGTTGATCAATATTAAGTACTAGTTAATTAACTTTCCAATAAAAGTCAAGGTAACGTACGCAATGAGATGAATGTACCTATAGGAACCTTCCGTACAATGATAATATTAACGAAGATTTTATTATAGTAGAAACATACTTTTACGTTACCGGCAAATAAGCTTAAAAAATCTATTAGAGGAAACTACGCTTCGGGCAGCTGTCTAAAATAAATGGTTAAATAAATGGATTAAGCCTTATATATTTTCACTTGAGGCTCACCTATAACTATAGTTCCGCTCGTGTTCGTTTCTACACTACACTCTACATCGTAAACTTTAACTATGAGTATTGATTTCTTAGAAATTAGACATTTTTCTGCAGTAAAAAGGATCCTATATGCTGACCCGGATAGCCAGCATTTATCATACCAAAAATTAAATTCTATCCAATGGTTTTCTCGTACTGCGGTCACAAAGAAGCGGACAATGTGTTAAAACTTGATTTGGCCTCTGTGTTGATAATAATGACTATTTCAATAAGATTTTACAAAAAATATTTAATGTACAGATTTGACTTAAAACTTTATTATATGTATAGACTTGTGGCGTGCCTATAAATATAAAAATTCATGTGCCAATCATACCCGCTACCTTCAACGCAAAAGGCAATGTCAGGTAAGCAAGATTGCTCTTACGCCAATTAACTTTTTACATCAATGTTTTACTATTTCCTAATCAAAAACGATATAATATTATTACTGACGAGGACGACTAGTGTTACATTTTTCTTTAATTTTCATTACCTAACAATAATACTATAAAAAATCTTTAAAAACTTTTGAATGGCAGTTTTTAGAGGATCTTTGATTCAACTAAAGTTTATTGAAATTAAAAATAATTAATTTTAATCCTATACTGCTATGATGATAATGAATTTGTAAGTAGCTATAAAACACTAATCTTTACTTTCGTCGCAGTAGAAATTAATGACATTCATGTCGTTTCGATTTATCGTCGTGCTATCAAATAACCAAATGAATTATATAAACTACCTGCTTCATTTATTTTAACAAAATTTTGAGGGCTATAGATAGAAAATAAAACAATAATGTATATATTTAAATTTTAATTCTTGCATTAAAGCAAACTCCACATATACAATAACACGATAGCTGCCTAACAACAAATTGCAATAACATAGCATTATCGCTGTGTGATAAAGTCAAGACTCAAGTAAAAATGTATTACATATTAAGCATTTTCTGTACTTAATACATATTATAAAGTACTAGTACTTATTGAACTATCCATACATTGTGGCACATACTTGCGTTTTAATATTTAAAAGACCCATTTAATAATCTTAGTTAATTTAGATTTACAAAAGAAGATTGCATTTGGAAAAGTGTAACAGCGTTTAGAATGTTAGAACCATTGACTAGACTATGAGTTTTATCGCTATAGTTCTAACGTTCTAAACTGTTCTAAAATGTAGTGCACGGAATTATCATAACAGCATTATTCAACTAATGTTTTGAACGTGACTAGGTTCACAGAGCAATACACCGTACGTTTTTTTATAGTATTTATAAACGAAAGAAACGAGAGATTCGAGCAATTTTACAACAGCTACTCAGACTTGTAAAGAGCGCTTTAGAAATTACAAATTTGGTGAGAACCGAACTGAAAAATTAAGGAATCTTAAACGTAATTAGCAGTGTACTAATTTTATTCTATACTCTTAATAAATAAAACATATAGTACAAAAAACGTACAGGCCAACTCCAGCTTAATGTGAACCCAGCTTAAGAGTGCAAGGATAAAAAATATCAAGATATAGGTGTACCGTATAAAGAATAGTTTACAATTATGTATGTATAATTAAAAAACACAATTTGCGAAGCAAAAGTTTAAAACTATATTTTTTTAGATATCAAGTAACGACCATTGACAAACATAGCAAAATAATAGCGTTCACTATATCTAATAAATGCTAGCATGTGAAAGGATATTCTGTTAGAAAAAACCCGAAAAAAGAAGACAATAGAAAGCTTAAAACTAAATAAACACTCATTTACAAATTATTATTAAAATTAATCTAGGTACAAATACCTATAAAATATGTTTATTTTATCGTAATCATTTAATTATTACAATATATAACTTTTATAACATAAATTATAATTAATAGTTCAATTTTAACCGTTTTATCTCTGATTATATCCCTTTATTATCTAATCTAGTAAACAAAAAATCGTTGATGGATTAATTAATTATATTATAGCATTGATAGTATTTTTTTATTTTTGAAATAAAAAGTAGATAAATAACATAATATTATTATACTACTTTTATTCCAGATATACTTTTTTCAATATCAGTTAGCTAATTTTTTTTTTTAAAAAGTAGCCCACTTATTCTAAAAAGTTCAATAATTATCAACATAGATTTTATTTGTGGTATATTATTTATACTACTACTACAGTATATACTATGTGAGTTTAGAGAGGCAGTTGCAGTTAAAAAGTGTTGAATATTTTTTTTTTTATAATATTAAATGTAAAGTCCCATAATATGCGATTAAATAGTCATATTTAAGAAAGCCACTTACATATTCAGTTATATACACGCTGTAAATCAAATGTGGCAAAAACATCTACAGAAAAATAAATTTGGAACTTCGTAGGGATGTGAAAATTGTTTTACAAAAGTTCTCACATCGACTAGTTATGAATTATTCGCTATTCCAATCGAATAGTGACTTCATAATATTTAATATTAATATATGTCAAATATGAAGTGAAAAAAGCTATTTTTTATACTTTGTATATTTGCACAATTTATTTGAGTAAAAAAGGGTAAATATTCTACATACAATTATGTATATATTTACTATAGTCAGATTAATCGATTTAGAAGTTGATAGCTATATAAATAAAGCAATTCTTTTATTCACTGCCTGTTACAGTCAACTGAATTTTAATGGTTATTTTTCGTCATCTAGTTATTATAAAGAGTATTTTTGCTAGCATGTTCTCAAAATTTATGTAATTTTGTAACCTAAAAGTTGGTTAAAAACAAAAACACACTACATGGATTTTTATAAAATAACATGGATTACCAGAAGGGACACCAGCCGACGTAGCACTGGCAGAGGTTCTCGTTGCTGGTGGCCTGCTGGATGAGCAGGTCGACCTGGCGCGGCACGGACACGCTGGCCTCCTCGATGTGCGTGAAGTCGCGGCCGGTGAGCTTGTCGCGCACGCGGTTGACGATAGCGAGCGCGCGCTTGTTGAGGTTGGTCTCGGCGGGCGCGTCGGCGCGCTGCGGCGACGCGTCGTCGTCGTCGGGCGCGCCCGCGCGGCGCCCCGCGTCTATCAGGCGCCAGTTGAGCAGCGGGTCGTACACGAACGCCTCCAGCACCGCCATCACGCTGTCGCGGTGGCGGTGTAACACTTCCATCACGGACTCGCACGTGCGACGGTATGTGCCTTCGATTCCGGTTACCTGTTGGAAGCGGGGTTTGGTTAACTTTATATAACATATAGGTATGTAACATTATTGGTTCAAATATTAATGATGTACATAATATATACCATTACAACTAATGCATGGGTACATACACTGATTTCATAGGTTTCGCGAGAAGTGACGTCACCATCAACAATTAACAGTACTCATAGATCAATTATAACCTATTCTGGCCTTTCTTCTGAAAGCAGTATGCAAACATACACTTCGATACAGTACTTTCGCCATCCATAATATCATTGAAAGGCCGTTCACTAATATTATTTATGCAATAAAAGTGTAATGTTAAACTTACCTCCATAGCATTAATCAGCATCCTCGTCAATCTGAAGGGTATTTTCTCCGGGAATTTATCCCTGGTGACGGCAACTTCAAAGCAATCACCAAAGTCAATATGTAGGAACTTTCCGGTAACTCTATCCAGCATGATGTTGGAGGGGTGTCGGTCGCCGAGGCCGAGGATGTAGCCCACCATGCTCATGACGGCCAGCGAGCGCGTGTAGTTGGTGCGGCGCTCGAACCAAACCTCTGACGAAGGGCTTTTCAGCCACAGTAGTTTGGCTAGGTCATCTCCTGCTGTGTGCTCTAATGCGTGCTCAAACACTTCCACCTGCAAAAGTGAGTATGATGAACATGGTTTCTGGCTTAAGCCAAACAAGTACTTAAGCATTGCCTGAAAGTTTTAGTTTTGAGCGGTTATTTCGTAATTAGTACTAAAAATATCACAAAATCACCTTTTGCATCAGCATCAACTTCTCTAATTCTGAAGCCATTCTCTGCATTATCCTGTGTTCAATGTTGAGAAGAATCTTCCTCTTGTCTCTGTAATCTTTAATTAGGGAGTGCAATGTATCACAATGGGGGACCCAACCGATTAACCCTGAGTTAGTTGAGAGTGGTATTACAGCATATCTCTGGATTACCAGGTCTCGTCTGAATGTGTCAGGGTCAGCTTGCAGCAAAGTGTTGACGAGTCCGAACAGCTGCATGACGCGCTCGTCCTGGCGCAGGTCCTCGTGCCCCTTCAGAAGGAACATGTAGTCTTTACCGTTGGACCCTCGGATGCAAAGTCTACGTGGGCGCTGCTTTGATATTATCACCTAAAGAAAAAGAATCGAATTTATTTCAAACACTGACAAAAAAACTATCTATATATTCTTGAAGATATTTCAAAACTATTAGTGAAAACATTTATTTCCAAATCGAACATTTTAAAAGTTTCAATAAATACAGTATTAGAACGCTTTTTAATTGGAAATACTGACATGTCCATATGCGAGTGTCATACCTGCAAGCTGCTCTGTATATGCGAGATACGTATGAGATCCTGGTGTGGGATGTAGGAGCCGGGCACAGCCAGCTCCAGGTCGCGGCAGTTGAGCAGGTTGGGGCTCACGTACTGCAGCTCCAGCGACGTGAGCTGCGGCAGCTGGCGGCTGATGCGCCGGAACACGTGGTAGTACAGGTCCCACGCCTGGTTCAGATCCCGGACCTGACCTGACTCCTGTGTGGATGCCAATTGCCAATATAGTATTTAGGTTTTTAGGCAGGGTTAAAATTTAATTGATGGAATTAGATTAGAATGATGAAAATGAATTAATGGTATAATTTGATTGAAATTCATAAAAAAGACAACTTTTGATTTCCACTAAACAAACAGTGTATAAACATTAAGAAAATAGAAAGATGCAAAACAAATAAGGATAAATTACAATCAATAAAGATTAAGATTTTAAATAAATGATAGAAAGCAAGGAACTAACCTAGTAGCCATGATTTTTTTTAATGTGATAGTTAAAGATTAAACATCTGTTATGTTATTGTTGTTGTTGTTCTATATTTTGTTATTATGTTGATATAAAAAATAGAATTACCTTGAATCGATTGCACCACTCTTGAGCCTCATTTAGATCTCTTCCATATGCTAGTGTGAATGAGTTTTCTTTCATAGTCTTCGGTCCTCTCTCCAACATGGCGTGCAGAGGTTCTAAAGTTTTAAACATAGCCTTCACGTCATGTTCACTGAAGTACAGCCTAGAAGCTTCTTCCAAAGCCTCATGCCATTGTTCATGCCACAAAATGGCCACCCTGATCAACTCCTCAGATATCATTGCAGCTTGATTGACTAAGTTACTTGAATGAGTGCACATCGACTTTAAAATTTGATTGGCCGCGTTCTTGCGATCAACGAACGATGACTTAGATGCAACGGTCAATGGATAAACGAGCGCTTGTGGGTGAGACTTTCCAATATCGATGAGGAGAGAATGGATAAGTTTCCCAACCAAAGGCCTTGGTGTGTCGATCCTCGCTATTAGCTGCGGTATAACTTGAAGCCATACGTTAATGTCGATCGTTCTTATTCCCTCTAAGAGCGCTTCATGAACAGCCGGGTGATGCCCATAGTCGAACCATAGTGTCAGCAAACGCAACGTATCTTGCAGTGAACTGCCATGAGACAGATTTATCGACTTGAAGAAACCCTCGACGGCAGGTACGGTATATGTCTGAATGTACTCGGCAGCTGATTTAACCTCCTCAGAGTTTGATATGTCAGCTTCTTGATGCTTATAGAATAAAACTGTTTCAAAGTTCATGTAAGCCCATGCGTGCCAAGCTTTATACCAATCGGACGAAAGTGTAGTTGCGGCTGAATAATTGCGTAATATTTCAGGAATCGAGTGTTTGTTTATTCCCAGTAAGGATTCGCACCAAGATCCTAACTTAAGATGGCAGCGAGCTAGAAGACGACAATGTTCTGCATCGCCAGTTTCGACATTTTCTACATAGCGCTGCAACTGGTCGTACGCTAACTGTTTATCTCCGGCGACCCAAAGATGTTTTGCGTACGCCAAAGTAAGTCTTGGTTCATGAGAAGGAAGTGGCATATCACGGTTCTTGCTCGGATCTATTCCGAGGAGCTTCACTAGTGTCCTGTGAGCTTGTCGTGGCGCACCACTTTTCCTACATAAAGACGCAAACTTAAGCCAAGTCGCCATATCTTCTTGAGGAGTCAGTACCAAACTATGAACTTGAAGAATTTTTCGCCAATCTTCAACCAATCTCTGACCCCCTTGTAATCTTGTCCACCAAGCCTGTCTTATTGATTCACGTCTTTCGGGAACTAATTTATAGGTTATAACTTCTTCTAGCTCAGCAAGTAACTGAGCATTTACCAAGGCCCCATAAGCTCTTTGATAACTTTCACCGGCGACAGCGGTTAATTCAGAATCTAATATGGATCGAGCATGATCAATGTATAATTTTGACATATCATAGTCTTCTTTATGAATATTTAGGACAGCTCTATAAAACGCTCCATCTTGAGTATTTTCAGGTAAAAAGTTTACATATTTAGTCATCGAATCCCATTCGTTGAGTCCCCAAGCCGCAGCGGCGGCCAATCTAGCAGCTTTGAATTTTTCATCATTACTCATTTTCGGCCATCGTTTCGAAACAGTATTGTACAGTTTGTACCATTCTCCTAGAGCTTCGTAACAGCGCATTTCGCCGAGGTACGTTTCTCCGTTATCGGCATCTCCTGCTTGTTTTTCTCCGTACAGATTCAATGCTTTTTCCCAGTTATGTAATTTTTCATACCACCTTATTTGGACCTTTAGACTCGTATCACCAGCTTCACGTTGAGTCATTACGCGCTCAAGTAAGCCTTCTGCGGCTTCTTTTTGTTGTAACTTGTTATTTATATGTATCAAAGCCTCTACGACTTGAGAAGTAGCTCCGTTGCGAAATTCTTCTTCCTGTAAAAGAAGTATATTTTTATTTTTCTTTTACTAATCACTGCTCTATGTAGCTGAAAGTGGCTTTGTTTTTTGTCAGTTTTAACCTCGTTTAATGCTCTAGTGTTTTGTTACCAAAAGCAAAAATTTCATCTTAATCAGATTTAGGAAAAAGTAATATATGGTAAATACAAAATATACATAATGTTAACCACTACAGTGCTACTACTCAAAAGTTGATTTGTAAATTGCATTTTCGAATATAACATAAATAATAATTAATAACATAATTAAACTAACACAATACCTTATAGTGCAGCGCTTTAGCGTAAGCTCTGCAATGCATAGCCCTTTCTCCTAGTAACTGTGTAGAAATAGGTAAAGCACCTCCTTCACAGTGCTCCATAAATTCTGCTAGATTTAGCACTGTGTGAGCTAGCTCTGGAGCGTCAGGGGCAGTTAAGGCCTGCTCCAAAGCGTTGGACAGTTCAGCCCGCGACGTGTTGTCTAACTCCGTCCAACAAGAAACGAATGCCGCGTTAAATAGATCGCGTACTAGTTGAGAATAGTTATGCGCCAATGCCAGACAAGCCCTGAAAATATTTTATTTTTTTCTATTAATGTTTCGCCACTCCAAAATATAGATAAAGAGAAATAGGCTAAGTATTAGTGAAAATTAATAATATAAGACAAAGCAAATATTTGCCTAATATAAATTGTATAATGTAAATTAGGCATATTTATAGTAAAATAGTTAAAATTAATTTATGTATAAAAATATAAGGACGAAAATGACATGATCACAATTTATTTTTTATATGGTTAACATACCTTAAAGCTGGGCTGTGTGATTCAGTAAGTAATCCGATGCTGAAGCGTCGCAACCATTCCAGCCAGTCGTCCTTGGAAACCCGACTGCTAACGGTCCACGCTACCTTCAAACTATGGGCATTTACGTAAAGCTTGCGGATGGATTGTGATGTGTCGCAAGCCACAATGCGTGCCTGAAAATATGTTTCAACTACATAATATATAGTTACACATTCGCAGATTCTATAAAATGTGTAATGCGTATCACTCATAATATAATCGTATATTTTAATAAAAAAATGCTTGTTTTCGTTGATACATGAACGCTCACTGCTCAGAAGAAATAGGTGAGCCTAGAGGAATAAAAAAAGAAATCTATATTATGTGATTGACCACTTGATTTTAAAATTCCACCCAATGGCAATGTTTGAATTGCTAATAGTATTTTGTGACCTGAAAATCAACTGTTTCTTACTTCGTTAGATCTATTGTAATTGTCAACTATTTGTAATCAGTTTTTTTTAAAGTAACAATAACGTTCTATTTAGATATTTAGACAGAGGTTTAGGTATTCCGTCCAAGAATCACACTTGGACGGAATTCCGTCCTCCATACGACATAAACTGAAGTATACTAATTCAAACAAAACTCATCAAGTCAATCTATTCAAACTACGGAATTCGACGTACCTCCTGATTATTATTTCTAGGCTTTCTTCTAGTACTTTGCAAGAAATCATCGACACCTAACGCCGAGCTCGATTGCAGTTTGGAGAGCAACAGTTCGTAATTTTGATGTTGAATTCTATGCTTCAATATAACTTTCTGTACAAGCGGAATAAAATCATTGTACTTTCTACCAAGTTGGATGATCAAAGCGCACAAAGTATCCATCGCAGTAGTACGCAAGGCGTAAGTATCTAAGCTCCTTACAAGCGGGTGAATGATTCTTGAAACAAGTTCGCTATAATTTAACGAGTCAGATAAATAATCTACAGTTTCCATAGCCACTTTGGCCACTTGGATGGGGCAATCTGATGCGTCAAATAATTTAACAATAGATGGAATTACTAAATGCATATAATCATCAAGATTGTCTTCAAACTTTTGCAGAGCGTAGAGTAGCTTCTCAGTAACAAATCTGTCTTTACTAGTATCATGTGCAAGAACACGCAATATTTGTGGCATCAACTGCGGCAAGTACACTTTAAATTCCGAACCGAGCGCTATGGCAATGTGTTCAACCAACAATATAAGCGTCGGTTGCAATGGACTATTTGGTGTCCAAAACTCTTTAATAAGGTCGAATATTTTATCTAAGTAATTTCGAATGTGCTGTTTTACAATAGCTACCAGCTTTGCCAGTTGAGTGAACAGAAATTCTCTGAAATTATTATTATCAGTGGCGCGCGCTACGTACAGGAGACTAGGTGCAACACGCGATATATATGGAACACATTTTATTCCTAGAGATTGGAATATAAACGTCACAGCTTGCACCACACTTGTGTGGTGTTGTTGAAGGGTTTGATCACGAAGAATTCGCATCAGAGTTGATATAACAATAGCGGGATAATACTCATCAAGTACTGGAGAAGACATATTTACTAGCATCTCGCTTGTAGTCATATCGAAGTTATTTTCTTCAGCTTTGCTGTCAGCAACTGGCACAAGGCTGGAATCAGGTTGTCCATCTATTAAACCTCTAGTAATTTTATGTTTGTATGGATCTAAAGCACCCAAGAGCCCCAAAACTCTGATTGTTTGGCGTCTATCCTTTGGTTGTTGTTCAGTCTTCAGGAAATTAAGTAATACATCCATTAAATGTGGATATTCTGTGTAGGGTGTAACGACATGCCCGGTTGCACTTATTAGTTGACCAAATGCCCATAAAGCAACGCTTCGCTTATCTGCAGCACTTGCATCAGATAGTAAGTCAAGCAAAGTTGTTAAAAGATCTGGCAAACATTTTTTCAGACCGGTGTTATCTCCATGGACATCAGCTAAGTCACCTACAGCTTTCAGGACACTTATAATCACTCCAGGATTTAAATCCGGTTCTTTTAACTTAGGTACAAGAACATTCAAAATTGTTTCCATATATGGTTTAATAAGTTTTGGCGCATGTAAAATTAGATTATCCAGCATTCTGGCAGCCTGTTCTTTGTTTCGACTCATGCCTGAATGTTCAAGTTCTGTCAAAAACTGTATTAGGGTTTTTCTAAGGCCAGGCATGACATACGCGGGGTTGACGGTGCTGAGTCGACCTATAGTACAAATTGCCAATTCCCGAATTTCCAAGTGCTCATCATTCATGGCAATAAAAAGGAAACTCAAATTTTCAATTTGCGCCAAATGTGTGTCAAATATTTCAGTCAAAGATTCTAGCACCCAATATCGCACTTCATAATCTGGATCTGTCACAGATACTACAAGCATTTTGCCTACAACTTCAGCAGTAAGCATGGTGAGAGTTCTAGAAGGTGTTTCCATAGTTCTTAGAGTTGCATCAGCTAATAATTTCGCCGACGTTTTAACAGCTTCTACTCTGACCTCTTGTTGGTCACTTTGCAGGAAATGTTCTGCGCATCGACGCACAAATGTCAGCAAGCTATGCTGACCTTCAAATTGAAATGTACCAAGAATTCTTAAGGCCAATACTACACTTGCAGTATCTTGAGGCTCTATAACAAGACTGATATTACTTTGCTGCTCCAAACTCCTTGGAGCTCCAGGATGTAGAAAGGGTTTATTTCGCAATACTTGTGACAGCATATTTAAAAGTCCCTCAGAAATTTCTGCTTTTAAAGTTGGTAAGTTCTGACTCAATTCTTTCAAGCATATAGTCAAAGGTGGACTGAGACCAGTAGCAAACATAGCATCTAGCAGCTCTTTAATATCACTAACAACTAGGTCCTTCACTGCACTACTAAGCAAAGTGATGCATGCAAATATAGATGGATCAATCCACATCCTTTTTTTACTTATAGTGTCTCTCACTGGAAGAGCCTGTTTGATTACATCCATAATCCTTGGAATAAAGGCCTTAATATCTCCCTCAATTGCAGCTGCCATCAAACCTAAGGTTGTGAATGCCATATTCCGATCTTTCTCTCTACTTTTAATTGATGTAAGAAGATAATGCATGGTTGAGTTAAGATATTTTTTTAAAAATAACTCTTTATTAAAAGCTGCTAGCCTGGGGATTATGATCAAGAGAACTTGTGGTACACCTTGTGTTTTCAGCAGACGCTGTGACATTACATCTGAAAAAAAAAAGATAGTTTTAGAATTAAAAATATGTAGTTGTAGTTACCATATTAATTTTAATAATTTTCTCCAACTGATTCCGTCCATGGTGGCCAATCACGTTGAAACTAGCTAACTGCACAGGAGATATTATAGTGTACAAGTGTATGACACAGACAGACATAAGTGCACTCTTTATTCCTATCACTCTCATGCTCCAGTAGGACAACTAATCGAGACAACCAGTAAGAGCTAAGGCACAGGACCAACAGACCGACTTTACATGCTCTCCGAGACATGGGGGTAACACACAGCTCACTTCCTTCTAAACTTGAACTCACAATGCTAATATTATAAATGCAAAAGGTGCCTATTTGTTGTTTATTTCATGCTTAATACACTAAACCAATTTAGATGAAATTGGGTATGGAGATATTTTAAGACTCTGGAAAAGACAAAATCCCATAAAGAGACGGGTAAAGTAAAACTACCTTTTCAGGTATTAAGCTTTACAGCAATCATTGTTTTGCTCTTGACCATGATTGCTGTAGAGCATTCGAAACGTCGGGAACTAAAAATCAAAATAAATCTGCGACAAAATCAGAAAAGGTAGTTTCATTTATAATGTTAACTATTTGCATAAATCTAAGAAAGTATTAAAAAAACAACAAAAAAGCTGGATTGTAATCCAACTAGATAACACAAGCTAACAAGCTCAATAAAAATCAATATACAAGTTGTATGCAAAACATAATAAGAGTGTCACAAAATTTTGTGATTCAAAACTGAAAATCAAAGAACACAATATATAAAATCAGTATGCAATAAGTCAATTTACATATCGTCGGCCCCGGGCAATAAAGCGGTTATATCAAAAAACAAATTTTACAGGAGAAACAATTAAAGCTAATTTATTTATATTTTAGTGTACAGTCATTTGAAATAGGCGTTTAATATCTCAATCGAAAGGTATTTTTTTCCCTATTAATCCCTTTTAAAAATATATATATATTACATAAATAATTGAAGAGATAATGATAAAAATGTATATTACAAATTATTTACGTTGCAGTTCTAACTGCAATACCATTAACTGCTTTAAAGATTGGCCCGCCGAATCGTGTCAATATTTGTATGAATTGTTTACCCAAACATCATGCTAAAAAGAAAGGGGTAATAATTTATGCATAGGAGTGAAAGAGATGGTGTTCAGCGTAACATGGCTTACGTCGTCGCTTGAGCTACAACAAATTTACGAGAAAAAAGGCGTAATAGATTTTTACAAAATAAATGATTGAATGATTACTTCGTATTAAGTATTTACATATCCATGTTTATAAATATTTATTTCGGGAAAAGCGGTTAACGGTTTTATTGTTAAATTTTTTAAAGAAAAATAGAGTAAAGATGTTCGCCGATTTTTTATTTTATATTTCATGAAGTAAGACCACATCACATAACTTAATCTTTTAATAATTTACCGTACAATAAAGCTGTTAATGTCATTAAATATATTTAAATGATGACAAACAAATCTGAAAAAAATTAGAGGTATAGATTGAAGAACAGAGAAGCCAAAAATCTAATAAAATTAAAAAGGGCGTAACCGCCGATTACCGCTTTATTGCCTGGGGCCGACGATATGTTACTTTTTTTTAACATTTACCTTGACATGTTCTTTCTATTTTCTCAGTCAGTAATTGTTTACATACTTCAGATTCATAGATTGGAACAGGGTATTGAACATTTTCAGTTTTAAAACCATCACATAAATAGCCTCTTTTAACTGATGGACTATGAAGTTTGGAACTTATAAAAATAATATCATCTGAAACAGTAATATCCTTTTGTGTGTCCAAACTATGCATAAGAAATGTATATTTTTCCTCCCAAGCTGCATTAGCACATCTGAACAATTCATTTAATATTAAAAGACCTCCATGAACCCTGTCCTCTTTTGTTATTCCCTTTTCCCTAATTGGTATATCTTCAAAGGAAGACATGGCTTCCTCATAGCACTGCATGTACCACTGAGGTTTGGCAGTTGATTGTTTTGCTGATTCTCTTTGAGCTGTAACTACAAATCCTGCTCTGAGAGCTTTTGCTGCAGCTTCTCTTATTTGTTGCTTTGGATCTTTTAAAGCTATTAAAATGTGGTCAAAGAAACCTGATACTTGTTGATAAAAGTAGGTTGGCATAGCTATGGCCATTTCTTTTAAAAGTAAAACTGCTGAATGTCTCCTGCCTTCATTTCTCTCTTCGGATAACCACTCAAATGCTCGTTTTACTTCGAACTCGACATACTCAGCTCTTTTAACTCCAGAAACAGTAGCTAGTCGACCTACTGTTTTAGCAGCTAATTCCATTACACCAACATCGGAAGATGGTAATAAATTTCTCAAATAATTAGCAAATCTTGTGATTCTTGTTTTGGTTGTATCACAATCACCACCAATAAGACATACTGTAAAACAAATTTATTGTATGTAATATGTTATTAACTATTATTAATAAAAAATGAAGCATCCATTAAATGTAATACTTACCAATGGCCAGAACACCTCCTTTCTTTTCATGGACGTCATTACTGGATACCATCTCAAAAATTTGGTGGTTAAATTCATCAAGGAACTGTGTAAGTTCTTCTTGAGGAACTTCTCGAAGCTCGGTTTTGGCATAGTGATATAATTCTCGTGCAGTTTTCGTTTGAATATCCACATGTCGGGATTTCAACCCCGCTACAAAAGCGGTCACTTGATTCGACATCTTATTAAATTATATTAATAATTGTAGAGACATTCTTATTGTTTTAATTACTTTTGAACGTTTCTAATACGAAGGTTCAACTCTAATAACTATTATTTGCAATAATAATGCATAACATAAATAAACACTCAGGGCCCAGGGGTTATATATTTTATTTTTTATCTGTATAGTGTCAAGTGTTTTTTGTATGGAGGGTAGAGATAAGGAGCGCAATCTCTAACTGACAAGTTTGTACGTCGAAATGCGTAAAATTAGGGTGGCGCCACATTGCTAATGGATAAATTTTAAAATCTTATTCCATGGCGCCACGGGGTCACTGAAGTTGAACCAACTTGTTTTGTGTTTTGAACAAACGATGATTGATCAAAATTAATTAATCTGAGCGATAAAAATAAAGATATCTAGTAAGGTACTCCAACTTAAGGGACACCCTTACTGTTTAATGTTACTGTTTAATTAATTATAAATAAATAAAAGACGAACTAACAATTTTTACATTCGAACATTGACGAACAAACGACGAACAGACAATTAAAAATAAAAAAAATCTGAAAATCAAAACAAGTTGGGTCAACTTCAGTAAGCCGGCGCGGCGCCACGGTGCATGTGGGCTTTTTTTTTATGGGACAAAGGGGGCAAGCGGGCAGGAGGCTCACCTGATGGTAAGTGATCACCTCCGCCCATGGACATCTGCAACACCACAGGGCTTGCAGATGCGTTGCCGGCCTTTCAGGAAAGGGAGGGAGGGAGGAGGGAGAAGGACGGGAGTAGGGATGGGGAGTGGGCCTCCCGGACTCTCACTTACCGGATGAAACGCAACAGCATAGCTGCCACTTGACGCTGATCTTCTGTGAGAGAGTGGTACTATACGGGGCGTGCCGGCCCATTCGGTTGCTACCCGAAGGTAACAAGAATAGCATTACCACTTGAATAAACACACTCCACTCAGTTTACCGCTGCTTTTTTTTTGTCTCTATCTGCGTAACTACTGTTATTTACCGCTTACACTTGCACTAGGGCGACACTTTTTCAACTTTGCTTCTGTATAAGATTGCGCTCCTTATCTCTACCCTCCATAGTTTTTTGAAGGCTGAAGCTGCGTTCTTCCTATTGGCATCTAAAAATGAATTATTTAATAAATAATGAATAATTTGTAAAGTTATTTTTCAAATGTTTTAGTCAAACAATTATAGAAATAAATAAATAAATACATGTGTGAATTTCGTGTTTATTTCGATAAATTAATTCATTTTTTACTTTATCACTAAGAGCAGGAAATTTAATGTCTATGGTCAACTAGCCAATATTTCATGCATTTGAAGCATAGAGAAAAGTAATATATACCTAAAGGGCTTATTACACCTTCCTAAATTTAGTGTTCTAAATGATTTAGTTACTAAATTCAGGAAAGTGTAATCGCATTTAGCAAGTTAGAATCCTAAAAAGTAACCTAATTAGGAAGAAGTATGGTTGCTAAATTCCGTCGACCTTAATAATCTGTGGACAGCAAGTATTTTTGGTTTATTATTTCTATGATTTTTGTTCTGGACTCCAAAGAGAGTACATTTATTATTGTTATAATAAACGTGACGACTGCGTAGTGCATGTGCACATGTTATTAAAATTTTTTAAAAATTAAATATTATTTTGTTAAAGTGCAACGAGTTTAATGGCAAAGGAAAGAGAGATCCTAATTAATATTATTCAATTATATAAAGATATGCCATATCTTTTGAATAAAAACGATAAAAACATATCTTTGGAATAAAATCTATAAAAATTATTATTATAGTTAATGAAAACGTTATATAATATAGTAATATACTCTATGGTTGCACTCGTAGAAACTTATACTTAATCTGTAAATTCGTCTATGGTTACTAAATTTAGGATAGTGTAATCAGAAACATCATTTTGCTTTCCTTTCATAAATCCTAATTAGGACGACTAAATTTAGGAAGGTGTAATAAGGCCTTAAATATAGAGAGCCCACTCTACCGTTTTTTTTGCTAGCACGACATTAACGCCATCTGGAAATTTGCACCCTATACTATTTGACCCTATACTATTAAATAAATTTAAAGTCAATCGATTCCAAATTTGTAAATATAGTGATGATAATTAAATATATTACATAAAAATATATAATTAACATCACTATACTTACAAATTTAAAATCGGTCTACTTAAATTATCATGTAGAGGTGATGACTGTCGTACTATGTGATAAATAAAACAAGAAAATTATTTTTTTACTTTATTGTGTCTATTTTTAGCGTAATACAGTTGAGCGCTCATTTTGCAGAAACCGTCCCCATCATAAGAAACTTTGTCACATAAAATTCGATTGATTATCCGTCACCAACTATAAATTAATAAATTTATAAAATTGTCATCAAAGTGTTTTTCACAAGTACATATAGCACAGATCAACTTATGAAGTAAAGCGTCCTTTACACTGCTTATTTAAAATAGTGTTAATATCACAACACAAAAATAATAATAAACCCAACAGAATTTTAAAATAATTTAACTATTCAAAATAATAAAATTGAAACCATAGAAACGTTAAAATGTCAAATCACAAAAATGTCGATAAAACAGTGTTGCATAAATCCAATTCACGCATTTGATTAAATTTATAATTTTTTTGATGTGCTGTTTAAGTAAAAAATGATAATAACATATATCGATTCACATATAGGTATATAAATTGTTAAGTAACAAACAGCATCATTCATATGTGACATTATGTTTTTTTTTTCTAAAATTAAGTAATTTTTGCATGCAAAGTTATTTGGTATGCGTGTACTGGACTGCTGGATTGCTAATAAGACCGTAGCGTCATCTCTTGCTACGACTCATAGTCTCTAATAAATTCCTAGTATATATATATTTACTCTTTGAATAAATTTAAGCAAATATTTCGGGTGCAAGTTGATAGATGACACTGTTAATTTTTAACCTGTGGTCGATGTTCTAAGTTTCCAGCCCCTGATTTGAAGCTTCATTTTCTTTCTCTGTCGTTTATGTATCTATGTACGGGCGGTCGTCGTTGAAGATATCCGTATAAATTATTAAATGAAGGTGCTATAGGTGTTGATTTTATGCAAAAACTGTAGGTTATAAATTGTTAAATAATGATCTTACTGGAGATCAATAATAGAATTATAGAAGAAACTCTAACAGTTAAATATAAAAATGCACTGGCGCGGTGAGTACGTTACGCTTAGAAAGTTTACCTGTTTTTATTTCGATTACAATCTTAATTGGTGCGTCATATAATTTATATTACTAGTGTTTACTCTAAGAAGTGTTTACATATTGTGAATATACGTGGGAAATAATTTTACCAGTAACCCCCTTTTCGCAAGGAACTTGACAAATGTCAAATACAGTTCTCACAGGGTGGGCCCACGTTGGCCGCGGAATATGCAGAATTCGAATCGTATCGGCATTATGTCATAGTATTCATGGTTTAGTTTCCCCAAACCACGGCTTATAAGTGACGTGATACGAACCATATCAGCATGGATGAGTCATGTAGGTTGCTTGTAAGTACTTGCAGCAATTGCGGAAACGTTCCATAAACTGTTTTCGGATTCCTTATTATTCCTTATTTCCTTGGTAAACAATATTACAATAATTGATACTGATACATAGCAACAGTGAGGGAGCGATATTGAGATAGTAAAAAGGATGCCAGGAAATGACTAACAGCTGTTTACTGTTTGAGTATTAATTTATCAAGTGCATTTATCTTTGCAGCTTAAAGCCCGAATCCATAGATGTTACTCTTGCTGACTTTGATGGAGTGCTCTTTCATATATCCAATGTCAATGGGGATAAAACCAAAGTTAGGGTAAGTTAAACTAAAAATAATTTAAGTGAGTCATATTTATAGATAAGGTTTTATTACAAATGTTTATAACAGAAACATTTCAGGCTTACATTGTACCGTTTTTAAAAATACTTCTTATTTCAGGTTAGTATATCATTGAAGTTTTATAAGCAATTAGAAGAGCATGGGGCAGATGAATTGCTTAAGAGAGTCTATGGGCCACTTCTGACAGAACCTGAATCAGGTAAGAGAAAAATTTTAATAAATAAAGTCTGCAAATTAACTATTACTAACAACAAAAACAATTTATTCAGGGTAGCAGCTAGTGGCTTATTAATATTGTTGCTTCTATTTTCACAATAAGGAAACTTGATACTACAAACATTATTTGTATTTCATATAACAATAACAATTTAAAGTTATAAAATATAGTGATAGTGATTCATAAAATAAATCATAACGCTACTGCTTATTACTTTTGTACTTATTAGAGCATAATGTGCTTATTAGAGCAAACACTTATTTCATGTGTAATTTTTTTAATAGCTTTATAAAATTAATTATTATTTATTGAATTAAAAATGTATTAATTAGCTTTTTTCTAATTATATGAGATTTTCTGAGACTTACTATTTATTTAAATTATTTTTTAAATATACAATCAAATATTTGTAAACTTGTTACATTTCAACTATTGTGCATAAGAAAAGTAAAAAATGATATTTTTGTGAGTGTAATGTATATTTATCTCCAATAAATATTTATGATAAGATTACCTACATACTTACTACTAAAATATCTATAACCTGATAAGACTAAATAATTATTTTTGAGTAAAAAATTTGAAATTTGAAGTATAAAAATAAATCAATTCATATTTTTAGAATATGATTGAAAACAAGTTACATGTTTAAATACAGAGAACAGGAAATTTATTTTAATGAATATTAATGTAAATTTCCTGTTCAGAAAGAAAGCTTAGCATAGAATGTGATGTCTATTATAAAGACAGCAACTTATGATACCTTTTTTTTATGCTCATAAGTTGTATATTAAAACCTTCATTTAGGCATATTTTCTTTGGAAAATTCTATGAAAAGTAAAAAACCTATATGAAATAATGTTGTGCAAATATCACATAATATTATTTTTTCATAGGTTACAATGTATCAGTACTACTGGATATGGAAAATATCCCTGAGGACTGGGAAGATATAGTAAAAAAAGTTGGTCTTTTAAAGAGGAACTGTTTTGCATCTGTATTTGAGCGTTACTTCCGGTTGCAAGAAGATGGTGATGTGAGCCACAAAAGAGCAGTAATCAACTACAGACAAGACGAAACTCTGTGAGTATGCACAGTTTTACATTAATGATTTTGTGAGGAAAATATATTTAATATTATTCCATTTATATTAATCCCATTTATATCATTTCCAATGAATAAATCACATCCAATGATTACCCCTTGTCTTATGGTGAAGGAAAACATGGTGAGGTAACCTGCATGTCTGAGAGAACCTAGAAAGTTTCCAAAAGACATGTGGAGTCTGCCAACAGGCACTAGGTCAGCATGGTGAACTATGGTCTGATCATCTCGTAATGAAAGGAGGCCCGTGACCACCAGTGGGATGTTAAAAAAAGTTATGATTACAAGTTATGTATGAATGAATGTTAAACTATATTGCTTTAATATTTTATTTATTTGTTTGCTTCACACTATGACGTGGTTGGAGTAATGACACCCACAAAAGGCTCTTGAAACACAACATCATGATGTGTGCCAAAATATATAATATTGTGATTAAATCCTAATCTATTACATCACATGTACATTGAAGAAATTGATTGAAAGATGAATATGTCTATGAATCATTCAATTTTGTATATTAGAATGACAGTAAATGTGAATTTAATTTGTCTAGATATGTAGAAGCGCAAGAGGATCGCGTCACAGTGGTGTTCTCCACAGTGTTTCGTCATGAGGATGACATGGTTATTGGAAAGGTTTTTATGCAAGAACTTAAAGAAGGGCGGAGAGCATCACACACTGCGCCACAGGTATAGTTAGTTAATTTATTATTTTACCATTATTTTAAGTTGATATTGTTATTTAAAATACTCAATTAAAAATGCTAAAAAAATTTTTGGATATTAGTTGTTACAACAAATCAGCTTATTTATTTAGATTTAATTTGTTTTATATTTTTAGGTTCTTTTTTCACACAAAGAGCCACCCTTAGAACTGTTGGATACAGATGCCAAAGTAGGAGATAATATAAGTTATGTCACATTTGGTGAGTCAGAATTAATATTTTATAAACTAATTTTCTAAAAATTCAAATACATTATATACTGCATTATATATATAGAATAATGTATGAGCTATAATTTTTATAATATTGGTCAGCAACCAATAATAATTAATTCACTCAAATATTCTTACTGCTTAAGATTAAAGAATTAAAGGAAAATAAAACTAGTGTTTGTAAACATTATCATTTTATTGCTGGATGTTTATTATGCATGTTTAAAGAAAGTTATTACAAACTTTATCAATAGCATTAATTAGTAAACATCAGACAATCAGACCAGAAGAGCAATCTATTGTCGAGTAAAATATTCAATCAAAAAGTATGAATTAGTAATTCATACTTTTTTTTCAACAAATTCAACAAAAAAACAATTTTATCGTGGGATTATCGGAACTAAAAATAATAAAAAAAAGGTTAAATAAATATTAAAATAAAACACATTTAGACCCACTTTCTAAATGTGTTTTTTTTTGTATGCGTATATTACGCACTGTCGTCAAAAACGTACTACTCTAAGTGCTGGTTATACGAGTATATACTATATATTCTTAAGTAACTAATAACCCATGTTTTTTGTCTTTATAAGTACTGATATTTTATGTATACAATATAACATTGAAAAATAGTTGCTCAGTAATTGAATAGTTTTAAAAAATGTAAAGATTTTTTCATTGAAGTTGCACTAAAATTTCAATAATATATTGTTAATACACTGTTCAGTGCTGTTCCCGCGGCACACGTGCGAGGCGGCGCGCGACAACACCATCGACCTACTTCACATGTTCCGTGACTACCTCCACTATCACATCAAGTGTTCCAAGGTAGGTGCCAGTCTTTTATAATTATTAATTTGTAATAATAGTAATTAGTAATTTATTAATAAATTAATTGGGTTCCATTTAACATAATATATTGTTGACTCCTCTGTTAAGGGGTTAAATATGGGTTAGCAGAATTATTTGCAAACATACATATTATATTCTTTCCATCTTCCTATAAGTTCAAAACCCAAAGTCCACAGGAAAGGAGGAATGAAAGGGATCAATTACAACACTGCTTAAGATTTCTCTTGAACGAATTTTTAGGTGTTATATTTATTGTTTTGTATTTATAATTACAAAAACCAAGCTTCTAAAACACATAAAGAAAAGGATATAACAGATACATGCATGCAAAATAAATGTTTGTTCGTGTGCAGGTGTATGTGCACTCGCGCATGCGCGCCAAGGCGGGCGAGCTGCTGAAGGTTCTGAACCGCGCGCGTCCCGCCTCCACCACGCGCCCTAACGAACGCAAGACTATTACGTAAGCTATTACTTTTTACCTTTTAGAAAAAAATATTTAGGGTTTTTTTCTGGAGAAACTTCGATACCATCATCATTGTAAAGCATGTGAAAAGCTAAATTCAAAATATATCTGCCAAATGCTCAATACATGTTTGCGTATAATCCAAGAAAGTATTACTTTTCTTCAGATATATTGCTTACATTTTCTGTTGAAAGTGTAAATATATCCATATTTTCTCAATTTTGCTCCTTGCTATTTACTATATTATTTTATTCTACTTTGTCATATATGTATATATATTACAAACCAGAATAAAATAATATTTTTTAACTAGAATTTATTCATATCATTTTTTATTACAATCTGTAGTTTAAATTTTAAAGAAAAAATACCTTTTTAATATTGCTGTTGATTTAATTAAATCTAATGTACGATTTCACTTGCAGGGGAAGAACGTTTATTAGGCGAGATTGAGTGTTGCGTGTCGGCGGGACGTAGGCGCCGGACAGCCTGGCACGTAACGCGCCCACTCGGACTGCGCCCACCGCAGTGTTCAAACCCCACACCACACGGATCACGTTCACCAAAAAATTCCCTTTTCTTACTATCCATGTATACATGTCCTTTGAGAGTTTGAAGATATAGCGAAACTATTGGCAATAATATTAATTTAGGTAAACTCGGTCAATCGCTAGCTTGTGACTAGCTTAATACTTTTAAAGGACATATATAAATATAAACTTAAACGCTATACCCTATAAATAAATAAAAAATATGGCGTTGAAGATCTATGATCTTATCCGAATGGACGCGTTATTATATCCTAACGAAACTCCGACAATGTGCGTATTTCCTATATTCACCGTGTAAGAAAAAGGTGTACGAGTAAAGTAAAATAAACATAACACAATTTATATTATTTTATCATATCTACATACCATTCGTCACAAAGTACTTATTGACGTGATTGTTTCGTTGCTCTTCGAGATTATATTCGCCAAATGTTGCTCAATGTATTGTATGTATCGTTTTGCGTTTTAAATGAAATGTGCACATTGTGACATAAATTTATATTTATTAAAAGACATAGGATTGTGCGCACTCGTACATTATCGATAAATAATATCTATGTATTGATATGATAGTTGATGATAAATATGTTTACGTTTAAGTTATAAGTCATATCGGTGTAATAATTTTTTATCTTCAAATAAAAAAGAACACTGCTAAATACAATACTATATAAGATACCTTTTTTGTTATCCAATATGAATTGCATAGCATGTGTAATTGTTATAAAATGATTGTATTAAACATGTATGGGACTGTATGAGGTAATATTGAAATGTAGGAGTGCAACAATCCAATGTCTCATTATTATTATTATTCTCCAAGCCTAATATAGTGAAGTGAATAAATAATGTTGCCGTAGTTGTTGTTGACAACAAAATTATGCTTTATTATAAAGATAGTTCTATTTATAGTGGAGACACTGCGACAGTCGTGACTTGGGTTCCTAATTCGTAGCGCTCGCCCGCGCCCCGCTCTCGCGCCTGGTTGATGAGTTCTCGAACCTCACCTATAGGTTATATATAATATGTATCATAAAGTTGCCTATCCGTTGTTTCGATGTACTTTGGGACGCGACTCGTCCTTGCGAGACAATTATCATGCACAAAGTTACGAATTATTCATTGTTTTTAATTTTAACACTCGTCCTTTGTATTCGATAGCTACGCGAACGATAACGGTAAAATATATAACATGTTATGTTTTTAGGTAGGCCCCATTCAATTACTAATATGTAAGTGAAAGTGTATAAATATTTCTCATGCATTCTTCCGTAGACGAGTGTGTCGATGCGTAAACAGTAATGGCCTTATTCGTGAAAGAGTGGATTTAATTCGGTCGGGGAGGTTGGATAGTGTCGCTAGTGTAGAGCCGGCAGCCCGGGCCGCGTGCCGGGCGTTAAGTGCAATTCGATTCTTTCTATTCCAATTCGCATTTGTTTAAATCGATTTTTAGAACGATTTTATAGTGAATTATTATTTGGATTTTGTTTCCTACATTATCATTAATGTAGTAACGGAAAGTTCAAATATTACGTAGAGCAATAATGCAGTTTTTATAATCCGATTTTAATACATAATTGTACTGCAATTTTGCTCAATTCAAAGAAACATCGTAACAGCTGTATTTCATGCACATTGGATGTTTCCGCTAGAAGACCATTGCGCTGTCATAAAATCAAAGAATAACTGACCTAATGTTAGCGATTAAGGAAAGGAATGGATGTGGCAAATATCAATGGACTGAGAAATGTTTAAAATCTACTATAAGTGAAGCGGTGAAGTATCAAATTTACTCTAGTGAATTAACAAGTCATAGAATAAAACCGTTATGACAAAATATTTTACATGACAGGTGAAGTTTAAAATCAATACGCGTGTGTAGAAACAATTTATCTATTTAAAAACTTAGCTAACTTGAATTTAACGTAAATATTATTTGCGATAATGTTTGATTTATTTATGTATTATAAAATGTAAGTTATATGTTGCTTTAAAGTTATAGGTGCCTACGGATACAATCATTGTTTAACTATCAGTTGTAACACGAGATTATGTAAGCTGCAGATTACTAAAGTTATTTGTGAATATGTAATTATTCTTGTGATCTAGCATCCATTTATAAGTATTTTTTATTTTCTAGATTAAAGAAAACATCTCACTGCAACCACCTAGTAATTATTTATCCGTAACTTTTTTAATTATTTTTACTAATTGGGTCACCCGATTGCTGTTACTCTGTAAGGCACAAATATTTGTTCTATGCGATCAAATTTTCAAAATAAACAGAATAACTGTATAACAACCGTTTTCTATGTTTTATTTTAATTTCGATAAGATTCATTTTTAAGTGTGAGAATTTGAACGCAAAAGCAATTCAATATTCGATTATAGCAGAACATCTTTATTTCTCTACAAAAAAAATTGCATGTATAACAAGATATATTAAGTACATATCTATATCATTAATAAGTGTAAAGCTTATAAAAAAGGCTGACTGTGACACATTAATAAGTATTCGAAATTTGTACCGAATACTTAGTTATATTTAAAAAAATCTTCACTATAAGGCCAGATCCTCACTATAATACCGTTCACAGTTCGTTCTCGGTTTGACTTGGTTTGGTACAATATTATCTAGTACGAAATATATGTGTGCATTCATACTACAGGTTACAATCACGTTTAGTCACTATCCTATTCCAGTCACGATCAATCTCAAAAAATCTTACTCCAATCCGTTCGATAGTATTGTGAGAATTTTTATTCATCATTAAGGAATCGTGAACTGAGTATTATGTATATGTTATTGTATAATGTAAACATGATACATATTATGACTTTACCAGACCGAGAACGAACTGTGAACGGCATTATAGTGAGGATTCATCCTAAAATGCAGTATTCGCTACCATATTTACTTAACCCAGTAAAGGCTCAATGACAGCTGCCGGGCGTTTACACAAGGCACTAAAACTCCATCTTGGTATCGGAAGTGGGGGAAGTAACGGATTTAGTTTGCCCCAACTTGTTGAGATTTGCCACTTTGGTTGCCAACTTGACGAAGCTAACCCCACCTGCAGGCTCTGGCTTTTGGTCTCTTTCAACTTGATACGAAGCCTCCAAAGAGCCTAAAATAAAAAAAAAACATAATATCTTAACATTTTACATTTATTTTCATTGTTATCAAAAAATAAAAAAAGGTCAGAACATAATTAATAACATGCAAAAAATTAGACTTGGCAATTATTAGGTAAAATATTGTATAATTTAAGGTGGCTTTTGTTTAAAGATGTAGTTAGGTACTTTATTCACTCACTTTGTTGTGGGGACATTATTGAGCTAGGCTGCGATCCGGGTTGATTTTCTCCTTCCATGGATTGGCTTTTTTCATGCAATATTTCCAGAGCTGGGTTGTAATAAAATGCAAAACTATCACTAATAGAAGTAAAATTATATGTATATCTTATCAAGACAATGTTGAAAAACAAACACGAGACTTACAACGTTAGTATATTTAATGATTAAATAAATAAATTGGCATGCTTGTATAGTGTGATTGAACTGAAAAGCAAACAAAAAGTATAAAGTATGTTAATTTAAGAAAGGTGTTAAGACCTAAATTTTCATTACTAAGAAAAACGTTGCTTCAATTTTAGTATATAAAGGTATATAGAACGGCCGATATACAAAAATGTTGATTGGGACTTTTACCGAGACAAAGAGCCGGACGACTATCACTTGACATTGAACCAATTTTCAAGAGTCGAGACAGCGATATAGCACAGTAACAATGGCCACCTCAGCGGGTTCACCTTTAAGATTTTTTCATAAAAGACTAAAGGGTCTAGCGACGCGGAGACGAAGCTACATCATCGCTAAGTATTCATAAAATTAATTTTCTTTCAAAGATTCTTTAGATAGATAACATTAACTTTATAATGTAAGTAAAGTAGGTAGGTAATTAATCCATCTTTAAGTCTGATTCTGTTGAAAATAAAACAAGAAAGCGAATATGTGCCTGTTTTTTTAAATAATGTAGCACATATGCAAAAGGTACAGAGTTCAATTCTCCTCCCCATTGACATGTAAAGAATGCCTACTAAATTATGATAATAAAAATATTTGAATACTTAAAAATTCACCATCTTTTAGAGAGATTGTATCCATTTTAGAATCCTCAATAGTTTCCAGTTGCTGACGAAATTTCGTTGTTATCATGCGACGTTTATAATCTGCCTCTATTTGCTGTTTAGTACGAGGGATGCGGAAGCGGAAACAACAGCACACTATCACTACTGGAATGAATAATGATTAAAAGTGAATATAAAATATAAATAAAACTAGCCTTTCCCGCGGCTACGCTCGCGTTCTAAAGGCTGGAAACCAAATTCTTTCGTCCCGCCCGTCCGCCCGTCTAGCACGCGGTGATTTTGTTTCTAAGTTATGTTAAAACTGTGATATCTCGTAAGATATTTATTGAAATCAAATGATGCCAAGAGCAATTTTGTTCAATATTAAATACTTGTGATGAATAACTTATTTACTTGGATAAGGATTAATATTATATTTATTAAATACCTTTGCAAGTAATGCATTTATCTTTTGAAACAAATTTGATTGATATTAAAAAAGTCATATGCTATCGCAGGTTTTTTTACAACTTTTAAAGGGAAACAATTCCGTCATACATGATTTTTGCATAACTTTAACCGTTTACGCAGGGCACGCAACGGAAGCTCTCAAAAAGGATTATTTTTCTCCCGTTTTTGCAACATTTTTCATTGATGCTCCGCTCCTATAGGTCGTAACAGGATGTTATATAGCCTATAGCCTTCCTAGATAAACGGACTATCCAATACAAAAAGAATTTTTCAAATCGAACCAGTAGTTTCTGAGATTAGCGCGTTCAACCAAACAAACTTCAGCTTTATAAATAGTATAGATAATTTATATTCTTCATTAGTACCATGCATGTTCAAACTAAAAAACTTGTACATGAAATATGTATTTTCTTTTCAAAAAATTTGTACCCAATTGGAAAGTCTAGGATGTAATAAAAATTACATAAAGAGGACTTAGAAATTATTCATCAGCCTTCTACGTTCCAGCATCGCTCAAATGTGGCTGCGTTCTACTTTGCATATAAAACAGATTTAGGTAATGTAGATACAGTAGATTTGAACTTGAATCTATTACTATGTGTTTGTATATTTGTTACTGTCTTACTCTAATATGGCTACATGAATTTAAATGCAATTAAGTGACTATAATAACGATATGTCGATATTTATGGTTTATCTATAACATAATAAAACCATTCATTTTTCTATCGACACACAAAAATATGGTTACAAGGTAGTTTCATGTAGATAAGTATAAAAAGTTAAATATTCTGTTTTAAAAAATTTTCATACTAAATTCATAAATACATGAAAAAGCTAATCATTGCGAATAAAGCAAAAAAAATATTTTGTTAAATAATATAAGACCACCATACTTAAAATAACATTACTGAAAACAATGGTATACTGAAAAAATATTATATACTTACTCAATGAAATAACACCTGCAAGGCACAAAAAAGTTAGTTGCCATACTCGTAGTTTTCCGACTACAAGCCTTTCAAGCCATTCGGGCTCCTCTGAATTTTTTATTGCATCCATTATCGGATCCATTTTAGTACTAGTATATTACCTGTATGACAATTACAATATTAGTAGGTACAGAATGCTTTTTAGTTTAACTAGAACACAACAAAGTATAAACCCCTGTAAAATACTCCCATTGAAATGAAACTAATTGTCCCAATTCTGAGGAGTGGTTAATTGCCACACCTATCCACCCCCTGGCACTCCCCAAATTACTTATCTATTACCGCTAAAGTATTGCTTTTGCTATTATGTTTATACTTACTGCTGTTAAGAAAAAAAATAGTTATAATTGTTGTATTGCAATTATACATATTTGAAATCGTACGTGTAACTCAGAAGCAGGATGGCCTCATAAAAATATTCTTTGAAATATTTATATTTCCCTCCTAAAATTGCAGCAAGTAGTGTTGCTGTATAAAATGTTAACAATATGTACGAACAATTCTAAGACTTAATATATTTACTGAATGAATTACATGCTTATCCATGTATTCATTAGTCTTTAAAACATATATAACTATATAATTATTCCCTTAAATTTATAAGTAAAACTGACTTCAAAAGATAATATTTTATGAAAAATATTCTAAGTATATTAGAAAGCCGGGAGTTTAGTTCGCTTTTTTTGTAATGACAACATAGGGTCGATCGTTTTTCTCTTTCGTTTGATGTCTATTTCATTTTCCCGCAGAAAATAGGGTGTCGAATCTGTCCTATAACCTCCGTTATATTTATTACTATTTAAAGATCGAAGATGCATCTTTTATGATAATTGTGGATTAATTCGTGTAAAGATTGTTCTAAGTGATGTTGTGTAAGATCATTTGTGTTCTTACGATAATTCTGTAGCGTTTTTAAAAATTAAACATGGCCTCGAATCGAGGAATTCAGATTGGATCCGCGTGGTTTCAACGGAAACTCAACTTGAGACCACAACACCGAGGTGTGCATCTCGTCACGGAGGAGATCCTTAAGCAGGTGCCTGAGTTGTCACAATTTGCAGTCGGTCTCTGCCACATCCAAAGTGAGTACCTGAAGAGCAGCACTCTTGCCGCCGATGTTGTGCCCATATTAAATATGCGATGATTTATTTTAACGGCCTATTTCAAAAAAAAGAAAAATTATAACACTAAAAAACATGAATCTAAATTACTAAAAACTGAAATAATAGTATGTTCTCGTCAGACAGCTGATCAATCTTATCAGAGAATTTTTCTTTCAGTAATGCATACATCAGCGAGCCTCGCGCTAAACGAAAGCTGGGATCCTGATGTCAGGGACGACATGGAAATGATGCTCAATAAAATCGTGCCTGAGGGTCTCCCGTACCGCCATTCGTGCGAAGGTCCCGACGACATGGTGAGGCATTACTTGTATCCAAATCACCATGATTCTTGATAACCCGGTTCCAAATATATTTAAAAAATTAATTAACTAATTATAGTTATTGACACTCATTTGTTTGTATTGTAAAAATTTGACATAGTTTATAGCTTGTTTTGTTTCTCTGTTGCTATACTTATTGACAAATGCTTGCAATTAACTATAACTGACATTTAAATAGGTCTATTTTTTAATTTTTAATGAGGTAGATTTAAGCATAATGACATTAGATGGACTATAGTAATGTGAGTTTGCATAATTAATAATGAAGTGCAAAGAATTCAAGGTTAACTATAATGTTTTATATCGATAGATAGTGAAAAGTCATTTATTAGTTGAAAGTCTTTAATTGATTGATTAGGATTATATATTATACAAGCAATTCATGCGGCTTCACCCGCATTCTAATCACTATTAAAAATAGGGATTGTTGGTAGAAGGATGAAAATTTAGGGTTATTAGTAGTTTTTGATGCCAAATCATAGTAAAAATTTGGTCTAAAAATAAAACAATAATTTTGGAAAGGGCCACCCTCATCACCTAGGGGAATAAGCAATAGCTTACAACCTATTCTCAGACCTACCAAATATAGACAAAAAATAATAAAAACTGGTCAAGCCATTTTGGAGGAGTTCGATAACAAACACTGTGACACGAGATTTTTATATGTTAGAGACTGTCTTGTACATTGCTGTTTACTAAAAGAACTAAATATTTTCTTCTTTGTATCTTAATGTAAAAAAAAAATACTAATTAATATTATAAATTAGCATGGGTATTTATATATTCTATTAATTATTAAGAAATAAATATTATTAATGACATACATCATCAACATATTATACATTTTCATATAATTGTAAAAGGGACTAAATACTGAACAGACTTCACAATCAACTTAGTGCAAGTGAAATAAGTAAATATATTGTGTCTAAAATTGAAGTTGCAACAAAATGTAACTTAAGATTTAATGCATAATTTTTACTTTTTTAGCCGGCACATGTAAAAGCTTGCTTCCTGGGCTCGTCACTCACAATTCCAATCACAGATGGAAAATTAAATTTAGGAACTTGGCAAGGAGTTTGGCTCTGTGAACATAGAAACCATGCTGGTAGCCGAAAGGTACATCCTCTTATTTAATTTGACACACAGTGTTTACTTGATCTAAGTATGTTAATAATAGTCATTAGTTCATATTATTCTAGTATGCGTTGCCCTTACCACTTAATTAAAAATTATACTTATACAGTAAGAGGTGAATGTGTAAATTGTGATTTTTTTATTTGCTGTTGTTATAATTATATATAGGTTTATACTCATTATGTTATGAACATATGTGTTTATTTTGTAAAACTACATACATTGGTAATGACAGGAATAGAATTTTTATTCACATAAAAATTAGATTACTTCAAATAGTTTTCATCAAAGAAAAAATATTTTTGTTGCACTTAGGTGTATCCTTAGGTTCTCAACAGGAGAAATTCATAGTCAGTTCATAGTCTTATTTGTGTACATAATTTTATCTAAATCTATTCTGCTATTTTAGTGCAAGGAGTAACAATAACATGCACACGTTAAATATACACAAACTTTTTCAATTTGTCAATAAAATGCAGTGGTAGCCTATTTGGTCCATTCCAGCAGTCTATGCGCTTGCTCGAATAATCGAGTAATGTAGGTTCAAATCCGGGTCTCACAGCTCTGATATTTTCATGGGCGAATCATTTCTATCGTGATTACCACTTGTCTTACGGTGAAGGGAAACATTGTAATGCACCTACATGTCTGAGAGAGCCTAGTAAGTTTTCTAAAAACATGTGTCAACCAAGTCCGGCAACCCACACTTGGCCCGCATGGTGGTATAGCTTGATTCACTCTGAGGAAACCCTGTGCCTAGCAGTAGATGGTAAAAAGGGCTGAATACAATACAATTTTCACATTTGGTCATTCAACAACATAAATAGTGGTTCATACTTAATAGCTTAATATTATATATATATGTGTATTGTGTAGTGTAACGAGTGTTGGTATTGTTGCAGGTGGTGGTGACCCTGTCGGGCTGCCCGCGCGACTCGCCGCTGTCGCCGGTGTCGGCCGCGTCGTGCTCCAGTTAGGAGCGGGGGGGGGTCGCGACCCCCCACACGCAGTCCCACTCGCGCCCCTCCTCCAAGAGCACGCGGAGGTAAACCCCCCGCGGAACACCTTTTATATCCTCACCAAACCCTAGGCGATAGTTCTTACTCTTATCTTCGAACGACAATATGTACATAAGATTAATATTTTGTAACGCTCTGCATGGCAGTTTGAGCAGACCCCACGTGACGAGAGACCAACCTTGTTATACGTTACGACTTTGTGTACTCGGAAATTTTATTACTGTTGTTGTTTGCGTGCGCGGGTGTAGTCGAGAGCGTTTTGTAAGGAGATACATGTTTTAATTTGTCCGAACCCCAGTAGCTAGCATAATCCCACGTCCCCGCCGCCGGCGGCGCGGCGTCCTGTAGCCAAGTGCCATGCAAAGACGGATCCTGTCACGTTGCGTTCGGTCCGTCGACTGGACCGATTTAATTTGTACATAAAGTATTATGTACGGTTTTTAACGTATACATAAAGGTAAATCGTTGCTTTATTTCGACGACCTGTCGACATGTAAATAGACGCCGCGCGCCGACGCGACGCGCGAGTCGTCGAAGTACGAGTTCAGGAGTATTCCTTTCTGTCGTACGACTATTTTCACTATTTGCACTCGTTCAGATTTTTTCGGAATACACTATATTTTAACGTGACACTATGTTAGAAAGACCTTTTTACGAAATCGACACTCATTTTACACCAACTTTGTACGTAATCGCACTGGTTAAAAATCAGTCGTAAGTTTTAAGACCTGAACGTAGGTTATATAGTTAAGTACTTTGTACGTCTAAAATAGCTCCCTTCTCTCCGTGTTAGGTTAGACGATCGAAGATTAGTATGTGAAATATGTCCATAGCTTTAAATGTGTCACACCCGTTGTATCAACGGGTCCTTCACAGGACAATGAGCTATAATGTAACGTTAGAAGTAGTATATCATTACCGTTAAGATCATGTAAGTGCCTCGGATTTAAGGGGTGGAATGTCTTTTATGCGGTTCGGCTCGGTTCGAGACGACACACGGCGGCTTGCACTCCTTACATTGATTTGCGTCACGACTCGCGTACTCGCTCGCATTCTTTAGTCTTACGACGATGGGTTTAAGTTTGATTTCACTTTGCAATAGTTACAGCGATTATTATTGTTTTTTGTTGTATTAAAACGCGTATATGTATAGATGTATGTCTTCCTATGTAAGTACCAACTTAAGGCAAGAATATTGTATCGGAATAACACAAGTGGTATGTGCGCGGTCTTAGGGTATACCCACACCATCTGATCCGCCCACGTAACGTTATATAGATATCGTAATGAGAATAATGTAGAGGGCTTCAATATCCAACCTGTCTGCAGTATAGTGTATAGCTACTAATATAAGTAAATGGAATTATGGTAGCGGGTGTCTTTTTATATGGATTGAAATGTAGCACGAATTAACTTAGAGAGTGATGTGTAAGGGTATATAATTTTAACTACATTCCAGTAAACTATCACGTTTTCGTCACATTCCAGTGAAGGCGGGACGCCACGTCCCCGTTCGCGCGCTTCAAAGTGTTCTATTTGCATTTTTACACAGTAATACTCCATCGGGCTTGTACTGCACAATCACAATTGAACTAGTTAGGAGTTAAAATTATAAAATGTAGGATACAGATGATAAGGTTTAAGGGTGCTGGCTGTTAGGAGTTCGGTTTCAGAATGTGCAAAGAAGTCATTACAAATTAGTGAATTTATATACAATCGGAAGCTAGGCAGGCTACTTTTTTATATCATCGTCACTAGGCGCTGGCGCCACGAGCCTGCGAGGCGGGTAGTTTCAAATAAAATATTTGTAAAGTAATACTCAGATGTATTCGGATCTAGTTACTTCCTGTTTAATTTTCATCAAATTACATGTTATTTTGACGGTAACTAGTGCGGCGTACATCGAGTCCGTAAATACCAGAATTGATTGAGATATGAGGTGTAGCCGGCAGCGAGTCTAGGACTAAGGAATCATACGCACAAGTGCGCCGCGGCCAGCGCCGCCTGTACAGTGTAAACGCTAGTTTTACTCCACTTAAGACACTTATTGTGCGTTTCATCGGCCTTATAAATAATGACCACGTTCGCCGTTTTGGGTTCATCTCGTAAACTAACCAGCTACGTACGACACTCACTTTATTATCGTTTTATTACACTTTGCTACTATTGCATTTTTTCCTTGGCACTGCTCGTGTGTACATTTTCTGCTTACTCTTTCGGATATATTTCGGGTGTCGTCGAGACGGTTATTAAGTGCTTTTTATTAACTATATTGATCGAAAATTTTGTAAATATTTTTTTTTTGCAATTTATTATATTATATAGTGTACATACAATGTATCATGTAAAAATGTTCAAATGCTATTTGTGTATGAGTGTTAGGTATGCCACTGCCATTGAAATTGCCTGTTTGTAACGTTATCGTTTGGCACTTTACTGTCAATTTTATGAGTTTGAATTGATCTTATAAATAAATAGGTACGTTATAATACGTAAGTTCCAATTAATATAGAAAAGCGACCGGTTCGCAGTGACTCCTCCATTTTGTAAGCGTTCCTTCGCCAAACTGGCGGCCTGGCGTAACGAGTTTTGTCTGTTTGCGTTAGCTTGTGTGATCCCATTCCAGGCTGTTTAATTACAACGAATGTGTTAGTTATATCTTGGTAGTTTTTATTGCCAGTCGTGCTTTTAGTGATTGCCCTTGAATAGAATATTTCGATGTTTGTACAATCGTCATTTTACTATGTATACGGTGAGTCATATTAGTATCCTGTTAAGCCAAAACACAGAGCTTTAATTCTATATTGCCACTATTAAAATTATTTTTAGAAGGTCAAATGCGTTATAGTCACAAACCTGTAAGAATATTATGACCGAAAGAATAATTTTAAAGGGGCGATTTAGAATATAAACAAATTTAATTTAATAATAAATGAAACCAATAGTTATAGGTATATGAAACCTTTCCAAAGTAATATAACCAAAACAAAGAAAAACGAAGATTAAAACAAACACAAATAGCGAAAAAAAAACATTTTAAATTCTATAAACACATTTATTTGTTCTCTGTATGAAATTTGAGTGTTTTCACAATTATGAATACTATATTAATCAATAAAGACATACATTCACTAATAAGGGCACGAATTTTTAATGTAATTATTTATCTGTATAAGTAATTAATTTGTTAATCGATATTGCACATAGAAAAATGAGGTTGTAATCGAGATTTGTTAAATAACCAAGTACTATGATGACAAATAATTTGTGTGTATATTATTTAGGTAAACTATGTATGAATATGATTGTACAGACCACGAGCCTCGGCTCGCGGCCGCGGTGACGGGAACATCGTCACGGTAAATCTAATTGTATCATATAACTTGTACAATATAAATATTATAGATCCACAATTATGAAAAAGATTAAATATTTGCAAAAGTTATTCATCGAGTTTTATTTCATTTCTGTCTCCATCGATTGTTTCACAGATACTTCTTGTCTTAATCTAATTTTAATTATAAACCTATGTTATTTGGTAATTTAAAACTAGTTCCTAGCAGAGTTACTCCTCTGTACGATGAGGGCCGGGGCCGCTGTCTGCAAGAAAAAATGTACCAAATATTTATATGAGAAAAATGGAAATGGCAAAATGGTATTAAGAATTGAAGCATAATAACTATATATTTGTTTTTTTTTTACCTTCTATTTCTTTCTTTACCGCGCTTAAGCTTATTTTTGCCTTCTCCAGCGCTTCCCCTAGCCCAGTTTTAATCTGGCTAAACTCCTGAGTCACTAGAGACAGCCTTCCTATTAGGTAGTTCAAATTGTCGTCCACCTCGGACATGCGTGTCGAAATCGTTCCCACCTGGGAATATAATTTATTTGATAATATTGATAATATTATTAACCTTAACACAATCACATAAAGCTCACGTTAGCTTACCTTGTCTTTCATGCTGTCCAAAGTGGCGGTAGTCCCATTAACGTATAACCCCGTTTGTTCCTGCAGATACAAATCGGTTGTTAGTTAATTGTTAATTTTGAGAACTATACGTGAGTGAGTCATGCAAGAATGTATTTTAGTTGACAAAATAAAAATATGCGAAATTTTTTGTCTTTCATTTGTTTTTCTAATTAAAGGGGAAATAATATAACAAACTAATAGTTAATAAATAATACACTAAAATTCAATTTCTTCAAACTTCAGCACTGGACCATACCGTGAGTTTATCAAGCGAGGCCCGGCTGGCGGTGAGTTGCTGGTACATGATGCCGATCTGGCGCCACACTTGTGACATCTGCGTCTCTATCTTATTGCTCAAGTTGTTCATTGAGTTGGTCTGGTTCGTAATAAGACTTGATTCTATTTTATCGAATCTGAAACAAAAAAGTGTGTTCAAAATTTTAGGTACGTTAGCTATTTTGCTTGCACGGAGGTCGCGAATTCGATTTTTACTCTAGAGTTAATTAATATATTCATAGTTTATTTTATGACACGTGATATTACCAAGAAGTAATAAGTGTAGAGAAAATTAAACATCTGAGCGATTTTACGCTAAGGAAACTTCAATTGGGTATATCATGTACACCACACGTCTTTTGTTCGTGCCTTTTTTTAGTTTTGGTGTTGTTTTGGTATTAACTATTAAGTATAGTGTGTTTTTAATTTGTTTTTTTGTTTAATTATTTAGACTTAACTGTTGTTTATTCAACCCGATGTTGAGATTGATATGTTTTCTTTCACGGTAAGTTTTAAGTAAAATTATTTGCACATGATAATATAAGAGGTAAAATAATCCAGTTTACACTTGGTTACCCAAGCAAGCTCTTTCCCACTGGCCTGACATGCCTACTGCCTACACATTACCAGTATTTAGTGGATATCATTGAAAAATTACCTCTGAGCAATAGCCTTGTTTAACAGATTGCCTTGGATTCTATTAAGCTCGCTAACTTCTGCAGATATCTGGTGAACGCCGTATTCGACACGTTTTTTGGTTGCGAGAACGTTATCCGCAGTCTCTTGTAGCACGTGCTCATTTTTGGAAAATTTTTGCAACTAGAAAAAAAGATATATTTATTTATTTATTTTTAGTAATATTCTATCTATTTAGTACTACCTAGGTTTGAAAAAGGTAGTACTATACTAGGTCATAGAATAAATTCAGAAACACCATAGTTTCTGACCTGTACTGTAAAGGTATGTAACATACAAAATTCATCTGCTTCTTAAATTATTACATTGAAAGTGGCTATTAATTATTTTTTAATTTATAAAATATACCTCGGTGCGTAGAGTATCGTAACTGTGCTGTATGTCGGTGAAGGCGCGCTCGCTCATAGTGTTCCCTTGAGTTAGGCTCTGCTGGATGTCTTCATTGGTAGCCACCAACCTATCGGCCATTTCGTGCAGTTTCATATTTATCTTAGCCACAGCTGGAATTATATTCAAACACAAGCTAATTACAGTAAATATTTAAGTTTATGAAGTATACAACTATAGTTACTATCCATCGATGTAAATAGATTCTGGTGCTCTCTTTTTAAATGTAAAAAATCTTTCCATTCGTTCGGTCATTTTTTCAATATAACGTCCTCTTCCTCCTGTCAGTGTATTTTTATGAAATAGGTTCTTGACGTCGTTCCGAAATTGAATTTTATAATAGTTTATTGTAGAACAAGTTATTTATTATTGATTCCTTTCAAAACCATGTGCCTTGCGATAAGAACATAAGTTTTTGACTTAATGCATATACCTGCATAGCACTGTCTTTTCATATTCGAATATATTAATTAAGTATATTTTACTTACATTTCTCCTGAGCCCCTGATAAATTGCTCTTCAACTCCGCAAGACCTTCGAGCGTATAATTTGTGCTTCGCTGTAAATCGGCAAGGCGCGGTAAATCCTTCCACATACTCTCTGCATCAGACAGCAGTTTTTGAATCTTGCTTATATCTTTTTCCTGGCGTTCCATTACTAATAACAAGAAATTTTAGTTGTGATTGACGAAATCTGTACCAAATATTACTACTTATAAATCGTAGCGTAGAACTAGAATTCCACATTAGTATTTATAGATTATCTTCCTCTCGAGTTTGTTGCCAATACGGTTACGAATTTTGGCCATCATGTGGTACTTGATGTCTTAATTGTAACAATATTTCCTAAAATCAATTCTGCTACAGATAAACCGGGCTTATCGGAAACAATTTCGCCTATATTTGCTAATGAATAGGTTTAATTCGATATTTCATATCGGCAATGTTTTTCGAGTGGATCTCGATGCAAGATACTGCTATAAAGCTACTTACTACTTAGCTTTATAATAAAGCTCATTCAAACACGCAGCATAATCATGTCATAGCTTATCACCACCAGTAGGTTCATTTTGAAAATAAATTTCTTGGTAAATATTTATTTTTACCTAAATTTTAGAGGTTTATTAAATTAAAAATAAATGTAATATAATTAGGTTTTTTAACATTTTAAATGAAGAAAATTTTGCACCGTATAATTTACATCGTCACTCATTTATTAAGGCACAAGAGAAGAGCAGTGAATATATCGAAGTCAGCAAAAATATTCACGTAATTCTATTCATGGTAAAACGATAAGTATTTACGATTTCAGTTTGTATATAAATTATAGGACATCTCTCTGACGCCGAAAAATGCTCAGTCCCTTATGTGTCGTTATATCGCGTATATACTGTAATTAATTTGAAACAAAATATGTAATGCCATTTTTACTATGATAATATATATATATATATATATATATATATATATATATATATATATATATATATATATATATATATATATATATATATATATTGTATGTACCAATTTCTTGAATTCTTGGTAACGATTACCGAATGTGAATATTTTCAAAATGATTTGTTTAACATTTTGAAGTTAAGATGGTTAAGAAAATATAAAACTAGCATTTCCCGCGGCTCCGCTCGCGTTTTAAAGACCGGAAACTAAATTCTTAGAGTTTATATACCGTGTGATGTTTTACAGATTGTTTGTAACCGTTACTTGAGATTTCTCAGAAATGAGATATTTTCCAGCAGTAAAAAGTATCCTATCCAGCTATTATAATACCAAATTTTATCACAATCTCTCCAGTGGTTTCCTCGTGATGCGGTCACAGAGAAGACAAAAAATCTAAAAACTAGATTCGGCCTCTGTATTGATAATAATGACTATTCAATAAAAATTTCCAAAAAATATTCAATGTCCTACAGTCGACTAAGTTTGTATTTTATTATATGTATAGAATAGGATTTTCTCTGGTAAGGAGGATACCTTCGGTCATTTTGCTGTGCCACGCCTCGTCAGCCAACGAAACTTCGCTAAGTGGCACAAAATCGGTTTGCACTTTGCTGGCGTTGCCGTTGTACTCGTTCAGCTTCAGCTCGTATTTGTTAAGAAGTTTTTCAGTCTCCGAAATATGCCGCTCGAATGGATTTATATCAGGAACTGCTTCCAAACACATGGCTTGTAGAGCGTCCTGAAATATGCAGGTTTCTTAGTTATAATTTATAAATAATACCATGAATACTTTTTTTAATTACAATTACAGTATATTATTAACTTAAGCTTATTCATACTTCTATTACATATTGTAATTATAATTAACTACCAACATTTTTGTGAAATTTAAGGGTTCACTTATTGTTGAGCCCGAATAACCAACTGTTTTGTACCTACAAGGGGTATGCGTAAGTGCATTTCCCAAGGAAAAAAATGTTTGTTAATACCTTGATGCAAGGATACCATATTTCGATGCAAGAATAGAAAGCATTTGTAGGTTCAGGTTTAAATTTCAATATTAACAAATATGAAAACCTTACCTTACTCAAGCTGTTCTTCAAAGCTTCTATCTCAAGTTTTACTGCATTCAACTTAGCGTCAGTCGTGTCCAAGCGCTTAATCAATGTATCTTCGTTGGTACTCAAGCGGTTGTCTATTTCTGTTTTAACCCTGCTTTTTGTATTTTCTATCACTAAAGCTGTCAACGATTGTAAAGATTTCTTTATTTCATCTAAAGCTTCGTTTGTCTTATTTTGCGTTTCCTTTTCTCTTTGTTCCTTCTGTTGCAAAAAATATAGTAGTAAGAAGAGAGAGAGAGAGAGAAAGGAGTTAGTTATTACCTAATGTTTCTTTTTTTTTAATAAAAAAACATAAGTACCTACTTACATAACTTTATAAATTATATTTAGAAATAATCAATTATTTAATAGAAAACTGATTAAACCTTGTTATTGTTATGTAGGTCTTATTTCAAAATCAATGGAAGCCGTAATAACCTGTAAAAATATGTTTTCCACATTGAAGAGTCTATCATCGAGCCTTGATATTGAGCCTTTCATAGATTCAAGGTTTCTATGCTTTTTCTCTAGATTCACTAACGATTTTTTGAGTTGTTCCCCGAGACTTTTCTCACGGTATTCATGTCGTTCGAGTTTGTCTTCTGAGATTCTGAACATGCGGACTAGTGACATTATTGCATCACGGATATCTTCGTGCCTGTGTTAAAATAAATTTAAATTATAAAAAAATCTTTTAAAGACCATGATTTATTTGGAACAATATATATGTTTTTCTTAACTTAGCTAGGCATTACATAATATACAAATTAATATTAGTAGGTAATAGTAGAGTGTGGCAGGCAAGCTGAAAACTGCACATGGAGGTGGCCCACTTCGATGCCATGCGGGTTGCTCCAATTACTTTATTGATAGCACAATGGACTGTGGAGGAAACCCTTGGCTGTGTGGTCTGCTTTGGCAGATCTGCCGTCGGGGTGTCGTGGTTGAATGCGTTAGCGAGCGTTATCCTGCGACGTCCCATCAAGATGGGGGGAGCTTTTGTTGGGTTTTAATGGTAATACTGGTTTCTTTTAGGGTATCCAATTAAAAAATATAAAGAATTTTGATAAATTAAAAATACTATCTGTATTGGCGTCTGATTTAAGGTACGGTGAGTATGCTGAAAAGTGTTAATTTATCGATTTTCAATCGTTCATAAAGTTGAGAACAGTTCGAGCTGCAGCGAAAAAAGTATTTAATCTTTGCCGCCCTTTGTCTAACTCTTTCTCTACATTTCATTCTCTTGCACCATGACTTTTCGTCACCATGACGACATTAGGTATTAAAAAATCTCTTATTAAAATGCCTCTAAATAATCGTCAGTTATAGGTCAACCCCACTAAGTCATCAATCTGAACCGTATAATAATAATAATCTGACGCGTTCAAATAACTATTTCAAATACTTATTTAAAAAATCGTCTTTCTAGTGTCCTTGCGTCACGTGACACGTCCGAAACGCCAATGTTTTGGATTGTTTGGAGCTACTTTCGGGCTTCACTCCCACTCTAAAACGTACGTCCATCGTCCATTAGACATATGAAGCATATTTTAATACACTATCAATATTGTATGCACTCGAGTATTTTCATTATTTTTTGTACACTTTTCAAAGCTTGTTCACGGCCATAAGTATAACCTTCTTTCTTTTCAATCATTTAATCTTTAAAATCCGATAGGCTCCTCACGACGCTCGAGTAAATGAACATTACGCATCATGGACTTTCCTAATACAGAAGACGATAGTGATTACTGATTAGTGTGATACTATGTGACTCTCTGACACTACTTCAAAGTTGTACTTATTGTGTTTTGCATTTTTTGTTACGACTAAGATTGACATTAAAATGTCCATGAACACCTAGTACCTACACTTAAAAGCTTATTAAGTACCTACTTATTTAAATCTTTTTAACAATTTTATAACGTAAGTTGGTAGGTACCTATTATATTTGATCACAAAAAATAGACTTTTGCTCTTGACTATAATTACTACAATTTTAATATTTCCAGTTCGTAGGTGCATACTTAAAACAGAATAGGGTCAGTGTGTTCGAAAGATTATTACCTAAGAATGATAAGCTTATCTACGCATATTTATTTCGTATTCTTGTGCACTTAACATGATCTACACTCTACAGTATATCTACTATACTCTATTATCTTTGTTCATGTTTATGTAAACGGCCTGCATTATAATTAATGATAGAAATTACTGTGCTAATTCAATAAGATAATGACGTAATACGGCAAGTACCCATCGATTACATAATGACCCTTAGTTTTAAACTTTAAACATTCTAGTATTTGAGAGAAAGGCATTTTTACGCAACGCGTGATGGCAAATCAAAACTTAATTTAACTTTGTTGTCAACTTATGTAAGTTGCATCAAAAACCTCGTACTTATTTAGGTTTATTATTAAGCTGGAGATCGGTTTAACGCCACTCGTAACCAATTTTCATAATCTGTACTCGAGAAGGAAATACTGAGCCTTCCTATTATTAAATTATTCGGATTGAAACAAATCTATTGGAGGAATATTTTAGTAAGCTATGGGTGTGACGTGAATAATTATTTGTATGTCCAACCCTACGAGTATGTTATCTTTAAATGACTCAACGGCTTAACCGTTTTCGATCAGTCATTAGTTCGATTCGTCTAAACAAGGCAAGTGTATTAAAATATTAAACAAGGCAAGGCCATTAAAATATCTAAGGCGCCAATTTATCTGTCTTGGAAATAAATTTTTCATGCCATTGTTTGTTTCGTTCGCGAGTTAAAATAATACAGGTTCTTTCAAAGGCGTTTAAGTTATCTATACTAATATCTATACTAATATTATAAAGAAGTAAAGGTTGTGTTTTTGTATATTTGTTAAATTGTAAGGTGTAATCTCGGGATCTACTGAACCGATTTTAAAAATTCTTTCACCAATAGAAAGCCACATTATTGCTGAGTGTCATAGGTTATATAAAAAATCGAAAAATAAAAAGGCTTTTACGTGGTAGTCCGTTTTGCAAAGTGAATCGGAGAAAAAACGGTCGAATGAAAGCGTTTCTTACGCGATTATATATGGAAACTAGCGGTGCCCGCGGCTTCGCTCGCGCTAAGAGTGAATAAAATAAACATTTTTGCTTATATACTGTTACTTATAATGTACCAAGGACTGATTCCCCATTTAAAGTTCTGGCCCTCTTAATTTGTATTGCAGAGCATTATTTCAGTGTCACGCAAAATATTTCAATAGAATTAAATTTCCCATACAAACTTAGCCACCCCCTTTAACCCCCAATGGGGGTGAATTTCGAAAAACCCTGAAATACGTGTTTCATCATTTGTACTAAAAAGCATTAATTCAAAGTTTCATGCAAAAATGTGCAATAAAAATATTTTTCTCATACAAACTTTGCCACCCCTTTTAACCCTTTTAGGGGTTGAATTTCCAAAAAATAATATGCCTATTTCCTTCTCATGAATGCAAACTATCTACATACCAAATTTCAGCAAAATCGGTTGGGTGGTTTAGGCGTGAAAAGGTAACAGACAGACAGACAGAGTTACTTTCGCATTTATAATATTAGTATGGATTCCGTCACTTTTAAACTATACTAAAGAGGTTACACCTGGGGACGAACCCGAGCGAAGCGAGGGTGAGTCGCTAGTGTTTAAATGTAGAGGATACGAATTTGTTTAATATAACTAAAAATATCTAACTGAGTTAAATTAAAAAGCTGATAATAAAAATTAAATTTACAAAAATGAAACAAATAAATCTAATCTTTGCGGAGGAAATAATTCGTTATCTCTGGATTGTTAAATCTGTTACTTATATTTAGTTCTCTTCCATAAAAAGGAGGCTCATATGGAAGTCAGTTGGAAAGGGATTTTTATAATTATACGTTCTCTTATCCAGTTTTTTCCATTGTTTTACTCTTTTAAATACTATGCAGCGTGAGATAGAACCCCAGACCTCTTTGCTATAACACTAAATGTCTACTACGTCGGCAAGACGGCCAATTACGTTAATCCCAGTGCCCATAAGCCATACTATAATAGATGGCATTAACATCGTAAAAATATAATTACTTGCTATTAATGATAAAACAACGTCGTAAAACGATCAATGATCCTTGTCATAATATTCAAGAGATGAGAGAGAGAAATGAGTTATTTTAAATTGAACGCAATAGAAAGGTTTTTCACTCACGGTCTTTGCATGATTTCTCCAAAGAAAACTATCATTTCTCTATTTTTTTCCACAAAAATCCGCGATTAAAAACGTAATTTTATTTTTTTTATTATTATTATCATAATTTTGTAAACGCGAAATTTGTAAGTAATAAGTATGTATTATGTTATGTATCTTAATTCTTAACGCTTCATTTTAGTGTAATTATTATATACTAACCAAGCCACAAACAAAACAACAACATTGACTTACTCGTTACTTCTTCTTTTATCTTTTGGTAATTAATCGTTCTTTACAACGAAATCTAAATTTTAAATTAGCCTTCAATAAAATTCATGTTACTAAAGTAGTAACGTTTTCAATTAACGCTTTACGATCTAATATTGTTAGAGACATTTTGAATTACGATTATATATTTGGTATTAAGCTAGGTTAACTTATGAATAATTAATTGACTGTAATTTCCGTGCTCCTACGTGTAAAATAAATAATAATTTATGTATCAGTAAAATATATTTAATTGCATTGACCAGCATTGACGAAACGACATATATATTTATTTATTCCAGCATGCAAAACAAAACTCTATTAATGTAGAGCACTTAAAAGTACCTATTTATTTTACTAATTGAAACTGAACAAGTACTTTATTTATATATGGATGTAATTACTTATTATGAACAAAGCTCCTATGATCTTTAAACACTCGTTCAAACGTCTTGAAATACTATTTATGGCTACTTGTTCTGGTGTTTATTTTCGCCTACTAAGGGAAGCCGTGAGTCATACACGTGGAACAGGAAAGCGATCATTAAAGGATAGGCAATTTATTATATATTCAGCATTCACTTTATTAAAGTAACGGAGAAGCGTCTTTAGCTTATTATGAATACTGCTAGGTGGGTACTATGTTTACAGTTACCAGGCAACATAATTTGCCAACAGTAGCGTAGGATGCTGAACGCATATTTTATTATGCATCATATGATATGCTGATTGCTGGTTATAAAAACTAAATATAAAAATATAATATTAATTTTTACACTAATCAACATTTTTATTTTAAAGATTTCTTAATGTAATCAAGAAATAAAAACTGATATCATTTTTATGATTAACCTGTTGGCGTTGGGTAATGCTAGTTACTTATTCATTTTAGGTAATAGTAATTTTTTGTCTGTTCGCCCTTCTTTGTCTTTGAGAAAACAGACCTCTGAGCAGATTTTGTTGAAATTTACATTACCAGGCATTTACCGTCTATCAGTAATGCCAATATTAACCGTCAACGTACCTCCCGTAAAATATGTACACGACCGGAACAAGGGTTATACATATAGTAATGTAATGTGTAGGCTAGGTATATTTATTGAATCCTTAAATTTGATAAAAAAATAATTTTCATCATAACAACATCCATTCTATATGTATAATAAAATATTGTTTTCCTTTTAAAAACGATAAAATAAATATATTTTTCTTGTATCTAACGTGCTTATTATTTAATGTAAATAAGATTATTTACATTTCTTGCGCGTGTACACAGATTGAGATACACGCAGTCTTTCATTTAAAAGAAAAGCTAACTTACGTTACATCCCTGGCGTGTGTCTCGCTCGCAACCAGCAGCACGGCCGCCGCCACCCACAGCAGTCTCTGGAGACAATAACAATAATGATAAACTTACATTTGCATTTACATAGGGATCATAAAAGTTTAGTATGATAAACTATGCCTAATAATTAGTATTAAGGTGATCTGTGGTATCACTACATAGTATTAAACAAAGTAGCTTTCTCTGTCCCTATGTATGCCGCAACGGATTTTGATGCGGTTTTTTTTTAAAATAGAGTGATTCAAGAGGAAGGTTTGGTAAAAATGTTCTCCGACCGATTCTGGCCATGGCGGCCAATCTTATTGAGACTGGCCTACGCAGGAGATATTATAGTGCACAGATTTACGCGCAGACACAAGTGCACTCTCCGAGGCACGGGGGTGACACACCGCCTCCGGGCTATTACTGTGACTTACTAAACAGAAATACTCAATAATTAAACTTGGCCCAACCCGGGACTCGAACCCAGGACCTCTCGATGTATGACCGTACATGCTAGCCACTACACCACCGAGGCAGTTTTATAAATAAGTTAGAGGCTTTAAGCATTTCATACACATTATATTACTCTTTCACATCAAGTAATTTAAACAAAAATCTTAAGAGGAATCGTAAAAAAATTACGGACGCGACCGCCGACTTACGAATCGCCTACCGCACCGCCTAGGTATGAGCGAGGCGAGTTGCTAGTCTATATTAATATTATAAAGAAGTAAAGTTTGTGTTAATCTCGGGATCTACTGAACCGATTTTAAAAATTCTTTCACCAATAGAAAGCCACATTATTGCTGAGTGTCATAGGTTATATAAAAAACCGAAAAATAAAAAGGCTTTTACGTGGTAGTCCGTTTTGCATTACGCGATTATTTATATGGAAATTACGTCATTTTTAAACTATACTACAGAGGTTACACCTGGGGACGAACCCGAGCGAAGCGAGGGTGAGTCGCTAGTTGTTTATAAAACAAAGAAAAATTTACAATATAATTAAAAATTCTAATTAAAACATAAAAAATATATACTATATTATTATGAAAAATAAACAAAAATCAGGTCGTGTTATCTTACGGTCATATAAAAGTCAAAGTAGTCCACATTCTCGAAACTCCCAAACAGCTAATTATTTCTGGGTGGCACAAAACCTCTCTTCAATAATTATCTCAGGTTGCTATTGTGTTGCATGAATGGAATATGGATGGATGTGCAATGTTAATTAAACAATGTGCATGCATGTATGCAAATAAAACGACATGTTGTTAAGTTTTTGAATTATCTTTCTCTTTCTCTCTAATAAGTTTAAACTTCCTGTTTTATACTAGGTAATATTCTTTTTAATAATAGTTAAGAGAGTATGAAGATTTTTAAAAACTTCTGCGTTTTTACGTTTACTTACGGAATGTAGAGGTTTAAAAACTTTGTCTGTCTGTCTGCGAGTGGTTGGTTATCCAGGTCAACATATTATAGAATAGGTACCTACTTTTTAGGATCCTTCTATTATGAGGTAAACATAATAGCCTGAAAGTATACAACTATCGTTCCATAATTGCGTATTATATTGAAATAATTTTCTTTAAACTGCTTCCATAATTGCGTATTATATTGAAATAATTTTCTTTAAACTGCTAACCGTTGAGGAGTTGTACCTTCCATCATCAGTTACGGTACGTGACTCAAATATCCATATAGCCTATAAAAGATTCAGCCGAGCATAGTTAATTTGCTCCTAAGAATTGAAGAGTTCCGATACTTTGTCATGGATCACATCATCAGAACCTTACCAAACTCTCATCAAACTACCCTTGAAGTAGGTATATCCTTTCCATTAAAAAAAGAATCATCGAAATCTGTTGGCGTGATATTGAGTTATTCGTCCATTTGTCGCGTAAAATGCAAATTTAAGACTTTTGTGGTTTTCTCATGGATGCCATTGTCAGAACTGGAAAATATTAAAATGGGACCACATGGGAAGCACTACCTTTCAAATAAAAAAATAATCATCAAAATCGGTTTACCCGGTTCAAAGTTATGAGCTAACAAACAAAAAAAATACAGACGAATTGATAACCTTCTCATTTTGGAAGTCGGTTGAAAAATAAGCATAAGTATATAGGAATCTTACTGTAGTAAATTATTACTAAAACTCTACCAAAGGAGGTGTTGATCAGATTCATATTTATATAGATCTCGATGTAAAACCAACAGAAGACCTGTAACGTTTTTTTTTCAAAATATGTATTATAGATGTTGTTGGTATCGCGTAGTTTAGTAAGTATATAGAAAAATTTACATCCTAGTTGGAATCAAAAGAATAAAAATACACCAAGAAAACTTTTTCTTCGAAAAATTACGACCGATCTAGTAGGTCCTCGGCATACGGAGGTGAAACAAGAAAGGCTTAACAAGCTACCACCTAGTGGCCATCCAAGATGTGGTAGGATCAGATCAATCACATGACAGTCATCCGAACCTGTTGTAAAAAGAAAGAAGCGCTGTTACATGTCCTTTGAAATTGTCCAGGACCTCCAAACAGTGATTCTGTAAAATAATCATTTACAATATATGTAAATAGTCTTTGTTATCTTTTTGTTTTAAATTGTTGTACTTGTAAGGTAATTGTTCGTATATAATAAAGAATTAAAGTGATTTTGTCGAAATTCTATTCATAATATCTTTACTGTCGTTTAAATACCTTGTATTTCTTTAATGTATCCGTTAGACACTACTGGTCGGTTATGTTACTAAAGCATACTAGGTTGTTAAGGGTTAATTTAACATGTTAAGTTGTACATAGCTGATTTGATACCAGTAATAAATTAAACAGATGCGAGACGCCTTTGATAGTTTTAACAACTGGCCAACAAAAATGACACACTTACACATTTGCTATCCATAGGTACTTATTCATATTGAATTAGGCTGTCAATAAATATTGTTAACCCGATTAACCTTAGTTAACCTAAATACCACCTCTCTCTCATTTGTATGAGAGAATGCAATATTCGGATCTTTATCGCACTTAGAACTATGCGTTGTTAAGCTCTGGCCTCTTAGACACACTTAAGCATAATAAAGTATCTATTAAGCCACGTACTCACCATAAAATAAAACCTGTCCCAGAACGAAAGGCCATGTGCTTGATGAAGATAAGATTCATATTTTTTTATTTTTATAATCTATTATTCTCTACGGATTAATTTTTTATCAGATTTTTCCGATATATGTATAAAGCTCATATAAGCTTATGCTAATGATGTCAACATTGAAAATTATAAATTTTAAATATAAATTTATAAATATATTATAATTTAGACAACCCTCTATACTTCCTGAAATCACTGCTTACTAGAACAAGTAAAAACAGTGAAAATAATAACTGATATGGTCATTTGGGAGAAATCTGAAGCTCACATAGAGTACACAGATGATTAGCAACTACAGAGTTTTGAATAAAAGTAAGACAAAATTCTACATTTTCTACTTTCTTGATTTACACTGAATCCTGAAATTAAGGTGTATTTAGATGAAAGGTAAAAATTGACTATGTTATTATGTTCCTATGTCACCTTTATAAAATTGGATCTTTAAATTCTGAAGATAATGTTGCTACCATGTTTTTGAGATTTAAGAAGAAAAGGGCATGTTGTGCCGACCCCACAAAACGCGGGATAAGGCCAGGAAGAAGAAGAAGAAGCTTATGCTAATGATCGAAAATCGAAATAGTGGCATTTGTTTGGCGTGCTGAATTGATATAATAGTCACTTTGTTAAAACAGGATTTTAAAAAATTGAGAATATAAAGATTAAGTTCAAATGTCAGCTCTAAAACAACACAATAGACATAAGTATGTATTAATTTATCATTGTAGGTGCACATAACAATATGATGCCAGATAATGGCTAAAGTTACGTCCTTTACGCTTACCTATGCAGAATTAGGTAAGAAAACGCTTGAAGGTTTTTGTCGCTGCGTATTTTGAAAACTAAGGTACATAATATTATGTAGGAGTTCGTAAGATGGCAGGTATAAAGTGAATCTCAAGTATCTTATTCAGTTATTCATTCAAATTTATTTATTTAAAAAGCATACTAAATACATGTTAAATGTGACATGTCTCGACGTCCCCCACGCGCGTTCAACTTTTCTTGGTGGGCCTCTTAATGGGTCCGGTAATCTAGACGGACGTAGAACTTAGAAGCAAGAAGCGAACTGAGAGATGGCACACTTCGGTAAGCGGTGTATCATGCGAATTGCTCCTGATACTTCTCTGATAGTAGAGAACATCGCGCCTCATGGATGCCGTAGTCTGCTACGGACCCGACTTCATGGCATCAAAATGCGTAAGTGATCCTGGGACGCCCATGACGATGGCGTTTAATTAAAAGAAGTTTGTAATATGTTTGTATTATGCCAAATTTCATTACAATCTATTCAATTTTAAACTCATAATTAATTGACAGAAAAACCTTTTTTTACAGGACTGCCTAAGAAAAGGAGTGCTATCTCTTGTGATGATGATGTGTTTCGAATTATTTGTGGAAGTCCAGAGAAGGTTTAAAAGGTGAAGTACCTTGGGACGAAACCGAGCGAAGCGAGGGTGAGACGCTAGTTCATTATATTTTTCGATACCAATAGGAAATACATTGAAAATTACTAGCATTAAAAATAAAACATGTTAAAAATAGCTAAAGAACATGCATTATAATATGACGTAACCAAAATACTGCTGCATCTAACTCTTCTAATTCCTCATTATACAAATCGTTTCGAGAATGTGAATGTGTTCGCACTTCGTTAAGCTGCTTGTAGACAGAGTCACGACAATGATACGCACAACGCGACGCTGACGGCAGCGGGAAAGGAGTTTAGGCTAAATGTTGAATCGAGACCTTGGCCGGGATCCAGGTTAATCGCACAAAGCTGTCGCGCTAACAAAGGAGGGAAGCTATGTTTAGGAAGATTTCCGCATATTTTATACTCCTTCATTAATTATGTGCTATTTAAATCACCAGTATCACCATAAATTAAGTAAATTATGTAGCTATAGTATATGTAGGTATATCTTCTTAACTCTAAGTGTTTTCATAATTGCCTCGTATTATTCTTTCGGAAAAGACATCTGCTTGTTAAAATTCTTAACATTATTTGGTCTTAACCAACCTGAATAAACACGACGGCGGCAGCTATATGGTCAATTAATAGATATTTAATTTTAAAGGGACCTGCACAAAAGACTTTATAAATGCACTGAACAAGCTGTTGAAATTCTAAAATTTTGACAAAGGAAAACATTCATTTCAAAATTCATGGAGAAAGAGGGGAAACTAGTGGCAAAAATGACATGAAGTAGAGATATGTGAACTTAATTTAGTTTAAAATTATATAGATTATAGACTGTATGCGATAGATATAACTGCTATGCGATAGATATTTTATTAGTATGATATTATATTCTATAGATTTTTCACTGTTCTGTTTTTCACACTTCAATTTGTATTTATTTGGTATCCCCTTTTTCTTGGTGTTGGTCTGCAAGCACATGCGATGTGTGTGGTGAGACTAGTAATTTATAGAAACGTTCACTTTATACAGGATCAAACTCACAACTTCGGGCACAGTAGGCTGTGCGTTGCCAGTAAGATAAGCCACAATTTCCTATTATATACTTATTGTTTACAGTATCGTCTCCTTTAGACTATCATAGCATAATTGATATTGTATTACCTTTTACTTAACTTATTTAAAGGTTTGAGATCTTCTTCTAATATATAGAAATCTCGTGTAACAATGTTTGTTATTGACTCCTCCGAAACGGTTTGACAGATTTTTATGATTTTTTTTGTGCATACATATTTGGTAGGTCTGAGAATAGGTCGTAGGCTAACTTTTATTCCCCTAGGTAATAAGGGTGGTCCTCTTCAGGTTATTATTTTATTGTTTTAGACCAAATTTATATGTTTCATTTTTTATGATTTGGCATAAAAAATACCTTTAACCCTATCTTTTCGTATATAATAGTATATTATGAGCTTTTTTCACACTGCACAGTGGTAACTTGATCTGTGTGTGAGAATAATAGTCATCAGTTAGTATTACACTTAAATTAAATGTGGCATTGAATTAAAATTATACTTGAGTTCAGCCCTTTTTTTATTTGCTGGACACGGCCTCCCTTCAATACGAGGAGACTCCACGCTGGCCTAGGTTTCCTCACGATGTTTTTCTCCACCATAAGACAAGTGGTAATCTTGTTAGACATGATACGCACATGAAAATATCAGTGGCGCCAGACCCGGACGAAACGGGGAAGAGCTACCACTGCCTAAAATAAGTAAATGTGTAAATACACATTTACTACTAAATATATTTACAGTAAGTAAATGTGTAAATTTATAAATTTGTAAACTCTACTCCAAATTTCAATAATTCAATATAGTTTTACTCTTTTATGTTTCGAAGATCTGTATTTATTTTTAAAATGCTTCTATTTGTGTATGTATGTACTTATAAGAAATTTTTATCGAACTTCGAAAATATTAAACATACATTTAATCTAGTTGTGTATAAGAAATATAAGTACCTGCCTAATAATATTTATTTATTTATTATATATCTATTATGTTATCCTCTTCCTGTTTATTCTTGATATTGGTAGGTATTTATTGAAAATCAAAATCCGTTGGACGATGCTATAAGAAGCAAATTATATTAAGGAAAAAGATAGCACAAACAATAGAGGTTACATAAACATATATATTATTTGTTATTCTTATTAGCGTGGGCGACGCGATAATAACATCGAAAGGTATAACCTCGTGCAGTGTAAGTAAACTACATAAACTCACTATACTTTTGTACTTAGAATTCTAAAATTGCGTATATATATATTATGTTTTATATCACGTTTATGTTTGCGCAAAGTGTTCGCTCCTTGAAGAGGTATCAGTTCAAAGAAAATTCAGTAAAAACATAATTACATATGCAAGGCGCACCCATAATAACTCAATTTCTTGTCACGATGAGGCGTGAAAATCGTGCATCAGCACACAACCTTCGGGCAATAAACTTTCTTGTGGCTTGTAGCTTATAAGTAATTTTGTGAAATTATTACTTAAAACACCAAAGGATAATATATAAATAACATTTTATTTGTGGTATCTTTTATATTTCATGAATAGAAGAACACATAATATTATTTTTGTTGACTATGAAAAATTTTTATTTATTTATTTTTACTATACTTAACAGTTAATTTAGTTCAACGTAATTAATATTTTACAGGCGCGCGTCGCGTTGGTGCCCCAAACTTAAATTAATTATTATCTTATGACCTTTAGACAACGATTTACCTAAATGTCGCTTACTTGTAAAATGTAAAGCCCATAATTACATAAAATCAATCATGTTTTTTTATAAAGTATCTTTTATAACTAAGGTGTAGAAAAAGCTTACGGCAAATTATGGGTAGATATTATTTTCCATTACAGTTAATAATTACCTTAATTATTTCAATTACTTTGACGAAATTTTAAATAATGGTTTATTTTATATCATTTTTAGTTGTTTACTTTCAATTTGGAATAATTTACAATTAATCAATGGCTTCTATATTATACCTATTGTAAGTGTATATTTCTTAATACCAACTCTACGGGCTTTGATTATTATCTAAGTCTACGGGCAATATATTTTTATTTTCTATCAAGTACAAGTATATCCTAATAACAAAGAATTTTGAACAAAAGATATTCAAAATTATGAAACGAGCTGCTAAAACTATTAGGAATATAAATTTCCTATTTGCGTAACGTTTGGCTGAAAATATTATATTTTATCAATATTTTACTATCATTTAAATAAATACATATAATATAGATTTATTATCAATCATAGGGACATTTTAAAAGCATATTTTTATAAGTACAATATCTATGATAAGAAATGTAGAGCTTACCGTGCTTAATATTGCCATTTCCTTTAAGTTCAAAATAAATCTAGGTTGCACTGAATATTTTTTTTATTTTTGATCGGACGTTACACGAGATAGGAGCTGGCTCTATATTTAACTAATGGGCTGCGCTTGCGCGCGCTGTCGGTCGCGAACTGATCAATGAACTTTTGTTTAAGAGCCGTAGAGCATATTGTACCTATAGTGAGGTAGAGCAGCGGCGCCGGCGAGCGAGTGCGCCTGTTTGTTATGCCTTTATGTGCTTCATCGACATTCCTTGGGTTGCAGAGCCTTATTTTTGGATGCAATAGGTCAATCAACATTCAGCTTTAATAAGTATTCATATAACCATCATTAAACTTAGTTAAATAGAAATTAGTAAGGTGTAACGGCAATTAAAGGTGCTCGTATTTCGTATTTATCTGCAGTAATGGATTTATTACATCTATATTATATACTTATATTATATAATAAAATATTAACTGAATCAAATCTGTAAGTAAATGAAATATTTTGGAAAAATCTTATAAATAGTCATTAAGTATTAGTTAATAATACTTTCTTAGGTTTACGCGAATATTCCAGGAGTGACCGAAAAAATCTAAAAAGATAGTTTCATTTATAAGTACCTATATGTATAGTTTGTAGAATTTTTGCCTGTCTGTCTGTGGATTTTAATGAAATTTATACGATAATAGCTGATCATGCGGTCAACGTATAAATAAATTTTAACAGCGCTTACAACACATTAATGAAGTAAAAGCAGGTTATTAATCTTTATTTTTTATATTAAGTTTATGTATTTATTCCTAAGGTAAATAGGTACCGTGTTTCAAATAATAAAGGACATTGCTCTTACAATTTCGGTTATGCTAACACAGATAGTGTCGGCCTTAAGAGCCGGTCCACACGGTGCGTTGCGTCGCCGCAACGCAAATATTTTGACGCATAGCCGGCCACACTGGCGCTGCGACATCGCAGCGTTACTACGACGCAGTCGCAACGTTCCGCTGTCGGAGCGGCGACACTCAGTAGCGGCAAGCATTTTGTAAAAAACTACACGTGACAACCATGTGTCCCATATAAATTCTCTGTCCTAAATTAATGTAATGCAGTAATCCATGTCAATTCCTTCAAAAGAAAAAACTAAATGAGCTTGATCTTGAAAATGATCCTCCCCATCAACGCACAAACAACTGAGCGTTGCCGCTCCGGCGTCGCAAGGAGTTCACCACCGCCCGCTTCGTCTCGGGGGCTGCAGTTCAGTCGTGTGTGCGTTGCGTCGACGCAGCGCACCGTGTGTGCACTATGATTATTAGTATGGAAAACGACGCAGCGACAGCGCTACGTCGACGCAACGCTGACGCAACGCGCCGTGTGGACCGGCCCTAACGCTATCTGCGGTGACGCATCTTGAGTAGTTGTAATACTCATTTGCGAAAGTAGGCAACTTAAAAATAATCTCTGTTGCTCGCCTGCGTATACATTTCTAGTTATTCCTTAACGTAGGCGCAGGTAGCAGAAAATCTGGAAGCTCAAAACCATTACTTTGAAGTTTGAACCAAACGCACAGCCCAAAAATGTAGTATCGCGTATGTATAGTAGGAAGAAATCACAGGGCAAGGAATAAAGGCAAGTGTATAATATCTTTATTGATGAACAGAGGTCTGCTTAAATGAGTTACATCCAGAGTCCAGTGATTGAAATTAAATCTGTATCGGTATTATAATAATTAATATTCTATAAAGATAAGGAGTCAATGTATTTGTTTGTACGCTTGAGCTGAAGGTTAATTATTATCACGTGACACATCAGTAAAACTTTTTAGAGCAGAGCTAGAACTCATATTTACTCACTATATAATCGTACTACTAAATAGTTCAATAAAAACGTACTTATCGCTCTTTGAAAATATATATGAACATAGAAATTAAAAATGATTTGACGTTGAGACAGCGGTAGCCCAGTGGTAACGCGCTCGCTTGGATGACCCGAGTGATGCGGGTTCAAATCTTGTACATGAACATGATTACCACTTGCCTTATGGTGAAGGAAACTATTTGAGTTTCCAGCATGTTTAAGAGAACCTAGCAAGTTTTCGAAAGACATGTGAAGATGGCCTGATCCCCTGGTATTGAAGGGAGACTCGTGCCCAGCGGTGAGACGTTAAAAAGGTAATAAAGACGTTAATAAACATATTTTCCTACACACTTGACACTACGAACCTAGAAAGTAGTTTTACTGACCATATTTTTTTTAATACAATAAGTATTTTAAGCACAACAATCACCGTTACAATTCCATGTTTCACTATTTATATCATGTGTTAAAAAAATGATTCCAAGGTACGTTTAACGTTAACATCTAGAATATAATTTCATAATATTAAGTATACATTTTTATAAGCATAATATAATTGTAAAACATAGGTAGGTATTATGAGCACGTTACATTATTAATGTATAATTTACTAGCTACAACAATATAAATTACAAACATTGAAGACAACACACGTGCTAACCTATTGATTTCCACTATTAATTTTATATGCAAGAAACGGATTATTAATAAGTAGGTATCTTATGAGCATGCAATGTGTTTTATGAACATGCCACTGTAACGTGAACGTATCTATTGAGTATTGAATGTAGACCCCAAAACAATAATTTTAACATTTTTTGTCTGTTTGTATGTTATCGTTTAACACAAAAAGTTCTGGACGCGGTCACTTGGATAACCGAGATATGCGGATTCGAATCCGAGTCTCGCGCCTCCGATATTTTCATGTGCAAATAATTTCTAACATAATTGTATACAAGTATTCTATTTTACGAATATTTTAATGAGTAATTTGCTAACCAAAAGAAAATTTGCATAATTTCGTAAGAACCATTCCATAAAAGATAAGCGTTTCTGTCGCAAAACGGTTGATACAAAAGCAAACAAGCTGTAGAGAGTACATTACTAATTAACAAGTGAATGCAAAACCACGTATTTTCGCTGTCTCTCTGTGGTAAACATGTGAAAACAAGTTAATTTTGAATTTATTCCACGCCATGTACCTAATTAAATTGTAGGTTAGACATGAAGTTTAAAACGTATCGGGAGTTTTATCGTTTCTTAATATGAAACTTCATTTAATTAACATAAATATTATAAAGTTACTAGCCTCTCCCGCGGCTTCGCTCGCGTTCTAAAGGCTGGAAATCAAATTCTTTTCAGCGTCCCACCACCACCACCGCCTTGCACGCGGTGATCATTATTATGTTGCGGAGTTATGTTAAAACTATGATATTTCCTAAGATTTTCATTAAGATCAAATGATGCCAAAAACAATTTTGTTCAAAATTAAATATGTACTTGTGATGAGTAACTTAAGTTTATACTTACCATAAAAAAGTTTATTTATAGCGATTAGCGAGTCAACCTTAAAAGATAGACATATGCTATCACGGACTTTTTTTTAGAACTTTTATAGAGGAACAAAACCGTCATACATGATTTTTGCATAACTTTAACCGTTTACGCAGCGCACGCAACGGAAGTTCTCTAAAGGAATATTTTTCTCCCGTTTTCAACCGACTTCCAAAAGGAGGAGGTTATCAATTCGTCTGTATTTTTTTTTTATGTTTGTTAGCTCATAACTTTGAACTGGGTGAACCGATTTTGATGATTCTTTTTTTATTTGAAAGGTAGTGCTTCCCATGTGGTCCCATTTTAATATTTTCCAGTTCTGACAATGGCACCCATGAGAAAACCATAAAAGTCTTAAATTTGCATTAAGTATTTGCGCGACAAATGGACGAATAACTCAATATCACGCCAACCGATTGCGATGATTCTTTTTTTAATGGAAAGGATATACTTCAAGGGTAGTTTGATGAGAGTTTGGTAAGGTTCTGATGATGGGATCCATGACAAAGTATCGAAACTCTTCAATTCTTAGGAGCAAATTAACGATGCTCGGCCGAATCTTTTATAGGCTATATGGATATTTGAGTCACGTACCATAACTGATGATGGAAGGTACAACTCAACGGTTAGCAGTTTAAAGAAAATTATTTCAATATAATACGCAATTATGGACCGATAGTTGTATACTTTCAGGCTATTAGGTTTACCTCATAATAGAAGGTAAATTTTTATAGTCATTAACACAATACGTCGTATCTACTTTCCGCTAAAAATTTAAAAATAAATTATTTTTAACAAAAAAACAAAAACCGACTTCCAAACTTAATAAATCTAAACTAAAAAGTAGAAAATAATACTTTTAAGGACTTTGTTAATTGTAAAGTTTGGAAGTCGGTTTTTGTTTTTTTGTTATTGCAATATTTTTCATTGATGCTCCGCTCCTAATGGTCGGAGCGGAGCCTTCCTCGATAAACGGACTATCCAACACAAAAAGTTTTTCTATTCGGACCAGTACCTAGTTTCTGATATATAAGCGCGTTCAAACAAACAAACAAACTCTTCAGCTTTATAAATAGTATAGATTAAGCATAGATTCATGAATGTGTATTATTAATGTATTCACTATATCCTTATCGTATTCACTTAGGTATTGTTTACTAGAATGTTTGTCAGTGCCGGGTCATGGTCACAGGTTGCCAAACAAGGTTGTGAATAAATAAATATCGTTAAATTAATGTGTTTTTATAATAAACCATAAGGGTAAATATTTTTTATGATATGGGGAGGCAAAAGAAAGGTATCCTCAGAAGTACCTATGAAGACCATAAATATTGCGAATCTCTTGGAAGCCTAATGAATACTTGAAGTAAAGAAATTCTAAATTTGTTCATAATGCTTTTCCTTCTAAGTATTATTACATTACAAAAGGCCCATCCAAGTATCGACGACAAAATAAACTGATAGAACTAACGGCGAAATAATAAACAAAGTGAGATAAAGACTTTTAATAAATAACTCAACGAGCGATAACGAGGTGAAGTACGCACTAGATAACAAAATAATCATTTCTTTATAACTTTTATGTTTCTATGAACGATCCTGCGATGGCGGCTGACGCAGCCGGCCGTGCGGAAGGTCTTCCCGCACTCGGAGCAGCTGAAGGGCCGCTCGTCTGTGTGCGACCTGTTGTGTACTTTCAATATGTCCAATGAGTTAAACCGCTTCCCGCAGGTCTCGCACTCGAACTTCCGCTCGTTGGCGTGGTACGCGTAGTGCCGGCGGTACTGCGCCAGGATGTGGAAGCTCTTCCCGCACACTTCGCACGTCTTCTTCGGCGTGGGGTTGTGGACGGCTTTATGCACGATGAGACCGCTCTTAAATTTAAATTTCTTTTCACAAATATCGCACGAATAAAGCTTTTCGCTGGAATGTACGTCGAGGTGGCTGAGCAGGTTCCGCGTGTGTTTGCCGCACACTTCACACACCTTCCAATAGTCGTATCTTAGTTTGGCTACTTTTTTTCTTCTGCGTGCTTTCTTTTCCGACTTGATATCTTGCCTGGGCTGCGTCGCCTCGTCGGGCAAGTCATCGTAGTGTAAGCCATCAAAGTCATGACTTTCGGCAATAACGTCGTCTTTTAGTTGATGGTTGCTGTCTGTTTGTATTTCAACTTTTATTTTTTGCCTATTATTCCTAAGCTCGCGGTCCGTATCCTGACATTTCCGTCTAAATTTGTATGCATTCTCCAATTCCTTTACACAGTTCAGGCAAATTTGTGACGGTAATGAATCTGATTGATCGACCTACAAACAATAAATAAAAATCAAAATCGCTATCAAAAATTATTCACAAATATAGGTAGTGAAAAACAACAACAAGTCTATCATACGGGAACATTTCATTTTTGTAGGATACAATTTTTTCGTCCTGTTGGACTTAATCAATGGTCGTCTATCGTCGTTTTAAATAGAATTTTATATAAAAAGAAAAAAAAAAGATTTTGATTCTTTTCTTTAATTATGTCGTATGTCGTCATTTAAATTTTCACTTGGACTTTGGACACTTTATAGTTATACGTCTAAACATAACCGATGACCCAAATTCCAAAGAAATTACTTACAACTACCGAGAATTTCTAAACGGAAAAACAAAAAAAAAATGCCTGACCTGCGTCTCGAACCCAGGACCTTCTAGCTAAACATGCTAACCAATAGACCAAGTAGGCAGTTGAAGTAACAATTATCAATTATGTTTTCTCACCTCAACCCCACCAATGACCCTCAATTTATACGCCAAATCCAGTCCCTCATTGTCGACATGGTATATACTGACGCAGCCATGCTCACTGGAACACGACCTACATAAATTGGTCTCTAACACTTCAAATTTCGGCTTAACTAAAGACAGTCTTTGTTTCAATTCAAACAGTTTCATATCGTCTTCTATATCTTCATCGATAATATCATCGTAATTGTCTTCTTTCTGCTCCTTCAAAACTTGGCTCTCGTGAACTTCTGTGTACTTGGCCATCGCTTCGTAGTATGGCCACTGTTCGTTGAGTATGCCTTTGTTAGCGAATTTATGTTTCCACTGTAAAATAATTAATTTATTCAACAATTTTTATATTTTGCGACACTTTTAATATACTCTCATATTAGTTTTTTACGTTTGTAAGGTTTAAATTCCAAATAAATACAATAAAATGTAACCATAGCTATAGGGTTCAAATTATTGTTTAATATTATTAATTAAATAAAGTATTATAGAACGTTACCCTAAAAGTTTTTAAGACATGTCTCCAAATCTTGGACAGTTCCAACAAGCTATGGTCTAGTGGAATGCCGATTACTCTCAACCTTTTCTCAACCTCTCTGCAAAAAACGCCTCATTTAATGTTGAAGTATAAAGAAACAATTTTTAAACACAAAATAATATAAATAATAGTACCTCCAGGAATCCTCTGTGTTTCTAGATGACAATCTGAATAAATGATCCAGATCAGTTCTGGTGCTAATAAAATTTTGTACCCATTCCTCTTGCCCTAAAAATATATTAGAATACAATTTGTAAACTACACAATTTATATAAATAAAATTCTAACTTAGTCGAATCTGTGCACTCACATCTGCTTTTATCTCTGCTATCTCTGCTGCTATCCATACAGAGACAGAATCTATAATTTTAGATTTTCTTGTCTGTTTGTCTGTGATTGTGAAATTTGGTATGGCGGAGAGAGCTCCGTTCGTGTTCGTCCGTACGTACGTAAGTATAAAATTCACAGTGATGAGATGTTTTCCCTTAGTTAAAAGTATAACTACCGGCACCGATGTATGCGCCTGGCCAAAAAGAGAGGGGATTACTGCGCAGCCGTACAATCGCGTACAGCAGTTTTAATAAAATTATACTGTTATGTTATGTTTCGTCATTTATGGTTTATTATAAATATTTTTTGGCATAATGATGTTTTACTACGAGAACAAAAATGAAACTTTAATATTAAGAACAAACGAGAAATACTGTTTTCTTGGTTTTCTTTCAAATAAAGTAATAGCAAACCCTAGTGTGTTGATGATTGTTACCTTTTTAATTTTGTAACCAGTTGTTCAGATTCCGTTTTAATAAAACAGTTTACATCAAATATCATCTTACGTGCCTGTCTGGTGAATACTTTGCTACCTTTTGACTTCATTTTTAAAATAAACCACACAAATTTATGAATTAACGAAATAAACGGCGAACGCGACTGTACTTTAGGAGAGCAGAGAAGCGCGGTAACAGTGCGGGAGGCAGGGTAACACTGTATGCCCAATCGCGTGCGCACACCGTCCACCGTACTCCCCGCGCCCCGCGTCTCGTGCCAAACGGTCCCTAAAAATGAGTTCTGCGCATCCAAGGTCAGATGCATACATCGGTGCCGGTAGTTATATCCTATATGTCGACCCAGGTAAAGCTAACATCATACAAAATGTCATCAAAATCTGTCCAGTGGTTTTCACGTGATGCGGGCACAGACAGGCACACAGACAAACATTCTTAAAGCTATAGACTATAGTATAGAGTCAGCCTCTATATCTAGAATAATTAATTTCTCAACAAGATTATCCACAAAATGTACATATATTGAGTCAGTAAAAATTTCTTATTTGTATAGATAGCTGATATTTTTCGTGTATCGTCTTCGTACCTAACTAGCATTTAAAATTTGGTCACGTATATAGAAATATTATCCTGTAACAGAAATCGAACTTACAGCCTACCAAAGGATTGAGGCTGAGACTGCCCTCTCCGAAGTACAGCTCGAACAGCGTGTAGTACACCCACGACTTGTTGTTTGTAGCTTTCGCTTTTTGGTACTCCTGAAATTTTATTTATATGTATTTTACAAGACACATTGAAAATTATGTATCATTTTTATATACTGTTTTTTTAGGAATATTTTTTATCCTATGCAGTTAGCGTCAAGTTTCTTTTAAAAAATAAATAGGTACTAAGTATGTATACAGTATATCTCCAGTGGCGAAGTATAAAGGTGGGTACTGACCGGTGTTACGGGGCGTAATGTACCATTCGCAGCGAGCATATTACGTTACGCCATGTGATAAAACCCGTGTACATGTATCGGTTCAAACTCTTTGCTCGTCCGTGCTCTAGATTCGCAAGCCACTCACAATCAAGATGTCGGACGACGAAATTATGTTGGATCTTTGGTTTTACTCAATTATTGTTTAGTCCAAATTAAGAAGACAAAAAAGGAAAAGTTGTTGGAAAACATAAACGTAGCCGGTGTTTTGTCGTAAGTATCAATACTAAAAAATGATTAATAATAAAATTTAACTTGTAAATTTCATTGAACCAAAAGAACCCACATAAAAAAGATACAAATCATAGAAGACGTACTGATTGGAGGTGGAGCAATCGCAGCGAGCAACGAATGCAAATGCCTTGTTTTCGCGTACTGAATGCATGAACGCTCGCCGTGTAACACGTTACATTTCGCCCTGTAAGTAGTAACGCCGGTCAGTACCCACCTCGACGTGAACATACCGCATACGTCGCCGCCCACTTTCGGCAAATCTCTCTTCCCGTTAGTGTTTTGGGAAACCCGTACTCCTCTATCATGATCGCGCGGAGGTTACTGTGAACGTATTATTTTTATTTATACGGTTGTCATTGATCCACAATTTTTTTTCTTTAACAATAACATTTACGTATAAACCGATTTTCAAAAAGGAGGTTCCATGTTAGAAGTCTTCTTGGTCGGCTTTAAAAGTTAGTCAATCAGGGTTCAAGGTCAGGTTCAAAACTAAAACTTCTAATCAGACACAAACTTAGTTACTTACTTATAGTAATTTGTATAATGTAATATTTTGTGAAATGAAGGGTACACCGTACAGGGGCAAAACAAGGAATGTCACATAAAATTCAAAAAGTTGAAAAGTATGGGAACATAAAGATTTTGCCACGTATTATAGATTGCAACCTTTGATTATATAAGACATTTTATATAATCAAAGATTGCAACATGTTAATTTAAAAAAAATAATAATTTTGTGACATTCCTTGTTTTGCCCCTGTACGCTTCAAATGAAACATTTATTTATTTTTTTCAAATTTTAAAGACAAATTAATAAACTCACTTCCACGCCCATTTCCGATCTCTAAACAACCAATCGTGCTGTAATCGAATTTGTATGAAAGATTCAGTAATGTCTTTAGACCCTGAAATAAAGTAAATATGATTTTAAATCTTGTGTCTTTGATTTGCACTTAATTTATGGTAACGTCTTTAACGGACTTTGTATGCAGTATGAGTTATATTTTTGAAATATATACAAAAACGTAAAAAAATTAACTACTATTTAAAAGCAACAACAGATATTATGTTGTATATACAACGAGGAATGATAAGATAAAAATATTTACTACAAAGTGCCTAGTTCAACAATAGTAAAGTACACTTTTTGACTTTAAAAATAAGCAATTTTACTATAAGTTTACATTGAAACTCTTCTAATACATCATTATCCATGTTTTTCTCCCGCGGAACGTGCTTCTCCCGCCATTGCGCACGCGCCAGGCTTCGCGCCGACATACTCTCGAGGCGTCTTAGATATTCCGGCTCATACTTCAGAAAATAATCCATCATTGGCTGGTACAAATTCCAATCTTCTGGTGAAGCTGTTTTTCTTAAAACTAAACGGTGTTTTCTCTGTGAAATATAAACATCGTCAAAAACATTCAATTCAAACATTGGAGACAAAGTAAACTGTGCCCAAATGTCATGCTTATAAGCCACAAAATAAAGAACATAACATAAAATATTTGGTACAATTTGCACATAAGGCATCATGTTTTGCGGGAACCAAAAATGATTTATTTGAGGGGTATCTACATACATTAAAAGTTGTCCTTATGTAATGCCACAATCCTTTTAAATCTTGTATACAGCAGTCTAAAGGTAAATCTTGACTTCTCAGTGCAGTTTCTACGGTTCTGAAATAAGAATACAATATTTTTATTTATATACTTAATATTTAACATTACACAACACAGTATAATGCAATAGACATGACCTAAATTAAAAGAAATTTACTATGAATTTTATTTTATTGACTATACTTTTTTTGTATGTAATCATCACTACATAGTACACTTTGTTTGTGTACTTTGTTTTACAAAGTCACTTTCTCTGTCCCTACGTATGCTTAAATCTTTAAAACTTCACAACGGATTTTGATGCGGTTTTTTTAATAGATAGAGTGATTAGGTAGGGATCCCTCGCCCATTTTTGCACTTGATTACTATCAAGCTAATTTTCCGTGAGTAGCTTTATTTTGATGAGACGCCCAATAATTTCCTGTACGCAACTCTCGATTGTGGTAGCTAACAGAGGTAGCAAGGATAAAATATGTCGATTTGATGATTCTCAAATATTTATTACTAACTGAATATTTTTCTGTTTAATCTCAAGATAATTATCTAAATTATTCGAAAAAATATTTGTCCTACAAAATCTATAGTTTGATCAAAGAGTCCCCTCTTTCCAACATGTATCGAAAACGAGGTCATCATAAATGATTAGTAACCAGCTGATTTTCTTTTTTTTACTTAGCTAATAGTTATGTAATGTAACAGACATATTGTCCTACAAATTTCGTGGTACGTTATCCCGGTCCTACGCTCAGAAATTGTTAATACCACAAGAGCATTTTTCTCATTACTAACTGTAGGACAAAAATATTACATAATAGGTTAGTGTGTTCTCTGCCCAAATGAAACAACGTCCTACAAAAAAACAGGTATGTATCACTAGTCCGACAAGAATTGACATTTTTTCGTTTTCCAACTTGTAACATAAGATACAGTGAAAAAATTGTTTTTAAAATTTAATTAAGTTTATTTTTTAGTAAACTAGGTACAAAAATAATAAAATAAAATAAAATATTTAAATAATTATATTAAATTTATATTATATTTTCAAAATAATAGAGATTCCTACCGAAAATTGAACAATGTAACCTAAGGTATGAAAACGGCAATGTGTATATAATTAAAGTGTTCGATATATTAATAGTACTTACTCATGATTGGTCACAAAAATGTCGGCGATGGTATATACATAACTATAACAATTAAGCCATAGTAACAGTTTTTGTTTAAATTATTAAGTGTGGAGTCAAATAGTGGTGATTTTGGTATTAACATATTATTAATCCTTATCCATTTAAATGGTTTAATAACGAAGGTTAATTATGTACGTGTAAATTCCTATTTAAATTATTTGGATGACGATTATAAGTCTGTATACTCAATTTTTTGTCGAATTTCGTCATAAATATTCGTTTCATAACTCACTGACATCAGTTGTACCATTTTTGAAATTTTTGTCTGTCTGTCTGAATGTCCAGAGGCCGATTAAGTTTGTCGCGAAAATTCAATTTCTTTTTTAATTTGGTGTTTCTGTAACTAATTTTATTATTTTTACTATTTAATATTAATTATTATTTAATATTTCATTATTTAATATTTATTTAATAATATTTAAATATATTTTATTTTATTAATTTATTTAATATTATTTAAATATATTTTATTTTATTATTTCATATTTCATCTTGTTGAGTGAAATCTACTAAAAAGTCATCATTTTTTTTGAGACGCTAGAGAAATAAAAAAAATCAGCTGATTAGTAATCATTTATAATGAACTCGTTAGCGATACATGTTGGAAGGAGGGGGACTGTTTTATCAAACCATAGATTTTGTAGGACAAATATTTTTTCGAATAATTTAGATAATTATCTTGAGATTAAACAGAAAAATATTCAGTTAGTAATAATTTTTTGAAAATAATCAAATCGACATATTTTATCATTGCTACCTCTGTTAGCTACCGCAATTGAGAATTTTCGCATAGGAAATTGTTGGACGACTCATCGAAACGAAGCTATTCACGAAGATTCAGCTTGATAGTAATTATTTTTACATCAAGGATCTGTACTACTACTTTTGAGCGTAGGACCGGGATAACGTACCACGCAATTTGTAGGACAATATGTCTGTTAAATTACATAACTATTAACTAAGTAAAAAAAAGAAAATCAGCTGGTTACTAATCATTTATGATGACCTCGTTATCGATACATATTGGAAAGAGGGGACTCTTTGATCAAACCATAGATTTTGTAGGACAAATATTTTTTCGAATAATTTAGATAATTATCTTGAGATTAAACAGAAAAATATTCAGTTAGTAATAAATATTTGAGAATCATCAAATCGACATATTTTATCCTTGCTACCTCTGTTAGCTACCACAATCGAGAGTTGCGTACAGGAAATTATTGGGCGTCTCATCAAAATAAAGCTACTCACGGAAAATTAGCTTGATAGTAATCAAGTGCAAAAATGGGCGAGGGATCCCTACCTAGATTGAAGAAGAAGGTTTATATGTATAATACATGCATAATATAGTAAGGAAACACTAATAATTTTAGAGATTTCTAAGGTGATGTCGTAAATAAACACATTTTTTTGCACTTACATTGCAAACGCTGGCTAAACACTGCGAGATAGATCAAAATAACGTACTACAGTATTGGACACCTAAAAAAGCTCTACAAAAAAGTCCGCGATGGCATATGTCTATCTCTTAGGTATAACCCACAATAACCATTTTTTTATAATTTACGTTTTGCGAGAAATAATGGCTTATTTACGAAGCGATTTTAAGCAATACAGCATTAATCCTTATCTAATTATGTACCTTAAATAAAATGTGCATTTAATATACATAGATAAATATGGCCCTTTACAGCATGTAATTTAAATAAATATTTTCGAAGATATTACAGATTTAAAATGCAGGGACATAGCGGTTGCGGCGGCATCGGCCGGGGTATTTTCGCCCTATAGCACTTTACGATTAGCACTTAGCAGCGATAGCGCGCGTTTATCGGAGCTCTCTAACGAACAAAATATATATATATATATATATATATATATATATATATATATATATATATAAATATATATAAAAATGAATTGCTGTTCGTTAGTCTCGCTAAAACTCGAGAATGGCTGGACCGATTTGGCTAATTTTGGTCTTCAATTATTTGTGGAAGTCCAGAGAAGGTACAAAAGGTGACGTACCTATGACGCTAGTTTATGTATATTTTCATGTTTTTATTAGCATTTGCTTTAGTTTACAATGGTAAAGTTACAGACAGTCACAGTATGTACAAGAAACCTCACGTTCAATTATTAGGTACTTATGGAAGTATATTACAACTAGCCTTTCCCGCGGCTTCGCTCGCGTTCTAAGGGTTGGAAACCAAATTCATTTCGACGTGCCTCCCCCCTCGCCACCGCCGTCTTGCACGCGGAGATCATTATTTTGTTGCGAAGTTATGTTAAAACTATGATTTCTCTTAAGATATTCATTGAAATTAAATGATGCCAAAAGCAATTTTATTCAAAATTATATACTTGTGATGAGTAACTTATTTATTTAGGCTTTATAATATTATTATGATAGAATTATAGATAGATGTGTCTTACATCATAGTTCATAGTAGTTAGTTCATTTTAAAAACAATTTTCTATTTTACTATAGGAGAATACTAAATATTATATAAATTTTAAAAAAAATTACTTAAACACTTACAGCCACATATTTTGGAAATCAAGTTTTACTTCTTTAGCTTCTGTTACACATATGATTAATTTTAATCTCCATTCATCATTCCCTAAAAGTATGAAAATATGTTAGCAAGAAAGTATTATATTTTGAATTGAAATAATTATAAATAAAATTACTTACAAGATTCATACTTATCTAACATTTCAGTTTTACCAAAATGTTTTTCAAACATTCTATAATATTTCCAACTTTTATTTTTTGTCTTCTTAGCTATTCGATAAGACTGAAAATTAAATAAAAATATTTTAATTATTTTGTACTCATTTAAAAACTCTTTAATTGAATATTTTTTGGTATAATCAACACTCCAATACTATACTCACATTATATGTATAAGCCCACTTCTTCCTTAAATGCTTAACAGTCATGTCTTCAGGAAATCCATTCTCCAAGAGAATCTTATGAAATTCACTAAAATGGATTAAGTATAATATGTTGTATTTTCTTTAATTATTTAATGATATTATAATACTTAAAATTACACCTTCCAATATATTTTGTCAAAATAACAATGTTGAGTAAAGAAATAAATTCTTACCTCCATGGTTGTTTCTTTTTTTTAAATAACCATTCATTTTGGAAACGGAGTTCAAAAAATCTCCTTGTTAGTTCAGATGTCCCTAAAAGGTTTAAACTAGTCTATTAGCATATCATGCAAGACTACTATTCAACGTTAGTATTTTGTAAACAAAAACCTTTATTTACTTACAGACAAAACTTTTTTCATCCATTTCTATTAATAAAAAATATTATATTTTATTGGAATATATAATTAAAAACATTAAATGCTTTTATTTTTACATAACATAATACGAATATATTAAAAAAGTAAATAAAAAATAATAGCTACGACTTCTCACAATAAGACACAATGAGATGACAATTGACATTGACTTTGACATATTGTAATTTTTTTTAATTTAATTTTTATTCTCAGAATAATAACTAAATCATTGAAGGAGGTCTAAATTTAACTAATATAGTTGTCTCTATTTTCTTAAACACTCATAACAGCATTAGAAAGAGACAGATGTAGGTTGCTCATAAAACAAATTGTCTACAAAGCAAACGTCAATTTGGTTACCTTGGATATCTGTATGATAGTAACAATGATATTTTAACTATAGATATGTTATGAGCGCGCAATCGTGAAGACTCGAAAACGTCCTAATTGGGACGTATTGCCTTAATCTGTGTCACGCATGGCGACGAGTGGTACGCTGCTACAAAATTAAAAAAAATGCCATCCTGTGTATTTAGGAAATGCACCAATTATGATACCAAAGTTAATAAAACACAAGGGATCTCATACCACATGTAAGAACGCAGTATACTTCGATTTATTAATATATTTCAATTATTTGCCTAATATTCTGATATGTCATCGGTCGCTAGACTAATGTTTGTTTACATTGACGCGCAATTGACAACACTAGCTGTCTCTTTTTTTCTTATTGATTTTATCGATTATCCCCTTTCTACCATTTTGACATGTACCTTGAGTGAAAAGTGTGTATGTGTACAGCGCGGAACACTTTTTTCGGTTGTTTAGTGAGCGTATAACATATCTGTCTATTAAAATATCATTGGATAGTAAGTTTAAAGGTGGATTCACGTTACACCGTGTCGGGCCCGGCCCGGGCCCGACCGAGGCACAGCTTGGACACGGTCAAACATCTATAGGATGCTTTTGTATGAAGTAATTCATAGTAGACCGGCCCGGCCCGGCCCGGCCCCGACACGTTGTAACATGAACGTGATCGCCGGTCGCCCAGTCGCCCGGGAGGGCAGTCATCGATATATCTTAGTGAGGTGACCAGCGAAGCCGCAAAATTGACCTTTTGATAATTATGTATTGGATGATCATAGAAATTTATCTATTAAATTAATAAGCAAAGAATATTTACAACAATAACAATTAGAATTTATCAAAAATATGCTTAAATACGATTGAAGCTGGCGGGTACCTTAGTATTTTTAGAAACTAGTTACATTATAAAACACAGTGCATTGTAGTTAGATATCAAATGTGACAGTTTATCTTTCTTTAATAACAGAAAACTGTATTTTATGACTCAAGTGGATGGTGCTCGCAAGAAATATACCTTGATAAACGTAACACACAAGAAAAAATATAGGTACGCGTACGTCGCCCGTAATACTTGATCAAACTATTGATGCCCATTTCTATCGATCAATATATTTGTATATAACGTCTTTGTCATTTTATTGAAAAACTCTATATTAACTTGCATGAATTTTGGATGTTATATTTTTATACCGTAAATTAAGAAGTCGATATCATTTATCTTATGCATAGTCACATCAATAGCTAATACTCTTTTGTCTATGACAGTGGACACTTCAAATTATAGATTAAAGCGCCTTTTATGCTTTAGTTATTGTTCTAAGTTTTTATTACTACATAATATTTGATATTTCGGTTATATAGGTACCAAATCAAAGATACCTTCTTATTCACCTTATGGCTAATAGCGATTTGTGGTTTATTTCAATTTTCTAGCCCCAAAGCAAGAGTTTGCTAATAATTTTCTGTACTATTTATCCATGGTCGAAGTTCCTTACTAACTTGTTTTTAACTTATTATTTTTTTACTAAATTAATGGATTACCCTCGCACATTTACATTCATTTATCATGCAACTTTTTAACAAATAAAGCAGATAGAGAAGACAAATATAGGAGATGAATACTTATTTTACTTTCTTACTATCGTCTCTTATTTCATGGATAATAATGAGGATCCGTAACGTTTTTAGCTGAGAATGCAGATTTATAGAGCTGTGGAATCCTTAACGTACAGTGCAAAAATTTTTGTTCTACGACAAAAATTGACGAAGTTATGAGGAAATTACTAGCGAAGTTACTGCGCGACTGCCGCTGTAGCTGTGACGTCATAGTGACTGTCGCCGCTAGTTAGCCGTTGGGAACGCTAAGGCGCGCAGTGTTTTATTGACTTTGAAACTAATTAAGTGTCCGATTTGTGTATAATTTAACTTTCTTAACTGTGTATAAATATTTGACAGTACCGAAATATACAAACACTTCTTTAAAAACGCTAGAAAAACTATTTTTTTACGTACCGAAGGGCTCAAAACTTCGTAGTAAATGGTTTTCCGTTATAAAAAGAAATGATTAAACTCCACCAGGTCAGGCTACAAGACATTGATGTGAAGACAATGATATTATAAGTGAAGATCATTTTGTTGTACTTACCTACATAACTAAACACATTAAATGATAGGTATAGTTTTGTAGGTACTTAACTCAAGTAAATAGTTGATATTGGTACCTATTATTACGTGTAGTGTAAGTGAACCTATGTATGCTCTTATTTTAAGGCAACTGTATTGATTATATATTTATATATTTACCTACTTTTAACTTTTTAATTAGTTTTGTGGATAAACCTACATACCTACTCAGTGGCGGATACAAGATTAATTAACTTTTGAATTGGACTTGACCTAACCTAGACTGGTTTTTTTATCGTTGGAAATGCATTAACGTATACCATCAGGTGATTATGTGGGACTCACCAGAATCTTAAATCACCAGAAAATTAAAAGAATCCAGTACTACTCAATAAAGTCTTAATGAGGCAACGCAGTACTGCCTAAGTATTTAACTACGACGCCCCGATGGCCCGGCAGTTCTGCCGAAGCAAACCAAGACAACACATTCAAGAGATTGCTCTGCGTGTTTCTTCGCGTCACGCCTAGTCGGATTGCCGGACGCTACGTTACCTACCTACCTAACCTGGCCTTTTTAACTGGTGGGCCCCAAATAATCAGCTGTCACTTACAGGCGGTATGCGTTTTTTAACATAAAAAAAGGCAAACGGCCCCTAAACAATTTCGTTGCACTATGTTAAATGATAAGAACGAACGATAAGAAACGTTAAAATTTAGTCCTTCCATATTTTATTTTTTTATGTTTTTGTTTTCATTTTAGTCCGAAATTAAAGTATTTAAGGCACTCTTCAAGATCTTCAAAATTACTTGCCTTAATTTTAAATTTTATATCTGATGAATGTAGATGTAACGCATTTTACTAAATAGTTTAAAGACAATGTTTGTGGGACATTTAATATTCTACAGGTTTTAAATTAAAGTTTTTATCGTGTCTACAGTCGTTTCTTTAATAAGTAAATATGTTAATTTTTGTAAAAATCGTAAATAAAATGGTTTTCTAATCTATACATATTATAATACAAAGTCCTCCACCGCGTCTGTCTGCCTGTCTGTCTGTCTGTCTGTTCGCGATAAACTCTAAATCTACTGCACCGATTATCATGCAGTTTTCACCAATGGATAGAATAACTCTCCAGGATGGTTTTCGTATATAATTTGTCAAGTTTTTGTATACATTGGCTAAAATATAATAATATCTGTTGGAGGTGTCGGAAAAAAATAAGCCGTCTGGAAGCTTTCAACGAAAACACTGCCTAAACCCTTTGAGATATAACAAAATGATGTATGGTGGAATTGTGTAACTTATATAGGTCTACAAAAAAGTCCGCGATGACATATGTCTATCTCTTAAGGATAACGCACTATATCCATTTTAATAGTAAAAAATGGGCAATTATAAAGCGGTAATTGGAAAGCTATTTACACAAATACGGTATTAATTCTTATCATTTGAAATAAGTTAGAGGCTTTAAGCATTTCATGTACATTATTTTACTCTTTTACACCATTTAATTTAAACGAATATCTTAGGAGTAATCGCAAACAAATACAGGAGTAATCGCAAATAAATACCGGTTGTGTTCGTTCCGTCTCAGTGACGTCACACGCACCCGCGTTGCGGGAAAAACTGCGCAATGTTTATAACTTAATATCTTCGTAAGTTATGGTCCGATTTGGATAATTCAAAAAGATATATCATTCTTATGTCAAAATAAGTAACTTGCATACTAGTTCTATGTAATTTGCTATAACTGTACTGATCCTCATTAAAAATATTAGCTCTAGAATACTTCACTTTACAAATCTTACCGGCTATTATTTAAGTTTTGCCATTTAAAAACTTTTTTATTTCAATATTAAATAAATCTAATTTATTTATGAAATTAAAAATTCAGATTTATAAATTTACAAAAATGTTTTAGATTGTTAAAGTACTACTTGACACATAGGTATATTATTCAAGTCTATTTTGTAACGTAATATTTAATCTGCAAAGGAGATATGTCATAAATAAATTTCTGTTTATACCTACTTTTATTTTCACGTGGTTTTCGAATTTTCCGGCATGGAATTTGTATTGTATTATTTGTAATATTATTCAATGGAATAATGCATCGACTTTTGTCTGCAAAAAACTTGTGTCAAAATAATCTACATGGCGTTGCGAGTAACACAACTACTTCCTTGAAAAATATAACATTTAACCATATAAAATGTTCTTTCTGTCGCAAGGTGTTCTTAAATTCACCAAGCATAGGTAAGATACATTAAATGATATATATTTTTATATATACTAATTATTTTACAATACTTGAAAATATAATATACATAACCTTATTTATGAGTTGCATAACATGACTATTATAACATTTTAGAAAACTTATTTCACGCCAGACATCAATCTACAAAAACGGCTAACGCATTAAAATCTTTAAAAAAGAAAAATAAACACAAGAATCCAAAAAAATATGGCGAGCTTTTGCAAGGTAAGAAAAACAAATATTTTGTGTACGTAGTTTAACATAAAATAACTACATACTTTAATGTCCTACTAACTACTTTAACTTTTTATTTGTGGTTTTTACAGTAAATGAAAGTAGTATGACAGAGCTAAAGGTATCTATAAACAAGTTAAATGCATCAGATTTATCAAAACTTGCTTCAAGTTCTGTATCTTTAGGCCAGCTTCACCAGTTAACTACAACATCAAAAAAGAAGTCTAATAACATCGAAGTTGATAAAGAATTACTTCAGAGTATTAGAAACAAAATTTTGAATAAGTCTGGTGAAGAAAATAAAATTGAAGATGACAAGTGTGCTCTTATATTTACAAAACACAAAATTTCATCCATAGAACAAAGGTTTAAGACTAAACAGTATCTCGATATGGTGAAAGATAGCTATTACAATTTTAGGAAAGCTACAATTTATGATCAAAGATTACAAGACTTAAGTTATGCTATAAATGAAGGAGTAAATCAAGAATTTGATATAAATGCTGACTCTAAGTATAAATCTCAAGATTTTGACTCTGAAACCATTTCAAAAAGTCCGCATGCTGTATTCAGGGAACTATTTATAGAAAACCAATTAGATAGTTACGATCAGGAGTTAATGAGTCACATAACAAATTTACAGTAAGTTTTTAAAATAAGTAATAAAATCTTACAATATTAATGTAATTTTTATAAATAGTTCAAGCAGTTGTAGCCCAGTAGTAATGGAAACCTGCATGTCTGCAAGAAACCAGCCAGTTTTAAGAAAAATGTGTAGTCCATCAACCTGTACTTGGTCAGTGTAGACCCTCTCGTATTGAAAGGAGGCCCATGCTGGTAATGAGTTGTAAAATGGGCTGAATAAATACAATATAATCGTTGTAATACCTCGAAAAAAGATTTTTTTTATAAGTACCTACAGAAATATTTATTTATTGATATATGTTAAGAAGTACAAATTGGGATGATAATTTGATAGAATTAATGAATTTTTAAATTTTTAAATTCTTTACAGAGTTCAAGGATTATCACATACTGCGTTAGAAGAAATTAGTGATGAAGTTTACAATAATGAAGGTGGTGGAGTAAAAGATGATTTAAGTTATGAAGCTAATATCAATAGTTTAAAAGTGAAAAAAGCGTAAGTTTTCAAATTCTGAATGTTAGCTGTTTGTCTCTAACACATTTGCACATTTATTTATTTATACTTCCAATTTCTGTTTCCTCATTGTTAATTAGATTTCTCATATTTGGTTTTTGTAGCACACTATTTACATTTTTAAATCTAAATTACTATTAAAATAGCAAGCATAATTTGAATAAAAAATTATATTGTCTGTCTTATATTCTTTATCAATATGTGACTCCATCTATGGAGTGTACTTCTGTATAACAGCTCCAGCTAATAATAAGGTTATATGGTGAATTAGATAGCCTTGACAACCTTTATTTTTATTAATTAAATTAAATATACTTTATCATCACATAAACTAAAGAAAATAATTATTTTTATAGACAACAAGCAATAAGGAAGAAAAAGAAAAAACAACGTGAAAAACGTCGTGCTGCACAAGAAGCTAATATGAAGCAAGATATAAGAGAAATGGAGCGCCACGGCAAGGAAGAGTCCCTGCAACATTTACTCACTTCACATTTACAGCTCCTTTGTTCCTTGGACATGATTACAGAGGTAATATCATAATTTTTTTATACTGGTAGTGCCATGCTTGTTACCTTCGGGTAGCAGCCGAATGGGCCGGCACGCTTCGTATAGTACCACTCTCTTACAGAAGACCGGCGTGAAGTGGCAGCTATGCTGTCGCGTTTCGTCCGGTAAGTGAGAGTCCGGGAGGCCCACTCCCCATCCCTCCTCCCGTCCTTCTCCCTCCTCCCTCCCTCCCTTTCCTGAAAGGCCGGCAACGCAATATTTACCCAATTTATTTAGCCTAGCTTTAGTGCTTCTGAACCATCTGAGTATTGATATTCCTTTAAGGCTAATTTTTTTTAATGGATCATAATATCTGCCTGTCATCAGACCTTATATTTGTTTTAACCATCAAATATAACAACTTCATTTCTCTTATGAAGACATTGTTAGGTTCTCTCAGACATGCAGGCTTCCTCATAATCTTTTCTTTTACCGTAATTGAAGTGAACACACAATTATTTGCTTTTTGTCAACGGCAAATGTAATAATTCTGTATATTCGAAAAATCTATGATTTAAAAACAGAAATCCCTTCAACCTTTCTTTGCTCATATCAATTTGTAATTATATGCGTGCATTACTTCCAATTTTTAAAGATTTTATCTTTCAACAAAAAAAGAGGATTTGTTGCTATTAATTTTATTAATGACATCATTATTTTGTTAATAATATCCTTATTTTATTGCAATATCGTATCTTATAAAATATGTTAATTTTATAATATTTACCTATTTATGTTTTTGCAGGGTCGTCAAATTCTTCAGTATTATAGAAATAGGGGTGCCAAAGCTCCAGAGAGCCCTAAAGTTACTGATGTCAAAGTCTACAATACTTTGCTACATGGATATGCATCAATGGTATGCTATATTGCTATTTTGCTATTCTATATAAGATAATAAAGTTTGCAAGTTTAAATATAGGAGGTAATCTCTATGTTAAAGTATTCTAGCTTGTATTTAAGTGTTTATTCAGATATATATAAAGAATGAATAAAATGAAAAGAATGACTTAATAATATCAAAGCCTATAAATCATCTTGACGTGACAGCCAGTCCAAGCTGCCATACACTCGCTTGGGACATTAGTGTATGTCAGCTTGTAGTGGAGTTTTAGTATGACTACACTTTTACTATGTATATAAATTCTAATTATACTTCCCACATCAGGGACAACTAGAAAGGGCCAAAGAATTGTTGTCAATGATGTCAGAAGACAAGGTAGAGCCCAACACTCAAACTTTTGCTGCCATATTTGAATGTATTGAAAGGACACACTTGAGAGATAAAACTTCTGTTTTGAAATACTATACTAAACAGATGCATGAAAAGGTATAGCATTTTAAACATATTCCAAGAGACTTTTGATCACTTTAAAATTAACATAGTTGTATGTGATTATATAAAAAATATTTTCATTTCAGAATATAACTCTAAATGATTTGTTAGATAAAAGCAAATTTCTGTATGATCAACAAGAACTGGTATTCAAAGCGATTCGAAGATTGGAGCCCGATTTTGAGCCCAAGTATACACCACCTCTTCTTGACTATGACTGTCCATTATTAGAAACATTAAAACTAGATAATATAGAGAATAGAAAAGGTCTTCTAATTTCACCTGCAAAGGGACTTTTAACACTAGAGGAATTAAAGGCCAAAGGCGCAGAGCAATTTAAAATGGAAATCGCTGGTGAGATAGAGGTAGAGAATGTTGCAGTCGCAGAAGGTGCAGAATCTACTAAGAGTGTGGAATTATATGTAAGTTCTTTAGTAATTTTTTATCATATTATTAATACTTAGATTAAGAAAACTTCTAAAAATTCTAATTTACATAGTCTTAAGCATAATATTGTTATTATTTAAAATAAAGTAATACTGTAGAGTCAAACTGCAACCATTACAAGTATTTATTAGTCTAATAAATAAGTATAATTACCTTTACCTCTTGTACTGTGATGGAAACAATATGTTTCCTTGCATTAGAAAAATATATTTCATATATTAGTATATTATAGCGTGAAAAACTAAAAAATGCGGAGCAAGAATGGCGAACTACAATGAGAGAAGCATTGGAGCGGAATATGAGCACATTGAAATCCCGCAGTAGCGCTTCACGCTTCGCTATCACGCTCTATCCTTACCTTAAAGTGTTAAAGGTTTGTATTGTTTATTTATATATTTTTGTGATTGTTTACTCTAGGAAAATTTTAAATCAGTATGTCTATGAAGAGTAATTCATCTATCTAATATATACAATACTAGCAGTTCCCGCGGCTTCGCCCGCGTTCTAATCACTATAAAAAAATAGGAATTGGTGGTAGAACGCTGAAAATTTAATTAGTATTTTATGATGCCAAATAATAATAATAATACAGGCAGTGGTAGCCCAGCGGTAACGCGTCGCTTGTATAACCGAGTGATGCGGGTTCAAACCCGGGTCTCGCACCTCTGATATTTTCATGTGCGAATCATTTCTATCCTGATTACCACTTGTCTTACGGTGAAGGAAAACATCGTGAGGAAACCTGCATGTCTGAGAAAACCTAGCAAGTTTTCGTAAGACATGTGAAGTCCGCCAACACGCACTGGGCCAGCGCGGTGGACTATGGCCTGATCCCCCTCGTACTGAGGGAGGCCCGTGCTCAGCAGTGGACCGTTAAAAAGGGCTGATGATGATGATGATGATGATGCCAAATCAAAGCTATTACCTAAACAGTAGGCAAGACGGTGCGCATAGGGTCGGCGATTGCATCAAACGAAGCGTAACTTATTTAAAATGATAAGGATTACTACCGTGTTTGTGTTAATAGCTCTCTAATTACCGCTTTGTAATTGCCCATTTTTTTTAACTACTCGTATTAAAATGGATATAGTATGTTATCCTTAAGTGATACATATATTATGTCATCGCGGACTTTTTTGTAGACCTATATAAGAAACATAATTCCACCATACATCATTTTGTTATCTCTCTCTCTCTCTCTCATAGAAAGCAAGCCAGTTATTATTTACTAGATTTTGTAAAATATGTTGTATATTAAAAATATTGTTACCAGTTTTTATTTCTAACATTAAAGCCTATGACAGCAATGAAAATGTTGGTTAGTATATTTATATTACAAATAAGATCATTTAATGACGGAAACACGAATTTAGATACAAATGACTATTGGTATTCTTATCTTTCTTGCAGATAGATGACTTCGTCGATTTAATGATGAGTGAAATCAATAAACTAGTAGATGGAAGTGACACCTACAGCCCCACACTAAAAATACTGCAGAGAGAACTTGGGACGCAAGTGTACAATAAGTGAGCATTATGTATTTGTAATTATCATAGTCAAGAATATGTCATCTGTAAATATTATAGTTTTTAAAAATATATAATATATTACCTTGTTACCCTATTGCGGCGAAGTTCAAAAAAGGGTTATGCGTTTTTTTTTTATGTGACAAAGGGGGCAAACGGGCAGGAGGCTCACCTGATGGGAAGTGATCACCTCCGCCCATGGACCTGCGGTGTTGCAGGGCTTGCAGATGCGTTGCCGGCCTTTCAGGAAAGGGAGGGAGGGAGGAGGGAGAAGGACGGGAGGAGGGATGGGGAGTGGGCCTCCCGGACTCTCACTCACCGGACGAAACGCGACAGCATAGCTGCCACTTCACGCCGGTCTTCTGTGAGAGAGTGGTACTATATGGGGCGTGCCGGCCCGTTCGGCTGTTACCCGAAGGTAACAAGCATGGCACTACCACTTTAAAACTTTTACCTTAATTTTTTTTTTATTTTTGCGTTTGACCTGTATGTATTTAAGTTTCATTTTTGTTTCGCTCGTGATTACTAAAGTGTTCCAATTTGTTTTTCTTGTAAAAAATGTTTGACGAATCTATCGAGGCACGATTTTACTCTATAAAGTACATTCACATGACAATTCATGATGACAACTCGTTTCCAACATATGTTTCTAAAAACAAATCTTCACAGATATAAAATAGAGCAGTACAAAAAGAATGGTGTGTTGAAGAAGTTAGAAGAAGTGTACGAGAAGTATTGCAAGTGGTACTTGGAGCGGCAGTCGCCTGACGGCAGCGGCGCGCCCTACAACAGCCGGCAGGCCTGGCAGGTGCTCGAGCACCAGAGCCGGGAGGGCGCCAGCTTGGTGAGCCTATATTAATATTAAATTTCGGAAAATTTGTGTGTATGTTGTAATATGTTAATTTAGTAGCTATATGGATAATGCCTAAAGTAACATAAATTGTCTAAAACACAACTTTTTTAGTATTATTTTTTTATTTGTTGTATGAGTTAATTGTAGATAAAAATATCAACTTTTTTACCATTCCAAATTGTAACACTCTTGTGTCAATAAAATGAATTTTTATACAAATATTTCTTCTAGGATATTGAAGAAACACCATGGCCAATGGAAATGAGACAGAATATTGGAAAGTTTCTATACAATATAATTATTAATGATGTGAAGATAGATGTCAACATGTTCAAACCGAAGGCTAAAGTGTAAGTATTAAATAAATATATTTAAATTTAGTTAGTGGTAACTCACTGGTGAAGGAAAAAAAAAACATTATGAAACCTGCATGTCTGAAAGAACTTAACAAGTTTCTGATAGACATGTGTAGTCCCCTAGTAGCTTTATTTAACCTTGATTTTAATAATGTAAAAATGAGCTTGTAAAAGGCTATTTGAATAAAGTATATTGATTTTGACCAGAGAGGGAGGACCATGCCCAGCAGTAGGACTTTTAAAAGGGTTTAATACACATATATAATCGTATAATTGGATTTCACTTGTGAATTTAGTTGTAAATTAAGAAAAAAGTTACTAATAAAAATTGCCAAATAGTGCGTGTGTACATAATACTATAAAAATAAATATTTAATAATTTTTATATTTATATAAATTATAGTATTATGTATGCTTATTATTAAGCAAAGCAGGTGTTGCTATTCTTATTAATATTATGAACGCAAAAGCTCATGATTATGTTTGGATATATTTATGTTTAAGAACGAATTTTGATGTTTATACAGTAATATAGTTTATACATTAAAGTAATACAGCCTATGATTTAAAAGAAGTACACAAGCAGGGCTCAAATTTGAACGGCTAACGATTTTATTATGCTAAAGTGATAAATGTGGAATGTGTGTGCGCTGTGCAGCAAGAAGCTGCCGGCGGTGTACAAGATCCACCGGCCGTGGGGGCGGCTGGTGCGGCTGGAGCTGAAGCCGCACCCGGCGCTGGCGCGGCTGGCCGCGGCGGCGGCGCGGCCCGCACTGCGCCTGCGCGCCGCGCTCGCGCCCGCGCGCGCGCCGCCCGCGCCCTGGCGCAGCGCCGCGCGCGGCGCCGCTCTGCTCACCGACACGCCGCTCATTAGGTACGTCATATTTAGTACTACGTACTACGTAGGTACAATTTATCAGTTAGTATTACTAAAATGTATCCTACGAGTATATACCTAAAAAACAAAATTTCATAAAAATCCGTCCAATGGTTTCTTGTGATGAGTTCACAGACAGAGAGAAAAAAATCTAAAACATTGATTCAACCTATGATGATTTCCCAAAAAAATGTTATGTATAGCCCGCGCCAAACTTTGTGACCGCCTTAAATATAGCCGCGAGTCCGAACTTGCGCATGGTACAGTCGAGTGGGCAATACGTAATCAACCAAACAATTTTCGTTATCTAACATTTTTAATACTTATTATATTATGTCAATTTATTTTTATTTGTTGATTATAAAGTTCGTGTTTATTTCATAGGTTATTTTATTTAATTTAATATACAATGTATGTGTTATTTGTAAAACATATAGGTTAGGTAATAATAGGATAAATGTAAATAAAAAACATTAATATAAATAAAACTATATTCACAATGGGGCCACACCTTCCATAAATTCCGCATCCGAATCACTCTCTTCTCAAAAAATATCCAAATCTTCTTCATCTGATTCATTATCGCTCACGTGAATTATTATGTTTTCAGTTAGGTCATCTATGATGACATCACATTTTCTTATATTCGTCCTCAATATTAATAACTCTTAACAATAACAACAAGTAACAATAACTAAAAACTATAACAACAAGTTAACGAAACGATCGAACGAATTCTGAACGCGACAGTACTGTCAGAGCTCAACAAGTGCATGATTTGTGTACGGACGTAGCACTCACACTAGCAGCGCGCGTCGCGGGTGAGCGGTGCGGGCGCGCGGGGTGTGGCCCTGCCCCCAAGCTCTTGTGCGTCCCGCTAATACCTGATTTTCTGTTCTGCGCAATGCAATGAGCCTAGTTCGGGACGGCCAAGAAGTTTGGCGCGAGCTATACTATACTGTGTGATGATTTTGGAGTTTAATTTAATAAACGCGTTATTATTTTGATTTAGTTATGTAAACAAAACTAATTTCAAGATATGTAACAATGTTCATTTATTTTTATCAGAATGCCCTTTTACGTGATGGGTCAAATGAAACGCTTGACAGATGCTCCGCCGGGCTCCCTGTACCCGGTGCTGGACAGCCTCAACCAACTTGGAGAAGTGCCTTGGGTCATCAATGAGACTATATTGGATTTGCAACTTAAAGTATTCAGGTATGTTATTTATGTTAAGACCGTTAATTAACTTGTCTGTAAGAATAGGTAATTTAAATTTTATTTTTACTCTGTCCCATGATAATAATTATAACTTGCTATGAGACGTGAAAAAGAGAAATTAGAAAAAACTGACATTTTGTTAAATCATTGTAATACATATTTTACTTTTTACTAACGACTTACACTCACATTACTTGTGTCCGTACTCTAAGTGCCACAAAATCCATAAAAGTAACTGAACCGTCTAATTTACTATTAAGTTAAGTAAGTAGTAAATTTAAGTTTTGACAATAACACATCAAAAGAAAAAAATAGCCTGTAGAACTCATTACTAATATGGCTTCTAATTCGTGAAGGAGCAGTCAGAATCAGTAGCTCTAGAGGTTGTCACATGCCAACTTTATACACTCTGCTTTTTTATATACCTATAACATATTAATATTAATATAACCTCAGGTCCGGCGGTGACAAGAAGCTGGACATCCCCCCGCCCGCGTCGTCGCTGGACGCGTCGCAGTGGGCGGGCGCGGGGGGCGCGGGCGGGGCGGGGGACGCGGGGGACGCGCTGCGCCGCCGCGCCGCTATCAACCGCGCGCGCGCCGACATGCACTCGCTGTGGTGCGACGCCCTGTACAAGCTGTCGTTGGCTAACCACTATAGGTAAAATTATTGTACAAGTGTTCAATTAACATTAAATATAGACGGAATTTTCATTTTATGTCTTACTTAGTATAAGTTGATTTAACATTTTCACAGATTTTCTATGTAACATTGGTGAAGTAATCTGTGCTCAGATGGCACGCTTGAAAGTATTTACAAGAAAATTGAATTTAACTTAATTTTTTAAAAGTATCGCTTATGGTAAATTGATTGATTATACTATCCTTTATAATATCATGTCTAAAATTAACTTTTGTGACAAATTCTATTTTTTAATAATTAACGTAATGGGAGGTTCAGGAGGACTCACTGCGAGTTTTAGCCGTTAGTGGCGCTACAAGTGCATAACGTAAACAACGTCAAGTAAAGTAGTGTATGTCAAATTTTATTTTTTATTTTATTAATTTTTTAATTCAACAATAGTTAAAACACCGTATTTTTCCATCTTATATTTGATTTTATAAAACTTCTAAACTATTCTATAATAATAAACGCGTCTGTCAAAATAGGCGGCATTGAGGTTTTCGTTGGTGACGTTATGCGCTGGTAGCGCCATCTGAGCCGAGCTTGGCGTGAAACCTCCCATTGCTAAAGAAACACTGTTCCCGTTCAGGGAGCGCATATTCTGGCTGCCGCACAACCTGGACTTCCGCGGGCGCGTGTACGCGGTGAGCCCGCACGTGTCGGCGCTGGGCGCGGACGCGGCGCGCGCGCTGCTGCGCCTGGCCGCGCGCCGCCCGCTGCGCCGCGCCGGCCTCGCCTGGCTCAAGCTGCACGCCGTCAACCTCACCGGCACCAAGAAGAGAGAGACGCTTGCTGAGAGGTGACTTTGTTTTTTTATTAGCCATAGTTGGTAGAACAACTATAGTGGTAGTACCTAGAAAGGGTAGTCGTGCCGATCCCTGCAACTATCGACCAATCGCTATTACCTCCATACGCTGTAAAGTTATGGAAAGGGTGCTTAACAGTAAACTGCTGTCATACCTTGAAGCTAACGATCTCCTTAGTGACCATCAATATGGCTTCCGCCGGGGACGGTCTACTGGAGACCTTCTTGTGTATGTCACGCACTGCTGGGGTGAGGCCATCGAAAATCGTGGTAGAACTCTAGCAGTCTCACTTGATATATCAAAGGCATTTGATATGGTTTGGCACACAAGTCTTTTCCTGCTACACATCAATGACCTATTTTCACCAGGTATTGTTGCATATGCAGATGACTGCACAGTCGTAGAGAGCTATGTATCCGGTGCAAAAGACGGAGGGTTAACAATACGTTCTCTTAGAGAGGCCATGGTAGAGCGTACAAATGCAACTTTAAGTCTTGTCTCACAATGGGGTGACATCAATCTGGTTGCTTTCAACGCCGCCAAAACGCAAGCATGTCTGTTCTCCGCAAAAAGGAGTCCATTCAGCCTGACTCCTACTTTCCGTGGTATACCTGTAGAGGTTTCCGACAGCCTGGAGCTTCTCGGCATAAAGTTGAGTGCAAATCTTAACTTTGGCGATAACATCGAGTCTGAGGCAGTCTGCGGCCAAAAAACTGGGTATCCTTAACAAGGTTAAGCGATACTTCACGCCTGGACAGCTTCTCACTCTATACAAAGCTCAAGTCCGATCATGCATGGAGTATTGCAGTCACCTTTGGGATGGCTCAGCAAAATACCAACTTGCCGCACTTGACTCGGTGGAACGCAGAGCCAAAAAGTTAATCGGCGACGAAAATACGACGACGAGAAGAATACCAGACATATTGCAGGATATCATCCCTTCTTGGTTGACTTTCCGATCATTCACACTAAGCGCTACTCATCATCTTTTATAATGCGCACAGCCAAGAAGTGGAATGCCCTGCCTACATTTTTTCCGAATGCGTATGACCTGAAACTCTTTAAGGTGCGTGTTAACAGGCTTCTCCTGGGCAAACTCGCTACATCGTAGACCTTATTTTAGTTAAAGGTCAAGAGTAAGCCCATCTGTAATAATAAAAAAAAAACAGTCTAATAGAGGCAAGCAATAACCTCACTGGAATTAAGAAGAGTTGTACGTTTTCTGACAGTACATTAGTTTTCTTTTAAAGGGCATAAGTAGTAAACCTTAACCTTTAGAAATTGTATAATTTTTATGTAATAGACAACCTATGTTAAAAATCAACAAACAAAAAATTCTGTTACAAATTGAATAAGTAAAAAAGGGCTCTGGTCTTCCATATTAGAGGAAATTTGGTCGAAAAATATTAAAAAAAATAAAAAAATACAGCCTAATTCGATGCAAGCCGTATACCTTACTGTCACTAATAAGAGTTATACTCTCATTGAGAGGTGACATTTGCTTTTTTTATTAGGTATCTACTTTACAAGAAGAGATCTACTAACAATAAATAAGAAAATGATATACGTTTTCAACTTTAAAGTCGAATTAATCAGTATGACTTGAATATATATAGCAGTAAATCCGAAGTTTCTGGGATCGATCGATTTCATGTCAGAGCTCTAGTCTTACTGAGTGTTTTTGTACATATTATAATGTTTTTATGTGATCTATATGTCTATATAAGTTTTACCGCATCCATAACATAAAATTTATATACCTAACAGACTGGAATACGCAGACAGTATATTAGACAAGATTCTCGATTCAGCGGACAACCCCCTAGATGGCGAGGGTTGGTGGAAAGAGTCTGAGGAGCCGTGGCAAACTCTCGCCTGCTGCATGGAGATTGCTAATGCTGTGAGATCACCCAACCCTGAAGGTAACCTTTAATATTGTATTAATATCTGATGTTAGATTACCATTATAGATTCTGAAGTATTTGTCCACGGCAACTGAATTACCAATTACAATGGCATTTGGATATTTGGAGTATTACGTCTACATTTTAAAGCTTGTGTGCATAAATGCAGACGCTTAAATGCAGTGGGACGCGTCATTTTATAGTAGACTAACTTCTTCACGCTCCTTGGGTTATCCCAACAGATGTTGTCCTGTACACTATGTTCACTTGAAATTAAGTTCGCATGCGCAAAATAACGTTGCCTAGCAACGACTTATAATTGAATATGTCATTTTTTTGTCTAAATATATAAATAACTAATTAATTCAAAAAATACATTTTGTAGTGGACCGAATTGTGAATCTAAACCATTCTCGAATTCACTCGAACACGCACAAAACATTTCATCTAAATTCTAAAGTTTGAAAACCCAAGTCTCCGAAATCCCTCCTCGCTATCGCTAAATATGATGCCAAGAGCAATTTTGTTTAAAATTCAATACTTTTGATAAATATCTCATTTAATTAGGTAAGGATCATGTTTATGCAAACACCTTCGCAAATAATAAATAAATAATAGACATATGCTATTTTTTTAGAACTTTTAAAGAAGAACTCTCCGCCATTCATGACTTTTGCATAACTTTAACCATTTACGCAGCTCACGCAACGGAAGCTATCAAAAGGAATATTTTTCTCCCGTTTTTGGAACATATCTCATTGATTCTCCGCTCCTAATGGTCGTGTATGACACACACATACATGATGTAATGTAGCCTATAGCCTTCCTCGATAAACGGACTATCCAACACAAAAAAATTTTTCAATTCGAACCAGTTCCTGAGATAGTGCGTTCAAACAAACAAACGAACAAACAAACTCTTCAGATTTATAAAAAGTATATATATAAAGATAGTGTGTTGTGTGGGCAGAGTACCTGTGCGGGTTCCCGGTGCACCAGGACGGGTCGTGCAACGGGCTGCAGCACTACGCGGCGCTGGGCAGCGACGCGGCCGGCGCCGCCGCCGTCAACCTGGCGCCGCTGCCGCGCCCGCAGGACGTCTACAGCGAGGTGGCCGCGCGGGTATGTGCACTCACGGTTGTACTCTTGTTACCGAGACAGCAGAAAGTGTCAATCAAAAATTCGAGTGCATGTTATATATATGTATGTAGATAATATGACATCTACATACTTGTATGTATACCTGTTTTAGTAGTGAAATGGCAAGTATGGCAGCAAGTCTCAGGTATAGCCTTTAGTCACAAAAATTTTCTTTTTAGAAAAACTTAGTGACGTTATAATACAGTGTATTGGAAGATGACAGCTTAGTTTCTAGGCCTTGAACCATATATCGTGACGTGCAATGTGAAAGGGACAAGAATAGACATCCAGCGTGTTAGTACTCAATGCGATTGGTGGCTAAATCGATCTCAAGAACAATAAACATTATAACTTACGTGTGTATTTATACACACAGGTGGAAGTGATGCGAGCGCGCGACGCGGCGGCGGGCGTGCCGGCGGCGGCGGCGCTGGCGGGCTTCGTGCGGCGCAAGGTCATCAAGCAGACCGTCATGACCACGGTGTACGGCGTCACGCGCTTCGGGGCACGCCTGCAGATTGCCAAACAGCTCAAAGGTGACTCGTTTTAATATTAATCGCGCTTGCTTAGTTAACCGTTTGAAGCGGGTTCAAAATCTCTGATATTTTCATGTGCTAATCATTTCTACCAAGAAAACCTGACCTGCGATAACCTAGTAAGTTTTCGAAACATGTGATGTTTGTCAACCCGCACTTGGCCAGCGGGGTGGCTATGGCCTGATCCCTCTTATATTGAAGGAAGACCTGATCCTTGTTGAAATGGATCTAAAATAATCTGTGTTATATCTTTGTTACATTATGTGTCATATCTAATTATATAGTTCTTTTTAAAATCTCAATGCGGTCATTTTATTAGGTCCTGATGTGTACATGGGCTGAATATTAATATTACAATCATATTTTTATAGACATCGACGATTTCCCTAAGGAGGAAGTGTGGGCGTGCTCGCAGTACCTCACGGCGCGCACGTTCGACTCGCTGCGGGAGATGTTCGCCTCCACCAAGCTCATACAGGACTGGTTCACTGATTGCGCCAAGTAAGTCACTTTCTATATTACGTATTTATGTTCATGTGTTACATTTAACTTCTTCAATAACATCCTATTACTCTGAGAGATAAGGTACTGGTCGTGTCGAGAAGTCGTCCCGTCGGAGTATGAGAGTGACAGAAATAGAGAGTGTACTTGTGTCTGCTGTTCTGCACAGTTGGTGTCGTGTCGCAGCCAGGAATATAATATTCAATGGATGGACCTATAAGTTTTACTCAATAATGTATTTTTAATTTTAGATTTAAAATAATATTGTTTAAATGGACTTTAGATATAGAGTTTTATTATAAATAAGATAAAAAATAAAAGCTAGAAGGAATCGTGTTTGTTTCACTGTGTCTTAAGTCGTGTGTTGCCGCCAGGGTGATCTCGGGCGTGTGCGGCGAGAGCGTGGAGTGGGTGACGCCGCTGGGCCTGCCGGTGCTGCAGCCCTACTACCGCCACGCCGCCGCCGCGCCCGCCGCGCCCGCCGCGCACGCCGCGCCCGTCGACCTGCAGCAGTGCGTACACATACACCTTTATACATATTAAATTTATTCGTTTTCGTCTCAGTATGTAGGTATACAATGAAGTGAAATAAATCTCCCAAATACTATGTAACTTCTGCGGGAGAAATGATAGTCAGGACCTGGAAATCTGTTCAATTTTTAAATCGGTTTTAGCCATAGATATAAACTGGAAAATTTTCGATGTAAGTTTTGGTAGTTGAATTTAAACCTTAAACTTTCATCTCGTGGTCCCTCTAACCTATTATTTTGGTTTATTATTCTCAGCCCTTTTTCTTCAGGAAATTAGGCCACAGTAAAACACTCTCGCCAAAAGCGGGTAGACCTTCTATTTTTTCGACCACGCTCAACTTGGTCTCTCGAGCGAGCGCGTTACCACTGGGCTACCACCGGTGTTATTACTATTCCGGTTTTTGAAACCGTTTGTTTATTAAACGAGTGATTAATTAACATTAACAAAACGAACCGTTTTTGATCCGTTCCCGTGCAGACGGCCGTGCACGATGAAGCAGCGCAACGCGTTCCCGCCCAACTTCATCCACTCGCTGGACTCGTCGCACATGATGCTGACGGCGCTGCGCTGCGGCGGCGCCGGCCTCGCCTTCGTCTCCGTGCACGACTGCTTCTGGACGCACCCCGACACCGTCGACCTCATGAACCAGGTACGCGCCAGCACTGGGCACTAGCCACTACTGGGTACTAGGCCACTACTGGGCGTAAGGCCACAACTGGGCACGGGATCCCTTCAGTACGAGAGGGATTAGGCCATAGTCCACCACGCTGGCCTTGTGCGGGTTGCCGGACTTCACATGTCTTTCAAAAATTTGCTAGGTTCTCTCAGACATACAGGTTTCCTCACGATGTTTTTCTTCACCGTAAGACGAGTGTTATCATGTGAGAAATGTGATTCGCGCATGAAAATCTCAGAGGTGCGAGGCCCTAATCTAAACCCGGTCACTCGATTAAATCGAGATAGTGCGTAACTTACCACGCCATCTAGTACTAAATTATTAATTTAAATAGTAATTACTAATATTTATAAAGATACATAAAATTGAATTGTAAAAAATAACAGCTGTTTACTAAATGCATATGAATATACGGTGCTTATAAGAAAAACACAATTTTTAAAACTTATTTGTCTGTTCGTTCGGCAATTTCCGACACAGCTGGACTGATATTGACTTTTAGTAGCAGATATTTGACGTTATAAAAATTTACTCAGACACTTTCAAAAAAATTAAGACTCAAAAGTAGTTATAAATCAAACATTTGTTTAACGGATTTTCAGATTTGCAGAGAACAGTTCGTCGCGTTGCACTCGCAGCCGATTTTAAACGACTTGTCCGACTTCCTCGTTAAGAGATACAGCTACCCAGACGAGTATGTATTTTAAAATACAACTTAATAATTATAATAAAGTTCTTTGCCATAACACAATATAATTATGTAATTGGATGTCATAAAAGCTTTTCTATTTAGTAAAATATTTCTAATAAACATCAAAGAAAAATCTAAGACTTTTTTTTTAAATAAATATTTAATTCTAGGCAGCTCGAGGACGGGACCGTGGGCGCCGCCATCAAGTCCCGCGTCAACGCGGTATTGAAGAAAGTTCCCGAAAAGGGTGATTTTGACATTAGGAATGTGCTCGAATCCGTTTACTTCTTCAGTTAATTCTTATCATACAGATGCTTGAATTGAGTCCTACTTGCTAAAAATATTAACGAAAAGCTCGCGTTAAACCGCATGGATATGAGATTACACTCGAAAAGATGCGATTTGAAAAGGTTTGACTCGATCATTACTGATAGACTGATAGCTAGTTCGCAAGGTATTATAAGATTAATATAAGAGCTGTTGATAGAATTTTTAAAATGAATGCTTTGAGTTTAGCAATATTGTAGGAAACGAATGACTTAAACATATATAATAATATAAAGAAAATAAAGTGAATGGTACTACAATATTCTCTTATATGAATTTTAACATTAAGTCTTTGTTAAACCATTTTAAAGTTTTTGAAATAATAAATAAATACTAACTGCAATGTTATATGTTATATAAACATGTACACATTTTGATATAACGAAAACACAACAAAATAACATGACTTATAGTACTTACAGTTCTATTTTATGTAATTTGATGAAAGAATTAGACCAGAAACGATCAGAAATAATTATAATAGTTTTGATGTTATTACGAATTTTAACTGTCCATTTTTATTGATGTTGTGATGTTATAATTATCTAACGTTAAAGTGAATGCAACTAAGTTAGATCTTAGTAAGTAATCAATGTCAATGAACAATATAAGTAATAACAGAATTCATAGGCTTAATTAGTTTTATTCATTGTGTGATGATTAAATGTGAAGCTGTAGATGTTTGAAATGCTTTTGTTTTACGTCAGTATACAAAATGTACAATGTAACAGTTCCTTTTATGTAGAATATATAAGCATACATCTAAATAACCCCAACGCCCATTTTATTATCTGTAACCCAAAATTGTATATTTGTGCAAATATTAGTCTGTGATGTAGTTTAAATAAATTCCCTAAAAACCTTAGTACATTGTTTTTCTTGACCTCACCTTAAACGATATTAAAAAAATATACTACATATATGCAAAACTTCATTTATTTGGTACAAAAAAGATTGACATTTTCGTGTTACAATAATTAAAAACACAAATTTAAATTTGTTAATCACTAAACATTTTTAATTACCCTTATAATAATTACAACGGATAATAAATATAAGAAACAACGTTGAAATATTTGGCGCAAGCGCAGTCTACTGAATAACGGATCTACGTGATTAAATAAATTCATGACATTTCTTATATTTACGCGAATATTTGACATTATAAATGAAACCATCTTATACGGAATCTTTCCGAACCAAGTTAGATGTAAAGCACTCGAAGCATCGGGAACTAAAATCAAAATAAATCCGCGACAAAGATAGTTTTGATCATTCATAAATGTAATTATTTTACCACATATTAATCAGTAATTTATTATAAAGCGTTTTGGAGGTAGTGCTATTGGCAAAAGTACTACATCTACAATTTTGTTTCAGTTTAAAAATGTTTTTAATTTTTATTATTTCTAACTTGCCATCACACTCGTTACTCGTTGGGACACGGCGATATAAAATCTTTAAGATTTTTTTAATTTAACACCTTTGAAACACTACGTCAAATAAGTTGAACTTCAATAGTTATTTCTAATTAATTAATTATTACTTTATAGGCACATTAATTTTAGTACAGTAAGTGCAGTGTTATATATTATTATGCAAATGAATAACAACAATTAACAAAAAACTATTACAATTTGTCTAAAATTACAACGCAAAAATACTATTTAATATTTGTGACAGAAAAAAACTATTTTTATTGAAAACTTATTGAGCTGCATTTTATTAATTAATTAAATAAATAATAAAATGCTATACACACTTAATGTAACCTTTAGAACACAGATTATGTATAATTTAGTTATTCAAAAAATTAAGTAGGTACTTATGAGACAGTCCAAATTGCAAAACATCCTAAACTAATACTATTCAAAAATGTATAAATGCCTTCAAAATGAGCCTCTTTTGCACTGAGAACCTCAGATGTACATAATAACATTATGTATTTTTTACATATTATTATGTAGGCAGTATATAAGCGCGGTCAGTGCACGGCGGTGGGGGGGCGCGCGGCGGGGTCTGCGCGCGCGCTGCCGCTCGTCGTGCTGCGGCTCGCCTCCGACCCGCTGCAAGCACACCAATGTAAAAAAGTTTCTAATGTATAATACCGAGAAATTCTATTATAACAACTATGATTCTTAAGTTTAACCGAGTTTAATCTTACTGAAATAGTAATTATTTCCGATACCGAAACTGAATCTATAGATTTTAGTCAGTCAGACACAACATATTTTGGTGAAATTTGGTATGATAATATACGTATAGATAATGTGGGAGATTATAGATTCTCTAGATAACATGGGAGAGACGTTATAACCAATGTGGAAAAACATGATGGATACAAGCGCTAGTGGCAACACACTTTTTACTAAAAACACTCAGTAGCTATCGAGCAAATGGAATTCATTATCGTAAAGATTTGTATAATTTTCTCGTACCTGGGCGTCAAGGCGTCGGGGCCCGCGTCCTGCAGGCACACCCACTGCGGGCCGAGGTCGTCCCCGCGCGCCACGTCCAGCGCGCCCGTGTACACGAGCAGGTCGTCCATTAGCACCTAGTACGAAAGAATATATAAAAAGATTTAAACCAATTTACATCAAGTTACATCAAGCTTTCAAGCAAGCATTCTGGGAAAAAATCCTATGGTTTAAAAAATTAAAGTGAAGTTAATTTGCAACGCATCAGAGTCAAATTTTAAGATGGCATCGCGAGAAATCGTCACGTAAAACCGTTATGCCTGTTAGTCCTGTTACACTTTATTACGTTGCTTCATTACATATTCTTTCCGGTGCTATTACTATTTTATTTTAACTAATTTGTTTTCAAATATGTAAGACATTTATAACTCATAACTCGCTTTGCTCGGGTTCCTCCATAGAATAGTGAATAGAAATAATAATAAAAATATATTTAACTAATTTGCACATATAAGTGCTAATGAATGAAAAGCTAGTATAAATATAAAGTATAATATAAAAAGTGAACTTACGCCAAATTCTTTAACACCTCTGGTGGGTGTTTTACCGTAGTTCCATATCTTCATCCCGTAGACTGACACCGGAGAGTCGAACACAAAAAATACCCTGGTGCGATAGATATTAACATTTTACTTTTAATGCTAAAATTTTAAGTTATCAGCACATATTATGTGTTGAAAACAAAAAAAATGTGTTGCGTCAATACGGCGTTAAAATTGCCTCGTTGAATGAAATCCTGTTAAAAAATATTGAAATTTTATGAAAATATATGTCTAAAAATGTGTGAAGTTCTGCCAATTGCCATGTACCCTAGTCCTGAGGCCAAGTTCTACATCATGCAGAGTACGATTTAAACTGTTGTTTTAGTAAACAGCCGTAGTTCTGCAAGTGTTGCAACACTGCTAAAGATTGCTCTTATACCCGAGAGAGCATTCATAGATGTTTGTGCTGCGCTTGATTTCTCACTGATCTTGACAAACTGACGTCACAGCAGATTCTGTTATGTACAGGTGTGCAGTATAATATGAGTGTCGGGTCAGCGGCGAGTGGTCACCTGTTGAGCGTGCGCGGCAGCACGGGCGCCAGCCACGAGTGGTGCGGCGCGGCGCGCGCGTGCCGCCCGTCCACCAGGCGCGCCGGCGTGCGCGCGTCCCCCGCCCCCGCGCCCTCCCCCGCGCCCGCCGCCCCCGCGCCCCCCGCGCCCGCGCGCAGCACGTTCACGCTGGCCGGGTGCGCGCACACGTCTGTTGGCGGTACACGGCACAATACAATACACCTTTACATTATTCTCTTTTGGGTTTACGCAAGCATTTGGCATCTTTTCAGTTTTTTCGCAGATTTAGCTTGATTTTTGGTTCCCGATGCGCAGTATCGAATGCTCTATGTTCATGTTATCGAGATAGAGGAAATTCAGTCGCAGAGAAAGCCGAAAGGATAGTTTTAATTTAAAATAATAAATATATTTCGACACGTAGACTCGATATTTTGTTTATGGGCAAAAAACATGGGCTTAAAGTTTAAACTTAATTCAAAAACAATTTCTTCCGCAAAAAACGAAGACTTCTAAGTTCTATCGCAAAAGACATTATTATAGTTCAAAGGCAAACAAACACTGACTGGATTCTGTGACGTGTATGCGCCGGCCGCAGGGCGCATACAGCTCCACGCCGGTGAGACCCACGTAGTAGGAGTCGCCCCACGTGGAGTAGATGCTGATCTGCAACACGAAGCCCGTCGGCGCGTCGCATGGCGACAGCTCCGGGCTTGCGAGTCCTGGGCTAGGTTCGTCCAAGCTATAGGACCAAAGTTTATAGTAAAAAGTTTAAATAAAACGATGGAATTTGAAAACAGGATGTAAAAGGGATATTCAACTACTGTCATAATTAGCAAGAAAAATGAGGGAAAAATTTTTGGAAATATAATTCTATCACAATAGAGGTCTTAATAAAAATCGGTTCATGTGATACAAATAAAATAAAGTTAAGCTAGATTTTTTATAATAATATTATACGAGTATATCTTAAGTACGTATTTAATTAAAAAAGAATCCGAAGAAAGCGAGCGTACGTGTGCGGCAGGTCGGCGAGGGGCAGGTGCTGCACGTAGTCGTAGCAGGCGTGTCCGGGCGCGCGGCGCAGCAGCGCGGCGGCGGCGCGGCGGCCGGCGCGCACGCGCACGCCGCGCGCGCCCGCGTACGACTGCTCCAGGCTCGCGTTGTAGTTCCACAACCGGACACCTACGTCACATAGTTCATCTCGATATTTACTAATCACTAAGAATGCGAAATAGAAGTTGAAACCTTCGAGAACTTTGAACACCAAGCACTTTTAGGCGCGGGACAAATACAACAGGCACCGGGCGGTGGTGAGGCGCGGGCGCGGCGCCGGCGCGACGCCCCTTCTTTCATATTTCATACAAAATGTATAGAAGAAGATAACTGCGACCGTGTCTGCGAGTGCGCCGAGAACTTTAAAATGTATTGTCGTCCGCGGAACGAGGATTTACCACGTAGGAGAAAAAAAGCTTGTATGATAGGTAGGTACATGAGAGGCAAGGAATAACTGTACTATAAAATCTTACTAGTAACTTCAGCGGGTTCCGCAAACTCCATAACAATGTGTGCAAATTGGGATCCTGCAGAAAAATTTGTACACCACATATCATTAAAATCTGTTGTTATGTTCTTCCCGTTAAAGAGACTTTTACAGTCGATGTAGCCTTGATCTGGTGTTTCTTCGTCATGTATATCGGAAGTATACGCGTACGCTCGATGCACTCTGATAGATTCGTTGTTGCAAAGTACGTCTATACCTAAAAGGAAAATTCTAATTAGGCTTCCAGCTTTTTCAATAGCTTTGTTCAAAAAAAAGTATCTATATTCTATAGTTTTTCATTTTAAAGTCGAAATGTACAACTTTTAGATCATAATAAAGATATCACGTAACATTCGAAATTGAGTAACCTCTTTATTTTAGAGGTTTTGAGATTGAGTAACCTCTTTATTTTAGAGAGAGATTTGATTAACTATCATCTATGCACAGATATATTTTTTTTAAATCATACCTGTCAATCCAATTAAATGCTTTCCGCCCCAATTAGACATGAGCGTCAATTTAATTTGCTTCACGACATACGTTACGTCTGGCTCTAAATCATCCAATTCCTCACATCTGGCTGGATTATCAGGGCTCAGGCTACATTTGTTGTCATTCGCAGTCGACGGTCGCTTCTCGATTGTACTCAGATCAATTAATGGCTCATTGTCTTGTAGAAGAGCTTGGAAATTCTTATCATTTACCATTATTGATTCAAGAATTTGTGGGTCTTTTGTGAAGAGAATGGTCTACAAGAGAGAAGGAGAGAGTTAAAATAAAAATAATAATAACAACAAAAGTTTATGAGGTGAATTATGAATAGAACTTACATCTCCAAAAGTCGACAATGGTCCCGTTAATTCGCCACTCGCACGCGCGATTTCTCCATGAAATATGACTTGATCATCTAACTTGATCTGTACGAGGCGAACACCACGCGCTGAGTAGATGCGCGATTTGTTGTAATTCTTAATGATAAACATAAAAAAAGAAGTCGATGTAGTATATAGTTGCCTAAAGTGTTATTTAATTATAGTTAATAAGGAAAACATTTTATATTTTTACAATAGGATCGCACTCGGCTACAACGCCTCGACGTCTGCATCTGCCGTAGCAGACCACACCGCTAAGTATTTGCTCTTACAATTCTCTCAGCTATCAGAGAAGAAGGAAGAAAAAACCAGAAGCAACCTGGATGCTGACAAAAGTGGATGCTGTATCGGACCGCCTCCCAGCGCGTCTTTTCCCTACGCGTCTGGCTGGATTGCCAGTCACTAAATAGCACCTACCCAGAATGAGCATTGTCAGAGTTCAGACTTGTTATATGTAGCAATATACTCTAGTGTCTATGGTTCAGACTCACCCAAACCCTGAGCAGCGCGAGCGTGGCGGGGCGCGCCAGCAGCGCGGCGAGCGCGGCGGGCGCGGCGGCGGGCGCGCTCCACGCCTGCCGCTCGTCGCGCGACCGCATCGCGCCCGACCAGATGTTCTCCAGCCGCCCGCACGCCGACGAGTCTCCTTTATCCCAGTCTGACCATATCTTTGGGAAATTTGTTATTAAAAATTCTGTCATTGTTTTAATAATTGTCTGTACATATCATAGACCGTTACCGTCTTAAGAGTCCTCAAAAAAAACTAACTTGAATTGTGCCTTTTCTTAAATATCTTTTGAGCATTGCGTTTAAAAAATAAAAGTTAAAGTACCTACCTACTTTATGTGGTAACACCACACAATTATTTTTGGACAACTCCCTAGAATAGTTTTTTGAATTTTATGCTTTGTTTTGTCTTTCTATAAGTATTAGAAGTGTGTATTATATAAAATATTGATAATGTTTTTTATATATATTTTTATACATAAATATAATAAAAATATTTGCTTAGTAAATTTAGGTCAGCATATTATTTTACTTATTTACTTCATTTACCTTTTCTACGGCGACCGCATCACCGTCCGAATCAAACATCTCAATACCATTCATTCCTACTAAAAACTTATCCCCCCAATTAGAGTAAATTTTAATTTCCAGTAATCTGCCTTTTGGCAATTCGGGTATCGTGAATTCACTTTTAATTTTTGTTTTTGTTCTACTTTTATTACTTGGAATTGACAGCGGATTGCGTGACGAAATCGCGTTTGACAAAAGTTTATTGTTATTATTTTGGCTGGAAGTCAATGTATCTTTGTGTACAAAAGTTTTTCCTTTCTTATTAGATTCTTGGATGCCTGAAAACAATGGTCTTCAATAGTTTTGCGAGTTTATATACAAAATAATATCCTTAACCCTTTATTACAATACGAGTAGTAATGCTTTAATTAATTGGTCCTTTGAGCCATTTTAGTGTTATTGGTAAAAGCTAATTAAACATAAACAATATTATAAATATAAAAATAAATTACGAGATCCCAATATAACGTCATTAAAGTCCTCATCAATGGCATTATTCATAGGTGTATGTCTTGGAGTAACGTAATGTGGTAAGAGGTCAGACAGAAAATCATTTGAAACACCAATAGCTGAATCACCCATATTGTCCAAATTTTTATTTATAGCTTTTCTTCGAACATTTTGTGTTTGACCTGTAAATTAAAGGAAATATAATATATTAAAGAAAGCCTTATTTAAATAGAAATGTGCAATCTGCATTTTATATATAATTTTTGTATTTTAACAGAATAAGGAGAATTACTAAAATCTTTTATATAAATAAGATAAATGATTATTGTTATGAGATCTAATATTATGATTACCATTAAAACGATTATAACGCAGAGTACCAGCAGAATGAGCAATTTGCTTCTGAGGTTTTATAAGGTCTATCCCCGTGTCTAATGAAGTTCTTCGCTTAATTCTACGAAAGAAATAAAATTCAGTTAACATTTTTATAGAAATTATGGAAAAGTTTTTTAATTTCTTGTGAAGTATTTACCTAAGATGTTCATTGTTAGATTTTATAAAATTGGGATTTGATATCTGATTACTTGCATTTGAGTCTTTTACTTTGTTCCTGATATGTATTTGTTGCAAATCCCTTAAATATAAAAAAATATATTAAACAGAAAAATCAGATTATATGTCGATGATTTAATTCGTTAATTTTCTCACTTTGTAATGTCTTTAAGCCAGAACGGCATGTCCTCGTCCTTGGATGAGTATTCAAATCCATGGTGTTGGGCCATCTTTCAGCCATTGAAATCTAATAGTTAACACCTTAAAGTACATACCACGAGAATTCTAAACAAAGATCTAAAGGCTGAAGTAAACTCATCGTATTTTATTTATTTGTAATGTGTTGAAGGTTTAATTTATATTTTTTGCTGAAATAAAGAATATTAATACATAGTCTAATTTATTACGTAATTCTATTTTATAAATTATTAACTACATTACCACTTGGCAGTTTTCAAGCATATTTTTGCCGCTGTTTGTTTGACCTTGGTCACCATAGTTACAAGCAGGCCCGACCGACCTTCATACAAGCGCATTCTTAGTTACAGGAGCAAATAAGGGACGTAAGTGGTGGAGCAGCCGGCAGTGTGGGGTGATAAAATGAAGATTTTTCCCGATTTAATTATTACAAATTATAAATAGCTGCATAGAATATGTTAATTAAAATTCTATTATATTATTAAATACATATAAATAAATTAAATATGCTAAAAAATATTTTTTGTAAATCATATATGCACATTGATTTATGTAAAAATTTGAAATATTCTCTATTGTTTTAACCAATAACTTTATATTTTATTCTTAATAACTTATATTATATACCTTATATTAAGCATAAAATATTTATATCCACAACTTTGAGATTAAAAATCGATTTATATTTTAGAGAAATATTTTTTAAGTAGGGAATTGTTAAAACATAAATGGCAACTCAATATTTGCTGTTCCTCTCACGGCTATTGTATTTCTTTTCAGTCGCCAAGCCATCTCGCTCTACTACCGTCACATCTATGACGTCATTTGCAATTCGGGGAGATTAAATGCCTAGTGATGTGTAGTCGGTATTAATTACGGTTAAATAGGGATGTATTTATCGTAAAAAAAAACGGTTTTCAACCATGGTTTACGGTTTTGTAGTAAGGATATTTTTATGATAAAGTTAAATATAATTAGAAATAAAATACAAAAATAGGGTATTAATTTTCTTTATTTACTATTCAATACTACCACTTCGGAGAAACTCCTCAGACCTAAAAAGAACTAGTAGAGAAACTCAGCGAGATACTTTCTTTTTAAATATAGTTACATGATTTACGATAAAAGGACAATTATAAAGAATTTTATTATTTGAATACAAATTCCAAGTATGTAATACAAATTAGTACAATAATTTTGTGTGGAAAAAAATTAACGACCTCAAAAACTCTTCAATACCTTATTTGTATTAGGTGTAAGTGAAAATATTTTATATTACATAGCAATAAACAATATTTTATATAACATACCCATTTAAAAAAATACAAATTTCAGTAAAAAAACGAATAATAAAATTATACTTGGTAGTAAAATTGTTGAATATAACAGTTTATACAAATATAAAAAAGTAGTCTACATATTTAATGCCTGCATTCAGAAATATTCTTTGCTTAGTTTTAGTATTTATTTTACATATTTTTATTACATAATATACTGGTCCATCCATTACATATTCTCACTCTGGAATCAAATCAAATATTTAGGCATTACTTTTATACAAAATAAATTCAATGAAAATTTCATTTTTTTTAAATCTCAAAACTTAGTAATCAATAATAAGTTAATTAATGAACAAAACAATATTGGAATACTATTCAAGTACTCTGGCGACGCCGAGTTCGTTTGAAACTTTCATTTCATTAAGCAAATCTTCATCCCCTTTTGTTCTTGAATCTACTTTGTGCAGTTTTCGATTAAAATGTACTTATACACAATTGTCTAACTTTTATATGTATCATAAATAATAAATGCTTTTAAAAAATTTTTTGTAAGATCAACACAAACAAGTGCACCAAGTGGTATCAAGATTTACAAATGATTTCATCAAATCAGATATTATATATAAAATTTACAATTCTTTGGCAATTTTCTTTCAATTATGTGAATGACATACCATACTAGAGATGATAGATTCTTAGAAGGATAATTTGATATTATTGTTTTCACTGTATTCCTTTATAATAATGTATTGGATTCAACTCATTACACAGTAGCATATCTTTACAATTTTGACATTAACTACAATTTAACTTAGGAATTAAATATCTGCGGACTGCTCCTTCCAGCTATATACAACTATGTGATTGAAAAACATTTTCATAAGGCAATAATTTGTCGACAAAATCCAAATCACTAACTTGACAACTGTGGTCATCAATATAATTATCAAACCTTACCTTAAATAACCTTAACCTTACCTTTCCTAAATTATAAGATACTTAACATCGAGTCATTATCAGTTGAGCAATTGCATACTAAGATTTGCCAGTTAATATGTTATTTATCAATAATGTTTTGAACAATGCAACAAAGTCATGACAGTAAGGATGTGTACTAGAGAACCACCCTGTCCTCTGATTTGAGAAAAAAGTTTTCTAAAGGATCTTGGATAAGACATTTCAGACTTAAGTATTTCACATATGGAATTAATTTTAAATCAGGCCAAAGCTCCTTTATAGTATTCAACTCATGACTAAAATATTGCAAAAAAACAGGATTGCTTTCTCGTGAGTCTGAAGCATCAAATTTAATTGAGTGTAGCTTTTTCAAAGCCTTGTTTCTAAATCAACATGACTCGAATTTAATGGCAAAGCATTATGTAGTAAGCGAAGGTTTTTTTCATAGCCAGAGCAATTCAGACTATCAAATAAATCATTCATAAATAAAATCATCTCAGCTCAGCAGTGAAAAAGCCATTCTCAGTATCCACATTTAATGTACTACAGTTATGTTCTTCCTGGAAACTGAAAGCCTTTATCAGGAGACTTATAGATGTTGAAACCCTTTGACTGAAGACCTGCACAGCATACTTCATCTGTAAACATATAATATAATTATATGTTGTATGTATGTATGTATGTATCATTTATTCAATGCAAAAGTCAATTAATCTGAAGTGTAATGATTAGTAACTAATAGCTGTATAGAGAAATAGACATAATGTACCCAATCAATGAACAAACTTTTCAACATTATATTGATAGCTTCAAGAACCTTCAAAGTTTGTTCCTTAAAGGCAATATTAATATAAAAGATAAGCTAATATCAAAGATCTTAAGTAATATTTACCTTAATTTATAAAATGTAACAATAGCCTTCATCTTATCAAGAGTTTGGATAAATATGCTTGTCAGGAAGTATTGTTAGCCTTGCAGCACCTTCGTGGTCATTAAGTCTTTCTGTTTTGTAAGCCTCAGTAACAGCCCAGAGTTGGGAAGTTAGGGGTGTGTCACCCCCATGCCTCGGAGAGCACATAAAGCCGTCGGTCTTGCGCCTTAGCTCTCACTGGTCGTGTCGAGTAATCGTACCACCATAGTATTAGAGTGATAGGAATAGAGTGCACTTGTGTTTACACATACACATGTGCACTATAATATCTCCTGCATATTTGGCCAGTCTCATTGAGATTGGCCGCCATGGTGGGAATTGGTTGAAGAACATTATTACAACATAATTTTTGGACATAATCCCACTGAGCAAACTGACTGCCAAGAAGCTTCTTTTTCTGGAAATTATTACAAAAACATTTCAGTAAATGTGGTACATCATAGATATGGTACATTTTTTCCCACTAACTACATAATAATTTCTTCTTGATGCATCATTATCACTACTAATTATGTTCTCTTTAGTATCAGAAATTATTGAATTTATTGCAGCTAAATTGGCAGAACTCTGGTCAGATGTAATTACTCTAGGAATAAACCCTGTTATGAAAATTGTTTGAAGATTTCATAAAGTACATTTTTAAGTATTTCTTGATACCACCCATTTAATTGCCATTACATCATAAATCAAATTACATGGCAAATCTTAAGCCTCAAGGGGGTTGCTAAATTTATAGTTATTAATTCCTAGTTGCAGGGGAATATTCATTAATATAGAATTTATAGGTAGTAGATTTTACTGGCAAATTTAAATGATGTAGTAAAAATCTATACCTTTTTCTTCATTAGTGTTGTCATCTTCTTGTTTTAGGAACTACTCCAGCTAATCATAACTGGAAATCTACTACAACTTTTCCATAACTATATAACAGTGGATACTTATTCAGCTGCATGTTGTACTTCTTTTACAGGTGGGTCTGTGGAATTTTGACCTGTAACTTGTAAGAGAGGTGAAACACATAAAACATTATTCTTATTAGTTGAAGAGGAAGAAGGATTTGGAATTTGAAATCGATCAAGTTTAATAAGTAGGCAGTTGTTAATAAAGATAATTATTGGTCATTATCGTCTTTAGTCTTAATTATATCTTGATTAGTCACAGCAGATAGCTCTATTGGTTAAGAATTTTTCATTATTATATTGATCTTAATATGCTATAAGGTAAAAAATGATTACTACAAATTATCTTTGAATCAAACTCTTTCTTATTACATTAAAGTAAAATAAGACAAGCTTTAACAAATGTAGCCCACTGAATTAAATTTTTACCTCTCTCACAATGTGGAATATTACAATGCTTCCTTGAAAACAACGACCAAACGAGAGAAACACTAATGAAGAAATTACAGTTTGTATCAAAGCACAAATCCAACTATACCACTATTATTCAACACTGATCTATATTAATCAACACTGATCTATATTAATCGACACTAACCTACAATAATCAACACCAATTTACAAATTGATCAAATGTAAATTACTATAAGAAAACTACAATCCCTCTTACCACAGTCACGACGAGTCCAATCCGGTATTTTATATAATTTTTTACAAGTTTAAAGTTATATATGTATGTAGTATGTAGCACAAAGGAATAAAATAAAAGTTCAATTCATTTCTCTCGTTAATGGCTGCGAATTGCGAAAATAAAAGTTGCAAGTTCCAACGGACAACGGTTAAAATTAGAAAATTTCAAAAAATTAAAAATGAGTGACGTACATGACATTCTGTTATGTTGATATGACGTCACAGTAATGACGTATGTAGATGAAATGGAAATATATTGCTATTCCATTATGACATTCCACTGTCGCCAAAAGTAGAGAGAGCATGATAAATATCAAGCAAATGAACGGGATAGAAAGATTCTCCAAGAAGATGGCCATCTACTTTATTTTTCATCTATGGTTACAAGATACCAAGCTCTAATCGTAGCGTTCATTCTAGGGTATCTTAAATCTGCATTTACGGAATATTTTTATGTAGAAAGCCTTGTTATAAGTATAGGAAGATATAAGAAAGGAAAGATATCTATTTTTTAAAACAGGCTCGCAAGATATATTTCCTTATAATATATATTAATTATCAATACATATCTTTATATTAACTCTTTTATTTTGTTTCTAAACTAAGCTGTCATCACATTACACGTCATAATGACAGATCAAAAATGTCAACATGCGGCACCTAACCTTACCAGCTTCCAAATATAACTTCATATTTTTAACGAATACTTTTTGTGTATAAATATTATAAAAATGTCGGAAATAGATTCTAAATTATTAGAAATAAGGACAGCGAATGCTGAGAAGGAAGCTAAGATTATTGAAGAAGAGTTGGATAAAATAGCAAACGATGATCTTAGTTCTGTTGGTGATCCAAGGCTTGATAAGTTATTAGCTGATAATGAAAAACTTAAACATCGCCTAGCTATACTTGAAAATGCTATTAAGGCTGAGGGTTCTGCCGATCCTATCAAAAGGAAGAAACCTAATTTAATTACTGATATCAAAACTGTTGAAGGTACCATATGTATATTAGATGAATTGAAAAATGTGTTTGAAATCGCTATTACTTCAGCTTATCCTGATTTAGAGGACCCACCAATTGTTATTACCTTATCAGGCAATAACCCAAAGTTTGGTGATTATCAGTGTAATTCTGCCATGCCAATATCTCAGCTTCTTAAAGCGAAAAATGTGAAAACCAACCCTAGAGAAGTAGCCAATAATATTTTAAACAAAACTCCGACTTCTCCATTCATACAAAAGATTGAGGTTGCTGGGGCTGGATTCTTAAATATTTATTTAAACAAAGCATTAGCTGAACATGTATTGAATAGTATACTTCAGTTTGGTGTAAAGCCACCGCCTGTTAAAAAAGAAAGAGTGATAGTAGATTTTTCTTCACCTAATATTGCGAAAGAAATGCATGTGGGGCACTTAAGGTCTACAATTATAGGGGACAGCATTTGCCGTGTTTTGGAATTTTTAAATCATGATGTACTTCGTCTAAATCACCTTGGTGACTGGGGTACACAGTTTGGTATGCTTATTGCTCATTTACAAGATAAATTTCCTGACTATAAAACTCACTCACCACCTATTTCTGATTTGCAAGCCTTTTATAAGGAATCAAAGAAGAGGTTTGATGAGGATGAAGAGTTTAAAAAGAGAGCTTATTCATGTGTAGTTCAGCTTCAGTCTGGGCAACCTGACTACATAGCAGCTTGGAAGCTTATTTGTGAGGTATCTCGACAAGAATTTCAAAAAATATATGACCGCTTGGACATTCAAATTATTGACAGAGGTGAATCTTTTTATCAAAGTAGGATGGATTCAGTAGTAAAAGAATTGAAAGATAAAGGGTTCTTGGAAGAAGATGATGGCAGATTAATAATGTGGGGGAAAGAAGATAGTCATGATGGAATTCCTTTAACAGTTGTTAAATCAGATGGAGGTTACACATATGATACTTCAGATATAACAGCAATAAAGCAAAGAGTAGAAGAAGAAAAAGGTGATAGGTTCATTTATGTTACTGATGTCGGTCAGTATACACATTTTATGACCATAGATGCTTGTGCACGACGAGCTGGAATACTCACTAATGGTAAAAAAATAGAACATGTTGGTTTTGGAGTAGTTCTTGGCGAAGATAAAAAGAAGTTTAAAACACGATCTGGAGATACAATCAAGTTAATTGATTTGCTTGATGAGGGCTTAAAACGATCTCTCGACAAATTAGTGGAAAAAGGTCGTGATAAAGTCCTTACTGCTGAGGAGTTGAAGAAAGCCCAGGAGGCTGTTGCTTATGGTTGTATCAAATATGCAGATCTTTCACACAATAGAATAAATGATTACATCTTTTCATTTGACAAAATGTTAGATGACAAAGGTAACACAGCTGTCTATCTATTGTACGCATTGACTCGCATCAGGTCTATAGCTCGAACAGCTCAAATTTCTATTGGAAAATTAACAGATGAAGCTCAAAAGTCTGGTTTCAAACTACAACATGAAACTGAATGGAAATTGGGTAAAGTGCTGCTTCGGTTTCCAGAAGTTATTCTCAAGGTGGCCAATGATCTTTACTTGCATAGTTTATGTGAATATTTATATGAAATATCATCTGCTTTTACAGATTTTTATGATAAATGCTATTGTGTTGAGAAAGATAAGAGTGGAAATATAGTCAAAATCTTTTATGATAGGTTGATGCTGTGTGAAGTTACTGCCAGAGTAATGGAAAGATGTCTTGACATTTTAGGTATTAAAACAGTATCTAAGATGTAAGATACTACTAATATTTAATTTATAAGTAGGTTACCATATACATGTTTTTTAATAATCACAAGTACATTTTAATAAATAAACACAGTTTGGATGTAAAATTTTTATTTAATTTCCAAAATACCACTACAAAACTATACCAGGATCCATTACAAATGTAATATTAAATGAACATGTTATATATTTAAAGGAAATAATGTGTTAACAATCATCAGGTGTATACATATTGTGTATACTTTGTATATCAGATGGAAGTTGAAATAGCCATCTAAAACAAGACATTTAATTCTACTACTTTATATATTAGAAAAAAATAGTTCATAGAAGTAGCAAATGTTCATAGATTCACAGTTTGTCATTACGAGATTTGAAATTTAATGACGGAAACGGGAAGTTGTTTTCTGGTTTCAGTGCGTTGATTAGTTTGTCTCAATGATTATATGGAGATAAAATAAAAAGTTTAAAAATATAGGTAGGTACTTGAGAAAATCAACATTGATTATTATTAGTTAATGATCCATATTTTATTTGTTTCATATTATACATACTGTACGATGTAAATTACCTTTAGCATTGTTACATATAAATATAACACGTTATGTTTAATGTGGCACTACCCTTGTATTCAAATAAACCATAATTCCGTCCCCTAATTCGCAAGTCAGTTAACTGCTCAGTAAAAATCATAAGTTATTCAATAACTTATTAATTATAATGAATTCTGTATAATAAATATTCTTTTTTTTTATAATTTAAAATTTGTAATGTTATTGAAATAATATTTTTTTAGTGCACTGAAACAGAGTTAGTCAATTTGCGAATTAAGGTAATGAAATCCATATATTTTTAAATTCCATATACTTAGTAATAAAATTACTTTATTTGATATTATTATTTTACTATCCATACATAGCTAACATAATGACGATAATATTCGCACTGAATAAAGTCACAAGGAGGTTGATATAGCTTAAAAATTTGGCCCATGCTTTAAAAGTTTTCATAAAGACACAGAAAAGTTAGAAATAAATTCAATAAATAATATTTAATGCATACTTATTTATATATTAGAGTATATCCTACCTTATTATATGAAGAACCAATGGCATCCCGAAGGAAGACGTGAGACACTAATTGGTTGAAGGATATATATTTAGTACTAGAACTGGGAATATACATTTAAAAAATAGATTTTCCACATTCACATAGGTACCTACGTAACGTTACAATTTTAAAAATGTAACCATTTTGTATACCTGCAATACTGTATACTATAAACCAACTTGACTGAGTTAGTTCAGTTCCTATTTAGTTAATATATAATTTATTAAAATTTGACTGTAAGATGAATGTTCATAAAATTCAAGATAAGATACGAATGCTACTAGGTATGTACATATTATATAATGATAGGTACTTTCTGACCAATATAATTTCATCATGAATAAAATATAGGCACGTTTTTATACTATTTATTCATCAAATTGCCAATAATTTTAGCTTATTAAAGCATATGCGATCAAGTTATGTTTTCGTTATTCTATTAATAATAATAATAAAACTTTATGTAATAGTAACAAAAGCATCAAAATAATTCGCATATTAACAAAACAAAATTAAAATTCCTGAAACAAACCGTTTTTTAACAAACTGACGAGTGACGAGTTACTTTAAACTGTTTTATTTATTTACGTTTAAATAAATAATACTAGTTTCATAGGTAAATAAAAATTACGAAAGTAACATAAGATATAATTATTTTGGTCAGACAGTATTTATAATCTTACGCTAAGCACATTACATTTTAGAAGACCCTTTCATAGCACAATTCCTAATTTTACACCGTCTACAAATAACGAAAAACTAGTTATAAAAATATTGAGGAAGATTAAACACAACTTCACACCATCTATTTAATGGGAATAGTATGTAGTAGCGATAAAAAAATCGTATAAGGTATGATTGGATTTGTTAGTATTAAAATATTATTTTTGGAATTTCGTGCAACTGCTTCCATTTATGAATTACCCTGTTGCCTTCTTTTTAAACTGATCCAAAATGTAAGGGGATTCCAATAAAAAAACAATAAAATAAATCATAATATCATATCAATATCATTAGTTACGATCACTAATTTGCGAAGTGTTGCAGCAAATTTATTGACTAGAAATTGTTTATACATTGCAGTGTTCAACTGTGAAGATGGCTTAGACTTTAGCGGCTATTCTTAATAACCTATCTACCTGAAGTTTTGCCTTATTCTAAATCTAATATATAAATATCTCGTGTCACGGTGTTAGTTTTCGCAATATTTAAATGATTTTTTTGTATATTTGGTAGGTATGAGAATAGGTCGTAATTTTCAACCTTCTACCCCCATGTTATATGGCAGAACAACGTTTGACTTACATCTTATAAACTTGACATAAGCTCTGTACAAATCAGGTAAAGTTCCTATTTTTAGTGAGTAAAACCACAGATAGATACATCATTGAGATCATCGTAACGAATGAATGGTGATCAGTAGGGCTATTGGTTAATTTTGGTCTTTAAAATTATGAACCGAAAATTAGATCATTTTGCTCAATTTGTATGGCAGATGACATTGACTGAGTATGGGTTTATGGAGACTTGTGAGATCTTTGAACTAGCCGCACGATGTAAATAACACTCGAATAAACCTTATAATAATTCAAATCTCTTGATTATGGCTTTAAAAAGTGCCAGTTGAGCTCAGACTACTTCGCCTATGTCACGTTGGATGATATTGTAACTGTGATTTGAGTGAGTGACATAATTTTAGAATTTAGATAATCAATTTTAGCAGATACAAAAGTATTAGTTTATGAGGGCATAGTTTTGTTTATAAGGCGCAGTGATTGACACTCAAAGATCCACAACAGCACTGCTGGAAACTACTATGGATTTAACGCTCAAAAGCGGTACAAATAAATGCATTTAGAGCATATGTGATGAATAAATAGTACATAATTAAATCACTTAGGGAACAATCTATCATACATCTAATTTAAACATTTCTCTATTGTACTACACCTGCGTGTCTTTACGATAAATATTCATGCGACCTACATAACATCTTCCACCCGTGTGTCTTCGCCCTAGTTTAATAATCATTTTGATTGTCTACAATATCGCAACAGGATAAAAAAAAACAGTGACCGATATAAACTCACTATCTTGCGCCATTTGACCACATCTACGATGTTGATATGTAATTAAGGAGCAGTATTATAAGTATAGCGCACCTGTGGTCGTTTGCACATCAATAGGAAAGCAATGTATAGAACTCATTACTCAAGTTGATGCTAACTACATATATACACATTATTAGTAGTAACTTTAAATAAATAATACGTGTAAGCTAACGTTTAAATGGATTTAAAATATTTGGAGATTTTGTAAATTCGATTTAAAAATGGCGGACGATAAAAGGAGTGACTAATCAAGATCAATTAACTTCATTAGGTATAGTAATTCTTCCGGCCGGCGCGGACGATTGAGCAATATCTACTAGTCAATAGAAATGTCTTTACGATTACAGATCAGGAAAAAGTCATAGCATGCTTGAGTTAAAACACAGTTCACCACAGAACGAAGAAACGTTACATTCAACTAGCTATACCTACTAAAAATGTATAAGGAACTAATCTAAGGAAAAATTCACATGAGGTGTATAAAAGATCTTTGCTGAAAAACTGGATATCGTATAAGTATAGATAGATATAAACATTTCTAAAACCCTAATACAATTTAAACATTCTAAAAAGGGTTGGATTGGTCTCGAGATTCTGGAATACACTACAACAATAAGATTCAACAATATTTTACAAAATATACACATGCATCTATTTCGGATCGCGTTCTAATACAATTGGATTAAATTATTCGTAGACTAAAGACGCAGCGCCTTGTTGCGTAAACGTAGCCGTACAACGTTATTTACGCGAATTGTTATATAAGGCCAGCATTTTGCTTACAATAATTGTCTAGAAATACACAATTCAAGTTATTTCTATCAACTTTGAATTTAAAAATTAAAAGTAGCTTTAAATGTCAAGTAAATGTAAACTGGAAAACTTATTGAAGTTGTTGTAAAAGTCAATCAATGTACATATTAGATGGGCAACGTCTAGGTTATTAATAGAACGTAGGGCAATTCTTGATCCAAGCATGGTAAATAAATAACTTAGTATGTCAAGGAAAGCCAATATCCTTAAATATTAAGTTCACTGAAACAATATAGAACGCGTCCGCATTCAACATCTACCTATTACTAAATAGAAACTAAATTCAAAGATTCTGTAACATCAATCTCTACTGATTTTTTGTAAATACCTCAGGTACTTTTATATACATTTACATAATATTATGTTATTACAACAACAAACCATATTTTTTTTGTAAAAACAACAAATGTTATTAAAATTTAAAATTAAAACCTCTATAAAATTAAAATATAAAAAAGATAAATGTACCGTTCGAGAGTTTTAACAAGCTATTGTTATATTTTTTGCTTGAAGATTAATGACACCGGAAGTATACTTTGTTCGGAATTTAATACCCATTCAGCGCCTATCCAATTCACACTTGACATTTTGTGGATTGCTGTCAAGTGAAAAATCCGTGGCCTTGTTGCTGAGGTATACAAAAAAATAGAGAGCTCGCGTATAGATTTGAATAGGTTAGTCAGGCAGTCTTCATTGGGTTTTGAGGTCGGGGAAAAGATGTCGGAGGATAGCTAAATAATGAACACTAGCAGCGAGAGCTACGAAAACGTGCCATATCGCGTGAGCAAACGGTATTCGACCGTCCGACTTGAAGAAGAACACCCCTACGAGGTATAGAATTCCGCCCATCTTGAGATCGTGCATCGCTGGGAACTGGTGCTGGAAATAAAAGAAAATGTTTGAAATTTTATTTTTATCAAGTCTTTTATGACGTAGAAATGTAAGAAGTAAGTAGGTTGTGGTTTTGTGCTTAAAAACATATAAATTATATGTACACATGTAATAGGTAAGTAGTACTTTAATTTCTGTCATATAAAAAAACATACATAAAAATAACTATAAGGAATGATGCCAAGCACGATATAATGCTTTAAATAGTTCGAAGTTGTAAATATATGTATTAAAGGTAAAGGTTGTGTGCTGTTTATTCATATAAAATTTTTGTCAATGTTTTGTATTTAATAAAGTAGGTAAAAAAAATATCTCTAGATGGACATATCGTGACTTTCTGTTCGATGATTTTTTTAAAAATTATCATAAAATATTTTTAAAAAAGCGAGATACTCGGTATTAAAGTTACAGTATTAAAAAAAAATTCGTTGTTTATTACAAATATTAAATTTTAAATTTACTTGATTTTTTCTTCACTACTCAGTACCCTCGCTTTTCTTAGTGATTTTCGTTATTCACTAGAGATGAACCTTAGTGAAAAACAATTTACAAATCTGTCTTACGAGAACCGCACATTTTTTCTGGATTAAAATTAAAACCTATTTGACATTCCAGATTATCTCCATACCTAATTTCATCCAGTTCAGCCTCTCTGGCCTGATTTTTAACGATTCGTAATGTTGCATGAACTTGCATACATAAAGATATTTCATCGACCAAAAAAGCCAATACCAATAAAAATCAACAGACTCCTCCGTCTTAATGATGCGTTGCAATATACAAGACAGAATTTTGTGAATTTAATCAGTAGGTTTTATGACAGATGCAAATATTAAACTGTACGGTTGCTAATCGTATACGTTATTTTGTTTGTTTAAAATTACAAAATAAAATATGATATATACTGATAATTCCTTCTAAATTTAATTTAACAAATTCTTCGTCGTTCCTAAAAAAGATCCCTTGATTAATTACGGAGCACGGACTCAACAAAATTGTTCAAGCGAGAAAAAGTCCCTACGGCCACTAAGTTACACAATGCGCGTATAATTATGTTTTGACATAAAATAGTTTTGAGACTTGAGGACCTATACTATTGCCTTTAAGTACCTATTATTGCTCAAGGATTGCGTAACTTCAATATAATCACGCAAGCTACCGTCAACACGTAATTTTCATGTTGTATTTACTTGCGGGGAAATCATGCAAAAGCCAATAAAAATATTATTTCGCGTCATATTTAGCTTTAATCTCTTTGAATTACTTTGATTGATAAGGAATATGTATATCCTATGAAGTAAGAATGACCTTGTTTCGTCCTACGGTTGGGCGCGGGCCCCACTCAATTGGACATAGTGGAACTAGGCCGTTCTCTACGCTGTTTTAGTAAATACAGGTTTATCAAAACTCTAACATAAGCAGAATTCCTCGTGAGCAACGTACAGATTAATAAATGGTGTCTGCTGGAAATACGTTAAAAGTTTCACATGACATGTTACATTTGGGTTTTTACACACTTTTTTAGTTATTCCCTAATGAATTTTACATTTGTACCTAAGATATAAAAAGGAACTTAAAAGGAAAAATAGTTTTAACCTTCAGGTAGTAAACGTATTTACTGATACCCTATGTACTTAATACTTATTGCGTACCCGGGCGAACGTGCTTCCATGTCAAGGTGATCCAAACATTTACCACTCGATCTAGACTAATTAATAAACAATTTTCTTTATATTATTAGGCAGCAGTACTGTAATTAGTCTTTATGCGCCCAGTGCGAGTTATAACTGCGCCCTTGAAAATGTTCTAATGTTACGTGGCTCTGAATATACAAAATGGGCTATGTCTATAAAAAAAACGATCATCCAAAAACATTTTTTAAGTGTAATACTAGATATCATTGTGAATAATTAAGTACCTACAGAAAAAAGGTAAAAACACTTTTATGTTTTTTAATACTTGCCAAAATAAAACCTCATAATGCTGAATGCTGATAATAAGGCGCTTCTTCATACGAATTAATTATAATTCGTGTAATTTAAGTAGTCCTGGTCATTTCTAAGCCTTTTTAGGATTTGCAGCCTGTGCCTTTGCACCGCCCTATATGCGTTGCTTCAAAAGCATCCTATCCCAAAGTGGATAAAATAATATAAACGAAGCTATCTTTTCGGATTTTGTCGCGGAAAAACGTTAAAATTTTATAAGGTACTTTCCTTAGGAGTCATTTTAAAAATTTTGTAAATAATGTCATTTTAAAAATTTTGTAAATAATGTAGTAGGCACTGTCTGTAACAAGTATATAAACCTCTCAGACGTCAAATACCTTAGTCTCTCCCGTGACCATGATTGCTGTAAAGCATTCGAAAGTTCGGGACCAAAAACCAAATTATATCCGCGACAAAATCCGAAATCATAGTTTCATTTATAATGTCAAATATTTGCGTAAACCTAAGAAAGTATTATGAATAAAATATTATTAGCTTATGTATTAAATATAAATGCAAATTTTTCTGTCAAAAATAGTAACCTATTTAAAATTTGGTCAAGTACGGCCCATGAGTGTCCCTCGCGTAAACGAGATTTCCATATTGACGTTCTTTACGTCATTATTACTTAAGATTTTCCTGTTAAAGTATTTCAGTTATTTATCGAAAATGACTTTTATTATTCTTATCCTAACTTAACTCTAACTTAATATCGATGTTAATGACAGTTTTTTCAATATGATTTTTTTAATAGGTATATATGATTTTGTAGTAAAGTGTGTAAGTAAGTAAAATTATAATTTAATAACATACAATATGACTGTAGTTGGTATACATATACATTATGTTACCTACCGCGTCGGAGGTCACGAATTGCATTCCTTTCCTTGACGATGCATTACCGGTACATATAATATATATGATAATCTTAATTGCACTTTAACTTTATAATAGCAAATACAGTGACTATTGTGGGCAAAGGCAGTTTTAAGAGTAAATCCAACTAACATCCTCACATACGATATCTAGCTCTCACTTTAACACTAGGTGAGGTTACTTATTATGAATATCTTTAATCATACGTATTGATATGATACATATGTGTAACGTATTGTTTTCATATGTGTATTATTTATAAAAAAATTAAATGGTCACAGAAAAAAAATTACAACATGAAAGTCTATATTTAGGCTAAGTTTTAAATGGATGTTGTTCTCGGCAGCATATGAGCTACTTTTATGAAGTGATGGATGCGAGTGTTGCAGTTGTGTATGCAAAACTGGATCATAGCATACACTGGCAACAATGTAAGGGTTTTTTCTTATGTTATTTAGTTTAGAGTCATATTATATAAGAATATTTTTAATACTTATTTAAAATATATAAATAACTATACCTATATATGCAGTGTAAACTCTTAAGAACGTCACTCAATTTAACGACAAACTCCTTAAAACTTCGAAATTGCTTGACTTTGGTTGGTTTACCTTGATTTCTATGCAATAATACACTATATAACGCACGCTATTTAACGACAACAATACATTTTAAATAATTAACAGTATTTTATATCTTACCGAAAGTGATAAGAACTGCAGCTGTGTACGTTATTTTGTTTGCTTGTTTTATGATCAAGCGCGTGTTTATTTTGACTGACGTATCGGAGATTAAATAAAAATTATCTTGTTTTTCAATGATGAACTTGCACAATGCACATGTATTCCTCGGTTACTAGACTTTTGTTAAATTGTTATACGTTATCATAATCGCAGTTGCACAAACTTTCGAACTGTAAACATGGAGAGCAAACTAAATTTTTTGGCTATTAACGAAAGTTTTATTAATATGCACAATAGAGACGGAAAAAAAGATAAATGATGTTGGAAGACTCTTTGGATTTAGCCGCTCTACCGAGTCAACAATATGGAAAAACGAAGAAAAAATATTTCTCTCTATTTAACGAACACTCTCGAAACTCTATAACGCCGAAAAATGCTCAGTCGCTAAAGTGTCGTTATATAGAGTTAGAGTTTATACTTTATTATAAATACTGTATTTACTATTTATCGATTTACTATCTATCGTACCTAGCATTTCTGGCTATGTTTGCAAACAAAAAGTAGTTTTAAAACTCGTGTCCTTAGCAACAACACACATAAATTAACACATGATTAAAAAGAGATAAGAAGTGAACTTTGTTAAGGTTAACATACATAACATGACTAATTTCATTTTATTAGGTACGTACGTAATAATCATTAAAATATGTTTTGTAATTTGTTAGGAGTTAAGTTTTTTATTGCCCATAAAATTAAAATTATAGAGGTACTAAGCATATCTATATAGATAAAAAAGTCTACGTTTCATTTAATGCTGCAATATTACATATTGTTGTAAAAACTGATTTCTTTTACTCACATACATACTGTACAATGTACATTATGTGATAGGTGTACCTATAATGTACAATATTACAAAAAATTGTTCTGTCATCCTCGTTATTAGCCATTACATACTTATGTAATTAATGATTGTGAAGTTTTTAAAATGGCAAAAGTCAACAGAGTACTCCATGGAAATTAAAATGTATAATTACTCCTGACCGCAACGTCCGAGTGAGGAGTGACTCGCCAGTAGTTTTATCTTTAGAACTGAAAGCTAGGTCGTAATAGTTCATTTATAATCAGTCATAGTAGAATAACCAGTTATATGTGAAAGTTTATTTCAATAGGCAATACCAGAATTACTTTTAAAAATGATGCTTTAACTTCAAACTCATTTAAAAAACTCTATACTTTCGAAATTATTGAGAACCCACCATCAATCACCAGATTCATTAAAAAAAGAATTACAAAAATCGATTCAGAAGCGGCAAAGACATCTGGTATGGCAAGCACTAGCCCTTGGATTGTCCTAGTTAATGTTTTTTTGGTAAGAAAAATACAAAAAATAAAGACGAATTAATTTTTTCCTCCTCCTTGCTGAAGTTGGTAAAAAAACACTTTATTCAAATGATATTCAGTAATAAGAAGTTTTTCTACATTGCAATGTAATATAATATTTGTATATTATGCTATGTACACTATAATAATGTTTTTATAGAACACTTTAGTCACGAGTAAATCGCAAAGCTAAGCGTTAAAACTTCTCACTTTACACTAGCTTCTGCTTAACAACACCATTTATGGTACAAAATATTTTTACCTAATGATACATTTATTCTACGTTTTTGATGTATGCACTATGCAGCCCTTTTTTAACTTCCCACAGGAGTCCAAGAGGCAGACCCAAAAAAAGTCTCTGAATTTCTTAAGCCTAGTTTTTTCTCAGGTGATTATAATCGTAATTTACAATAAAATGCTACGGTCAGTCAAGCGGATATTAGAACAGGTGTCTCAGGTGCGCGGTCAAACATGTCGTGAGCAACGACATAATAAAATCAATTTCTTAAGGCTGAAACTTTATGAACTTATGTTTTTTTATATGTAAATCAAAATTATGATAGTCAGTCAACGTCCTATGGGGACACAGCTGGTCAGTCAGCTGTTATGTATGTAGCGAGGTTTATAAGGTTGCAATTCGATTATTAAACGTGAATTTTTTTAGTAACTACTACTGACTATATTATTAATAAATAAAATGGTCAGTCAACTATTCCGTAGAACAACGCCCGTCAGTCAGTGAATAAGAAATGAAATTTTTTCGTTCTCTATAGATGATACACGCGACAGCTCTTCTTTTATTTATAATTTACTTAAAATGTAATAACATTATCATAATCATTTGAAGTACATAAGTAAGACATTAAGTTCATAAGCGGTAAAACTGATGTCAGTGAGTCATGAAACGAATATTTATGACGAAATTCGGCAGAAAAATTGAGTGTACAGACAGATTCTACAGATTTATATAGTAGTATAGAGGTATAGATTATCATCAAATAATTCCTCATTTAAATCTTCAATCTCATTAATCTCACTATCATGAACTGACACGTCAAGTTCAGTTGCTTTAGACCGAAAATCTAAAAAATAAATAAATTTATTAAAAAAATATATCCTTGCGATTGTTTAATTTACATAAAAAAATATTTGTATACCTATATTTTCTTCTAAAGGTTGAATAATAACATACTGTACAAGTTCTGGTAATTGATCGTCTTTGAATCAATCAAACTCATATTTCTCATTAACTAATTTCCAGCCGTAGTCAGTAGGAGACAGCTCCGTTGGAATTTGACGGTGAGCATTACGCTAAATATTTGCGATGAAGCTCGCTCTTAAGAACTGCTGCATCAATTCTGATTGGCATGGTGGCATACTCGACCCATCTACATTCTTTATTTTAATTTTAAAAGAATCGTTTGCAGTACTAACATTTATACGTCTTCAAAAATAAAACGAATCTTGCCTCGTCGATTGATTTTATTTTCTGGTAATTTTAGGTACCTGAGAAAAAACCAGGCTTAATGAATTCAATACTTTTTTTGGCTCTGTCTATCCGTCTACAGCTGGGCACAGCGTGAAGGCCTCCCTTGAAAACATGCCATAGTCTACAACGCTCTCTATGTACAGGTTGTCGGAAGACTTGTATGTACGCTTATTTAATACCATTGTATAACATTGCAATTTAATTGTATATGAGTAGGTATGCTAAATATGCTGGACACAATGATTTCGATCATTTTCATAATATTCACGGAAGCAGGCATTATTACTTATTATAATATTATGTTCCTGTACTGTACTAGTTTAGTATTGTGATTTGTGATCAGTGATATTATCATACGACAATAATTATTAGGTAGGTACATATTATATGTATATAAATATTTATTTATGGATTTAGAAAATGAGAAATTTCCATTATTTTCGTAACTATGTGTATCTACTTATTATATACATATTAGGCCTTTGAATATTTAACAATTGGCCAGACGGAAGAGCCATATTATGTGAAAAAGCCTAGTATCTAGTATCTACTATGTAGATAAAATATTACCTAACTATAAACTATAAAGAATTTTATACTTTTAGATATCTTATAACAGAGGTATGTTTTTAAACATTTATTAGGTAAGTATAGTAAAACTCATTTTTAGTTTATTTTTATGAAGCACAGAAAAATAGATAAAGCAGATAAAGCAAACATTCAATGTAAGATACATTTGCTATGTTTATGAAAATATGTTTGTTTTGTTTGTTATTTGATTAGGCGAGATTTAATAAATATATCTCAACAAAATTCAACATTTTACAATCAACATGATTTTTAAAATTTAAACTTTTAGAAATAAATATAAATAATGGTATGTTTTCCTTCATGCGTTTCTGAACCATTGATCCTACTGGGAAAAATCTCCGGTGGACTATTATACGCCTGCTAAGGTTCCTAAACTAAAAACAAAATTATTTGACATGTATCTTGTATGCAACCCTAGCATTCAAGCGAAACAATGGAGACCGCAAGTAATCAATAAAATTCTTGTATAATAAAAATTTAAAATATCGTGTGTATTATGTATAAAATTATTTTGTAAAAGAATGTTTACAGCTTTTTTTATTTACTTTATCCATATTAATATTATTATTAAAATAATCGGTTAGTGAACTTAGTCGCCATTAATACAAACACAATATTGAAAATTAAGAGTGCTAACTGTAAATTAAATGGCACTCTAGCGATACTTAGGTAGGTACACAGTACATAGTTTACTCTAATCGTGTTTAATTTGTTTGGGAGTATTTTTAAAAGTTGTGAGTATTTTTTTCCCTACCTATCCTAGAGTTAATTTTCATTGCATTAAATCGAATAAATTAATCATTGTATCAATCTAAATATTATGTATATTAAAGTGAAAGATCATTCACTCACTCATCACGAAATATCGAAAACCGTTTGACGTATAAAGATTTTGGTAAAGAGGTACCAAGTTCATAGTTAGTAGACGTCCACTAAGAACGTATTTTACGATAGGGCCTCATTAGTGTTCTAAGGGCTCTCGCAAGTTTGTATGACAGTCCTTCATTTTTTGTGCTACAAGCTTTAAATTTAACGGGGAGCAAGGACGAAACCAAGCGAAAAACTACAACTATATTAAGAGTTTATAACATTAAGTAAAATGAAACGGTGTTCATATGGAATGAAAAGGCTGATACCGAATTACGTCAGTAAACACTGTATGCTAGCTTAGTTTGCTTAAATAGTTACACAGTGGAGTGAAAAGACGTGCGACATATGAAGGTAACTTTATAAATAGACGCCTCTCAACGTTGCCGACCAAGTAGGGTTGCCAGGCTCATTGCGACGTATTTCGGAACAGACGGAAATATTACAAGAACTATGCACCTGTCATATTTCACATCGACTTGGAAAGAAATAGTTTTTACTATAGATATTTTATTATCTTATCTTTATATACTTGATATGATATTATTGAATATACTATAGACTTTATATAGATATGTAGGTACTTATTAATATAGGTCATACATTTTTATTGTAAGCTTTTATTTTGCTAATAAATAGATCTAAAATACAGATGGGGAGCACTTCAATAATTTTACATAATATGTAGTAATTATTATAAATTATTTTTTATAAAGTTATTTTTAGGGTTCTGTACCTCAAAAATAAAAAACGGAACCCTTATAGGATCACTTTGTTATCCGTTTGTCTGTCTGTCAAGATCCTTTTTCTCAGCAACGCGTGGAGTTATCAAACTCAAATTCATATCAAATACTCAGGTCTACTGTCCCTTTGAGCTGAAAAAAAAATCTAACTTCTAAGCCAACGTCACCAAAATATACAGCCGTTTATGCTGCAAATTTTTGACACTCGCAAGGGAATCTACAGGGCTCTTCCCTTTTCTCATGAACGGGTTGAGGAATTAAATTGAAATTCATATCAAACACTCAGGTCAATATTACCTTACAGCTGTAACAAAATCAAACTTCTATTTCAATGCAAACAAAAGAAATAGGAATTTTAGCGCATATTTAGAAACTCGTAACTACTTACTCGCAAGGGAATCGAAACCTAAAGGATACTTCCAGTCGACCTAGAATCTTGAAATTTGGCATGAAGCAACGTTTTATAGCACACATAAAGGAAAAATTTCAAAGAATAAATAAAGTTGAAAATTAAAACGCATCCCCATACCTACATACATGGTTGACCGAGTTGTATGGGCGCTCATACAATTTAGAGGACTAGCTTATTGTAGATAATGGTACGGAACCCTTCGTGCACGAGATCAACTCGCACTTGGCCGATTTTTTTTAATATGTAGTTTATTACAGTCGATCGTGATAGACAGAAACAAAGAGCACGGACACTAAATTACGTTTTACTTTCAATTATTTATAAAAATAATTTCAAGGTATGAAATCCGGAAAGAAATCTGTTAAAGATAACTAAAATAATATACGTATCACGTATAAATGGACAACCTAGTATTACTTATGTGAGTGTATCTACCTACTGATACCGCGGGGAATGCAAATTGAATTCAATTGTTAAGTTGAAAATGTAACCTAAGACTCTTTACTGGTGCGAGTCAATTCAATGGAATGGATTTTTATGTCATTACTAGTATTTGCCCATGACTTTACTCATGTAGACCTTTTATGTTTAATGCTAAGGGTCGCAACTGGAGTAATATAGGTATCCTTATCCCTACGTAAAATGATTACTGTATGTAGTATTTTTTAGTTAATTTCCAGAGATAAGTACGTTCAGACGATCAAAAAACTGATACACAGTTTTATAATCAGATTGCCGAGAAGATAAGATAATGTCAAAAATAGAATAGGCTTATTTTCTAAAAATAGTTCATAATTTTTATTTAAATAAACTGAAATTATTAGATTTAACTACGAGTATGTTAGGAATTATTTGTATTTGACTTAAAAATATCATATTAAGTGGCCTTTTAAGGTTTTTTGCAGAAATGTAAGGACATCAAAATTTGAATTATTATTTAATTTAAAATAGTGAGTGAAATAATATTTTAATATCCTTCCTTGAATAAAGATCTACTTACGTCGTACACTTTTCAACCGACTTCCAAAAGGAGGAGGTTATCAATTCGTCTGTATTTTTTTTTTTTATTTTTTTTTTTTTATGTTTGTTAGCTCATAACTTTGAACTGGGTGAACCGATTTTGATGATTCTTTTTTTATTTGAAAGGTAGTGCTTCCCATGTGGTCCCATTTTAATATTTTCCAGTTCTGACAATGATATCCATGAGAAAACCATAAAAGTCTTAAATTTGCATTAAGTATTTGCGCGACAAATGGACGAATAACTCAATATCACGTTAACCAATTTCGATGATTCTTTTTTTAATGGAAAGGATATACTTCAAGGGTAGTTTGATGAGAGTTTGGTAAGGTTCTGATGATGGGATCCATGACAAAGTATCGGAACTCTTCAATTCTTAGGAGCAAATTAACGATGCTCGGCCGAATTTTTTATAGGCTATATGGATATTTGAGTCATGTATCGTAGCTGATGATGGAAGGTACAATTCCTCAACGGTTAGCAGTTTAAAGAAAATTCTTTCAATATAAACGCAATTATGGACCGATAGTTGTATACTTTCAGGCTATTAGGTTTACCTTATAATAGAAGGTAAATTTTTATAGTCATTAACACAATATGTATCTACTTTTCGCAAAAAATTTAAAAAATAAATTATTTTTAACAAAAAAACAAAAACCGACTTCCAAACTTAGTAAATCTAAACTAAAAAGTAGAAAATAATACATTTAAGGACTTTGTTAATTTTGAAGTCGGTGCCAGCCAAAGCAAAATAACCCTAAATAGATACATATTTGATTAATCTATCAATTTGTAAACATAATCAATACCTGGCTGGCACCGACTCCAAAATTAACAAAGTCCTTAAAAGTATTATTTTCTACTTTTTAGTTTAGATTTACTAAGTTTGGAAGTCGGTTTTTGTTTTTTTGTTATACCTGCTTTGGTGACAATATGTAGCATTAGATTTGGAACTTATACCTATAATTGTCATTTTTCTACTTTATAGCTAACGATGAAAGTCAAGACAAACTCTTATAATGATACATTTATAGTAAACGTATAGTGAGAGAACGGGTTAGAAAGAAAGTTATGACGTAACATTTTACGGGTCATTTCACACTCAACAGACGCAAAGCATGCACAAAATAACACATATCTAATAATATAAAATACATAACCAAAATATGATACACCGCGCATACCATTTGGTTATTAGGTACATTGATTACAGTAAGTAGGATCATGCGATTAAGTTTCAAACGAAAGTCTACCGAACTATGTAGTATCAGTTGCTAAATCAAATCTATTTGAAAACTAATATTACTTAAACATGAAAGATGATATTAAAACAAATTTACAGTTTGCGCAACACAAAATTTCCAAATCAAAGCATGCATTACGAAATATTAGCAAAGCGTGTAAACATAAAGGGACGTACATTTGACGTGACAATGATTGCCGCAGGTCCAAGGCCCATTATCAAATACAGTAAGAGTTCCAACATCTTGTACCGCTCGTGGAATATCTGCTGGTATGTGATCCCGAGTATCGCAAACAGCCAAATCGCCCACCGAAGCTCGCGCAGCATCCAACATGACAGGGTGCCCACGGTCAACCATGGGAAGTAGGAACTTGCGATGAATATGTAGATCATGGCGCGATCGCATCGGTGGAGGAAGTGTTTCATTTTACTGCAAAATTAGTTACTTTTAACATGACATTTATGTTGATATGTGGTGTTAGTTGTGTGCGATGAATGCGGCAAAGCTAACACAAAAATGTACTATACAAAGCTTAAAATAGTTTTAATTATTGTTGCAAATATAGGTGCTAAAATTAGATACTATGCTCCTGACTCTAGAATCTAGCCTCATTTTATTATGCCGAGACTTCAAAGTTTATCTCTGTTGTCATGTACACCTTTGCTTTTACGGTTAAGATTCTAGAGCGTCATAAAATATCGACGAATTAGATTTGTATGATGCCAACATTATTGAATTTACGAAAGCAATAACCTAATAAATAGATTTTATTTGGTCGAAGTAAAAATTTGAGTCTGCTTTTATTACATTTCATAAGTTAAGTATAAGATAAGATTCATTTTATTATTATTAGATATCAATGCGAAATCTGGGATCGGTGGATGTTTGTTAATTGATACTCAATAACGCCACAACAGGAAATTGGACACAGCACATAGGTAATTTTTATGCCGGAAAAAATGTATCCCGTGGGATTGTTTTGTTTTATACAACATAGTTTCACATTATAAAACAAAATTTTCACATAAAACAAAATTATTTGTTCAAAATCGTTATCTTAAATAATATTTAACTACGCTTTTATAACTTAAATATTATAGTCAAGTTTAAATATTGTACAATTAACGTCATCAATATAAAGTGGAGAAGTGTGTGCAAACATTTGCTGTTAAACATTTTAATGGAGACAAGACACTTAACCCAATAAATTAATATAACTATTACAAAATCTTCCTAAATCACAAAATTATATTTTAACTCCCTTTCAAAACTATATTTTCAACCGACTTCCAAAAAGGAGGAGGTTCTCAATTCGTCTGTATTTTTTTATGTTTGTTACCTCAGAACTTTTGACTGGGTGAACGGATTTATATAATGATGATGATTTGAACGACTCCAAAATTAAGTAATTATTATTTTCTACTTTTTAGTTTAAATTTGTTTAGTTTTAAAGTCGGTTTTTGTTTTTTTTGGTAATAATCTTAAAATATCTATCGTATCTTATATATTACTACTAGCGACTCACCCTCGCTAAGCCGGTAGCCCCTTTAGACTTTAGTATAAAATGTTTACAAACTTTGAATGTATTACTTATTTATATCAACTCAAAAGCTAAAAAAAATAAGTCTCGAGCTTCTAGCTTTAAAATAATGTAATTTTCATACAAATTTTGGTCCCCTATTTCAACCACTTACACCCCTTGTTTCGCATTGAAAAGTAGCCTGTGTCCTTTTTCAGGCTCTAGACTATCTGTGTATCAAAATTCATTTAAATCGATTCAGTAATTTTGGCCTGACAGCGCGACAGACAAGGCAGAATTACTTTCGTATTTATAATATTATAGTAAGGATATGAATAATAAAAGGATAACGATTGCTTTTTTAAAGGTAATTTTTGTAAAGATTATTTTTGTGACTACACCAAGCTCATAATGTTATAAAGATTAAATAAAATATATAAGGAGAGCTGCATTATGCCCAAGTATCGGCTTATGCACAGCACACCATGTTTCATGAATGAGAGATAAACTTTTTTAAGTTTATCAACGCGAACGTTGTCTTATTTCGTTTGGTAGCGCGCATTCACAGCGCGTTGTGAACTCATCGTATGCGTGCCGAGCGGGTAAAAAATATTGACGTACGCGTAAGTACCAAGGAAGCGTAACCACCGGGCAAAAAATCTTAATTAAATTAATTTAATTAATTAAGAAAACAAAAAAGTTGCGTCAGTTATCGCTGCCATTATCCCCTACTGGAAGGTCATTGATTTTATTTAGCTCTCACAGGTGGTATTGACAATGGGTACAAAGAACATTAAAAGCGCTGTAGCTCGCTATTAAGTATGCGATTTTTAATACCAAGTATAAAAGAACAAGAAATTATCATTAATGAGATAGTTTTTTGTTTTCACAAAAAAAAATCCAAAAACATTTAGCACTTTAAAAGATACATCATACAGCGCCTTGTAAACCACTTTAAAGCCTTAATAGTAGAATGAATGTTTTTAAGAAAATATGCGATCTACTGAAATAATTGTGAATATCTTTACAAATTCAATATAATTCACAAATGGCGAAAATTACAAACAATATAATAACCAAATTGTGTACGTCCTTCGTTCTTAAGCCAGTCTATATAACAGCTATTACGGTTTAAATTATATGGATTCCATTTTTCTCAAACCTGAAGTCATGAAATATAAAAACCATTTACTTAATACGTTAATACCATTAACCGTGAACTAGTGACCCTAACAATAAATGTCATTTTGCACGAGATTACGGCGAGCACTTAAAGTACCTACGTATCGGGATAGAAGTTTCCTACTACTAAATATTTTACTTAGTAAGCTTTGCACGACGTTAGATAAAAATACTTTGTGTGGGTCTTATTCTTGGTCATTTATTGCCACTTCGTCCCCAAAGGAGCGGATCCATTGGTAATTGAATCTCCCGTTCAAATGTAACAAATAACTTCCTGCGGCCTAAATTGTTCGTTTCGCAATGCTCTAGGTAGGAACTTGTCAAGCCTCTAACGCAGTTTATCAAGTATACCAAGTCCTCCTTCGATTTCCTCAAAATCGTGCGAATGCGAGAATGCGAACTTCTAAGAGATATTTAAATGTAAGGGTTCGTGACATTATTAATTTATTTCATTCTATTTTCGTATCACATAAAACACAAAATCGATCTGTGCGGTAAACATAGTAAGTGAAAAGATCTGGTTCCAGCTGGCTACTTGGCTGATACTTTTGCTTTTTTTTGCTAATCTACAAACTGGCTGTACTGATTTTGACGGGATTTAAACGTAAGTAACTTTACAACAACAACTACAACAAGCTACTTTTATAGTTAGAGTTCCGTTTAAAAATACGTTGAATTTTTTTTTCAATATAATATTCCTAAAAGGATTTTAGGCAAAAATCATATTTATTTTTGAAATTACTAATAATTACTATATTCACAGTGAAATTATCATTGTTATATTGTTAAATGTTAGATTTTAAAAACTTCTATGTCGACCAAAATGATTTTATGTAACTATAGCATTCTGTACTAATTACTCTGTTACGTCGCTGAAACTAGCCAACAAAACTAGCAGATCACTAATAAAAGTAATAAAAATTTTTTTTGCAGACCGTACCAAATTAATTTTTGTTTCTTATTATTTTATTTGATTTAATGTAAATCTAAATGCCATTTCTGATGATTTCTGTCTTAAGGCATTTATATTAAACATTTTTACCACCTATTATTATTTCTCAACTTTAAAAAAGATAGTTTTACTTCGTATTTGACTTTGAACCTTGTACTCAATATCTCTGGCCTGCGTCGACTTAGGGACTTCAAATTGATAAGGGATTTTTGGAACATGTCAAGGAATCCAGAGAAATCGTCAAAACGCCAGCGACGACATATTTTATATAATATTTCTCAACTTCAAAAAAAGATAGTTTTTTTCGTAACTGACTTCGATCCTGATATTCCATAGCTCGTGCCCGCGTCGACTTAGGGACTTGAAATTGACTCGGGATCACCAACACATATCGAGGAATCTATAGAAATCATCAAAAGCCCAGCGACGCCAGATTTTATGTAATGTTTCTCAACTTTAAAAAAAACTTTTAAAAAAAGATAGTTTTTCGTATTTGACTTCGACCCTAGTACTCCATAGCTCGTGCCCGCGTTGACTTAGGGACTTGAAATTTACTAGGGATCACCAACACATGTCAGAGAATCCAGAGATATCATCAAAACGCCAGCGACGCCATATTTTATGTAATATTTCTCAACTTTAAAAAAAGATAGTTTTTCGTATTTGACTTCGATCCTAGTACTCCATAGCTCGTGCCCGCGTCGACTTAGGGACTTGAAAATTACTAGAAATCACCAGCAAATATCGAGCAATCTATAGAAATCATCAAAAGCCCAGCGACGCCAGATTTTATGTAATATTTCTCAACTTTAAAAAAAGACAGTTTTTCGTAATTGACTTCGACCCTAGTACTCCATAGCTCGTGCCCGCGTCGACTTAGGGACTTGAAATTTACTAGGGCTCACCAACACATGTCAGAGAATCCAGAGAAATCATCAAAACGCCAGCGACGCCATATTTTATGTAATATTTCTCAACTTTAAAAAAAATAGTTTTTCGTATTTGACTTCGATCCTAGTACTCCATAGCTCGTGCCCGCGTCGACTTAGGGACTTGAAATTTACTAGGAATCACCAGCAAATATCGAGCAATCTATAAAAATAATCAAAAGCCCAGCGACGCCAGATTTTATATAATATTTCTCAACTTTAAAAAAAGATACTTTTTCGTATTTGACTTCGACCCTAGTACTCCATAGCTCGTGCCCGCGTCGACTTAGGGACTTGATATTAACTAGGAATCACCAGCACATATCGAGCAATCCATAGAAATCATCAAAAGCCCAGCGACGGCAGATTTTATATAATATTTCTCAACTTTAAAAAAAGATAGTTTTTCGTATTTGACTTCGATCCTAGTACTCCATAGCTCGTGCCCGCGTCGACTTAGGGACTTGAAAATTACTAGAAATCACCAGCAAATATCGAGCAATCTATAGAAATCATCAAAAGCCCAGCGACGCCAGATTTTATGTAATATTTCTCAACTTTAAAAAAAGACAGTTTTTCGTAATTGACTTCGACCCTAGTACTCCATAGCTCGTGCCCGCGTCGACTTAGGGACTTGAAATTTACTAGGGCTCACCAACACATGTCAGAGAATCCAGAGAAATCATCAAAACGCCAGCGACGCCATATTTTATGTAATATTTCTCAACTTTAAAAAAAATAGTTTTTCGTATTTGACTTCGATCCTAGTACTCCATAGCTCGTGCCCGCGTCGACTTAGGGACTTCAAATTTACTAGGGATCACCAACACATGTCAGAGAATCCAGAGAAATCATCAAAACGCCAGCGACGCCATATTTTATGTAATATTTCTCAACTTTAAAAAAAGATAGTTTTTCGTATTTGACTTCGATCCTAGTACTCCATAGCTCGTGCCCGCGTCGACTTAGGGACTTGAAATTTACTAGGAATCACCAGCAAATATCGAGCAATCTATAGAAATCATCAAAAGCCCAGCGACGCCAGATTTTATATAATATTTCTCAACTTTAAAAAAAGATAGTTTTTCGTACTTGACTTCGACCCTAGTACTCCATAGCTCGTTCCCGCGTCGACTTAGGGACTTGAAATTTACTAGGGATCACCAGCACATGTCAGAGAATCCATAGCAATCATCAAAAGTCCAGCGACGCCAGATTTTATGTAATATTTCTCAACTTTAAAAAAAGACAGTTTTTCGTAATTGACTTCGACCCTAGTACTCCATAGCTCGTGCCCGCGTCGACTTAGGGACTTGAAATTTACTAGGGATCACCAACACATGTCAGAGAATCCAGAGAAATCATCAAAACGCCAGCGACGCCATATTTTATGTAATATTTCTCAACTTTAAAAAAAGATAGTTTTTCGTATTTGACTTCGATCCTAGTACTCCATAGCTCGTGCCCGCGTCGACTTAGGGACTTGACATTAACTAGGAATCACCAGCACATATCGAGCAATCCATAGAAATCATCAAAAGCCCAGCGACGGCAGATTTTATATAATATTTCTCAACTTTAAAAAAAGATAGTTTTTCGTATTTGACTTCGATTCTGGTACTCCAAAGCTCGTGCCCGCGTCGACTTAAGGACTTGAAATTAATTAGGGATAACCAGCACATATCGAGAAATCCATAGAAATCTTCAAAACCCTAGCGACGACATATTTTATGTAATATTTCTTGACTTCAAAATAGATAGTTTTTCGTATTTGACTTCGATCCTGGTACTCCATAGCTCGTGCCCGCGTTGACTAAGGGACTTGAAATTGACTAGGGATCACCAGCACATGTCAGCGAATCCACAGAAATCATCAAAACGCCAGCGACACCATTATTTATGTAATATTTCTCAACTTTAGAAAAGATAGTTTTTCGTATTAGACTTCGATCCTGGTACTCCATAGCTCATGACCGCGTTGACTTAGGGACTTAAACTTGACTAAGGATCACCAGCACATGTCAGGAAATCCAGAGAAATCATCAAAACGCCAGCGACGCCTTTATTTATGTAATATTTCGCAACTTTAAAGAAAGATTGTTTTTCGTATTTGACTTCGATCCTGGTACTCCATAGCTCGTGCCCGCGTTGACTTAGGGACTTGAAATTGACTCGGGATCAGCAGCACATATCGAGGAATTCATAGAAATCATCAAAACCCCAGCGACGACATATTTTATGTAATATTTCTCAACTTCAAAAAAGATAGTTTTTCGTATTTGACTTCGATTCTGGTACTCCATAGCTCGTGCCCGCGTCGACTTAGGGACTTGAAATCGACTAGGGAACACCAACACATGTCATGGACTCCAGAAAAATCATCAAAACGCCAGCGACGACATAATTTATGTACTATTTCTTAACTTCAAAAAAGATTGTTTTTCGTATTTGACTTCGATTCTGGTACTCCATAGCTCGTGCCCGCGTTGACTTAGAGACTTGAAATTTACTAGGGATCACCAACACATGTCAGGGAATCCATAGAAATCATCAAAAGCCCAGCGACGCCAGATTTTATATAATATTTCTCAACTTTAAAAAAAGATAGTTTTTCGTATTTGACTTCGACCCTAGTACTCCATAGCTCGTGCCCGCGTCGACTTAGGGACTTGATATTAACTAGGAATCACCAGCACATATCGAGCAATCCATAGAAATCATCAAAAGCCCAGCGACGGCAGATTTTATATAATATTTCTCAACTTCAAAAAAAGATAGTTTTTTTCGTAACTGACTTCGATCCTGATATTCCATAGCTCGTGCCCGCGTCGACTTAGGGACTTGAAATTGACTCGGGATCACCAACACATATCGAGGCATTTATATTAAACATTTTTACCACCTATTAAGGTGGTAAAAATGTTTAATATAAATGCCTTAAGACAGAAATCATCTGAAATGGCATTTAGATTTACATTAAATCAAATAAAATAATAAGAAACAAAAATTAATTTGGTACGGTCTGCAAAAAAAATTTTTATTACTTTTATTAGTGATCTGCTAGTTTTGTTGGCTAGTTTCAGCGACGTTACTCTGTTCTCTGTTGTTCCACAACTCAAGTGCAATATACATGTGACCATGACCCCTTTTCAGTTTTATTAATCGTTTAATGACTATCATAGAATCTTTCAAAGGCTTAAGTTTATTCGTTATCTTTACAATGGGGAAAGTTTCCATGATAATCCCTTGGGGCACTTAGGAATATTAGCAATTATAATATCGGTTTCCATTCCATGACGTAGGTATACTCTATTCAGAACATACCTAGCTACCCGACTGTTTTAATATTCCTTAGAAATTTCATTCCATAATTTCTAAGCTAGCTAGGGTTTTCATTTATGAACTTGTTACATTTTGATTGGTTTAACAATCCGTTACACAGATATTATGTCAAATATGTGTACACTTGTACTTTATATTCATTTTTGTCGTTATCGTAATCTACGCCATTTAAGGATACATAATGGCAGAGGAAAGGGATAAACTTACGTATCAGACTGACAACAGCACACCGAATGGAAGGTCGTTGAGACGGCAAACAGGAGGCATAACGCCAATCCGTAGACCACAGCAGCTATAGCTTGTGGCGCGTTGACAGAGCGCGTTAGCAACTCGCATGCACCAAAAGAAGCTGGAGCGACGCATAATGCGTGCGTGCACACGTTCGCAATGTTTTCCACCTATGTAAAACAAATTCGATTAATAATAATAGGTAATACGTTAACCATCATACATAAATAAACAACCTTACACACAAGTACACAGACAATGGTAGCCCAGTGGCAACCCACTCGATTGGAAATCAAAAGCCTGGGATTTGTACCAGCTTAATCCCGGTTCTCGCACCTTTGATATTTCCATTTGCGAATTATTTGCAACATGATAAAATTATATCGTGAGGAAACTTGCATGTCTGAGAAAACTTATCAAGTTATCGAAAGACACGTCAACCGTCAATTCGCATTTGGCCAGCGTGATGAACTTTGGCCTGATCCCCTCATATTAATAGGACGTCCGTGAATTTCTTCGTAATTTATGTTGTTTACGTTTTACTTTACACACAATTAATTCAGGCAATTTGTGGAATTTCCTTCGCATTTATTCGTCCTACAAAACATTTAAAACGTTTCCTTATTAGAACTACCAGATTGCACGTTTCGGAGCATAGATATACCGTGTCTCATGCAAACACCCGTATATATTTCATATATGATATATATGTATTACATACTCGTATTATATCTCTCGAGCGGTAAAATTTAGATAGAATTTCCGATAGTATAACATCTATTTGACACCAACATAACATATTGTTCTAATTCAACAACGTTTTTATATTTTTACAAAACGGCTTGACCGATTTTTATGATATTTTTTGTTTACATTTGATAGGTCTGAGAATAGGTCGTAGGCTATTCTTTATTCTAGGTGAAGCAATAAAACCTTAGTAGTAGATAATCGATTAATCTATCAATTTTTTTTAAATATAGGTAATAAAAATTCCGTTCGAAAGTTCATTGCAAAGCCAGGATAAAATTGTCGTACTTGGCTGGCACCGACTCCAAAAACAATAAAGTAATTGAAAGGATAACTTTTACTTTTTAGTTTAGGTTTGTTTAGTTTTGAAGTCGATTTTTGTTTTTTTGTTAAAAATAATTTATTATATGAGTAAAACGCGGGTGAAACCTTAGGTTAGTCTATATATGTTCGAGTAAAAGCGAAATTCACTCATCACGAAATATCGAAAACAGCTAGACGTATAAAGATGAAATCTGGCAGAGAGGTACCTACTTCATAGTGACATAGTTATGCAGACCAGAACCAACCCAAAATCGTGGTGAAATTGAGTTAAGTACACAGATAGGTCCAGAATTGCGTGTTTTATATATGCTGAAAATATCTAAGCTATCTAACGATTTTTTGAATGCAAAAGACACTGTCAACAAAGATACCAGCCCACATTTCGTTATGAAAATCGATCATATCTCAAAACAGTCATTCTGTTGGTTGGTTCTGGTCTGCATAACTATGTCCAGTTAGTAGACTTCCGCTAAGGACGGATTTTGCCACAGGGCCGGACTAAAGAGGTCGAAGGGCTCTCGCAAGATTGTATGAAAATCCTTCATTTTCGTGCTACAACTTTAAATTCGGCAGGGAACATCTAGGGACGAACCCGAACGAAGCGAGGGCGAATCGTGTAAATTCATATTATGATTTTAAAATATAGTATTATGATTTTAAAAAATATTCTAAATAATTTAAAAATTAAACAGTTATAGTTTAGAACATTTTGAGTCCATAGATATTTTATTATTAACCACACATTAAAATAAAAATAAAAATTTATAAATAAACAATATTGATTTTTAGTTTTTAACTATATTCGTGACTTACTGTAGTTGGAACGTACGCCTTGTTGGATGAGGCTCTCTCGTTCATCCATTTTACAGACTTCAGCTTTTCCCATGGCAAATCACAATGAAAATAAATTTTACTTTGGTTGAATTTAGATTTAAATTTCATAATTATCACAGAAAATAAGCTTACAACATCGCCCATCGTACGTATTTATGTTTACGCGAGTTGAAAGCTAAATGGTCATGAGACCCACAAAGATACGTTTAATCTTATAATGATATTAGCATTCATGATCATAATTCAATTTACATTTTCTGTGAAACTTTTAGTCGAACATTTTATTTTTATAACACCCGAACGATCGCACAACACTTGACAATATGCGTCCTGTAACAGCGATTGACAAATGTCAAATACAATTTCAGTTTTGACAGTAGCCTGTAGCAAATGGAGGACAGAGAATATTGTATGTGTATCACATATATCGATGTATCGTTAAGAAATAATATCGATATTGTATTGAAAAACTAGATTATATGGTATTCACTTCTTATTCTATAAATAAGACAAAATAGTCATACTTAAAGAACCTTAACTACCGACACAATTTTAGCACCCCATCGAAGGATTTTTGAAATCAATATGGCCTGAATCGATAGGTCTACGTTCGGTCAGGATAGGTCCACTATCATTTTTGTTAGGTCGCCTGTGATTTTTTAATAAATATTTTTTTAAATTTAACTATTATTTTAAAAAATTTTAGCACCTCATTGAAACTGAAACTGATTAATCTTTATATTTCTACATTTTTTATCGTTAGGACAGTTTTGGTCTCTATACGTTTTGCTTTTATATTATCCATTTAGTTTTTTTATTAACAATTATAAATAATTGACATTGACAATGTCTTAAGTCATTTGACATCTCATTTATAATACCTTTTGAGCATTAGCTTCTTGTATTTTGGCTATACATTTTTATGTCATATTTAATATGTATTGTATAGTCTATATATAGTTATTTAATATTATTATTATTTTTGATTTGTTTTTAATTTATTGTTGTTAAACGAATATAAACAAAGTAGAAAGTATGAAGGCATAAAAAATAATGATACACATAAATAAAGAAAACACAAAAATCAACAACAATAAATTAAAAACAAATCAAAAATAATAATAATTTTAAATAACTATATATAGACTATACAATACATATTAAATATGACATAAAAATGTATAGCCAAAATACAAGAAGCTAATGCTCAAAAGGTAACATAAATGAGATGTCAAATGACTTATGACATTGTCAATGTCAATTATTTATAATTGTTAATAAAAAAACTAAATGGATAATATAAAAGCAAAACGTATAGAGACCAAAACTGTCCTAACGATAAAGAATGTAGAAATATAAAGATTAATCAGTTTCAGTTTCAATGGGGTGCTAAAATTTTTTAAAATAATAGTTAAATTTAAAAAAATATTTATTAAAAAATCACAGGCGACCTAACAAAAATGATAGTGGACCTATCCTGACCGAACGTAGACCTATCGATTCAGGCCATATTGATTTCAAAAATCCTTCGATGGGGTGCTAAAATTGTGTCGGTACCTTAACTACAGTTCGGCCGCTGAAAGAATGCGTTTCTGACACCTGTCAATTCATCATGACTAGTGATGTACAATAATTTAGTAACGTTATTTATTGCATTCATTATGCATATTTATTCAATTTAATTTATATGTTGTTATTTTTATAGGAATTATATTTCATTAATATTCACAATGTATACAATATACAATGTACACAATGTAAAAATACATTTTTAATGAATCAATTACTAGAATTGAATCGTAATTTCTGATTGTAACGAAGGGAAAAAAAATAAAAATGCTTGATTTATTGGAAAATGTAATGTTACGTTCTACGGGTAAGGATAATCGTTGCACTTGCACTAAGGATGTTTTATTTCACTATGAATACACGCACAGTCTGTACACAACACTAGTCTTTGAACACTGTATTTCTCTGCTCAATACTTCTTCACTAATACTTTACCCAACTCTTCACTTTTCCACTATTTTGTATCGCTTTTTATCTTTACTCAACTTCGAATGTCAACTGAACTCTCGACACACTGCCGGCCTTTTTATATGTGTAAATATTAGAACATTCTAGTATCGAAAATTCAAAATGTTTCTAGTAATTTCGAATCCTTTCTCGACAAAGCTTTGTCTCTCTCTGACACATTAGAATTTGTAATAGACGGAATGTACCTAAGTACATTAAATATTATATTATTTATATCATACCGAAAGATTATATTAAGATTACAAAAATATTCGAATACAATTGCCTCGTTATTTTGTCACATCACTACAAAAACAAACAGTTGACATAACCTTGAAACAGCGTCGTTTGACGTGGTTTGACTTTTAAAAGCTATTTTTTTTATATTTGTTAATTAAGTAATTGTAATAATTTTAGCCCAAAATTAATACATTTATTGTAAGTCGGCATAATTATTCGAATTATTACTTAAGTACTTAGTATTAGTACTTATCACTCGTTAATAAGGTAAATAAAAGATATTTAAAAATTTGCCGTAAATTGTACGCCAGTTCCAAGTTACATCGCCCAGTCGATCACGATCTGTCAGAAACGCATTCTCTGAGCGGCCAGACAATATACATATTATATTACATCATTTAAAAATTAGTATTAGAACCGACTTCAAAAAAAAAGTAGCACTGACTTCAAAATTAACGAATTTCTTAAAAGTATTATTTTCTACTTTTTAGTTTAGATTTGTTTAGTTTTGAAGTCGGTTTTTGTTTTTTGTTAAAAATAATTTATTTTCAATTTTTTTGCGGAAAGTAGATACTTATTTAATATAATAAAAAGAATTTTCCAAATCGGTCCAGCCATCGTCGAGTAATCGGGGAACATACATAAAAAAAACAAAGTCCCCGACGAATTGAGTACCTCCTCCTTTTTTTGAAGTCGGTTAAAAATACATTGTGAGATAAGTACTTATGTACATTTTCATCATCTATTAATTAAATGGTATGAAATACGAAATAAATTCGAGTAATGTGATGAGGGTTTAGTATGCTAACATTACGTGGGATAAAAAAGAGACAGAATAATATTCTATCGTAGTTGCACAGCACCCCAGTCTATCGTCACGCCACGGCCGTAAATGGAAACTAATGTTACGATAAGCCCACATACCCTCACAACTGTTGATGGATGCTAGACCTTCTTTCTAGACCGTGGTGCTCCGTGCTAGCCATCCATACTCCAATTTTTTCAGTTGCCCGCTACGTTTACTCGCCTCGAATCCTTTGACTCGCGCCTGAAAACCGACACAAAGAGGAGCGTTAGCGAGGCGAGGCGTGGGAGGAGGGGACACGAGCTCACTCGCGTTCTCTCGTGGAGTCTGGATGGGGTTGAGTTGTTATAGGCGGGCCAATTCACAATTATTGTCGATTATCGATAGTGTTGTGGACGAGATTTGAATGTCCACCACATAAAACCATGCGAATTTTGGTTTAGTCATACCTACTTATATTTTATAAAGTTTTTAGGTATATTAGATACCTAATTTACACTTTAGCTTATTATGACTAAGAATGTAGTTTTTTTAAAGCTACCTCTTGTACCTATGTCAAGGATCCTTGCACCCCTATCATCTGCTTTGTCAAGGACAACAAATCAAATCAAATCAAATCAAAATATTCTTTATTCAAATAGACTTTGAACAACAATGGAATGCAGACCAGGTTTTAAAAACAAACAATTGAATATTTTTTTATGAATTTAAATTTTATTTCTCAAATTACTTTTAAAGTAATGTAATACAGATTACTAAAATGTAATATCTTAAAATGATATTGCAATAATCCCTTACATTAGTTTTTTATAACATAATTTGATATATTATTTAATGTTTTAAATGTGAAAAATCTAAATAATCAAAAGTAAAGATTAAAATTATTATTTTTTAATAATTTATCTATTTGAGGTATATAATACATTATGCATGTAGTATACACTACTATAACACAATCACTGTCTCAGGAACCCACTGTATACATAAGAGACAAGCCCACTCTCCCCAATGTTTGCTATACCACTAATATTTGCTGTACCATGAGCATGAGAGAGTGTAAACATCTATTACTATATTAACTATATTTAAAATTACAATGCATAACTTTTAATTTAGATTTTTTTTTTGCTTACAAATAGCTTTCAAATTATTGCAAAGCTTTATTAGATTTTCTTAGCGCTTGAGCTGGAACAAGTATCTGAGACATCTCTATTATATATACATTCATTATGCTTGAATAATAGTATTACTGGTAAAATAATTATTTACTTAGAAGTAGCTTTCAAATATTTGTAGTAGTCTTTTAATTTCTACTATTCTTGCAGCTTGAGCTTGAACTGGAACCATTGCCTGGGATACTTCTTCTCCCTTGGCAAGAATTGTATACATACTTTTTATATTATTATCCATTGCATCACAGGTTTTACCTACTGCATCTCTATATACTTCCATGTTTTCTGCAGTGAGGGAAGAATTTGAATGTAAGATGCTTGATAAATTTTCTATTAGGTTATCAACAGATTGTGCTATCTTTTGAGCTTCATATTCTAGATCATTTAATACTGTTATATCTATTTGACCAATTTGAGGTGCTAATATTTGCCTGTATAATTTGCCAGAGGGTGTACTTGATCTTGAAGCACTAGAACTTCCAAAAATTGGTGTTTCTCCTCTTTTGGCTATTGGGCTTGATAGTTTAATTTTAAATTCTAAGTCATCAGCTACATAATGTGTCATATCTCCTTCGTAGCGGACATGACCATCAATATCCAAAGGGATTTTTTCTTGTTTACGGTTCTCTGAGGGGAGGTCGTAAGGTCTAGATGGTCCAGGATCTTTGTGTTGTTCCTCATTACTATTTCCATTATCGGAATGAAAAGATATCTCACTATACGAGGCTGTCATTCTAGATGATATTTCCTGATCTATGTCTACTTCTGCATCTTTGTTTGCCTTATCTTCAACTAATGTTATGTTGTTATCATAAGATGAAACTGAATCCTTATTATCAGTCATTGTTTTTTCGTAATCAAATGTTTTGATTACTTTTAGCGTTTTTACAACATACTGATGCACTAAAATAACTGTTTATCGTTATTTTACTTACACACCTACTTTCTCAATAAATGTTTTGGAATTTTCTTTATTGTAATCAGTTTTTATTTTATAACTATACTCTGCTTGTGATTCATGACAACTAACAAATAACAATTCAATTCAATTCAATTCTTTTTACATGCAATTCCAGTTCAAACTGTGTGTCTGTCCAGTCACTAGTCAGTATATCATCTATACTCTTTGGTCCAGTGTCCAGCAGTGACGACAAGCAATATTAATTTATAATTATTATACCTACTCTATGAGTGACGACTGGAGTCTGGATCTCTAAAGCTGTCACTGTGACACTGCTTGCGTTCGGAAACTTGATAGCCCAAGATTTTTTTTTACTTGATATTTTTTCTTATTGGAAAAAATAATTTTGAACAATGATTTAGCACACTATTTAAATATGGTAAGGTAGTAACTCGTAGCACTGATTCTGAAGATATATTATAGTAGAGAAGACCAAGATGCTAAATTTGAATTTACTTAAGCGTCGCGGAAATCTATTATATTATGTAGATTAGATAATTGGAAGAATAAAATGGTCTTATAATGTTTTCACTTTCAGCGGTGGGGAAAGTGTCTATAGACTTTCAAAATTGTAAAAAAAACAATGACATGGAAATACATGCGTGCCAGATATTGATATTTTTCATGCTCAAACATGTCTCTGATATGAAATGTAATATATTTTAATCTGCCGATGGGGGTGGCCATGCGGGAGGGGTAAAAAAATATAAAAAAATAAATTTATTCGAGACAGCTTTTTAGAGGGAGTGACTTTTGGAAGTGACGCAAGCTCACAACGAATTGCTAAAAATGTAAAAAAAACCGAAACCTTGATATACTCGAGCGCGCCAGATTAGGCATACCGAAGGTTCATCAGGATTTCTCAGGCATATCGACAAATGTCTGACGAATATTTTGAGAAGTATATGTAATCTGAATTTAACCTATAAAACTTTTTTTAAAATATAAAATTATCACTCATATTTATCAAAATAACAATAAATATAACTCGACAAATTTCATTTACTAAAGCAACTTTTTATTAAAACAAGCCGGAACTCGGCTAGAATGCGAAATCGTCAGATTATATATTTTTGTTATTCTGGTATCATTACCTTTGCAATAAAAAAAATCAACCGCGCTCGAGTAAGTCAAGACCACTGATCTCTATAATACCACTGGACTGGCTGTTGCCAACGTGCTCTTGTGGCTGCTTGAAATTCGCCATTTTGGCGCTGTCCGCCGCTGTCGGACGTAGCGAGAGTTTGTGGTACTAAAACTAATGATGTTGATATAAAAATTTTTATTTTTTTATTTTTATTAATCAATAACCGTACCATCATAATTACTACTTATGTTATATTAACAACGAAAATGCAAAATTACTTTACAGTAAACAAACACTTCTCGCTGTCATTTGCAATATACGTCAAAATTAGTTCTCGGGACTCTCGCTAGTGGCGCTTCAAATGGACACAAAAAAATTGCTGTCAAACGCTTGGAACAGCCAGTCCAGTGGTATTATAGAGGTCAGTGCCCTTAGATAACACTTAAATCGTCAGATTTGCAAATTTGATACTTTTTAGTCAGTAATCCTTTATCTGACGCGCTCGAGTATTTCAGATGATCGATTTTATTATACTAATCTCACGGGTTCGCCTGAGCACACCCTCCTATATTAAAGGTTCATACTGGTTGGTGGTATTTATCAATACGTAAGGTATCCTAGTTCCTACCTTATATTAATCCGCCGCGCGCGAGTGTATACCAAAATCCCTTCTTGTGCTCCACTACCATTATACGACACACCAAAACTCACTTATTTATTTATTTAGCATACTTGTTTTGAATCAAAATTTAAAAATGTGTGAAGAAGAAGTGAAAATTAAAATTTCATACATGAAAATTTCTAAAATGTAGACATTTCAATATGTAGACTTCTTTTGTTTTATTATAAATAAATATTTCGGGACACTTTTACACTCAGCACTATTTAGTTCCGCTACAAAGCACCCATGGCTGGACTACAAACATTCATGCTCAACAAATAATTGCCCCCAGCGGGACTGGAAGGCGCGACCGCTGATGTAGGGTCACAATAAACTGAGTCAAACGAATCGTCAAAATATATTATTGTTACATTCAACATTTTTACTGTAACTAATAACATTTTATTATTCATATTGAAATTTGTATTTTTTAAAATGTGCTTAAGACTAAAATGTTTGTTTGAACGCGATAGAATTGATTTTTTATTATTTATATTATATATGTCACAGTAAAATTGTAAAAAAGCTATGAAAAATAATGCGTTAAAGTGTAAGTAGTATGTTACGGTTTACAATATTTCGATAGCTTACAATCTCGCGAGATTATAAACTGTGAAAATGAACCTAACGGTATTTATAATTTTACGGTGACATATTATACACAATATTGTGTTTTAACAAATAGTTTAAAACTTTATTTTTTTTTATAATAATTATATTGTAAGTTGATTTGTTGAAAATTATATTATTTCTAAAATTAGAATTTTAAGTAGAAATTTAATAAAATTTGTCAAGGACTCTGTCAAATTTGCGGGAATATTTGACACTTGTCAATAATAACATCACAAGCGTGAAATCGTAAAAGACTAAAAGTATAATCTATGCCTGGTGTAGTCGAATCGAAATATTTTTGAGTTGATGGGTAAAATATAGTAAGTGTTTTACGAAAATTGTATATTTGGTGAGGTAAGAGACGTATAATTGTTAATTTAATCACCGAATTTTGTATAACTTGATTCATTGTAAGCGTAGGAACAGTGCGAACATCCGTTTAACATGGCGCTCTCTAACGACATGTGCGGTAGATAACGCTTGTCCTTTGTCGTGTTATATTCTATTTCAAGCACCAAGTGTGGCTAATATTTTGTTTTTCAATTCTATATAAAGTTTTCAAGTTGTTACATAATCATTTTATGAGTTTGAATGTAATATTACGACATAACTTGCGGGCATTGCGATGGTGAAAACCCGACGTAGTAACGGAGAGAATGGGGAGGTTGATGAAGGAAATTATTCAATAAACGACGTTGGAAGTGTCTCTGATGAGAAGGTGATACATTCTGAATGATATTTACGTATCTTCTTTTATGGCAATGCACCTTAGGGGGTTGCTTTAGAAGTCGGCCACACGATTTTGGTGTTTTGGGGGGGTGGGGGGTGAAGGGGGGGTTGTTAGCTACCCGATGGTACCACTCCCGCGGCGCGGAGATCCTTATTTTTTTTTTAAGAATTTTTTTAATATCGTGTTTTTGTATGCGTAAAACGGAACATTTTTCCAAGTAAAAATGGTTTGGTAAGTAAAATGGAACGTAATTATAAGTGAAAAACATTATAAATTTGAAAATAAATAACACACAAAATAAATTTCTACTCAATACAAATAAAATTCAAATTAGAATTAAAAATATTAAAGTCGGTTATTTTTGTGGTCATGTTCTAACCTAACCTAACCAATCTGACCTAGTGTTTAGCAGAAAGTCAGTTATTTTTGTGGTCATGTTCTAACCTAACCTAACCAATCTGACCTAGTGTTTAGCTGAAAGTCGGTTATTTTTGTGGTCATGTTCTAACCTAACCTAACCAATCTGACCTAGTGTTTAGCTGAAAGTCGGTTATTTTTGTGGTCATGTTCTAACCTAACCTAACCAATCTGACCTAGTGTTTAGCTGAAAGTCGGTTATTTTTGTGGTCATGTTCTAACCTAACCTAACCAATCTGACCTAGTGTTTAGCTGAAAGTCGGTTATTTTTGTGGTCATGTTCTAACCTAACCTATCTGACCTAGTGTTTAGCTGAAAGTCGGGTATGTTTGTGGTCATGTTCTAACCTAACCTAACCAATCTGACCTAGTGTTTAGCTGAAAGTCGGTTATGTTTGTGGTCATGTTCTAACCTAACCTAACCAATCTGGCCTAGTAATGCTTATGGTACTCGACTAACTAATTCTAATTTGAATTTTATTTGTATTGAGTAGAAATTTATTTTGTGTGTTATTTATTTTCAAATTTATAATGTTTTTCACTTATAATTACGTTCCATTTTACTTACCAAACCATTTTTACTTGGAAAAACGTTCCGTTATACGCATACAAAAACACGAAATTAAAAAATTCATAAAAAAAAAATAAGGATCTCCGCGCCGCGGGAGTGGTACCATCGGGTAGCTAACAACCCCCCCTTACCCCCCCACCCCCCCAAAACACCAAAATCGTGTGGCCGACTTCTAAAGCCAACCCCACCTTAGCTTGAGCCTGAATGATAGTTTATGTTTATAATAAATACCTGTCCTCATTTTCCTCTCTAGGTACTTCTAAGAGTGCATGTAATTGCATGCGCTTTAATAACTATTATTCTTAGTACAAGACTATAATTTGCCATGAGTCATGCATCTCTTCTTTAATTAAAGATCTTAGGCATGGTCCATTGTATTAAGAGCTAACTTTTGCAATTTTGTATAAGTAATTTGAATTTGATATGATGATCAACTGATTAGCATGCCTTATATATTTGCTTTGATGAAATTCTATTAAAATTCAGTTAAGCTTGTAAGAATATAAGTTGCATAATTTGTTAGAGCAATTGAAATACTAAATACTTACTGTTTGATATAGCAATTATAGAGTAATTGATGGGATAGTATAAGTTTTATTGAATATATAAAAAGATGTAAGAGTTAATAGAGAATTATAATATAATTTGCCATATCACAAGCTTTATTTTATATGATCTGAGAAAAAGTGTTTTTATAGGCATCAAATTGGTCTCAACGAGAATTAAGGAGTAGCCAATACAAGGTTGCAAGAAAAATACAACGGTGGCCAACTAGATGTAAGTCACAAATATTATTCATGAACCTAATTGATATTAACAGACAATGTTTGAATATGTTAAACATGTTTGCTACAAAAAATAGAGGTACATATATTTTACACATATTGTCTTGAAGTGAGATTTTGTTCCACCTTCGTACATTTATGGTTGTTGTTAAATATTAAACAATGGCTCGTTGTATTGCCTTTATCTTATAAATAAAGCCAGTCTGCAAATTTATGAAATGTGTGTGATTTATTTATCTATAATTAAATTCTAGAATGGCTGAAATTATTTTAAAACAACTTTTACTCCAAAATATAGAGTTCTGGTAAATATAGCAACTTTTAGTGTTGTAGCTTTTAAGTCAAGACAAAGGCAAAATATAAATATTTCATAAATTTGAAGTATGTTATCCCAAATATATATGTTCATGTTAATTGTCTTAATTTGACATTGATTCCTGTTTATTTTTAAAATTAGACAGCCGCAGTAGACTTCGTGCAATCAAAATGCCTCGGTCAATGATGTTTCCAGAAAGTGATACGGAACCAGAAAAATATTCAAGAAGGTACTTAATTATATATAATTATGCGCATTAGTATATCATGTATGTGTGCATTGAAGTTTTACAGATTTTTTCTTATTAGTAGAAGTAATTCACACCTACTCTAAGTAAGTATTTAATAAAAAAAATTAGGTGTGTTTGTTGTGTTGTTTGTTTTTAAATAGGATCCCTATTTTGCTTATTCCATCTGCTTATTTGATTCACTCAAAGCTCAAGCAAACTTTGCCTTTTTATATTTTTAAGTTCTATCTCTCCAACTGACTTATGATTCTCATTTACATCCAGGATAACTAAATAGTCTAATATTTAATAATATATTACCTAAGAAAAAATAGGCAAGATATCAGAATAGGAAGTAAACATCATTTCAATTTTAGATCTCGCCAAGTCCGAGTGTTCTTTGCTGACGATAATGACACAAAAAATAGAAGCATGAAAATAAGGCGTAATCGTGGGCCTAGGAAGAATTATATGGAAGACAGTGAAGATAAACCAATACAGCAAAGTAAGTATCACGACAGAATCTGATAGAATATGCTGCTGGGAATATTACGTATTACACTTTTCTATAAATTATTTACATTTATAACTGCATAATATTCATATAAAATAATATATTAGTAATATTACATTGTATCAGTTTAATTATAAATCATATTGTGATTTATTATCGATAGAAATTGTTCCGAAATTATTTATCGATAATATTATTATGTTGGAATTATTTTTTAAATATAATAAAAACAGCATTATGAACACAAATATTTGACATTATAAATAAAACTATCTTCTCGGGTGTTTTCGCGGATTTATTTTGATTTTTGTTTTGACTAAAATTTAGTAAAATTGCACTTTTGTTTTTAATATAGTAGGTACCTAATGAATATAGACATTATACAAACATCTGACTTAACTTTTCCTTAGCTTTTCGTAAATGGGCGAAACATACAAACTTCTTTTATGTTTCGTCACATTATAATAACGACTTCTAGTCCAAGAACTAAAACTTTATGTTTTATATCTAATATGCTATCCGATTTAATCAGATCAAATCAAAATAAATTTTTCAAATAAACTTACGTACTTTTGAGTCGTCACTTTTACATTATTATATAGAATTTAAATTAAATGTCAGTCTGTGAGTAAGCTACCACCGACTCGGAATGCTCTTCTGCTGAGAAGAGCCGGCGAGAAACTCAACAGTTGCTCTTTTCAAAAAATATTTGATTACAATATTTATTGTGTTACAATATTTATCTGTTTATCCTACGTGAGAATCCCATACATGTACATCTTCTAAGTATTCCGTGATTGTCACACCTTATTCAATAATGTATTTTTAATTTTAGATTTGAATTGTTTTAAAAGGCAAGCTGAATATGGACTGTGAAATTTTATTATATGCGTACGCCTTGCCCCATTAACGATCTATTTACTTTTTGAAGGCGAATACTGGGTGTTATAAGTTTATCATTATTTCTAGTATTTAAGTATAATACGTACATAATATACATTTAATTCTTAAATATTGTTTATAAATAATACTAGCAACCCGTTTGATAACATTTTCATATAGCGTTTAGTTATTTAGTTTGTGCATAGAAACTTTTTAATAAATCACGCGGATTTCTCGTCGTAATGGACAATGTTTACCATCTAGTAGTATCTCGTACTTGTACTCGTACTTGTGAAATGTCATTACATAGGTTATATTGTCTTAAATTGTCTTCGTGGTATTTAAAAGTTACTAAAGAAGACATCTATTGTTAATAATTAATAATACTGGCAACTCACCCTCGCTTCACTCGGGTTCGCCCATAGGTGCTCACTGCCAAATTTAAAGTTTGTAGCACAAAAAATGAAGGACTTTCGTACAAACTTGCGGCAGCCCTTAGAACTCCATAATACGGCCCTGTCGCATAATCCGTTCATAGCGGACGTCTACTAAATATGAACTACTGATTTTATTACTAACTAGCTGTGCCCGCGACTTCGTTCGCGTGGATGTCGGAACTTAACAATGTATTTTTTAGTGCGAAGCGCTGTTGAAGGATACCGATACAAATCATATTTTTTATTTATGCTAGTGCTTCTTTATAAACAACATTAGCTGTGGAACCATCAATTCAAATCATTATCAATCAAAATAACTTTTCCATCTTCTTGTACGGGGTATGTGCCATCGCCTATTTATAACATGTAGATGAGTGAAACCAAATTCACATAACCCTAATTTTACTTCTGGAATTTCTCTACTTCTTCACTTTAAACTCAAAAATCTTTTGATAGACTGAACCGATTGCAATGAAACAAAAACTAAATGTTACTTCAAGTTACGTTCAATCGTTGTGTATAAAAGTTATCTACATTGCTTTCGTACATTTTACGTGATGCCCGGATAAATAAACAGACAAACCGACAAACAGATAAAAATTCTAAAAATGCTGGAAATGGGTTCTATTGGGTGTCCTTTAACACCCTGGCTCTTTTTTTGTAATTTTTTTTTGATGTACAGAAACGACTTTTCTACAGTTTTATTATATGTATAGATTACTGATTTCGTGATGAGTGAGTGACCTTTCACTTTTATAGATTAAGATTATAATAGGTCAGGTCAGGAATTTCAATATTCTTGAAAAAGTCGATAAAACAGTGTTTGTTTCGTATATTTCATGTTATTTTCTAAATTAAAACCAAATACGATTTTTATTTCATTGTTAAAAAATATAGTAGACTCTTAAAACTCTAGACTAAAAGAAAAGCAATATAATGAAAGATATTTCAGATGTAAGACGCAGTTGTCGCAAGCGTAAGCTCCTTCATCACAATTTCAATGAGAGTTGGATAACAAATGAACTGAAAGTGAAAGGATATCCAGATTTGTATGTGTTTCCTGGCACAAGTTCTTCCGACGAATTTTCATCTGGAGATGAGGCCAGAGAAACTAAAAAATTGGTAAGCAATTTTTTACCACTCTCCTGTAGTAGACTAAAATATAATTAAAAATATATAACACTAGCATTTCCCGCGGTTCCGCCCGCGTTTTAAAGACCGGAAACTAAATTCTTAAATTTCATATACCGTGTGATGTTTTACAGCCGGTTTTTAATGGTTACTTCTTGTCGTTGATCTCTTCGAAATAGGATATTTTCCAGCAGTAAAAGTATCCTGTATCCTAAACCGAATAACCAGCTATCATCATACCAAATTTCATCAAAATCCATCCAGTGGTTTCCTCGTGATGCGGTCACAGACAGACAGGCAGACAGACAAAAACTCAAACTATAGATTTGGCCTCTGTATTCATAATAAATAATAATGACTATTTCCAAAAAGTATTCAATGTACACAATCGACTACTAGAATTTTATTATATGTATCGATATAGATGTATAGATGTAGCGTACTTCTGGGCCACCCTAGTTCTGCTCAGAGGGCCTAGACAATGTAACAATCGATTAGCGAAAGCGATAGTAGAAAAGTCCAAAATGTATGGGTTTGACATATGACTTAGATATGTCACGTGATCTATTATTAACGAGTAGATGATGGTAGACAATATACATTCATTTCAATTATTAACGATTTAAAGTTCAAGATGCATATGCTGCGTTTAAGCGATGACGATTGTAGAAATCGAATCGCTTTAAGTTTATAACGAATGCCGGTTGTCTATAGGCTCAGGTTTATCTCTTGATACGTTATAAAGCTTGGTATAGATTTGTCAGAGATGACATGTTTCCCAGCAGTAAAAACTATTATTTATGTTGACCTGGATAATCGGCTATCATCATACAAAGTTGTATCGAAATATGTAAAGTGGTTTTGTCGTGTGCGCATTAGATTATTATTAGACGCGAATTCTAAATCTTCATTTAGTCTCTGTATCAATAATAATAACTATAGTTGGTATTTTTTTTATATAAATCTTTTTTTTATTTCATAATATGTATTTAGTAAAAGGCTGTTATTTCTACATTACCAAAAACTTTGTAATTTTATTTACTTGTATTAATGTAAAATTAATACATCTAGATAATGCGAGTTCGACTCCCACTTGACTAATTTTGTTTGTTTGTAAATAGACCCGCAGCCACGCCCCCACAAACACAGATGAAGATACACAGCTGTCACGTCAAAGGCGAACTTCGGCACGGGTCATGAACAAAAAGGTTATAGATTTTTTAAATTAAGTATTATAAAATTTTAACATCTATTGACTTTCACTATTTACATTTGTATCACTTTTCTTCATTTATTGATTACCTAAATAATAAATTCATACAGGAATATTTGATATTTACCCGATTGCGCCAGAAGGAGGGTTATGTTTTTCGAGAGTATGTATGTATAATTGTTTGGCACGCTCGGCGGTCTGAACGGCTCAACAGATTTAAGCTTAAGAGGTGTCGTTAGATTCTTATTAATTGTGAAAGTGACACCGAATATAATTTTTTAAATAAGAACACAGCAAATTTTATGTTTTTTTTTTTCATTTCCAAACTACACAGAATACAGTCGGGTTTTTAGTTCTTTAATTACACTGACTTGTTTAAATAAAACTATCAAGTAACAACCATATTATCTGAGTTTAAATGAACTGAAAATCTCTAAGTATAATACTTGAATCGTTAAATTTTCTAGTTTTGCGTAAGAATTGCGTATATGGATTAATTTTAAAAATAACTTATTTCAGTATTAAACGGTAATATTCCCCAGGATGCATCAGAATCAGATTCAGATGATGAAAATAATCAGACTGTGATAGAGAAGAAACCCGCACCTGAACCCGCGAAGAAAGTAAAAGAGGAAAATGATCAAATGGAAACAGAAGCACAGACAAAAGAAGAGCAGAATAATGAAGAGAAGGATGAAGAACAAGACAGCACAAGGTATGTCTTGGTTTGTTGTTCTTCCCGACTACACCAGAAGGAGGGTTATGTTTTGCGATGTGTATATATGTATGTACGTATGTATGACTATATATTAGTGTATTCATTTATTTCATAAATTGGAAATGAGCTGTAAGAGCTTTTAAAGAGGAAGGATCCCTCTACAACTTCCGCCCATGGTTAAATGAATATCATGAAATGTCGCTATGCTATAGATAATTTAAGCAAAAAAAATATTTTTACTAGTTAATTGTATGGGAAAACTTTAAATTCATTCAGCGAGTAAGTACTTTAAATTGAAATTAAGAGCTATCCTTTGGTGGCATTTTTTTTTCTATGTTTAGAACAATATTTCCTCAATGGAGTGAGTAAAAAAAAATAGTCGTCCCAAATGAAGCACCTTAATGCATGCACGGTCGCATACTGTGACGTCCTGGGTTCGAGTCCCGGGTCGGGCCAAGTTTAGTTATTGAGTCTTTCTGCTTCGTAAGCCTCAGTAACAGCCCGGAGTTCGGAAGTTGGGGGTGTGTGTACCCCCGTGCCTCGGAGAGCACGTAAAGCTGTGTTTCCTGCGCCTTAGCTCTCACTGGTAGTGTCTCGCGTCGTCCCACCGGAATATGAGAGTGATAAGGAACAGAGAGTGCACTTGTGCGCGTACACTCGTGCACTATAATATCTCCCGCGCCGCCGCCGTGGTCGGAATCGGTCAGGAGGACATCACGTATGTATGTAGTGTGTGTGTGTAGCTCGAAGGAGGCATTTGCACATGTATATTTAATATTGTATAGTATGTATGGTATGGTATGGTAAGCACGGGCCGGTTTCCGCAACTCGACGACTTAGCGCCTATTTTGCGTGTGCGGGAATTTATTGTTCACTCCTGCCACCCAAGCTCCTCCAGAAATTTAAGAAGTTTTTTAGGCTTCTTGAATAACTCCGGAAGTGCCCTCGGGGTGCCAAGATGTTGTGCCCGGTAAGCCGCTACACCTGGACAGTTTAAGAGTACATGTGTAGCCGTTTCTTCTGTCCCCATGCAAGCTCTGCACAGGGGGCTGTCTGTGATACCTATGTTAAAAAGGTGCTTGTTATATGGCCCGTGTCTGGTCAGAGCCGCAGTTATTTGTCTAAGGTGGCGTCTGTCCATGTTTAATAGATTGTTTGCCAATTTGGCGTCAATAGTTGGAAGTGCCCCTTTGGCCTGTCTACACTCCTCTAGTTCGGACCATAGAGTGGCATGTTTACTTTTCATGCGTTGCCGAATTTGGCCTTTGAGCCAGCAAGATGGTAATGGTATAATTGGTTCAGCCCCAATGTTGTATAGTATTAACTATGTAGTATGTGATCTGTAGTATAATTTAATATAGACATGTGTATCATTTATTGGTTGTTGTAGTAATCAAGTTCCCGCTCGATCAACGAGACGGAGAGGGAAAAAAATTAAGAAGAAAGTTGACAGTCATCAAGATACCGGTGAGTCTAGAACATATTCTTTTACATATTTCTTTAGTGTTTTACTTGCTCATAAAGATAATAATTGTTATTTGTTAATGTTTGAAAAGTTATATATATTTTCAATTAAAATAAGGTGTGGGGAAGTGTACGTTTTACATTTTTAAATTAAGTATGTAAATACGGAGCTTTATATGTGTCAGAATAAAAATGGTGTAAGGTTAGTAGTTTCTACATTCGATATAAATATAAGGTATAATGATACATAACAATAATATATTATAGGAATATTTGTTAATAAGGAGAGGAATTATTATTTTAACATATACATTATACGCCCAATCTATATTCCTTCACATGTAAGAACTGCGATCCAAATTGGTTAGGAGGGCTCTATTGTTGGTACTTGACTTGTATAAGTAGCATCTAGTATATGGGTAATGTCGGTGAGAAGGGATGTACTCTTGCTTGATTTTGTTGTCTTTAGCCAATTTCACTGAGACTAGGAAGATATGTATGTACTCTCAATAGCTCTCTAATATGGTGGGATTATAATGCCATACGTAATCATACGCACACGGGTCATACATCGCTAACTTCCCAATTCTGAGTTTTTACTAAGAATCTTAACAGAAAGAATCAATAATTGAATGGTCCAACTCGGGGCTCGAATCCGCAATCCCATCCTCCGGATTACAGGCGTAATACTAGGCACAAGGTAACACGTGACGTGTTACAGCGTCGTCGTCGTCGTCGGAGTCGAGCAGCTCGCTGCGGCGGCCGCGGCGCTCGGGCCGCACGCGCGCCGCGCAGCCCGCCTTCGTGCAGCTCGCGCCGCGCGAGACGCGGCCGAGAGGTAACGGCACATTGTAGTGCATTCTGGTTGGCTACTGTTTTATTATTCAATGTTTTGAAGTGAAACTTCTTATGCGACTTCCAACAAGGTTGCGTTAAACGTTTAACGTAACCTTGGGGTTTTAAGTCTCGGAAATCTAAAGCTTTAGATTAGTATAAACGAATACCAGTACAAGTACCAGGCACTCAGCGACGGGGAAGAGTTAGTGCCACCGCAAGTCGGTGATTTTTAATGTGACGTTTTGTGTAGCAAAAGTATTACAATATACAGCCTAACTTATGGCGTGGCTACTTATGCTGGTAATCGTGAGGAATTGTTTTCGAAGTGAAATTATAATGTCATTAGTATTTATACCGTGTGTAAACAGTGAGTTAAATTTATAAACAAAGAAGTTTCACTTCTGACATGTGTACTTTGTACGCACGCACTTTTTTATGTGTGCGTGTGTGTGTGTGCGTGCGTGCGTGCGTGTGCGTGTGTGTGTGTGTGTGTGTGTGTGTGTGTGTGTGTGTGTGTGTGTGTGTGTGTGGTGTGTGTGTGTGTGTGTGTGTGTGTGTACGTACATGTGTATACGTGCTTGAGTATGTCTAATATTGTATTTTATTCCGTTAACAATGTGCATAATGTGACAGATGATAATAAGTTTAATTAAAATATGAAAATAAATGGGCATGGAGCTACTTTATCGACTTGCACTAGTAGGGGTAGCTAGTTTTAGAGGATTTGGGTGGTGGTTTATATTTTTTAATGTAGTAAATAACAGCACCTGGATATTGAAGTGTACACTATTTTCATAATAAGTATTCTTACGTTTAAAATACAGATACGGTTCTGTATAAAAATGAAAACATTAAAATAGAAATCTGTTCAATGCATTTAAGGTATTTTGAATTAAACATTAAATAACACCAATACTTTAAGACAATTAATTTAATTTCCATACAATTATTTTTTTGAAAGATAACTTCAGTTATCTGCCAATGAAAGTTCCGTTAAAATCTGTCCAATCGCTTAAGAGATTATAGGAACAAACAGTTTATAAAATTTTAAAAATATCAAAGCCTATGAAACGTATACATAGTTGGACGTGACAGCACAAGCTGCCATACACTAATGTCCCAAGCGAGTGTATGGCAGCTTGGGCTGGCTGTCACGTCCGTTGGCCGACTATATGTTTCATTGGCTGTGTAAATACCATATATTATTTTGTAAAACACATACATTTAGTAAAAATCTGTTATGTTGATGTTACAAACTAACATTTTAATTTTATTTATCTGTTCAATTGTATAGAAGAGCTATTTTTGAATAGATTGCATTGTTGTTTTAGGTAAAGCATTTACACTTAGAAAGAAACCATACAGTTTGAGAGAAAGAAAACCAAAGTTACTTCGTAGGAAAACAATAAGATGTAAGTACTTTAAGAATTTATATACTTTATGTACATAATATATTATTTTTGTATGTAATCTGTCTGACATTTTATCTTTAAAGTAGTAAATATAATATTTAACATGTTTTATATAATCATGTTTATCGATATATATGTTAGTAAACATTGTTTTAGCACAATCTCCGTCAAGCAGTAGCAGCAGTAGTAGCACATCTAGTTCAGATACTGAAGATCTCAATGTTTCTATGAAAAACAAAACTAAGGGCAGGTGGGAATCTCTAATAACTTAATTTACCATAGATAAAGTAACTTTGTGTATCATTTGTACAATTATTTTAAATCGTGTTTTTTTAATAAGATAAAAAAACAAAAGTTATTAAAACATCGTCGTTTTTGTTTCAGACAAAAGTCAAAGTCTATGGATGATAAAAAGACAGACAGAGCGTTGAGAGACATACAACCATTAGAAGTAGATGGCAGTGTCAGATTTTCATCTGTAAGCTTGCAATTTATTTATTACAAGCAAAGTACGAAAAAAATTTATGATGATGTTTAATATATACTCTTTTTAGGTGGGAGGTTTAGAAGAACATATAAAATGTCTTAGAGAGATGGTCCTCTTTCCACTAATGTATCCGGACCTCTTTGACAAGTTCAAGACTCGGCCAGCCAAAGGTGTTCTCTTCCACGGGCCTCCTGGCACTGGGAAGACCTTGTTGGCTAGAGCTTTAGCCAATGAGTGCAGTCTGGTCAGTGGAAGAAAAGTAGCATTCTTTATGAGAAAAGGAGCAGACTGTTTAAAGAAGTGGGTGGGGGAGAGTGAACGGAACTTGAAGTTATTGTTTCAGCAGGTGATTTATTATTATTTTTTTGTACGACGCCATTTACATGTTTGGTTGTTTTGTTTATTGTTTGATTTACATGATGCCTTAGTAAATTAACCTGCAATTAATGTGAGTAGCTCTTGGCGCGAACTCTAGAGCATCATAACAGTAATTCGATTTAATCTAGACAGTAATCAAAGTGTATTCCGATATACCGGTATTCAGATCAGGGATGTTACGAAGGTAGTTTTATCGGAACCGAAGGCGGAGTCGGAGTTTTTAAATTTGCTTTATCGGAGTCGGAATCGGAGTCGGAGGCAGGATCAGAAGTGGTGGCATGAAAGAGAATTTTTATTTAAGGACAAATATAAGTCGCGCAACGAATTAGGAGCGCTGACCTTGAATGCGCAGAAGTTAACTTTTGGGTATATTTTGCGGGACGCGCGGGTGAGGCGTGCGCTATTGGTCCGATCAGTTCCCACCGCTCCCCGCCACCGCACGAACGTCCCGCTTACCCTTTAGTACAGTCGCGCGCGCAACTACCTTAGCAAACTTTTTACATTTATTTTTTTAATTATTAGATAAGATGCCGAAAACCAAGATTTTAACTCGGCAGGCACAAAAATGGTGTACGAAGTTAATAAATTTATTAAAACTGAGTCACATGAATTTATATGTGATTTAAAAGAAATAAAAAAATTAATAATAGGAACAAATGTTTCTTGGAATTTTTTATACATTTTTAACTAAATTTATTATAATTAACGTTGAAAATGTTCCAGTTCCATAAAAAAATTGAATCAAAGCATAGACTTTAGCAGTGTTTACCTATTAATTTATGCAATTAAAAATTAACTAAATGAGAAAATAATAGTGTAGATATAATACCTATTCGAAAATTATTAGGAAAAAATGAACCAAATTTAAATCACATGCATGTTCGCTAATAAGAAATAAAAAATAATTAATACACACAAAGAATGTCTGTGCGTGATTGTACACATGCGCCGATTGCCCCCACTACTTTCCTCGAGCGATCTTAAACCATCGCGCGACCTATAAAACATTATTTAGTCAATTTTTTTTCATTTCAATTTTCAATTATAAAACATGTTCATAACAGTCGACACAGGCCGCCGCCGCCGCTATGTCATGCTTCGACCTCCGATTAAAACCTTCGATTTAAAAGTGTCGGAGCCGAAGTCGGAACCGAAGGTGTAATAATAATCGGAAGTTCCGACTTAACGGAACCGGAGTCGAAGCTCCGTAACATCCCTAATTCAGATATTCTAACCTGGACTCTAGACATCTTGTTTAATACAATATTATATTTGGTACCCTTGAAATAGTAACCAAAGTGTTCACTAATTTTAGATCCTTTTCTCATTTTAAAATACGACAGTTTTCAAAGCACTGATCAAAATATAGTACTTATTTTACTTACTTCTTGTAATATAATATGTCAAGACAAATCACAAAAACTATTCATTAACCTGAATCTAATAATCTACAGGCAAACAAAATGAAGCCGTCCATAATATTTTTCGACGAGATCGACGCACTAGCGCCCGTACGCAGCGTGCGCCAAGAACAAGTGCACACCAGCGTCGTAGGCACGCTGTTGGCTGAGATGGACGGTGTTTGTGACAGGTACTTTTATACTCTACTGTCTACTCTATATTTGGGTTTTTTAATGTCCCACTGCTAGGCACATGCTTCTTTTTCATATGAGTAGGATCAGACATAGTTCATTATGCTGGGCAAGTGCTGGTTGGTGGACCACACATCCATTTGATTATTTTATTCAAAACTGTTGAGACTGTCGATAAATCAATTGAATATTCAGTGTTTTCGGACTTCAATTAAAGTTAATATGAATTCTTTCAATAAACATTTTTATTGAAGCTTAAAGAGTCCCCCATATATTGACATAATAATCAGCTATTATATCATATCCTTCAGTCTATCCAGTAGTTCCTTGTGAAGCATTTCCAGACAGACAGACAAAAATTCTAAGTATAAATTCAGCCTCTGCATTGATAATAACGAAAATAATAAAAATATTATACTGCAGAGTTGGTTAAGTTAGAATTTTATTATAATTGTATAGAGCTGGTTCTCAGGAGTAATCGAAATTGATGTCTTTGATGATTTCTATGAATCGTGATTGTCGATTACAATACCTTTTTTTTAAACTACTTCATTAGATGTACCAAATTACCAATAGGAAATATAAGTCTAAATAAATGCCAGCAAATTTATTTCCTTACTATGCTCCAACTGCTAAATTTTAATACATTCATGAAGTAAACACGAAAAACTTACAATTGTAACTTATTCAATTGTTTATATCATAGTACATAGTCTAATTTAAAAATAGAAAACAAAAAAATAATAAAAAAAAAATCTCGACATTTTGCACCCCTTCCCTCTCTAAAGTTTTGTTATTTCCTACACCGAAAGGTTGTCTGGAAGAGATCGCTGTTTTAGCGATAAGGCCGCCTCTTGTAATTTTTTTTCTTCTTATTTGTATGTTTTATATTTCATTTTGGTGTACAATAAAGAGTTTATTATTATTATTTGTTCTTAAAAACTCATTATGTATAGATAATAATGTGTAGGGGAGAAGTGATAGTGATAGGCGCGACGAACCGGCTGGACGCGGTGGACCCGGCGCTGCGGCGCGCGGGCCGCTTCGACCGCGAGCTGCACTTCCCGCCGCCGCACGCCGCCGCGCGCCGCGACATCCTGCGCATCTACACGCACCACTGGCAGCCGCCGCCCAGCGAACACACTCTCGATCATATCGCTGATATTACTAGCGGTTATGGAGGTTTGTATTCTATTATTCTTATTAATGTCCCAATACTGTGTAAGGTTGGTTAGGCCGTTGCAAATCAGCCACTATAGTCCCACTGCTGGGCAAGGTTGGCGAGGCCGTGAGCCGTTGCAAAGTACGCTTGCCAAGTGCGAATAAGCGGATCTCGCATGTCCTTGTAAAACTTGTTAGGTTCAAGTAGATAAAGTATCCTCATGATATTTTTTTTTCTCCTTCATAATATCGGAAGTCCGACCGAGGATTTAAATTAGAAGGCTACCTATTTCTTTCTAATTATTACGTAACTACTGACTACTAACTTGAGGTTGATTTAATTTTGTTTTTTTTTTGTTCTTGATTTTGTGCGGGTATGGAAATACCGCCGTGTTTCGCTGTACTGCGACTGAACTTTATTTGTTCTCTAGGAATTATGGTTATGTATTATGAGAACAGCTTTAATTTGTAATGACTAGATTATTCCATGTAAATGTTCATGAATGCTATGAAAATTATTTACGAATAAAGGTAAAACAAACAACAAGCTAGTTTTTTTAAATATGTACTTCTTTTCTAGTTTAACTATTGCTCAACAGCTTATGAATGTTTTTTTTTCAAGGGTCTGATTTGAAGGCGTTATGCTCAGAAGCAGTTTTAAAGGCGTTGAAAAGGGTTTATCCACAAGTATACGAGAGTGATTATGCACTAGTTATAGATCCGAAAAATGTAAGTTTCGTAATAATTAATTATAAAAATATATTATCTGTCATTAAATTGTGTAAAATTATTGTAAAAAGTGTGTCATAATTAATGTAAAATAATAAAATTGAATGCAAGTTCTAGTGTATACAATATGTCTCCTACTTTTAAGTATAGCTTTATACTTTGGCTTCAGTTGCTTATATATTTTCTAAGTTTATATTTTTATATAAAAATTCAGTACTGGAATGTAATGAACAAAGCCAAAGTCCTCAATACTAAATACACTATTTAGGATAGTAAAACAAAATTTAACTATTGTCTATCATCTAGGTGGAAGTGACGCAGAAGGATCTAGAAACAGCAATAGAAAGTTTAGTGGCGGCGAGCTCACGCAGCGCGCCGGCGCCCGCGCGCCGCCTGCCGCGGTACTGCGAGCCGCTGCTGGCTGCGCAGGTGAAGGCCGCCGCCGAGTTGATCAGCGAGCCGTGTGTTGTTGGCAGGTACTTAGGTTATTGTTATTTTGTAATGATTAAAGCCATTCAATTATGTGTGTGTTCGTGTGTGTGTGTGTGCGTGCATGTGCGTGCGCGAGCGTACGCGCGTGCGTGTCTTTGTGCGTGTTCGTGCTCGTGTTTGTATGAGTGTAGAAGTTATATTTTAGAATAAGACCGTGAAGTCGGTAGTTAATGGGGGTAGATATGAATAATAATTCACGCCATTATTATTCGTTCAAGGGTTATGTAAATAAAAGTATTGATTACATTGTGCTCGCGTGCGCGTGCTTGTGATTTGTAGATGATAAATGTCGCGATTTATATTTCGAACTATCTTATTAAAAATCTTAAAAACGTCTTCTGGATTTTTTTAGTTTAATTTTTATTTTGCCCTGGGCATTGAATGCTTTCGTTTATAGATGCTAAAAACCATATAAGAACTATGCTTGCGAGGATAATACCGTGAATAACAAATTATTAACTAATACTTTCTTAGGTTTACGCGAATATTCGACATTATAAATGAAACTACCTTTTCGATTTTGTCGCAGATTTATTTTGATTTTTATTTCCCCACGTTTCGAATGCTTTATAGCAATCATGGTCACGGGAGACCGTGATTATAGTTTAGAAGGTAGTTTCATTTAAAACTATTAACTAAACGAAAGCATAAATCGAACCTCATTCCCAACAGTCGACGAGTTTTGACGACTCGTTTGGCTCAGTTGGTAGTGACCCTACTTTCTGCGCCAGCGGTCGCGGGTTCAAGTCCCGCTGGGGGCATTCATTTGCTAATCACGAATGTTTGTACTCCAGTCATGGGTGTTTATATTTATAATATGTATTTATTTAAAATCTATATGTGTAGTATATCAACTATCTGGTATCCGCGACACAAGCACGTTACGTAGCTTACTGCGGAACTAGATGGCGCTGTTGTAATAATGTCCCAACATATTTATTTATTTATTATTATTTATTTATTAACAGTCAGTGGGACACGCCGGCGTATTCCAACGCGGTGCTGGTGGCGGGCGAGTGCGCGGACAGCCACGTGGCGCCGGCGCTGCTGGCGCGCCTGGAGCGCTGCGCCGTGCGCGAGCTCAGCGTGGCCGCGCTGCACTCCGCGCTCGCCTTCTCGCAGGAGCAGGCGCTTATATCGGTTGGTCATTGGCATTGGATTTCGGTGCCTAAGATTAGCTTATATATTACTAATTAGGGTGTATTATTTGTTAATTCAAATCAAGTCAAAATATACTTTATTCAAATATATTTTCATATTTTAAATTAATTTTATTTATTTCTTATAGATTAGCTTTGTTACCCTTAGTTTAATTCACATGTGTTTCTGGTTGCGTCATATTGGCCGATAAACTAGATAGCATTAATAAAAATTAATTTGATTTTTGAGTTACCATTTTATTTTAATATGTAATAAAACACATTAAATAACATTCGACGAGATATAGTACCGGGTCCCCATCGTAATTTGACGCTTTTTGATGGTCATTTTCATACACAGATGATTCTCACTTCTACCTTCCATACTGTAAATAGGTGACGATTATTCTAGAAAAGTAATGATAAATAAATCGAAAGTTTTTTTTACTGCCCGGTATCAGTATTTACAGCGACAGCCGGATGTAACAGAATCCAAAAAGAAGAAATTATAGGCAACTCGTTAACAATCTATGATCATTGATAGATAATATCTATTATCTATCAATGATGATGATGAGTGTGTGGCGGCAGGTGTTCGCGGAGTGCCGGCGCGCGGAGCGCGGCTGCGTGCTGTACGTGCGCGACGCGCCGGCGGTGTGGCGCGCGCTGGGCGCGGGCGCGGCGCTGCTGGCGCAGCTGTGGCGCGCGCGCGCCGCCGGCCACGCCACGCTGCTGCTGGCCACCGCGCCCGCGCACCACGACATGCCGGAACAGGTGCGTTCTAGATTGCAACTACTAGGTATTCTTATTCTTTATTGCATTGCATATTGCATTCTTTAAAATGAAACCAGCCAAGTGCGAGCTGGACTCGCGCACGAAGGGTTCCGTACCATAATCTATAAAAACGGCAACAGATTATGTCTGTTATATGGGAGCCCCCTTAAATATTTATTTCATTGTTTTTTCGTATTTGTCATTATAGCGGTAAACAGAGTTTTATCATCTGTGAAAATTTCAACTAACTATCACAGTTCATAAGATACAGCCTGGTGATATTCAATATCTTAATACCAAAATAGCACACAAAACTTATATAAAATTGATGATATTTTTAAGGTTTCGGACATAAAGGTTAAAAACAGAACCTATTACTAAGGCTCCGCTGTCCGTCTGTCTATGTATTATAAAAGGTGGTAAATATAGTTGAATAAACCTTACAGTACAATATGTTAACTGAATTTTGGATATTTCGTTATACATAGTTGCCTGTATGAACATATTAAAATAAGTTGATGTACGATGATTTACAATTTTGACTAGTGTGAGTTAATAATGAAAGAATAAAAGAGACTCGTATTATGTTCAAAATTATGCCAAACTTTGTATGAAACATGAAAATGACCACGTGATTCATTTAATAAAATTAAGTTTGCAATTTTCTTTTACATTAAAGTTTTTTGAAATAAGGTGAAACCGTCGAAAATATTCAAATCATATAATACGATTTCTTTTCTAGCTCCAAGAACTGTTTCCAGAGTACAAAGACTGCATATACAAGATGCGAGAGCCCACCGCTCCTGAGGTGATCAACTTCCTGAAACCTATCATCACTGAAGCGCCGCTACAACCCCCGATTATAGAGAATAATGAGCCGCCCCCTCCTTTGCCTAGAGGTAAACATATATTTTATTTTTATAAATATTCTTGAAATTAAAGTGAATATCAAAACACTAGTAACTAACTCGTTCCGATATAGTTCGTTACATTTTGGCGGATTTAATAGTTTCCTTCATTAAAGAGTATCCTATATTACTTGATTAATTAATGTTAAAATTTGTTTGTTTGTTAATTTGTTAAAGTCAAATTTAAATAATTTTGATTTGAATATTTTTTTTAATAGAATAGAAGGTGATAAGAAAACATAGATGCCAGATATAACTTATATTATATATAATAAAATAAAAAAATAAAATGAAATATATAAATTCAAAATGTAAAGTAAAAATAATAAAAAAATTATTCTCAGCTCCGCCCCCTCCCCCACCGAGAGAAAGCAAAGAGGAGATAGCGAGGAGGAAGAGGAAAGAAGACTATAAGCTACGAGAGTTAAGGATATTCCTTCGCGACATCTGCAGGAAACTAGCTTCGAATAGGCGTTTCTATAAATTTACGAAACCTGTAGATTTGGAAGAGGTAATTATAAAAGTTAAACTTAATAAAGTTTCAAACAAGTCATATGCATATGCATATGCCTTAATACTTTCTATGCAAATATTTGACATTCTAAATTAAACTATCTTTTCTGACAATTTCGCGGATTTATTTACGTTTTTGGTTTTGGTCGACGCGAGGTTTCGATCTTATCATCAATCAATCATCAAGGTTTTAGATGTCTCAAAAGTCATTAATCATTATATAAACTGTTTACAGATGTAATGCCTACCTATAAGTTTACAAAATGAGTTAACTAAAAAGAATTCAATGGATTTTCGAAAAGATAGTTTTATTTAAAAATCTGAAGCTTTAATAAAATTCCACATTTTCATAATTTTGGTGTGCTTGAAAATGTGGCTTAAATTATTGATAAAGGTACTGTATTGTTAGTTGTCGTCAAAGAACAATATACTTTTTTATTAATGGATTAGAAGTCTTAGATAATAACAACAAGCGGTTGCATTGAAAATAGAATAATCCTACCATAACAAGATATTGCCATGATATCACTTCACCGGCCAACAGCCGCCATAAAAATTCCCATTATAATTATCTACTTTAGGTCACAGATTACTTGGATATCATCAAACAACCCATGGACTTAGAGACAATGATGACTAAAGTCGATATGCACAAATATAACTGCGCCAAGGAATTTCTGGACGATGTCGACTTAATATGCGCCAACGCTTTGGAGTATAACCCGGATAGGTATGAGAGTTACTAGTTTCTATTGTGTTTTAAGGGAAGGAAATATCATTCTATATGTGTCACTATAATGGCCTTGTTTAACATAATCATTTTATCAGTTTAACCAAAGCGGTGATTTTACGTTGTATTCTGTTATTCATCCATCATCATTACTTTATTTCTTTTCACATTTTCAATCAAATTGTTTTTTTTTTATCCTAATATTGTCCATTTATTCAGTGCTTATATACTGTGTGGCGACGTGTTAATCGATGGCGAATTTTCCATAATAAGTAGGTACATTGTGTAAGACCTAGTTCTATTGGTAGTCCAGTTGGTAATATTTATTTGATATTTGTCAATTAATTATATCATTAGTAAGCCGGAGTAATAAAGCGGTGTTATAAAGCCATGTCTTATGAAGCATATTGCAGACCTTAAGAGAGAAAGAAATAGAGCGAACTTTGTGTATAGGCTTTCTCTTTCTCTCACTCGCTCGGCACTATAAAGTCTTTCACGCAGATGGCTATACTCCATAAAAATTTATTCCAACTTGAAGACCAAACTTTCTGGTAGCTAGCCACCATGACTCATGTCATCGATCAGGAGAAAATTACATACATTATGATTAATAATTAATTTTTCAAGAAACAAAGATAAATAAATTATTAAATTGGCAAATGATTGGGACTAGTTATTACCACTTGTACCATTACACATAGCACGTGGTACAATTTAAAAGGGTACAAAATGAGAGTACTTATAAAACTACGTGAAAAGATCTTATTACAAGTACCTAATTAAATTGGAATAAATTGTAATATTTTGCATAGTAAAATTATTATGTATATTCTTAGTTTATTTCTTCATTTAATGCGAATGCGATTAGTTCGTCACCACATCGTATTATCTGTGTAGTAAAACGGAAAATTGAAAAAAATAATAATAGCGTAATTACATGCTACACAGTCCTGTCATCTGCTTCTTCACACTTGTTTTCCACCATTTTTGTGTAAATATTAACATTTGTCACGTTTTTTTCCATATTTCCTGGTGCTTTTCAAAGGGCTAGAGGTATGTGTAGGTATGAACAAATCACAATTTTATGTAGTGTTGCGTAAATTATGTAAACTAAGTATATTATGTACTGAATTTACATCCTCTAACCTTTTGTAAATTTCTAGTACATATTTAGTGAATAATTCATAGTTATTTTTGCATGTAATTATAATTTTCTCATTTTTGTAGTAGATATTTATAACCTTTTATGTTTTTTTTAAAATAATTAGATAAAGTATTTATATTATTATAGTATATATAATGTGATTTTAAGATTTTTTAAAAATAAATACACTTAGTTTATTTAAAAATATAGAATTTACGCAATATGACGTAAGGCTCAAGTAATAATTTGCCATAATATAAGCTTTTTAGTACTATCTAATTGGACTTGGCTATGGATAACTTATATATTATTTAGTGTAGAAAAAACAGTATTTGCTCAATTGTCACTCTTTGAAGTCATTAACTAGATAGACGTCATTTAAAATATAGTTTAATAATATTTAATGATACATTTACTATCATAATAGGTACATAATATATATTTTGATTACTTAAGATGCCAAAATGAAATACTTAGCTAAGTCCAGTATTATTTATACTAGCCATATATAAAGATATCAGAGCATATGGCTTAACATTACTTATAAAACTTTTCAATAATATTAATATAATTAAAAAAAAGTAAAGTATACGTTACGCCCTTTGCACTGATGCTCTTAGCCTAAATGCCACATTAAATAATAAAAAAAAAACAACCAATTGACAGAACGTCATCAGACAAGCAGATCCGGCACGAGGCGTGCTCGCTGCGCGACCACGCGCATGCGCTCATCGACGTGGAGATGGACAGCGACTTCGAGCTCGAGTGCCAGGACATCGCGCGCCGCCGCCGCGAGGACGGCGCCGCCGACAACGACCTGCCCGACTTTATATATACTGCGTCGAATTTACGTTAGTATTTCAAGGGTACAGGGGCAAAACAAGGAATGACACAAAATTATTATTTTTTTAATTCACATTGCAATCTATAATACGTGGCAAAATCTTTATGTTCCCATACTTTTCAACGTTTTTTAATTTTACGTGAAGTTCCTTGTTTTGCCCCTGTACCCTTCGTTTATTGTTGTATAGCTTATATATTACTCTCGCTCATAGCAAAGCCTATAAATCATACAGTCGGCAACGGACATGACACCACAAGCTGCCATACACTAATGTCCCAAGCGAGTGTATGGCAGCTTGAGCTGGCTGTCACGTCCGTTGGCCGACTATATGTTTCATAGACTTTGCTCATAGTATTCTATGAAATTACATCCACGTCTGTACAGCCATTTAAGTGAAAATCAGTTTATAGTCCAAATTCAAATTTTTATTTCTTTCCAATTTGAACTGGTTATTACTTCTAGACGCTGTAATTTACTACTAAGCGTTTTTGATTGCAGGAATAAATAATATATCGATTTTTATTGACGTACCTAATGGACTTTTACTGTGCTGTAAATTATCTTTCTAAAAGAAACCAGAATATTAATAGGAAATGTAATAATATTTTTGTTACAGCGGAAGGTTTTGATGGATCAGTAAACGATAAAACGGTGCGAACGCCTCAAAATGGCGAAAAGAGTGAGACGCATTCAGCGAAACGCAAACGTAGAAGAATAAACGCGTGGTCCAAAGGCTTGGTCGTGAAGCGCCAGAAAACTTCGCAAAAGGTATAAAATTATTTAAATATTTAATCAATTAAAATAGAAAATGGTGTGTATGATTTTTGGTGTGTTACATTATATTTCTGCCAATTTTATTGATCATTTTGGGTTTCATATTGCAATTGTGATGTGCAATTGAAGTTTGTATCTTTTAGTTACTATAATTTAATATTTTCTACTTAAATGTATTTGATTTGCTCATAAAAAAGTGTTATATATTTAAGGGAAGCGTTTTAACAGTTAATAATATATACAAATAGTATTTTTACAAAGTGTGGGAGTCTTCATTGAAACAACCTTCAGCTTCCAATAATATGTGTATTAAATATTTATTACATGACAATATCCTCCTCGATGACAATATCGAGGTTACATTCCTCTATTGAACTCTTACTTAAATAATTTAATAAAAGATATACTCTTTAACTACTATCAACATCCACCCATCTCAACTCCTCGCAGATCCATTTTTCATCCTCTCGTCCTGTCATTCTTTTCTTTTTCAATTTAATATTCTTTATTTTTTTATAACAATTTTCATAATATTGACTGCCAGAGTTACAAAATGGCCAGTTTAACAAATTAAAAAAATAGCGAAACCTTACAGAAGTAAGTATTAACTTTTAATTTAATCCTTCTAGAATTACAAAGATGCAAGTATGGCGATCACAGACGAGGAATCCAAAGAGAATAAGCCAATAACATCCACCCCCTTGCACAACGGCTCGTGCAGCTCGTCCGGCTCTGACGACGACGCGCCTCTCAGACGACCCGCGAATGACGACTCGCTCATCGATTTTAATTCGCATTCGCAAATTAACCATGTTATTGAAAGGTTTGCGTATCTGTTTTATTTATTATAATTAATATGTAATAACTATACCATAAAGAAATTCGTCCGCATATTTTTTTGTGTTAAAGCTTTTCTTATTCTGTCGCGTGACTTAGAAAAAGTTATCAGAGAAACAGACGAAAAAAGTGACTTTTCTTTATACTATTTATAGGAGAAGTTTTCAAATAAAACGTTATACAGATTTCATTATGTAAAAATAGAACATAGTTCTAAAAATCTATTGTGATTCATTTTGATTTTTGGTTCCATCATTAAAGATAGTGTCCATCCAAAACTTTAAAAAACGATTGTGAAAACTTTGATGCTATTATTCAAGCAATAAAGCATAAATGGCATCATTTTATAATTTATTATCTATGGTATATTTTAGCCCTGCTAAGTCGACGGAAAAGACACCAGCAAAACCATCACCAAAGAAAAGAAATTCCGGTCATGACGGTCATACAGCATCTACTGGCGGTAAGTATATTGAAAACATTTTTAATAAGCTCTTTTGTTTAGCATTAATTTCTTTCTGACCAATGTCTGACACGGCCAATACCTTTGAGACCTACCAGCGCAGGGTATATTATAATTATGGAGGGTAGAGATAAGAAGAACCGACTCATATGGGGGGAAAGTTGAAAACGTGTCCAGCTGTATACTGAAAATAAAGTTTCCATTACCTACCACAATAGCGCTGGCGTTCGAATAGTTTCAATATGAACATAGCTGTTATAAAAGGAGTGAAGTTAGCTGAGTTCAAATATTTAAAAATTTTAATGACTCAAGTAGTTAGTAATATGCTAGTATACAAAACCTCAACTATTTACATAGTCTAAAAAATGTTTTAGTAAATATAAACAAAATACTGCAGAGAGAAAGCGTAATTTTTTTCTAATTACGTTTGGTGCTTTCTTTATCGACTGCTACTGCAGCGCCACTCTTACTGGACGCGTTTTTACTGCCACTTGTTCGTGTACGAGTTGGTCCTCCTTATCTCTACCCTCCATAATTATAATGCAGCACGTGTAGACACAGACAACGAATATTCTCTATTCTTGTCACTATTATACTGCGGTGGGACACTCCACACGATCAGGTAACACAACGCTGTTTCTGGGACTTTTAACAGAAATACTTAATAACTAAACTTGACTCTACCTGGGACCTACTCATGTGTATTAGTAATATCAATTACTATCTTGTTCATAAATGCATTTCGTTCTTTACAAAAATTTTGCAATTAATTAATTTTAGTTAGGTATGAAATAAATTGGCACCGATACATTCTTGTGTTGTTGTTTGTTTATTTCTTTGTTATTCTACCAACAATTATTTTTATAGTTTATTTAAAAATAATCTTATATTCACGCTCTTAGACTTATAATTTCGTGTAATTATAATAGTGTCGTAACAGTTTCTGCCCTCTGTTCCAGATGACGATAAAGTACTGATAAACAAGACTGAGTTAGATAACATTCTATATAAGAACGCTAAAGCCCTGCGCGGCATCGGTCTACATGCTTTATTGGAGCTGTACGCGCAACTGGCGGCGTTGGTGCGCGCGCTGGCCCCCAGCCGCGACCGCACGCGCCTGCCACACGACATGCAGGCGCTCGTGGCACGCTATCTACATCATCGTAGGAAATAATCAGCTAAATTAGCTATTTTACAAAACGGCTAGCTTTTTTACAAAGCGACTAGCCGTTACGTAAAACAGCTGAACGAAGTTTAGCCACTTTTCTTTGTATGATTAGTGAAATTAACGCAGTTTTCAATTTATCAAGTGCTGGTCGAAGGTTGGATTGGAGGTTAAGTAAGACGGCGTGGAGTAAAACGTCAAATTATAGTGATTTAGCTGTCTTTGATTACCGCCTTAGGTGACAGATCCGACTAGGATCACAGACGTTGTTAGCTGTTTTACATAACGGAGCTGTTTTGTAAAATGACGAAACGGATCTGTATAACAGCTGATACGGCAATCCATCTGCGACATCTATATAGGATTGAGCTGTACCGTAAGTAGATAGCGCTTTAGGATTGAAGATGAACATCATTTGACAATTATTTTTCAAACATTTTTCTTTCTATATTTTCAATCCTTTTGCTTATGACGTAAACCAGATTTTATATTAAATCCACCATCAAAATACGGTATAGCTCTAATAGTCGAATTATAGAAGACACTGTATAATAACAAGTAATTAATATTTATACAATGTCACGAAACATACTACTGCCCTTACACGAGGCTGTTAAACCTATAATCTATATCGCTAGATAATAGAGACATAGAAATGGTATAACTAATATTTAGTTTTTTGTAAACGATATCGGTAGTAGAAAGTAAATTTTTTTAAGAGCTATCATCAGGTTGTTCGAAAAACAGTTGAGGTTTCGAAGTTTTAAAATCGATGTTGTTAATAGAAAACTGACATTTATGAAAATGGCGTATTCTCATCACATGATTTAACGTTTAATCGTTATGTCCTCCTACTACTATTACTATTGTAGTTTTGTTAGCGAATATCGTCTTGACTGTCGCCCGGATTTTTTGATAAGGGAATGATACTGATGTATGCGTATGTTTAAATAAATTTTAGGAACATAACAGTTGTTCTAAAACGAATTATGTTCACATTAGTGTATAATTAGGTGTTTTATGTTGCAGTTATGTGAAGACAGTTTTTCTAAAATGAACGAAACGAATGAATGAAGTGCTATATCTATAGAATGATTTGGGGTTTGGAAAATGCAGTGTAAATTTATTTGAATATAACATACATTTAGTAATACTAATTGTTATGCTGAAATTTGGCTACGTACAGTATAGTTTAGTAGGAACAGTCCGTGTGTAATAAGTGATCGATATTCTATTATGTGAGTAAATGGAAGCCTTCATGTCAAAAATATGTAAATTGTCTAAGGATGTGCTTTGATTGAAGAAGAATATTTTTTTATATAGTACACGTTTTTAAGAATTATTTTATCTATGACATGATAGTGGTAGTTAACGCTCAATATATAGTAATTATTGGTAGAAACAAAAATATTTGTGTATTAAGATGTTCTACTTCTTCAGTCAAAGCTACATTTAAAAAAAAAACATTAAATAAAATAGTCAAGTAAGTGCCGACAATAGTACTGAAATTATATTCCTAAATCGTGAATTTATTATCTGTGTCATTCTGTTTGATAAAATTATGACGTGGACTGTGCGTTTCGAATGCATTTTGTTGTCTTAGTGCTTATTTGTCGAAATGACAAATTTCCGAAAGAGCTTTATTTAGTACACGATTATTGAGTCTAAAAGTTAATACTGTTGATATAAAATAAACATTACACTTTAAAAAATGCGTTTTTAAAATAGATGTATAGTGAAGTACAAAAAGGTCTTATGAACAAACAAGAGCTAAGGTGACGATAAGATCTAAGGGCAAAATGCTTTGAATTATATGTAATTAATTATGTTTAAAAATATGACAATCTCTTCACACCGCCTTCAAAAGAAACTAATTTAATTTTTCTTTTACATACAAATCGCACAGTCTATGCTGTATATCTATAGTTACATATTAATAGATAAGGATTTTAACTTTTCCAAAGCCGTCCAAAGTTTTTATTAAGCAAAAGACCAGTATCATATTCGTAGTAAAAAAAAAAAGATTTTGACAGAAGGCTGTCTGGAAACAAACTGTTTAAATACATTCCATTTGTATGGAAAGTGGAATTTTGCAGCGAAGTGTTAACGTTGTTGTATTTTATATATAAGGTATGAGAAATAGTTGGTTTTCTTTGGTTTCTTTACTGTTAAATAAGGTTATGAATTTTACTTTCCAAATGTTCTCGAATTTTCCATAATAGATTTAATGCATTAACAAAATTAATATTTAGGGGTCAAATTTCAAAAATAAATTAATGTCCGGAATTATATTCTATATGTATAATAATAATACAATATCACGATAAATTTGTATACTCCTTAACGTGGTCTGGCTTATTTTTTTTATTCTGGTATTTAGGCAGTTACTCATTACCTAAACAGCCAAATTGACTGTCAGACTAGCTCGAGCTAGTGCCTGGTCTGTGATAAGTGAATGATGTAAATAACGTTTCATATTCCATAACTTTTCGCTTATTTATTTTCATATTTTCATTTAGTTTTGTGAATTTTTAGGGGTTGGGCGGAACAAGTATTAAATGGCTAGCTTTTAAATTGGGTAATACGTTAATGGTAATTTTTTTAATGTTACTGGTAACATTAGTTTGTAAGGACTTAGAAGTAATGGAGTAAATAGTTTGATAACTAATAATTTTAACTTAGTATTTAAAATTTATGCGATTTCTATATGGCAACGTGAGAAATAATTCAATTAAATTATTGTTAATGCATTATTCATATATAATAAATTAATTCACGTATGTTGTTCAAAATATAATAAAATTAACGGTTACCTAATGTGCGAAGTAGAATCTCATTTATTATTATGTTAGTGTACAAATTTATTTATAATTGTTTTCGCACAAAATAGTTTGTCCAGTGTGTTCTGCCTTTATTTATTAAACTCATCTTCTAAATTAACTATGTAATAATTAAAATCGTTTTGAACATGAAGGGAGTATTATAAAATGTTATTTTAGTATTCTAGGCTTAGCCATTTTTTTAATGAAAATTATATCGTTAATATACATAAGTGTAATGTACAGTATCTTTGCATGTTTGATAAAAATTAATCCACTTGTCATTATACCTGTATCTGCCTCAATGTATAACAAAGGAATATCAATAATTATAACCCTAGATAGTAATGTCGTAATAAATGAATCGGAAAATGGTGTACGGTTGTGAAGTTGATGACTATAAGCAATTTGGCTTTTTAGGTTAAAAACGAAAAAAAACAGTGTTGTATAGAATCTGGTACTAATATTTATTTTATTAACTTAAAAAGAATAACAGTTATTTTTATTAATTATAAATTACAAACGAAATATTGTGTAGTTTTGGGGTTTGGCATCATATAATAGCAACGAATCTTGTGTTAATTTTACTATAAATAGGTTTCGTATAAACTAGACGCCCTTTGATAGAATTTAAACAATAAACACTGCCATTGATATATTATACTCTATTTTACAAAGGCTGATATTAAAATGTCTCAGTATATAATTAAAAATACATGGGTAAAAACGGATGGTGTGATACAAAATCGATATTATCGTAATCGATGTTATAAATCAGTAATAATCGATATCGATTTCTTAACCAACCAATAATAGTAAACCCACATGTTATTCTAAACGAGCTTATATAATTGCAATTTCTTAGTTTGAACTCTGTGTATACAATTTTTGTGGTAGTCTTGAGATAAATTGTTGAAAATGAGAATACTCCTGAAATACTTTATATTCTTTCAGTAGATTTTGTATAAACATACTCGTATTATATTTACCGCCTAGCTTGCTTGCTTTGTTTTGCTAATCCAAAGCGCTACTTTACTACTGTTTTAACATGGAATAACCTAAGTATTTCAAAATGTTTGAAATTATCGCGGTTTTATAAATTGCAAGAATATAAAGTCGTTGTTAATGTTACGTCACTTTTCTAATCGATTATTTGATTTATTTTATTTCCAACCGCCAGTGACGCATTTTGTCGTTGTCACGTACAAAGAAGATCTAGAATAAACGATTACGATTAAATTGGTTGGTTTTCGTTGTAAGTACTTCAATAATTGATGCTTTTAATATGAGCTTTTCTAAGACTTCATATAATATTAAATGTAACGTACCTAACATTAAAAATAGCCTATACAATAATCACCACCTAACCTTGGCTTATAGTTTTTTTATATTCGATATCAGCAACAGTAAGAAAAAACCGCTAAGAAACTCATAACTGTCTTAGCAATTTTTTATACGTGCTGTAGCGTTTTAGTACTTTAACGCCAGAATAGCCTACTTAAGTCTTACGCAAAAAGTTGCGAAAAATTCACAAATTTCAAACGTCATTTAATCGACTATTTAAATTTTTTGTCTGATCATTTTTGAGTCGTTTAAGTCGTTTTCTCATACAAAAGCTAGGTATTGGACAGGTCTTATAGTTTATTTGTATTATTTGTTTGGTCTATTTCAAATATGTTTACACACCTTTCTCTGGCGACTTGTTATGCACGGTGTCAATGAATCTACTGCCTTTATCTTTTTCTTTTGTGTTATCACAACTTCTATTTTGGTATCGAAACGTCTAGAATATCGTCTTGTTAGTATGGAAATTGAAAGTAGCAATCTAAACTTATATAACATAGATGTATTTTTGGCGAAGTCATTGATCGGTGACATATTTTTTTCATATTTCAAAGTATTCCGGAGAATGTATATATTTTAAACTTGTGGAAATAGATAACAAATGATAATAATAATTAAACATCAAATTTTTGTACGATTATTGTACTTAAATACTTTTAATTTAATTGTGTTAGTAAGCTTGTTAACAATTTACTTTACATTTACTTTACAATATTTATAGCTATCTTTTTCTTTTTAATTTTGCATTCAACACATTTAAACATTCAATCAACATCTATCGATATTGGATTTCTCGTGGCATAAAATCGATTTTAATGAAGTCTATTTTATTTAAATATCTGTAACATTTATGTGTGGTCATTTGTAACAGTGTGATATAAAATGAAATAAAGGCACTTAAATTATATATGAAAATAGTTACCTCGTTCCGATAAGGAATCAAATATATATTGTATATTGTATGTAAAAAAAGATGATTGCCATATGTAAGTGTCGTGCAGAATGGCGGTTAGCGAGGGATTCGATGATCCAATCATTATTTTAGATAGAAAATCGATTTTTTTTCATTGTTTTTTTTATACTAAAAAATGACTAGACCATCGAATTTCTCTAAACAGTTCAAACGAATTTGTAGTTAATACGTATTTATAATGAAGTTACACTTGCAATATCAAACTCAATATAAGTATAACACAGCAAAAAGTTGAAAATTTAATTTGAAAAGAATAAAATCTAAATTAGTAATATGTTCTCATCATTACGCGAGATTAGAATAGTGATTGCAATCTGACGGTAGCCCAACGGCCTATTCGTGTTTTGTATGCGCCGGTAATGAACTTACGGCCCTTGCAATTTAATTATGGCTTTCTCCTCATTGTGATAGATTATTAAGATTTAATAACTTCACTTCGCTTTTGATTTTTTCACATTTGTAATATAAATTGTATTAGTAATGTTCGCTACGAATTAAGATAATTACAGGTGGGCGGAAGTTACTGTTATAGAAATTATTGGATTACAAAATGTTGATTTTGATTATTATAATTTTTTAATTTTTTATCTTTTTTCTAATTTAATGTAGGTCTTTCTAAATTATACAGTGAATTTCTTAAACTGCAATACTAAATCTGTTTTGTGTTTGTTGCTCGATTTTTTATTTTGGACATTAATATCGCCTATTTTAATTTGTATTATGTAAATAAATAATACCTAATTTTAATTCACAAACTATTATTTTACAATCAAAATCAAATGAAAGTCATCGATGAATTGCTGTAAATTGGAAAATCATTTATTTCAACAAATACGTAATGATTTGAAATTAAGTTAAATCGATTTTATAGTAACAGTAGAAGCGAGTAGTAAAATGTGAATAGCCCATTGTGTGGTATTGCAAGTGTAGATGACCTAATTGTAATGAATCTGCTTGCATTTTGCTCAATTTCATGTTTGGAGATTGTAAGCATCCACCGTTTGTTAGTGTAATAAATTTGTATTTATAAATCGTATTTAATTGAAAATAAAAGGGTATGCCTTCATGTGATAACGAAGTTTGTGTTTTATTTCAAGTTTTTTCTGAAAGTGTTATTGAAAAAGTGGCTTTTGCAAAAACCATCAAAATTTCTTTTTAAGGCTTGTAAAAATTAACCTAGATTTTAAACATTTCTGAATGCTTTTTTTATTTATGACCCGATGGTGTCCTTAAAAAAAACATTGTATTTCAGATTTAAAATAATATTTACTTACCCTTATTTGAAAGCTCGTATGTCTTTTCGCGGAAGCACATAATAGAAATAGAATTATTATCGATCATCGGAAGTGATATTGTTATAACATTAATTTTAAAATCTTCACATTTAGTAAAAATAACAAGTGAGTGATCATGATATAAAAAACGTGGCTTAAAAGTTTTCATGACTTAAAGAAAACTACAGCTTTAAGTCCTTCGCGCCACTAGCAGAAAATTGGCCTGTTACAAAAAAAAACAATAGTATCAAAGAATTAGATGACTTACACTTTATCTATATACTATATTAATTATGATGGTCATGTTCTAGGTAATGGGCTGATATGGTGTTAATATAAAATAACCTTACTAGCTATATTTATCTTCTTTTATTTTCTTCGAGCGATATGTCCTTAAAAATTATATTTATTAAATTTTTTATTCTTCTTGTTACTAAAAATTTGGAATTGTAAGAAATATTTTACGATTAATTATCTTAAGATCTAACTTGCATTTACAGTCCTATTTATATTTTTAGATAGTTCTTTCTTCTACGAAGTAAAAAGAAATGATCTCATTGATTGATATAGCCGATAGCTCTCAATAATGCAACAGTTTTATTAGAATGTAATAAGTATAATGTATATCTAACATCGGACGCGAGTCGTGACAAATGCTAACCCTGTAATTGACATACGGAGCGTTTTTCCATTACACTTTTTAGTTTTTATTATTGCCGTCAAGTTATTGACGTAGTTTCAATTTTCATTAGAAATACCGACTATTCTGAATGTGTTAAATTTTAATTCATTTTTGGTAATTGGGCTTTATAAAACAATCTGTAAGTCAAATCTAAAAATATCGTATCGTTTTCGTTCAATGGAAAGAAGCCCTTTACCTTTTATATAATAAATTATTAGAATAGACATTTATTGCGGTATTAGTGCCGTAATAGAATTGGATTGAATTTGTTGTTTATGTTTTATTTATCTTTGAAGACATGGTGTATTTATTTTGTTGATAATTTAAATTATTCTCTTCATTCCATCGCGTGCTATAGAAGTTAGCCATTCATCCTTAAGTAGTTACAATTTGTTATTATAAGCTAATTTTAAAGCTTAATTCAAACGTCTCTAGTGTAGATTTTAAAAAAGCATTAAGTTTCTTTATCGAATTATAATATAGGTCGGTACAGATATCTGATAATTTAGATTTGTCATTAGTCATGTTCTCGAGTTGGGCTTGATCTATAGCTAGTGTACCTAAGTTTTGAGTAATTTAAATAGATCCAGCAACAGTTTTTATTTTGTTCTAGGCTTCATAGACTAATCCTGTCTGACATGTTTCCGTGGGTAGTAGGGAGGCAGCGAGCTGTGGGCGAAAGGTAGCTACAATAAAACATCATAGCGGTATTTCATATTTTTATTTTTACACTTTACGTCGGTGACCGTAAACGAATTTTACTACATCGCTCCATCATTTCAATTTCAATTACACGATAGAATGGTACTAGAACATAAATATTTTTTCGTATTTATTTAAGATCAAATAGATAATCTTTTTTACACCCTAATGTAACGATATCATTTAATTTAATTTGTAATTATATTAGGCAAATACAACAAATCATAATACACAACTTATTATTATATTCTTTACGGGAGAACAATAATTAGTCTATGAGCTAAAATCATTTCAATTACAATTTATAAATACTCGTAACAAAACTGAAGGAACTAAATATTTGATTTCTACTAAAATTAATACAATCACATATATTTTTATAAACTAAAAATACATAATTTCTTAAATTTATGTACCTATTAAATTACGTCCTTACATTTGGCTCCTGAAAATCTTCTGTTATACAATATAGGGGCAGGCGTACGAAAACATCGAGTCGATAGCATGAGTACATCAGCATTCATGACTCATCGTAGAAAAAGTTAACTAAGTATATAAATCTGAACAACTAAAACATTTAGATCGCCTACAACGAAAACTACGTGCGCATTAAATTATAAAGAATATGAGATTCATATTGCTTAGGTATAGAAAAATAAAATAAAATATTCTTATAGTCATCCTATCCCTCGCCGCACGGCACACGTTAACAAATAACAAACTTAATTAAAACGTCTCAATCAAAACTTTAACAAAATCACTCTAATACTGTTGAATTTGTACGAATTAGGTAAACTCTACAAACCGACGACACATCGTTCGATCACAAGTCGAAAATACAAGATATAATTACTTGTAAAGAAAGGAAAGAGAAGATTAAACTCGGTACGAGCGTTACAATAAGACCATACTTCTGGAAACTGCTTGCCGATACCGTAAGGTTTTTACACATTTTTGGCACATTATTGTAATATTCAATTTAATTGAAATTATATATTGAAATAAACATTTATATATCAGCGACGGCTTATGTCATTTAGGAGCTTAATTTAGTTATTTTACAAGAAAACGCAGCTTCGATAGTGCTCAAGTTTCCAAAGTGAAGTTCTCGTCGATTTTATTGTTAAAAGCGAAAAGAAAGTGTAGAAAAGCAATAATTATACAATCTGTTAAACTATAGGTACATATTCAATTATACATTTCGTTAATATATAAAATCCCTGTAATGATATATTGTAAAATGACGTGACACTAGTGTGTAGACTACGGCGCGGGTGCGCGTGCGCACTCTCGCTGCGGCTTAGTTTGTGACCGAGTGTGTAAGTAATGTACAATTATACAAAATAGAGTCGAAAATAGTTTTCAGTCTTCTGTTAAGAGTTATGCAGATTCGTAATGTGTATCGATGACTATAGTTAATTTAAATCCAATATGAGCAGGCAAAGTGCCTCGTGTGATTCATTCGCGGAGACCGATTAGGAAATAGATTTCTACAAAACAAGTAATATATAAATACTATTAAAGATATTTGGGAATGTTCGTAGACCGTTACGGAAAACATCGTATCTTCAACACAGCTTTAACTTAGTATTGTATAACTAAATCGTATGTACATCACGACCAGTGATACGTCGCGGTAATAATACGATACGAAATAATTGTATACGATTATCTAAAGCCAGGTAGTGTTGAACCCCGATTTAACTACTTTCATTATTCACTAAAATCTTGAAAGCTCCTTTTTATTTGAACATTGAGTGCAGATACATTATTTTCTAAACCTGGCGCGCACTGTCTTTTGTTATTACATCGTTATCGATAATGAAGTCTTTGTTTTTTAAATCTGTAATCACAAAATTGCCTACGTCACGATGCGATGTGGACCACCCGAGCAGTCGCGGCCGCCGGTCTGCGGGTCCGGGCCCGGCCATCACGACCGCGCAGCTCGGAGCTTGTGATATATCTACACGTCAGCTAAACTTTATGCATCACATGATTCCTTTGTTTTTACCAAGTGTTCGGCGTTGTTGTAATGAGGCTAGAAATCGGACCGGGGGAGTATAAATCGGATCGTTAGTCGATGAATGCTACCATCGGAGCTGCTGAGATGTAGGAGATGTAGGTGACTAGTGCGTCGCGGACCTTTCAATGACAGCGTCATCTATCGACATGTCGATAGTCTAACAGTTCACTGTATTCACTTCACTAATTCTACAACAATTACAAATACACTACTATTTACCATTTTAGACACTTAATGTCCCCTTAATTAATGGTTAATTCAAATTTATATTTCATTAATTTATAATAACTATTTACATTTAAAATTGTTTATCTTCGAATAAAACTATTATTACGAAATATTTTACAAACTTTGGTGAAGTGCAGAAGTCAACTCGCACGTGTAACGTAACATTATCTATATTATGAATAACACAGGAAATAGGCAAGAGTTCATCGAGGATAGACTTTATAGAAGTAAAATCGTAGAGCCTTAAGTGATATGAAATATTTAAAAAAATATATTAATTAATGAGAATGTCAGAATGGAATGTCAACAACAAAGAACATCGCCGCGCGAACCATCGCCCGGCGATAACAATCACAACACCTTTCATACTTATTGCACTCCTTCGGAATAATAAATTATCGCCTATTACTTATACGCGATTTAAATATACATTTACAATATTAACACATCTTTTAAATATAAATTTAACTAATTTCAATGCGGACGTCGCTCGCCCGAGAGCGGGCTGGTTGCCTCCCGCCTCGTCTGACCTGGCGAAACTGAAATTCTTTCAGTATACACCGCTACCTTAAAGATTAATAAAATTCATCTTCGATCAGATATTGCACGGGATTATCCAAGTAAATACATAATATAAATCACAATAAAATCGAGTTCGGAATACACTAACAAAACTCCAGTTTCACCGTTGCTTTATTTTTCATAGCGTACCTAAGCGATCATACGTCCATAAATTATAAAGATCTTGTTCCGACTACGCGATTTTGCGACCTCTTTTCTACGAAGACGTAGACAAGAGATGGTTGCTAAGATCCAGCGGCGTCGGAGAGCGCAATATGAGTTAAAGGTACGGGTGCAATGTTTTAAACGTTTTAATTAATTCAAAATGGAAGAAATGGGCTTAATCCTGCCCATTGTGATGAAGAAGTGTGCGGTTGTCGGGCGGGTGTGGGGGGTGCGTGGGCGCGCGATACGTGTCGCCCTCCTCGTCTGCGGAGTTCTCCTTTGACCGGTCGCTCTTACAGTCTTCTTCCTTTGTCATCCCTGATAGTGAATCGAGGGCCATGGGCATCGATTGATACAATTCTCTCGCTTTCTCACTCGGCGGCAACAAGTGTAGCATGTTCAGTGGCATTGGGAACCCTGGTGGGAATTCTGGGTAGAACCCTTGCTGGAACGGATTGAACATGGGATTGGAGGAGATGTCCGGCTCCGAACTCGCTGGTCTTTGGCTCGTGTTCTGATGCTGATCATCCTTGTCGTGGTGCTTGCCGGGCGGGTGGTTGTTGTTGTTATTACCGGAATTTAAATTTAATACTTCAAGTGGACCGCCGATGCAATCTTTTCTGAGCTGTTCTAGTTTTAGGCTTTTGCCGTATTTACCCCGAACATACATTAAGAGAGAGTTGTAAGGGATACCGAATATTCTTGATGCTTGGCTAGTCGTCATTTTTTTATTCCAAACGTGTTGTAGTGCTTCTGTTAGTTCCGCATTTGTCCAGGAGCGAGGTGGGCCGCCGCGCGGTGCACTGTGCTGGCCCTTCGGTCTCCCTGTCGAACAAAAAGCATAAATTAGAGCTTACGTAAGTTTAGAAATACTTCGCTAATTACATTACAAAAGTCGTATTCAATGATTTATAAGTGAGCGAAATGCAGTGGTGCAGGGTGGTGGCAGTCAGAGTGCACGACATGTGCCGTGCTCGCCGCCGCGCCGCCGCCCCGCTGCAGCATTACCGAATGCACAACTATCTAATAACCGTGTTTTGGCGAAGCAATGAGTCGCGAGCGACAGTCGACACACGGCGAAATGAGCGGGTTGCGGCGACACGACGGGATTCGTCATTAATTCGAGGCGAGCACGCGACTATTAGGCGGTTCTGTCAAAAAGAAAGCGGACATGCATACGCCGGCGACGTCGCCCCATGTAACTTTATAGTTTTATAATTTCAACGGATCACGTTAACTCGATTCCGATCAGATAATTCGAGGAACGTTTCGGATTACTGCCGGAATGATATTTTATTATGGAAATTAGTTTTCTTTTAATAGCCGTCGCGGGTCACGCGAGGGCGGCCCGCGCGCGGAAATTAAAGACGTTTTCCATTAAGTGCTCAAGCTCGTTAGCATTTTATAGGGAGCATCGTCATGCATGTGACGGCGTCTCGAGCGATGGGCGCTAATCGATCGGGACTATTGTGTACGTCGTCGTGCGGCCGGAGCGCCCGTGCCGGCACACGCCAGCCTCGCCGAGAGGCATTCATCGCATACGTTAGACTCGTCTCTTCCCCTATGAGATACGCTATCAGATCGTCTTAATAAACATTCGCCGGGAAACAATGGCAGTTTAACATTTTGCACGATGCGATTGCAGCGAGATGTGTGATGGGATGCACTCGCTATCTGCTTTCTGCTAATATTGAGTCGACCTATTGTTACACGGCTTTTATCTATTTTATAAAATGTATTTAGTTTAAAGTAATGCGAATCGTGCGCGATTTCTATTTGCATGTAGATAAATATTTTGCTGTTAGCTCTCTTTGAATATTTACAACAAATTCAAAGCAATTTTATTTATAAGGTCGTTCTTATTTGTATAATTAATGTTGAATTGGAAGAAGTAGAACCGATTAATATTCAACTAGCTGTGTTATTGTTGTAATGACTATTAACTTATTTAATAGATAGTAAAATAAATTACTTTACAAAAATAAATTTGTATTTTTAAGAATAATGATAAATAGATTATTTTCCGTTCGCGCCTGCTAATACAGTGAAAATAAATAATAAAGTACCTATTTAAATGTACCTAATTTCCTATTAAATTGGTTTCAAAAATCCTCATACGATCATACTTTTCATAAAAGCTTGTACTTTTATTTTACTTCACATTTATAATAATATTGGTACACATGTTTCATATGGACTTCAAAACGGTTAGAGTAATTTCGATAATAATTTCAGCCAATCTTTGGTAGCGAAGCCGCGTATTGCTATTTGCTAGTAAGTAGTAACATTACTTACATTTCTTTTTGACGTTGGTAAACAGTTGCGCGTCTAGCGGCGGCGCGCGGTGTTCCACGTCCATTAGCGGGTACATCTTGTGCTCCATGCCGGGCGGGAACAACGCCAGTGGGGACTCCATGCCGAACACTGCAACAAAAATAATGCATTAATAAAATAAATAACATACAACACTAGTACATACAAATAATTATTAAATTTAATTAAATATAATCATATTTTATAGGTGTTTGTTGTAGAGTATATAAAAATGTTGCGGAAATTTTAAATCAAACTACCTTTTCGGATTTTGTCGTGGATTTATTTAGATTTTTTGTTCCTGACGTTTCGAATGGTTAGATATAAAAATAAATTATCTATAATCTATATACAGTTGACTGTTTTTATAATACGAATGTCCAATAATATATTTATGGTTATCATAATAATAACAGAAGCAGGTCGGTTAAGCTGATGAAGGCTGTTAATTTTTATAGCCTTCTAAATTAACGTTAACTTATAAGTTCATATATATTTTAGGTTAATAAATATTTATAAGTTTGCAAAACGTAATAGGTAGGTAATATTACAATACTAATACTACGGTTTTCATGAATAAGACTAAGTATATACTTACCTACTATGTATTCCTTTCTAAGTTATAATAATTCTGCCGAATGCTTTATAAAGTACTTTGTTCAGCGGTAAGCGTAAAAACAGATTTTTAATTAGTCTCTCTACAATGAATGCAGAAGATAAAAATATTGAAATAAAATAAAAGAATTCAATAAGGCCCACCTTATTATTCATAAACAAACTTTAATAATAATTAATTAAAGACTGCACAGCTAGTTTTAAAGAAAAATTAACAAAGGATTTATAAAAACTTAAAGTTATCTATTTAGTTTAAAAGTATACAATATTCATAGATTTATTTTATCTTTTGTTAATTAGAAATATTTAACCTAATTAAAGCTAAATCATAACAATGATTAAAATTATTTTAAAGGTGACTGTGAATTATTTAATTATTAAATCTAAATAATTGATTTATTTTAATGAATCGCATTAAATCGTTTGTAATTGTCATAATTCGATGCTACACGAAATTACAATATATAGTTTTGCTATTCGACAACAGATGGCGCTAGGAGTAACTGGAAGGCTATAAGAAGCAAGTCTTATAAAATCGAACAAGTTTCATTTTCAACATAAACTTGCATGTTAAAATTATAAAATCTTTTTGTATAATAAAATAAGTTAAATAAGTTAATGTTACTTATAAAATGTACTTATAATTAATATAACTGCCATATTGATGACTTTTTATTTTGAAAAATTTTGAAGTACTTACGAATACCTACCATAATAATATCTATTAAATATTTATAAAGTAGGTTTATAAAAATGTCTTAAATTATAAACTTAACAGTGACTTATACAAAATATATATCTTAGTGTTAGTGTCTCTAGAAAGTACATTCGCAATAATAAATGGCGGATTACAGTGGATGTGGTGTAGATGTAAATAGCGGGAGGTGTCGTCCGTTGAACCAAACGCGACTAATCGATACCGCTGCTTTATTACTATTCTATCTTATTTCTTACATTGCTTTTATACTCCAAATGAGTCTGTCTGAGTGTTGAAGGCGTATAGTCTTATATATTGTGTAGGTATCAACGTATTCGAGAGCGAATTGAATTTTTATGTTTTCTCGTATTACAAATAAAAAGTAGGATGGCTTCTGTGTTGGCAGTCGAGAGTTTGACATAATTTGTCCAGGTTTCATTAAGACGATACTAAAATATATTATTATCGGTATTGAAATTGCATTACTGAGAATGCAATTGCAATTGCAATTTTTCAAGTATTATTTTAAAAACCTACTTATACTTCTAAAAAAAACTTTACAAAGCTTTAGACCGTGTATACGTTTACCGTAAGCTGTTCACTCACCTGAGCTTGGTATCTATTTTGTAACAGATGTAAATAAGGAGATGTCTGAACCAAAGCTAGAAAGCTACTAATCGATAAGTCCAATTTATAGTTTATTGTAAGGACCGGTACTAGAAACGTAAGATTAAACTTGTTTATAAGTTAGCGTACTCTATGTGTTTTAAAGTTAAATCATGTATACGAAAGCCGTGGTCGATTTTAAATTATATTTAAGTTTTAAATAATAATAGAGCTTCTGATGTGAAGTTGTTAGTTATATTTTATAGTCAGTGAAAGTGTTTTAACTATTCCTTAACAAATATTTCAAACTCGTACTTCCATAAATAACTGTTTTATATAATACCTTCGTTAAAAATACCACGTTTAATTTATTTCCAACATTACCAGATTTCTAAGGCGAATTCGAAGTTATTGCTGTTTTACTTACATTTGTTCGGTTTCAATATATTAAAAATTGAAAACCGATTTTGTAAAAACTTATGATTAAAAGTTTATAATTAAGCGGTATAATTTGAAACTTGCATCTGATTTCGTTAATACTTATCACACCACCCACAATGTCCGCTTTGCATATTTCCTATTGGCAGGTTGTAATTTACTAGTTTTGCACGCGGTTGTGCCCGTAACCACAGCCTGGCAAGTGTCGTAAGAATAAACGTATGCTGCCACATCTCAGGGTTGCCAACTTTCATAAAGAATGCAATTTGAGTAAAATATAGGACAATCAAGTACCTATAGATAAAGTTAATAATATTATAAAACCACCAGTTAATAATTTTAAATAGAATAAGGTGATTTCATCTTTGAATAAAAGAATAATTTACACACAATAATTCTCACTTTAGTTTATACTGTCATTTTATGTCACTGTTTTCCTTAAGTGATTTATTATTTTTAAAAATAGAAAATTAACGTAATAATTGAACAACAAAAAAACATTTATTTTAAAAAAAGTTTTAATTGAGTTCATATAAGTAATTTGTCTTTTTCATTGTTTTCTTTCCATCTACAAAGTAGCCCATCTACTTGTCTTGTTTACAGGTTTCTAACCTGAACAGTTGGCAGCCCTGTAAGGGGATCTAACATCCCATATAATTAGTGCGTGTTATGAAATGCTTCCTGGCTTCTGTATAATCAGCGGCAAGGAAGGGTTATGTGTATCGGTAATACTATGTTATTAACAATGTAAGATCTGCGTCTACTGCTCTAGCTAGGCTACCAGGTCAGTTGTCTGTACATATGTATGTTTATGTTACTTCTAGTTGTCCACTGGTCGAATTTTTTTTTAAATAAGTTGTAAGCTAAGGTTGTGTTACGGATACTAGATAGTTGATAAACACCCATGACTGGAGTACAAACATTCGTGCTCAACAAATGAATGCCCCCAGCGGGACTCGAACCCGCGACCGCTGGCGCACAAAGTAGCGTCACTACCAACTGAGCCAAACGTGTCCATCTTAATTTTTTAATTGATAACGTTAAAGCTTGTACATAGGTAATAAACAAAAACAAAGAAAATAGTTTGCCAAACTGGCGGAAAAAAGGTACGAAAAAAGGTAATTTCAAGTATATAAAAAGTTTGCCATATACGCTGTATAGTAAACAATTTATTATTTAACGAGTTAAATAAATGGTACTTTTACTATATTCGAGATCACACCGGTGTTTCACTAATTTGATGTACCTGTACACGTTTTTTTCCTTCCTGCATATTATACTTATAATGTGTTTATTATGAACTAGCGACTCACCCTCGCTTCGCTCGGGTTCATCTCTAGGTACTCCCTTAAGCATAAATTTTTACAAACTTTGAATGTCTTACTTATTTATATCTAATCAAAAGCCTAAAAAATAAGTTTCAAGCTTCTAGCTTTATAAATGATGACGTAATTTCCATGCTAACTTTCGTCCTCTATTTCAACCCTTTATAGCCCTTTTTTCGCCTTGAAAATGTATGTCCTTTCTGAGGCTCTAGACTACATGTGTACCCAATTTCATTAAATTCGGTCCAGTAGTTTTTTAAATTTATTCGTTACATACAAAAATACATATCTTTCCTCTTTATAATATTAGTATAGATATTAGATATAGATATAGAAGAGAAAAGGGTTGTGAGATATGCCATCCTGGCTGTTTACTTCGCATTGAAAATTTCGCAAGTAGTTTTCAAATGACTGAAGAAACATTTTCATGCCAGCATTTTCTTCATTATTTTAAAACACGGTTACAATGACCATGATTAATTTAACATTATTATACAACATACCTAATAAAATAATAAAAAAAAGCGTTTACGAGGACATGAAATGAAGTGATAAAATGAAATACGATTTTTGTTTCTGCTTCTTTAAAACATTCGTTTCATTTTATTTTAATTATAAACATATTTTAATATATTGATAACTCAATTATATGTGTACTTTATTATTTAAAAGTGGCCATAAAAGTAACAACTTATAGTTATAGTGTCTTAAATCCTCCATTGTTTAAGTACCAATAAATTATTTGCAACAGCAATATCGGTTGATGTAGGTGAAAGTTTCGACACGCGAAATTGTAACATATTGCTTTATTGCCTTGTAGGATTGTTGCCGTTTTACTTCAAAAGGGTTAGAGTTGAATTTGAATTTGTTGTAAATGTTTAGGTAAAAACGGATTATTTATTATTTTTTTCATTCAGGTGTCATTTCTTTAAATAGCATTATACATTCCTTTTTTCGTATTGAATAATCTATTTATTATGGTATAATAATCTATTAATTATGGTATCTAAATAACTTGGTTTGATGAGGTTTTAAGTTTTTAGATACTTATTCAGGTAATAGTAAGTGTTAATCCTGTGCCATTTTGTACCTGCTCGGTTAACGACTCTGGATTACGATTCTTAGAAATAACCACAGTATCTCCTAACGAAATACTACTTAAGTAGGTATATTCAGCCATTTCATATTTTTACATCTCACTATTGTTGTAGGTACTTGGCTTATCTTATCGCCAAAAACAATTTAAGGTTGTCATATGCACAGATCCGCTCTAAATTTAAAGTAAGCTAGATTAGCTATTTTTGGTTTTATTCGCATAATATTAAACAATACATTAATATTAAAAACAATGATGTCGGTACTTGTATTTCAATTAGCCTATAAACTTTTCTAGATTTAGTCAACCCTATAAAACCTGAGTTGTAATACACACCGTGTACAATATACTGCCTCTCGACCTACTCCCAAGTTTTACAGCCCCGGAGCTAACGAACCGTTAATTCCTATCACTCGTTAAGGCTAGTGCAGATACATGTTATTTGCATAATTACCCACAATACACACACATCGCCGCCAATTCAAGTTAACAGTGTGCACTTTCTTTGTTACTTTGAGACGACCAATTATTCTTTCTTTACCTTTACTGTGACTTTTTATTTGTTATTAATTTGTTGCAGTAGAAATGAAAGGTTTAATTCAATTGAGAAATTATTGTGCGGGTGAAAACTGCATCCGTAGGCTAACGTGTCCATTTTGCATCTATTTTCTTGTTATTATTTAAATTGTTTTTTTAACGAGTAAAATTTCTAGCAGAATAGTGTAAACCTTGCGGTCAATTAGTCGTGCCGGCGTCGGCTCGCTTGACGCTTTCTAATTCTAGGCTTTGAGACACCTCACAAAACTATTCGACCATAAACAATGATTTACGAAACACGCCACCGAATAAGCAATACGTTTGATCAGACGTTTTTTCGACGAAATTTGGCAAGTAACTTCTAACAACAAGTAACTTATCAGGATATTGCTCCGAACGTATTAAGTGAAGCTTAACGTTATTGGGGCACTAACTAATAGACAACAAAGTTAGCGATCGATAGCCGGCGCCTCATATGGAATACATCGAAAACGAAAGCGCTCGCAAACTTCGAAACTCGGCAACCCTTTCGCGCCCATAGAGTAAGTTGTCAGATTCACCCCGTTCATTCAGACGAACATGAACGCACCCTCCCCACACCGTCAGGGTCACGCACATATGTTGTTGTGTCTCGCTCGTCTCACATGCGTAGCTATAACCCGGCGGCGGAGAGTAGTCGTCGTCGCGGGCGAGAGGGTTTGCGGCGGGATGTGTAGCCGTAGGGTCGGGTTATACGCATATCGCACGTGACGTGGTACAAGGTCGGAAGGGGTCCCGGTCCTGCTCATTCATGGCGCGAGCGGGCGTCGTAGCGCCGTGTGGGAGTCGCCGCGTGTTGTCTATGGTCAGGCCGCGCGTGCTTTACGTTTATTTTGCAACTAGATTTTCAAGTATAACTGTAAATTAAGTTTATCGGGCGGACTAGAATCTAGGTCGTATGGAATCAGCATTAATTATCGCTCTAATCTTAGGGCCGATGTCGACTCTGCGTACAATAGATCACATGATAGATAACGGTGCACGCCAAGGACGCGAAAGTAATGAGACGAATGCTGCGAGCGCCGTAGAATATGGCGAACTGGGTTAATCCATTGTTTCTGAGAAATACATAGAAATCGATGTGAGGAATAATTAAAGAAAGAAGTCTAGGTCGCGGCTAGGTGCCTCCTCTATCCTTGCATTGTTCTGTTCGAGATGATCGCGTGTCCAGTGTAAGTCCTCAATGCATAAATCAAGAGTGGTGGATACACGACGACACTCATGAAGGAAACTTGACAGCTAACAACCTGTACACCTTGGCTAGGCGATCGTGCGAGGAAAAATCAAGTACCTATATGCACGACAGATTTAATAATCGATTTCGTGATAAATTGCATTCGAATAAAAAAACTTTTTATGACCAGTCAGCAAGGATAACAAATTGCAAGCGCGTACGGTATTTTGTAATTAAGCGAGATTTAAGGAAACAGGTTGCAAAACGAGCGTTATAATAAAATACTGTCGATTGAAGTTCATGATATCGTCAATGATCATTAAATCTTATTAAAAATTTTAAGTATGAACGTGTTGTACTTTATTGACGAAGTGATTTACAAAAGGAGTATAACTTTTACCTTTGGTCATAAAGCCTCGTAAATAACGTTTCAGAGTAACTGGTACCACACCTTTATTAATCTTTCTCTTAAAACAATAATGATTGTCGGATTATTTCATTGCTATGAAAATAATACTAACATGGTTTTTAAATTAAGGCTCAGAATTGGTGGTGCTAGGGTTACCACAATCCCGAAAATGATTATTAAGAATGAAGTAAAAATTACGAATATTATTTAATTTAAACTTACAAGAAAATGTTACATTTAATAAGATTTTCATATCAACTTCATGAATATTCTACCTTACTTCATCATGAGGACCCTTATGCTAAGTGAAGAGAGTATCTACGAAAGACGAATAGTGTCTAGATATGTGTGGATCTTCAACGTTACTCAACTAGATAAAATTTGCATAGCTTTAAAATTACTTAATTTTAAAATTACTTAAAATTAGAATTATGTTGAATAATCAATATATACACAAAGGTAAAAAAATCCACTGAAAAAAGTTATTAAGTGAATACTTTTAATAACTTTCAAAAGTTATACAAATAGTTTTCTAATTCAGCTACAGCCCTTAATAACGAAATCACATTAGGCGGATCACACACGCAAGCCTGGGAGAATTCGTACAAATGAATTGCTGGTAAAGTGTTAATTTTTATTCAACCAATTTGGTTCGCGCTTTGTAATGTGTTTTCGTTACTCTCCATACTAACCATCTCGTGTGAGCCATTGTCTCTTAGCGGCCGAAAGAGGTCGAACAATTGTCTATGCCCTACAAAGAAAGAAGGTTTAATATCTGACATCAAACTTTTTTCGATGCTCGATTTATTCCTATTGAGCCCACGACATTCACACTTGAAATTGGCCATTGTTGAAAACCCGCTGACTTTATACTATTTCATTATTCGACCCAGCAATCTATCGGCTCTAAGTCGGAGCTTAATTTGATTATTTTGTTCCATTATTAATCTATTAAAAAGTAACGGAAATGAAGTAAGTTGATTGAATTTATTTTTATTTTAGTTTTTTTCTACATAAATATTATGAATCTGTTATGAATTATTATATAATTTCTAGAAATTGAATATTTAAAGCATAAAAATAATTGTTTTATTACCAGAAAGTATTAAAGTTTAAGCTGGTTTGTAATGTGGTAAACGAATAATTTGAGATCATAAATGGACAATAAATGTTTTTTATTGTATGCCCTCAAGTACTTTACAATAAAAAACTAATACACCGCAGATATATTCTGTGGTCAACCAATCCTGACTTCCGTTACGTATGTAATCTATCATGTGAAAGAGCGATTGTGGTGCGAGAGAATCGATTTAGGTGCGAATGACGATACAAATAAATAAAAATCGATACGGTTGTTATTATTACTTTGCAATACGACTTTCTCCACAAAGTAAACAAATTGGCGCATTTTGATGTGTGAAATTAGAGTAACTGTGTATAAGATTAAATATTTTTACAACTTCCTTGTGCTGGCAATTATTGCAAAAAAAACATTTTTTTAGTTAGTGCTTAAAGTTAAGTTCCGTTGGCTGTAGTGGTTTCCTAACATGAGAATTTGATACATTATACATACATAGATATGTTGTATCCGTACGGTGCTAGCGCTGTTCATACGTCATTATTATTTCAATTACAGCTACGGATCTTTTGTAATTTAATCGTAGCATTTATGTAAGTAAACCCAATTTTGATTCGGCATAATTATCTCCATGATAATCAAAGATAAAAATACCTATATTGTGTAATGATATACAAATTTGTACCTATTACGTATCGAGTGTGGTCATTCTTATCACGTATTACGTAACGCTAATGAAATAGAGAGTGACGTATAATTATACATTAAGTGCCTTTTGTTATGACAATATGTAGTACATTGTAATTACAGTTTCATTAACAAAAAATATAATGTCGCAATCTCAAATATGGTTAGGGTTGTCAACGGTTTCTGTGTACAAGTGATAAAATTAAATTTTAAACTAATATTTCATATTGAATTGTTGTCTCGCATATATTTAGTAATAAAATTTTAATTTATTTAAGGAAAATTTGTTTAATTTCTTAAGCTTCCGCCTATTTATGTACGCATTCGCTGTACATATTTATTTATTTTTAATTATATTAAATCAAATAGGAATATCCTCTTTTTCGATTATTTTTCAGCTAGCCTATAATTATTACCTTAACCGTATACCGACCTTCGTATATTTATCGACATCCCTAATAATCTATCAACGGCATTAAAAAATCGATTGATATTAAAGCAACAAAAACTATTGATAGATTCCAAATTGCTGTTTACGTGTGTGGTTTGCCAGTGATTTCCTGCGCCCGCGCCGGCGCTACTGACTCATAACTGACTCACATATGAATTGTAATGTTTTTAATTATATCACTGGAAATATATAGGTGACGGCCCTTTATTCTCGGTACAACCACATACGAGATTATGTATGAATGAATGAAAACGTCATCGAGACTTAGATTTGTTGAATAATTAATAAGTCTAAGTACTTGTAGTGACAAGAAATAAAACTAAATAATTTATAAGATCATAATACTTTCTTAGATTTACGCGAATATTCGACATTATAAATGAAACTACCTTTTCGGATTTTGTCGTGGATTTATTTTCATTTTTAGTTACCGACGTTTCGAATCCTTTACAGCAATCATGGTCACGGGAGAGTCTCTCCCGTGACCATGTGACAAAATCCGAAAAGGTAGTTTCATTTGTAAGATCATATTAATTATTAGAAAAAATAAGTGAAATAATATGGGATATTTTAAATTTACGTATATGTTTATTAATTTTAACTTTATAATGCACTGTACTAATGTGGTTAACGATGGGTATTTCGGGGCGAAATTGTGGCTTCCCGCGCTTTGTTAAGTTCCGAAACTTTATAATCGCGGCGCACGTAATCTGATTTCGATTTCTTACTCGGCTTTTTGTGGCCGTAAAAAAGTAAAGAAGGTTTTGGGCCTTTGCTCCTCTTTGCCTTTTCCTTGGTTCAGAAACAAATAGTTTAAGTTGCTTACATATCTAATACATATATACTACAGGAAAACTTTGAGCGGTTAATTTACTGTATTAGTTATTCATAAATGTAAGACTCATGTGTATAAATGTACACATTATTAACTATTAATTCCGAGATTCCGTCAATTTTCTGAGAGTTCCATTACAATTTATTAGTTTCCGCTTACCATGTACCTTCTACTAGCAAAAGATATTTCAGTATTCAGATTCAAAATGCCGTTAACTTTAATATGAAAGTCTAAAATCCTAATGTAGGTACCCTTATAATTATTGCATCATTAAGGTCTGTGGCGACGGATTGTTAAGAGTAAAACGTAAGAAACGAGAATTAAACAATTGAAAGAGTCTCCAGACGCCACAAGACTTATTAAAAACATACTTATTATACCCAAGCGTTAAACAGTTTTTTATCGTCGAGCAAGTCACCGTTCTGCAGTGAGGCGTTTTTGTTAAAATCATTTAGTTACTTCTAAGAAACGTTTTGGTGCGCATAACGCAATCGACAGTCGACTGTCGCTGACAAATCGGCCGTAGTTCATGTGTCGATGGCACTATCGGTAGCGCTTTTCATGTGCACGAATTTTAATTGCTTTCTAAAGTCCATCCGTCGCTCGATTCCCATGACGGCACTGTGAGATCGGCTGTGCCACACGTAGATGCATGACATGTAGTTTTTTCGTGGAGTTTTTTAGTTTATCAGAAAGAAAGATCTGGTTCGGACGCGGTCATTGTGCTGGCTGGTTCGACTCTCGCGCACCACGATCGCGTTTCCGAACGTACTCTCGTCTTTTTTCAAATCCCATTCACGGTACGCTCATACAAATTTAACGGCGGAATCAATTTGAGGCGTCGTGTGACGACGACATCGCTACCGGCAACAAAGGTGGACGGTAATAACCGAGTGAAAGGGAACGTATCGCGGCTTGTATTAAGGATGAATGGATTATGGAATATTAATTATTACGTCGGCACTTGAGAGCTCAGCGAGCTGATACGATCGTACGCGCATCAATCTCGCCCCGGCTTGTACGTCGGCAGTCGGCACCTCTTTATCGTTTACAAAAAATCGACCAGTATTTTCACATGGTCACCGACAACAATAGCTGAGTGCGCATCTCTTTCGTTATTAAATTCGTATAAAATTAAATATAATGTGTGATTCTTGTTCCGGTTGCGTGATGGGAATGTCAGCTAACTGTACTTTATGGAAGCTGTCAGAGTTAATGTAGCATAATGTTATAAATTGGCAGTTGTTTACATAAACCAGTGTGTCTGTCATGTCGATCTTAAATCTCTCAAACTCCTGTCCTATATAGAAATTGATATTTAGGTTGCTTTCGTTGCGGATATTATTGATGGCCTCGCTGCGTCGTAAAATGCATAATTTACGGCGGGACTTGGGAGACGCACGCGGCTGCGCGCATTCATTGCTTCGCTCAATTAGCCGGAAGTTTGGCAAACATTACATTTTTTAAGTAGGTACGATTATATTATTATTTATTTTCAATTAAATGATATTTTTTTTGTGTTCGTCTTCATTTTAATGGTGGACTTCGGATCCATGTTCTGGATTAGCCTTTCCACGGACTCGGGTCGTACGTTTGTGTCCGGAGTCAAGTCATTAGTTTATAGTAATTGTTTTTTATACTTTATCTCAACTATACTAGAGTGGAAAGGTTCGCGGCGATACGCGCCTTGTAGAGTACGAAACCCCGTCGCCTGATCTGTCACCGGTCGTGACAAATTATCGTCCCACCGGGGTTTGAAAAGAAATAACGAGTGCACTTATTTTTTTGCACTACATTATTACTAGATATTTTTGAACGATTCAGTGTTGTCATATTATTTTACGACATTTATTATTACGACAACTACATGTGGGTAATAATTTGTTATTTGGCGTTTGCACCATTCACTTAGCCTATGCGGAAATCGAAGTAGCTACCTGCGGCATAGTCGATTATTCCGGCCGGATATACGCCACTTGTGGTATAAAAATCTTGCATTTATAATACAAATGTAAATTAGGTATAAGTTTACTTTGAGTAGCACATTCTCAAACTTAAAATGTAAAACGTAAGCGATATATAATGTGAGATGACAATAGGTGTTATTTCCATAATTGTTATAGCTACGTGCAGTCTCACAGCTATGAGTACTTTAAGTGAACGTAATGATCGCATAAAGAGGTTGTCTATACAAAATATTTACAAATAATAAGTGTTTATACAAAAAATAGCCATATATTATAATTTTATATATATAAATATAAATACGAAAGTATGTTTGTTGATTTATGACTTTGTCCCATTTTAACGAAGATATTGCCGTATTATTTTGCATAGAGAAAGTTAATAGGCTAGAGAGTGACACGAGTTATTTTTATCCCGGTTTAGTATATTATAAGTTACTCCACTGGGTTATTTAGGGGCATTTTAAATGACATTTCCTTAGTAGAAATAGAAATCAGTACATTTAAATAAAATTGAAGTGTCTGTTTGTAATTTCGAATTAACAGGTTTTTACTAAAAGCATATGAAAGTATATATGGTAGGTACTTACATAAAAAAACAATTTTTAAAATTTTTGTCTGTCTGCTTGTTCCGGCTAATCTATGAAACGGCTGGACCGATTTTGACGACTTTCACTCGCAGGTAACGGTAGCTTATGTTATAAGGAGTAATTTAGACTACTTTAATTTGATTAGAAAATTATAAATGTACCTGAGCGGATAAGCTTTATCCCAAATATTTCAAATTCTTTAGCTGGACAAGAAAACCACGTAGTACATATATAACTTATTGGAATTCTGCGTCCGTTCATTTTGTGCCTATTGCTAACTACTACTTAGTAGTAACTTTTTATAATAGGTTAAGAATAATATAAAGACGATGGTATAATAATGCTTTTAATACGTGTATCCGATACACTTTCGTAGATAATGAAACATCAAACGCTTAGATCACACATCGATAAATTCAGCTGGCCTCTAACCTTCGATCACGAGAAGTTGCGAAGCAACAATGATAACAGTCGTTTATTAAAGAAAAAATTAACTGAATTAATTTATCATCTTTGCCGTAAAAAGTTTGCAAGTAGGTACCTACTTTGTTTAACAATGAGATCTCTTCTTTGTAAAAATATTATTCTATATCGTAGTATTTAATGGTAAATGGGTAATGTTAGAACTTAACAGATGAAATACGTAGTATTTATATGCATTCTCGCTCCGCTTGGGTTTATTCTGCTTATTTACATTTTAACGTTTAGCATAGTTTTAGATACCAGATATTTTCCCGCAGTAAAAAGCAACCCATATGTTGACCTGAAAAACAGCTATCATCATAACCAAATTTTATCATAATTTGTCAACAATCGATAGATAAAACTAATGTTCTTATACTTTTAAGTGACAATATCTGATTAACGAATTAGGTAGTATATAGACGGAGCCCACAAAAACAAAATTCCAAGGCATTTTTTCATACAGATTGTTCATTTTCTTTAAAGAATGAGGAAAATGTTACAAGTACATATTTAATTTACAATTTATTAGAAGAAAATTGAGTTATATAAATTAACAATTTATTATTTTATATTTTTAATAAATATGAACAGAAGGCATAAATGATAAACAAAAGCTGGTATATAAGTATACTTATATTCTTCTCTTCTAGCTTCAATCGAGGTATACATTTACACGTTAAAAAATTTGCAAATTTTAAAAACTTACTAATTTTGGCTTTTTCACAGTAGGTACAAGGTATATACTTATTACAAGTAAGTATTTCGATAAATCATTAAATATTCAAATAAAAATGGTAAAGGCGGCAATTTATATTTATTTTATACAAATGCTTACGTTTTCTAGTTATTTAGTACGAACAGTGCCGTAGTACAATGTTGCGGGAACACATTCGCTGTACTTTCACAACTATTATAAATAGCAAATAGAAATGTTCACAATAAATTACGCTAACACTACAGCAATGTCTATATCCTATGTAGTACCTACCTGTAACCTATTATAAATGAAACTTCGGATCTTTTCGGATTTTGTCACGGATTAATTTTTATTTTTGGTTCCCGACGTAATATCGAATATTCATGTAAGCCTAAGAAAGTAAGTATTACCTATAACCCACTTCAATTTAAAATATTCTAATGAATATTATTTCACTTAAGAATATTTAGAAAAATACTCTTGTAGAAAAAAGTTCGATACATTTTGAAGTTATTTTATATCAGTGTTTTTTCTTTAATTATTCTTACAAATTACATATGTATTTTTTCCTAAAAACACTATAAATAAATCTAATTTATCTGTTAGATAAGCTTATTAGAAGTATAAACGGTAAGTACTAGGTACTAAGTATTAAACCAAATGAATGTTATTATGAACACTGTAGCTTTCATTGAAGTTTGATTACTATCTTTTTCCTAGAAAGAATTTAATTATAAACGAAAATACTCGTGGGAAATAAAAAAAACTATCACGATAATAATCATATATTATGCACCTACTTTACTATTCTAAAAATAAATAGAAAAAAGTGAATTTAAATTTTAATAGCTTAATACTTTTACATCTAATAATAAACGGTAACATGCTTGTTGTTTGTACAGACGCCATTTTAATTTAGATCTTCAATTACATATGTTTATATATCTATATGTATTTTATTATTCATGACTTATTAAACTTAGTTGTAACTTTAATACTACAATTACTTTTTTATATCACTTCGTATTAGTTTGGAGCAATATCTCAATCATAATTAATTAGTTTCCTAATCCTATCTAACAGTAAAAATCAATAATAAAAACAAAACACCTTCTAAACTGTTATATATAAAAAAATATTATAATAAATAGCATTCACTTGATCTCAAAATCACCTATAGAGATGAAGCTTAGAGCTTTCCGATGTAGGTACATAAGTCATTATATATACGAAAAAAATGGAATGGCAAGTATGAATTTGCTACACTATGGCTATAGCGTTTAAATGATATATCTAAAACAACTAGGTACATTAGAAAAAGATATAATTTTTTTTAAATAAGTAGATATAGACTTTTTTCACTATAATAAGATAAGTCCTTTTTACATAAATATGGTATTAAAAAACTAGCGCCACACGTGTATCCACTTGCGCTCGCGAAGGCGCCGCAAAAACAACTTTACAATACAATGGACTAACGGCACTGTAATTAGCAATAGCACGGCATGTATGTAGTTTAATTAATTACATGATACTGCTATGTGGGTATTTTTAAAGATATCTAATTATGCAACGTGTTATTGTCATATTTTTAAGATTAAAATATGAAACTAACTAAAAACTAACTCAAGGTTTAGTTTTATAATAAAAATCTAGGACTTAAATAACTAGCAAAAACTAGCAAAAAAGTCGAGCTTTGTGAGGGCTCGCGTACTATTTCTAATACAGCGATGTTAACTCTTTGGTTTTTTAACAGATGGCGTTAGTAGTACAATAACATTCTATCCAATGAACACAAATGTTCATTTTTTAATGGTTATTTTTGACAGATAACACATTTAGATATGAAGTTAAACTACAATGCTAAAGCACAAATCTATAGGCGTGATAGTTTTTCAGTAAAGTGTACCACAAAATGCTCCGGTTGTGGGATAGTGTTAGGGCTCACTTTACTAATTTGCCAACTTGATTAGGATATAATAAGTTCTTACTTATGTTAAAAGTTATGTAACGCATTAAAAAAAACTAAATAATGCATTAAAACTTTAATAATATAATTGGTTATGTATAAACACGATATAAATGTAAATTGCAGTGGCATAATACATCGCTGACAAGGCGTAAAGTCCTTTTTTACATTTTAATGATATAATCTTGATACCTACATAATAAAATTCTAACCGAGTGGAATCTTACATTAAATATTTAAAAAAAAAATCATTGAAACAGACATTATCTATATAGGTATATCTATGCAGGAGCCGAGTGTATAGTTCTAAGAATTTGTGTTTGTCTGTGACCATGTGACAAGAAAGCCACTGGACAGATTTTGATAAAATTTTGTATGATGAATTGTTACTGCCGGAAAATATCATATGTTTGAGAAATCTATATAGATAGTAGTATATATACTAAACGTTAGTTACGTTTTTAGGGTGGAACCAGAGCTGAGTCGCTAATAGGTACTCGTAGTATTTACGAGTATGTAAGTCATATTATATCTTAATTTAAGTCATAATGCGTATATTTATAATTTAACGAACTGTTATGCTTGATTTTGTGACATGAAAATGTATAATAAAAGAATTTGAAAGACGATATCTTAGGACTTTGGTCTGTAAATAAAATTGAAATTACAGTTTTACGAGAGATTTGAATTAAATGGAATTATTAAGTATATCAAAACGTGTTGTAATTTAATACTGGTAGTGAATAAAAATAATCTAAGGAAAAGGAACATAACAATCTCACAATTAACTATTTATAATCTGTTAATCAATCGCCTATTTTTTCTTGGAAAATGCTACACTTCAAAAATACAAACATAGCTTTGTTTATTTTCCTTAACTTATTAAACACCTCGGTGTTCAGTATTTGAAGATTTGTTTTAAATGTTTTAACGTCGATATTTTTATCGCTAAACTGATTCTTTAATTTATAGTACCTAATTAGCAAATTACACGTTTAGCAACTAAAAATCTGCTTAACAAAATGTTTAATGTTTCGTAATAGGTTGACGTAAATCTTTTTTGTACTCAATGATAAAATTGAAGTAGTCATTTTATTTTATATTATTCCAAAATATGAATTACGCTTTATTTACGCGTTTGCTTGAATTTTTTAGTTTTATACTTTTTTTATTTGGTTTTTCTTTTTTTATTTCTTAATAGAATCTAAATTAATACTTTCTTAGATTTACGCGAATATTCGACATTATAAAATGAAACTATCTTTTCGGATTATGTAGCGGATTTATTTTCATTTTTGATTCCCAACATTTCGAATGCTTTACAGCAATCATGGTCACGGGAAAGAATAAGGTTTTTGACGTCTCAGAAATCTATATACTTGTAACAGACAGTGTCTACCCACAATTAACAAAAAAAATTTTTTTCTAATGCCATAGATAGAATAGATTTATAGATATGATAAAAAAATAATATGATGTAATAATGATAAGTAGATGAAAAGATAGTTTCATTTATAATGTAGAAAATAAATTACTTGTAAGAGGTGTTAAAGTCGGGTGAATAATGCCAATATGACTGTATCCAAATCTGCGGGATTCCACTCTTCGATCTTATAATAATTAATAACCTCAAGCTTCATTGTACTTGCATGTGAATATAACATGCAATATCTAACAAATTAAATGATCAAAGAACGTTATTTATGTCGATGTTATAGTAATGAGTAATGACTTAATTATCGACGTTTTTTCTTCATATTACAATACATAAATATACAAAGCTATTTTATTCAAATCGAATATATAAATTAAAATCACTTATTGTTATATAAAGAGTATTAATGTTAGCGAGATATTTAAAAGAATAATAATTTATTACTTTTCTTAATTTATTCATATTTTTTTCTAAGTATTTTTGATGTTTTTTACTATGAGTATTGAGTATATCCCGTACATAGTTGCTTATATTTAGACACATAGAACGATCCGTTGGCTAAAATAAAATGAATGAATATGGAAAAAATATACTTATATTCGGCTTTTACTTTATAAAATTCGACTACTGATCCTATAGTCACGTATAGGTTTTGCGTCAAACTATGTAACATAAAAAAAAATTAAAAGCTGCCAGCATCATGCATGATTAGTGCAAATTTATTCTAATTTTAAAATATCCTAAGAGTGTCTTAATCCTTGATAAAGGGCAGATATTCTCTGACGGTAGGCAAGTAGGTCACCGGCACGAAGTGTCGATTGAATGTAAATGCGCGGGAGTAGCGTTCACTATCATCTTCGACGAGGGTGTACATGTTTTAATAAACAGTAAGGGAAAATCGATTTTTATAAATATAAAAAAAAAACTTTAAAACTGAGTTCAAGATTTAAAAGTCAAACATTTGATGGTTTGAATACCTAACAATTAAATTGTAAATATTAGAAATAACAACGTTTCTTTGTTACTGTATATGGAAGAAAGACAACAGTTTTTTAATCCTAATATATTATACCTATTAGGTATTCTACAACTGTAAGTTACAATAATAAATTAAAAAAAAACTTTGGCTAGGTATACTTATACGAGTACCTAGGTATATACCTGTCACCTCATATTTTTTAAAGAATCATGAAAAATAAGTCTTTTTCAAGTGTCATGGCGACCCTACACACCCTTGCGTGCGCGCAGCCGTGCCAATGTCGTGGGCTCTGTTTTTTCTGCAACCCTACAAGGCTGTGTACCCAATGCTTCACCTTGCGTGTACGTTTATCTTAACTATTGTACATGGAATCATTAATGTTACTTTGTTAAGTGATAAGTTAATAGTAAAATAATATCTCAATAAATATTAGAAGCTTAAAACTTTGTTTCATTTTAAGCGCTAACCTCTGAATAGTTCGTATAATATATTCGTTCGTCCTTTTTAATAATTTCCTTTTTCGTTTTGTTAGTGTATATATCGAGACAATTTTACTCGTACCTATCTACTAAAATAACTACAAACTACTACTAAAGTACTATAATATACTATTTACTACCAAACTAAAATAAACGACACGAGCGCAACCTGCAAAAGCTTAAAAAATTCGTTCAAATTAATAAAAACTAAATTTCTTTTCATCAAATATTAGATTAGTACTTCTAGGTATAATTTATACATTTTATATTAGGTATGATGCTGGTAAATATAGGTATAATCAATATCAGAATTAGAAAAATAATCGTTTAATGCAAAATAAAAATATTGAATTTATCATGTCTTAAATGCATAAACTGTCTAAAATTCCAAGTCCTAAAACACTAACAGTACGAAGGAATTTGACCCTAGAGATTGCTGGCAGATACTATTTCCAACGACTGTTGATTTGATCAGTTGTTAACTGCACGTTAATCGAGTCATGTCATAATTGCTTTACGACTCAAAACTTGTTAAATTAAACACATAGTTTTGTTAGGCTATGAATGTACCGTAACTAAATATAATTTGCATTATAATCTGTAATTAAAGTTAAAAATGAACTATCCATTGTTTAAATAAGTATAGCCACACACGAAGCATTAGCTTTTCGTATCGCAATTGTGTAATTATTAAAATAAGACTATTAACACATTTTAGTTATACACAACATTTACGATGTAATGATGGCAATGTCTGTTTTCTTGGTTGTAAATGAAATAGTATAATGAAAAAAGTAAGAAAATCAAATTTTGAATTACTACAAGTGGGTACAATCAGGAAGGCAAGGTAGCTGTGATTGCTGCGCCAACCCCTCATTAAGTTTACGCACCACCATTAAGCGTAATCAACCTCTCATCACACACGAAGAGGAAACAATAAAATGTTACTATAAATGTAACTATTAAAAATATCCACGATTGTACTAACAAAATTACAGTGATTTTATTTAAATGTCTATTCTTACCCTAAGACCTTATCATATGAATATACATAACTTATATAATACACTGTAAATACAAAAAATAAGAACGAAAAACCTCTGCAAAAAAAAACAACGTCAAAATTGATATCCAATATACTTATAGCACAGATAATAAAGAAATTTAATTCAAACACAATTTTAAAATCGATTAGTAAGGTAATTTCAAATTTGGAACATAGTCAAATGCCAAGTGCGGAAACGTTCCCAAACTCCCCTCAACGTTTAGTTACCCCACGCACGTCAGCGAGTGCGTGCAACCCTTCCTTGTAGACTGCAGACTATTATGACGTAATCAAGCTCTCCACATACGAATATGAACAGAATTTGTACAAAACAAAGTTTTTGAGTGTTCTAAAGTGTTTTTATGTTGGAACTAACGAAAATACCACTCGGAAACAAGCTTTTCGGTTATAAATTTTATGTCCGTGCCTTGAGCATGCAGATTGGTCATTATTAACTTTTATATATTTTTTCTTTTTTACAATGTCATTAATTAGTATTTACTAGATTGAATACCATAAATCATGTCACTTTTATTATATATAATATTACATGTTAATAAACTTAACAATTTAAAATCTGCGTTTGTTTTACACAAATAAACTTAAAGAGAATGCACATAAGATTACAATGACTGTCATTTCCTCAATAAATACGTTTTGAAATCGAAAAGGGTCCGTAAAACAAGATGACTGCTTTGATTGCTTCCTCTTGCAAGCGCGTAAGGAGAGCTCAAGTAATTATCCATGAGTAAAATTTATACTGACACACTATTATGGAATGCATGCGAAGGATGGAATGGGACGCCGTTTGAAATTACATTTTACACCGAGCCTACGCGACATGCGAAGTTAATAGACCATATAAAGTTAAAACCTCTTTGGATCGCAGATAAGACATCGACGTATGAATAGGTGATCTTAATTTATCTGTGAAAGGTTCCGGTTAACACTCTGTGTCGGTCGCTAATCGAATCATTAAACCCTACATGCGATTTGATTTACAGATACCTGTCCATTAGTTAAAAATATAGTAAGTGCTTTCTGAATTTTACTTTAATTTACAATAAGTTTAAAGAAATTAAAAAAATATTATAAAATATTACCTACTAGTTTCTCTTTTTTTTAATATGAATTTTTACTCCATAAATCACGCACATTTTGTCTTCTAGGTACTACGACGTGAATAATTTGTTATAGTACATGACGTATATTAAATGTTAGCATTGAATAATATTACTAAAAATAAACGAGAACCATATTTAACAATGAGCAGGCGAGGTCAGTTTTTATACGATATTATTTTATTTATTATTTTGCAATTGTTCATCCAAAACGACATTGTTGTTATCGACCTTATGTTTTTATACACTCACGGTAAGTACGTATCAAAGCTACTAAGAAAAATGTCGAAAATAACTTGAACGTTTAAAATATTTTCTAACGTTTTTTTTAAATTTCTAAAGACAATAGTGGGTCACGTAAACATACGAGTAGTATAAGATCAGATTGACGTGAGACGTAGTAGTTACTGTATAATATAAAGAAATATGATTGTATTTTCTACTACCTTCGTTTCTTATCAGTTAATTAATCATTATTATGCAACGCAGCTACAGACACTGTCCGCCTATTTTCCCGCTACTACCTCATTTGATAACATAGAATGACTAACCTCTCACATCGCACCTAATAATTAGGTACTTCACGTATTACCTATTTAGAAAGCCTTAAGTTTCAAGTTATGAAAATTTCCTATGAGACGAATAAATATAATGTAGGTACTTACTGTGAGGTGGCGTAAGGGAAAGAGCGGAGACGGCCGGTGGCGGTACTGGTGGGAACATGTCCTGGTGAGGCTGGAACATTCGGGGTGGTGGTGGGGCTTCTGCCTCGGGCTCCTCGGGCTCCTGCTTGTGCGGGGAGCGGCCTCGTGCCAGCCGCACTGCCTTCAAGCCGCTGGGTGAACGTCGCATGGACAGGTTCTCTGGTGTATCAGACTCCCCTGAACGACGTCGGGGGCGCGCCTGTTTCCGGCGAGGCTGTGGGCTGTGCGGGCTGGCGGGCGGCGAGGGCGCCGCTCCTGCGGTCGGGCTACCGGCCGGCGAGCGTTCTGACTCTGCACACTCCGCCACATCCTGGTCGGCCAGCCCGCGCACTTGCAGGGACTCGCCCGCACGGATCACCGTGCCCAGCTGTTCCTGCGCCACCGAAACCTCCCCACGGTACATAAAATCCACCACCGCCTGAACCTCCCATCCTTGAAAGTCTTTGAGCACGATCACCGGGTGCTTGCACGGGTTTTCGCTAAATATCCGCCTGAAGAGAGGACTACAGGCGCCTAGAAGCACCTTGTGTGCTCGCACGCGGCGTTCTGCGCACACGAGGGTCACGTCCACGAGAGTCTCCGCATGCAGCAGCGCCTCGAAGGAGCGGAGCAGGTGCGCCTGGTGGTTGTTCCAGCGCAGGCTGTAGTGCTCCTCGCCGGCGGCCGGCTTGTCGTCCATGGCGCTTGCGCGGTCACTGCGACCCTCGGCTCAGAACGTTTTCCCGGAGGACGATACGAGCATCACTCGAAACGGCGAAGTTCGGTATCACTGCACGGCACTGGTAGAGATCGCGCGTGTATACGTGCGACACAGACGGCTCGCGAGCGCGGAGTGAGCTGGGCGAGCGACGGCGCCGAGCGCGGCGGGCGCGGGGGGGCGGTACGGCACGCCCCCGGCCCCGCCCTGCGCACACACGCCCGCCACCGCGCCGCCCCCCCCGCACATACATGTGTCATGTCACACATCGATACGACACATGTGACGCCTACTCTATGTTATGTATTTTTTCGGATACCTACACTTCGGCTGGAGTCGCTCCGATAAGATTTCATTTGTTTACATGGTTACCGGTTCGCTCTGAACGTAGTACGTACGTAAGTAAGTAGGTTGGCACTCCGGTCGGGAGAGAGCGATACGGTCGTCAGTATGGTTTGGCTTGGCATCGAGCTTATTTTAATGAATTTTCTCGCGGGAATATCGCGTGATCGCTGATGAATATACTCAAATGGAGAAAGTGGGTACTTTAGCAGATATTTTCTTATATAGTACTGTAGATCGTCCGTTTGAATAACAAAGGCTTTTCACAGATAGTATGGGGATTATTACCCGGCTACTATACTACGAATTTTCAATTTGTTATATTAACATTTTTATATATTTATTATAATAATTAAGTTGGTAGGTATTTTTTTCTGTATTTTTTTAATAATAAAATTAAAAAATATGTATATTTATTTTAATTTACCAACGTCATTCTCAGTTGGCCAAATATAACTTTAAGCTTATAAAATATTAATAAATATTAATAAAATTCTACCAATAATAAAAAAGAAAATTGAGTGACTTTAGTGTATAAAAATAAACAAAAATATTAGTATAAAATATTCCAGGCAGCTACCAAAGTTATTCTAGAAATATATTTTTGTATGACATAATTATTAAATATTTTAACTATTAAATACCTGCTTCTCTGTAAATTTAGTTGTATTATACCTATGCTATAGGTATTGAAACTCTAAAAAAAATTTTAGTAGTTATAGGTATAGACTATAGACTTTAGATTAGTCAAAAATAAGATTTACTTACAGTATTTTTGTTAAAAAATATGGTTATCAATTGGAGGCATAAGAGGAAAAAAGTTAACAAAAAGTTGGATGCTACTTTCAGTTTTAAAGGTCAGGGTTATCAGCATCCCTCTCACAAAATAGACGTACCTATGTTGGGAAATGTTTAAGTTTTCGTTTTTTCTTTATATTTTACCTCAATTGAAATTTTAATTTTTATGAAGATTTGTAATTTTTGTGTAACTTTAAATTTTTATAATGTCTAAGAAAAAAAATCATAGGTAGGTACTAACTGTATTTTAAAGCCGTCTATGGTACGTCTTATTGGAAGTAGCTTAGACATGGATGTAGGTACTATAGGTAGAGTATATTGACTTAGAATAAATAATACCCAAGAGCAACTTAGCAACTTAAAAGTACAAGTTTGAATAAAACTATAACTAATGATTCTTTATTTGATAATAAACTTAACACTTTTTAGCAATTCTCAGTAATGTCGAAATATGATGTATTTGTTAAAGGTCATTTATAAAAAGTGTAATTAGTTATGATAAATGTATGTGTGTTTTCATTTATCTACGAAACATTTAAGTACACTAATATAAAAAGTAACTTACTTTTGATATTTCCCGGTTTCGTCTGTGATTCTTATTTTAAATATATATCATTTTGTTAAAATACATTTAAATAGGCTTAACTGACTTTATTTGTAACTGGTTATTATTTATTTTTTTGGTTATTTTTTATTTGGTTATATATATTAGATTGGAACATATTTTTGTTATATAAAATAAACATTAGGTTCTGCAATCTTGATTACAGTCATTTGATATCATAGAATTGATCTGATGATGGTGTCAAGAGATAAATATACTTAAAACCTTATAAATGAAACTACCTTTTCGGATTTTGTCGTGGATTTATTTTGATTTTTAGTTCCCGACGTTTCGAATGCTTTATAGCAATCATGGTCACGGGAGAGACTGATGATTGCTGTAAAGCATTCGTAACGTCGGGAACTAAAAAAAAATCAAAATAAATCCGCGACAAAATCCGAAAAGGTAGTTTCATTTATAATGTCGAATATTCGCGTAAATCTAAGAAAGTATTATACTTAAAACCTCTTCTACGCCTTCCTGTAAAATCTGCAAGCTTGGGGCCTATTTGATTCCTCTTTTCCTCATCGAATTCCTTGTATCTTAGGCACTTCAACTTTAACCAATCTGTGTAGAAAAATCGGTAATAATGGCACACATAAACAGTACCTAAATCATGCTGTTATTTTAACCGACATCAAAAAAAGGAGGTTTTAATTTTGGCGGACCCTACCTACGTAAGTTTTTGTTCTAATTCAGGCATCCAAATAATAAAAAAGGAGTGATTAGGGTGAATTAGTGCGACTTATCATCTACGACTGCGTAACCAATTACCACCAGGTGAAACGTAGTCAGGCACTAATTTAGAATAGTATAAAAAATCCTCTCGAAGGAGTAGTATACATATATATTATGTAAAATTAAAATTTTTCTAAGGCATGGGTTTTTCAAGCTATAGATATGCCTAACTGCTGTGGATTGATGTGGATTGGGACATTAATACACATTAGGTAGGTACCTACTATCTAGTGCCATGGCAAACTGCGAATCTTGTGTTATGCATATCAGATAGATGATAAACTACACACATATTATAAATATAAACACCCATGTACCTACTCCACCTAGCGGGACTCGTACCTGCGACTGCTGGCGCAGCACGTAGAGTCACTACAAACTGGGCGAAACGTGTCATCGTAAGAGACTTCAACAATCAGCAAAGGTTAGTCGATAACTAACGTACAAACAAAAAAAATAAAAAAATCAGAGTTCAGTACTTCCTTTTTAAAGAATGTAAAGCTCTCAATACATAATTACGTAGATAAATTTAGTTAATGAACTGTCCATAAACTTTTTAGTAGTAGTCATGTAGTGAGTATGTAAAAGTCATAGATTGGTGCTAAACGATACAAATTTTCACCAAAAAAATAATATTTTCATACCAATATATTAGATAATTATTAAATGTACCAATATGATCTATTTCGAAACATATTTTCAAATTAGCTCTCAACTTATTAATTAGGATACCTATTACATAGGATTATTGGTGATTTATAAAAAAGTGTAATTAAAAATGTTTTCGTCGTTAATTGCGTTAATTCTATTTTAACAAACATAAGTCTTTTTGATTTGCAATAATTTTATTAATTATATGTAGAATTATAATATGGAAATATTATTTTTAATCTCTTAGATATAGACATGGGTTTTTTTAACAAGGAACTCGCTTCGTTCGTTCGTTTAGGTATAATATGATTCATAAAAACATAGGTATGCGTAGAGCTACCTACATGGAACAAATGAGCAGGACTTGTAAGAAAAGTAGGTACCCTAAATATTAAAATATATATTTTATATTAATATTTATTACAAGAAAGAGAGAGAAAGAGACTACTACGATAAATAATACCTAGTTTATAATTAGATATTATTTTTTAGATATTATCAAATAAATCTATCAATATCTAAGCACATAGGTAGGTAAAAATGTCGATATTTTACTTAATATGATACGCGTTGACTTTAAAACTAAACCGTTACGAAATCAAGTGGCCTCTATTATATAAATAAAAGTACATTTATACTTACAATAAATTAACATCAAATATGCCATTTTCGTACTAATAATGGTTATTCTAATATTAATATTTCTAACAAAGAGTCGTTTAAATAAACATGTTCAGTGAACTAAATCAAAATTGCTCGAAAGTCGTTGGGCTTATTAGGCAGGGTCAGATTTTATCGGCGCTCACATACTAGCCTACACGTAAGGGTAATTCGGCGTGATGTATGGTCGTGGAGTACACGCACGTAACGAAATTGTAATAGTACAAAATTTTGTTTGGAATTAACGTTTTTGTTAGCAAATAAAGAATGATCTTTCGAATGATAATATTTGTTAATGTTTCCTTTTATTTTTATATTTTGTCGTGAAATATTTAGTTGACTTAAATACTGATTAAAAGTTTTCTTAAGTACCTAACTCGCCTTTTTGTTAGTAAAAGTAACATTTCGAAACCTTAATCCGCTAATAGTCGGTTAATAGTCCAGTAATATTTTGATTTCAGACCTTATTTGACTAGACTATAACTTCGTCTCAGTAAATTTTTCAAATGCTACCAACATCAGAAGTAGTCTTTAGTTTAAATTTAGAAAAATAAAGGTATATTAGATTTTTTTAGTAACGTATATTTTTAAGCCATCTAAATTTTTATATTTTCCGAATTCGTAAAATTATTGAAATAATTATGTTTTTAGTGTTCAGTGCGACTTTAACGGAGTTGCCGACTTGCAAATAAAAGAAAACTTTCCTGTCCATAAACAATCGACCCCTTTATGTTAAGTTATATCGTGAAGAAAGAGTAAATTAATAGTTTCGCATTTATATATCTAAACTAACGACTCACCCTCGCTTCGCTCGAGTTCGTCCCTAGGTACCGCCTTTAGTATATTTTTTTTATTAATTTCGAATGTGTTATTAATTATTTATATCTACTCAAAAGCCTAAAAATAAAAAAAAGTTTCAAGCTTCTAACTTTAAAAATGACGTAATTTCCATACAAACTTTCATCTATTATTTCAACCCTTTATAGCCCCTTTTTCGTCTTGAAAAGTAGCCTATGTTCTTTCTTAGGCTCTAGACTATCTGTGTATCAAATTTCATTTAAATCAGTTCAGTAGTTTCAGTTCAGGCGTTAAAGTGCGACTGACAGACATACAGACAACGTTACTTTTGCATTTATAATACTTATTAGTAAGGATAATACGGCTTAAACATACCGATATAATAGTATTCAAATCTCGTAGGCAATAAAATAATATTTAAACTAATTGTTTGTTCTACCGCTATAGAAATTTTAGACCATTTATTGTATGAGCTAACGCTCCTAGGAAACTTTATTGAAATCTTTTATTTCTTTGACGATATGGCCCTGCACTGCGAAAATATTTTAATAGTTATGCATAGAAAATATAATTACAAGTAATAAAGCTATTTTTATTACTTCAGCTGTGACGGTGTAACTTTGAAAAAAAAAATAAACATGTTGGGACATGGTAAACTACAAGATTGTGTTATGGATGTACCAAGTAGTTGATACACTACATATACTATAATTTTAAATATATGCATTTTATAAATATGAGCACCCATGACTGGAGTACAATAATTTGTGATCATCACACAAATAAAAAGCTCCTAGCTAGACTCGAACCCACAACCGCTAGCACAGCAAGTAAAGTCTACAAACTGAGACAAAGGTGTCGTTGAATAAAATTAAATATTGTATTAGAAATTAAAAAAAAAAACTATTAATAAGAAACAATAGAAAATAAAAACTAAATAAGAAAGTGGACCAATAAATAATAATTGTTATAAAAATGCATATTGCAAGGAGGATATTCAGACTGAGTTTGCAGCATCGTAATTACGGCGCTCTAATCACGAACGTTGGCATGTCGATAATGATGTTTATTGACTATATGGCATAGATGTGACTCAGGCTAGTATGAATGTACTGGTTTGTGACCGTGACATCGTTTGTATTTTATAACTAAGTATGGCCCGTAGTTTTTTTGCTTATAATTGCATTTCTTTTTACTATTTTATTATTAATTGGTTTAATTATTTACTAACGACTAAGCCTTGCTTCGCTCGGGTTCGTCCTTAGGTGCTCCATGTCAAATTTAAAGTTTATAGCACAAAATCCGTCCCGTAATTAAAATGAATAAACTTCTACAATAAAAGTAGTCCAAGTTACTCCTTATAACATTAGCTATCCACGAGTGAATGTCCCGTTAAAATCGGTCCAGCGGTTTCAGAGATTAGCCGAAACAAACAGACGGACAAATATTTTAAAAATTGATATTTTGATGTAAGTACCGTATATACTTTCATATGCATATCAGACCCTTCAATTTTATTTAGATTTTCGTTTTGTACGTAGAACAGAATGGATACGTGATATGAAACGTACTTATATAGTATAAAATATAAAATATTAGTCATATATCTACAAGTGATACTTTTATTTTATTACATTTATATGTGTTTTTAAACGTTTATGTATATAAAAATCTATTGATATTCATGTAGTCATTTCGCAGATTTTTATTGAATAATAACTTATTATTGGTTATTTTTATAAGCGTAAGTACTAAAAAGAAGGCAAAGAAGTTTTATAAAGACGTTCATATGGTTTTAAAAGTGATTTAAAAGGTTTACGCGAATATTCGACATTATAAATGAAACTACCTTTTCGGATTTTGTCGCGGAGAGAGAGACAGTCTCATTCGAAACGTCGGGAACTAAAAATCAAAATAAATCCGCGACAAAATCCGAAAAGGTAGTTTCATTTATAATGATATAATATTGATAAAATTGTATGACTTAATATATTATGTCAAGCTCTACCTATGATATTATATTAGAAATACTTAATTAAAATCTACAATGTCTTGGACTGTGTTTACAGTAATAAAACAAATAAAATTTATGGCAACACAAGCAAAACGAGGATAGTTATTAATCATTTTTGTGTTTACTCAGGTACTCACTGTTCCGCACCAAGCATGCTCACAGATAATGACGTCATTAGATAGCATCGTCCTCTTCTTTTCTCTTTAAATATGTTTCTGTATTTATAAGGTAGAAAATGTATCGAGAAAATCTAATTGAAAAGTGAAAAGATAGTAGCTTCAGATATACGTAAATAAATTTACCCATTGAGGTTTAGGTGACTACACAAAAAATGTGTTGTCAAGCTATTTTACCTTTACCTATAGGTATTTTTCTTCAACATAGTCACTTCGGATACAAAATTTGACGTTACCATTCAATATTAGAAAATGCGTATAGGTAATGTTTGTTGTTTTTAAAATTTATTCCCAATAGGGAAAGGCAGCGTATAGGTAAGTTCTATAAATATAAATATTTTTTTTACGCGTTGTATACTTGTTTGGTATAGATGGAAGGATGAATCAGTCAGCAGAAAAAAATACACCTTTTTAGAGATTTTTTTGAAATTTTATTACCTATAACCCAACCAAATATCAAAAGGAAATTAATAAAGTACATACGTACTACTGTAATTTTAATTAATTTATAAAATATTATATTTTGTCTATCTGGTTGTAGGAAAATCTCTCCTTATCATTTCTACGTTTTTGGAATATGAGGTATCATAAAACTCATTTTATTCTTATTTCAAGTTAGCTCTACCGCTGCATAAAGGTGTAAGAAGCGAAGCGTGGAACCGGGAGAAATGAATGTTTTGGCTTCACTGTTCACTCCTCGTGCCGACATGTTTTCAACAAACGCACAGAGTAATTCATCTCTAGAGTAAGTTTAAGCTTTTTCTATACAATATTTAAACATAAATTATCTAGTATTATATATGTGAATACTTAGCGCTGTTTCATGTCTTTTTATTTGGTAGAGTTTTAAATGAAGAACGAGTATTAATTTATTTTTTTCTTTTATTTTGTTTTGAGACAGGCTCTGAATACTTTGATATAGGTACCTACTTACTAAGAAAAAAAAATCATGAAACTTAACTAGTCAGTTTAAAAAAATAGTAAGCCTCTCGATTTTTCTTGTTAAAAATAACTTTCAAGAGTTAATTCTTTATAAAATTAATAACGATAGAGATCTTTATTTTTCATAATTTTTCTGTTAACTGCTAATGTTCCATAAATATAAATTACATAACATAACATTTATTTATTTTATTAACATTTATTAATTGGTGTAATATATTCACCTCATGAACGATAATACTTCGCAAACAGGTTATTATTTTGATATTTGTGTTTCTATTTATTTATTACTCTGGTTATAATTACTCTGTTACTCCTTCCATGCATGTTACGATCATATCACTGGTCGGTTGGCGCTGAAAGAAAAAAGGCCACGTCGGCACTTGTCTGCCAACTTGTACGAGCTTGGCACTTAGATTAGTTCGAAACTTGTGCTCGAAACTTGAAGGTGGATGTAAAAATAGTTTTTCTTAGTACATTATGACAAACGTATTTTTTTCTTCCTGAAAGGTACAATAGATGTCATATTTTTTATTTCTACTTTAATTTTATTTTTAATCATTTGTTATCGGATAATTAAAAAGTAAAAGAAATAGACAGGTATTTTGTTAATTCATTCACTCACCTAATTTTTGTTATGATTTAGTCGATATGTGTATTACTAGTAGTGACTTATAATTTCAATTTGAAATAATTAAATAACAATAAATTTGCTAAAAATAAAATTAATTTATAATGCAAATGTTACAGACATCTGAACCGCTAAGTATGGTCTATAATTCTCCTCTTCCTGAGTCATAAATATTATTTTAATCCACTATGAAGTTCGTATATCATGATTCCACCTCCTGACACGGGGCATCGTGCTCTATGCTCTATAGTCTGTGGTATAGACAATATAGATCGAGCGCGGTAATGAATCAGATGTGTATCGGCGACGTGTGAGAACACACGCCCGAAATACAGCCCGTAAATATTGCCTCGCGTGCAGGCTTTTTTGAATTTAGAATGTAATAGAAATGGCTATTTTTCTAAAGGTTTTTGTTAAAATAATAGATAGCCTATATTATAATATACGTACTATGCAATAACTACTTATAATACTCTTATCTTCTGTCTATATCTACTTTGGCAACACGGACATTTAATAAAATCATAATTTAGTCGAATGTGTACATTAAATATTTTTTGAAATAAACACTACTATCGATATAGAGACCAAATCTATAGTATGGAATTTTGTCTGTCTGGCATCACGACACAACAACAGAACAAATTTTGATGAAATTTGGTATTATGATAGTTGATTATTCGGGTGAGAAATGTATAGGAACCGTTATAACACAATATATGCTACTTATTCCTTAATACGAAGTCTAGTCTAGTCTCTACCTTAATTCTGGAAATTGTCCAATAGAGCTTTTTATATCTTGATTTCAAACAAAACCGACACGAACTATAGATCGATTTAAAAATTTAATTATGTTACCTGTGATATGAGACTTAAATTGCAGCCAACTGCCTTTTTTTTCTGCAAGATCTGCTTGGCGCTAATATTTTTTTATTCATCGGTATTGTCTATTGTTTCTTAAATCTATGGGTAATTCGTGCACACAAGCCCGCCTGAGGCACAAAATAAAAGTTAAATTCGGCTTGATAAGAGCCAAAATTTTCTATGGGTCTGCAGTTTGCGAGTTTTACTCCTGATTAATATACTATTTTGTTGTGCATGTGTTATAAGTCATGGATGTGCGACAACTAGATGAGTCATTTTTGTACCTGTAATAGTTTTTTATTTATTTATTTATTTATTTATGTACCTTAACATATGTTACACAAAATGAAAAAATATAATGTTGACAAAGGATATCTTATCTCTATAAGAGATCTCTACCAGAAACCCTTCAAAAGTAAGTTAATATGTAAAATCAAAACACGCGGTGTAGGTACAGTAAAACATTATATCTAAAACAATAACTTTAAAATTAAGATATATCAACTAATTATTATAGATATCATAACTATTAATTACTCAAAATAACAACTTACTTACATATTTATATGCATATATACTTACATATATACTTATATACATATATACTTACATACATACATACTTATATACATACATACTTATATACATAAATACTAAAATAATATACTTTGTGTCTGATTTGATAAGTAATGCTGTTTAATTCTTATTTTAAATGTTGTGAGTGAGGGATCATCTTTGGTAATGAAGTCAGGCAGTGAGTTCCACAATTTTGCTGCCATAACAGTAAAGGACTTATTATAGAATGTTGTATTGTAGTGTGGAACCACTAGTTTGGGAAAATTGACACAAGAACGCACTGGTCTGCATCGTGGGGGCTCCAAAGTAAAACGCTTCCTTAAATAAGAAGGAGTAGAGGTTTTCAAAATATTAAAAAGAGCACACAATGTTCGAACATTTCGGCGTAAGCGAATTGGAAGCCACCTCAGTTGACGTCGAAAATTACTTATGTGATCGAATTTGCGCAATCCATAAATAAAACGGATGCACAAATTCTGAAGACGATCTAGCTTATCAAGTTGCTCCTCAGTAGCATCAGGATAACAAACGTCGGCATAATCAAGCAGTGGAATTAGAAGGGATTGAGCAAGGATGATTTTCGTTTGACATGGAAGGAAATTCTGTAAGGGTTTCAAGGAATGAAAAGAGAAATGTATGCGTTTACTAATCTCGTTTATATGCGCCGACCAGGACAGATTACAGTCGAATGTTAAGCCTAAGTTTTTACAAGTGTCAGAGATATTAATACAAGTACCGTCGAAGATGATATCAGGAAGATTATCAAAGACAATTTTGCTCCGCAACTGCCTACTACCGATGATCATGGCCTGGGACTTTAATGGATTGACAAGGAGTCCAAAAAACTTTGCCCAATCTCTGATTCTAGCCAGATCAACATTTATTCTATCTATTTCGAATACTAAGTCATCAACCGTAGCATGTCTATAAAGTTGAAGATCGTCCGCATAAAGGTGATAGTTAGAAGATAGTTTATTATAAGTTCAAGATTTTTCGACATATTTTACTAACTGTTTTATAACTATTCAAAACAGACGAAGTTATTGTAGATATTTATAAGAAAATGGAGGCTTAAAGACAATATTAAATAACAATATACTTAATAATACTTTTATATTTAAATAAGCTTTCTCAATTCTGCTGTTTATTTTTTTATCTTATCTTTATCAATTGTAAATGCACTTGCAAGGTGTTTGATTTGAAATAGAAATCAATATTTTAAATTTTTTTTTTTTGCTAAAAGTCTTTTATTGTTTATAAATTAATAGATATTGATATTAAATAAAAATAAAACATATAAGTAACAATCACATACATACATATTTAAAAAATCGTATAAAAATATGCGTTTCACACGTAATTGTTTTACACCCCCTAGAGAACTCGCCAACATTATTCATTTGCTTTACATTTACGCCAGAGTTTTGTTTAGGGTAATCACGTAGTGTGTTGTTCTCATGTAGTACTTTCTAATTTTTTTTTTGTAATAAATAAATTACGTATGTAAAATCTATTTACATCAGGTTTTTGACTTACATTCTCATATGTATTTTTAATTTACCAAAATTTTGTAGTTAAGGAAATATGAAAATTGAAGAAAGATGACTTTATATACTCCATTAAATTACAGGTATAAACAAATACATATACAATTACTCTAAGGTTGAATTTTCATTTATGATATTAGACCAAGCTTTAATAAGTGTATTTTATATGTGATAATAAAAATTATAGATAATTCTATATATATAGGTAATGTATGAGGTAGTGGTGGACCAGTGGTGACGCGCTCGCTTGGATATCCGAGTGATGCTGGTTCATATCCGGGTCTCGCACCTCTGATATTTTAATTATTATTTTCTATCATGATTACCACTTGTCTTGCGGTGAGAGAAAACATCGTGAGGAAACCTGCATGTCTGAGAAAAACCTAGAAAGTTTGCGAAAGACATGTGAAGTTTGCCAACACGCACTAGGCCAGCGCGGTGTTCCCGTACTGAGGCCCGTGCCCAGCAGTGGGACGTTAAAAGGGCTGAAGATGGAGATAGGTAATTATTAACGGTCACTGCACCCTATATTGTTTTTTACAAGAAAAAGAAATGTATGCACGTATCATACTAAGTAGAAAGTTTCAAATGCACAATACAGCACTATGGGGTAATAAACATTTGGGTCGCAATATACATGAGCAGATAACAAAAACAAAAGACCTTCATCCTCTTTACCTGGGAATTACCGGTCACACATCTATTTCTAAGAAAAGATAAATAGCAAAACAATTTTCGAACACATTATTAGCGTATTGGTCATTCGTTATGACAAAAAATCCGTTGTTTTCATAGAATGGATGTGAAATGTGCTTATATGAGTACAAAGCGCATGCGCAACAATAGGATATATTTTTTAATACTATGAACGACGTTTCGTAGATTAAATATTTGAATATTTTAGACGTGTTAGTTTGGTAATATACACATGTACTTAGTGGTACTATTTTGTCCACTGGTCTTACGAAAAAAAACATCGTAAGGAAGTTTTTACAAGTGGTAGTGCCATGCTTGTTACCTTCGGGTAGCAGCCGAATGGGCCGGCACGCCCCGTATCGTACCACTCTCTCACAGAAGACCGGCGTGAAGTGGCAGCTATGCTGTCGCGTTTCGTCCGGTAAGTGAGAGTCCGGGAGGCCCACTCCCTATCCCTACTCCCGTCCTTCTTCCTCCTCCCTCCCCCCTCATTCCCTTTCCTAGGCCAGCACGGTGGACTATGATACCTAATCCTCCTTCAAATGAAGAGGTGCTCGTGGTCAATAGTGGGAGTCAACGTATCTACGATTGTATAATACTGTTAGTTCGCAAACTGTTTTTTATTTACCTAAATACAAATATTTTAATTTAAATAACTCAAATATTAGTTTGTAGTAAAACAATAATATATGAAATTAAAGAGCAATATCTAAAATCCACGATATGTTTTAGAAACAGCTTAACTAATGATTGGATAAGCTTTAAGACTTAATTACGTGCTTAATTTAATTATTTTGATAGTATTATGGATTAAGTATGTTAATTAAAATGGTTTTTTAATTTTATCCATTGTAATGAAATGTAGTACCTATATGTACCTACTACAAAACATGATTAATATCAAATATGAAAAATCTTTTCACTTATTTATTAGACTATAGTACTAGTAATAAGTATTTTTCCTTTTTCTATTATATCCCAAAGTTTTTCAACCTTCTATTAAGGTAATACAAATGTGAAACCATGAGTAACACTTGGCTTATAGTGATGGGAAACATCGTGTGGAAACTTGCATGTCTGTGATAATCTAGCAAATTTTCGAAAGACATGTGAAGTCCACCAATCCGCAATTGGCTAGTGTGATGGACTATGGCATCATCCTTCCCCTCAAAGAGAATCCCGTGTCCAGCACTGGAACGTAAAGGGCTTTATTTGAAGACAAAAATAAACGCTTAAAGATGTTGCAAAGACAAACGAATTGTGTGACCAAAAGCCCGTGTCATGCCCCAAAACTATAAAGCTCTAAACACACTTTACAAAACACGATTTCGGAAGTTGAGATAAGGGCATTAATGGATTGACTGACATAAATGTGACGTCACTCCACATATTTCAGGCGATCGCATGTACGCACGTCCAGCTTAAAATAAGCTTTGAAAGTTGCTGTAATAATATATAATGTTTGGTAGAGCTTTAAGCTCTATTTACACTGGTTGGTTAGGTAGGTTATCAGATAGTTGTGGGGTTATATTTTCGTATGCGTGGTCCGGCTTACGCGTTAAGGGTTAGATTACGATCATGCATTAGCATTTTCTAAGGTGATTTTGTTTCGGCTGTCTTGAGGTCATGTGTTTAAGTTAACACGCGATTTTTACTACGACCTTTATAGGCCATTACGTATGTGGAAAATGGAATAAAACGTATCGTGCCTTATCGAAATTATATTTGTGTACTTCGAGCAATTTTTAATTTTGTTACTTTTATAGCTTTTATAAATGTCTAAGACATTTATCATCAAAAATATGTATAGTTCTAAAACTAAATTTTGTTTATTCTACATCTAACTAGTGTAGGTATTGTACTTACTTAGTATTTTAGGTCATAACATGCAAGTTACTACTTAAATTCGCTAAACAGTCTCAAAAATCGAGTTTATTCGCCAAAACTTATGATAATTTTAAAGCTTTTTGTTTAGTGAGTGCTTAAACTATATAAATAAGTATAATGAAATGCTTACTTGGTTATGATCGGAAAATGGTTTTTAAGGGAAAAAAATGCAATATCTCATTTATTTTTTGTATGAAGTACAAGACAACAATAATATTATTGAAGATTGGATATCTGTTAGATCAGTTTATAAATTTAGTAAATTAAAATTGTCTTGTCTTGCTAAATGTTGAACGTTTAAACACATATAATCTATGGATAAAATGGCAAACAAAAATAGATTAGTAGGCACCTATTTAGCTTTTAGTCTTCAGCCCTTTTTAACTCCCACTGCTGGGCACAGGCTCAGCGTGGGTTGGCGGACTTCACATATCTTTTAAAAACTTACTAGGTTTTCTCAGACATGCAGATTTCCTCACGATGTTTCCCTTCACCGTAAGACAAGTGGTAACCATGGTAGAAATAATTCGCATATGGAAATATCAGAGGCGCGAGACCCAGATTTGAATCCGCATCACTTATTATTTATAAAAAAAACGTGAATATAAATAAAATTAAACTTTTAATATAAAAAAACAACCATTTCCTCTTCTTTACTGATAATAAATTGATAAAATAAAAGCTCATAAATATCAAACGGAAAAAAAAGAAAATCGGTTATCAAACACAAGACAAAAGCTACTGAACCGTTTGTCTTCGTCTATTTATATATAGATCTATTACAAACCTAAGTTAATAGTTTAACAATTATATGGAGTGGCTGATGCCATATCGTAAGCTATACTGTCTGCCTAACTGCGTTTTAACAGCTAACCGGTACTACTTGGTAATTTCGGGCAAGATTAATTGATAAGGTGTAAGGAAAGGTAGCAAACTTCAGTTAATAACGTGTTACGACTAAATAGTTATTTTCGAGGTGTTTATTATGAGAAATAATGGGCGTGCATTTATTTTCCTTTTTGTTAATGGTCGAGCAAGTTACTATAATTAGTTATTGTGATCCATTTTATGAAATGGTTCACTTTATTATTAGCTTTTACTAGTTGCTTGGCTTCAAAAGCTCTGTTGTTTCGTATTTAAGTATTGTTATACCCGCTTTGCTTAGAATAGCTAGAACGTGAAACTAAAGCTATGACGGCAAACGGACGTGACAGCCCAAGCTGCCATACACTAATGTCCCAAGCGAGTGTAGTGCAGACTGTCACGTACTTTGGTCGACTATAAGATTCATAGACTTTGCTACTACGTTGCCTTCAGCCCTTTTAACGTCCCACAGCTGGGCGCAGGCCTCCCTCCCTCTCTCAGTACGAGGGGGAACAGGGTATAGTCCACCGTGCTAGTGCGTGTTGGCGGACTTCACATGTGTTATGAAAACTTGCTAGGTTTCCTCAGACATGCAGGGTTCCTCGTGATGTTTTCCTTCACCGAAAGGCAAGTGGTAATCAGGATAGAAATGATTCGCACATGAAAATATTAGAGGTGCGAGACCCGGATTTGAACCCGCATCACTCGGTTATACAAGTGAGAGCGTTACCGCTGGGCTACCACTGCATATATTATAAGACCTACATAATCGTAGAATTTTTTTAAACTGAGTCACATTTTTTTATTCTACAGTCATTTAAAGTCTCATGCGATAGAAATGTAATAAATGTTTCTATACTATTGTGTACTCCTTGTGTGAATGCCGACGTAAAACAAACAAATGAGGTAAGTTTTATTACTAATATCCTTGAAACGTATATAACAAAAGAACACCGTACGTCTACCTGTGTGTCGTAAAGTTTGTTGTTTATCGGAAATGTTAAATAAGTATGTAGGGATATTTGGAATCATAAAATTATTGTACGTAGTTAAGTAACTGATGGTTTAATTTACTAAACTTTACATGTTATAGGTACTGGCTTTTAGGACAAATCTGATAGTTTGCTGTGATGATATTTTTTTTTGATTTGAGCCTTGATAAAATACTAATTCTTATAGAAACTTTTTTATTTAGATAATAAAATTTGCATCAAAATTGTTCTAAAAGTGCAAACGAGGTAAAGTACACTAAAAAGCTTAAAATTCAAATGGTTTCTAACAGGGCCATGCAATATTGATCACACAATTATTAATGAGGGTTACGAAACGGTTTCGGGGTTGTGATTCATTAAGCGATATATCGTCGGCTTATACTCTGAAGGTTGCAAAGAATAAATAACATAACATAGACGCGACATTTGTTTTAAACTAGCGACATATCTTAAGTACTTAGGTTATTGGTAGGTCTTCGTCTATGACTTATCAATAATCTTAGCATCAGTACTTAGGCAGCTAGATAGCTTATGTGTTACTCCAGGACCCAGGTATAGTCTGTGGTCTGCTTGTGAATTCAAATAATGGTGTGTCAAAAATCCGTCTAGCCATTTCAATGTGTTCTAATACAATATTCTTAAATCTCATAAAATTATTGTTTTAGTCAATTGCGAAGTATTTTGCTCTATTTTTATGAAGAACAATGCAAAACACTTTTATGAACAACTGTCCTATTCATTGGTAAGCATTTGATTTTTATTCGGTTTAATTATTTCGCTTAAGGGCTTCCAGGTGAACTATATTATATAACCTTTTATAAATATTTTATTATTACCCAGTACCCACTACCTTCGAGGTATGTCATTAAAATAATAACATTAATTTTCAAATCAGTTCATATTAAGAGGTTAAGATAAAAAACAAAACAAATATTATTATTATCTCTCAATTATAGTCCTCAAAATAAAGTCTTTAAAAATATTTAATTAATACATTAATTTAAAAAAATAAATAAAAATATTACAATTGATCGTAAGTAACGCAATCTTTTATACCCAGCAGCACGTCTGTTGTTACATAATCGCATACTCGAATGTATTTGATAATACGAGTACATCGCTAGCACGCGAGCACACGTGCCTCGGCCTTCCACGACAAAGGCGAGTGAATAAGCTTCTATATTAACTGGTTACTGGGCACAGGTTGATCACAGTTTAAATGTAAGAAAATAATGATTTATGTTAAAATTATTTATTATATACCTTAATATTCTATGTGACATTAAGAAAGCGATTGCATTTTTAATCTATCATTTTTCTTTTTCTATTTGCAAGTCATAAATAATTAAGCATGCAGCCAAAACACGCTCCACACTATGACAAGTTAAATGTACAGAATATGATCGCCTCGGCAGGTGTTTTCCACCGTTAACGATTCCACAATCTAGATACCATAGACTCAGTCTAACTTTTTATAATGACTGCCAAAAAAAAAACATCCTGTATGAGCAGTAGCGCAAATTCGGGCGGTACCAGTCGGTGCCGGCACCCTGTATAATTACCCGTCTGTCTTCCATGTGTGTATGATCACTAATCTATGCCTCGCTAACTTCAAACATTTCACAAGTAAACATTTCTATAGCACTCGCCTTCTTTGTTTTGTGCTCTTTTTATTGAGTTTGTATAAGCATTATTCACTAACTTTGCCTACGGGGGAACTGTAGCGTGACATTTATTAATAAGTGAAACCCATGGAAATAAACGTTTACAGTTAGTTTCGAATTAGCAATGATTTGGTCTAGATTAAAATAAAAATAGCCTAGATCAACTTTTTGTGCAGAATTAAAATTGCTTCTTGATAAGCCGTGACATACGCTGACGTTTCTTTTAAAAATGGTCAGTAAATTTATATTCTGAAACGTGTAAGCTTGCTATTTTTAGCGTGGAAACAGTATGCAGACGAAAATGATTTAACGGCAGATTAAATTGTTCAGGAAAATTAATTGTGTTGACATACAGGTTGAGAGATGTCGCGATGTCTTCCTACGTCGACCGTGGGACAGCTGCGTAAGCGAAACGCAACAGTGATGAATCGATTAGCCAGAATCGATTTTTTCAATATAACGGTAGCAGAATGATTTACATCTGGATAGTTACATTGCAATTTGTGAGCGTGATCTATGAAATTTTCTATTGCGGGTAAACGTTTGTTCATCCAAGCTTCAATTGTCATTTCTTAAGCCGCGGCGTCGCAATACCACGAATGTACACAACTTAGATAAGCGGCCAATTGATGTTGACCTCTGTCGGACGGGAATTTTCATCTGATCTATCGCGTATGTTACTGTTCAGAGGGGACGAGGTGGATCTAATTAGATTGGTGAGGTGACACATTGTCACCGGTCGCACGATTTCACTGTCCGGCGAGACGTGACGAGTTACGCGTGGTCGCCGTTTTTATTTCTGCCAATGACGGGTGTCGAGGCGTGGTGCGACCGCTGCAGATTCACTGTCATAAAGCTAGCTATGGATCCTATCACAATAGCGGAAGGTCCATTTTATGATCGCTTTATCGGGTTATTAGTTGATTACTGTATAACCGGTGAGAAGTGGGTGTGATATGTTTTTTCATAGCGGCAACACACGCCCACAATTTGAAATCATTAACAGATAAATGTAATCTAGATTGCATTACACTATTACTAAATCGATTTATGTGCAATAACGGCTTATTTCGGATAGATCAGGTCAAATGGAATTATGAGGCCTTAATATACTCATATTTTGTTTTATAATTATCTTGTTTATCTTTATCAAATTAAAACATTGTTATTAGATATCAAATAGCCCGTTGATTTTATTGTACGGTAACGTAGTTGTAGTTAGAATTTGTTAAGTAATCCGGACGAGATATCTCCGAGATTCGATTGGGCTTTATGTATTGTCCGCTATTCTGATTATGACGTGACTGGCACATCTGTCTGTCGTAGCACGCGCCTTGTCCCAGCAGAACGGAGGTCACCGACCTTTTATCTGTTATTAAAAAATGATTTCTGGTATCGCTACCAGTTTAAAGTTTAAAATGAATTTATTGCAAATAACAGCTGGAGATACTCAAATCAGCAGTTTTTTATTGCGTCTATTGTTACTTGTGATTTTGAGATTGGCGTGAATTGAAAAATTAGTTAGTGAGATATAGAAATCTTTCGAATGAAAATAATACGTCTAATATCACATATAGCCTATAAGTATACATTATAACTATACTTATTGAGAAGTAACAAGATAATAGATTGCTTTATGTTCTTTCATATACAATTCCCTAACTAACTTTTAAAATAAGGAGTATTGTTGTATAGTATATTACAAAGGTTCGATTTAATCTGGCTCATTTCGGTTCCCAGAGTACATGCAAGTAATGCGAGTTATCGACGACATATCTCGATATATCGATAACATTCACACGTAGCACACGCTCTAGCCGTCGCTCAATAGAGATGGACTGGCGGTGCTTTGTACCCGTATCGATTTGATATCGATTTTTCGACGGCGGTCCTGTCACTCAAAGTTTTTGGTGTTTTTTATAGCTTAGATATATCAGTGTTGTAGTTCAGAAGAAATACTTTATATTATATAATGAATAGACAAAATTAAAAATGGATTCTCTAATTATTATAACACATTATGTGATAATGCGAAATATTTACTTAGATTAATATTATAATAAGACAGCACTTAGATTATTATATTAGTTGTTTAGTTTGGAATCTGTTTTTAATTCTAAAGTTAAAAAATATTAGCGTTACTTTTAAATTAGTATTATAATAAGTATATTTAAATAATTTAATAATAGTGGATAGTATATTGGGTACTTTTTTAAAAATGCCGTACTAATAAGTTGAACTGTTGCATATAATAATTAAACTGATATTATTAAGTTGTGTATAGATGTGAGATATCGAACCGGCGATCTTAAATAGCGGCCATAAGACTAAGCCTTCACAGTTGCTTGAGATCATTTTAACACATTTTAATGAAATTTGAATAAATACCTTAAAATAGATAAAATATTACATGTTTATCTTAAATATAAATTTAATTTAGAATAATAGACAAGTAATGAAAATGCGTAACAGCTTTTCTGCTGTTACTTACGAGTAAGTTTCATTACGTTCCCAACAGTTACAGTGTCACTCAATGCAGCGTTAACTTAGCGTTATTAAAAATAGTCTATAATTAGTTTTCAACTAACAAATTAAAGCTCTCGAAAAGGAAAACAAACATCAAGCATAAAATTATTTTAAGCCATCTGAGTTCAGCGACCGTTAAAAAGTTCACAATGGGAAAAAAGTGGGTAAATTTGAAAATACAATGTCAATAGCCGGCGGCCGGACCTGCCCTACGCGCCCTTGGCTTGCGATAGGGGGATGACCCACCCCGATGGACGCTGCCCGCACAGCGCACTTCATCTTCATAAGGATTTTATAAGAAATTTATTTATAAAAATGTCTATTTAAAAATTAACCTCATTATTATGAGGAAATATTTCCGAAACATTTCCAAGTTTTCTTTGACAGTGTTAGCTCAGTAATTAGTAGGTAATGCGCTCGTTTGGAACACCAAAGCGGGTTCATATCCCGGATCTCGCACCTCTGATATTCTCTTGTGCAAATCATTTCCAACATGTTTATCACTTGTGTTACGGTGCAGAAAAACATCGCGAGGAAACCTGCATGTCAGATAGAATCTAGCAAGTTTTCGAAAGACATGTGAAGCCAACCCGTACTTGGACAGCATATTGAACTAAGGTGTGATCCTCGTATCGCCAGTATACAGCAGTGGGACGTTAAGAGCAGAATACTACTTTTCAAAATTTATTCAAATACATACTAGTGAGTCTAAGATCTGTTAACACCTTTTGAGGAAATACTTTCCTTCAATATGGAGATAAAATACTCTTTGGCCTCAATGATGTGCTTATAAGACTGTATTACTTGATTGGGATGATTACAAAACTTCGCAATTATAAGGAAAAAGCTTATAATTATGATAGATATAATATTTACGTGAAATATAAATTTTTCATTTTCATTGTAACCTTTAACTACTTGTCACTTGTCACTATTCAAAAATGGAAATTACAAAAACAAAAGAAACAAGTTGTACTTAAAATGCTTAATTATATTTCAAGATTTTACCTTAATTTTTTTAGTGTTATAGAAGTTTTGTAAATATTTATTCGGTTCAATAACTGTTTTCGACGTAAATTAATAGAAGTTTCGCAATATTTTTTAAACATTTTAATAATCAATAAATTACTCAATACCTTCGTAATTCGTATATTGCGAGAGGTATTGTCTTCTTAAAAAAGTTGCCAACATTTAAAACTAAAACCTATTTAAGCGTCCAACCGATAAATAGGAACAAAATAATGTGTCGAAATTATTAAAGATTTCCGCAAAAACAGCGAAAACCGTACCGACTGATCATAAATCTGTCCCCTAGCTGTGACCTTGAGCGACCCCACTATTGAAATTAAAACTCCGAGGTTACTGGCACTTTGCACTGCACCCCGCGGGACTATCTATCGGTGATTTGACAATTTGGTATTTTTCCGTAATAAACTTTAGAAAATCTACAAATTAAGTGTTCTTTGATTGTATTTTTTAAGCACAGCAATAGATTCTCCTGTATTTTATATAATTGTGTTTGTAATATCATATTGCCATATTTATAATTAAAAATTTTAGAAATTTAAATAAAAATGTTTAGAATTAAAATTTTCTAAGGTACTTTGATGCCATTTTGTAAATTGTAGATAGGCACTGTCTGTAACAAGTATATAAACCTCTGAGACTTCAAATACCTTAGTCTCTCCCGTGACCATGATTGCTGTAAAGCATTCGAAACCGCGTCGGGAACCAAAAATCAAAATAAATCCGCGACAAAATCCGAAAAGGTAGTTTCATTTATAATGTCGAATATTCGCGTAAATCTAAGAAAGTATTATTCAACTATTATTTGCAAAGAGTCATTTCAAGATAGAGTAGACAGAACAGAGTAAAATATATTTGAAAAGGGAAGGTTAAGGGAATCTTATTTTTAATCTACTATGAAAAAAGAAAGACATTATTTAGTGTTATTTAATTCAACGAAAATAAGCAGTATAATACATATTTATTAAAGTGGCATTAAATGAGGCATATTAATTCATCAATGGTGATTATTGCCATAAGTGCACTAAGTTTCACGTTTAACAAAAATAATATTTTATTTATAGAAAAATTATGTAAATTTAAAATGTAGATACACATATTTTATATTCCAAAAGTGTTTGTAGGGTTTTTAATTACTAATTACTTTACAAAGTAAGTTATGGAAACATCTAAGAAGAAATATTTAAATTAAAAATGCATGTGAAAACAAAACTTGTTCAATCAATTGATTCTTGCGACAAAGTCTAAAAAATCTATTCATAAACTAACTCACAAACTAACGAGGCTTGCAAGGTGGCCATGAAACTTCCTATTTAAACCTATAGATAATATTTTATGAAATAAACCTACCTTGGACCTAATGGGTCTAAAAATTCAATGTGAACGTGGAAATTTTAAAATTACACAAATATAAAGTGATTTTCCAAGTAAAATTATTCTAGTTAGAAAAAAATTTTATCTCATAAGAATATCGTAATTTAATATGGATTTTACATTTGTTTTTCTTATATTGCAATTTACATCAAAGTTCCGTTTAAATTAAAAAATCCTTATAATATATTTTGAAAATATTTTATCAACCTTTAATTTGCTAGGTCGCTTTCTTAATGGCCTATCTATACAATCGGAGGCCAACGTCCACCATGTCCATTGATTCGGCTTTCTTCAAGAAATCACGTCGAACGCCGGAAGACAATTCGACGCGCACCACGCAACCAGAACGATAGCTGTCCAGTAAATTACTGTTACACAAAAATCAATCTTAACATAAAGCTATATGTACTGAATTACAATGGAAATAAATATTTACAACTAAGTTTATAGTCAATCGAATATAAATTATATGGATATAGTGTTAAAGTTGATTTTGAAATTAAGGTAGATATAAGGTATTTTCATTCTTTAGTGTTACGGGCGAATGCAGGGGATGTAAACGCTAAGTCACCGACAGATGATGTTCCGCCCTGATAGATTGCGAGGTGTGTCGGTTTTTAAACTGTTTAAAACTAGTAATGTCATACACGACTGGTCAAATGCTTCAATATAACTTTTTAATGTACTTCTTATATATTTTTTAATTATCCTCGACCGGGATCTTATCTTACAAGAAATAAATGAATCGGAATTTATTTTAAGAAAAATGTCGGTACCTTTTAAATAACATATGAGTTCAATTAACAGTTGTGTCTTAATGTATTCGTATATATGTAGTTATAAAATATACATCTCCAATAGCAGTTATATTGCATATAATTGTCTACGGGGAATCTAAATCGATTTTGATGAGACTTTCATTGGTAAAATAATATTATAGTAAGACGAAATATGTAAATTATTATTTTTCTGCGTCAAAGCGCAAGTTGCTAACATATGTTTTTTACCTCAAATTTCACATTTCACACACTGTTACGATATTGCAAATTCTAATTGGAATTTTATAAAAGCTTACCAATATCTTGTACATAATTAGACACTAGTGACTCACCCTCGTCTTGCTCGGGTTCGTCCCTCGATTTAGCGCTATTTATAACTACCTTCCTCGAGAACCACTCTATCAATTGGTGAAAACAGCATGAAAATCGGTGTAGTAGTTTTTGAGTTTATCGGGAATAGACATACAGACAGATGCGGTGGAGGACTTTGTTTTATAATAATATGTAGTGATACCTAGCTATATACTGCCTATATAAGATTATGTGTGTAAGTACTTAATTATTAAGTACTAGCGACTCACCCTCGCTTCACTCTGGTTCGTCCCCAGGTGTAACCTCTTTAGTATAGTTTTAAAATGACGTAATTTCCATATAATATAATCGCGTAAGAAACGCTTTCATTCGACCGTTTTTTCTCCGATTCACTTTGCAAAACGGACTACCACGTAAAAGCCTTTTTATTTTTTTATATAACCTATGACACTCAGCAATAATGTGGCTTTCTATTGGTGAAAGAATTTTTAAAATCGGTTCAGTAGATCCCGAGATTACCCCTTACAATTTAACAAATATACATTATACAAACACACAAACTTTACTTCTTTATAATATTAGTATAGATTATAAACATTACAAAAATATATATTTTTGACGTATATAGGTACTTAAAGTAATAAATAATAATCATCAAATATAATCAGAAGCTTAAAAGCGTAGATTCTCGTTGAATTCTTTCATATGTTACTACGTGTGTGTAGCACATGCGTGCGCGCAGCTACGACCTGCTACGATATGTAAAATTAGGCATAATGAATTACAGAATAAAGCCAAAGCATTCTATTTATATATTTTACAATATTATTGTTTTTTTATAATCATAGAAACGTTTTAAAAGTACCATTATTTTGAAGTTGTATTTCATTTTGAATAACGACACTTCATATATCTTAAGTAGATCAATTTAATTTATACGTATGTATCTATACAAATAATAAAATTCTAACTTAGTCGAATCTGTACATTGAATATTTTTTAGAAATTCTTTTTGAAATAGTCATTATTATCGATACAGAGGCCGAATCAATAGTGTTTAGAATTTTGTCTGTCTGTCTGTGACCGCATCACGAGAAAACCACTGAACAGATTTTGATGAAATTTATTATGATGATAGCAGATTATTCGGGTCAGGATATAGGATACTTTTTACAGCAGGAAAATATCATATTTTTGAGAAATCTCAAGTAATCGTTAAAAACTTGGCTGTAAAACAATGAAATCTAAGAATTTCGTTTCCGGTCTTTAAAATGTAGGCGGAGCCGCAGGAAATGCTAATATTGCTTTAAATCTTTTATGTCTATTTATAACTAGTTGTACAGTGAAAAAAGTCTGCATAGTGTCTGTTTAAAACAAATATAACAATACAGTATTTAAATTTAAAATTTAGAACATTAGAATTCATACAAATTAACAGTTCCAACACAAAAGCTACACCCCAAAGAATCCCCGGCTTCGCATCTCCAGCAAGCACCAATCAAGCTTTCATTAGTACCAAACAATCAATATTCATATCCCATGCGAAATCTTCATAACGTAGGAAAAACATCCCTGATAGATGATCCGCCGACTGCGCTCGCAAAATGAAATTAAAAAGAACAAGCCATATCACTTAGCCGCACACAAGCGCGGTTTTATTAAAAAATTCTACATATCTCGCGCGTCTTCCTCGCTTTATCTCTCCCACCCCCTGGAGAGAGATAGCGGAAAAAATGCCGCTGACAGAAAAGGACGAAATCGAATACGAAAATTATAATTGCCAACCGTACGTAAATTAACACCGTGGATTTGGGTTTTTGTCCCTTTCCATCGTTGGGAAACGAGCGAGAGGTGTCGTGTTTGTGTGAGCGTTATTTGCATACATGCCTCACAAACACAATGCACAGAGGTAAATCGAAGCGATCGGTTCTAATTTATTCGTTGCATTTCGGATGCGCGGCTGCATAATGGATACGGACATACTTTATTGAATGGGAACTATGGGAATTGCTTCAGTTTTATTGATTTGAATAGTTCTTAATAGAGGTAAAAATCAGTTTTATATCAAGGTAAAATGTCAAGTGTTTCATTTTTTTAATTTATACTAGAATATAAATACTGGAAAATAAAGATACTGGAAGTAAGAGAAATGTTATCCGTAATAAATATAAGAAATTTTAGCGTGCAAATAAAAAGAGAATAATTTCATTATCTTATTATTGTATCCGTTAAAAATAGGTACTGCAATGTAGAAAGATTAATTATAAGTATACATTGATAAGTGTTAAATTTTTGCCTTTTATTTAGAATTTGAACAACTTTTTTTTTTTGTAACAAAAGCGCTTGTTTCTAGTAAGGTGTCATTATTTACATATTATGTTTATAATAAGTACTAGCGACTATTTATTGTGATGCGATAGCGATACATTTTGAGGGCTGTATAGATTTCTCAGAAATTAGATATTTTACCGTACTAAAAACTATCCTATATATTGACTCGGCTAACCAGCTATCAACATACCACATCCAAATCCGTTCAGTGGTTTTCTCATGATGCGGTCACAACAGACAAACAGACAAAAATTCTAAAAATAATAGATTTTTTTTTCTCAGTATCGATAATAATGTCTATTTCAATTAGAGTTTCAAAAAATATTGAATATACAGATTTGACTGGATGTATAGATGCTAATAAAAACTTATTTTATTTCATAATTATTTATTTTATATTTAACACTATCTTAAGAAGATATGCTGGCAAACGGCTTTAAATACAGTTTAGTCTATTTATTCTTTGAACCTCTTTTAACGGGACTATCACTTGAATTAAATGTACAGCAAGAATGTCGATGCTATTATTGTCCTGGAAAGAAAAAGCATTGTATGGAATATAAAATAAAAGAAGAATGGTTTATCCGATTTTCACGATGATTTTAACTGGTGGGTAGTGGATATGTATACTTGTAATGAGCGAGTGTAGCCGCGGGACAAAGCTATAGCTTATATTTTTATCCAGCGGTCAAATCTAATACATCCATCTCACTGGCCATGACGTACAACATACATATTATATTTGTATTAATATAAAATCATGAACTTAGTTACATTATATTTCCTTGTGAATAATTTGCTAAATCTTAATTTCGTAGAGTTTAAGCTTAAGCCGGTTTTCTTTTCTAGTGCTCACTAGCATCTGACTAAGATAAAAAGTAATGTACATAGAATATGATTTATGCATCGATAAAAATATTATAGTTAATAGAAAGAAAAATCTGATCCATATTTAATTAATAACAGTTAATCTATACATATAATAAAATTCTGAGTCGAATCTGTACATTGAATATTTATTGAAAAATCAAATTAAAATGGACATTATTATCGATATAGAGGCCAAATCTATTATTTTTAGAATTTTTGTCTGTCTGTCTCTGACCGCATCACGAGAAAACTACTGGATGGATTTGGATGAAATTTGGTATGATGTTAGCTGGTTACCCGGGTTAATATATAGGATACTTATTTCTGCGGGAAAATAACTTATCTCTGAAAAAAATACAAAAAGAAGGTTAGAAGTATTTCTATATTGGTTGTATAACCACGGTTGCATTTACATCTTTAGAACGCAGGCGGAGCCGAAGGTATTGCTAGTCTTAATATATGGTAGTTCTTATATTTGTCATTGTCGACTTACACTGTTAAATATTCATGCTGCGGAGCGATTGCCTTTAGGATATTATTGCTATCACTATTTCTTCTTATTAAAGACATTTTGCCCAAACTGCAGTAAAAGTATGAACCCCTTTAAAGATTTAAGAGGCTTTACAGAACTTTGACAACCCTATGAGCACACTAAAAGCATTACTTGTTATCTTTGCCATGTCAATGATAATTCAATAATGTGGTACCATGGTGTGATGATCGAAATAAATAAATAAAATAAATAAATGTTGGGACATTATTATAACAGCGCCAACTAGTTCTGTGGTAAGCTACGTTACGTGCTTGTGTTACGGATACCAGATAGTTGATATACTACACATATAAATTTTAAACACATAAATATTATAAATTTAAAGTGACTCATTAGTTCATTAATTTCTTAGTTTGTCAAATTTTTTACCTAATCTTGCTGAGTTTGGGTCTCCTGAGCGGGATCAGTCATGCAAGTTTCCTCTCGATGTTTTCCTTAAGTGTAAGACATGTGATAATAATTTAAAATAAATAAAATTTTAAACATGTTAGGATTAATTACAACAGCGCCATCTAGTTCCGTGGTAAGCTACGAGGCTTGTGCTACGGATACTAGATAGTTGATATACTACACATATGTAACTTTTAAATAATATAATAATAATAATGTCCTCCCGGCCGATTACGGCCACGGCGGCCAATCTCATTGAGACTAGCCAACGGCGCGGGACATATTATAGTGCACGAGTGTACGCGCAAACACAAGTGCACTCTCTGTTCCTTATCACTCTCATATTCCGGTGGGACGAATGCTCGACACGACCAGTGAGAGTTAAGGCGCAGGACCGACGGCTTTACGTGCTCTCCGAGGCACGGGGGTGAAACACCGCCAACTTCCCAACTCCGGGCTGTTACTGAGCCTTCGAAACAGAAAGACTCAATAACTAAACTTGGCCCGACCCGGGACTCGAACCCAGGACCTCCCGGTGTGTGACCGTACGTGCTAGCCACTACACCACCGAGGCAGTTTAACTTTTAAATACATACATATTATAAATATAAACAACCATTACTGGAGTACAAACATTCGTGCTTAACAAATGAATGCCCCCAGCAGGACTCGAACCCGCGACCCTCGGTGCGGAAAATAGGGTCACTACCAACTAAAACTATTTGTAAATTGTGGGTAGGCATTGTCTGTAACAAGTATATAAACCTCTGAGACGCCAAATACCTTAGTCTCTCCCGTGACCACGATTGCTGTAAAGCATTCGAAACGTCGCGTCGGGAACTAAAAATCAAAATAAGTCCGTGACAAAATTCGAAAAGGTAGTTTTAATGATAGCGTATGTTAGTATAAGCTAAACTTTTAGTAACTAATGATGGTATAGTATATCCATTATCCTACAAACTTTTTTTTAAATTCCTGTACCAGACTTCTCCGTTCGGGATTTTTGTCTCTAGATAAGTTTAAACGATAAGTACCTATCTGTATAAAGTATATTTCTTAGAAATTAGATATTTTTTATACTGAGATATTCATGTTTTGTACATATAAGCCTTCCTCTTGAGTTAGTCTATCTATTTATGAAAATGGTATTAATATTCGTTGCGTAGTTTTAAAGGTCTATGCGTAGAGATGGCGGAAAGCGACTTTGTATACTATGTAGAGATGATTACCGTTTGTCGTTGTAGAATTTACTGCTTTGAATAAAAAATATAAACTAAATAGAAAACAGTATGTAGGTACGTATTGTACACAGATCACAATTATCAGTATATCGAGCCTTTTGTGTTTTATACCATTGTGTTATAACTAAAGAAAGTTATATAAAAAAGATTGTAATAAATAATTTATATACATTTGCCAGTATACATTCGTAGCAAGGAAGCGTAGCGTCGCGCGTCGTACGCAAAACAATGGCGCGGCGACGGTTGACCTCGCGGCCGCCTCCCCATGTCTTGCCTCCCGGTAGCGCCGCGTGCAATTAATATGCCGAGCCCGCGTGTACTCCGACTGAGCACGCTTGATACTTTACATTTTAATTTTTCTCTATATTTTTTGGTCTATTGAATATTGCTATGCTATTGCAACGATGTAGTATCCTACAGGTACATGATGTAAGATGATGATGATGTAAGAAAGCCTTTATATGTTTTTTTAAAGATAATGTCAATTCGTAGATTGAGATTATATTATTTATACCATAAAAAATCTTTTCATTTATATTATAAATAAATACTACGCATGTCTTTAATGCTATTGAAAAAATGAAGCTTAACTATTTTATAGTTCTAATTTCAAAATCAATATGGAGTACATTTTCTATAAACATTTCATGGTTATAATAAGTAATCATACACGTATTATTAGAGTGCTAATAAAAAAGAATCAGCTTTTATACAGATTGATTATAAAAAACTGAAATATAAAAAAAGGTATAACCCTATTAAGCTTAACCACTAATCAGCTATGCCAAAACGAAACGCAATACCACAAAAAGGAATCAAACATGGCTGAAAAATAACAATTAAAAATATCTAATTACAACGACCAAGCTACACCGGTTGACACATAACCCGTCCAAGTTTTCTTTTGCGAAAGAAGAGAGAGAATTTTTGATCAATAATTGTCACTGGGCGGGCCCCTCCCGGGGAGGGGTGGCGAGGGGTGGGGGAGGTGGTAATTACGAGTGCGTTTTGTTACCGAGATGATAGGCGCGAAAAATGGCTTGCGCGTGCCTTTACGTGTCTCCTCTAGTTTTGAATATTCAAGCCGGCCTCTTGCCCTGATGAAATATTGAATAGACTGAGTAATTTATTCCCCGAGAGATCTTTCGAACGGTCCGCGTTCAGTTCGGATATTGAAATTAGGTGCTAAGAAAACGTTCGTTTGACGTATCCTACGGTGTGCCCGATTGATATTTTACCTGCACCTCTGATAATAATGTACCATTTCCGTATATAATTGAGTAGAAATGAATTTAAAGTTATTGCTAAAAAAGCTCTAGATCAATATAAGTGTTACTTGTTACATTTAAGCTGGGTTGCGTGTATTTTTTATATTGTTAATTATTTTAATGAAATCTCTTAATTCTGTTAGCAAAATAAAAAAAACATTTTAATAAAAAAATGAGAAGAATTTTACTTATAAATCACAAAAAGTATTTTCCAAATTAATAAGCATATTTGATCAGACCATAAACGTAATTCAACTTTATTTGTATTTTACCATTTAAGTATTCAAAAAGAAATATATAAACATTTTTCGATACAAACATACATTCCTATTAAAAATAAGTTGGTACATTTTGAAAGTTCATTTTAAGCTAAAGCTTTTGTAAAGCTGTCTTAAAAAGTCAGCTAGCAGTACAGGAACAATAATTTAAAACAAAAATCGTATTAATTGTCAATGCTAAGTAAGAAGTAGGGTAAAATGGGTAAATAGGAAGAATTTCAGAGTGCGTAGAGACAAGCTATTGCACTTAACGCGTTGAATATGCAAATTCATGCTTCTCATCGCTCGCAGTGTGTCGCGAGGATGGAGGACAGGGAAAGTCGTGGAGGGGCTAAACTTAACTTTTACATTCTGATTGCAATCAGAATAGTATATTATAATTACTAAAGAGTATTTTTTTCTTAGGTATAGTAACAGATAACAAATGAAAAAAAAATCTATTAAAAGCCTGTATATCATTATAAAGCAGTCGATAATAAATAAAATTTTACAAACCTTACATTTTAAATTAGGTAATTTTATTATTTCAAATAAACTATACTAATAAATATTATAAATGCAAAAATATAGATGAATATTTGTTGCTTAATCACGTCAGAACGGCTGTTCTGATCTAGATGAAATTTATCCCTTAGTTAGATTATAGTCTAGAATAGAATATAAATTACTTTATATTCGGGAAAAATACGGTTTCCATGTAATATATGTTTTTGTTTTTAACTAGGGTCAAACTTAAGCAAAGCTAGGGCTGAATTACTAGTCTTATATTTTGTATTTACTTTCATACAATGTTTATCAATTTTTTGCTATAAGATGTATTTATAAATAATATAAAAAAAACTACAAGAAGTAAATTGTGTTGTTAAGCAGCTCGATAGGAGTCTACGGTTATGAACCAAATCCTAAGACGAGGGTGGTTAATGAATAAAAAAATTCCCATTTTTTCATAGCACAGTGATTAGTTACCCTTATAATGAACGGTGTATGTGTGTGCTTGTCTGTGTACGTAGGGGAGCATTTTTAAAATCGCACATGACATTTCGTGAGGGATGATTATAATATTCCATCGATCGTTTGTTATGAAAATATTTTGGTGTGTTGTTGGGTAGGTTTTTGAACCATTTGATAATTTTTATAGTAGCGACAGCAAAATATGTTTAAATTTAAAGTTTCCAGTATAAGTTTAGCTTGAAGCATTTCCTAATTGTTAAGCAAAAACTTAATATTTTTCAATCAGTATATAGTATGTAAGTCTAAAGAGGTTTGTTATATTGAATGTTTTTTATGAATTTTGTTTTACCAATTATTATTATTAGTTATAGTTTACGTAATTTGCTTTCATCTCATTCTTCATAAGACATTAAATTCAATTCGCATTACAACAATAATAACAGATTCTTATATTTCAAAAAGAATCAAATGTAATCATAAAACAAAATAAATTCCGTTTATTAAAAAGAAGGCAAAATAACTTTAAAAGTAATTAAGGCTAATAAGCCCGTATAAATGTAACGCAACGTACTTATGTCAAGAGTGAATTCTTAAAACCTGCGCTGTTTTCCCCAATTCAATGTAACGTAGCCGCAAACGGCGTGTCAAGGTGAACCCCAAATGAAATCGGCTAAGTATCACACACATATAAAAAGAATAAGTGTACTGCCTGAAGAAATAGGGGCTTTCTTACTTTTACCTCCCTTCGTCGTCTCGTGTCCAATATCTCATGACCTATGTAGCCAAGTACAAAATCGTTGCGACTCTTCTATTTTCAAGGCAACGAAAAGGACGGAGAAGCTCAAGGAAAAACGGTTCTCATTCAAGTAGGGATGTAAGAGTGACTCAAGTTAAATTAAGAATGTGGAACTCGTATTTTCTTTTACTTTTTTCACTCACTTTGTTTGTTGACGGAGACTTTTTTGACATCGTGGACTTTGCGTGCATTTTCCTTTTTTAATTCTTGAGGCGTTCGTGTATACACACCCTTATGTTACACTTTATCGTATAAGGTACCTTCGGAATATTTTTAGGGCGTATTAAGGGATCTTGCGATGGGAAGGTATGTTTTTTGGATTACACGAGCTTTGAAGTTCCTGATTAAGGCTTTACACGATGCGTTCTGTTTGTTCTAGTACAAAATATGGCTGAAAATTACTTTATATCATATTAAACCTAAAGCTAATATTGGCTTCTAATATAATGTATCATTTTAAATCACGATTTCTAAGAAAACAATTCGTCGTTGACCAGAAAGAACCGCAAATTAATTAAAAAAGTGTCACAGCTGTTAATAATGGACTTTATTGCGCTTGTAATAAAGATACTAAGCCATTTAAAGGTGTTGAAATAATTTGAAGTAACCATTGTAACGGTTAGGTGAAGCGTATCGCGGACGGTTACAAGTGAGACCGATTGTGTGTGACGGTAAGTGGTAACAAGTAGGCCTACTAAATATCTTTTTATCTTTTAGTTATGGAATATTAATATTATATGTAACCTATTTTTCTTACACTACAAATAAATAAATAAATATATTGCGACATTAACATAGCACCATCTAGATCCATGATAAGGTAATGGCTGAACGGATCTGGATTGAAGTTCGGCACAGATATAAATTAGGGAAATAGTACATAGGTCACTTTTGTTCCAGAAAAAAATAAGATTCGCGTAGGATAGATTGGTTTTTGTTTTTGAATGAAAGAAGAAGAAGAAAGATGAATTTGAAAGAACCCGAAGCAAAGTTAGGGTGCGTTGCTAGTAGTATTATTTACAGGCTGTAAATACTTTTGGCAATTTTGGGTTACCAATAGAAGATAAAAAGTTACCTGGTCCAAGATAACTTGTATCACGGATTTACCACTACTTAAGTGATAATACTAGGAATTGGTAAACAAAAAATAGTATAGCCGTTAGTTTAGTTAGTAGATATAGAAGAAAATAATTGATGCTTTGAAAGAACCAAAACTTTATTTGTGTTTTTTTCTTATTTGATACTTATTTTCCTTGCAAGCGAAATTTTTTATTGAAAAAAAAATAACGGTCTGGTGATTTTGCTAATACAGATTGTAATGTTAAATGTTTTGTAATTGTTATACTAGTTTTTTATTCTTGTAATTTCAATGAAATTTGTTTTTATATCCGATCACAAAACCACTTGTAGTATTTAAAGAATTTACCTTTTCCCCATATTTCCCCTTTTCCCTGGCAATTTTTACTTCTAAAAACATTATTCAAATTATTAGGAACACTTTATTTTAAAAGTAAATTGTCGAAATCGGTCCATCCGTTACAAAGAAATCCGCTTACCAACTATAAACTTTTATTTATATAGTAAAAAAGCTATGTAATTCAAAGGATATTTGTTTTAGTTGGTTGTTTAGATTTTAGAGTTATACAGTGGTACTTAAAATTTTGTAAAGGTTGCGGTTGAGTTTATTTAGTTCAGTCACGTTCAGAATTAGCGAGCTTCCAAATGGCTCTTTTAACTTTGCCTTGTTATGTTTAGTGTTTTGATTCTTTGAATGTTTTTATAACTTTACCATAAGTGTATCATAAGTTTTATATGAAAACTTTCTTAATAACGGTTACATAAAATATAATTCGTAAGAACTGTTATTTTCTTTTAAATAATAATTGTAATTTGTAGTCAGGCCTTTTTAACGTCCCACTGCTGGGCAAGGGCCTCTCTTTAATACGAGGACATAGTCCATTACGCTTGTCTAGTGCGGGTTTGCGGTCTACACAATACACATGTCTTCCAAAAACTTGCTACAGGTTCTCACAGTCATGCAGGTTTCCTGAAGATCTTCCTACACTGTAAGATTAGTGGTAATCATATTATTGTAGTACTCGTAGCTTACCACGGAACTAGAGGGGCGCTGTTGTAATAACGTCCCAATATATAAATTATTTATTTTGAAGTTTAATATTATTACCAAAATTTTTATAGTTCCTAATTTCAGTAGATTGCACTGCACAAGAATATTGAAAAAAACATAAACGTAGACAAAGGCAGAGGCGAAAGCTAGTATAACATACTTGTTAGTGTCGAATATTTCCATTATGTATATATCGATGTTTTTTGTGAGACCGCAGCAGGTGTGTGGAGCGGAGCGTGATTCCTCAATCACATCGGAAGGACAGGAAATTTGCGGTTCTACGGGGATATAAGTCTGACACTTCAGGTTAGAGCGGTGTGAAGGCTGTATAAACAGACTAGCGATATATCTTTACTTCGCTCGAGTGAGTTTTAGTGGAAACAAATTATCGACTTTTCTTAATAAATGTACTGCTATATACTTATTTAAAAAAAAATGCGCCTATGTTTTGTCAAACAATGGGCGCCACCTTGCCAATTTTAATTACTAACAATTTATTGACTAATAACTATTAAGTTTTATCCTAATCTGCTTAGCCGTTTCACAAACATACAAACTTTTGAGTTTAAAATAATAGTACTTAGGTACTTTATTCATGTTTATAGAAAAATGATTATGGTAGAAAACTTCATTGATAATCTTCCATCAAGTTATAAGTTTACTGCACTAATTGGCCCGATTTATAGAGAATTAATCGTGTTCCGAAGCAGAATTTTTATTTTAAACGATTCTATCGTGTTATGAGTATGTATATCGGTTCGATGATATCACATATTATTAATTACAGTGAAGGAAGGGTTGCGCACATTACCGTTGTAATTTATTATCGAAATACCGACGATACGTGCTGATACGTGCGGCTTAAATTTTTACGAGTTCAAACACGCGATTACGAATTTGGAAATATGGATTAATATGGACTGTTAACGGTTAGCCTTCTCGTTATTAGTTCCTCAGAATTAATTGGCTGTATAAATTTTGTTATCGACTACTTTGTTCCTGCGACTCTATACGCGACGATTAAATTACATACACGATATGATAATTATGGTGTATTATAAAAAATACAATGTATAATGCGTACTTTTGTTTGACTGTAAAAGTACCTAAATAAATATATTTAACTCCCAAAGCTAGGAGGCTTTTGCTGTAAAGTACCTAATGGTAAAAGTAGAAATTTTATATGTACCTACTTTAACTATTGCATAAGTATTGGTTCAAGTCTTTTACAAGTATAGAGTTAAAACTTATTAAATTTTCTCTGTCTATAATTAGGAATGAATGAATGAAAATATCATGAAAATGTGCATATAAAATAAAGCCCCCGCCACTTCTGTCAGTCTGTAATTGTAAAAAAAAATGCTTGGGAGCTTTATTTGCGTGCACCGCGAAAACTATAAAGTTCTATGAAAACAATGTATTACAGAATTATTCCTCTTAGAAAGATATTTCTATAAATCTGTAGTAATGCTATGTACCTACATTGTACACACCCGAGTGAAGCAAAGAAGGCTTCTTATGTAATATCATTAATCATTAAATATGATATTTTTAACATCTATCCAGAAATTTAAAATGGCTGCCTTTAAAAGTATGTACCTTCATATATTTAGGTAATATTCCAATTGTACACACCCGAGTGAAGCAAAGAAGGCTTCTTATGTAATATCATTAATCATTAAATATGATATTTTTAACATCTATCCAGAAAATTAAAATGGCTGCCTTTAAACGTATGTACCTTCATATATTTAGGTAATATTCCAATTTCCAACAACATGTATATATACATTCGTGTCCATACGTACCTACTCATAACTCCACAACTCTTCCCCTCGTCTCACTCAAACAAATCACGTGTGCCTATCAAATTATAGTTGGTAGTTTTAGTTTCGGTATAAATTACAAACAAAAAGGTTCTTCAACTTTCCATTACGTGACTCCCTATCGTGGAATCGTTAACATCCTAACTTTTGAACGTTGTTTTTAATAAAAAAATTGGATAGTTGTATCAGTGACAAAACAGTTACATGTTCATTTACTAAAAGGAAATTGGGACATTCTTTTTCATATAAACCTGGTATACTTTGGCAAGTTACTAGTACCAGAGGGGTTAGACAAGTGGCATAAACTCTAGTAGAATAGAATCATAATGTATGGGATTGACATAAGCTTACGACTAGTGATTAGATTCAACTATGGAGGGTAGAGATAAGGAGAACCGTCTCATATGGGGGGAAAGTTGAAAGTGTCCAGCTGTATACTGAAAATAAAGTTTCCATTACCTACCAGAATAGCGCTGGCGTTCGAATAGTTTCAATATGAACATAGCTGTTAAAATGGAGTGAAGTTTGCTAAGTTCAAATATTTAACAAAATTAATGACTCAAGTAGTTAGTAAAATGCTAGTATACAAAATCAATAATCACAAAAATATACTAACAGTAAAATGTGCGTGGGGACGAACCCGTGTGAAGCGAGTAAAATTCGATATTATTAAATTATATTTTTTTTAATTTCATTTTTTTTATTTAGGATAACCAACAAAAGTAACATTGATTTGTACATAAAATAATTGTTAATTATAAAACTACCTTTGCGGATTTTTTGCGTACGAATTAGTTTTTTGACCACAGCGGTTTCGAATGGTCTAGACTCCTAGAGCTATCATATTCACGATAGGAACTGTAATATAAAGTAAAATATAAACCTGTTTTATTGTTACTAGCAACTTGCACGTCTTTGGGTTATTGGGTCTTAATTCTAGCCCATATATTACTCCAAGTCATATTATTTTATACTACAACAACACTTTTTAAGAAATGTTAAAATATAAGCAAAGACGGGAGACATGATAGTCAATATTAGAATATTTACTTTGTAAATAATTCCTAGCTGCATGTTTTAGATCTAGAGATAGCATCTGACTTGATTAAATCAACTTAATTTTAGCGACGAATTAACACTCAGGGAGTTTATGCTAAAATATGTATTGGTTTATTATAAATGGCGATAATTTGACACTTTGGGCAATAAACTATAGGAAGGAATTCTGATAAGCCATAAATGTCGTAACAGGTCCTAGCTTGAAATGGCTATTTCAATATATGGACAGGCTAATATTTCATTTCTAGATCACTCGCTGTATACGACCAGTCTGTTATGAGATTTAAAGGGTTCCGCAGTTTTATTTTCATCTACTTTAAACTGACTGTGTACTCATGTTTTTAGGCATGTTACATATCTATGCCAAAAATTGAGAATTGACTTTAAATATGTGCGACTCGCCCTCGCTTCTGTCGGGTTCGTCCCTAAGTACCACCCCCTTTAGTATAAAATTTTTACAAACTTTGAATGTCTTACTTATTAAAAAGCCAAAAAGTTTCAAACTTATAGCTTTAAAAATGACGTAATTTCCATACAAATGTTCATCTTCTATTTCAACCCCTTACAGCCTTTTTTTCGTCTTGAAAAGACGAAAGCCTATGTCCTTTCTAAGGCTCCAGACTACCTGTGTAGCAAATTTCATTTTAATCGGTTCAGTAGTTTTGATGTGAAAGCGCGACAGACAGACAGATAGACAGAAAGAGTTACTTTCGTATTTATAATATTAGTAAAGATTTTGTTTTCGTATTGTTTGTAAGGTCTATCTATATAACGTGTTATAGACTATTCAGAACAAAAAAAAAATTACAGTTTGTCCAATTATAAAATTAAAAGTAAATAAAGTTACTTAAATATAGAATATAAATAAATGAATAAATCTTTAGACGTTACTACAACAGCGCCATCTAGTTCCTTGGTAAGCTACGAAGCTTGTATTGCGGATACCAGATAGTTGATATACTACACATATAAATTTTAAATACATACATATTATTATTATAAAAACCCATGACTGGAGTACAAACATTCGTGCTCAACAAGTGACTGCCCCCAGCGGGACTCGAACCCGCGACCGCTGGCGCAGAAAGTAGGGTCACTACCGACTGAGCCAAACGTGTCGTCAAGTTAAAAATATTTTAATTATATTTTACTTTTAGAATCGTTCATTATAGTTAGTATTCAGACAAGTGATACTGCAGGCAGGTATTAGGTACATACCATAAATACGCACTTTATCTATCTCCTGAACAACTTACAATTATATAATATTGGCGATAATATTAAGAAATGTTCAATAACTTTAATAAAATAGTCTAATCTATAGCTTTAGAGTACTTTTAAGGCTTTAGTAGTGTTATTCTGACAATTTAAATACATTTTACTTTGAAAAGGTAATAAGAATTATGAAGTGCTTTTTATCATTTAGTTGACGGTCTTCAATGTCTTTTAAGATTCTTCACAATCATTTCGTGCAGCATCACTGATGCGAACTGATAATACTTAAAAAAAATAGGTATTACTATTATAAATATGAAAGTTTGTGTGTTTGTTTATTTATTACGATTTCACGCAGAAACTGAATAGATTTTGAAAAAAATAAGTACTCGAATAATGTAAATATGCCCAAAAAAGTTATTATTAACAGAGAAAATTTGATATTTTTGTCTCAACTCAAGCAAAGTGAGTGGAAGTCACTAGTCAAACCAAACGCGTACTATAATATTATTAATTGTGTTACGACTTCAATGATATATTTAGCTTTATTAGGGCATGATCGCTATGCCACGTCGATCGGTATCGAGAGCGGTGGCCGATCGCGAAATTCACTTAGAGCATCGGACACCGCTTGAATATTTTAGCCGATAACAACCCTTCGGCTAATTTTAGCCAATAAGAAAAATTTCTTAGTGTTCTGCACGTTTTATAATTTTTTTTGCAATTTTTTCAATCTTGTAATATAATCACTATTCAAGTTTGTATTATTCAATTTGCTAAGATAGCACTCTGAATCATATGAATAAATATAACTTTTACTCTTGCAATGTTATAATTAAAAGCATGTGGAAACTGGCTGCGTAACAGACAGTATTTTTCTAAAATTGAAATTTACATACGTCTTTCTGTAGGCCTAGTTTTACAGTTGCAAAGTAAATTTACATAGATATCTATAGAATTCAAATGCTAATAATAAATTTAGTAGACTCTATATATTACATATATAATCTTAGGTATTTATCCAACTTTCCTATATTTTATGAGATTTTAATCCTTTTTTCATGGCTGTTTCCGAAATAACTGATAAAACACTGTACTTATAGCACAAGGACAGACGAAATAATGATATTTTTATAGAAAATAAAATAAAAAGTACAGTTATATGAAAATTTAACATAAAACGTGGGAAAATTAACTAAGAACGACATGGCTTGAAGACCCCTGCGGAGGTCGTCTCGGACTCGCGGGTCGTCGGTAAAGCAATTTGTGACGGAGTGACGTTTGCGTGCTCTAAATGAAGTTGAGAAATACTTGTTAAATACATCGTAATATAAAATGACATAAATAGAATAGAGCGAAATTTTAAGAAGTTTGATTAAATTAGATTCACATAATATTTATTTTTAATCTGTAGGTAGAGTAACTCTATAACAGATATGGATTTCTAAAACAAGCTTAAAAAAATAATTACTGTAATTTTCTAAATATCTATAAAAACTATAATAATATAATAATAAGACTTTATTTAACATTTAAAATAAAATATTTTTTGTTTTTTTTTCATCGGATTTATTTCGATTTTGGTTCTGAAGTACCTATATCAACTATTTAGTATCTAATAAATGATTTTTAACAAAAAAAACAAAAACCGACTTCCAAACTTAATAAATCTAAACTAAAAAGTACAAAATAATACTTTTAAGGACTTTGTTAATTTTGGAGTCGGTGCCAGCCAGGTATTTTGATTATGTTTACAAATTGATAGATTAATCAAATATGTATCTATTTAGGGTTATTTTGCTTTGGCTGGCAATTATTTTGTACTTTTTAGTTTAGATTTATTAAGTTTGGAAGTCGGTTTTTGTTTTTTTGTTAAAAATCATTTATTTTTAAATTTTTAGCGGAAAGTAGATACGTATTGTGTTAATGACTATAAAAATTTACCTTCTATTATGAGGTAAACCTAATAGCCTGAAAGTATACAACCATCGGTCCATAATTGCGTATTATATTAAAAGAATTTTCTTTAAACTGCTAACCGTTGAGGAGTTGTACCTTCCATCATCAGTTACGGTACGTGACTTAAATATCCATATAGCCTATAAAAGATTGCTCCTAAAAATTGAAGAGTTCCGATACTTTGTCATGGATCCCATCATCAGAACCTTACCAAACTCTCATCAAACTACCCTTGAAGTATATCCTTTCCATTAAAAAAAGAATCATCGAAATCGGTTGGCGTTATATTGAGTTATTCGCCCATTTGTCGCGCAAATACTCAATGCAAATTTAAGACTTTTATGGTTTTCTCATGGATGCCATTGTCAGAACTGGAAAATATTAAAATGGGACCACATGGGAAGCACTACGTTTCAAATAAAAAAAGAATCATCAAAATCGGTTCACCCAGTTCAAAGTTATGAGCTAACAAACATTAAAAAAAAAAAGAAAAAAAAAATACAGACGAATTGATAACCTCCTCCTTTTGGAAGTCGGTTGAAAAGTAAAGATTATATGAGAAAGTCTTGTGTTAGTTACGCCCTTGATGTATGAAATAAATATGCTTTTATATATTTCAGATTTTGTTATTTGAAAATAGGATATGAGTAAATAAATATTCTTAAATTTTAGTTATATTCACTAATATTGAAATGAAGCACACTGCCAGCGAAATGTTTTATGGATTGAAACTAATAACACGTCTCCAAATAGTCTAAAGGGAGTCACCTTTTTTAGGTACAAGTACCCTATATAATGATCTCGGATAACCATATCCATACGAATTTTCGCCAAAATCTGTTCAGTGGTTTTCTTGTGATGTGTTACCAAACATACATACAGACAAAAAAATTAAAAACGATAGTTAGTCAGTTAGTTTTATTATATATGTGTATAAATGAGAATTTCATTCCATTATTTTAAAATCAGTAATTACTCATTGAGCTCGATTCAGCGCAATAACGGATGTGGTACGTTAAGACCAGGCATACCTCGTATTAACTTGTCGCATATCGGCCGTGCTCGTTGTCTAATTAGTACTTAGCATAACGGCGAGTCGTAAAACTAAGTTTTATTCTTACGTAGAGAAATCTTGATCTGTTCCGTACAAAGTATTTTATGATTCTTAATATGGATAAGGTATAAGGGTAGTTTACACACATGAGTTATTTTTTAAATTCAAAAAGCTTTTGAAGCTTGAACTGGCTTAAGTGAACCTATACTATGACAGGTCAAAGACAAACAGATTAAAATCGTATAAATAAAGTAACAATTTATTCCTTTATATAAAAGTTTATGTAGTAATATCAATATTACATTTTATTACAAAACAATTTAAAATTTCGCATTGGTTTTTGATATATCTATATATAACTGATGATTATTATTTAGTAAGGCTTTTTAAGTCTTTCTATGACCTCAGAAGTTTAGCAACAACCAATACGTAAAACTAAGCGGGAAAAGTCATAAGCAAAAGCAAGTTTATATACCTACGTAAATATATAAAAAAAGTGTTAACTGTTAGGCGTACAATAAAGACCAAAATAAATTAGCTATCTTAATTGTATCTACGAAGGCATTCCTCTAACAATGTTACTATAAGTTTTAATCAGACGAGTTTAACAGGTAAGATCTTATTAGCGATCTGATGTCGCAACATGGAGTAAGAATTTGGTTTGAGTTTAGACGAACTTAAGAGTCTAATTTGATTCAAAATAAAGACCAATATATAAATACGAGTACTTAGCAAGTTTAAAAAGGTTATTGTTATATGGAAACCTAGCGACTAGCTTCGCTCGGGTACGTCCCTGGATTTAGCACGAACGAAGCCACGGGTTCCAATAGTTAAAATTAATATATATTTTTAAATAAAAGTAGGCTATTTTAGAATAAAATAATGCTTAGTGAATCAAATAAAATTCAATTAAAGATACATTATTAAAATTTAAATGTAGGTATTAAGTATTTTCAACCGACTTCCAAAAGGAGGAGGTTATCAAGTCGTCTGTATTTTTTTTTTTTTATGTTTGTTAGCTCATAACTTTGAGCTGGGTGAACCGATTTTGATGATTCTTTTTTTATTTGAAAGGTAGTGCTTCCCATGTGGTCCCATTTTAATATTTTCCAGTTCTGATAATGGCATCCATGAGAAAACCATAAAAGTCTTAAATTTGCATTAAGTATTTGCGCGACAAATGGACGAATAACTCAATATCACGCCAACCGATTTCGATGATTCTTTTTTTAATGGAAAGGGTATACTTCAAGGGTAGTTTGATGAGAGTTTGGTAAGGTTCTGATGATGGGATCCATGACAAAGTATCGGAACTCTTCAATTCTTTGGAGCAAATTAACGATGCTCGGCCGAATTTTTTATGGGCTATATGGATATTTGAGTCACGTACCGTAACTGATGATGGAAGGTACAACTCCTCAGCGGTTAGCAGTTTAAAGAAAATTCTTTCAATATAATACGCAATTATGAACGGATAGTTGTATACTTTCAGGCTATTAGGTTTACCTCATAATAGAAGGTAAATTTTTATAGTCATTAACACAATATGTATCTACTTTCCACAAAAAATTTAAAAATAAATTATTTTTAACAAAAAAACAAAAACCGACTTCCAAACTTAATAAATCTAAACTAAAAAGTAGAAAATAATACTTTTAAGGACTTTGTTAATTTTGAAGTCGGTGCCAGCCAAAGCAAAATAACCCTAAATAGATACATATTTGATTAATCTATCAATTTGTAAACATAATCAAAATACCTGGCTGGCACCGACTCCAAAATTAACAAAGTCCTTAAAAGTATTATTTTCTACTTCTTAGTTTAGATTTATTAGTAAGCGTATTAATTTTATTGTATTAACTCTTGTTATATTTGGATGGATGTTTGTTACTCAATCACGCCAAAATGGCTGAAAAGCATATCCATATGAAACTTAGCACAGAGATAGATTATAGTCTGGAATAGCACATAGGCTACTATTTATGTCGTAAAAATGTAAAGTTTCCGTCCTATAGATTTGCTGTCGTTTCATTAAGGACGAACACGAGCGAAGCAAGGGTCAGTACCTAGTATAATTTAATGAGGGCTATCGAACACATAAGTGCGAATATAATTTTATTATTTCTTACATTTCTTATCAAGAGATATGCATGATTTGTTTCTTTGTATGTAAATATAAATAAATTGTGAAAATTTAAGTTAAGACTTAACAGTAATCACCTATTCATAGCCAGCTCAAGTCGTCAGATCTTGTAACTTGAAACTTATGGAAGATACTTTGGGAATTTTATAATGCAGTAGCGTATTAAGACTCTAAGAGAGGTATTAAAGTTAGCATACACAGTTTTTAATTACAATAGACCTACTAATAAAAATAAAATAAATAAATATATGTTTGAACATTATTACACACAGTACCATCTAGTTCCGTGGTAACCTACGAGGCTTGTGTTACGGATACCAGATGGTTGATATACTACACATGCATATTATAAATATAAATACCTACGACTGGAGTACAAACGTTCGTGATCAACAAATGAATGCCCCCAGCGGGACTCTAACGCAGAAAGTAGGGTTACTACAAACTGAGCCAAACGCGTCATTAAATACCTTAATATGTCTTTAAGCCCCTTTTTACCTTTTCGTCTTGAAACTGTATAAACTAAAATCCAACTTTTTATTAATGTAACACATACTTTCTTTGTTTTACGCGAACACTTGATATTTTAAATAAAATTATATTTTCTTAAAACTATCTTTCTTAAGATCTTTTCGCGGAATTACTTTTGATTCTCGACGTTTCAAATGCTTTATTATAAGCACTTTGAGTAAGTCGACGTCTATAGCCTTTGTCCATGATTGCTGTAAAGCATCAAAACTTCGGGAACCATAAATCAAAATGAATCCGCGAAAAAATTCGAAAACATAGATTTAGGTATTTAAAATAACATAAAATGTACATTTAATTAAAATGCCTGTTTAATTTTCTTTAAAATTGTTTTTTTAGTATAGTACGACATACAAATGTAAAATGTACACCCACGGCTATCGAACCTACATCAATGTTGATGTAACCTATGCTTGGTACTTAAGTACTAGGTCTATTAAAATATTCAGATCGTAATGTAAAACTACAACTGAAATGATATTCTAACGTGCAAGTGAATAGCTTTATAACGTACTTGACTGTATAAGTAGTATTTTATGAATACGTTACGAGATCGGCGTAATTACGTGTTTAGCAATAGCATACGTCAGGGCGGAATGCGATTGCACACCGGCCATAGACTTACTACATGTTTATTATTTATCACTGTACGCTGTATTATTTGAGTATATAATACCTATTTTTAAGAAACTTCATGGTACTCTGCCTAATATACCGTAAGTTTATTTCAATAATAGCAACACTAAACAAGACTTTTCCTAATAAAGCTTGTTTTTAATTGTACGTAATGGTAAAAATTATAATAATATTAACTGTTTAAACAAATATATATATGTATTTAATATTCATTATAAATGAAACTATCTTTTCGAATTTATATATATTTTAATTTTGATTTTTAGTCCCGACGATTCGAATGCTATACAGCAATCACAGGAGAAACTAAGGTATATGATGTCTCAAACAGGTGACAGCTCGACAGACTGGCTACAAATGGAACCAATCCACGGCACGCGTTTGGTGCGTTTGTGGCGTATCTTGTATATAATATCATTGGTCTCAGAGGTTTATTTACTTCTTACAGACAGTGCTTACCCACAATTTGCAATAAATAATCAAAATGGCATCAAGCATTCAGTTGTAACTCCTACTGATATAACATCTAAAAATGTTTAAAATTAAAATAAAAAAAAATACTTTATTAAAAAAATAACAGATATTCTAAAGATTGTACTTAATATGTCTAAACAAACAACAAAAACACAAACGTCTAAAACTTTAGCCTCACCTAGAGCATTAAAATATCGGGAACTAATCGAAAAAAAAATGCGAGAAAATGCGAAAAGATTTTCATTTAAAATAAATATTGCGTAAATCTAAAAAAGTATTAGGTATTTTATTATTTATATCTACAGATTTGTAGTTCTGCAGAAGCCAGCGTCGCGACATGTCACTTGAATGGACCGTATTCCTACTATTTACATATTTAATGACGTAAAACGTTGCCGAGTTTTCTTCTTTAATGAGATACACTATTAGGTTGAATAAGCACAGCTTTACTCTCATCTACTAACGTAAAGTGACATGAAAAAAATAAGATGATCGAAATATTTGCAAAAGAATTCTAAAAAAGATAAAGTACTGGAACGTGTTTTAGTTACGTAGTTTTTTGTCCTCATGAAAGTGCTTGTTCCGCAAAATTTTAATTTAGTTTAGTCTTTTTGTGTGATATCTCTAAGAAAAATATTGGTTCGGACTACAGTCTACACTAACTAGCGCTATACATCAGAATTGTAGACAAATGATAAACCTACGAGTATGTCATGATAAACTTCATCTACCGCAATAAAAGAATTGGAATAAATACCTCGATGTCGCATGACTTTAGCTGGTTCACATCCCGAGTCTCGTGATTACCATGTGTCTAACGTTGCAGGAAACGTCGTGAAAAACCTGCCGAGCATGTCTGAGAGAAACTAGCAAGTTCTTGAAAGATGTGAAGACCGCCATCCCACGCTTAGCCAGAGTGCTGGACTATGACCCAATCCCCTTCGTATTGACCGTTGCCGAGCAAAGGAGACATTAAAAAGATGAACGATAGAAGATACACCTTCTCCTTTCTTCTAACTGCATGGCTTTTTCTATAAGTCAACTTTGCTCGTTTTGCGTGAGCTTGTGCTATGTAATGTGTAACTTTATGTGTAGATACTAATTAAGTACATATGTGTACTGTTTAAGTATATAGTTTTAGTATATATGTCCACTGATCAAAATTCAACAATAATATTTTTTATTTGACTACACTAAAGCTTGTCAAAAGCTACTAAATAAAAAAAATATAGAGACACGGTTGACAAAGGTGATGGAGAGGCAAAAGCTGCTGAAATGTTTTGTATTGGCCTATTTGTATATTGATATTAAGTAGACGTATATACGATCGTAATAATATTTCCACTTTAATGTGAATGAATCCACAGCAACCAGCTACTTTTGACATACATTTAATGACGTAAAACGCAGCAGTGTTTGATAATGAGATATACTGTCAGCTTGAATAAACGTGCAGCCTCGCAATGCAACTGGATTTAGGTGAAGAGAAGACTAAATACTAAATAATGAATTGCGCTAACTATTTATTAGTTCTTTGGTGTATTATTATGGATATAAAGTTTTTGGAAGATACCTTTATTATTAGGTGTAAGTTAGTAAATAAAGAATTTTGTTTATTTTTGAATGGCTTCTCCAATCTACGTGATATTGGAGAAGATATCTGGTGGTGGAGAAATCTGGCTCCACTGGTTTGAAACCATTATCAAGGAATTGAATGGTAATATTCTGAACGTGTATGGAGAAATGGAAGAAGTTTATCAGGTATGTGATATTATAGTAACGTGAAATTTTTCAATGTGAAGTCCGCCAACACGCACTAGGCCAGCGCGGTGGACTTTGGCCTGATCCCCCCTCGTACTGAGGGAGGCCCGTGCCCAGCACTGGGACGTTAAAAAAGGCTGAAGATGAAGATGATGATGATGAACTTATTCGCTCTATATAGGTAGGTACTAATTATTCAATAAGAGAGGTAGCGTTAAAAATGTGTATGTGTATTTATAAAATATAATAAATGGCGTGTTTATGGGATTCTATATAAAGCAGGGGTCATGAATGCTTGGTGCCTGCAAAGCTAACTTAACCGCCGACAAAGGCTGGTGTATTAAATAATGAGACGTCGACGTAATTTGAATGTAAGCTATTTTCTTACATAGTATTTGCCATCTATAAATCATACATTCTTCGGTCTACATGTAATAGTAACTGTTTGACCAAAATCTATAAGCAATGGTCTATTCAAAACCAGTTGTGTGCGCACACGCATGGTGCCATAATGAAGGCAGCGGAATCGTTGGATTGTCATTTGTGCGCTATTGTTCATTCTATATGGCTACTGCGCATGCGTCTCGATTTGGACGTGTCTAAATAGGCATAGATCTATGCGCTCCTTCGCTTTTTGCATACCAATATCTCTTGAAACTAACTAAACTACTAAGGCTCATACTATATTTGGGTTATATGTTTAGTCTATGATTATAACCAATTAAATATTTATAATTTTAATTACAACATTATAATTTCTATGATGTGCATACAGCAAGTAGAAAGAGAGAGAGAAAGAGGGGAGAAAGAGAAAGACATAGAGTAATTAAAGAGATACACATATTAGTCTAGTACTTTGTAGTATATTTAATTATTGGTCGTTATTATAAAAATACTTATTTTAAGAATTCTCATTCATAGAGTAGGTTAGAATAGATTGGAACCACTTTGTGGAACTAGAAAAAAAGATCAATAAAAAGCCAAAACGAAATAAAAAAAAAACTTAAATTTATTTTAGTATTTATAATATTAATATAAATACAACATTTCATGCTATTTAGGCTAAGAGGCTGTCTGGAGAAATAATAATGTGGACTAGACCTAATTCTTGAGTAACAGAGCTTCTACATCTCAGAGGTCGCGTATACCTGGACGCCCGGTTTCTTACGTATGGAGTTACATTGTCAAAGTTACAGCTTTCTTCTCGGTTGTTGACTTAATTAGTAAGTTGGATATGTGAATGGCAGCGCAATGCGTTCTACCATTTCTGTGTAAATCTAAGGGGTCGTTATGCTAAAATACGGGTGGCGGCGACCGACTATTTCTGTGACGTCGGCCGCTTTTGTTTTCTTGTTCACATTATTTACGATAATTACTATTTGAAAAGCCTGTTTGGTAGAACCATCTATAAAAACAAGATGTTGTATGAATAGCCAATATTGGTGTATAACTTGGTACTTAAGATTCATAATAGTTATATATTTTATAGCTATAAAGCGTAGGAAGCAGCCACTTATTATTAACTTAGTATATTTTATGCATTTTTTTCAATTTAAAATAACATGATAAAAGATAAGTTATATGCTTATCGAATTGTATTTATATATCAATTTCGTGCCTCGATAGGGAAGTTTGGTCCTTTCTTCTTAACTGCCGGCCGTGGGTTCATCTTCAGGCGAACAACCTACAAACTGACTATAAAGAGTATGTCATGGATATGTAATATATAGAAATTAAATGTATGCTGGTGACACACTCGCTTCGGAATCCGAGTGAAGTGGGTCAAATCTCAGGTCATATCTCTGATATTTTCATGTGCGAATCATTTCTAAAATTATTACCACGATGAAGAAAAAATGGTGAGGGTACTCGCATGTCTGAGAGAATCTGATAAGATTTTTGAGTCGCATTTGACTTGCATAGTGGACTATGGCCCAACAGTAGGATGTTAAAAAACTTTATACATAGACACATAAAACTATACGTCCTATAAAGAGGACTAGGATTTGGGAAATCAATGTGCTTTATGTTAGATTACTACGTAGTAATTCCCGTGGCTCCGCCCGCGTTAAAACTATCCTTCTACCATCAATCACTATTAAAAATAGGGATTGGTGGTAGAAGGATAAAAATTTAGAATTATAAGTATTTTTTTAATGGCAAATCATAAATAAATAAAAAAAATGGTTTAAAAATAAAAAAGATCTGGAGTGGGCCACCCTTATCACCTAGCGGAATAAAAAATAGCCTACGACTCAAACTTACAAAAAACAGAAAAGTTCATACAAATCGGTCAAGTCGTTTTGGAAGAGTTCGACAACAAACACTGTGACACGAGATTTTTATATATTACGTATGATGGTTTATAATACACGATTTGTAGTAATCAATAATATATAATTTATCAAATCATAATATGCACTTGCTGTAGAAAGTTCTAACGAACTTCATAATTACTGATAAATGCCGTACTTTTTTTTGTACAGAAACTTTAAACGGAATACAAACTGGGCTGGAACTCGCGATCTTCCGACATTAAAATACAAAACTATGCGAAATATTATTGAAGCGGGCGAGGCGGAATTTCCGCGTAACATCCGATTTATTAGCAAAAGTTCGAGTTACCAACGAAGGTACTGTGGGAAATTAATTGGGGAAAATTTGTGTTGTTGTGCAGAATGTGATCAGTGTAATATTATTTATTGCATCTGTTAAGCATTAAAAATGTTAACTTTTTATATTACTTCAAGTATTAATGAATAGAAGTTTTTAATTAATTATTAATATCCAACTTACTCTTATATAGTATTTAGTGGCAGTATGACATGCTTCCATAATACCTAATAACGTTTAGAGCAAAAAAAAAACAACCCCTGAACATTCTTTATAATTCAACGATTCTTTGTTTACATTAAACTTGACATATTTCAGACAGGGGTAAAAATTGTTGTACCAAACTAATAGAATTTTCTACATGTTACCACCAATTCGATTATACAAGAAATGTAAATGATCCGCCCAACAATAAACATATATCAACAAAAGCTGTATTAATTAAAGCTTGCGTGCGCGTAGACAATACTGGTAAGAACAAAGAATCAATAAGATTAAAACCGCGTTAAATCAACATTGGGCGAAGTAGAAGAAACGAATCCTACAATTTATGGTCGCCTTCCACAGACTTGGCAAACACTAGAGCCGGTAAATGATGCGATAATATATCATTGTCGCCGTGCTTTGTAAGTTAGGACTAGCTCCAAGATTCATTTTGGACCTAATTAAGTCGGGATTTATGTTTGGTGGAGTTTATTAGATGGGAAATCTTGTGGGGCTTTGATACTTTAATTATGTTATCATAATGTTATGTTGAACTTTTGTGTTGTATTTTTTAATTTTTAATTTTTGGTAGCAATTATTGGCTTTTGGATTTTGGCATATTTTGACTCGAATAAAAAATGCATACAATGTTTGTGTGGTTTCTTTACCGTTGAAACCGATTTTAATGTAATTTTTCTATGATTAAGATTTACTTGAAACGCTAATTTGTATGAAAAATTCAATTATTAATTTAGTGTTGAAAATATATGATAAATTACTAACTGAATTGTTAGAATTAGAACAGAAAAATGCTTTAAATAATATTGCGGACTTGCCGTGTCTCAACAGCATAATGTCCTTTTCAGTATTAAACAATATACCTAAAAAGCTACGATTAATATTTTCTTTACAATATAAGAAAATAAAAAATATACACATATATTTGTCATATCTATTCTTTTATAGTTCTATTATCTAAACCTTAATTTTATTAAGGACGCGCCCGCACCCGAAAAAGGCGCGAAACACACGCGATATAAAAAATGGCGGCATGCGATTTGAATGCGTGAATTATTGCCTTTTAAGGAGAAATAATACACCTCTAGATGGCCAGATGCCCTCGCTGCGTGTAGATCTATAGATCTATGGGGAACTAATGTTTTATTTAACGGTCTCATATTTTATCTATGCACATAATAAATCCAATACTTTGGTAGACGTATTTCTTTATATTAATTTATTGTATGTATTTAGCCATTTTTAGCGTCCCACTACTGGACAGAGCCCCATCAATACGAGGGGAATTAGACCATAGTCCATGATACACAATGTCTTTCGATAACGTACTAACTTCTCTATTACCGTAAACAAGTGGTAATCATGTTGAAAATGATTCGCATATGAAAATACTATATATAATAATTGACGACACGTTTGGCTCAGTTGGTAGTGACCCTACTTTCTGCGCCAGCGGTCGCGGGTTCGAGTCCCGCTGGGGGCATTCATTTGTTAAACACGAATGTTTGTACTCCAGTCATGGGTATTTATATCTATAATATGCATGTATTTAAAATTTATATGTGTAGTATATCAACTATCTGGTATCCGTAACACAAGCTTAGCTTAACACGGAACTAGATGGCGCTGTTGTAATAATGTCCCAACATATTTATTTATTTATTTGATATCAAAGGTGCGAGACCCGGGATTTGAGCCTACTGTACGCTATTTCATAAGTAAACGCGTTACCACTGGGCTTTAATTACCAATACTACAGTAATACCATTTATGTCCTTATTCAGAGGCTCTGTATAGTTTTTAGAATGTATGCCTATCTGTCTGGGAATGCATCACGAGAAAACCGCAATTCAGATTTCGATAAAATTTGTCATGATGATAGTTAGTTCTGCGTGTCAATATATAGGGTACTTATTTTTAAATGACACGATATAAAAGAAAAAGCTGTGTGTACGATTCACACACGATAGAAGTGAAACTTCAGTAAATCGACAAAAGAATGAGATGAATAAATTTTTATTTTATATATATATATATATATATATATATATATATATATATATATATATAAATAAATGTCAAAAAATAAACAACGGTTACCATGGCAACATGGGAATGTATTCTATCTCATTCTCTCCGACTTTTAATTAATCCTATACTTTTATGTATTTCTTTCTTTATCGTGACGCATTTTCGTTTCATCGAGTTTCAAATTACAACGATTCTAAAGAAGTTTCACTTCAATATATACTGACCTATTTACAATTCTATTACTTTTCATTAATCGATTTGCTAATACTTTACATTTAATGATTGATTTACATCTTTTATCTTTCACTGCTTTTAATGTGCAGTCTGAATAATCTAAGTAACGTTTGTGGCTCGACATAACTAAGGGCAATTTATCGTAAAAACAAGTTTAGATAGTTTTTGCATATCCTTGGCGGTTTCGAATCAATGCGCGGTTTGATAGCTGACTGTCTATCATTAAAGTAATGAGTGGTAGGAAGTGTTGTTTGAATAGTTACGTATACAGTATACGTTGACTAACATTTTAGTCAGAAAAAGCGGCTTTTTTGTCAATGAGTGTTATTTAGACTTGAAATATTTGAAATAACATATCAATTGACTATAGAAGTATTATATAGTTAAATTAAATACACGATAAAGAGATTTGTAGGAGTTATGGTAGAGACTTGAGAGTATCATGTCGTTTTAACGGTTTATTATGGAAGTAGGCTGTAATTACGTCTATTCTCTCGGGAATAAGTACATCTACAGCGGTATAAAGAAACCTATGGTACTGTCCAGCCCTCCAACTATCTCCCATACCAAAAATCTCACTAATCCGTCACTCTGATTCGCCGTGTAGAACGAAAAACAATCTGTCACATTTATAATATGTATTAGAACAAATTCGATAAAACTTATAATAATTCTATAATCAATTCCTTTTGTAATGAAGGAAAGCCGTGTCCAGCAGTGGGACGTTAGAAAGGGTTGAATACAATTCCTCTTTCTAAAATCAAAATATTGTAATGTCATGGCAAGTTATGAACATAGATTCTTAAACTTTACATACTTAGTTTTTCATATGTAACAGGTTGCTGGGCATAGATTTATATCCTATTGTATACAAATACGAAATGAACGGAATATTTAAGCAATATATGCGATGAGAAATTCAAAATATATCAGTTCTATATTTTGTTTTATCTCCCATACAAATAGTAAATCAATTTATATCTTTATTATAGCTAAGTCCGTAGTGAATACATTAACATAACTATACAATGTAGGCTACTCGTGTGTCGATATAAAATCGCGTACGCAAATGAACGTGCAATAATCTGCACAAAATGGCCGATTTGTCTGACAAATATATGAACGAAACTCACGGCTTATTACGTCAACCGATTTTATACAACCAATAACAGTTTATCGGTTCGTAATTCCCGCATTCTATTAAAGCAGTATCTATAATAATATCTATGTGATAAAATGAACGGTGCTCGGTGGGCTCGACTTATGTGTCCAGTGTATCGCTTTCGCGTATCAGAATTGCTAATAGAGAGAATGTGTGTCGAAGCAGGCACAGCGTACGGTGGCGCCCTCGGGACAATCGGTTAGTATGAACGCGAATGAATTAATAGACGCCCGAGCAACCTTTTTGCATATACTCGGACACGATTTCATACTAGATCTCATACTCTGTTATTAGAAACAGCTATTACTATGTACACCGTTAATTTATATGTGATGTGGCTTAAGATTTAATAAATATTGGTGGTTACTATGCTGTGGTAATGTTTCAGTTAAAATATAGTTCGTTAGTTCGATTCTTGACTGATGCAAACATTTCTATTCTGGGTGACTTTTTCCTAATATTTTACTACTCAAATGAGCCGTTTTACCTCTTTTCTATATAAAAAAGCTTTAGATTTTCTGATTGTTTGAACTTTAAGTTCAAATTGCTGCGCTTAAGTTAGTACTTACTATACAATGTTATGCTCGAGTTAAATGTTATTGGTTGCTTTTCGCAGGTATTTGCATTGTGCTACTGGCTTGTTTTTAACCACTTGGCACAACTCAGCAGAAGACAGTCCGTTCCGTGGCCGTTTTTGGGCAGACTGTAAGACCCCTAAACACCAAAACCCGTAAAAAACGACCTCAAAACGTTAAGGCGTTACAAGATCACTTGCATAATTTCAAGCGTGTGTAAGGAAAGCTAGGAAAGTAATTGATATTGTATTAAGCCTTTTCCTAACGTCCCACTGCTGGACACGGGCCTCCCTCAATACGAGGGGGACCAGGCCATAGGCAACCACTGCATAATTCCGTTTGCTGTCTATCAAATCAATTACTGCTACCAGTAATTGATATATAGACAATAAAAAAACCATTAAAGCCTGAATGGTGTGTTATTGTAGTGTATCAACTTCCTTGTACCCATTATGCAAGCCTCCCAGCTTACCATGGAACTAGATGTTACTGTGTGTTGATATCCCAATATATTTATTTATGTTGAATATATTTATTAATCTTGCGAAATCGAGTTAATTTACGAGTCATTTTTTTTTATTAATTGAACTACCAACAAAAGTGATTTATCATGATAATTGTACTTTTAATTACAGGTAGTTACAACTTGCTGCTTTTACAGGCTATCACAATAGTGTTAATAGTATACCAGTAATATAAGATAGTAATACAACAAAGTATTTCAATTATGTACTCCAATAATTTAGAGTACTATATAGATTTCTCCTTAGTAGGAAGAAGGCATTATAGGGTGTGAATCGACAAGAACTTTGTCAATGCTAGAGGCAATGTAGTTTAAATTCTCTAAGAAAGTATGCAATTGTACAAGTATTTGTCGCTGGGTGTGTCTTAAACGTATGTGCGAATTGAATCGACATTCCCGATGGGTATTGTACGATTTATTTACTTTAAATGTGCTCAATTATTCGATAAGATGCTCTAAAATTCCATTTGATTTATTGTTTCAAAATTGTTTCTAATGAGTTTTACTTCTATTGGTATAGTAACCACAGCAGCGTCGGGAGTTTGAGTCTCGGTTAGGTCATATGCAGTTAAAAAAAATCAATAACAATCCGGAGATAGAAAGTTAGCGGTGACACTCCTGTGCCACAAAAAGCACGTAAAGCCGGCCTGGGCCTGATCTATCAGTGATATTTCGTCCCATGGGACCTTGAGAGTAAAAAAGGAGTAACTTCACACAGTTGTACTATAATGTCTCCTACGCATAGCCTCATAGAATATTGCTATACTTGAATAAGCATTTGTTTTAAGTATTTTATACCTTAGTAGTCATTTTAAATTGGTACCGTTCTATTCAGAATTTCATTCTATTTAAAAAGTGGTAAAAATATGTTGTAATTTATGTATTAAAAAATATAAAATTGAAATTATGTAACATTGAAACAAACTCTAATTTATCTAGTTTTATTCAGTATGTGCATCGTTATATCGCGGTAGCTTTTAAGATGCCAAAGCAAAGAGCGATATAGATGTAAAGTACGTAATGTATGTAGGATGTTCTTTATACTTAATTTAGTAACAAGTATCTGCTGCTGTCGGGTCATAGAATTGGATATCATACAAGGGAGTTTTGTAGTGATATAATTCGTTTAGATTATAAGTATTACTTTAAAAAAAACGATGTGTTATATATTTTACTTATTTTTTTCGGTGAAGAAATTGATACTTACTATTTCCTTCATAGCCTGTTCTTCATTCTCCTGCATGTCTGATGAACCTAAGCTTTGACAGGTATATGTGGAAAATCCACACCCACTCTTGGCGTGATGAACTGATTCCCCTGGAGTGTGCCTAGAATAAAGATGTTCAAAAGGGCTGAATTCGTTTCCTCCCTTCGTCTCGTATCTTTAGTTCTTAACGTAATTTTAACGTTTTATTATTGTTTTTATGATCCTGAAAAAAATAAAATCGAAACTTTTTATGCGACTGGCAGAAGTATATATAAGAAAGTGTATATATAAGAATATGATTTTTTTTTCAAATTTATTAATGACGTAACTTATTTATGCCACAATGAAAAAAAAGTTTAAGTATTATTTTAACTTGATATCATGATGGATCTATGAACAGTATAAGTTTATGCAGAACGTTAAGATGAAAAGAAAGTTAAACAAAAATTCTTAACTTCATATACAAAAATATATATAAGTTTGTCATTTCACATTTTGTAACCTCAAAACCTACACGACACATAATGTATTCAAATACGTACAAGTGAAGCTATAATTAGGACTCTAAATGAAGCAATTAAAGCTAACTTTCGTCAATAAAACCGTTCTCCTAACTACCCCTAAATATATAGAATGGTCAGGTCGTAAGTATAAAGTAGCATATTATTAAGCTAATGTATTCATAGTCTATTCGCCTATTCGTGTAATGCTTGGACTTCACCCGCGTTTAATGTGAATCTAAAAGCTACTTTTAATATAAGTTGTAACTATTAAACGGAAATGTAGCGCTGCATAATGAGATATATAGTAGCCTTGGTTTTAATTATTTTACTTTTATATTTTTCATTGGATATGATAATTATTTTTACTTAAGTACGCGTAAATGCGAAAATTTTTATGAGTGCTAGCGTCTTCTTGTTACTCCTTTACGTTGAAATGGCTAAATGCATTTTGGATGAAATTCAAAATATCGATAGATTATAACCAGGAGTGTTAGATTGAGAAGTGACACATAGACTAATCCATACTAATATTATAAATACGAAAGTAACTCTGTCTGTTTGTCTGTCTGTCTGTCTGTTTGTCTGTCGCGCTTTCACGCCAAAACTACAGAACCGATTTAAATGAAATATGGTACACAGATAGTCTAGAGCCTGAGAAAGGACATAGGCTACTTTCTAAGGCGAAAAAAGAACTGTAATGGGTTGAAATAGGGGATAAAAGTTTGTATGGTAATTACTTTCTTTTTAAAGCTAGAAGCTTGAACTTAATTTTAAGGCTTTTGATTAGATATAAATAAAAAAGCCATTCAATGTATGTGAAAAAAATATCCTAAAGAGGATACCCGAGCGAAGCTAGGGTGAGTCGCAAGTGTTAGAAATAAAAGCGATAAAGTAACGTACAACGAGTGTAACTATAACAGTTATAGTAATAATATAAAACTAGTTAATTGCAATAATGGCAAGTTTGACGTTAGTTTCTTTTACACCGTACGCCGTTCTTTTAATAGTACAGTGTCGTCTTTGGATAGAAGTTATACATTAATCATTTAAAAAAAATATAGCTATTAAATCTCTACAGATGTTATTAGAGGAAAACAAGCTTTGACAGTATAAAGTGTCCAAGATCACATTATATAATATTGTTAAATAACCTAGCATGAGAATGGAATCAGTGACCTCTTACTTAATGTAGAGTACCATATACAAAAAGAAGATATTTTTATTAGTAGAATTAAAGTTACTGTTAGTTTCGTAGGTGTGGCTTCAGCGTAACCAGTATATGTTCCAATAAAATTGCAATGACATAAGGACCGCTGTCGGGTTTTAATTAACAAGCGCATGTTAATAAGCGAATGCTAGAGTTAGTAATGAGAGAAAATGATATGTATTATTACGAGCACGGAGTCGGTCAGTTGAATACTAACCTTGCACGATTTGAACTCGAATGAAAACTATGAAAGTAAAAGTTAGTTACTTTAGTATGCTGTTCTTTAATTATAAACTTATTCTAATGAAATGTGCTCATGATGTACATATAAATAAAATTGATCAGCTTTTCTCTAAATGCATATCAAAGTATATACGGTATTTACATAAAATAACATTTTTTTTTAATTTTTGTCTGTCCATCTGTTTGTTCCGGCTAATTTCTGAAACGGTTGGACCGTTTTTGATGGGAGTTTAACTCGCAGATAGCTAATGTTTTAAGGACTTTAACTTAGACTATTATCAGGGAGGCGTCGAAGATCGATCGATCGAATGATCATTAGACAAATAAATATAAATATTTATATACTAGATACTCACCCTTGCTTAGTGTATCTTAAGACATGGTATTGGGGATTTTTTTTGTAGTATTTATTACTTTTGTACCTTACTACTTAATAGACAAAGCGGCAAACAGACATACAAAAACATTTAAACAACTCTAGTTTTGGGGTCTATGTTCTGTACACAAGTACCTAATTGATTGAAAAAAAAAATCATGTAGTACATTTCGCTAGGTTACTATTTTATTATATGCATACATATAAGATATTGTTTTCTTTTACATTCGTATAATGCAAAGAATTTTTTAATAAATAGGCACTAGGTCTTTAGACTATTTATTACTTTATGCTTTGCATTCTATATGCAGATTTTAATATCTAATGCAGTTGTTTTATTATTACTAATTTACATATTTTCTATTCTACCATTAATAATTATATGTAACTTAACGGAGGTAATAAAAGTATTCTGGAAATAACAAGTAGGTATCTGGTTCATATATCGCTATCGTTAATCTCTTACATATGAGTGCAAAGGATCATAAAACGTAGGTACTTATTTTATTTTTATGGCACTTACAGCAAACGTGCAAAAACCTTTAAGGGTGTTGACACACGGTGACATTTCAACGTTGATTTAATGCCACAAGTGACAATTATTATAAGGTCTCTTCATAAAAAAGTTTTATTTTAAAATATTCGACATATTCGCGTAAATCTAAGAAGGAAATATAAAAAAATATGTACGATTAAAATTATTATTTCTATGGATGTATTATCTATACGTAGTATTGTGGTCGAATGTGTTTTTTTCTAATTTATTATAATAGTACTTTTCATGGCAACTACCAGCTTAAGATAAGTATACAGTCAGTCTGCAATATGTGTATAAGTATCATAGAAAATCATGTCAAGTTGGTCTTTTGTTACGTCGCTGGGTAAAAGAGTGTTGTTCCATTTGACAGTTGTTGTATTCATTTGAATTTAAATATCTATTTAACACACCCATGACGAGATATAATAACAATTTATATTATTTTAGAGACACATATTATAAAAATATTATTAAAAATAATAAATTTCAGGGGCTAATAATAAAAAGGTTATTTAATCTTGCCTGTAATTTTGTCGAAGCGCTATGTTGCCAATTATTATAAAAAACATAATTTAGTTAAAAAGTCGTCTGAAAATATCCTAAACCATTTCTAATATCGTGACGTGGGAAACATGGATACGTGAGTGTATGGTGTTATGCAAGGACCTGCATTTGAGGCATTTCAAGACCTCTTAAGAATGAAACGTTAAATTGATATGTTATCTTATATAAAGTGTATGAGGGAATCAAACCAATGACATGCTAAGTAGAGAAGTGAATTTCAAATTAATATACTAATAATAGATATGGACAGATATATGGATTTTCAAAACATTTTTGTATAGAATTTCGCTGAAAACTGCAATCTCTTGACTCGACATATTAGGGATAATGAACCTGCATCAGAAGCTCAAGTTAGAATAGAATAAAATCGAGACATTTCTTATATTATACTCAGGAAACTACTTAGTAAAAATAAACTTTGGCAATTATTTTCTTATCAGTTTAAATTTTTTCAATACCAGTATTCGTATTTCTGGTCATGCATAATACTACATAGATACTAATCGACCAAGATCCCAGCCCAAAAAAAAAAAACAAACAACGATCACAAAACCAAACAAATGAAAATTAGAAACAAAGTCAGCTATTTCTTCTAGTCTAGGCTTTGACCTGGCAATAAACATATGTCCTAAAATCTTAGCATGAACGTGCTGTTTGTCAATCTTTAATGACAATATAAAAGTGACGCGAAAGTACAATCGCTTGGATCGCGTCGTGACCGTTTTAGATAAATGGACATGTGGGGTTACACAAGGCATGAAGGTGGTTCCACATTCGAGCAAACGTATATGAGAATATAATATAATAGAAAAATAACACAATCTTAAAAATTAAAAGACATTTTATAGGTAATAGAAGAAAGTAACGCTATAGGAACTAACTATGTATAGCATGAGGAACAGTTCGTATGATATTTATTTGAACGTTCGATTATTACAAATACTATGGCGATCTAAGGTAATCAAACGACAAAACTACATTTTTTATATACATTCGTGATAATTTGTAAATATTCTAGAACCTATCTAAATTAATTGTTGTTTATTTTATTACTAGACACTGAATCTCTCTCTCTCTTTAACATTTTGATTTCTCAGAAATGAGGAATTTTCCCCGCAGCAAAAAGTATTCTATGTTTATCTGGATAACCAGTTATTATCATATCAAATATTATCAAAAACTGTAAACGGGTTTTCTTAGCAAACCGACAGACAGTAATTTTAAAAACTCTAGATTCGTCCTCTGTACCGATTAAAATGACTATTCCAATAAGGTTTTCTAAAAGATATTCCATTTAGTTAGATCAATGCTATCATCAAACCAAAACATAAGTGTCAATTACTAAAAGAAACATAAAATCATCATAACATTTTAAAAATAAAATAAGTATCTAATGTCCGTCTACTCTAAACCAGCTCATATCATTATTTGTACCGTGCAAGCAACGTTTATATCCCATTCGCTTCCATTACCCACTCATATACAGCGGCTGGTATTTAGACAATAGTAGCAGCTCGCAATTTAAAGTTCAGTGCAATTTACCAACGCGTTTTGTAACATGTATATTATTGTGTTAACTTATAAATGGATATCACCTTCTAAATTCTAAGCCTTACATCGGGAGTGTGGAAAGGTATGAGATCAATGCCTCTCGTAGGCACGCATAAACGTTTTTCAACGTTTCTAGCATATGTATTCTTAATCTTTTTTTTATGGAAAAAAAAAACGCAATGGGGCAGAAGGTTCACCTGATGGAAAGCGATCACCGCCGCCCATGGACATCTGCAACACCGCAAAGCTTGCAAATTCGTTGCCGGTCTTTTAGGAAAGAATACACGCTCTTCTTGAAGGTTCCCAGGTCGTAACGGTTGGGAAATATCGCCGGCGACCGGCAGAAAATGCCTTAATCATACAATTAGTATAATTTATTAGTAATATTTATGAAATTTAATGAGAAAAAATATAATTTAACTTTATGCTCTTAGTAGACGCATACTACACGTGTAGACGATATTACGAGTAGTAGCTTATTTTTTTAAATTTATATGTTACATACAGACTTACAGTGGAATTTATTATTTTTAAGTTATTATTATATATTTTAACTTCAAATATTTTAATTCAGTTTTTTCAGAATTTTATTTTGTTATATAAATTATTAAAACGAAATCTTTTATTGATGATGAACATTGCTGTAATTTTTTGGTTGAAATAAATAAATAATTAATAAATGTCAGAAGAACTCTGAAAATTTTAGCCAGATAGATATATAATGTTAATAAATAAGTCAATAATAAGTAATTAAGTAATTTGAATCCAAAAAATATATTGTTTAAAAACACATAAATCATTGTTATATTGAATATTGAATATCAACACATCTATAGTTAGTTACATTTAATGACTTGTATAATGGCATTGGCAGTACCGAGTGCGCGTGCGCACAATGCGCAGATAATCAGGTGTTACCCGGTGCCCTATATAATGCGAAATGGAAACGCTAAGGGACTTATTATACAGGATGTGTAAGGATTTCGCTCAAGCACCTTTTGTATGTATAACCGTGTGTAAAGTTTACACATACATTATTTTTAAGCATTATTCATATATATCGATTATGTTAATCGATAAAAATTGAACTTAATATATCAGGTAGTTTCACTTCTATATTGAGTTATAATATCTGTAGTTTGAATATATTTCTTGTAAAAATTAAAATTTTAATGACTACCCCTTGTGATTTAAAATTTTAGCTATCTATAATTGTTTTGAAATTGAATACGTCGAATTTAAAAATAAAACATATTAATTATTTATGGGATGTTTTTTTATGATAGTAGTAAATTTTCTTACTACTAAATTTTTTAAGTTGAACTCACTAAACATTTTTCTTTACCATTCAATATATGAATTTACTAAACAAATGGAGTAGGTACACTTTACGTAGCGTGACGTAGAGTTCTGAACCTGGATATTACTATAAAGAATATTCAACGTACGGAATCGACAGAGTTAGAGTATTATTATACTAGTATGTATAGTATAGATATAAAAATTGTAATAACGTTAGAATGTCATCCTGTATACATTCTGTTACGGTACATTGTCCTGCGATGTGGGCGCTACCACTCGCCCACGGCCGCGGACACGATTCGAGCCGAACTGATGTCGACGCTACACCTGTGTTTGGAATTTGCGAATTGATGCATAATTTAAAGCGAAGGTTACATTAAAAGTATTTTAGAATAATTCTACAGAATAAACTCATTATTGTTGATAGTTATTGCGTATAAGTTTAATTTGTCGGAATCAAAAAAATGATTAATTATTAACTAGCTTTTTATTACGGCTCTGCATGCGTTGTTTAATTTTCAACCGACTTCCAAAAGGAGGAGGTTATCAATTCGTCTGTATTTTTTTTTTTTTTTTTTATGTTTGTTAGCTCATAACTTTGAACTGGGTGAACCGATTTTGATAATTCTTTTTTTATTTGAAAGGTAGTGCTTCCCATGTGGTCCCATTTTAATATTTTCCAGTTCAGACTATGGTATCCATGAGAAAACCATAAAAGTCTTAAATTTGCATTAAGGATTTGCGCGACAAATGGACGATTAACTCAATATCACGCCAACCGATTTCGATGATTCTTTTTTTAATGGAAAGGATATACTTCAAGGGTAGTTTGATGAGAGTTTGGTAAGGTTCTGATGATGGGATCCATGACAAATTATCGGAACTCTTCAATTCTTTGGAGCAAATTAACGATGCTCGGCCGAATCTTTTATAGGCTATATGGATATTTGAGTCACGTACCGTAACTGATGATGGAAGGTAAAACTCCTCAACGGTTAGCAGTTTAAAGAAAATTCTTTCAATATAATACGCAATTATGGACCGATAGTTACATACTTTCAGGCTATTAGGTTTACCTCATAATAGAAGGTAAATTTTTATAGTCATTAACACAATACGTATCTACTTTCCGCTAAAAATTTAAAAATAAATTATTTTTAACAAAAAAACAAAAACCGACTTCCAAACTTAATAAATCTAAACTAAAAAGTAGAAAATAATACTTTTAAGGACTTTGTTAATTTTGAAGTCGGTGCCAGCCAAAGCAAAATAACCCTAAATAGATACATATTCGATTAATCTATCAATTTGTAAGCATAATCTGGCTGGCACCGACTCCAAAATTAACAAAGTCCTTAAAAGTATTATTTTCTACTTTTTAGTTTAGATTTATTAAGTTTGGAAGTCGGTTTTTGTTTTTTTGTTAAAAATAATTTATATAGAACTATTCATAAAGAATAATATTGCTAGGCACGGGCCTCCCTCAGAACGAGGGGGATCAGGCTATAGTAGGCCACTGGCCTAGTGCCATTGCGACGGACTTTACATGTCTCAGTTATGCAGGTTTTCTCACAATGTTTTCCTTCCGTAAGAGAAGTGGTAATCATGTTAGAAATGTTCGATCGACTCGCACATGAAAATATCAGAGGTGCGAGACCCGGATTTGAACCCACATCACTCGGTTATCCTAGCGAGTGCGTTACCACTGCGCTTCTTCTTCTAATCTCTCTATCCTTCTAGAGTAGAACAGATTATAAGTATATTTATTTTACCAATCTATGTTAGAATAGTAAATATTTTTTGTTAAGAGATCTAGTAAGAGAGTCAATAGATAAATATGTATAACATTTCCATTTTATTCCATTTTCTCATTTTTGGATTTTCGAGTATTGTTCTTTCGTACAACTTATACACTATATTCTATCAATAACTCCATTTATATAGCATTAACGTAAAATCAATCTTCGTAATTATAATAGTAACTACGTAGTCGTAAACGTTCATTATTAGGTATTGTCCATAATCATATAGCTATATTTATAGAAAACTGCACCTAAATTGCCTGAAGCAACATCTTAGCGATATATTTCATAGATAATGTATTATACTACAAACAATAAACACAAAACCAAACACATTCACGTTGAAATAATATAAATCATTGCTTTCTCATACAAGATTATGGAAATTGGTCGATATGAGTAGCAAGTCATAGGATACCTAATGCCATTCTATTCGTTTCGCAGACTATAAATACGCCTTAGCGTCGATTCGGAGTAACGGAATGCAAAGCTCGACATGTACATGCATATGTGATTATCTATGATTTGTTAACGAAGTCATATTTTATGGAGATCAATGTCACGGAAGTTGTGATATAGGGTATAAAGAATGACATTTATTTGTTTCCATACAGTTATGTATGGTGTATGAATCAAAAGTTCTATGAGATATACAGGTGTATCAAGATAACTTGATTTTAAGTCTTATGTTTTTTTGTTTAATTAGAAACGTAGTAAGGAAATAGGAACGTATATGGCCAGCCTGATGTAGTAGAAGTCACCGTAGTTATACTGGGGAATGAAAAGAGTTAGAGGGACAAGTATAATTGTATACTGTCTTATGTCGCTGTTCAGAGAGAATGTTCAAGTTTAATGTGATCTACATCACGTAGATATTCAATTTATTTTTATATAAAAATAAAAAAGTTGACTTCATTGATAATGATTTTGAAAACGGTGAACTTTTTGCTATCAATCTCCTTCGTGTCTTCTCCATTCTACGTGACATTGGCGAAGTAATCTGTGCTCAAATGGCATGATTTGAAACCATTAACAAGAGCATTAAATTGAAATTTTTGTTTGTTTCTGTTACTACTTTAGATATTACTACAATGTAAAAATTCGTTTGTGCTCCCAAGCTAAGAAGATTTTTGTGTTATAACGTCATGTCATGTCAGTCATGTATGTGTAAACTATCCATGACTAAGAAATCTTCCTAATACCTAGATAATATTTTAATCACATACTTACTTTACTTATTCTTTTCCAACGTACATTTTTTGATGAAAATTCAGTTATTTCTACTTCACTGTCGCGATGTCCAAAGCGAAGATAAAATTGGTTAGTTTCATAAATTACCACTCAAAAGTTCCTCAAAGGCTTTTCCGTAAACCATTAAAGCCTTTATTACTTCAATTAGTGGCATAATTAAAGGTAACTTTAATAAATGTGTATACGAGTTCCGGTTGTTAGCGACATGTCAGTGGCAGATTATCTGCAAAACTGGAGGCTAATGGCGAAATAAGTTCATGCCCCACTCAGATAACTACTACGATACTATCGCAATGTAAATTTAAATTGTATTTACTTCAATGTAATTGTAGACTAACGAAATTGCGATATTTGATAACACTTCATTTTCTAGTCTCAAATTATATATTAATGTTAAGCAATTACTGCGTTTTGAATAATGAATATGTATGTGTTTCCTATATATCTACTGAACTTAGTAAAGCCATTCGCAAAAGTTAGCCACCAATATAAGATGATACATATTTTTTAAGAACTTGTTAATATTATCATTGCTAAGTTCGATTTAACAGATTTCATGAACTGTGTTAGATGCCGTATGAAGGGTACAAAGGTAAAACAAGGAATGTCACATATAATTGAAATAGTTGAAAAGTATGGGAACTTTAAGATTTCGCCACGTATTATAGAGTGCAATGTTAATAAAAAAAAATTGATTTTGTGACATTCCTGGTTTTGCCCCTATACCCTTCGTATAAGCTTCTTCAATAAAAGTACCAGTCCAAGTTCCAGAGATCAGCGCACATCAACCAAACAAAAAGACAAACTCTATTTTACTGTTTACCACATTCGCCCTCGCTCGGTTCGTGTTCATCCGAAGATACGTTTTAACGGTTAATGTACATTTATTTTTCAGGTATGAGATATTTTATCTGCAGTAGAAAATCCTATAATCCCGTTTCATCATCAGCCCTTGTTAACGTCCCACTGCTGGGCACGGGCCTCCCTCAGTACGAGGGGGATCAGGCCGTAGTCCACCGCGCTGGCCTAGTGCGGGTAGGCGGACTTCACATGTCTTACGAAAACTTGCTAGGTTTTCTCAGACATGCAGGTTTCCTCACGATGTTTTCCTTCACCGTAAGACAAGTGGTAATCATGATAGAAATGATTCGCACATGATAATATCAGAGGTGCGAGACCCGGATTTGAACCCGCATCACTCGGTTATACAAGCGACGCGTTACCGCTGGGCTTCCTTCCCGTTTGACGGAATACAAAGCTATGATCATACCAAATTTCATGAAAATGGTAATAGTTGAATATCCTGGTCATTATAATATAGGATGCTTTTTGTTGTAGGAACTTATTTATGAGAAATGTATACTTCTATACATATAAATAAAATTTGGGTCTGTTTTTAATTTCAAATTAACAGCTTTTCACTAAATTCATATGAAAATATATACGATACTAACAACAAAAATTCAATTTTTAAAATTTTTGCTTATCTGTCTGTTTGTTCCGGATAATCTCTGTAACGGCTAGACAAATTTTGACGGCACTTTCACTGGCAGATAGCTAATGATGTAAGGAGTAACTTAGGCTACTTTTTAACCGACTTCAAAAAAGGAGAAGGTTATATTTTAGATTTTTTTTTTGTTTTAACTAGCGGAACCCGTGACTTCGCTGACGTTAAACCGCTAGTGTATACTAAAAGTTAAAATATATCTAGTACAAGTACTATATAAATGTATTTTATCTATGTAGAGTCAATAAATAACAATCACCGCAACTAATGTTCGCGCGTCGTGTGTCGCTCGGACGAATCAACAAATCAGACACGTGCAGTAACTGGCCTGGCCGTTAGCATTTGATGCTTACTGAGATTATTTTATTTTATATACTGTAGTATTAATTTTATATTTGTACATAGAAATGAATATTACCTTTTGTAATTATAATTATATGCAAATCGATATGATATCGTTGGCTTGAATTTAGGGTTTATAGAAACAAATAGGTATTGTTTATATCAGGGTATATCGTGGCTAGATTTTCCGTTCTTAAAGAACATGCAGTTTTGTTATGAACAAAAGGCTTTATATTCCGCAAATGGTAGTATTGATATATCGGTTTTTGTTATTTTATAATCACTTCTACTGATATCTCAATAGATTTTCGAAGGACGTTAAAGTCACTTTAATTCTGTGTTCCTTGTGTTATTTGACAATTATAAACTTATTTGTATATCAAATATCTTAAGTAAAAATTATAATAAATAATTATTTTTTTAAGAAATAGAATGAATGAAATTTCAGGCTTCATGTGATGTATCACCTACTTAACTAGAATTATTCAAAATAAAATGGCATCCACGTCGCACATTACATTTCCTTTCACTTTCCAAGTGTAAATAGGATAGTTAACAAGCTCATCTATATCGAAATACCTATGTGGCTGTTTATTTGTGTATGCAAAGCAACCTGTCACAGCGACTATGAGTTACTGACATTTCTACGTCTAAATTATGGTTTAGTTATGCATATGTGGGAGAAAACACTCGTTAGGTTCCCTGATTGATGTATTCCTTTAAATTATATTCCATATTGATAAACTATGATTAACAGTTTTTGTATTATTTGCATACGACGGATGAAAGGCAGTTTCCGCTCCCATTGTTTTTGTTTATGATTTAAGCATATTCATCTCGTAGTATACTACGGGAGGTAGCGCTATAGTTGAACAAGTCATTTTATACCGGCTGAAAATCATAACAATAATAGTTTTCCCCTCATACATAACAGCTCTGAACGTCAGCTGCTCCGATAGCGGTGGAGCTAAAGGAGACAGCATGACAAAGTCATTGGAAAAAAATCTGCTCCGATGAATTTTATACCAAGCGAAACTTGTATTAAATCATTGTTTTAATCACATTTTTTCAAAAAATTATCGTCAGCTGTATTGACGAGGGGGGGTTCAATGTCAGTCACATGCATAAACCTCATTAAAAAATTGACAAATAAAGTTATTTTATACCTTATGAAATTTATATATCTCAATTTTTATAGTTTTAAAATAATAAAGAAAATCGTCAGCTGCACTTTGGACGGGGGAAACACCGTCAGTCGTCGTGATAAACATGTCGCGCCCTCAACGCATTCGAGCGTTGCATAGTATCTTTGGAACATAAACTGACGATCTTTATACCCACAAACAATCAGCTGACGACAATTTTTTGTTTCTTTAACATTTAAATTATCTTATACTTAAAATTCAATAAGTATAACATCAATTTCATATAAATCACACCACAGTATATTTACTTATTCCGTGTAGGCTCCAAATTATATTAATATGTACTCTAACATCAAGGAATTTCATGTTGTAAAAGTCTCTCTACTTCAACGTACCTTTCCTAAAAAAATATTATTCTGGCCTCCAGGTAGAATATACCTGGTAGCTTAGAATAATAACACCAAGAATGATAGTTTCATACATTCATTTCATTCATAATGTTGCAAGTAATTTCGTCCAAAAAATTGGTACACTTTTTAAAATATTTTTGTTTAATTATGAAATAATATATTTGTTTGCATTTGATTCATGTGAATTATTATTTACATTGTATTCAGATGTAACAAATCGTCAGATAATAATATGTCTGGGCTTAGGCTTCATTGTTTTTTCATTGCTAAAATTTTAAATTTTAATTTTAAATTTTAATACGTTTGTTTGAGGACGCATTTTTCTGAATGTAGTAATCAGATCGTAACCATTATTTTTTATTCGCTTACATTTAATTCAAAAAAATTAAGATATGAAAAAACGACAGAAACCTGTAGATATTGTAAATACTATTTATAATTACAAAAAACTATCTCAACTAAAAATTATTTTAGATTTGATGTAGCGCGAGCGAAGCCGCGGGTTCTACTAGTAAATGGATACAAAAACTTGACAAATTATATACTAAAACCAAGAAGATAAAGATACTAAAGATGCATATGAGGAAGTAGAATAATATTTTACGTATTAATAGAAATCTAAGTTTTTGTCTTATTTATGTTCGTTAAAAAAAGTTTCTTCAAGTAATTAGTTTATTGCTTCTAATGAATAAATATTTCTGTATGTAATTTGGAACGTACACGAAATAAGTAAATATACTGTGGTGTTATTTATATAAAATTGATGTTATACTTATTGAATTTTAAGTGTAAGATAATTTAAATGTTAAAGAAACAAAAAATCGTCGTCAGCTGATTGTTTGTGGGTGTAAAGATCGTCAGTTTATGTTCCAAAGATACTATGCAACGCTCGAATGCGTTGAGGTCGCGACATGTTTATCACGACGACTGACGGTGTTTCCCCCGTCCAAAGTGCAGCTGACGATTTTCTTTATTATTTTAAAAGTATAAAAATTGAGATACATAAATTTCATAAGGTATAAAATAACTTTATTTGTCAAATTTTTAATGAGGTTTATGCACGTGACTGACATTGTACCCCCCCTCGTCAATACAGCTGACGATAATTTTTTGAAAAAATATGATTAAAACAATGATTTAATACAAGTTTCGCTTGGTATAAAATTCATCGGAGCAGATTTTTTTCCAATGACTTTGTCATGCTGTCTCCTTTAGCTCCACCGCTAGTGCGACAACTGACGCTCACTTTACTGATTTCCCAACATTAAAGAACTGTTTAAAGTAAAATTCATTCGGTATAAAATGACTAAAAAAAATGCAACGCTACCTCCCGTAGTATAGTCGCTTAACTCTTAACATTCATTCATCCATCTAGTATTTTTTAACATAATTTATTTTATACTCTATAATAGATATTGATATAAGGCAGTGGTAGCCCAGCGGTAACACGCTCGCTTGGATATCCGAGTGATGCGGGTTCAAATCCGGGTCTCGCACCTCTGATAGTTTCATGTGCGAATCATTTTCTATCATGATTACCACTTGTCTGACGGTAAAGGAAAACATCGTGAGGAAACCTGCATGTCTGAGAGAATCTAGCAAGTTTTCGAAAGTCATGTGAATTCCACCAACACGCAATAGGCCAGCGCGGTAGGCTATGGCCTGATCCCCCTCGTACTGAGGGAGGCCCGTGCCCAGCAGTGGGACGTTTAAAGGGCTGAAGATGAAGATAATAGATATACTAACAACTTTCTCGTTGGTCTCATGCCTAGCATGTACCAGTATAGACCAAGGGATCTGGGTTCAACTGTCATGTTGGGTCAAATATATTTAATTTGTCAAGAAATTCATAGTAACAGCCAAGAGTTACGAAGTGGTGGTGTTTCATCCCTGCTCATCGATGAAAATGGAAAGTTGCAGGCCTTGCGCAAACGTTTCGAATTGTCATCTCAGAGAACTCTCAGAATGAAAGAGAGAGTTCTCTTGTGTTTTTGTATACCTGAGTGAAATGTCTTCAGTTTGCATTGATAATATGACGCCATTGCTGAAATAAATAAAGAACGCTAAAAATATTTTTATTTCAAAAAAGATAAAAAAATATAGGCTAAGATCAGGACTTTACTTCCACTGTTCATCCAGGCACATAAAACCCATATCGAATTAAAAAGGAATATATTTATAAAGGAATATATATTTCATAAATATTGTTGGTATATTAAGTATAATAAAGTAATACCTCTTTTGTGCCAAGGGGTTTAAATATTTTGAGTTAATATCACCACTGTTGCCAGTGTTGCTGTTGTACGTTCAAATATGCTCCAATTAAAATCGACCACAGGAACCATGTTCTTTAATCAAGAGAACAATTAGATATAAGTAATCTTTAAATAACAAATAAATTTACATAAACATTCAAGGCATTCTGTTATAAATATTAGTTTATTGTTAAATCTGTTAGTATTGCTTGTGAATTAATGCGATAAATTTAGACGTATCTATTATTCTTACACCTGTGAGAATACCTACTTACGAGTACATTCGTATTTTATTTTGGACTCGTACCTTTACTCCAGACTTTATTTTACAACATTTTAAAAATTGTCAAGAAAACACAATGCCACGGAAATTATCCTTTAGGTATTTGCAGTAACATATACTACATAATTCACAGTTCATATTAGTAAATATTTGACTTAAAAAGAATCATAATACATTCTTAGGTTTACGCGAATCTCTCTCCAAAGGTCTCTCCCGCGACCATGATTGCTGTAAAGCAATCGGGAAACGTCGGGGACGTCAAAACGTCGGGAACTAATTTAATCAAAATAAATCCGCGACATAATCCGAAAAGGTAGTTTCATTTAAAAAGAATCGTATTTGCTACCTCTAAGCTAGTTTTGTCAGAAAGCCATTAATAAACACTAAGGCCCAATTTTCATTTACATATATTTTAGGAATAACAACTATCAAAATCATATCTCATACTCTGAAATGCAAATATTAGTTCACTCGGCTAGGTGTTCCCTTATTTACCTAATCAAGTAACTGTACGTGACCGAAATGAAATGGTATGGACCCGCAGAATGTTAGTGCAAACATGTTGAAAGCAATGATACTTGAAATGTTTATTTAAGATTTATTTGCTGCTGGGTTTCTCGATGTTTAAGCTAAATATTTTCAGAGTCACTGAAGAAGTGATGCTTGGAGTAAAAATTACAAACCAAGTATATTATGATTGATTGCCAACGATCACTAAGAGTGAGCATATATAGTAATAAAATTATAATAATAAGCTTCTCCTACAGATAACCATGAAGCCAATTTTACTAGGTCTGGGCTCTGCACACGAAAAATGTACATATATTTTAAAAGTGTGTGCAAAAATTTAATCTTTATAATTAAATCCCTGAAGCACTTCCACCAAAACGAGAAAAGAATTATTTCAATTCCGAGACCGATTGGTCTAGTAGTTTTTGAGTTTTTGCGAGACGAACAGCAATTGATATTTTAGGTTGAAAATTTAGGGTTATAAGTATTTTGGATGCCAAATCATAAAAAAATAAAAAGGATAGGGCCACCCTTATCACCTAGCGGGATAAAAAATGGCCTACGATCTATTCTCAGACCTACAAAATTTCGAAGTATTTTGATATAATCGATATATTAGAGATATATTTAAAATATCAATTGCTAGCCTATGTTTCCTGAGTTTCCCTTAGAAATTAATAAAAGCGAGAGATTTCAGACATTGTCCTTTCCATAAATGCCTGTAATGGGCATTAAATTGACGATAGTTACGTAATAAAAAGGCTAATAAAACTACATAAAAGAGCTTTTTAATACGATAGAAATATTAAATCATAAATAATAATGATCCATGTTATAAATTATAATAAATTCCTTCTACCGTAAGAGCATAATATCTTTGATACAAAACCGACCCTATTCGTTATCACAGACTAGTAAATGCAAATTATTTTACTCTACATCCACTACCGCTACTATAAATAACCAACTTTTGATTAGAGAAAGCCTTTCATTACTATGTACATTCATATGAAAATTAATTAGTTACAAGTTAATGAATTACAGAGATTCTAGTTTGAAGCTCATACACCTACTGTTATAGCCTGCGGCTGGTCGTATAATTCAAAGTATAGAAATATAGCCGATACGAAGACGTTCATAGAAGTGACTTGAAAGCTAACTGATTATTATATATGACTAGGGGCTCACCCTCGCTTCGCTCGGTTTCGTTCCTAGGTACGTGTTGTATATATTTACTTCGCACCGCCCGGTATATATTTGACTTGATTATATGAATTACCATTGCACGCACCATGGCAACGGCCATAACAAGATACGTCAAACGCCGTTAATTTTATAAAGTTTTCTATTTTTCCGCACAACTCTCTTAATTTTTCTTCCATATAAACCTTCTCCTGACAATAACAAACACAACAAAAAAAGAAATCACGCGTGATGTCGTGACCAAGGAAAATAGGGATTCATTTATATATCTATATATTATAATAAAAAAAAAAATAAAAAAATAAAAGACTAGCGACTATATTATCTATATATTATAGTAAATTATTATATATTATAATAAGAATAAAATTATAAAAAAATAAAAGACTAGCGACTCACCCTCGCTTCGCTCAGGATCGTCTCTACGTACATTTTAACGTTTAGTATGCATTTTTCTGAGATGATATATTTTCCCACAGTAAAAACCTGCTAACAAGCTATCACCATACCAAATTTCATTTAAATCTATTTAGTGGTTTTGTCGTGTTTCGGATACAAACAGACAAAAATTATCCTCGCCCATTGTATCGATAATTATAACTATTTGAATTAGATTTTCAAAAACATATTTCGTGTAAAGATTCGACTTAGAATTTTATCATTAAAGAAACTTGTAGATAATTTGAGCTTATTGGTAAGGATTTAAGTAGAGCCGAAGAATATTTAAGAAAAAATAAGCGAAACAAGATCTCGTTTTATGTATATTATTTTGGCTTTTTAACTAGAACCTAGTGGTTTTAAACAAATTTAAAATGAATTATTTTTTAAAATACATATTATATACTGGTCCGAGTATTAAATGTATTTGTACCGATAAATATTATTTCTCAATAGTAATTTTATATTGTAAGCAGACTTGTGTGAATAATAGAGTTAAATTTCGCAACGCCGAGTGGTTTCATAATAATCACTAATAAAACCTTTACTCCCGTTTTATGGCATAAGTACTGTATTGACATATCCTATCAGGCTGTAAAGACACTGTTTATTGCCTACTTTCGATATAAACTCGATTAAGCACTTCCTAACGGGATTATTTTGGGTTACGCAATCGAAAAAATATTGAATTTTAAAGAGATTTGTTTGTAATTTATTGATAAATTGAAGGGTTTGTTTGTAATAATTTTTTTAATTACCTAAATTATATGTTAGTGTATTTTCAGAGCTTTACTATACCTTAGTAATATACTAATTGGAAGCGAATCTGTAGAGCGTCATCTTGTATTATTATCATAGAGTCATACTTACATAACTGATCTGGCGTTTGAGAAAACAGTGAAACATAGAACAGTATAAAATAAATGAGGTCGCTTGTGGTTAGAAAGAAGACAAATGAATTTATTTCGATGTAAGTAAATATTAAACACCTATATAGGCGTATATTTTTTATTAGTTTCATCTTTGAGAATACGAAAATCAATTAAAAAAAGCTTTTCCAGAACTTCCCAAATATTTATTTTGAAAGGAATTTGTTACATATCTTACTTACTTTAATCTTAGTACATGTACGTATAAAGACCTAAGTTCTAAGAACTAGAAAATGTGCTGAAATGTGCCCAGTGTGTGATATTACGTGACACTTAAAAAAATTACACAAAACATATTATTTTTATGAGGAGGTCGTTTTTTCAAGTCGGGTTAGCTCCGACACTTTACTGTATCAAAATCATTAGAATTGTACCGTGGTTTGCTCACGAAACGCTGTCGTGTGCAAGTGTTGAAAAAAAAATACAATTATATAATTAGTAAAACTAGAAAAGTATAAATGAATTATTCTTCAGTAGAAATTGTACCTAAACATCATGCATGTAAATATATGATATTAACAAACAAAACTATACTACAGTTATTATCGTATTATGAATTCCAGTTGCATTGCAACGAGAAATATATGTATATGTACCAATTCTTGTGGAGCTCTCAACGTTTTATTGTGAAAGGATAAGGATACGAGTAATTGTAATGAAATGCTCTCATAAATTCCTTAGAATAAAATATAACAGAAGTGACATGTTGTAAGAAGAAAATAACATTTTAGGTAACAATTTTAGTTTAAATAAGAATGTGGTAAACTCAACTAAAGATGTGACTCTCTAACTCATAAATATTTGCCTTTACGATATGAAGCAGATGAGTGAAGGAAGAATTTTAAATCATAACCTATCCAGGCTATAAAAATTTAAAACGTTTTAAATTATTTATGATTAATTAATAGAAATATTTATAAAATAGAATAGTTTAATTTTATACTATTCCCTAGCCCATTTTAGCGTCCCACTGCTGGGCACGGGTCTCCTTCAATACGAGGGGAATCAGGCCATAAACCTACACGCTAGCTGAATGCGGTTTAGCGAACTTTACATGTCTTTCAAAAACTTGCTAGGTTCTATCAGAGATGTTGGTTTCCTCACAATGTTTTCCTTCAGGGTAAGACAAGTGGTAATCATGTTGTACATATATTATGTTCTGATACCATTTTTAATATTTTCTAAATACTAACTATATCAATTAAAAAAATAACAATCGATATATTCAGATCAATTATCGATTTTATTGCAATTCTTTTAAAAATAATGACGTCATTATGTTTACATTTTGGATAATTGAAAAGTTTTAAGCACAATTATGAATGGAAATTACTTATATACTAATTGACGTCTTTGCTTTTAATTGTAATTGGCAAAGATAATTTTAATGAAGACCATTACGTGCTTTATATCACATGTTACACTTCCGTCGATTGAACAGATTATAAACACTATACAGGACGATAAATTAGTAAGTAAAATAATGAATAAGTAAATAAAATTGCAAAAATTTAGTATCTCCTAAGACAGTGGTGATGGATGGAAACTGGATATACTCATACCTACTACGTTTCTGCAGTAGTTGTATTGATAACTCACTAACTATTCCAACAATGAATACCATGAATGCAAGCGATTCTTAGAAATTATAAATAATAAGAGAGCTTTGCTTGACTAAAGTACTCGATTTTTGATTTTTATTCTCGCATAACTTTTTCTTATAATCACGCATGGCCTTTTTTAAAATCCCACTTCTGGGCACAGACATTATACTACCCGACTTTACATGTCTTTCGAAAACTTGCTAAACTATCTGAGAAGTACAGGTTTGACCAGAATCTTTTCTTTATCTTCATTCCCTTTATTGACATTTCCCAAAAGTCACAGAGTGTAACATTTTTTATTAAAAAAAAACATAAAAGTGTTATAACAATATAGACCTAATCTTTAAGTCTCGGTTAAAAATGTTTTTGCTGAAAAATTCAATTCATATTTTTGATTTGGAATACTGTGGGCAGTTTAGCAATAGCCGTTCTAATAATATCAAAGCCCAACAAAATCACACTACACTATTTTAACGGTACCCGCTCGGTCGATATAGTAACCGGTGTGTCAGCCACACAATATCGGTTTGAGACATCGTGCAATTATGAACTGCTTTAAAGGTAAGCCATACGATATGTTTTTTGAAATATCTTAGTGGATTATAAATACAATTATATAAATTCGACAACACGTTTGGCTCAGTTGGTAGTGACACTACTTTCTGCGCCAAGGATCGCGGGTTCGAGTCCCGCTGGTGGCGTTTATCAATTGTTGAACACGGATGTTTGTACTCCAGTCATGGGTGTTAATATTTATAATGTATGTATTCAAAAATTTATACTTATGTGTAGTATATCAACTATCTGCTATCCGTAACACAAGCGCGTAACGTAGCTTACCACGGAACTAGATGGCTCTGTTGTAATAATGTCTCAAAATATTTATTTATTTATTTATTAATTAATAGTTTTCTTTGAGAAATATTGTACTAAATGTTTGAAATGTCAGTGAAATCGAAATTAATGTAACTTAAGACATAAAAAAAAACTGTTATACAATAACAGGTACCTATTGTAACATCATAGTAGGTACTGACTCCTTCACCGTAAATTATTTATATTAAAAATTACTATGACTTTGTAGACGTTAAACTTAGACTCAATCGTAATCATGTTTTTTAAAGCTCTCGATATTAGTAGAGAAAAGAGAAATATGAGCAAATGCCTATGCTTTTTAAAGCAACTTTGCAGAAAAAAAAAATAGTTGAATTACAAAATAACACAATGCCAACATACATTTAATAAGAACCGTTCGTTACACTTTATCAAACATGTTCAACCTAGCATGCAAATTTCTATATAGTTAAATAGCCAAGCGTCTACCGGCAGTGGATGCTTCTATCGACATATCGACAAGACGACATCGGGAGATTTATACCGGATGCAAGGCGACTAAGGCGGCCGTACGTGTTAATTAATCCCAACCCGTTAAATCACCGATGGTAAGTGGCCTTGAGATAGGATAACTGTGCTTTATCTATATGCAAATCGGTAATTTACTATGCGTGTTTGGTAGCTCTTAGGTGTAATCAAACTTACTTAGTATACGTGAATAGCATGTGCCTATTAAGCGTATTAAATATGTGTGTTGTACATATTAAAATGTAAATTGTCTGGTTTTTTACACTAGCGACTTGTACTGGCTTTGCTCGGCTTCGTTTAAACGTAAGTTTTTTATTTTTTTGAATGGAACTCCAAATATTTTTTTCTCATATTCTCTGATCCTTCATATTAATTAACGTTTACATAATAAGTATAATTTATAAATGTAAGCTATAATTTTATAGTAAAATATTAGATTTTTCTATAGGTATGTTAGTATAGTAGAGGCATTTAATATTTGATAATACATGCATTTCCACAAGTTAAAGAGTGTTAATTTCACAAATAAAACTTTGCACAAAAAAAGAAAAACATTGTAAATCACTATGTAGAAAATTTAAAAAAAAAATATCACAAAGGAAAAGTCCAATTTCAAAATTTGTTAAAACTGGGTTGCGATATTGTTCTCTAGGGAGTAGAGTATCGTATCGGTAAGGGTTTCAATCGTTAGTTTCTTCGTCCTTTGTACTCTCTGAGAGTCGTAATACCTACGACTCAGCTTACAGAGGCTGTGCTCTAAAAACACAATTATAGGACCTATCGTTTTAAATGTAAATGTAATTATAAATGATTTTAAATACTTGTGCGTGTGTTTGTTACACCATCATGCTGAAAAAGCCACACGAAATTGGATGAAATTTGGTTCATTTACAAAAAGAATATGTGAAGTAATCCAGGACACACCCTAGCGAAGTAGAGATATTTCTATAGAATAATGATATTATATTTGAAACTAATATTATGTTATGTATTATTAGTTAGATACGTTTTAATTGTTAGGTTAGATTTGTCAGTAATGAAGAATTTTTCTGCAGCAAAAGTATCCTATTTGTTGACCCAACACACAGACAGACAGACAAATATTCTAAAGACTATAGATTTAGCGTATTTATCAATAAAAATGGCCAATTTAATGACATTTTTAAAATAGTGTACAGACTCGACTTAGTTAGAATTTTATTATTCCGGGTTCCGCAGTAAATCTATAAAAAACTTAACAAATTATATTTTTAAACCTTCCTCAAGAACCACTCTATCCATTGGTGAAAACAGCATGAAAATCGGTGCAATCGTTTTTGAGTTTATCGCAAACAGACAGACCGACGCGGCGGAAGACTTTGTTTTATAATATGTAGTGATATTTTAACTAAGCAAGGTTGTCTTAATGAAAGTCTCATTTTAAATCCATATTTTAGCTCTGTATTTAAAAATTAGAAGCCATTTGCTAAGATACAGGTGATAAAGCAGGAACAGATTTACGGGCACCAGCAGCTTAGTCCGCAGACACCGCATTGTGCGCCACGTCGTATTCATACGTCAACACTCAATTTATTAACCACCTATGTATTTATAGTTATAAAAATAAAAACGTTACATAATAGCCCTTATACACAGGGAATAAGAATTCAATTGAATTGCATGTATTTTTACAAAGTAAAAGTTTTCATTGCTCGGAAATCCGCGAGATGTATGGAGACTGTTTCTTTCAATAGCTTATTTATTGGTTAGGGGGATTTAATTACAAACGATCTAAGTAATTGCTTTATTGATGGAATTATCGTGATGTAAAACTGATAATATCTTTGATTAAATGTTTCGATAAATATTCAAGCAAATCGTGTGGGCGCACACTGTAGAGATTTTTAGATATAATTTGTTGGATATGAAATAGATGAGGTGCCTAACACTTCCTTATGCTGCTTAAGAGTTAAGACTACGACTTGTACGTCGTGGTATAGAGTGTAAGCGATCCTGTGGTGTTCCAAAACGCCGGCGGTTTTAGTGGTCAGTACTGGCCTAATCAATCGGTTCCTCATAACCACCTATGTGTATGTTTGCAAATAGTCACGCGTTAATGCATATGTCATTTAAAAATTGACTTTCTGTTCTTTCGATCTCTAGGCTACTTCAGGCACAGATTATATAATATCTTTACAGGTTTTCTTTTTTTTAAATAATGTATTGATTATTGTGTGATTGAGTTATTCCTTTCGTTGTAAGTTGTCGTTAGAATTATATATTTTTTCTGGTTTGTACCAATTTACGAAAGTATTTTATTCATTTTTTGTGGTTGTACCTACTTTTAAAACAATGCCTTTGTTATTATAGAGATATATTATGATAATATGATGATGAATATTGTAGGTTTAACTAATATTTAAGTATTGTATGTTTCACGTTTAAGTCATTGAATTGGTTCAAAGTCAAAGTCAAAATATACTTTATTCTTACTCTATACTTAGATGCGATCTTTTATTTTGCCGCAAACAAAAAATCAACGCTTCACTAGAATGGGATAAGCATCTGCAATTCTGCATAGTTTGCGATCACCAGTCGTATAGGCATTTCCATTTACGATAAAAATTAATAAGATGTTTTTCGTTTGAATGATTTGACATCTGCGGAAAGTCAAAAAATTATTTCTATTAACGAAACAATCCAAAATATTATAAATAACCATTTTGATCAAAATTTCATAGGTTCTATTTTTTGCACGGACCCTGATTATTTTTGTACAATAAAAGTATAGTTATAACATGAATTATCTGCCAGTCTATCTATTTTCGGAGATTAACCGGAAGAAACAGGCAGAGAAACAGACAGACAGATTTTTTTTCTTCTAAGCTCCTAACGTATATATTTTCAAATACATTAAGTAAAAAGCTGTGATTTCGACATAACAAACACAGATTTTTTAATTTAAAGATTTCACTGGTTCACTAAAAAATTATCGTAAAAATATACACGTTTTCTTTATTACTACCTTTAAGTCGGTATGTATAATGTATTTCATACAATTTCTGTTAAACTGTAAATATTTTCACAGTAAATTGTTATCAAAATCAAAGTCACTAAGGATCCACCGGCCGGTATATCCTGCGATCATTTCGATAGCCATCTCTAGTAACCGATGAGTAACATGATACTCTATTGTGTTGTCTTCGAATCGTTAACGTAATTGACTAGGATTTAAGTTACTGAGCACCGGAACTGTTTAGAGGGAAGCTTTCCGGCAGAAAATATTGTTGAGTTTTATAATAGCGCTGTTTGCTAGCAAGATTTAATTTGCACTGCTTCGTTGGTGCATGTATGGCCGCTTATCAAGAAGCCATGGGTTTGAGTCCCGGGTCGGGCCCAGTTTAGTTTCACCCCCGTGTCTCGGAGAACTCGTAAAGCCATCCCGCGTCTTTAATTCTCTATGATCATCTCGCACCGGTCGTCCCACCGGAGTATGAGAGTGACAGGAATATAGAGTGACAGGAATATAGAGTACCTACCTACACTTGTGTATGTGCGCATACGCACTGCACTATAATATTTCGTGCACAGATGGCTAGTCTCGGATTGACCGATCAAAATCATTCGAGAGAACTATTGTAATTCATAACACAAGCTCGTAGCTTCTGTGCATAGAATTAGAAGGTGCTGCGTGTTAATGTTACAACATTTTTATTTATTATATTCACCCTCGCGTCGCTCCTAATCTTTACTAGTCGCTTTTCCGCTGTTACTTAATAGACTTGGTCAGCTATAATAGGTAAATTTGATCACCCTTTTTACCCCAAAGGAATGAATTCCGGTATAAAAACTGTCCTTTCCAAGTCCTCAAACTATCTTCATCTCATCAAAAACAGTAAGCAAATCTGCTTAAAATTTCATTTTCTGTCTTTTATAATAGTAGGTACGTACCTAATAGGTATAATTATTTGCAATATTATACATCACATTTTAATTCCCAATACTTTTTCCACATCAATAATACGAATTCAATACTCAAGGCTAATAAACATTAGGAAATTCGATTAACGGATAAAAAGTAAACAAATCGAGTGTTTTTGTAAGGTGATAATAAGATTAAACAGTAATTGGTTGTGATCGCTCTATTATTTATTTTGCTCCTCGTGGCACTATTGCGATGTTTATACAATACTTGTAAACGAAATTATATCATATTAAGTGGTAGCATAGTCTAATATTTTTACTTAAAATTTTATTTTATAAAACACTAGCTCGCTCGCTTGCTCCGCTCGTATTTGCGCCTGCATTGTCTTTCTCAGACATAAGATATCTTCCCGGAGTAAAAATTATCCTATATGTTGGCTCGGATAACCAATTATGATTATATGATCAAAATCTGTCGGGTGGGTTTCTTATGATGCGGTCACAAACAGACAAACATTCTAAAAACTAAAAATTCCGCCCTTTCTATCGATGATAATAATTAATAATAATAATGAAGAAATATGAAAAAATATTTAATCTAGAAATTGACAGATAGAATTTGATTATATGTATAGATAGATCGGTAATGAGTGCCTTTTTTACTAAAAGATTATATAAGAACAAAATAACAAGATAAATTACAGCAACTATTTTCACATTATTTTATTATATGACGTATTGGACTTAGTAGAATGATTTGTGTAATTACTTTTCCAGACACAGTTCTCAGTTGGATAATAAATCAATTAACTAGTATTCTCATTAACGCGCGGTCTTATCGGGCACCAAACCCGGTCGGCGTCGCGTGCGCACGGGGAAAGTGTATTAGCACACATTCACACTCATTAGTTGAGAACATTTGATGCTGATTTAAAGGAAATGATTTTAATTGAATAACTATAAAGCTGTAATAAAATTTGTGGCTTTAATTAAAGCTAAGTTAAAGAAAATATCTCATGAAGATCGAATAGAGACGATCTTCTTAATGCTTGTCTTGATGCAAGAATTTGTCACGTAAGAGAAGAATAAAATACAAATGTTTTTTTAAAACAAAAGGGTTATTCTTCAAAGTTTTTATATCTAGATATAGAGTGGCTCCTCCTTTGTAATCATAAATTCCTAGAAAAAATCGGTGAAAAGACTGGAATATCGCGAGTGTATTCCTAAAACATATTTACAAGTAACCGTAACATTGAGAATTTTTTTGAGATTGAATGAGTGAAAGAGCGTTTTCCTTATAACCTTATAAGTATAATAACTCTTAATATTATTAAATTTAAATATGCTAATAGTATTATGATTATTAAACTTAATAATATTAATAGTATTATACATAGAATATATTCGGGATGTAGTAACGTAACACAAGTAGGCCTGATATAGTGGACTGTCAGCGCGCAACTCGTGCCGATACTTCGTTGCGTGATAAGGAAGCGACAGCAAGTCAACGTGGAGATATGAAAAATTAATAATATTATTAAAAATTGAATACCAATTGTTCTATTTACAATTTTCTATTTTTAAAACTTAGAAGATATAATTTGTTAAGTTGAATTATTATTATAATTATATAAGAAAGTTTGTATTTGTTGTTTGTATGTAACTTTTATTATTGCATCTTAAGACTGAAATGATTAGACAGAATTAGATGAAATTTAGTGTTACACATCGACTGTGACCTAAATTAAGATATACATTACTGTTAGGCTATTAATGCATTCGAGCGGAGACAGGGTATTCTAGTAGTATTTTTTTAATAAACTCATCCACAGGCGTTAGGCGCCCGTGCTTTGTGTTTTTTTTTAAATTTATATTTGGTTTGGCGTTTTACAATTACATGCCACAATCTTATTTTTTTAAAAGTATCAATATTTACATTTTTTTAATAGTATCTTGAGTAATAATGGTCACGAACAAGATACATTTTCATTCGAAGATAAACATTGTAATCTTACATAACGTTTTGTTCAAGCAAAATTTTTTTCTTTTACATTCCAGTAGTATTATAAACCCTAAAAAGACAAGACACGAGTGAAACTCGATTAAGTTACTGGTACCTACATGAAATATACAATTATACTTGTGAATAATATATAATATAAGCTATTGAACTTCAAATGTAAATTATTTAAGTAACATTGAATAGCCTCTAATTGAACTAAAAACATAAACGGTTACTCTAACCAGTATGTGGTACTGACACAAGGTAGCTCGCGTGCTGTCAGCAGCCAAGTCGTCTATGCGATAAAGCATGGACAGCCACTCAAGCTATTAATGTTTTTAGCTTTCTATTATAATCATATACCTATCACTACTATACTTCTACTATTTCTTATAAATTTCTTTTAGGCTATAACGGTATTGTAAAATATTAAACTCTCGTTGGAAGGTCGTATTTATAAAAAAAAGAACCTATTTCGTAATGTAATATACAAAAATCTCGTGTCACAGTGTTTGTTATCGAACTCCTCCGAAACGGTTTGACCGATTTTTATGATTTTTTTGTGTATATTTGGTAGGTCTGAGAATAGATCGTAGGCTATTTTTTATTCCCCTAGGTGATAAGGGTGCCCCCATCCAATTTTTTTATTTTTCTACCACAAACCCCTATTTTTATTAGTGATTAAAATGTGGGCGGATCCGCGGGAATCGCTAGTAATAAGATAATATCCTATAATTTATCTATACACCTACCATCACTGTCGAATTAGAAATTATGAGAGAAAAGAGTGATATGACTGTAAACTTAAAGACTATATAAAAATAGTTGAAGGTTTGCTTTACTCGTTTTTATGTACTTTCATGGAGAAATAACCAAACAAGCGAAATTGACAGCTGATAGTCTCCAGATACTAATCTACATTATCATACCACTAAGCCTTTATGATCAGTGATCTATGTCACATCGTCATTGAGTAAAACATAATCTAATTACAGGGTCGAAATCGACCGTTAAGGTGGTCGCGGCGCTCGTGTACACAGTAGCTTTTGTATCTTTGGATCTACTTGGTGGATTGGAATAAAACTTAGCTATGTTTTCTCTCAAGTACCTATTTTAATCAAAAATTTAAATACGAACAAATAATTAAATATAACTTTTATTGTAGGTGTTAATTATCCAAAATATTCAATAAATTTAAATTTTTAATGCCTATTAATTATCTAAGTCAAGTTAGCATTCAATAAATTTAAATAAGGTTTTCCACTTTAAAAACCAAACTTGAACTTTTAAAAATATTTCAAAAGTTAATTTTCCAAATCGGTCAAGCCGTTCTCAAATAATGCTCTTACCAACGGAGAACACTTCATCTTTATTTATACAGAAGATTCCCGGAAGACTTAAATGTATATTTTAGTACCTACATAATATACTAAAAATTCTACACGAAGCTCATGACTGTTATCACACAGTAGATAGGTACTGTTATTTCCACTATGTCTTTACAGTTCTTGCAAAGTTTCATTAAAACGGGTTTAATTGTTATTTAACTAAAGCTAAAGGGTACTATGTAGTTTTATATGCACATAAAATAGGCAGTGAGTTAAACCGTTAAGTCGATTATTTGCGTCCACATAATTATACTATAAAACCAGGTATGCAAATACATACATGGTTTAATTAAAACGCTCATTCACTTATTGCATCCAATTATGCCTCGTGGTTATCATAAAGGTCTGTGGAGAAAGCAGACTGAATTTATCTTTCATAGGTTTTATATGTAGTTAGAAAGTCTTTTTTTTGATAAATTATATCTATTATTCTTGTTATAGATAGGTTTAATTAATAAAAGGCTTAATTTTCATAACTGTTGGTATTTTAACTTCTAATACCTCTCAGGGTACATGAAGGTTATCTACACCATAACATCTCGCTATATAATCTTCTAATATACAAAAATCTCGTGTATATCTCGTGTCCTTCAAAACGGCTTGACCGATTTTTATGAAAGTTTTTGTGTTTTGTGTATATTTGGTAGATCTGAGAATAGATTGTAGGCTGTTTTTATTCCCTTAGTAGATACGGATGGCGTCTAGATTTTTTATTTTTAGACCAAGTTTTAGTTTTAAATTTTTTTTATGTTTTGGCATCAACAAATACATATAACTCTAAATTCTCAGCCTTCTACCAACTAATCACTATTTTTTAATATTGATATAAATGCGGGCGGAGCCACGGGAATTACTAGTTTACATATAAAAATACCTTTTTGTAGCCTATCAGCCTCTGCCTTTCATATACGTACTACATTGCTAGGTACGTCTTGTGTAATTTTGGAAAATATTTTGAAATATCTGTTATTATAGATACAGGAGTATAGTTTTATATAGTTTTTTAGAACATTTCTTTATCTGTTTGTCTGTCTGATCCAAAAAAATCATATGCCTGTTTTTATGTAATTTGGTATGACGATGGCTTTTTATCCGGGTCGACATATACGACACTTTTAACGGTAAATTATTATATTTCTGAGATATCTATGGTAACTCACCACTAAACGAAGAGTTAGTAAACGTGTAGCGAAATTCGAAAAAAATCGAGTACGTACATTTAAGGGAGTTTAATTAAAATACTATTTCCATGCCCTTGTAGGAAAATTATAACGAAACCTTTTATACACTAGCCCGAGTCGTACTTGACAAATTTTTACTATTTTCAGCTATGACCAAATGTAGGAAAAAATCAAAATGTAGAACTGACCTCATTTCTTAAAATACAGATTTTAATGCTTCATAAAAATATTACAAAGGAAGTTGAGCAAGTATTTTAATAATCATACTGTTATTTGTAACTATGAGTGGCTAACTTTATTCCTGCGGAAAAGAAATAGAGTTAATAAGCTATTTAATGATAGTATAAGTACTCGGGTCCCTGTGAGTCTTACAGTAGCCTATTTCAGTGGCTTTCACAATTTATTTTGATCACGGAACCCTAATTATTTATATTTATTAACTGGTTTCAATTTTGAAAAACTGATTCTGTTGTAGTACTGGCATATGTCTTAAATATTTCGAAAATCGATATATTTAAAGACTGATACACAAGACTTGTAATTTAAGCGAAGCCAGGGAAAATTTACTAGTATATTGTTACCTATCTATTTCTTTTAGTTCAAACTTAATTTTTGAACTCCAAGAGCATTCTAAATAATTAGATTTACTTTACTTAATAGAAAAATTATAGTCTTATCAAAAGGACTCTAAGTATTAATTTTTGTATTTTGGTGCCTATTAACTACTATCACTATCATCGCCTGCACGTTAAAAAGTGACTAAATAATATATACGGAAGTATCACATGTACCCAATGATCAAACTTCACATGTGAGAATTTCCTGAGCATGCGTGAAGAGAATGATATCATTGGAAGAAGCGAAAGAGGCCGTGAGTGCTTAACTTCGAATTTCCGTACACCTCTACATATACGTATGTTGGTACACATGTAGGTGTCGTAACATTTTTTCATGTACACATGATGGCTGCTAAATTCTTATTTCCCATGAACTTACTTTTTGTATAAATTATTTGTACAGTTATGTCTATATCAATCGGTTTAATCGATCAAAAATCGATTTTAGTCATTTTATATCTAAAATTTAAGAAATGCATTTAAAATTTTGTTTATACTGATAGCACTAAAGCTCGTCAATTGCTCGTTATCTTACTGCTTATTTGTTCTAATACTTGTACTTTACAGTAGAATTTTCCTCTATATTAAAAACAAAGGCTTATTTCTAAGATTTATAGACATATTTTGCCTATTTATTCGCGCTTCACTCTCCCTCTCTATATCTCTCTGCTTGGGTTCGCTCTAGGAACGTTTTATTTAGATTTCTCAGAGACAAGTCATTTTCCCGCACAAATTGTATCCTGAGTTAGGCCTAAATAATTAGCTACCATTATTTAAAACTTCATCAAAAATTGTAAAGCGTTTATATCGTGATACGTTCCCAGTCAAACGAAAGACAAACAGAAAATTCTAAAAAAAAAAAAAACTATAAATTCGGTCTATGTATCTATCATAATTGGACTTACAATTTTATTATAAGTATTTCTAGATGTATATAATTAAATTACCATTAACAAATCGACACGCGCATAAATAATTAAGCGTTTAACCAGTAGTTAACATCGTTTCATATCGTTTTATACATAACGGTATCCGATTTACATTTATAACACAAAGCTAAAGGCATGTTCATATAATTTAAATTTAAACTGCAAAGGCAGCTAGACTAACGAGATCGGCATATGTGGTAGCCAATAGATAAGATAATATTGATTTAATTCCACTGCCTCGTATAAGTTCGATCGAGAGATAAGTACGATTGGTACTCAGATCTTGTTAACATAATTAATATGCGAGCCCCTTATTAATATTACTAGAGGATTATAGCGAGTGACTTTAGAATAGCCTATAAATAGTTTCGCTTATTGCTTTCCTTTGATTATGTGTGGTTTTAATGAAATTATAATTTTACAAGTTTTTAATATATTAATTAATCCAATACGTATAATTAAATTGTAATTAATTCGAATCTGGATATTAAATATTTTTTGGAAAGTCATTACTATCGGTACAGTTTTTAGAGTCTAAAGTTTGTCTGTCTGGGACACGTGAGAGAACTTTTTGTAAACAAAAACATATGTCTGTTTATTTCAAACTCACTTTAGCGACTCACCCTTGCTCCGCTTGAGTTCGTTTATAGGTACGTACGTTTTAACCAGCTATTATATGCCCAAATTTCATCAAAATATATCCAGCCAATTTCCCATAAAGAATAAATAAATATGTTGGGACACTTTTACAACAGTACCATCTATTTCCGTTGTAAGCGTGGTAGGCTTGTGTTACGGATACCAGATAGTTGATATACTACACATATATAACTTTGAAATACATACATATTATAAATATAAACACCCATGACTGGGGTACAAACATTCGTGCTTAACAAATGAATGCCCCCATCGGGACTCGAACACGCAACCGCTGGTTTAGAAAGTAGGGTCACTACCAACTGAGCCAAACGTGTCGTCAAAAGAAGTAATAAGCTGCTTAGTAGTAGAAGTAACACACATTCTTTTAAATAATAGTGTGATGTACAAAAGGGCTATAAGTGGACTAATAACTATATCGTACATCTAAATGTTCACTCGAGTAATTTAAGCGTCCTAACTTTCCTTGCAAATGTAATTTTCTACGTATGCTTCTAATCTCTCGCCCCGGGAGACTTTCCAATTCCCGCATCGTAACCACTACAATGCGTGCCTACGATTCGTATAGAAAGTGCTGTGCTTATGCTCTAGCTACTGATTGTTTAGACTTCGTGTGAATATTTCACTATGAGATTTTGTATTCTATTTCATATTTTATGAAATTTAAAAAAATAATGAAATTAAAAAAAAATCATCTATCTTTCATGTCTGTTCAATTTTATCGTTTTATGGGTGAAATTGGTAATGGAGCCTATTTTTCGTACTTTCTAAGACCGAAAAATTCTTCAACAAAAGCCTTATGTAGCTATTTTTTTTCTCCTAATCTTTATGAGGGCGAATTTTTGCCAAGAATCATGTGAAGATGCTCGTATATCTCGTGGCATGGCATGCATGGCATTTTATTGTTATAAAAGGATTGTACTCTGAAGGTGGGCTCAGGTAATTAGCGTCTAAGTCTCTTCACCCAAATATCCAAAATATGATAATTGAATATCGCTTTAGATAAAACTTATTCACTTATAATTTGAAATAATACAATTTTCCAAAAAAAAAACTGACGCTACGTCATTTTAGGATAGTGTGTAATAGCCAGTATATTCATTATTAAATACTTATGTATAAAACAATGTTTTTACTATAGAAATTATAAAAAAATCATTTTCCGCCTTTATTGTATATATTATTGTATATATAAGAAGAAGGAGAAGAATTCTTTCAATAAGAAGTTCCTTTTTTATGGTTTGTTTATTTTATTATTCAAAGACAATAAGTAAGTAGTTTTCGTAGTACAATAGAAAGTGTGTATCGGACTAAGGAGCCCGCGGACATGTTACAGTGTGTTGCACATCGAATGGCTAGCCTTAGCCTTGCCTACTGATTTGAATAATTTAAATCGATATCCGTGTTAATATCTTAATATTTAAATACGTAATAAATTAAAATACATTAAAATCATAATCTTAATATTTGACGACACGTTTGGCTCAGTTTGTTGTGACCCTACTTGCTGCGCCAGCGGTCGCGGGTTCGAGTCCCGCTCGGGGCAGTTATGGGTGTTTATATTTATAATATGTATAAATTTAAAAGTTATATGTGTAGTTTATCAACTATCTGGTATCCGTAACACAAGCCTCGTAGCTTACCAGGAAATTAGATGGTGCTGTGTGTAATAATGTCCCAACATATTTATATTTATTATATTTAATTACAAAAGAATGCACTTTACTATAAATATTCTTAATTTTAATTCAAGCAGTAAAAATCATAAACAATAAGTCTTTTAATAAACTGCTATTATATAATATCAAAGATGGCGACGACGAAGTAGTTAAGACGATAAAACTTAAAAAGTAAAGTTTCAAAATGATTATAATTTCTTGGGGAAATCTTCATATACTCTTTAATTAGTTACTGTGCTATAGAAAAAGCTAATTTTAATGTAATTCAATAATATAATATATTTTCTATAGAAATTATCCTAGAATAACAGACCTCACCAGTGTGTAATCGCAGATCTTATTGTCCAGTACACTACTGTTAGATACTTGTCGTACTTAGCGAATACACTACCTGCAAATGTGGACCGGTTAACTTGAATACCGTAATAACAATTAAAAGCAATATAAATACTCTTATAAATCTTTTAAATTAGAAAGTTTAACGATATGTACTAATTATTTTCATTTACTTAACGGCTGTTAAATGAAAACAGTTAATGTAAGATGAAGGAATTTGTTAATTGAATGTATTTTTATGTACAGGTTGAATGAATCTTTATATTTACTTAAAAATTTGGTAGTTTTTATTCACCATAGATTCCAAATCAGATATTTTCAGAGTCCATATTCCATTCCGATACCAGCCTGCTTCAGAGAGAGAGAGCCGATTCAGAGATTAGCCGAAATAAACAAACAGAGAAACAGACAAAAATTTTAAAAATTGATTTTGTAATGTAAATGCCTTACCTATATACTTTCATATGCATTTAGTGAAAAGCTGTTAATTTTAATTTAAATACAGACACTTCATTTTTTTATATGTATTGATATAATTTACTAATAAAAAAATATTATTCAAAACAAAAATGAAGAATAATAAAAATAAAAAAAATGAAGGAATTCTGAGGAAACAAAAATAAAAAACAAAGCGACTTGAAAACTCCCTTTCTGAAAACGGCTGATAATTATCAAATAATTATGATTTTTGATCCTTAATCAAAAAGACTGAATTTCAAAGTAGTGATTGATGGGAGTAACAGGTTTTATGTTATTTAGCTAAATAATACAGTATCGTGTAATCGGCTCAGTAAAACAAAGCCTTGGTAGGTACTCTCCATTATACTAATGTTTTAATAAAGGAGTTCATATTTCGTAATTATAATAGAAAATAATTAAATTTTCATACTTCTATTAAGTTTAAAAGCTATTTGATCTCGAAAGATTTATAAAGCTTGTAGTGTTCTACCAGGGAAGACGCCTTCGTCCAATTTACAGGACGCTGTTCATTCGAGTCCCGAATGTGACAAATTACTTCTGAAATAAAAGTGCTTATTTTTTTACTTTATTTGGAAAATAAAACAATATTTAAAAATATAAGTCAAAAATTCCATAACAGATCCGGAGTTCTTAGCTCTTCTTTTTGCCCTTTCTTTCTTTTTAAACTTGAATATTATGAATAAATGACTTATTGTATGTATCATTCAGCCCTTTTCAACGGGAACTAGCTCTCTTCAATACGCGAGAGATCATACTATTCCACACTGATCAGGTGCGGGTTTGCGTACTACATGTCTTTCGAACTTGCTATGTTCTCTCATCTGTCAAACATGCAGGTTTCCTCACGATGTTTTCCTTCACAGTAAAACAATTTAGATTTTTTGCGGTTTCCTTTTTCTGTAAGAAGAAGTAATCATGTTGGGAATGTGTCGCACATGGAAATATTTGAGATACGAGACTTGGGATTTGAACCTCTTTCACTCAGTTTCCCAATCGAACGCCTTACCACTGGGCTACCACTGCCTAATGACTTATTACCATGCACTAACTAAGTACTTAACTATACGAGTATATGTAAAAAACGGTTATCAAAACGGAAAATGTACTAAACTATTCATCTCATTTAAATTACACATAGATTTTTCAACATTCTTGATATACCCATATACGTTTAACAATTAATTATTTGCATAAGGCGCGATCATACATAACGGGGACGTGTGTGGGCGTTCCGAAAGCTTGCATGCTAGTTAAATATGAATGTAATTGATGAAAATTGCATGGGTTTGTCTGGTACTTGAAATTATGACCCTGCGGTTGGTACTTTGTAATAAGTATTGACCTAATTTTAAAAGATATATTTGTTTTTAAAGCAATTTTATCTTAAGTAGAGCTGTTTTTGTGGCACAGATGACATTTCCAATTGTCATATTCTATTGTTACGTGGAATTTTTAGGGCTTTATATATTAGACTTGAATTGAAGGTGTGTAAAAGTTGTTGTGCCACATTGGTTAGAAGCACCTTGGTTAAAGAGTGAAGAGAAGTATGTAGAACTCTCTCTACAATTTATTTTGACTCCTGTTTTTACCTTTCTTCTAGACTCTGACCGCAAGAAAAATGTATATTGTAGAGCTTTATATAAACTACACGTATAATAGTGTTGTGCCTATTTATTTTATAGAACATAACTTTATAAGTATATTAAAAAAAATTGTACATAAAAAAATTTAAACATCGTGTAAATAACAAAAAAATATGTAGTATATACGTATAATATATGAATAAATTATTGTAAACCAAATTTAGAGTCATGTCTACTACATTTATAAAGTTAGTTGTTATAAATGCGCACACGCAGATCTCCGTCCGCTACATCAGTCAATTGTTAGAGCTGTCGCTGGTAATGGCGCAGTGATTGCTTAAAGCGATACTGTACACCTAGCAGCCCAAGTATGAATCTGTTTTGTTGTACAGCTAGCGACTTAGGTTTGTCGATTTATATTCCACTAAAGACTTATCCAGGCTTCCCCTATGTTTTCCTTCAGTTCATTTTTTTTATATGTTTGGACATTATTACAACAGCACCATCTAGTTCCGTGGTAAGCTACGAGGCTTGTGTTACGGATACCAGATAGTGCATATACTACACATATAAATTTTTAAATTATAAATATAAACACCCAGACTGAAGTCCAAACATTTGTGCTCAACAAATGAAGGCCCTTAAGGGACTTGAACGGGCGCTACCGCTGACGCAGATACTAGGGTTACTACTGAGCCAAACGTGTCGTCAAATATAAATAAACATTCTATAAAGTATCCATGCGTTTTTGGTTCCGGAAATTCGTGGTGTTCTCGGTATTCTAAAGTTTCATCAAAATTGGATGAATAGTATAAGAATAAACATAGGACAACAAGGAGGCGAAGTATTAGTGTGTAGTACTGGCTTTTCTATTTAGGTAAGTCTCACAATATAACCACTTGTATTATGCTGATTTAAGCTATTTATGATATGAACAAACGCATTTCCTTACATTAAAAATGGTTTTAGAAGAATCATTTAACGATGTTAACATAAATAGTTAACGGTTTAACCTTATATAAACAAACTCTCATCTAGTCCACGATCAGTAGCGTTTATCCGGAGATCATGACAATGCGTCTGCGCATGCATTGCAATTATTCAAATAAGCTGGTTATAGGGTATAGCTACAGAGATGAAAGTAGACAGTACTGATATAAGGTAGAAATTAAAAATTTATTGATATTATTTAAGTATTAATAAATGTTTCACATTTTGATTTGCATTTTTTTCTAACTACCCTCGTTTCTACGTTTATTTTATTGAGCAGAACCCTAATTCGTTTTTTAAAATTAAACTAGCCTACGTAACTCCTTATAACACCGTTATTTACTAGTCGAAGTCTCGTTAAAGATAGTTCAGCCGTATTATAAATTTGCCGAAACAGACAGACAAAAATAAAAAATAAAATGTTTTATAAAATACCGTATATAATTTCATATGTATTTAGTAAATAGATTTTGTTTTTACATTACAATCTTCAATTTTATACATCTGTATAGTTTTAGCTACTTTAGGTTACAATAATAATTTCTGTTCTTGTAGTGTATAATTTGTATATATATTGAATCAATATCCGTATGCATGACCCCCACTTTCTATACGTATTAAGGGCATGCACAATGGAGATTACAAGCAGTATTCTAGATTTACTCAATTATTATCGCATTACTGTTAGAAATGTGAAAGTTTGCATGTATGTATATTTGTTACTTTTACACGCTGTTTCGCCTAGACAGATTTTGATGAAGTTTAAGTATCTAGGCTATGACTTGGAGAGCGCTACCGTTGATCATATTATAACACAAGTGAAGTCGGGTAAGTCGCTTGTTGTAAATAAAGCTATAGGTACACACGTTATAATAATTATAAGTGTTTTACATGATAGTTGTTGTGTTTTTATAAAAAAACTATACTACGTCGATGTATTCATGAAAATTCGAGATATAATCCATTGCTATGGATGGAATAATTTTATTTTTAACATGATTCATTTGAAGGTAATATACTTTTTGGTCAATTTTAACAGGTAGGTACTAAATCGTAATATTAATAAATTACGGAAATTACAGTAATCTAAGGTTAATAACAAACATTGTTTCGTGTAAGCCCACGAAAAGTTTGTTAGAGTAAAACTAATATTTTTTATATTTTACAATTATACTTGTTTTTGTTTTTCAAATTTATACTTCGTGTATAATGTGGTATTAAGTATTGCATACATTTGCGTACATCGAAACCATTTATTTTGTCACTTAATGGTAAAAATGAAGTCCTTATGAATTTTTCCCTACTGAATATAATAATAATATTAATTTTAATATTTTGTAGGGCCAATTCTCAGCTTTAAAACGTGCCACATCGCTGAGTGTACAAATCACTTGACATAACGTGCATCGTCACTGTTTGCTCGCGTGTGCTCAATTACAGGTTTTGCGATAGATTGTAATAAGTATACTATTGTAATAGCGTTGTAAGCTTTAATTGTAATTTCTGTAATCATAATATTAATACATTTAGTACCGTACTATGGATATGACTCACTATATTAAATACAGCATTTACTAAGTTTTTCAATTGAATATAAAATTTACATGAATATAAATATAAATGTTTTAGGATATTATTACACACAGCGCCATCTAGTTCCGTGGTAAGCTAAGCTTGTGTTACGGATACCAAATAGTTGATATACTACACATATACATTTTAAATACAAACATATTATAAATATTTACACCAATGACTGGAGTACAAAAATTCGTGCTCAACAAATGAATGGCCCAGCGGGACTCGAACCCAGAGCCAAACGTGGCGTCGTCCACTTCCTCTTACAAATTGCCAATTTCAACACTGCCTAGAAGAGATCTCTATTTATCAATAAGGTAGATAATAGAATTTATTTTTAAGTATGTATAAATATATGACAATATTTTTATTTAAATATATATGTATTTAAAAGTTTGCTCCAAAAAATGTATCGCAGGAACTTAAACTCAAAAATATGAGGCAAATTATCTCTTACGATTGCTCTACGACGAAATATAAATATGTAACTATAAGTACAATACAGCCTTATTATAATTTAACATGTCGGTTCGTAACAACGTGATTGTATTGAGATATTTTGATTAAGAACCAGTCGTTGAAACGTACACGTTAATAGATTTATGTGTTCCGTTTATGCATATCCAGAATCACACATGACTTGCATTTCTTGGCTTGCGTAATCGTTGTGATGAAATTGAATGAAACAAAGGACTTAGAATATAATATTTTCATTGTAGCTTTTATTTGGTGCAATAGTAAGGGCTAGAGGAGTGTACTGTGTTTACTGAGCTAGTGGTCATGGGTTCTTTTTTCGTGATATATGCAAATAGACATGTATATGTCTTCAGCCCTTTTAACGTCCCACTGCTGGGCACGGGCCTCCCTTAGTACGAGGGGGATCAGGCCATAGTCCACCACACTGGCCTAGTGCGTGTTAGAGGACTTCACATGTCCTTCGAAAACTTGCTAGGTTTTCTCAGACATGCAGGTTTCACGATGTTTTCCTTCACCGTAAGACAAGTGGTAATCATCATAGAAATGATTCGCACATGAAAATATCAAAGGCGAGACCCGGATTTCAACCCGCATCACTCCGTTATCCAAACTGTTGTGAATGTTAAAATAACAGCTTTTTACTAAACGCATATGTAATTATATACGACTTTATAGAATACACACAATTACTAAACTGCTACATCATCTGTCGTTCTGTCGGTTTCAGCTAATATCCGAAACGGCTGAACTAATTGTAAAGAGACTTTCAGTGTTACATTTGATGTTAGATAGAACAATTTAGGCTTACTGTTATTTTACAAAAAGAATTGGGGACGAACTTGTAAAGTGAGATTGAGACGCTATTTATATTGTTTTTTGTTTGCGAAACTTTAAAAGACATTTTTTTTTGTGTTTAAAATTCCATCCACACGTTCTAATACAATTATTGCAAGCAATTAACCCGTCCAATAAACAAAAACCTCCATCAGTCTATATCACGAATGTTCCATGAATACAAATACTCGTATTAATAACTATAGTTCAGACAGAGATCAAGAACCTTGCTTCAATTTGCGATTTTTTATAATTTTTGACCTTAATTAATTGAAAGAACAACATTTAATATTGAATCTTTGAGGAAAACATAATTATTTTATACATTTTATATTTTATGTTGAATAAAAAAAATGTTAAAAAATTATTGATAAGATGCGAGCTTCAGCTCGTCATAGCTAAATAAAAAATGGTATTAAATGTTTTTTCTTAGCTTTATTGTAGCTTTTAAGCTTATATAAATAAATTCCTTGAATTAATAAGAAAATTTTTTTTTCATAGAAGCTTTCTTTTTTTCTAAGTTTATTGTTACAAAAAAAAATGTGTAAAAATACTAATAATAATAGTCTCGCTGAGTCTTTCGCTAATGCTTCTCTGGAGGCTTCTCTTCTCCGAAATGGTAATATACTCATGAACTTAAAAAAAATAAATTATAATATTTTAATTAAATTATTTTTAATTTAAATATAGGTACTAGACGTACTAAGAAGTTTTACTTTATAGTTAAGAAAACCTTTACATCAAGGTATTTGTTATTTGTTGTATACTTTAGAATATATTTTTACTTTTTCACTACTTTCTTATTATTTTTATTATAAATTTAAAATATTCATATCACTACTGCTACTACCATTAGTTTGTGACACCTGAACAAGAAATTGCAATGTATGAGTTGTATGACGTGCTGCGACGCGAGATACAAAGGAATGATCGCGTGCCTCGTTACAACTAGCTGAAATATATATCGTTATTTTTCATGTAAATTAAATTTGTAGTTAGAAATGCAATGGAATCATGTGATAAACGGTTTTATTGATGTAATAAAGAAATTTACTATTGATTATTTAAATTTGAATATGGAAAAAACGATAGAGGTATGGCTTGGGACAGTATTCTGTAAGAAACTTGCAAAGGTAGTTTCCGTTGTAGATAATTGATATCCAAATTAAAAGAAATTCACAAACAAGTGGATATTTTATAACATTGAAAAACCTTTTTTCATACATATATTATATATACGTACATACATATATATACATACATACATACATACAATTACATACATAAGTAATTTTTATTTATTGCATGCCTCATGCCTATTAAGTGGCTTTAAGATAACATAAAGCACGACAGAAGTAATAGCAATATAATATGATTATATAAATGAAAGTCGTTAGATACTAGACTATAGCATATCTTGAAATTAATAAGATTTGTGTTTGTCTTATGAGTATGATCGTAATTTGAGAGAAAGTACAACGCAATTTGATATTGCAAACGTATGTCACTCGAGTGGGAGGCAGCCCACTTTGCCAGTTGGCATTGCAATACATTGTGTTGAATATATTATTTTGATAACACGTATCTGATATTGTGATATAACAATAAAGCGTTTGTAGAATTTGTCTGATAAGTCTAATAATTATTACCTTATTCATTCAGATTTTGCTCGATTTGCTTGTTAACTGTCAAAATAGGAAGCAGTAAAGTCCTAACTAGGAAGTATAGTAATTAGTTACAGGGTTAAAATGAAAAGTGTAGGCAGTACAGTGGTAATGCATTCGTTAGATAAACTAAATGAAGTGGGTTCAATGTAAGTCCCCCAGGTCTCCCCTTTATCTGTTAGTTTCACATAAAATAATTCGTTATTTTTAACATAACAATTTTATTAATTATGGAGAAAATATCTTAAGATGCACTTTGAAAAATCCTGATTTGTTTGTCTTCCAAACGAGTGTGGGCTGATCCCCCTCGCATTCATTAAATCGAGGGAAGCCTGTACCCAGCAGGGTTAAAAAGGGTAAATTATAACCATTCGGTTACATTTTTACATTTTAAGTGCACTATACGCTAGTCACAAATGTTAGTTCAGAACGGTTCCTCATGTTGCCGCGACGTATGAAACCCGGTGCTCGCGTGGGACGGGATAACGGAAGCTAACTCACGTCAAGTGATTGGTCTGCACGCTTGAGCCTACGTATAGACTGTTATTTATTGTTATTTATATGCACATGTATATATATTGATCATTAACACGATTTATATCTACATAGTATAAACGCTGCGACAGGATGGTCGTCCAATTACACGTTATTACTCATTTAATAATATGTATTTGTTTAATCTTATTATAATTATTTCACAGCAAATATTCCAGCAATACTTAAAGTACTTTTGATACAGCAACTATATTATAATATCTTCACTGTCCGAGGTAATGAATCGAAATGTGTCACTCACCGATTAAATAGAACTTATAAAACCCTATCCCACTCATTTTACAGCACCCTCAGATAGTTAATACAACTCCCAATAAAGTAAATCAATAATAGAATAAAAATAGTCAATACCAGTCCATATTCATTATGCACTAAATAAATAGAAGTTAACAATAGTAAGTACCTACTACTTATATTGAAAATAGTATAATATTACTAATATAACCATAAATATACTGTAATAATTACTGTTTATTGGTAGACAAATTTTAATGAAATTGAGCACTGCAAACAGAACTCAACGCGTCATCAGTATACATAGAGCAAAAAGAAACGAAATAAATATAACTACCTATAACTTATTTTTTTTATAAGTTCACAAAACTGACATACAAATGTAATAAAGGAGCTTAATTTAACTTATAACCAATCTTCGTAATACGAAGTATTTTATAATACTTTCTTAGGTTTACGCGAATATTCGACATTATAAATGAAACTACCTTTTCGGATTTCGGGAGAGTCTCTCCCGTGACCATGATTGCTGTAAAGCATTCGAAACGTCGCGTCGGGAACTAAAAATCAAAATAAATCCGCGACAAAATCCGAAAAGCTAGTTTCATTTATAACGAAGTATTTTGTTTTAATAAAGCCAATTAATCATCATCTTCTCATAGATATACAAGCCAATAACTTGACTTGATTTAGCTCCCGTTACTAACTCGTCCCACGCATGTTCAGACACCGTAATGTAAGACAGGGCCGCAATCAGTATGGGGTGTTCCGGGTATGTCAGATTTAGAACTAATAAACCCTAGAATTTTCATCTTGTATTTTTTATATTATATGTAGTTATGTAGAAGTTAATTTATTTACAACCAAAACTAATTTGCCTCGGTTGTGTAGTGGCTAGCATGAACGGTCACACACCGTCCTGGGTTCGAGTCCCGGGTCGGGCCAAGTTTAGTTATTGAGTCTTTCTGTTTCGTTAGCCTCAGTAACAGCCCGGAGTCAGGAAATTGGCGGTGTTTCACCCCCGTGCTTCGGAGAGCACGTAAAGCTGTGGGTCCTGCGCCTTAACTCTCACTGATCGTATCGAACAGTCATTCCACCACAATATGAGGGTGATAAGGAGCAAAGAGTGCACTTGTGCACTCCTTGTATCTCCTCCTTGTCCTCCTTGTATCTCCTGCGCATATGGCTCGTCTCAATGAGATTGGCCACCGTGGCCGTAATCGGTCGGGAGGACATTATTATTAATTTATTTACATAATAAGCTTTTTGATACAAGTAAATAATAAAAGGCAAGATCTACTTAACTTACCTATAGTTTACACCGGACTTTCCTTCAAAATAGTGTCAATTTAATAGTAATAATGCTACTTTTAAAAAAAAACTGTGGAAGTAGTCCATAAAAAGCATCTTCTCACTTATTTTTTTAGTCAAAAGTGGAATACCATTCCGAAAAAGATACATTTTGCTTAAATAAGCTTTGCCTCTAACCTCGAAATTCGCGGGTTCTCTTTCATCAATAAAATAGTACGGAACATTATGTGGAAGAAACCATTCGCACTTCATTTTATTTCGTCTATATTTGCCTTCCTCATACGCTTGCTACCTCATAGTTACAGTTACGCCGAACAAACTCACGCGTAAAATATCCACAGTGATAGCTGTCAGTGTTATCAGTTCAGAAATAGCTTTTGTGCAATTTAACGAATAATTGTAAATGAATGTAAATATTGTCAGGGCATGTGTCACTTGAGACGTTAATCTTATTAAAAATAAATTTTCGTTACACTAAATTAAAATATTGTTTTTATTTTTAAAATCTTACTTTTTTCTCGTATCTGTTTCCAAATGCATATAGTCTTAAAAATTAATATATTTTTTAAACACTTATTGCTGTACATATATTTACTTCAACCGGGAATGGAATCTACAACCCGAGAATAGCAACATTTCTCAGGACTACACCAAAGTATTGTATTTGTTTTTGTAATAAATTCAAAAGCCTTATCATATTTAGACTTAAAATGATATTAGTCGACCATTTTTGTGTACAGTATTTATAAAATGGCATTCCAAAACGAGTATGTTAATTCAATTTATAGCGAAAACATTATTTCTAGTGCGCAGGAAGTAAAGCAGTGTCTACACGTGATCCAATCGTGTAATGAAAGCCATACTACGCACGAAACAAGCGGTATCAGTCATCTCGTTCTGGCAAACTAATTCCTTAATTAAGTGCAAACCGTTCAATAGCTGTGCGTGGGTTAAGGAACGGCTTGAGATAAATATAGAATGTTGGAATAGAATATGGATGTATGCTTGTACGTTATAACTAAATTACTGTCATGACGACCGAAATTGGTGATTGAAAATATTAAGGCACAATTTGAAATGCGCATACGCAGGTCACTCTCTGTTTCCATACTCTCATGTGCATGCCATGGGACGGTGCGAGTAGAGAGATGTTCATCGATGCATGGGGTATGTTACCGTATAGGGTAAAGATATTTTTTGTGTATAATCATACAATCTCGAGTATTGTGAATTTCTAATTATCACATAACACACGTACATCACACAAGCTTTCGCATTTAAATTTAGTGCGAAAATCTTTATCAATCAATCTCTATACACGGCTCAGTGTACACGCAACTTTACATTACCGCAATAAAGGGGTAAATGTTGACACTGTAATACGCCGCCACTTCTGATACGCAATTAATTACGTGCCCGCATCACCCGATTATGGGAACACAATAATTACCTGTACGTTCCCTTTCAAATGATAGATTGTTTGATGGAAATGCTATGGTATTGTTTAACGTAGTTTGATGGGTTTTATGTAGTTACGAGTTACATATTAGTTTAGCGATTTCTCTCGTATTTAGTTGGTTAATTATTATCTTCATAAGAATTAAATATCTGTCAATTCTTATGCAGTAGTTTTTAAGGATGTAAGATGCAGCACTTTTCTTAATAACTTAGTTATTTAAACAGTTTAATTTTGTGTGCACTATTTTTATTATTTATTTTTTTCCTTGAGATTTCTAGATTAGACGATCAGATCGTGGATTAAACTTTTTATCTTATCGAATATTTATATTTTTATAATAATCTTTTTACAAGTACAATTAGGTATAATTAAAAATTACTCAGATGTTTTAGTGAAATATATTGTTATTTAAAACAAAGTTTCTATAAAAGCGTTAAATTTCGTTAATTTCTTCACATTTTCTCTGCTTAGTACTTGCGTAGATAAAAACCTATTTGTTACATTTCTATGTTATTTAGTTGAGTTTTATTATTATTACATTAAAATAATTATATTTTTTATTTTGTTTAAGTTATTAACAATGTTGTGTAATTGGTAATTGATGTAAATACTATGACCCTTAATATTGTAATAATGTTGTTTTTTAAAAAGTTACTTTTGTACACTGTTGATAATGTATTCTATAATAACTAATAAGTAAATAAAACTATCGTAATAGCTAGGTTCTAACCAGATTTTACAATTTCCTTGAAATACAATTCATATTTTGCGTGCTGAATGACAAACGACATTAAATAAACATGTACAGTGAATTTTAAATTAGACATGACTCGCGTGGCCTCACCCATATGTTATTGATGGAACTGTCCAACTTGATTACAATATTGTAGAGATTATTCTGACTCATGTTTGTTGATACCTGTAAGCATTTCTAGCTGTTACCTTGTTAATACTACAAAAGCAAAATTTCAGATGGATGTTTGTCACTCAATGGCGATAGTACGGCTGAACTGATATGAATAAAGTTTGTAACGGATAGATTGTAGTATGGAAAACACATAGCTTTTTTTATTCCAGAAAAATGTACGGTTTCCGTGGGCTAGCTTTGTTTTTGCTATTTACTAGGGATGAACCTGAGCGAAGCGAGGACTGGTTACTAGTATTATATATTATTTTAAGGATTTTCTATTAACATTTTATAAATAAAGAATTCATTTAGTTCAGGTAAGATTACAATTGTTATAGATTAGAAATCTATGATTCTTTGTTTTGATATTTTTTTTAACTTATCGACTGATTTTGTAATATTTTAATTTATAGGTAATGATTTTAATTTCTACTCTACAATGAGCTTAAAAAGATATCTTGTTTTGTCTAAGCCCAATTTTAAGCTTTGTTAATTTTAAAGCAAATGATACGATGATTCTTTAAGCTCTGGTTTCTCTTATATAATACCTATTGATTTTTTCGTTTCTAATTAATTAGTGAACGGTTTTTCATTAATGAATACACGATTTCGATGTCAAAATGTCGATTAATCGTGTCAAAGTTACTTCAGCATCTGTACACAAACACATATAACAATATTTAATAGTACTGTTATTGTAACTCAAAGTGGTAAACAGTCAACGTAACTTACATTTCGTAAGTTAACATAAAAGCTCTTGGCAGTGGCTATAAATAAGAAAGCTCCTTAACAAAGTTTAGCGTGTGCACGTCACATCTCACCGGGTCTAGACCATAAATATGCGTTGGAATGAAGCTACAAATCTTAGCCTAGGCAATAGGCATACTGTTTGTATCTGACAGGCATGTATCAATAACATATGTACGCGTTTTGTTTTAAATGCTTTGTATTATTTAAATCTTTGTTAGACGATTAGATTTGAATTTTGCTATATTATATTTTTTACAGAATTATGAATTAAAATTGTTACTTTTAAATCAGATATTATTACTAAGCGACCTCCAGGTCCAGGTCAGGGAAGTTCCATTAAGAAAAAAATTATCACGCTTTTCCTTCGTTATTTAATAATTGGCACACTCTACGGATATAATACTTAAGCTTAGGTACCCTTATATAAATAATAAATAATTAACACTCATTAGATGTATGGAAAAAGTAAAAATTAGATTTTTGGCCAGCGCGGTCGACTCTGATATAATCCCCATTGCATCGAGAAGAGGCTCGTGCTCAGCTATCAAATGTGTCAAATTATTATAAAAGGAAACGATTATTCTATTCGTGTAATATGTTATCTTCAAATTTTCTTACTTAATTATGATCGAGTTTAAACCATTTTGTGAAAACAGTTAAATGTTATACCATTAACAGTTATTTATGGCAAAAATGTCGGAAATACGATATTTCCCATACCGGTTATTATCGTGCAAAACGTTCGCTAGAATAATTGTGACTTGAGCAGAAAGATATGAAATATGTATTCGCAATTAGAATATCTAGGATCTTGTGTTAATAGTTTTTGCGCAATGTTTAGGAAATTGTTGGTCTGTTTGTTTGGCGTAATAAAGCAGCTGTGCGGTGGAGTGACCTTGCTGAATGAATACGTTCATTTCGTATAAAAATCTGTACTAATAACATAAATGAGATTGTCTTTCGATTTGTCTTCTTTATTATATATTTTTTAATACATTATACTTGTATAATAAGTTCTATAAGTAAATAATTTTTTATGTACCTTTTAATTATAGTGGTTTATCAAAGTGATAAAGAAGAGCTTATTGAAAAATTCAAATGTCCATCCTAACATCGTCATCAATTCAGTTGCATAGAACTGCTGTAATCTATAATACTAGTAGTATTTGTTTCCTTCCGGATTTTAAATTGGTAGGTTAGTACCATTACCATATAGGTAATGTTTTCGATCGATATGATATATTCAGATGATGAAATTTATTATTAACAATATATAATATGTATTTTCTAAAATTTCCAACAAATTTTTATGTTAAGCTGTAAGTAAAATCTTGTATTCATATAACGGAAATATTATAATAAAGAATTTTTGATAGAAACCAGGGTAAATTACTAGTTTTATTTTAATATAAACACTTCAGTAAAAACTATTTACTAATTGGTTAAGAAACTCCTGACAGTTCTTTATCATTATTTTGGTTAATTATTTTTTTTAATAGATATTAGTTATTATAACTCCAAATTGTTATAATTTTCTTAAGTTATTTTACACTTAGTATGCCTTTTTTATTAACAACTGATTTACTACAGGTACCTTCTATCAATCGATACACAAACATAAACATGTCACAGTAACCTGATAATACGTATATTAAGATGTTACACACAGCACCATCTAGTTCCATGGTACGAGGCATGGTATTCATAGGAATACCAGATAGTTGATACACTATACAGTATTATAAATATATAAACACTCATGACTAGAGTACAAGCATTCGTGCTCACCACACAAATGAGTGCTCCCAGCGGGACTCGAACCCGCGAACGCTGACGCAGCCAGTACAGCACTACAAACTGAGCCAAACGTGTCGTCAACAAAAGAAAAAATATATATTAAACTTAAACGTAGCTTACCTAGGCTAGGTCAAAAACCTGGCATCTAGGGCACGGTTTTATTGTTGCCTGTCCTAACACAAGTGGAAGCTAAGTATTTATAGCTTCAATATCGTGATTAATATGTATCCTATATTATGTAGGCGAACGGTAACTCGTGTTTCAATGTGAAGCTTGTATAAGGTATTTTATATGGGTTAAGGTTGCCAATTCTCAAGAAATGAATGAACGAAAGTCTGAGTGTTTTTGATGTATAAACCCTTAGTTGACTTTAATTTTATTTTAATACTATTTCTTATAGATTCAAATATTTTTCTATAAAGATTAAGCAAATATATGTTACTTTATCACTAAACTAGCTCCCTGCCTCAATTAAAGTTTGTAGCACAAAAAATTAAGGACTTTCTTTCTCAACTTGCGAGAGACCTTAGATTTTCTGCGGGCCTGTCCCAAAATCCGTTCTTAGTGGTTATCTATTATCTATAAGCTACATCTCTGCCCAATATTTGTATACGTCAGTTTTCGATATTTCTTGATGAATAGTCTAATAAAAAAAATCAGCCTAAATACAAATATTCCGAATTGATTTAAGATAACTTAAAAGTTAATTTTTCAATCCCATACTGAAAATATAATTCACAATTTATCTTACATTTAAGTAAATTTATTATCAAAAGTGTACTCGTAACATAAACACAAAGTTCACTTGATGTCGTAAGTCTTGTCAAATTACAGAGGACAGTAATGTGCCTAATTCTAGAGAATACGGTGCGCAGGAGTTTTCTATTAGTGAATGTGGTTTTAGATTGTAGTTTCACTGTATTTAATAGCGATATGAATATTATTTTAAATAACTATGAAAAAAATATTTAAAAATAATTAAAATTGTCATGTTTAATGTAAAACGAAATAATTAAAAATACTAAAAAAATCTTTTTAATTCAATGCTTAAAGATAAGACTAGATGGATTAATTATTTTGCAGAACAGATTTTTATATTTGTATTTTATTTATTAATATATTATTATTAAGTACTAAAGAAAAGCAGTATTCGATCTTTCGTTATTTAGTTTTCAGTAGAGTAACAACTAACAGGAACAGAGGAATTGAAATGTTAAACTTGTAAAACTATTAATAATTACTCTATTAATAATTATCAATATAATTATTCTACTGTACTGTAGCTCAGACTATTAACAAAATACTAGGACTAGAATGTCCAATGGGTGTCCGTAACACTAAAACAGCGTTAACTTCCTTGATACGAGCACCTTGTGACGCTGGAAAATGGCAAACTGTAAGAGAAAAAAAGTTTGAATATTATATTGAATACTCTATGATTTCCAAAAAAACTAATAAATCTGACACGATAATTTATAAGTACATTATATAGTAAACTCATTTCTAACATAATTAATAAATAAGAACATCGTGAGGAAATCTGTATGTCTGAGAGAACCTGGCAAGTTTTCGTAAGACATGTGATGTCCGCCAACACAGTGCGGTGGACTAAGGCCTTATCCTCTCGTATTGTAAGGAGGCACGTACCCAACAGTGGGACGTTGAAAAGAGCTGAATCCATATAAATATTAGTTCGTAAAAGTAGTGATAAATCGCGCCTCCCATCACTAAGTCCGCGATCCGTGATATCGCTCTCTAGGACAGCATTCCTGCGCAGACCGCAGCCACACGCGCGCCTGAATTAATCACAATTATGTGACAGAGTGTGATTGTGATAGAAGGATGCGCTTTGCACGAGCTCTGTCGTAATGCACTTTTATTGCATTATGTTACACTGTCATAGGTTTCACTGTGTGTTATTTATTATGTTAGTTTATTGTTGTTCCTGGATTTGTTGTTTAAAATGTTCTGTTGTAGTGTATGACACTAGGGCTTGTGATGGGGGACAGGTTCAATCACAAAAATGTTAAAAAAGTATGTACCTACTGCTGCAGATTCTTAGGTCCTACGTTCAAGTCCCGTGTGAGGCCAACTATATTTGATTGGGTTTATTTGTAAATAAAATTCTCTTTGTAACCTCGTTTATATGGTGTTGCATGCTACATTGAGCCTCAAAGACCACGTGAAAGTTAATGATGCTGTCACTAAGTCTTAAGCCCTGATCTCAAAATTTCATCCTATGTCTAAGAGTTAAAGGAATAGAGATTGTACTTGTGTCTGCGCGTATAGTAGTCTCATATAGTAAATAAATCGAATCGCTTTTGAAATTAGTAAAAATAACAGGTATATTATATACCAAAAAAAAATTTTACGGTTTGTTTTCTATTTTCAAATAATATTTACAGCATATAGGATCCTATAGGGCTATTACATACACCACTATTACCATGTATAGATAACAATAGGGCTTCAGTGTTTCGATAGCGTCAGCATGTAGGTAATGAGGTACCGCGGTGGTCCAGCGAGAGACGCCTATATTTCACGTCGTAGCAATCGCAGTATTGTGTCATATTAAACAATGTGAATACTATTTCTTGGAAGTAAATTTAATTTCTTACAGTTTACTAGATTATTTTTAAAGAACTGACATCTGACGACTAACAACGTGACAGATAATACGTAGTGTATTATATATAGTTAAGTTCTAAGCATTTAAAAACTGTCCTCTATGAAAAAGAAGGTTTTCAAACCTCGGTTTAAAAAAATATAAAAAAACACAAATTGAAAAAAACAGGATTCGCCGATTTTTTACTACTTTTTTTTAAATTATAGAACCTACGACCTTTAGCCATTATTGAGATAGTAAACATAATTCAATGCCAATTACATATAAGTAATTTCTCCCGCAAACGGATTGTGAACAAATTCATAAACAATCGCGCCCACGCTGATCACGTTATCATTAACGCGAGCATTGGTGAAATAAGTGTTCCACTATGGCATTATCCGCAATATCCGTGTTCGAGATATTATATCATCGTAGGGCTAGGTGCAACCCGTGTTACGGCTGGGGTATAGGAAGCAACATTTTCTAGTGTTTTGTAAAATAACTATAAGGGATAGGAAAACTTTAAAAATCTGTAAAATGGAACTATCGTTTGGTATTTTAATTTGGATGAGTACTCTGTGTACAGAATATGACCTTTTTTTAATGTCAGGGAATACGTTTACGAACACCGGCCAGAAAAGCAAAGACTACTCCTTAAACCCCAAAGAACCTTACCTGTCTTAATGGCAGCATCATTTAAGTACTCAAACACGGTGCCACAAACGCAAGCCTGAAAAGGCGAAGACTAAGGCAGACCAGACCACCGCTACACATATTACCATATATAACACATTTGGTGAAGCGTACATAGTACGCACCCGAACAAGAGTAACTTGTTAATATAAGATCTTTTCGGATTTTGCACCGGATTTATTTTAATTTAGATACCCGACGTTTCAAACGCTTTACAGTAATCATGGTCAGCTCTATCTTCGGAGAGATCTCTAAAAAGAAAAGATAGTTTCATTTATAATGTCAAATATAAGCGTAAACCTAAAAGAGTATAAAAATATTAAAGATAATTGGTCTAAGTGTACCCCAGACTTTTCTATAGATAATACAGTAACACGGAGATAACAATGCGCCTCCCGGGCTGGATTGCTGCAAGGATTTCATTAGCGCACGCGGAACACTGTGATTCATCTCAGATGTAGGTCATGCGCAGAACGTATTTATACATTCTATAATTATATGAGAATATGTTTTGCATATAAATTATAACAGATATGTGTTCGTTCTTTGTTTTAGGATTGTTTGTCCTTATAAGAAGTGGAGAATATAATAGCTTTAAGGCCTCATGTCTTAGGAATTGTAGGAATTATAAATAAGTAGGTGGATGGAGATTTGAAAAATAGAATCGGTGTCACTAAATTTGAGTTATATATGCTAAATAAGAATCGATTTTTATTTTTTATTTATATTAAAAATAAAAATATCAGTCTCTAAACACTGAAAATTACTAACTTTTTAAGTTATTTTATAATCGCTGTTAAACTTTTGTTAAAGTATCTATAGTTGATATGCCTAAGTTTTTCAATGCATTTTCTGAACGAATTATTGAAAACATATCTGTGGTGAGTTGATTTTGTAAATTATATGTAGACATCAAGATGTAACTAGTATATGGGCTTAAAATTAGAATTAAATATACAAAAATATTTTTTAATTCTTAAAATTTCTATTACCTAAGCTTTTTAATGTAGGTGCTTTTAACAAACGTGTAAGTTTTATAATTAGATGAAAAAAAAAACTATTGCATGTGTACAATGCCTTAAGAAGCTCCATATAAATTAAAACATAGGATCCGGAGTATGTAGTCAGATTTATCTTAGCGCACTTCATTACACATTACAACTCATTTACTTCCAGAGTTTAAAATTGCTTGTCAATCGTTTATCTATAACTTATCCTTTTGCTTATAACAAAGTTTATTATTAAATTAATTAGGTACCTTATAATCGTGGCGTAAGATTTACTTTTGAATGTGTTTTATATTTTACAATGTTTTAGAAAAGTTTGTGAGAAAGGCTCGGTATCCCTTGACGTTTATATTTATCGGCGCGGGCGCAGCGCGTCCAAACACGGGAACTTGGCGCGAATGTGACCCAGATGTTAATCGTGCGGGTTTTAAAGGACGAACTGAGATAAATTGTTGAATATTCTTAGCTTAAAGATAATGATTTGAATAATAGCTAGCGTTGTAATGTAATTTTACTTAGCAGAACTTCTAAGGTTCGAGTTCAATTTTAGCCTTCACCATATAAAAACATAGCCCAATATAGTGTCAGTTTCAGTCATACTTTTTACGTTTGATAAAAATATTATAATTTTTGATATTTTACCTCTAATATGTCTTTTGGCTTCCAACCTGGCTGTGTTGTTGGACGCCGATGAGCCAAAACACATCTAGGGAGCAAATTTCAAAAGCCTTATTTACATATTATAATAAAAATAATATTTACGTAATATTTTCAATGCCATAGTTACTAATCTCTTTTCAAAATAAAATTTAAACTTTTAAAATCGTCTCAGTGAACCAGCACTCTAGCTATTGGCGATCACGAGCGTCGTGTACACTTATTAACGCTACAGAGGCGATATATCACGCCGCTCATATGCCGTTCAGTGTCATATACCTTAGGTAGTCTTCACAGAGCAGTGTAAGGAAATATTAATTTAGCTATTATATTTTTTTATTACCCGTAATCTTTGTTATAAAGTATCTAGGTTTTTTTCTATAAATGACAAAGTTATGATATTATACTAGCAATTCCCATGGGTCCGCCCGCGTTGGTAGAAGGATAAAAATTTAGGTTATAAGTATTTTAAAATAAAAAATAAAAATTTGGTTCAAAAATGAAAAACAGAAAATCTGGATCGGTCAAACCGCTTTGGAGGAGTTCGATAACAAACACTGTAGCACGATATTTTTATAAATAAATATTAATAAATAAAAATAATCTTTCGTTCTAGAAAGTTTATACTAGTTATTTGTATATTATCTTCTAAAACTTGCATAGTTTGCAGGGTTTCGAATTTTTAAAAACGAAATAATCGTTAACACATCTTAATTTTGAGCTGAAACTGTGATTGATAATGAGGTAAACTATAATATTAAACCCTCACCATAGCATGTAAAGCAAAGGAAATAAAAAAATGAAAAAGCTTTTTCAAAAATATTTCATTACCTAAAAATACAGACTACCGTACAAATTTTTTGCAGTATTCCTTTAAAAAGTTTAATATCAAAATAAAATCTCCTCCCTAGCCCTCGCAGGCTACAACTATTATGGCATTGTATCGTAAGTAGGAAGTGATTTATTTAGAGCCCGAACGGACCATATATCTGGCAGTCGTGGCTCTGCCTGACCATTTACAGGCTGATTGTGTGGTCACTATGAGGTATTGACCATGCGGCCTTTCTAACGAGTTTGCTTTGTAATTTGTTTAGCGCTTGTCTTTTAAGTACTTAAACTTTAAAATATTACATTAGTAAAGTATATTTTAATTATTAAATTTTCAAGAATATTTATATAAACTTAGTAAAATTAAGGTTTTCTCATATTTCTTGTATTGTTCAATTTAAAAAGACATGCAGAAGTTATTGTATGCCTTTATAAAAATTGGCTATTTCCAAATTGTGTTAACTAATAATTGTGTACTGAACGGTACATTGTAGGTTTGATTCCTGTTCGAGACCAATTATATAACAATATGTGGTTTTTATGTATTATACCTAATCTTTTGTTACTACATTGACTATCAATATTAAAGGAAAGAAAAACAAAACTCTCCATATTCTTCATCTTTTATCTTTACCTTGCAAACAAATTAATTAGCTATTATTAATATGGTACAGAGGCAGTGGTAGCCCAGCGGTAACGCGTCGCTTGTATAACCGAGTGATGCGGGTTCAAATCCGGGTCTCGCTCCTCTGATATTTTCATGTGATAATCATTTCTATAATGATTACCACTTGTCTTACGGTGAAGGAAAACATCGTGAGGAAACCTGCATGTCTGAGAAAACCTAGCAAGTTTTCGTAAGACATGCGAAGTCCACCAACACGCACTAGGCCAGCGCGGTGGACTATGGCCTGATGCCCTCGTACTGAGAGATGCCCGTGCCCATCAGTGGGACGTTAAAAAGGGCTGATGACAATATGGTATAAGACTTGGTATTCATTTGCTTAGGGAGTAAATTGTTTTTCCTTCTTTAAGATAATGCCTATATGTATAGTAAGCTTAATTAAAAACTAGGTGAAACCCGTTGCTTGTTGTTTTTTCTATTGGTTGTTATAACTATAGTTATTAGAAGTGACTGTTTTAGATGCATGTATTGAAATTATTTTCGTCGAGCTGTTTTAGAGAGACGTGGGAAAATATGGAGTAAAATCAGGATATATAGGCTTGTTTTAGGTTCCAAAAGTTAGTAATCAAACACAATTGTTTTTAATTGTTTTTAAAATACTAAACGTATTTTATATTGTATAAAAGTTGACTCTCTTTTAGAATTTTGTAGTCTATATCATAGTACTGCGGAGTGAACCGAAAGTGATCACTAATATTTTACTCTGAAAATTTCAAGCATGGACCTTAAAATGGCCGCTGTGTCTGTATACGTCACGTAACTTACAAATCTTTTTTAATATATTTGCGGATTTATTTTAATTTTTGCCTTACAAGGTTTTAAATTTAAATACACAAAATTAATACAATAACAAAATTTATTGAAGAATCATCTCATTTACTTAACAGACATCGTTGCTTCTCAGTTTTTCCGAATCAAACGAACATTGTAGTAGAAATCATTAGATCAAAGGCACGACTAGATCGAAAACAACTGTATAATACAATTTATTTCGTAAAGCACGATTTTGACACACCGTATATTAGACTATGATCTAGAACAACAGGTTGATTAACCAGTCTGCTGTACGGCGCGCGCGCATGCCCGACGTGACTGGTCGGCGTTTTCATTAAAATGCCTCCTGCTTCCACCGTGTAGGTTATTATATAACGGTCGATAACATATTTTCGAAGTATTGTTTCGTTTTCAATAGATATATCTACAATTAAATAAGATACTGGTGTATAAAGTATTTTTTTTTTCTTATAGATTTCAAGCCCCGTTTTTTGGTTTGTCATATTGAGTGCTGTTTAAGTATAGATTTTTTATTCTGATTTTTAAGTACTAATTTGAGAAAAAAGTGTATATATATTTTGTAAACGTATATTCTTATGAAAAGGCGGAAGTAAAAGCTACTATCCGGAAGTAAGAGCTGACTAATGCTAAATATCAAAGAGCGATTTCGATTCCTGTGCAGAAATGTTGTTCAAGAGTGAGGGATGAATATATGAATATATACAAGACGATATATCTTGTATATATAATATGTAACATATAACCAACATTCAACATTTGTATTTAATAACATTTTTATATCATACTAGCATTACCCGCGGCTCCGCTCACGTTTTAAAGACAGAAACCAAATTCTTAGATTTCACATACCGTACGATATTTTATAGCCGGTTTGTAGCAGTTACTTGAGATTTCTTAGAATTGACATATTTTTCAGCAGTTAAAAGTATCCTGTATCCTGACGCGGATAACCAGCTATCATCATACCAATTTCATCAAAATCCATCCAGTGGTTTTCTCGTGATGCGGTCACAGACAGACAGACAGACAAAAATTCTAAAAACTATAGGTTCGACCTCTATATCGATAATAATGAAGAATTTCCAAAAAATATTCAATGTACAGATTTGACTAAGTTAGAATTTTATTATACGTATAGAAGAGCATATTAAATCGGAGTTCATCTTAATATGATTCTTAATAAAATGAATATAAAGGCTTAGCTTTAATACATAACACACAAAATAAACCTATGCGTGTTTAACGCACATTAGTATAAAGGAACGGTCACAATCAGTATACTAACTTAATTTAATTACAAGAAAATTCAATTAATGAGAACATACGTTAGGATTTAGGAAATAAAAGCAGGTTAAAAATTTCCTTTTTATGTAAAAAAACAGTAATGGCTAAACTTATCTGAAGTCGTAAAATCATAAAATATTATATATTTTTTTTGTTTGTAGGACGAAGGCACTATTTAACCCGTTAATGCTGTACAGGTAGACATTTTTTTGAAATTGTATTTTGAAGTTACTAACGCCCGCACTGATAGTCAATTAATGAACCATTAAGTCGTTTTTTAGTATAGAGATTCTCGGCTTAATGGGTCATTAAGTGACTATGAGTGCGGCGGTAAGTATTTTTCTTTCTCCTGATTGTCGAAAAAAAAACAATATTAATACTTTTTTACATGCTGCATAATGTAAGCCGTTTACATTGAAATCATTTTTGCTATTGAAAAAATTATAATATAATACTATTAATGTAAAGAGGAAAATATTGTATGTTTCCTTGTAATGTAGAAACTAAAAATGTGCAATACCTCTGCTATATAAGACCTAGACCTAGTTTTTATCCCGGAAGTCATCCATTAAGGGGTGGGTGATAGGGGGAAGAAATTTTATACGGTGAATCAACTAGAGGTACTGTTATAAATATAATCTATAGTTCCTATTCCATAATAACCCTTAAAATGTACCTATTAAAGAAGCTAAGCAAAGTGAGGGTGCATCGTTAGTACAAAATATGTTTTAACTTTCTAGATTTCTTAACACTTCACTTTCGACTCATTATGCAGTGTGGAATAGGAAGAAAATTTAAAGGGGTTGGGTGTTTCCGTAAAGTATATTGTCTTATAATTAGGATACTTGCAACTTTATCTCGGCTATCAGTGCACCGGTTGTGTTGCAGCCGTGCATCCAGCTCTTATCTATTAGTTGATAATAGGCAATAAATTATATGGGCTGCAATCACGTAATGCAGGGTTGCCATAGTGTGTGATATAACTCACTTTGGTACACTGGTTTTAACAGGGCCGCACGATAGTTTTTACTACCAAGGTACTTTATTTACAGTTAGCATTCCATAGCTAAAAGGTACTTGATACAATATTAGGACTAAGATGGCTAAAAAGCCACCCCCTATTTTGTGTCCTCTGATGCGCTCGCATCTTTGCATCATAGTAACGCACGGCTCTGGGGTTTGTGTAAGGGAAATAGCATTGTGTATAACTAAAGTATTTTTTACGATACTGTGTTACGGATACCACATAGTTGATATACTACACATATAAATTTTAAATACATACATATTATAAATATAAACACTCATATCTGGAGTACAAACATCCGTGCTCAACAAATGAATGCCTCTAGCGGACTCGAACCCGCGACCGCTGGCGCAGACCCAACTGAGCCAAACGTGTCGTCATATCATCATATCATCATAATAGTTTTATTGATTTGACATTAGCTATAAATTTATTGTAGTCCATTATATTATTGTACATATTTAGGTAATATTGTAGGTTATGTACGTTTAATTATCAGTGATTAAACTCGACATTTGTAAATAAGGAATTATGAAATCAAAGCACATGTTTTCTATTTCCTCACGATGATCGAAATGATTTACACCTGAAAATACGGATTTGAAACTTGCTCCCATAAGAGCTTGTTACTGTCAGTATTCTTTACCATCCTCAAATAAATGATATATTCATTGAGGTATGTCAAAGATTTTTTTTTAATCAATGATATATTATAATTTTAGTGCGACAACCCTAAAATAAGGCGATTGTTCAGTTCTTTGCAAGGACGGACAATGTGCGCTATTAATAATATAGTTACTAGGTGTCTGCGCACGCGATAATGATTTAAACAACTTTTTATGACAGCGAACCATTGAAAACATAATTAAGAGATACAATGATATAAAAATGACAAAGATATGAAAATGATCAAAAGGCTTAAATCTGTGTATTTTTTTGAATTTAATAGCGTTTTAGTATCGTGGGTTCAATTAAAATTAATTTTCTAGTTACTCTAGTTTTTGTTTATTGTTGTTTTATCGTAGAGTTTGCATTAGTTGTCATCAATTTGTCATTAAAAAATCCATTCTATTTGTAATTTCTATTTCTTTTTCGCATTTGACTCTTTCTAGAGAACCGAAACAGAACAAAAAGCTAACATACGAGTAAACACTCAAAAGCTCTAGTTTTGCGTTTATGATATAGCCCAGAAAGATTAACCTCAAGGAGATTATAGTATATAGAAGAAAAAGTGAAGCCAAAAAAGTCTTTGAATACATTACCAACGCGTGATTTACCTTAAATTCACTGTAGTACGATTACTTCCCGAGGTACCTCTGTGCCCTTAACATCAAAATCTGTCACTAAATATGAAAATTTATAATATACGGTAGAAAAAAGAAAAGCTTAGTTAGGAAAATATTTATTTTCTATTAATTATAATATTAAGTAATTTTCACCGATGAAGTATTAAAGTAACAGTATTCGTGTCTTAACATATTCCCTTGCCATTATACGGTTGTCTAGTACTAGATTTATTGTGAACGTACTCTACTCGTACTTCAAGCGCCGCGGGCTCGTATTGAATTAAAATGTAGCTTTGACGGGTGAGTGATTTTATTAATACTATCGCTATATAATTCCATATATAATGACATACGTATAACATGACAAACGAACAATATTTTAACAAAATTCAATTATGTATCACTTAATAAATAAACAGCATATGAACGACCATGAACCCTTTGTAGTAATAATATACTTTTTTCAAAAATATGACGAATTTTAAATAAAAACTGCTCTTGCGTGTGAATATATCACACTGGATCCGGATCGGAACACCCTATACAAACTATTAATTAGAAAAAGAACCACCAAAACCTGTTCATATTTGCTAAAAAAGAGCAGTAATGAATGTCTCTATATTGTTTTTTTTCCAAATTTCTTTACACGTGCTATGCAATGTTCCTTAATTCCCTAAATATTTTCCTAATAATATATATTATTATCTATTCCATACCTCTAACTATATAAACTCTCAAAAGTTCTTCATATTCTTAGATGAAACACACGTCTTGAAACCACTGTGACAGTCACGTCACGTCACGCATCATCCATCACGCTGCGTGTTAACACGCTAACTAAAAAGCTCATACACCTGATTTCACACTTAACACGTTAATTTAAAGTTTAATTTTCCTTAAACAATTGTAACGTTACATTGCAGGAGCTATCAGCGAATTTTACTTACATTTGACGACAGATTTGTAGCATTATAATAGAGCTTATTTTGGAAAAACGCAAAAGCTTTTTTGTTATACTCTTATCTAACTGTTTAGAAGAGCGATTTTTCCATGGCATCTGATTGAATTCGCGAATATATCACAAAGTCATTTACACTCCAATATGTTTGTAAAATACTTAATTTTGTATGTATAAGGTGCATTTTCGTATAGCAAATGTATAAGTAAATTTGTTTTCAGTTACATCACACGTTTAAGGTTGACGAAACGTAAAATTGCGCGGTAACTTTATTTTGGAGATTGACAATATATCACTGATAAGTTATCTTGTTAGGGTTATTGATAGACGAGTATTAAGCGTATTTTATTATTAGGGTCTACATTTTTTATTTCGCTTTTGTCAAGAAAATTTCTGTACATCGAAAGATATGGTATTCATCATAGTAGTTTGTTAATTTTACCTTTCTATATTATATTAGTTTCAGCAGGCTGATACTTTAAGATGAATTAATTAGGAAAATTACTTCATGATTTTTTTAATTATTACTAAATGGTGAAAAACTTATGTAAAATTCAAATTAAGACAAATTATCCTATAATTAAACAGGTACGTCAAAATTATGATATAAGTTAAGAATATTTTTACCCTTTAGAATATAAAGAAAAAACCAGAAGTTAATAAAATGCTGAAATGATATTGGAGTTAAAACTTTTTCAGTTTTATCAAATTTCAAAGTTGCTTTGATTTTCTAATGTATTTCAAAATCGAAAATGTTTAAATAATACCTTTACTAACAAACAGTATTTTAATATTATTTATGTAAATTTGTATTATTAAATAACTAGGTTAAAAGTGGTAGTTAGAGCAATGAACTTAAGCAGTCTAAGGGTCTATATACATATAATTCAAGCATCGAAATATACTCGTATATAAATATATGCAAATGACATAATATTATAATTCTATAACATAACAATCGTACTTGTCATTTCAATAGTTTCTATTCCATAGCGACAGTCGAAACGAGACTTAGACATCGATATAATCTATAACATTGCACACCCGGTATTGATTAAAAAAGCAACATAAATTAGCGAATTCTGGGAGGACGGGGGGTTGTTGTCAAAAAACTTTTATAAGTGTTTATGTGTACGCGCCCCTCCCGACACCCTTTCGCGTATACCCACATTCGTATAAAACACCCGGAGTACTGGCGACGAGACAAGACGATTAGTTTCTTTAAAATCATTCTTTAATCGTTTTTTTTTATTCAATTTGTATTGTACAGTTTCTGCAATAATAAATGACTCGATATTATTGATTACGAGTACCATAACGTTTATTTATATTAACAATAATTTTCTACTTAGATATGTTTTCTTATAAACAATTTGGTTTTAGGATATTTATTTTAAATAATACCGAGTTTTTTTTATGTAAAAAATAAACTTAGTACTTACTACGTCAAGCATACATCACCTATTACCTACATCTATCCGACATCTGCACTACCCATATGTAATTTATCGTAGTACTGTTAAAACAGACTGGTAATAAATGTCTGAAAAGAAAACCACGTAATAAAGTTTATTAGTAACAAATCTATACAATATTTTGATTAAAATACTATATTTCGCAATAACCCTTCAGTAACGGACAATTTTTACTAAGAGTCTACGAAAATAATCGCAAATCAGACCTGTCCTCATTAAATTTTCATAATTCCAACTCCGCGTCCGACTGTACTGACATACAAGTACATGTAAATTAAACACCACCGCACACAGACACGCACACAAATAAAAACGTAAAGAAACACCGCGGAGAGGAAGAATGTATTAAGAAAGCGCGACAGAGACGAACTGTAATTAACACTATAGGTGCGAGCGAGACAGATACACCGAACACGCTAATTAAGAATACAAGAAGAAATACGTTTTATGTATGCTTCAGGATTTGCGTCTGTGTGCGTGTTTTATTCATGTGTTGGGCATTTTCCATTTGTAATAGTGTGTATAGGTGTTGCGTTATTAACTCATTATGTGAAGAGTTAGTGAGTACATAGGACTTATTTACTGGTTAATTGAAGGCGGTTACGTTGATAAGAGCTTGGTAAAGACAGCGGTTTGAATTTTCCTGACAATTTTGATTTTAACGAGACTATTGTATGTTTGAATAGTTAATATTATTAATTTTATGATGAATTTATTAAATATTTAATTATATTATACCATTTTGGTGTTCTTATTTATGTCATTGATAAGACGTTGAAGGTTACAAATTTCTATAACTTGTATATCCTTTAAAATAAACTTTTTATTAAAATTTTCTGTACAAATCCCAACAAACTAGAAGTAATCCATAAAAAAATATTACGAAAGTGTATAAAAACTCTATATATAGAGTTTTTTTATCTCTTTATTACATTTAATGTCTATCAAGAATAAAAATTCGTATATACTCGTATATATTATAATATATAAGTTTGATGTGTAAAAATAAAAATATTTACTTGTAACTTACCACGTACCTACTATCGATACTTCAAAGATATTGCTTGAATACTATTATAATTGAATAGTGTTAATTTGTATGGTAAAAAGAGTTTAGAAATAAAGCTAACCTATTTCCAAAAACTAACCTTTTTAAGGGTACCTCTTTGAAGGTACCTCTGAAATAGTTTAATATAATAAATTATGTATTGAAGTGAAAACAGTTATTAATATTATTAAGTCGATGTTACGTTAAAAGTTAAAGAGCTTACAAAGCTCTAAAGACCTTTAACTTAAAACTTTGTTGCTAAATAAGTATTAGTATAGGACTTACTTCAACTCTATACAATAACGTAAAATATCATAAATCGATAAACAGGGAATCGAATCCCAGATACTCTAATGATAGCTTCGACGCGAAATCTTATCTTGAAACCTTCACGTTTATTTGTTTAAGGCTTTCAATGCGGACGAATGAAACAGCCTGAGTGTTAAATTACTAAAAAGGACTTAACTCTACTATGCATTTATTTTAAAAACGACTTTATTGTTATGAAATATAGTTGAAATTAATTTGTTACAGGTTTAAGGATACAGGTTGCGTCTTGCTCTAAAAAAGGTTGTAAGAAAGCGAAGAATGGAGGAATAAAGGGGACGGTAAGGAGATATGTCTCAGCGCTGATGAATTAAATTTTTAGGGGGAGGCTTGAGGCTCATTGCCGCGTCTTCATCTAGTACGCTTCTTTAATTTGAATTAATTATGTTTTTAAACGGGTTTTTACATCAACAAAGGATTCAGATTGGTTCAAAATACACGAAATGTTTGTGTTAATTCATATTTTATATTATAATATATTAAAAAATTCTTTGATAGTATAATAATATTATCCTATTTATTTACTGTTGCTACTCAAAAGGAGATTAGATGTTGTTAAGTCCTAAGTTTGTTAGAAATGTCAAAGTTACGTTACTTTACGATACTAACGTATGATACTACAAGTTTATTATATAATAAAATAATTCATATTATATATTGTATGGGTAAAAAATTCGAACCGTCAAAGTTTTCCACCGCTAATCCACTACAAAACATTCGCCATTGCAATCAAGCGACTTCACATGTTCTTAAAATCGATACCACTATTAAATTAAAGCACCCCATATGCAAACTCGGCGAACAAAAAATGAATCGATATTACGAAACAAAAGAACCCCCGAAAATTCTAAAATCGATGCCAAGTGTCATTAAGTACCCCCGAAATTAAGCACGCACACATGCAACTAATAATGCATGGGGTAATGAACTTTGCATGTGATTTTTTACGTTCCAGACGTGGGGAAGAAATGACAAGAATTTACCATAATATTTACTAATATATATGCATTACTAAGTATGCTATGGTTTGTTTGTTTGTTTATAAGTATATATTACCCTTAACCAAAATCCTTATTGCGAAAGACGGGGAATAGGTTTCTTGTTCCATATTCAAGGTTAGGTTTTATACCAGTCCATTGAAAATTCCTCGTCATTATTAGTACTTTATTTTAATAGACCATTGTTAGACATTGGCTTCCCTTCAGTATGATCAGCTGGTACCACAGTCCACCTCGCTGGCCAAGTGCGGGTTGGCGGACTACACATGTCTTTCGAAAACTGAATTATTAGTTTGCAAATTTTACGATGAAAAACGCGATATTTAACGTGTTTGACCTATTCTAAAGTGAAAGTGAAAACTATTTGTCTATCTGCAATGTGTATGTTATAGGTGAAAGATCCAAAACTACCATAGACAAAAAAATATTAAAAGGAAGATATTTTATTTTAAAGTGAGATTGAAATCAGGGTTACTTTTGGTAACTTTTAAAAGCGTTATTGTCTTATGCTAGCCACATCCACGCACACTCCAGAAGGTAGATGTCGCCGTTGAAGGATGCGTCATCATCATTATCATCACATCATCGAAATAATAGAATTGAATTGAAAGCCTGCATTTTCAATTTAATATTCTTATAGCTTCAATCTTCCTATTAGGATCATTTAAGAAATACGACATTTAAACAAATGTAGATGATATTTACGATTACTTTGTTCTAGTTTCGTTTGCAGGATAACAAATCGTAATAACATAAGTAATGTTATAAAGAAATAAACACACTTTACGCATATTTAATATACACGCAATTAAAGCCGAAATCGCAAACCGTTCCACTTTATAGGCCAATAAAGGGCACGCAACGTTTACGCTAAATGCCAGCGATATTATACCGTAATGTGCACCTATTTTTTAATGTAAAACCCATAAATTTGAGTACAGTCAATGTGTTTTTTCATGTAAGGAAATTTACGAAAGTTATGAACCCACTGTTATAGAAAAGTTGGGCGATGTTTCGAGATGTATGGTATAGCAAGATAATTCAAGTAAATTTTTAACTAAAGATGGTACTCACTACTTAATATAGTTTTTTACTTTTTACTTAGCACAGTGTTTTTATTATTGTCTAGATACATGTAACGTAAGAACAGTTTTCTAAGTAATATTTTATTAGGTTTACGCGAATATTCGATATTATAAATGAAACTACCTTTTCGGATTTTGTCGCGGATTTAGGGAGAGTCTCTCACGTAACCATGATTGCTGTAAAGCATTCGAAACGACCTGAACTAAAAATCAAAATAAATCCGCGATAAAATCCGAAAAGGTAGTTTCAGTTTTCTTACTATATTAAAAATCGCATATTCAAAAACATTTAACCGTAACGTATATATTTCGGAGTAATGTAAATTAAAGTAACGTGTAATTAAAAAGCTTTTTAAGTAGAATACAAGTAAAGAGCACATATTTAAAACATTCATATCTAAAAATTAGGCAAAACATTAAAAAATAAATTGAAGTCAACGTACGCCCTCTTAATTAAAAAACGAGCCCGAAGAAAAACGGCCCAACGTAACCGTATTATCTGTTTACATCATATATATTTATATATCGTATGGGATGGCAAGGCGGCGATGAGTTTTAAAGTTTTTAAGGGTTCGAAGATTGCGTGCCTTGATTACCGACCCCCAGGGTGGCACACACGCTGCCCCACTGCCTATTTTTAAGGAGGGAAAATTAAAAGTGTCAGCGTCGATTGGCTGATCTTGATACTTTAAGACATGCGATTAAATAATATTTTATCGTATTTTTATTTGTGTTATGATAAATCGAATTATTATTTTGTGATGTAATTTGTGATTTTCAACTTAGAAATAATGTTATTTATATTATACATATATAACGATTATATCAAAAATTAAAAACGCAAGCCTTTTTGTCTTTGTTTTTTTAATTAAAATTATAATTCATTCATTTACGTTTAAAGTTTTTGGCTAAGCATAGCTGAATATTTTTTCAAAAGCCTGCCATTTGATAGATTTCTGCACTAAGCAGTTTAAAACGATTCATTGGCTTAATGCTAGTGCTAACATAAAAAAAATATATTTAATATTTGTATAATATTCCAATATGAAAAATTAAAGTATCAAAATTGTATAGCTATACCCCACAACATGTGCGTCGTGTACTGGCGTCGCCCGTTCATTTACGAGAGTCTAATTTTTTACGTCTGTGTTGGTGACTTGTGCATCCCGCGGATATTAAATGACGATGGCCTTGTTTTTCTGTTCTTATTTTTCAGCCAATAGCAGAAACGTGAAATAAAATGTTTTTTGTTATGATGAAACAGTTTGTTATGGCAATACTACTGCTCTATATGTGTGGAGAATAAAAATTAAAAGTATTTTTGGGATACCTATTACAAATTACCGATTGCCATCTACAAATAAACTTAAACAAAAGATATATCAGTACTTACAGAATATAAGCGTCTTTAAAAATTATACTGAATAGAAAAAAATCATTAGTGTAACACAATACGTCTAAAATAACATAAACATATATAAATAATATTATCGAAAAATCTAAAACACGTGCAGAAAACTCCATTTAGCGAAAGCAGTCACCCCAAAATTAAAAACAAAACGCACACTGTCATAAAGTTGGGTACACACAGTCTAATTATCGGCGCGGGGGGCTTTTGCATAAGAAAGTATTACTGCGTTACGACGCGTGTCTCCCCCCACGGCCCAGATAAAAAATCTCCCATTTCCTTAATTCGTTTATCGGGGCCTGCCGAGGCTTTGTCTCCGATCGATGAACGGCTCCAAATGAGCGTTGAACGTGACGCGCGTGTATCAGAGGTAATGTTACATCACTATTTTTTATCAGTGCTCCGGTTTGACGAAACGTTTTGCTAGTATTAGTAAGTAGTTCGATGTAATCATCGAAAAGATGCTTATACGTACACTAGTGTTATGAAAATAACCCTTTCTTATGGTGAAGTGAATTAATTCTACGTTTAATTTCCACTTACACTTTTTTGGTGATTATATTATTATTAATTAATTATTATAGCAATAACTTTAACATTGATAATAATAGTAGGGTTCAAAAACAAATTAAGACAATACATATAAATTACCTCTTAGGCTTGACCATTTTCGTACAAAACAAAGTATTTTACTTCTAATTACATTATACCAAAAAAGTTTTATGTATCATCGCATCATTTAGAAAAAATTAGGTAAAATAATGATAGGTACCAATAGCGATTATTACGAATGAGTGTGTATTTAATATATAATATTTAATATGTTGGGACATAATTACAACAGCGCCATCTAGTTCCGTGGTAAGCTACGAGGCTTGCGTTACGGATACCTGATAGATAATATACTACACATATACATTTTGAATACATACGCATTATAAATATATATTGATTAAAATTTAAAGAAAATATAATTATATTAATATAATTTAGTAAGTAAAGAGTTCGATTATAGAGATTCCTTCAATTGCGTGTTTTGTGGAAGCGGACACATAATTTTAATCAATATATACGTTTTCTCTGTGTAAGGCAAAATTCACACGAATTTGTGAACAAATCAGAAAGTCGCATTCAATAAATTATTTAATAATATTAAATTATAAAATGCATTTATAATATATTTTCCATACATATAATTGTCCGCGACATCATCATAAGTCCACCACTGGATATACTTCAGAGCGGGGCTGAATCACTCACTAGTTTAAAATATTTTTTTGTAATTCTAACATAATATTCATTGGTTTTAAATACTAACTCTTTATAATATAAAATAATGGTTTTACACAATAATACTTTCTTAGGTTTACGCGAATATTCGACATTATAAATGAAACTAGACAAATTAATGATGGAAGGTAAATTAATGTGAAATATTGAGAACTAATATTAAAAAAGAATTTAGTTGAATCAAAAATACAATATTGAATGTAAAAATGTCAATTTATTTCAGTAATAGAAGGCTATTTTATTTATTTTTTTACTTATATCATAAAAAAATGCAAATAAAAAAGAACTTTTAAATTATTATTTTGTAAGTGCAAGTGATATGCTTGTGTGACTGTATGAATATGGATGAAGTTTAGTATTATTAGGTACTTTATAATTGAGTAAACAGCGACCGCTAATGTTAAAGGTGATGCTAAATATTTACGTAAATTCAAAAAGCATTTCGCGCTAGATCGATAAAATAATTATGATTTTATTAAAAAAAGTAAGATAATCTTGGAGTTAAACGCACGCAACGCAACGCAACGCAAAGTATATACGCATTAATATCGCGGTGGAAACAAAAAACTAAACTTTCTCAATCAGACCACCCTAAGACGTAAAAGTCAATAAATTAGGAAACACATGCACCCTTTAGAGAACGATAACTTCGTAATTAAGAAAGACATTAATCATGAATAGGAGACACCAGGTTTTATACGTCTGATTGCTCTGACAAACTGCCGTATGACATGCGTCCGTGGGTGCTAAGCCTTAGAATTGGATAAGCGTTATATACGACCATGCTAAATTCGATAGTGAATTTTGTACCGTGTTCACGCTTAATTTACTTAATGTAGGTCACTCCGTTACTATTTCTAATATATTCGAGTTAAAACTAAAATATGTTTGGTGGTTTGAATAGTTTCAATGCAATAACTTGTCTTGACAATAAGTAAGAAATATAATGTGACATAAACTCTCGTTTAACCTATGCGAATTGTATTTAGTTATATTAAGACGTTATTTAGTTAGTTAGTTATTATGTTCATGATATAATTGTCTTATGTACGAGATACAGTGCGGGATCTGTATTAGCCGGGAATCGAACTTTGACTCAATGTTAAAGACAGTGGCAACAAAATAAGCTGAACTATACAATAGTGGTCTGTTTCGCTTACATTATGATAATAAATATATTTAACTTTTTTTAACGAGTGTTTAGCCTTTTTTAACGTCTTACTGCAAGGCAAATGTCTTCCTTCAGTACGTCAGGCCACAACAGTTAAAGGTCTGTTAGTTTCTAGTGGTAATAATGTTGGATATGATTCATACCTGAAAAATCAGAGGTTCGAGATCTGAGAATTGAACCTACAACTATATTTCCCAATACGTTGTCTACTGCATTTAATATCAATGAAATTGATTATTGTATTACTATTGATAATATATTAATTTAAACAAGCTTAGCTCTTTTCGAGTGCTTTTCTAAATTCCTCTTGAGATTATAACATTTTAGTAACAAATTATACATTTAGGCGAAATAAAGGGCAGAATTCGATAAATAAGAATTCATATATAACGGAGATACTAAAACCTTATTTTCACTCATTAAATAACTCCAAGAGTAGCATCTAGTCTCTTTCGTAATCTTTAGAAACAATAATTTGCGGATAATGCAATATCAAAATCATAGTATTGGAACACGTTTCATAGAATCACACTTGTCTCGTTAGTTGCATACCATATAATATTAAGAGACATTCTGAAGTTTATACTTTGTTTATGGTTTACGGATTGCTTAGGTATTATTCAAGTAAGCTTTGGTCTATTACGGCCAAAATACCCAAAAATGATCGATAAACGATAAATACTCGTAACTATCAGTTCAGCCGAAAGACGTCGTCTTGTCAAAATTTCTTGAATAAATTGAATAATTGAAATTTGAGTTCATACTTATTATATCGTAGAGAAAAAGCATATCAGTTTTTCCCTTCTTCCTCATTTTCCTATTGCCCCATTTCCCATACCATATACAAATATATTAATAACACAATTGTCTGAATCAGTCCAGATTTAAGTATTGCTCTTACCAAACATTAGAATTTCGTTTTTATTTATATTCATACAATATAGAATACTTTCTACTCTTACTTTGAATGGTAGAAGGTATTTATTATCGAGCTGAATTGTAGGCTAAAGCTAAAACTAAAACTTATGTGAATAATATGCTCTAATGTAGCTTTTTTAGAGCTTTAAGCTTTAGGTTCAAAGCATATTGTGACTTACTCACATAATTAATTAAGAACATTCACACAAAAGGCCGCCAAATTTTCTATTTGAAATACAAAATAAAAGCTCTCTAAATACTCTGCATCTCATATCTCGCATTGTTAGAGCACTTTGAACGTAATATCGCAAACATTTCCCCTACAAAAATTAGGGCACGATTCTCACCTCGAAAAATCGGGAGCACCTGACCTATGTATTTTTGCAGTTCACACGACTCTTATGTACGAGGTATAAGGTGAGAATTTGTTTGGTTTTGGTATATTTATTATTGTGTAGTAATATGAGGGAGTGGACGTGACATTTATTGTTTGACAAGCATCGATCTGGGTTTTGCGATGCGAGGCGTGAACTTAAGTTTACGAGGATTTATAAGTTATGATTCAGTTAATTTTATTTTTAATAACTATTGAGATTAACCTAAAATATGCCAATTAAAACATTTTATTGCATCTACACTTGAAGTTTTATTTTGATGCATGTATGAGTAATCTCATAAATAACTGACTAATGCCAAGTATTGATATACATTATAAGACTCAGATTATTACACAATATTATATAAAAATATTCTGTCACAGTGTTTGTTATCGAACTCCTCCGAAACGGCTGGACTGATTTTTATGATTTTTTTGAGTATATTTGGTAGGTATTCCCTTTGGTGATAAGCGTGGCCCCCTCCAGATTTTAATTTTTTTTATTTTTTAACTTTTTTTTGTTATGATTTAGCATCAAAAAGTTCTTATAACCTATAATTTTTTATCCTTATACCAACGCGGGCGGAACTGCGGGAATTGCTAGTAATTTTGTAAGAACTCAAAATCAAAGATTTTTCTAATGGCTACAAAAAATTATACTATTGTCTTCGAATAATATACCTCTAAGTCGTTATATCCGGTTGATGATTTCAAATATTATCAGTATTGTACCACAAAACACAAAATTTGTCGAAAATTGCTTTTAAGAATCGCTTCTAAGATTTGTTTACATATTTATATTTTAGTTAATTGGGCAATAAAGCGAATGAAATTTTATTAAAATAATTCAATTTATATATCTGTACTTTTTACACCAAGTTCTGTTCCGTAGTTTTAGATTAGGTAAATTAATATGTACAGACGAACAAAACACGGGTAAAGCAGATATTAATTTCACACTTTCTAACACGTATTTAATTCATGTTCAACAAGACTTTAACTCTTAATTACGGTAACGGTATCAATATTTTGTTCTCAAAGTTGTTATATCCGATGGCGGTAGCGTGTGGCGTATGCACCCTTAATTGGAAGAAGAGTTCTTGGCTTTTATAATATTAAGTACAAGCGACTCACCCTCGCTTTGCTCGAGTTCGTCCCTAAATTTAGCGCGAGCGAAGCCGAGGGTTCTGCTAGTTATATACTAAAACCTTCCTCGAGAACCACTCTATGCGTTGGAGACAATAGCATGAAAATCGTTAGTTTTTGAGTTTATCGCGAACAGACAGACAGACAGAGGCGGTGGAGGACTTTGTTTTATAATACATATTATGTAGTGATCAACTAGGATCTTACCCTCGCTTTACTCGGGGCGCCCTTAGCCCATAGCGTTGCTATAGTTTATTATGAAGATCATTTTAAGAGGAATAATTCTATAATATACTGTTTTCATAACTTTATTAGTTATATAAAACTAACTTAACTCGGCACACGCCAGTAAAGCTTCATGTAATTTTTGATTTGGCATGATTTTTCCCGACATCTTCAACAATCATCTTCATATTAGCGAATTAATACAATATATCTTGGTAAATTGTACCTATACCTGAAACGTACTCGTGAATCACTCCTAACTATTGGTGAAAATGGCATAAAACTTCCAACAGACTGACGGATGTGGCGTGAGACTTTGTTTTAATATGTAGTGATGACGGTGATGCAGCGATAAAAAATAGGCAAAGACTGAGTTCAGTACCTTTTCTTCTTCATTAGTCTTTGTTTTTTGTTAAAAAGCTATTGACTATAGTATTAGCAATTAAAAATGTAGGTAACACTCAATTTTTTATGTTGATAAGAAAATATTGAAAGATAAGGAAAGGAAAAGATGTTAATATTTGTTTTCCTCAAAGGTTACATGATAATTATAGTCGCATTTCGATTAATATTTCTCTACAAATACCTACAAATTAATTTCAAACCTGCGAAGACAACTATTGTAACTATTGTAGCTTTTAAGCTATTTAAAAAGCTTCTTAAAGTCTAGAATCTAGATTGTAGATGTTCCTTGCAGTATATACGTAAAGTTAATACCATTTTTGCCTATTCTAAGTATTACTATTACAATATAATGATTAACTCTGTAGTAAAGTATAGCATAACTAACTAAATAATAATCATAATATTAGCGAATCTCGCAGCCCCATACAACAAAGTGCTAACTCATCTCAAATGAATGTCGAATGTGTGTACTCGAGTCCTCGGGCGTCGATCATCGACAAACGTTTAGAGTGCCTTTGTAAACTCCTTACTTTGATTTATAATGCGTGCTCTTTTAATAAAAAACCTTTTTAAGTCACGTGAAGCAAATTTGATTGTTAGGCACTTCCACGAATATGATGACAAGTGATTCTAAATACAATATAGTATTAATATTTAATTGAAAATGTTATTGACGAGTTTAGAGTAGACTATTATTACTGTAAAGTTATGTACATATATAAATTATGTTATTGAGTGATCTGGAGTAACGCATAAGCCATATTTTAAGTGAGGAATCTCAGGTGAATTTATTGTCAAATAGTACTTTCTTAGGTTTACTCGAATATTTGACATTATAAATGAAGCTATCTTTTCTTTGATATTTAGTTCCTGACGTTTCAAAGCAATCGTGGTCACGGGAGAGACTAAGTCTCTCCTGTGACCGTGATGACGTAAACCATGACAAAATCTGAAAAGATAGTTTCATTCAAAATCATTGAATAATTTCGTCGATAGATGCTTAGTACGATTTTAACGATTAGTAGAAAGAAAAATTATTCCGGTCTAGCCATTTTCCTGGACCATGAATACTCTACATTTTTGTACACATTTGTTCATCCGAATTAACTCAAAACAAAATTTCATATAAATAACATTTTTTACTCACAAGATCCGTACTAATATATAATCCACCGCACGCACGAAGCTAAGGCAGGAAACCTACTTAAACAAATTATTCGGGGACGCATTACACCGTTCATAATCTCTTGTATCCCGACATAATTTAACGAAAGAAAATCCTGAGCGTAAGGGACGGAACACACATACACTTAGTGAGTTACACCCTAAATTAATAGCATCCTAACAAAAAATGCCCCCCTGTCTTATAAGGGTGGTTCATTTGCATATATGTCTCGCTGGCACCCTAAGGAGTGGGTGAGGATGTATTTTTAATTTCATTCTTATCCATGAGCTTAAATCATGAGAGCGGCCATGCGTGCAAGGGTGGGACCACCCACCCCCGCTTGCGTCATACGTCGCTAACCACGTACAGGGTAAAAAGAAAAGAAATCTTAATAAGTTTGTTAGGGAGTGACGGTTTTTATGGACATTGCCCCGAAAATTAAGATGTTCTTATGTGCATATTATCTTTTTTAAAGAATTTTGATGTAGATTAATTTAAAAGCTATATATTTTTATTCTTCTTAAAACTATACTAAAGTTCTATTACACATTTTGTATACTTACCGCCGCACTCAGAGTCACTTAAAGGACCGTTAAGTCCTTCTTTAGTATGGAGTTCTCGACTTAATGGTTCATTAAGTGACTCTGAGTGCGGGCGTTAAAGACATGTTACAAATGAAGGATCGCGTAATCTAGAAACTAAGAAAATTTTTCTTTCTATTTTTTTTTCTGACACTTTTATTATCTTAGGGAGCTAATTAATGTAAAGGCATATCCATGTAATACTTTAAATGAATTATTGTAGGCGAACAAAAAACATCGTCATTTTGGCAAGTGTATACCTACGACTAGCGAGTACGCTTGTACTCCCTATGGCATTCTTTTTTTTGTATAGGTACAGTATGTACGAGATACGTAATATTTCTTAAAATTATTATGTATTTAAACAATTAATACTTTTAGTTATAGCATTCTACTTATATTGTACATAGTCTAATACAGAGTAATAAAATTAAAATGTCTGTTTGTAACATCAACATAACAGCTTTTAACTAAATGCATTTAATATGTTGGGACAATATTACAACAGCGCCATCCAGTTGTTGTGTTACGGATACCAGATAATTGATATACCTACTACACTTATATAAATTTTAAATATAAAAATTAAAAACCCTGGACTGGAGTACAAACATCCGTGCTCAACAAATGAATGCCCACAGTAGGACTCGAAACCGCGACCTTTGGCGCAGAAAGTATGGTCTCTACTCTCTACCAACTGAGCCAAAAGTATACGTTACGTATAAGAAAAACCACAAGTTTTTACATTTTTATCAGTTTGTCTGTATCTATGTTTCTTCTCGGTGAAATGGCTGGAAAGATTTTGACGAGATTTTATTTGCGTTGTTATAAGGAGTAACTTAGGCTACTTCTATTGTAGAAAAAAATTGAGGGTACCTCTCTAAAAAAAACTAAAGCTTATCTATGGTTGCTAATATTAAATAACGATATTGTTCTAAAATAATAAATGAAAGTTGTTTAATTATTATTTTATTTATTTTGATTACTTTTAATGACCCTTGCTTGTACAGAATAATCAAAACTCGTCTCATGATATTATCTTGTGATTACTTTGAATAATGTAGACAAAGAACGTTATTATTAATAGAAGGTATCACCAAGAAATATATACGTTTATATAAAATATTACAGATAGATGATATGAAAATTATAATACTCATAAAAAAAGCATCATTCAAACTCCATACGTGTTTTTTTCTATTAATGATTAATTCAACTATGGATATTTTGTACATTTATTAATTTATTTATTTATATATAACACATAAAGACTTAAATAGATATTAAGTAAAAAAATAATAAGTAATAAAAAATATATAATAAAAATGAATAATAATTTCTTCGAAATAACAAACAAAGGACCAAACCAAACTGAAAAATGAAGTACCAGAAACCGCGACCTTTATAATCGCATCAGTGTGGCCGTTAATTATTGATAGAATGAAAGTTTTATCAAAACTTCACGAGCAGAAGCCGAATTATTCGAAAGCGGGCAAACCCTTCATAATGCCTGCGAAAATATTAAAACAAAGCCAAGGTGCCCACCCCGCCTTCTGTACAGGACAAAGCGACTTTGTGTATCTCTATGGAGATGTTCTTACGTATAATACATGTATCTGTAGGTGTATAGTATATCATCATCATCAGCCCTTTTTTAACGTCCCACTGCTGGGCACGGGCCTCCCTCAGTACGAGGGGGATCAGGCCATAGTCCACCGCGCTGACCTAGTGCGTGTTGGCGGACTTCACATGTCTTACGAAAACTTGCTAGGTTTTCTCAGACATGCAGGTTTCCTCACGATGTTTTCCTTCACCGTAAGACAAGTGGTAATCAGGATAGAAATGATTCGCACATGAAAATATCAGAGGTGCGAGACCCGGATTTGAACCCGCATCACTCGGTTATACAAGCAACGCGTTACCGCTGGGCTACCACTGCCTATAATATATATGTACATACAATGTAATATACATTTATATATATTTATATCACCTATTGTGATATTCAAAAAAATACGCTTTTTGAAATATTTTTTTACCATTTTTGGAAACAAATTGCTTTCCATATTTAACAATAAGGATTTTAAGGTAGAGAAGTATTGTGGTGCAATAATCTGAATAACCCACCCAAGTAGGTAAATCAAAAGATGATAAATTTTCTTAGTCTTTTAAACACTTAAAATTATGTTTCATATTAAGCTATTTTCATTTTAATAATTTTCGGTAATTTTTCTTTCGGTACATTTTGATTGAAAAAAAGCTAGTTGTTTTTTATTTCAAATAAAAACAAAACTTTCATTTCTTCATCTAATTTGTTTTCTATTTCAATTATGGTATCATCAGCTCTATATATTCTTATAGAAATCCTCGAAGACGACTGCTAGCGGGCGGTGATTAATATAACGCATCTCCCCAACGGTTTAATCGTTGGCTGGCAACATTTTTACCCAATTTTTGGGGATCCCCCAACAACCCCACCCACCCCTTTCTTTCGTTAAGATAAATTATCTTGCGATCAGGATAAGAGTGTAGGTTCAAATTGCCGCCTTTAAAATTCAGAACTCGGCCTAAATTTCTTTGAACACAAGCCACCCTGCGATTCACTGTTTCTTTGTAAATGTTTAAACGGAGAACTTACCCTTTAAATGTTATTAGGAAATAAAAAACTAGATTGAACTAATTTTCTGTTATTTAATTGTGGCGTGAATCACAAACAAAATATTAAATCTTAATTATCTTCTAGAGATATTAATAAAATATGCAACACTTTTAATATAAAAAATGTATTAATACAATACAATTACTTTATTTTTCTAGTCATACATTTATAACTTAGCATAATAACACAAAGTGCATTCACGAAGTACCAGCCCTGAAGATAAAAAAATCCCGGATATAAAACTATAGTTTGTGGCTGCATAACTATAACTGCGAAAGTTTGTATCTGTATTAAAGTTTAATTCTCCAACTCCAAAGGGCTGAATAGATTTACATGGAATTTAGAACATTAATAGACTATAATATGGAATAGGCTATCATTTAAAATAATATTATTTTAAATACATTAAAAAATTCAATGTTATTTATATCAAGTTGTAAAGGATACTAGATGAGGACGAGCGAAGCGAAGCTAAATATAACTTTAAAAGAATTAGAAGCGATGTTTTTCAGTCCTTTATTGCTTTCAATATCAAATGTTGATTTTGTTTTGTCAACAGATTTATTACTTGTTTATCGTACTTAAAGGTCACCTTGTGTTTCCATCAACTGCCTTCTGGTTTGTGCTGCCTAATGAACCTTTGATGTAAAACAATACATTTTGGGGTTACTACAAAATATGCAAATTCACTTTGAATACTTTTATCTAATATATAAAAATCTCGTGTCACAGTGTTTGTTATATATATTCTTTATTGCACATGAAAAAGAAACAAAATATATAATTATAACAGAAAATTTGAGGGCAAAGGTGGACTTATCTCTAACAGAGATTTCTTCCAGTCAACCTATGGGGTCAGAAAGATTGTCACTTAGCAGACCAAGAGAGTGCAAGATTATAAAAAAGATAATGTACATAAAATACAGAAAACACAAACAATCATATAAAATACATAGTTGTTTATATTAAATACAATATATACTTATACATATATTATATTTTATATATACAATACATACATACATACATACATACATACATATATACATACAAATATATATATGTATGTATTCGTGTTAACGAACTCCGAAACGGGTTGACCGTTTTTTTTTTGTGTATATTGGTAGGTCTGAGGTATTTGGTAGGTGGAGGTAGTCTGAATAGGTCATAGGCTAATTTTTATTCCCCTAGGTGTTAGGTGATAAGGGTGGCTCTCTCCAGATAATTTATTTTTTATTTTTAGACCAAATTTATATTTTTTACTTATTAATGATTTTGCATCAAAAAATACTTAAACTGACTGGACCGATATGTATAATTATAATTATTTCTTTTATTGGGGATCTATCAGGGGCAGTTAAAGTATAGAAAAATAGGAATATCCTTAGAAACAGATGGAAAATACAAAAGTAGCAGAATAGTTTATTTTATATGGGAATCATCGTTAAAACTATCTAGAAGTATTTTTATAATAGTGCTGCGATAGATAATAATAATATGATAATAATATGTTGGGACATTATTACAACAGCGCCATCTAGTTCTGTGGTAAGCGTACGAAGCTTGTGTTACGGATACCAGATAGTTGATATACTACACATATAAATTTTAAATACATACATATTATAAATATATTGAAGATAATATATTGTTTTGTGAATTATTTATTTCTTTGGTATAATTTAGTTTAAACAGCTTCGTTAAGTTATTATTAGATTCGTAATGATTATAGTGGTTAGTGTAAAAGGAATAATTTAGGTAAAGGGTTCAAGAAATAGAGAAACATCAAATCGAAAGCTACATTTTAATAAAACATAGTAATAATCAAAATAAAAGTCCTTTATAAACTGATGTACTATTATTTTAATTGTAATATGATTTAAATATGATGTTATTATAAAAAAAACGACGAAGAAAGAAAAAGTTGCTTAAGTTTACAAAATCTTGTAAAAAATCCGCATCAAGCGAAACCCACACTCAATTACAGTATAAAACAAACGAAAAGTGGAGTTTCTTTGGACGTGGGATAAAAATAAATTCGCTTAGTATGCAGGCGGCCGTCCAATGGCGGAGTGTTATTTGCCCAAGTGCCGTGACATGTGAACTTAGCTCGTTCACAACACGTAAATGTTCTTTTTTTTTCTTTTTACCTTCTATTCCTTTGCTTCCTTTTGGCAAATTCAAATGTTCTCAATTTTGTTTATGTTATTGGTGATTGGGTTCTGAAACTTAATAAAGTCATTACTTTTTTTAGAAAATAATAAAAGGATCGGATTCAAGCCTAAACAATCAACATTTTTAATATTTTCATGTTTCAATTTTAATTTTGATGCTATGGTCATTTCTTCGCTTCGTTTTATTCTCTCTTTTTTAAAAGTATTCTAGTTATTCCTTATATCACAGGCTATTTGCCTATGAAAGTTCCGTTATAATCGGTTCGGCAGTTCTGGCGATTAGCTGGAACAAACAGACAGCTGTAGCTGTTGACGAGCTTTAGTGTTTCATAAAAAAAATTAAAAACATATTTTAAAATCAAAATTTGCAAACAGAAAAAAATGAAATGCTTCATTTCATTTGGCTTATTACTTTTATTTAGTATTCTACAAAATTCTTTCAAATATTTACACTTTTAGCACACCTCAAGTGAATATTACTGTACTCGTTTAGTATGCGAGCGAGAACCAAAGTGCAAACAGAGGTGGCTTAAAGACCGTGACATGTTAACTCGTTACGCTCTCCCACCTTTCAAGCTTTTGCTTTAAAAATTTAAAACAGCCTCATATTTTTAATAGCGCGCATATAAGATGTAAAATTATAGACTTGCTTCTTTAAATTCTAGACAAGTTTTCACATAAAATTTTCTAGAGAAACCGTAACGTTTTGTGGTAATTAAGGGTTAACACTACGTTACGACGACGACGTATAAAAAATATAAAACAAAATTACTTATAAAAAATAAAGACAACATTTTAAATCTCTTTTTATTTAGGTGCCTATACTTAAAAGATATTGATGTAATACTCCAGTTATATATTTGGTACCGAATAACGTACTTAGACAGTTATAGCTCAGTGCAGTGGTAACGCGCTTGAGAAATCAAGTAAAGCGGGATCACATTCTGAGTCTCGCACATTATTCTGATATTACTTGTTTAAATGATATCCAACATGATTACCACTAACTGTCTTATGATGAAAGAAAATATCGTAAGGAAAATCGCATGTCTGAGGGAATTGATAATATGTACACAATATTATATTTATTAATATTAATATTGTAACTCCATTCTTATACAAAGACTTACTACTACCATTACACACTACTACAATTTTTTTTTCATCTCGCAACGATTAAAGTGCACGCCTCGCTTTTTAAAATAAAAGAGTATTACTGCCCTAATATTTTCTCTACTGGTCCAGTTTTACACTAATTGGCTGGTCAGATATGATGGTTTAAAATCGATCGAACTAACAAACTTTTTAACTAGTACCTACTTATATTTTGTTAAACAGTACCTATAAATAAAATTGAAGTGTCTGTTTTAATTTAAATTAACAGCTTTTCACTAAATGTATATGAAAGTATATACGGTATTTACATCGAAAAATCAATCTTTAAAATTTTTGTCTGTCTGTTTGTTCCGGCTAATCTCTGAAATGGTTGGACCGATTTGGACGGGACTTTTCAAATGTTATAAGGAACTTAGGCTACATTTATTTTATTAGAAAATTATAAAAACCATTTTTTCCACTATCGCACAAAGGAAGAGAAGAAACAGGCCCGCTCTGGTGCCTCTTATCTTTCATTGTAAAACATATTCTATCTTTTTACCAGAAGTAACAAATTAACAGTGTACGTAACATACATAGTGTGACTAAAGTAAGTGTATGTATAAATTTTTGAATAAAAAGCATAAAAATCGTTGACTTAAATTATTCATATATTTTAAAAACGAGTAGTATCTCGATAAAGCTGTTTTTGTGATAATACTCGTATAACACTCCTTCAGTATGGTTGTACCAATACGATATGTATATATTTTTAATATATTACTATTTAGATGTAAATTTAGTTTATATATATTCTATAGCCAATGTGAAAATGAAAAGACATCTTTAAAACAAAGAATTGTAAGAGATGCTAGTGAAACCATCTTCAGTTTTCTGTAATAAGTACATTTATTCGCTATTTTTATACAATTTCCTCTTTTCAATAAATAACACATATATCAAGTTCTTATTACTTAAACAATTTTTTATATTATCTTTTCAAACACAGTCAACATTTATCTATCTCAACTCCTCGCAGATCAATCCTCATCCTTTCGTCCTGTCATTCTTTTTTTATTCATTTGAATATTCTTTATTTTTATTACAATTTTCATAATTTTGACTGCCAGATTTACAAAATGGCCAGTTTAACAAATTAAAAACTATTTATTTTACATTAAAATAGCGAAACCTTAGAAAATGAATAAAGTTTTGTAATTTTGTCTGTCCAAATATCTAGATTAGGTACCTACATACAATTAACAGATATTGTATAATATACAAATGTTTCAACGTTCATTATTAAGTTGAAGAACATTGTTTTTGTTTTTCGTCTAAAAGAACTTAGAGCTCATCAAGGCATCCCCATATAGTGTAATGAATGTTGACGTCCGTAATTACAGTGAACACGGAAAAATCTAATCTCACCCACACATGTATCTTAATTCTCAAAGAAATTCGCACACAAATGCAAATGCCTAATAAATTAAGCATCCCCTACAATATATGAGATGGCTGTGTGTTGGCATTGTAAAGTCTTAAAAATGAGGACGGTGGAATCTTTTAAAGGGTAGGTCTTAAGTGGGGACCCCCCTGTCACCCCCTAGGGTGGTTCTCGCAAACGCGTTTTACGGCCTACTGCTTTCTCATTGTCCGTTGTTTTGGTTCAATATTCTGATGACGATAAAGGTGGGTTAAGTGTTATTTTACAGAATTAATTTTGTTATATCGGCTTTTTTAAAATTAGGATGAGGATGTTGGAGCCTTTAGTACTTTTAGATTAGCATTCTTTTTTTAATTAAATGGAAAATTTAACGACACGTTCACGGCTCAGTCTGTAGTGACTACCCCGCTGTGCCACCGGTCGCGGGTTCGATTCCGCTGTGGTCATTCGTTAGTGTGATGAGCGGGTTTGGTTGTACTCCAGTCATGGGTGTTTATATTCATAATGAGTGAGTATTTAAATTTATATATACGTGTAGTGTATCAACAATTTGGTATCCATAACGCAAGCTTACTAAGGAAATAGACGGTGCTGTATGTTAATGTCCCAACATATTTTATATTTATAAACTTGCTACAATTATTCATTATGAATGCGTTTTTTTTATATATTTGTTTGTTATTTGCTACTTCTCATAATTTCAAAACCAAATGATTATTCAAGGAATGTATAAGGAACGTTCATAGTTTTTCAAAGCAGACACTGTTTTGATGAAAAAAAATATAAAAAAAAAAAACAAAATAGTAAGCAAGTAATACGTACATTATTCAGATTAGAGGTATTATTCACACCTGTACTTATTTCAATTATTGTGAATGAAGGTCATAAGTTAGATTTTTTTTTAAAGTAGCACCTACAGGTTAAGACAAAGCGCACGTACAAGAGTACTTGTTCTTCATAAGCAGGCGGAAAGTGAAGTGTTAAGTCGTTACATACATACTTCAGCCACTTCGTGGTTTACATAACACGAGGTTCGAAAGAACCTATTTTAACCTTTTTTTTATTTAAGGGACATCATTACACACAGCGCCATCTAGTTCCGTGGTAAGCTACATTACGTGCTTGTGTTACGGATACCAGAAAGTTGATATACTACACATGTAATATTAAATACATACACATTATAAATATAAACACCCATAACTGGAATACAGCGGGACTAGTAGTAAGTAAGGTCTCTATCGACTGAGCCAAACGTGTCGTTAAATTATATATTTAATTAAAAATAGAATGCTAATCTAAAAGTACTAAAGGCAAGGCCATTGTACGTAGTATGTCCCACTGCTGGGCATCTACGGAATGACCGATTGTGGGATAGTTTTAGATCTATAATGTCAACCATGGCATCTTTCTCAATGCAAGATTCTGGGACAGAAAGACAACAGTTTGATATCACTGTCGATTAGCGCAATATAAAACCTACTACCTATATAATGCTTAACCTACTATCTATATAATGTTTGAAACCCGAAATCGAACTTTGTACTATAAAACTAGAATCTAGACTCGTTCATTCTGATTTTCTTTTATTTTATATTAGGTAGCTATTGACGAGTATCAGTTCTGTTATTAAGAAGTATTAAGAAACAGGTTTTTTATACTATAAACTACCAATTTCCGCGGCTCCGCCCGCGTCAGAAGGATGAAAATTTGGGGTTATAAGAATTTTTTGATGCCGAATCATAAAAAAGGAAAAATTAAAAATTTGGTCCAACAATTAAAAATAATATATCTGGCGAGGGCCACCCTTATCACCTAGGTCCTAAAAAAATAAAAATTAGCCTTTGACCTATTTTCGGACCTACCAAATACACACAAAAAAAAACATAATAATCGGTCAAGCCGTTAGGAGGAGTTCGATAACAAACACTGTGACACGAGATTTTTATATATTAGATTAGTAAATCCTATTCATTTAACTAACTACTAGGCCAACACTAGTTTTTTTAAGGCGCCAATTAAAAGTTGGTATAGGTACAATACGTACATATACAAAATAATATATTATAGCAATAACCCCAACATTTGTTTAACTTGAAAGCACAAAATTTCGTACAAAGACCATATCCATAAAACCTTTGACATTAGGCAGGTATTATTTACGTACTATCATTGTCACGCACGTTGGATTGCGATTCCATTATGGAACTACACCTTTACCACTTTAAAATAAAGTTTAAGAACTAAAGCTATTTTAAAATCAACCTTATTTTTAAAGAAATAAGGTTCGCGAATATTTTGTGAGACGTACGAATTTTTTTGCATGATTGCCGTTTCTTAATGACATTTATTAGAAGCAGTATTACATGACGATAATTAAAAGGCATGCACGAACTTCTGTACCACACCGTGCCAGCGGGACGCCATAGCACATTATTGGGTTGAAATTACCATGGATGAAAAATATTCTAATATATTGGTTTACCTTGTGATTGTTATTTGTTAGTTATGTTTTACATGAATCTATATATTATATAAAAGAAAGTCGTGTTAGTTACACTATTTATAACTATAACGGCTATACCGATTTGGCGTGGGGAGGTAGCTTGGAGCCAGGAGCACATAGGCTTTTTAAGGCAAAAAAGGGCTGTACAGGGCTGAAATAGGGGATGAAAGTTTGTATAGAAATTACGTCATTTTTAAAGCTAGAAGCTTGAAACTTATTTTTTAGGCTTTGATTATATATAAATAAGTGAGACATTCAAAGTTTGTAAAAATGTTATGCTAAAGGGTGTACCTAGAGACGAACCCAAGCGAAGCGAGGGTGAGTCGCTAGTATATTATAACAAGCATAACCCCGCGTCTTCACTTAAGTTATTTGATTATTATGTGATGTTAGTTCCATAGATTATAGGTATATCGTTATATAAATGTGATGCACTGCGTTCATTTTTTAATTTTTATTGCATTTGTTTAGAACCTGTATACCCTTTAATATTTTGTTAATAAATTTTAAAAGTATTAAATATTATTATTAATAGCAAAAGTAAATTATTAGATCAAATTAGTATTTATTACTATTAAATAGCAACTTAAGTAAAAGCTTATGTCTATTAAATGTGTATATAATATGAGTATTAAGTTTTTTCTTATTAGAACTTAGACTTGAACACAATTTCGTGACTTGTTCCACAAGAGTCAACGTAGTTTAGATTGTACGTTTGTCGTTGAGAAAATTAAATATTAGACTTTTATATATATACTTTTATATATATATATATATATATATATATATATATATATATATATATATATATATATATATATATATATATATAGACTTTTATATAAAATAAACAGCAATATGAATTTTAGTTCGATTAAAAATTATGCAAATAAAGACTACAAAAATTTTTAATTCATCTCAACAATTTAAACTTTTCCTTAGTCCATAATATTAAGAACGTAAATGATATTTTAACAAAAAGACTCTTTAAACAACTTAAATTACACTACCGGGTATCTATAAAAATCAGCTGTCAAAGATTCCAGTGGTGACGTTCCCCGATGGCCTGCTATAAACCAAAAGTGACGGGCTTAATGCGATCCTTCCTTTAATTATGGTAGAAATTCCCAAAAATTTCCACCGCCCAACGCTCTGTTCTAACCCATTAACGGAACTTTTCAAAACTCGCACTTTTCAAACTGTTGTTTGTCAAACGCGGCTTGGCATATAGAATATTCATTTTCCAGAGCTTATAATTTATTGGCTAATAGCTGGTCGGTTTAGATTTTATGGATACTATTTTTAGCCCGCGGCCTTAGGCAGGGAAAATGTTGCGTTTTTTCTTTTGGTAGAAGAAAATTAAAAATTAGTGTGTTAGTTTCACAAATTGTTCCCAACAGTAAAATAAGAAAACTTTTTTTGAAAGAGAAGCTTGTAAAATATATATCTATTCAGTCCTTATTTTAACGTCTCACCCTTTAATACGAAGGTAAAATATATTTAAAATATTAAAACAACACAATCGCTCAAATTTTGTTTGTTTACATCACTGTGACTAAAAATGCATACCTACTTAAAACTAGTGCCTCCACGAGCCAAATCCTATGTAGGCATAATTATATTCACAAGCCTTTTTGATCTATGCAAGAGATGTCACAAACTTGCCACGAAAAAATCCTTTCTTGATTTCGCATCAGCAAAACTTCGTCAAGGATAACTAAAGCTGATATAATTCAAGTACTAATATAACTTGACCTCTCTCGTAATGTGTAACGAGTGTTAACATGAGTTTATCTAAACTGGCTTTTAGGGCTTTGTTTGTTGTGATAAGAGCGTAATTGAGAAAGTGACTGATGAATGTGAGATTTGCATAATGATTGTTAGATGGCAAATGCGTTAACAGTAGCACAGCTTTAGTAATTTACATACTTTTGGGTCGCAGTTCGCTTTTGCAAGTAGTTTGTAGAGTGTCTGAATGTATTTTTCTATGTAGGGATAGCGTCGCATAAAGCTTGAAAATATAAAATTAATAAATAAACGTAATAATATTCATATATAAAATGTATGTTAAATCGTAAGATAAAAAAGTAATTCAGTTAGTTACCTTTTCCCACTTAGACAAATCCTGGTAAGGTTAATATATAACACATAGATTAACCCACCTGATGTAGGTGTACTTTTGTTTCATCACTTCCGTGAGAGTCACGGCTAAAACTTAATTATTCGTTAAAGTAAAAAAATAGTACGAATTATAAATAGGATAATAATTTAATTGACACTAGCGACTTCCTCGTTCTATCCGATTTTACCGGTAGAAAGAGGTATCCTATGCATATTGAATAGGATAACCAGCTATTAAACTTCATCAAAATTTGTCTAGTAGTTTTTTGCATGTGGTCAAAGACAGTCAGACAATAATTAAAAAAATATAGATTCGACGTTTGTAACAACAAAAATGACTGTTTCTATAATATTTTCACAGAAATATTAAATGTTACGTACATTAATAAACAAAATGTGTACCACACGCGGCGCTCAACGTGCCGAAATGTACTATGTGGGTGACAGACATGACTAAGACAGATTATTTTCCGCAACCTTCTTTCATATGGAAGTGGACTACTTATTATTATATTTTTATCCGATTTTAACGAAAAAGCATGATGTGTATGAATGTATGTATGTATACATACTATGTTTCATATATATGTTACATACTCGTATCTCACTTTGTTACTTAAACCGTTTGAAGATATATTTTTTATGATTTTAGTTATAGTTTTAGTTAGTACAGTAAAAGTTTTGAATATTTTGAATCATCATCATCATTATCAGCCCTTTTTAACGTCCCACTGCTGGGCACGGGCCTCCCTCAGTACGAGGGGGATCAGGCCATAGTCCACCGCGCTGGCCCAGTGCGTGTTGGCGGACTTCACATGTCTTACGAAAACTTGCTAGGTTTTCTCAGACATGCAGGTTTCCTCACGATGTTTTCCTTCACCGTAAGACAATTGGTAATCATGATAGAAATGATTCGCACATGAAAATGTCAGAGGTGCGAGACCCGGATTTGAACCCGCATCACTCGGTTACACAACCGACGCGTTACCGCTGGGCTGGATATTTTGAATATCATTGTTATATTATGTTTTATAAAAAAGTGGTACATATTATGTGTCATTTCGATGATTCGCTTTTCTTAACATCAGCTCTAGGTTTAACCATTTTCTCAAAAACATAATTTTTGCAAAGTATGATCCAGAGACCGCCATCTTTTTGTCACTTTTATGTGTATACAATCCCATCTGTATATCTAAAATATTCATAAAAGATAATTTCAAAGTGGTTCTCCATAATTTGAAGCATCTCCTCGACCGATTGCTGACGACACGCGTGTTCTATCACAAAATCTCATCTCTCAGTTTGTGTATGTTCACCTTTATTAAAACGTAATTGCATTCCAAACCTTATTAATACCACAGAAGGTGTATTATCGTTTAAATGAATTGCTTACTTAACCTTGTAATATTTGTGTATGAATTAACTATGTGTTAAGGTATAATTAATTGCTGCTGCTGTGATGTATCTTAAATATTTTAAAGGGAGAAAAGGCGGGATTCACTTAAAATCTAATTTAAATGCTATCACAATAGAAAAAATGAAAAATATATTTTTAGCTAAGGCAAAAACTAAGGACTCTAAAGTAATAACTTTTTCTTAGCTCGCGTGGAGCTAAGACCAAATGTCACCAGGATATAATTTACGTCCTTGGCAAATTTTATCAAAATTTGTTGGCCATAATAGGTGTGAAAACCTTTTCAAAATCTATAACAAACAAACTTACTGTAACAATTATAACATTATGTATGGATTTACAACCTATATAAGTTACACAATATGAAGAATTAAAAAGATTTTTCAAGTTGAGAAATCAAGTCCATTTAGAGAACAAACTTTGCAGTTACATTATTATTCATAATACTGTATGCGGAATATTCTTACCAGTAAATGAAATTTTTACTTTTTAACAACGAAATATGTTACAAAGGATATACAAACACATAGCAAATTTCAAAAAGAGCCTCACAACTTGCACAAGAATATTAAAGTCCAAGTACAAAAACATCTTTCACAAAGCTTTGCAAAGCGAGCTTACTGACAAAGCACTAAAGAAAAATATCTAGGCAACAATCTTTTCGAAGTACGTGAAAATCCGTGCGACCAATTATTTTTGCCCCTGGAAATTTGAGAATTACAAAATTGAAATCGTTTAGAGAGAGGTATTATAGAAAAAGCTGCGCATCTTCAAAGGTGGTTTAACCCTTTGGGTGGGGTAGGGTGGCGAGTACGCACTGTAATATAGAAAACTTGTGTTAGCCCAGTTCCGAGTCTTTGTAACATCATTTCGGCAGTTGCTATAGTGCAAACGATATGGCTTCATCGTTTTGAATTTTTTGAAGTAAAAATTATAATATAAAGTTATATTTTAACGATTATGGTTGAATATCAAACTACTATTTTAAGACAGAAATATTATCAGTGATATAAGAAATATGCTTAATTACTTTGTTATTTGAAGTGAATGATATATTGACTAAAGGCTCTCGTGACAACATTTAAATAATTTTACATAGATATTTCAATTGGACTAAAATGTATTAAAATGGTGTATAAAATATAAATCAATATTATAATTTTGAATAAGTTTCGCTTTGAACAAGTTTTGGGTGTAATATGAGATATTAAATTTGCATCGAACGGTATAATAATTGATTGAATAAATTATTTCAAACTTAAGCTTACAGTAAAAGCTTTTAAAAGTACTTACTAGAAAAAGATCAATGTCTGTAGCAATTATTGTCAAGTATCAAGACCTATTCATCCTCGTAAACCTTTATAATTTAAGAAGAAGAAACAAGCCATAAGAAATAAATGTAAAGAAGGAGAAGAAACGTTCCGATCTCAAAAGGGTTAAAAAGGGGTGCGAAACACCCTACCTGTATACGACTGTTAAATTTTATAATAAGCAATTTTACTTATAGTTTGTCCGTTTATACATTTTTTATTACATTTAAAAAATATACAATATTTTACCGTACAGTGCTTAAATGATGAAATATGAAGTCATAAAACTTTGAATAAAATATGTAAGAAAAAGTAAAAAGGCCAGTGTTTTTTGTATTAGCTATTTAATTTGACAAACTAATTTAAAAAAATCAAGTTTGCTATATATATTTTCAATTTTATACTATAATAATACAATCAAACGAAACCAGGTAAAAAATGAAGCGAGCGCTTCAATGTAGGGGTGCTAAGCCTTTCAATGTGGTAGTAAATTTTTGCTTACGAAATAAATCGTAAGAAGCATGTACTATTTATAAAAGCGCCCTTTGTTTCATTAGAGGGTTAGAATTTCTCAAATGGTTTTTACGAACAGTATTGATTGCTTTCCGGAAAACTTAAAATTCACGAGGAAATTAAATAGTTCTTTAAGTTTAAACCGAGTTTTATTTAGCACTAATCAAAGTTTATTGAATTCTAAACTAAGAAACCTGTTTGAATAAGTTTATCTTAATAGAAGGAACTTTCGTATTTCGCTCTATAAATAGCATAGCATCTTAATTTTCATCTACAACTTATTTATGTAATAGTGACAAGAAGCTCTTTTAACCTAATTTTTTTTTCAATGATAACTCCAAAACGTATACAGTCATATTTTCTTCTCACCACCACAGATATTTGCTTATTAAAATGGAGTCACAAAAAATAAATAAATACGAGTATCTATTCTAATAGTTTGACAATAGTTTGGCTGGACTTTAGTTTAATAAATATTAATAAGTACGCGTAAACTCAAATAAAATGTGTGGCATTATTCATGTTGAAGGTCGTGGATTCGATTTTCACACAAGATTTTTATGTCAAATAAATGGATTCAGTAGTTTTGTGTAGGTGGTATTGTTTTTACTTACATAAAAGAAAAAACAAATCATATAATCTGGCTTAAAGCTCTAAGCTCACAGTAGAAAAATAAATCATTAAAAGTTTGCTGATTAATTATTTGTACGCATAAGAATTATTGATGTCTTATATAATTTTAATAATAAGCAAGCAAGTAAACGAAGACTGTTTTAAAATCTTAACAACTTAGGCTTATTATGTAAATAACTTCAATAATATGAAGAAAAATTATTGCAAAAAAACAAAGAAAATTTTCTAGCACAAGATAAACCTCTATCACACATCAATAAAATAAAGATAACAAAATACAAAATTACAAAAACAAATGGAAAACCAGTAGCAATTAATATGGTCCAATTCGCCCCCACTGACCCCGCGTTGAGATAGTATTTAAATTAAGGAATATTCCCATTGAGTCGTCCCAAGCGGCTCATTTAAATTAAGCTTTTTGAAAAAGTCTCATATCTTCTTTACCCGAGGCGCGCGGGTACATCAAAGAGGGTGGGTGGTAACGGGGTAAGGTATTTTTCTTGGAGGGGAGGCGGGGGCAAAAATGCGTAGACTCACACTCGTGCGTGAGTAAATACCAACGCACACAGCCATCGTTGTATGTAAAACACTTTAAGAAGCGACGAAGAAATGCGAGAAGCTTAGCGGTTATATAGCGTGTTGGGAAAGTGATTATTGTATTTTTTTTATTATTCCTCATTATTAATTTCTATGTATAAAGTAAAGTTTAAATTTATTTATTTTTTGATTTAATGTTAGTATATTTTAATATTCATCGATTTATATCATATAAATATTATATGCGTCACATTTCATTTATAACTCATTCAGATTGATACCCACATAATATGTGAATAACAATGCTAAGATTGAATGTTCAGTTTCGAAATAAAGTTTGTTTTTAATATGAAGCAATTATATCTATCCATTTCCTTATTTCCTTATACATACTTGTTTACTGAATAAAACTCTACCGAACGAACGGTATAAGAAATTATCTAAATTAATAAAATATGTTAAGGAAACCTAAACATTTATTAAAGCTACCTTAAAAAAAATAGTTACTATCAAACAAATGTTATTTTTGATTTATACAGTAGATGTGTTTTATTTGAGAATATAAAATAAAATTACATCAATAAGGTTTTACATTATTCAAACAGCCTGTAGGCGGGGGTAAAAGCGAAAGGGTTGAAGGCGATCGTCTCCCCGCGGGGTGTCCACCTTCTTACAACCTTTTTAAAGAGGGGGCACAGAGCAGGCGAAGGCAGACCGCTGCTGAGGTGGAGATTTTTAACTTCGCTGTGTATTATTAATTGACGTTGGAATAAACATCCTGTATAAGTTGACAACTTATATAATACATACTTGTGACACTTTGAAATCTTATTTGAATTTTAATTCAGAAAATTATATTTAAGTACATAATATGTCATTATAACAGTTATTTTTACAATGTATCACCATTTAGTAGTATTATTTAATAGTAGCGAAAAATACCTTTTATACGAGCATAACACGTTTTTAGTTCAACTACAGCAAGTACCTACACGTTAGCATATTTTTTCTTGACAATTAATAGGAAGTTAAAATTCCCGTAAACACTTTTTAGTTTAAATGTCTTTTCTATATAATTGAAAAAAACTAGTGAATTTTATTACTTACACACTTCTTTAATGCCTGTCGCCAATGTTGTATTAGCGTGGGGGCATCGCCGGCACAGAGTAGGGCGGGGGTGTAATTGCAAAATAAAATTAGCCGGAACGGGTACGTGCTCAATTTGCGCCACCCGCACTGATTTGTTTTCGCTGCTGAGTCTCGGTCTCACTGCTCTGTACTTCTTAGCCTATATATTATTGATCGGATGATTGTACGCCATATTGTTTCGCGATGTTTCGCTCTTAGATTTTACAAAAGTATTTTTGCAGTAGACGACTCTATTGGGTCCTTGAAACCATAAAATTTTATTATAAATATGTCCCTATACCGAAGTTCGCTCACTCTATAATAATCAGTGTCGCGTGAATTTCTGCAGTGTATAGATAATCGCAAGACAATAGTTTTGAAATTCTAAATACGGACGTCATTGTAAGTTCTACTTAGTTACTTTCTATAGAAAATCTATTTTTAATAATACAATACAGTTCAGATTCAGTATTTTCAGTACGAACAGATTTCACTAGTTAGTTGACAGGAATAAGCGATAGACCCTCGAGCGACGAAAAAAATCTGCCGCGATTCCGTCCGCGGGATGTTGAAAAAGCCGAAAGTTTCAGGGCCGGTCTGCGGAGTCAATGGCTTTTTTATTTTCGTTTTCTTTCCTTTCCGGTTGAACTTTTTCCAAGTTTTATTTTGAGGAAGTTCCACGAGTGTCAGTTTGGCGTTCGCCCCGCAATTTTACGCGGTTCGCGCCGATAATTGCGGCCGCAGGTGGGATTTTTTATTTTCTTCGCCACTTTAGCGTTTAATTTGCGGAAATATTACTATTTGATGCAAGGTTTGCGAATGTAGCGGGTTATGTACAGAGATCGGTGCTCCACCTACCAATACGAGCACGTGTGACCCGCCTACCGCGCCGTACGCCCACCTAGTATGTGCTGGCACATATGTGCCCTAGTTCGGGGACAGTGGTACACGCGTCACACATGGGCGTGCGTGCCCACTGCGCATGTCGGGGCGTGGCCTCCCCGCCGTAAACGTTCACGTCACGTTACGCCGTAACGCTTCTGTGTGCGGCAACGTGACAGCTATTTATTCAGCCGGCGACTAACGATAAATGAGTTATAATTTATTTTTACTCGAAAAAGGAAGGGTAAGGGAGGCTGCCTTGTAATTAATGGCGAAATTGGCTATTCCGAGTATTCTGGAGTCGGTAATGAGGTGAGATTGAGATTAAAATCCGGGTAGATGAGCTCGTGAAGGATTAAGCGTGGAAAAATGGAGGCGCATAGGCCGACCCGCTTCTGATACATTATGTATGAGTTCCTTTCCGCTCGAGTTTAGCTTTGCATTAAATCGGTCCTTCAAGATTTATCATAATCTTAGAACGTATTTCAGTATATTTTTCTCAAGTTGTCTGTCTAGGTCTAAGAAAACGAATATGTTAATAACAAACTATTCAGTCTAGACCTTGAATCAAGTTCGATATGATTTGCGTATGATATACTATCATACAAAGTAATAATCACTTTTGCTTCTTGTGTTATTGGGAAACGTTATCTTTGCAGTACTTAATTACATTTTTAAGTATTTTTGCTGAGCATATGGGTGTACCCATTATACATACTGAAATTGTAGTTTTAAAGTTACACATATCTATTCAACACTTTTTAGCATAATCTATTCCCTGGTAAACTAAGCGTTTGTCAATTAATCGATTGAACGATTACTTATTTTTTCTCATCGACAATTTTATGTTCAAGTAAAAATAAACTTTAAAGTAAATTTATATGAACCATAATAATATTCTTTTTGTACTCATCGATTCATTACCTTGATATGATAAAAAATATGAAAATTATGTAGAAATTGGGACATGTTCGTTGACAAATAATAGCGTCATGGAGCGGCCGTTAAGCACTAAGGGAGACGCGCACGGAATTCGGTGAGTGCCTCGATGAGATAGAGCGCTTCGCATTGTATTACCTACATTATACAATATATGTATGTAATGATTGTTAAATACTTAGTAAAATTATTTATTAATTATTAGAGATAATAGACTAACTGCATCTAATATTTTGCAATATATTTTAGGAAAAATGCTACATAATATAACCCGAAATGGATCTTTCTATTACAAAAATGAAATCTAAATTAAATAGCTCACATAATATTTTCTTACATTCACGTTCATTTGTATAGAATGTCAGAGGTGTAAGAACGAGGAACCCGCTTCACTCGGTTACCGAAGCGAGCGCATTACCTCTGAGCTAATACTGCCGTGTTATGGTTGTAGCAACGTCGCATTACTAGTCTCGGGTAAGTTCCTGCTTCAATATTTTATGTAGATAGTTATCATTCAATTCAATGCAATTCAATACTTGTGATAATTGCTTCAATGTTGCCAGTATTTTAATTGATTACCTAATCTATTTCATACGTATTCTAATTATTATCCTATACTATATATAGTAATAAACATTACCAATTTTAATTATTCTCGAGAATAAATAAGGAAATTATGCGAGTATCGGAGCACGCGTGTTGACAAATGATAGCGCAGCGGGGTAGGTGACCATTATGTAGAGTCAAAGCGGCACGCGTGGAATTCAGGTAGACTATGAGATAAACTACCGCAGTCATAAATTCTCTGTGCAACATATTTGTTTTGTTATATTTCTTCCGGCCGAGTGTAGGCAAGGTAATGGCTATTACATCTAAGGTCAGGTGTTCGATTCCGGGATGTAGTATTTTTGCAAACATAATTCTATTTCGTAATACTTTTAATTACTTGAATATCAAACTGTGGCTATGTATGTTGTAAAAGCATTCACGACGTCAATTTATGAAAATGCAATTAAAAATATTTTAAAAATCCTTTCTAAATTCCCCCTAGATATTGATGGTTTTGTATAAACATAAAATAACTAGCGACCCAGATAAATAGCCAGCCTCATACCAAATCATCAAAATCTGGCAGACAGACAGGCAGACAAAAATAGACTCTGTATCGGTAAAAATGATTATTACAAAAAGATTTTCCAAAAAATATTTAATAATAATTTTTCAGCTCGGTAGGTTAAGGTTATTTTTTTATATTTTGCATATATCCTGCACCTAAAACTCACTTATTTTTTATCAGAAAGCAAAAAAGTGATAGATATTCGTATAAACCGACAATTGTCGGACGAATAATATTTTCTTTATTCATCCGATTAGCGGACGACTAGCAACAGCCATCTATAAAAACTAACACCGCAGCATCTATTGTCATATATAATAGTCATATCACAAAGATCTCACATATTATATAGGCGAATGATTTATCAAACGCGTCATGCCTTATAAGGTGAGACGAAATACATCACGCAGTCACATTTATCAGCCAATTTAACTGACATGATTTTTATCATTGGGTAAATATTTATTATATTTTTTAATTATAAATATTGCGGTTTTACTTAATAACGGTCTGGGATCAAGAAGAAGTATTTAAATTAATATAAAATTCTTATTATATATATCCTATACTTGGCAGGTGAGATACAAACATATATGTATATTTTATTTTCTTCTCTAGACAAAAAAAAAAAAGATTTTGTAGATTAAGAAGTTTTTTTTAAACAGTGGTAGCTCAGTGGTAACAAGCTCGCTTAGATAACCGAGTGATGCGGATTCAAATCCGGGTCTAACTCGCCGTCCTCTGATATTTTCATGTGCGAGTTGATCGAACATTTCTAACATGATTACCACTTGTCTTACGGTGAAAGAAAACATCGTGAGGCAACCTGCATATCTCAGAGAACCTAATAACTTTTCGAAAGACTTGTGAAATCCGCCAATCAGCACTAGGCTTACGTGGTGGACTAAGGGAGGCCCGTGTCCAGCAGTGATACGCTAAAAAGGGCTGAATACATTTTTATTAAAATAAAAAAATACCATTTATTATGGTAGTGCCATGCTTGTTACCTTCGGGTAGCAGCCGCATGGGCCGGCACGCCCCGTATAGTACCACTCTCTCACAGAAGACCGGCGTGAAGTGGCAGCTATGCTGTCGCGTTTCGTCCGGTAAGTGAGAGTCCGGGAGGCCCACTCCCCATCCCTCTTCCCGTCCTTCATCCTCCTCCCTCCCTCCCTTTCCTGTAAGGCCGGCAACGCATCTGTAAGCTGTGTAGTGTTGCAGATGTCCATGGGCGGAGGTGATCACTTACCATCAGGTGAGCCTCCTGCCCGTTTGCCCCCTTTCTCCCATAAAAAAAACCCAGGCAGATCTGCAGTATGCAGTAATAAATATGTTTTCGTTACATAGCGCCCATATATTACCCTCTAACAACAAAGACATAGTAGCAAGTACCATTCATCACAGCGATGACTATCGGTTATCCGGCGATCTAAGCGCTATGATTGGTATTATAGGCATTATATTAATAGGCCGCTATAAAGTGGTTTGTCTTTACGCAACCTTGTATAAGATATTCTTGAGGCAAACACGGCAGCTCGAATTCCTAGCTTTTCACGCTAATTGACGTGATATAGATATTGCTTTAGTTTGAAGTGGAAAGCTTAATTTGGAAGTTTCCACTAAGTGTGTTTGTAGATAGATTAAATTTGAGCTTTTATTTTCTAAAAATCACCTTATATCGGGATAAAATATAAAATATATTAATTTCGTATAATAAGATCATATCTATCACGATGAGAAAATCTCGTTATTTGTCGATTTAACTGGCTTAATACAACTATTATAGATAAAATAATAATAATAATATTTATTTATTGGCTGTGTTCTAAAGTTTTAAAGGTTTTCACTTAGGGTGCGTCACGACTGTACGTCGCTAGTATTTTCATAAATGTAGAATATGGTAGGGTACGGCTCAGTTGGTAGTGACCCTACTTTCTGCGCCAGCGGTCGCGGGTTCGAGTCCCGCTGGGGGCATTCATTTCTTGAGTACGAATGTTTGTACTCCAGTCATGGGTCATATTTATAATATGTATGTATTTAAAAATTTATATATGTAGTATATCAACTATCTGGTATCCGTAACACAAGCGCGTTACGTAGCTTACCACGGAATTAGATGGCGCTGTTGTAATATATTTTTTTCCCAACCCCAACATATTTTTTTTATATATTTAAATGAATGAAATCATTTTTTGTCTGCTTGTACGCATTTGTATCCGTCATGGCTAGGCTATTAATAAATAGGCCTTTCACTGACGGGTAGACGATTTTTCTGATAGTTATATATACGCTAATTTCTATTTCAATTTATATCACTACATATTATAAAACAAAGTCCTCCACCGCGTCTGTCTGCCTGTATTTCATGCTGTTTTGACCAATGGATAGAGTGGTTGTCGAGGAAGGTTTTAGTATATAATATGTCAGATTTTTGTTTACATTATTTATAGGTACATACTAGCAAAACCCGCGGCTTTGCTCGCGCTAGAATAAATATGCTAATATAAATACGCTAATTTCTATTACAATTTATATTTATACATTGATAATACGAGGCTTAACCTAATTTGATTTCAATTTTCTTTGACTCAAATGTCTTCCCACGAGTTAGGGACAGAATGCGTTAGCAAAAGATTTCGAACGTAAATGTAGGTTTCAAAATTTTCAAGTTTCTTAATATTGATTAGTTCAAGGTCATACTGTTATAGTTTAGGTTTATTACCTTATATAAAACTAGTGACTCACCCTTACTTCGCTTGAATTCTCGCCAGCAGTTAGTAAGGACAAAGCCTTTGAAACATATAGTCGGCCAACGCACGGACGTGAAAGCCCAAGCTGCCATATACTTGGGACATTAGTGTATGGCAGGTTGGGCTGTCACAACCGTTTGGTATGGATATCCCACAGGAACCTGGTATTTTTCCGGGATAAAAAGTAAGCGGTGTGCTATTCCATTCTATAGACTATCTACTTTACATATATTTTTAACGTAAGTACAATGAGTAAATATTAATAAAAACAAAAAAAATGCAAAAATACTTTAAAAATAAACAGACTAGAAATATTTATATACAAATTAGAATAAAATTTCACAATTTCTAAGTCAGACTGTGTTAGCTTTCCGCTACATGCTAATGTAGAGCCAACATGGCGCTAACAGAATGTATGGGCATGCTTGACCTAAATACGACTTTCTTTACATCAACACGTAGCATACCGATATATTTAGTACTACTGAAACTAATTCCAATAATGCAAGCATTTACTAAATAGAAATAGGACATACAAAACAAGATATTTTGTAATAATTATTATTTTTGAAGGGCTCAAAATTAAATTTTAATTGAGACCCTGCAACCTATATTCTAGCCGAATTTTATCAAAATCTGCTCAGTGATTCATATTAAGGGTGAAACTAACGAATGTATGTGCCTTAAATGTAAATTTGTAAAACATTGCGTTAGTCCTGGTCAATTGCAAACAAGTGAAATGTACATTGTACAATTAATGAAAAAACTCTATAGTGGTTTGTTTCACTGTTTAAAGAAATGCGTTATTCGATACATAAATATCCAAAGTACTGACTATGGGTACATAATGACTTCTGTAACATTCTAAGCATCGTTACACACGATATCACTTTATCTATAATTTTACAATTTTCTGTAGTTTATTATTAACCTGTAATTCCTAATATTATACTGTCCAAGGAACTTGATTTCTTAAAATAACTCATGGACAGGTAAAGCTCGGAACGTGGGCAACGATTCTGAATATTATATTTAGTAGAGTGAAAATTACTTACTTCGGGTAGTACAATGTAACACACAATTGCTTTAAAAGAAATAATATTAATTATTGGTCATCATCAGCCCTCTTTAACGTCCCACTGCTGGGCACGGGCCTCCCTTAGTACGAGGGGGATCAGGCCATAGTCCACCGTGCTGGCCCAGTGCGTGTTGGCGGACTTCACATGTCTTACGAAAACTTGCTAGGTTTTCTCAGACATACAGGTTTCCTCACAATGTTTTCCTTCACCGTAAGACAAGTGGTAATCATGATAGAAATGATTCGCACATGAAAATATCAGAGGTGCGAGACCCGGATTTGAACCCGCATCACTCGGTTATACAAGCGACGCGTTACCGCTGGGCTACCACTGTCTTATATTTATTAATTATTGGTATTATACGATATTTTGTCTTAAAAGTTTTATCGTTTGTGAGACTTACATATATACTCATATTACATACATCTATACATATAATAAAATTGTAACTTAGTTGAATCTGTACATTGAATATTTTTTGGAAATTATTTTTGAAATAGTTTTATTATCGATACAGTTTTTAGACTTTTAGTCTGTCTGTCTGTCTGTGACCGCATCACGAGAAAACCGCTGGACAGATTTTGATGAAATTTGGTATTATGATAGCTGGTTATACGGGTCAGGATATAGGATACTTTTTACTGCTGGAAAATATTTCAGAGAAATCTCAAGTAACCGTTTAAAACTATCTATAAAACAACACACGGTATATAAAATCTGTGTATTTAGTTTCGGAATTTAAATCACGTGCGGAGCCGCGGAAAATGCTAGTTTATTTATATAAAAATTAATTGCTGTTAAATTAAAAATGGTTGGACCGATGGCCGCCATTATGTAATATAATATAATCGGTTTGCAATCGGTAAAATTATCGTGAAACATACAAGAAACATGTATCTACCTGAATTATGTCATCTTTTTGTAAAGGCGGTTAATAACGGCCTAGTTCAATAAGATAAGCCAACTGGGAGATTTACTGCAAAATGACCGTAAGCACAGCTGGTGCAGTCTTTATTACCTCAATCTCGTAGTCCAAATGGCCTATACAATAGTGTCCGATACAATAACGAAAATCTGTAAAAACTTGCTGAATTTTGAAAAACTTTTGATTCGAGAATAAATTATATGTTAGGACATATGTTGGGACATCTTTACAACAGCGCCATCTAGTTCTGTGGTAAGCTACGAGGCTTGTATTACGGATACCAGATAGTTGATGTACTACACATATAACTACAACCATTCGTGCTCAACAAATGAATGCCCCAGCGGGACTCGAACCCGCGACCGCTGGCGCAGAAAGTAGTATCACTACCAACTGAGCCAAACGTGTCGTCGAATTATAAGGTATTAGTGTCTGAACTCCGGTTTATCCGGGATTCTAGCAGTTTAGCTACTGCTAAATTTCACACCACCAAACATTCTTATCAGTATAACATTACATATAAAAAAAGTATCTGTTGTTAATTTCAAATTAAAAGCTATTTACTAAATATATATATATGAAATTATATACGGAACTTACTTCAAAAAATCAATTTTTTAAATTCTAGTCTGTATGTCGGTTGGTTACGGCTAATCTCTGAAACGGCTGGACTGATTTTCACTGGACTTTCACTAGCAAATAGCTAATGTTCTAAGGAGTAACTTAGGCTATAGCGAAGCGGGCCATGTTTGCCAGTATATAATAGAATTATAATATTAACTACCTGCGAGTGAAAGTCCCGTTCAAATCGGTCCAGCCGTATTGAAGATCAGCCGGAATAAACAGACAGATAGACATACTAGACAGGTTTTGATGTTTTTTACCGTATATAGGTACTTTAATATGCATTTAGTTAAAACTTGTTAACTTGAAATTAAAAACAGAAACTTCAGTTTTATTTATATAATATAGATGTATAAAAATCGATTAACCAATACGTATTCAATATTCATATTCGTTATACTCAAATAATTTTATTTTACTGTCTGAAATAAAACCCATTAGAACAAGTATTAGAGGATTTGATTTATTATAGAAAACATAACCATAGAAATATATGTATAAAACAAAGTAGTAAAGCACTAGACCTGACTATTGATTCCATCAGCTACTTGAGTGAGAATTGTTGCCTTCTGGACATAGCACTTATATAATCCTTATTATGCTCACACCAGATTACTATTTCTATGAAAATTATATAATTTTATCGAACACGCGCGAGTAACAGCTACTTTTATGAATCGTTTCCATAAAAAAGGTTTACCACTTTAAAAATAAGTTGGTCCTTAATGTTATTAAATATGAATATATGTTGCTAAGCGTGGAAATCGGTAACGACTGGAACTATTCGGCTATTTGTTCAAATATTCCTCGAAGTTCATAAATGGTTCTTATGAGATAAGAGAAAAAATGAAAAAAAATACAAGAAAAAGAAAAAAATAGTTTTCCTTACTGCTTTACTTACTACAATTATAAGCTAAAAAATCTATATAAACTACTTGAATGCATCTGTAGATTAAAATTTTCTCTTTCTACGATATACAGTTTAACTTTGAATTTGTTTCACTGTCCTTCTTTCAAGTTAAAACAGTGACAACTTTACGTAATTTTTGTGGATATAGTTTATGGGCTGGAGAATACTTTTCACCGCCGTAGATATCTTGAGATATCTCATTCCTAAGATGTAACACAAAAATATTATATTGGTTCCATAGTAGCAAGGGTGAGCTAGTGATAGAAAAAAAATATCATTCAAATGACTTGTAGACTAGATACTAACAAACTCAACTTTTTATAGATATTTTATGGGAAAAGATATACGAATCTATAATATTTTTTAAGTAAAAAAAAACACTCGCCCTCTGCTTCGTGCTTCTTTATTCAAGCCATCTTCTTCTTTATTCTAGCCATCTCATGCGTAGGAAAAATTACAGATGCATGCAGAAGCAAGTTGCTAGTTGATACTCTTTTTTACTCCATTCAGTTTGATGGAAAAGACAGCAGGTGAGAGAGACTAAAGACTAAAATGCACTCTTAGACAAGATATCAAGTTCCAAAAAAACAAACCAAAAATATTGTGACAAAAAAATCTGGTAAGCAACCCAAATACAAAACTAGAGTCGGTATACGAACCCACGACCTCCAGATCATGCACTTAACTAGTACTTTACGAAACCTAATTTAGGCATTTCTTTCCAATAGAAATAGAACTCACAACCTCTGCCATACCATAAGTAGCACCACTAAAATTATACAGCAAACTGACAGTAATAACCGTATTTAATATCTCTTAAAATTAAATTAATGGTTTAAAACCATATAAGAACACATTCAATATACACATATCGTAGATAATCTATCGTATAACAAAGGATCCTTAAAGACGCTATCAATTTGATCTAAATCAAGCGACACGGTCCATAAGAGAATGGATTGCACTTAAAATAAGTAAGATTTATTCGAATCCCATCGTGCATATGAATTATCTTGCCACCGTGACTATTCGCCGTTTAAAGCTAAAACACGACGACACACGGAAGTAAAAAATGCCACGTCGATTTATTACCCAACCAAGCGTAGGAGGCAACTAAAAATTAACCGTGAACACAACTACCGGGCTCAGGACTTAAAAATTTCCACGCCAAAGTAATAGTTAAGATTAAGAGCATTTGCCTCGGGAGCCTCAGTACAGATGCTTATTAGAATTTATACGAGCGCAGAGCATTTACTTATTCTTGGAGCACGCGTTTGATGTAGCGCTAGCCGTTTTTTAGAACACTCAGGGACTATGATAGCTTTTATTAGAAGAAATATTGTAGTCATGACATATAGGCTGAGCTTGTTAGTTTACGCTTCGGGGCGCGGGAGGTAAAATGGGATAATTTCACAAGTAATTCGCCTGTCGACAAGGTATCAGCCTCTGGTGACGCAGTATCGAGTAATGGTCGGCGAAGTAATAGTAAATTCAAGGTTGTTCAGTAGCGTAATGGACGAGTATCGTTGGGCGGGGTAGGGTAGTTCGTGTATTGCGAAAATGCACGGAATTTGCGAGTGGGGACGTATTCTGAACGCGCCTTTAGCACCAAACTCGCCAATTGGTCAGGTCTGTGACACTGATATACGCTGTTAGACCTGAGAATTATTATTACATCTAGTTTACATATCGTTGCTTATTTATAAGTTATTTAGTTTTCGTAATTAGTATTTATATCAACTTAGAGCAAATTTGATATCTTTATGCAGTTTTAGATATTTTCGGTTTAATGGCTTCATTGTAACAAGTTGTTTAGTTAACAAGACATAGCGAGAATAAAAGTGTGACCCAGATAGGTATCGAGTATTTACATGACTAATTCACTTAACTGCTGACACACAACATTATCGTTCTCGTTTAATGTAATGTAACTGCTTTGGTTAAGGGCAATACATGCCTTGAATTGAAAGTAAAAGTTCTCCATTATCTTAAGTAATTTCATTACATAGGTTATTCATGTATATTATAGATTTCTATCGCGTTTCGGAAACGACTAACGATTTGAATTAAATTTTGTATTTTAATAAATTTCATATTATAGATAGCTTTTTTTCTGAAAGGACGTCGTTTTAAAATTTGTCTCTAAAAACGCTGAACGAAGCTCGTTCGTCCAGGTTTTAAGCTTAGTAGCAGGAACATTAACCGGGATGGAAAACTTTTATATTATCACTTGCCATTGTAATATAAATAATATTAATCTTTAAATATCGATCGATATTTTTAAGAAATCGATTTTCTTTATTTTCTTTAACCATTAGGTATATGCATATAATACTCGTATATTAGACACATAATTGTAAAAACTATATCAAAATCCCTCGCATTAAAAGATTTAATGACATTTAAAAAGGTTTTTATATTGAATTTGACGACACGTTTAGCTCAGTTGGTAGTGACCCTACTTTCTGCGCTAGCGGTCGCGGGTTCGAGTCCCGCTGGGTGCATTCATTTGTTGAGCACGAATGTTTGTACTCCAGTCATGGGTGTCTATATTTATAATATGTATGTATTTGAAATGTATATGTGTAGTATATCAACTATCTGGTATCCGTAACACAAGCTTCGTAGCTTACCACGGAACTAGATGGCGCTGTTGTAATAATGTCCCAACATATTTATTTATTTATTTAACAATACTATTCATAGAAGATCATCGCCTTAACAAAACTTTGTATACCACACTTATTACTGTTCTCATTACAGTAGGAACGTAACATATTCTATACTTAAATAGAGTGTTATTGGACTTTCGCTTATTGCCTCATATTAAAATAACAGTGTTTTTTCGTTTGAATTCTAATACATATTACTTTTTGGTAACTACGATACTTGGTAGTGGATATTAACGAGAAATTTGAAGAAAAAGTGTAGATATTGATCTAGACTCTAGATTATATGAATGCCTTAGGCTTTAACTTAAATAAAAAAATACTTATTGTCATTTTATTAACCCAATGCAAAAATCGATGCCGCTATCTCCGCTATTATGAATAGTGCCAATCATCCCCTAAGTTCATAAATATTATAAACGCCAGAACGGCTGAACCGATCTAGATGAAATTCGGTACAGAGATATTTTATAGTCATAGGATATAATATAAAAAGGATAATTTTTTTCACGTTTTTACTAAGAAAGTGAATAACTAAATAAAATTTATACGCACCACATATGAATTAAAATCACAATTTTCTAAGAATAACTCGTCTCTAATCAATATTAATTATATAAAATCAAGATAGTTAACATGACCACTGTGCATATCGATTATAATAATCGATTCCGTTCAGGATGTTCTCGATACATGCGATTATAAAACACACGTTTATTAGAGCAATTTCCTTAAAACCTGATTGCGAAGACACAATGACATATTGACAGCGTTAGACCAGTCCACCGTTAGCTACATACATATATTACACTACACTAATCGCCTTCATTTGCATCAAACAAGTAACAAAATAATGGTATTTAAAAGTATTTTTTATTTAGAATTTATTAAAAATATAAAAAAATATTTTATATGACTACGATCCTCACTACGAATGCAGCCATTAAAAATTAATATGGAAACATTCCAACATTTTTGAATGTTTTATACTTAACATTTAAAATGTGAATTTATATATTTTAAAACCAAGTCTGAATTTTAATAACCAATAACTTTATTATTTTTAGCGAATGCACCAAGTACTTATTATTAATTAATTTCGCATTAAAAAGAAAACAAATATAAAACGTTTCTTATAAATATACTTAATATAAAGTGGTCGTCATAATTTTTAAAGTACGAGTACATGTAATGTCTCCCCGACCAATTTAGTTCACATCGGCCAATCCCATTGAGACTAGCCAATTGCGTGGAAATAATAATTATGCATAAGTGTTCGCGTTGACACAAGTGCACTATTTATTATACATATTATCTATCTGAATAATCTAAAATAAATAAAAAAAACATCACATCTATGGTCAGAATAAATTCATTTAAAATAATACCATACTGAGATCTTTTTATAATTATACCTTTTGTTTTTAGTACCACTCTCTCACAGAAAACCGGCGTGAAGTGGCAGCTATGCTGTTGCGTTTCGTCCGGTAAGTGAGAGTCCGGGATGCCCACTCCCCATCCCTACACCCTACCTCCCTCCCTCCCTTTCCTGAAAGGCCGGCAACGCATCTGCAAGCCCTGTGGTGTTGCAGATGTCCATGGGCGGAGGTGATCACTTACCATCAGATGAGCCTCCTGCCCGTTTGCCCCCTTTGTCCCATAACAAAAAAAAATGTTATTATGATATATAAAAACTAATATTATTTAAATATTCGTATTTATTTCACAAAAAAATCTCTTTTTTAAACTCGTTCAAAAGCACTAAGAATACTGCGAAAAAGTGTATAACCTCCCTTTCCATACAAGTTTGATAGAATATGTCATCGTCGAAGCCCAAGGCCGCAATTATCGAGCCTCCAATGATTTGCAACCCCTAATCACGGGCCGTGGGCCGCACATAAAGCTAGGTAGAGCAAACACTGTTATGATGATAGTGTGTAATAGCTTAGTTTACAAAATGCTCTCTAAGTACTATTTTCCTATAAAAATGTTTTTCACTGAATAAAGTTATATTTTAATAGACATTATACGTTTAGTGTTAATCCTAAATGCTACTTATAAGCGTATATATCTATTGTGCTTTACTATTCTTTTTTGTAATATTAAATCAATTTTAGTGTTAAATCTGTAGAGCAATAATACTATGCAACTTATCCGTCTGTTAATTTATTATTTGTAAAGATTAAATAAAGGCAATTGTAACCTAGTGGTAAAGTGCTCGTTTGGGTAACGTAGTGAAGCGGGTTCAAACCTAGGTCTCGCAACACTGATATTTTTATGTGCTAATCATTTCTATCATGATTACTATTTGTCTTACGGTAAAGGAAAACATCGTGAGGAAACCTGCATGTCTGAGAAAACCTAGCAAGTTTTCGAAAGATATGTGAAGTCCGCCAACACGCACTAGGCCAGCGCGGAGCCGTGTACTATGGCCTGATCCCCCTCGTGTTGTGGGAGGCCCGTGCCCAGCAGTGGGACGTTAAAAAAGGGCTGATGACAATCATTTCTATGATGATTATCACTTGTCTTACGGTGAAAGAAAACATCGTGAGAATACCTGCATGTTTAAGAAAACTTAACAAGTTTTCGTAAGACGTGAAGTTCGCCATCCGGCACTTCGTCAGCATTTTGGACTATGGCCTGAGCCTCCTTGAATTGAAAGGCCTGTCCTCAACAGTGAAAAAAATTAAGAGAATTGGTTAGGATACAATTTTATTTTTAACTGTTTGTCTGTCGGTCAGTCTGTTTGTTCCGGCTAATCTACGAAACCGCTGAACTGATTATTACTTACAATGGCAGATAATAATATTATAAGGAGAAAATTAGGTTTATTTTATTGAAGAAAAAGAATTGAGGAATTATGTTCCGCTCAGTAAAAACTTTCTTGGGATTGTCACAAGTTGCCATAATAAAATGCATATAATGAATCAAATAATTAAATATGAAGACTCTATGACTATTCTTTTTAAAAGAATAGTCTTTTTAAAATTTAAAAAAGTAGTTTTCTAGTATCTACTTTATTTCTTATGCTTCTTTGTTATTCTTCTCCTAACAACTTTATAATAACTTTGAATTTCATATTGTTTTTATACTAAAGCAGCAATGGCTGAAATATCAGACCTTGATATCAAACAAAATCACTAAGTGACTTAAATCGTTTCGGAGAAGTATGAAGTCGAAATTCAGTCATTGTAATTATTACAGAAAAGTTAACGAAAACATATAGATATGATTAGAAATTACTGACTAAATTAAAGAAAAAAAAATACATTTTCCAAGGTACTTATAAATAAATATAATAAATATGCTGGACATCATTACACACGTATAACGTGTAAGTACTATTATTTGAAGACTACTTGCAGCTATCTGAAAATTACTGAATTATTGATTTCTAAGAAATTATAGATAATAATTTTATGACACTGAAAAATTAAGTTAACTACAAGTAATTTAAATTTTAATGTGATAGAATATGAGAAATTAAAATTAAGAAAGCGTCCTCCTAGAGTTGGGCTACAGCGCCCATCTTTCGTGACGATTTTTTATACTTAAAGTATAAACGTTTGAGGTAGAGTATAGAGAGGTAGAAGGTAAGAGCAAAAAAAAAATAATATAAAAAAAGCTAGTAGGGTCACTACAAAGTTAGCTAAACGTGTCAATGATATATATGTACGTTTTTTTCGACTTTTTAATGAACTTTTAAAATTTGAACTAATATTGAGTAACGTTGCACGACAGAACTAGTGAAAATCTGAAATCGTGTCACTACAAATACACTATTAATTTAGTGCCAACATAATTACGTATGACTTCTGTGTTCCGCATGAGGCACGAATGTACACCGTCATTATCGCATAAATCAGCGCCGATATCGATTCGAACGTAATTGCAGATACATCGATGTATCGATGGTATCCCGCTAAATTAAAGTGGCCACCGATATAATTTTGCTTGATATGTGTGACGTATAATAAATTGTAGAAGACTAGGCTCTTGCGATGGTTGCGTTCGAGATATGGTTAGGTTTTACTTGAAAACACATAAGGTATTAAAATTAGGAATTACATGAAGACTAACTGATTAAGCCTAAGCGGACGAGTTTTGACTTCCTTTGCAACCCACCTTTACTGTCAACTAAATCGATTTTAACTACGGAACTACACCTTCAAAATCGACTTTAGAGGCTAGATCTGTAAAAAGAAATCTATTCTATAAGGTGGACAAATAACTTTTCATATCACTATGAAGATAACTTTTTGTTTCAATATAGTACTAGAAAGGAAAGTAACAGGGCTTTGTTTTACAGAATTTTTTTTACTACTAATTTGTTTTTATAAAATAAAACTATAGAGGAGACTTTAATTGAATCAGTAAATATGTAATAGGAATAATTGAATATTTTAAATGAGAAAAGTAAAATTACTATTAATAAAAGGCTAAATAATTTCAACTTCAAATAAACTGTTAGCAAACATCACTATTTCACATTCAAATCCAAATAACACAAAAATAAAAATGACGTAACATACAAACACCTTTCACTCCATTATATTAGTGAATAGTTTCTTAGATATAAATCATACATCATGCGTGTAATGAATAACAAATTGTGTAGCTAATATATTAGATAAGGGAAATTTAATTGAAGCTGGAAGCAATCTGTGCAATTTGTTCCGTTACTGTCAATCAATTTCATTTTGTTGATACGAAGCCTGCAAGCATGTGGGGCGTGTATTCTGGATTATAACATTATTAATATATTATAATAAAACTAACTATAACAATTTTAAATTACAGTGAGATTTGCTCTGTGATTATGATTAGATTTTAAGTAATTAATGTTGTAACCTATAGATATTGATAATTAATTAATTAAGAACATAGTAAACACAGCATTTTTGTACTCATACACGAGTATGTAAAATATATAAAAATTTAAAGTCCCGATTAAGCGAGAACAACTTTCACTTTCACAATACCTTAATTATTTGTTTTTTTTAATATCTATCCCACTTCATTTTTCGTTTTTGACTTCAGTGCATAATTTGTAATATTCGTTGGAAATGGCTGCTTCTTATAATATCTTCTCTACATAATGTATTTTAAATATTACTATTTATTACAACAAAGAAAAATATATAAGTATTAGGATAGTCTTAAGCTTTGGTTATAGGCATTTGACCAACACAATTAATGAGAAAAGGCTCTCGGATCGCTTTGCTCGGTGTCATTCTCATCTGTACTCCAAGATTTTCCTGTTCTTTAACTGAATTAAAATAAAATATATTATTTACGTAGTATATCTGCTTATTTAAATATTTACTTTTCGTTATATAATCGAACTGGCCAAAACCTATAAAAAGATACAACTAACCACTGACGCCATTATAACATAGTCTGAATATTATTTATACGAAATATATTACTTTGAAACCGTTAAAACAGGAGTTCAGTGCAGCACTTTCACGTAGCGGTCCAAAGCCTCCCTCTCTAATCTAAGTAGATTATTAGAAACATATTGAACAATAACGAAACGGTAGTCGAACCACGACCGTGTGGCGAACTGCGGACTGCACCACTGAGTGTAAAATAATGGATATGACCGAAATTGCCAATAGTTTAGTACACTAAATTAAAAAAGAATTAAATCTATTAAGCCTTTTAGCTCTTATAACAACTACTAAAGAAAGTCTCTTTGTAAAGAGTATCCATTTAAAATTACGATGTATTTTATATGTTTATACATAAATTATTTAAGCTTATTTTATATGTTTATATATAATTATATACTATGACTAATATTTAGAAAACACATTATGCGAAAAATATTATATCTGCTTTAAACTAAAATATTATATTATAAAAACTATTATTTTTTGTAAATATAAATTATTTTTAACAAAAAAAAAATAAAAACCGACTTCCAAACTTAATAAATCTAAACTAAAAAGTAGAAAATAATACTTTTAAGGACTTTGTTAATTTTGGAGTCGGTGCCAGCCAGGTATTTTGATTATTTTTACAAATTGATAGATTAATCAAATATGTATCTATTTAGGGTTATTTTGCTTTGGCTGGCACCGACTTCAAAATTAACAAAGTCCTTAAAAGTATTATTTTCTACTTTTTAGTTTAGATTTATTAAGTCTGGAAGTTGGTTTTTGTTTTCTTGTTAAGAATAATTTATTTTTAAATTTTTAGTGGAAAGTAGATACGTATTGTGTTAATGACTATAAAAATTTACCTTCTATAATGAGGAAAACCTAATAGCCTGAAAGTATACAACTATCGGACCATAATTGCGTATTATATTGAAAGAATTTTCTTTAAACTGCTAACCGTTGAGGAGTTGTACCTTCCATCATCAGTTACGGTACGTGACTCAAATATCCATATAGCCTATAAAAGATTCGGCCGAGCATCGTTAATTTGCTCCTAAGAATTGAAGAGTTCCGATACTTTGTCATGGATCCCATCATCAGAACCTTACCAAACTCTCATCCAACTACCCTTGAAGTAGATCCTTTCCATTAAAAAAAGAATCATCGAAATCGGTTGGTGTGATATTGAGTTATTCGTCCATTTGTCGCGCAAATACTTAATGCAAATTTAAGACTTTTATGGTTTTCTCATGGATGCCATTGTCAGAACTGGAAAATATTAAAATGGGACCACATGGGAAGCACTACCTTTCAAATAAATAAAGAATTATCAAAATTGGTTCACCCAGTTCAAAGTTATGAGCTAACAAACATAAAAAAAAATACAGACGAATTGATAACCTCCTCCTTTTGGAAGTCGGTTGAAAATAATAAACAGTATAATTTGCATAAAATACGTATAAGTTGTAGTCTTTAAAATTAATAATATTTAGTATAAACTACGAATTTCTATATTTTAGAAATGTCCTAGGATCATTTCTAGTATTACTACTTCTTCGCAGAAATTATTTTCAATTGATCGTGAGACGTGACGCTCGTGGAGAAACTTCTTTAGTAACATCTATGAATAAAGATTTAGATATCTTTTTTTGTAAACAACATGATTGCCAAATTCATGACAAAGAAACGTGTAAAAATATTACTCACTTGAAAGTGACATAACATTTTAAATATTATCATTTATAATTTAATTCAAATAGAGACAACTTTTCAGTTCTGAGAAGTTTTTAGTACCTAATACCTATATCATAGAAAATTTAGGTTATTTTTGATAGTGGCTCAATTATGCATAATTTATTATTTTTATTAAATAAATAATATTTCAAACATAAAATATTCTGTTTTATGACCTTCATTTATTATAATATCGAATTACTATTTAATTAGGTTATACTAGCAACACAACTTAGCTCCGCTCGGGTTCTTCACTAGGCACGTTATAACAGTTAGTATTGATTTGCAAGTAATAAGGCATTTGCCGTTGTATAATGTATCCTAAATGTTTCGTCGAAATTCGTCCAGTGGTTTCCTCGTGGTCCGGTCATAAATAGACAGAAAAAAATTCTATAAACTATAGAGTCGGCTTTTGTATCGATAATAATTACTATTAATATTACTATACTATTACTATCAATAAGAATTTCCAAATAATAATTAATGTAGAGATTCGATTAAATTAGAATTTTATTATATAATATAAATAATAAATAAATATGTTGGGACATTTTTTTCAACTGCACCATCTAGTTCCGTGGTAAGCTACGAGGCTTGCGTTACGGATACCAGATAGTTGATATACTGCACATATAAATTTTAAATACATACATATTATAAATATAAACACCCATGACTGGAGTACAAACATTCGTGCTCAACAAATAAATTCTCCAGCGGGACTCGAACCCGCGACCGCTGGCCCAGAAAGTAGGGTCACTACCAACTGAGCCAAACGTGTCGTTAAAAGAAATATATCAATATTTTATCAAACCAAACTTTTTCACACAAATAGAAGAACAACCAATAAGGTCGTAAATACAGAACAAAGTGTAGATAATCAAAAGATTCATAAACAAGCGTCGCGCGCGCAATCTCTGATCGTTTGTCAACCCTTGTCAATTACGCACAGATCATGACAAATTGACACATGGCGTTGACACAACCTGTCAAGATTACTATATCAAGGTTTTTTATATAGTGCCATACTGTATTGTGTTTTACTACTTACTTAGTAAATATTATTATGGACTTTTGTAAAAATATTTAACGTGTACAAGGAATTTTTTTGTAACGAGAGACAGTACATTTTAGAGTTTTTTTTCCTGTTTTAAATATACCGAATATTAGGGCTTATTAAAGCGACAACCCTGGAATTCAACGTACGAATTTTTTTATTTATTTTCTTTTAAAAGTGTAATTATTAATGAATTACATTAATGTGACCAAAGGTTTGTGATTAATTGTTGAATATAATAAACAAGTTTCAAACGGCACTAAAAATAAAATACAAAGCACTAGTTTTGAATGATCAATTAAAAAAGACAATTCTTAAGTTTTTTATTCTAATAATAAACATTCATTAAGAAGAGAAATTCAGCCTAAGAACTTCTATTAAGATCTATTACAAGTCATTAACTAGTATCGAGTCAATACGTAAATAGTGAAGTAGAGTGTACTAGGTCGCACATGTCAAATAATATATAATAATCAGTTAATGCGCGTGTACGTTTGTAATGATAGGCACATTCGGCTTAGGGCGTCTACTCAAAGGAGGAGGATGGGGTCAGTTGAATTTATTAAGCTAATTAATTATTTTATTATTTATTACGGGAATTATTTAGTATTATTATACGTATAAATTATTATTCGCTTAAAAATATAGTCTTTTATAAATTCATCTATTAAAACATCAGTTGCTTTGGACAATAAAGTTTATATGTATTTTATAATTAAGTTCAATTAATTTAACTGGCAATATAATTTCTAAATAAAAATAATACCTACGTATAACTGAAGTCACTTTTTAGTGTTTTTTGAACACATTATTTGAAATTATAGTTATAAATACGTTTATACGTACGTATATTTAATGCGTTATCTTAGACTTTTAGTACAAAATTATATATTATATCAATACACAAAAGATCAATAATTAGCCCCAATCTCCCCATGGTTTCTTGACACAGATCTCTGTATAATTGTAGCAATTTACCACAGTCGTAGGACATGTAAAACATATCGACGTTCGTTGCTCAACCTTGCTTTGATTGAGCCATTCACATAATCAGCTGAATATGCCTCTCGTCCCTTGCGGCATTCTGTGTCGTTATTTGTTATGTCTGACATGTGACATGCCATACTATGAATACGAATATGGCTTTATGGCAGATTTGTGGCTATTTTAAGGTGAGTTTATATTATTCCGTACTGTTGTCTGTTGCACTATAGTGTATTATAGTATAGTTTTATTACTATTATTGTATTAGCATTTGGCATTATGGCTCCGCCCGCGTTTTAAAGACCGGAAACTAAATTCCTAGATTTTGCATAATTATTATTACTGTCTTAATCCTCCCTCGACAAATGCCGTAATAATTAAATATAAATCAAATAAACAAATGTCTTAATCAAATAACAGTTCTGATGGCTGTGAATGGCTGGAGTGATTTTGATGTTTTCAGGCAATGTATAGATTAGCCCAGCGAGTGATCGTGTGAAGTTTTGTAACGATTGAAAACAGAAACGCAGGCGAAGCTGCGGGTACAGTAATGTATAAATAAGTTGCAACTTTTAGAGTAGTTCGGCCCTGTCACTGAATCCGTATTTAGACCTCCTAACTTATACACGCTAAAAAACCGTAAAAATGTATCTTCATAGTTCAAGTAATTAAGAATATTTCAAGTCAGTGAGGGAATAATGTTTTACTTTTATCTTTAATATTGAATGAGAATTTCTTGTCAAAACATATTGTTATATATAAAATCTCTCGAAGTTATTTTACATTATATAACTTCTACGAAGCAAATTCTGAATAAGTTAGAAAAAATTATATCGCTAGGATGTCACAAAAATTTTCTTATTTTGTTAAGGTACCTATTAAAAACAGCCTTTCTGAATAACTATTCAGAAAGGCTGTTTTTAAATAAGGAGGCAAATAAAGAAAATTAGTGGTCGTTGAATGGTCGAAAGTCGTTGGTAATAATTTAAAGTTTACGTAAAATAAATATAAATAGAGCCTAACTGTAATAAAAATGTTGGGTCATTAATTACACTCATCAGTCATCACCACCATTCAGTTCCATGGTTAATTCCTACGTTAGTTTCCTACGTTACTAGGTTTGTGTTATGGAAACTAGACAGTTGAAACACTTTTAATTGAATTTTATTTTATAAATATAAAAACCCATAACTGTAGTATTAACGTTCGTGCTCACCACACAAGTTAATACACCTAGCGGGACTCAAATCCGCGACCTCAGGCACAGCAAGCACTACAAGAAGAACTAATCGTGACCTCATGTTCTATACTCTATTAATTCTTCTTTCACTCCGTACATTTTCTTATTATAATATTTATAAGAAAAATAAGAAAGGGAAGCATAGCAAGAAATTAAATTTCAATTCCACTCGTAGATTGGATGTGTAACGCGGTAGCAAGTTTGTTTTGTGCCGGTTGTGGCTTAGTCCAATCTGTTTTTTGTACTATAACTACATACTTGTTCAAAGAGCTAGAATTACAAAAAAAATATATTTTACATTACTTCTTTTGGTGAGCTGTAATAGAAATATTAAGCATATCATGTTTTTAAATAAACCTACGAAGAATTCATTTCTATCCGTTTTTTAAAGCCCCACTTCTGGGCAGGACCTCACTTCAATAAAGTTCAGGCTATAGTACCTGACTAGGTAGAAACATGTATTTATTTAAGACGCTTATATTTATTTAAAAAAAAAATCTAGGCGTTCATAGGTTTCACCTTTATCATCGGTTGCTGCATCAAACAAATTTCGAATAGGAAGTATTAAGTAAAAAGTGCTTTAAATATTCAACAAATCGCTTTTATTGACATATAAAGCAGCATAGCTTTTTACAAAATAGATGTCTATTTCACATAAAATCTCTTTTTAATTTTAAATTCCATAAAACATAATAATATTTAAACATAATTTTATATCATCGATTTATTTACATTGATCGTATCGATTATTCCAATTAAAATTACGCATGGTTAGAACCAACATTCAATCACACTGTTGACAGTATGCAGTTAAAGTGGCAAAGCATGAAGCTATCAAAAAAGATTTGCTTAAGTAACAATACAAAAAGTTTATAAATTTACGCAAAATCTCAAAAAACTCATAGAATACGATTTATTTGTACCGAATCGAATTAAAACTTTCTACTGTTACATAAGATTAGCCATCGCTGTTACGTAATTACTAGATACTTACCGAGTTAATTATTTCTTGATTTATATAATCAAACGTAAAGTTTTTTAAAATTGGTTTTGTTAATCGGCAGTCCGCGGCTTATTCTGTTGGTTATTTTTGAATTAGAGATATGGAAAATATTGACTTTTATATACCTTCAAGGTTTGCCATCCGTTATTCTTATCTGAAGGCACTGGTAGCCTGTTGGATTAGCATAAAATTAGGTCTCGCACCTCTGATATTTTCAAGAAGCGATCATTTTTAAAATTATTACCACTTGTCTTACGATGAAGGAAAATATCGTAAGGAAATCTGTGTGTCTGAGAAACTTAATAATTTTTTGAAAGAATGAGAAGTCCGCCAACCCTTATTTGGCCAGCATGGTGGACTATGACTGATTCCCTTCGTTTTGAAGGGAGGACCGTGCCTAGAAGTGGGACGTTAAAAAGGGTTGAATGCAATACAATACTGTTCTAGATTATATTTTAAAAACAAAGGTTCAAGAATTGGACATTTTGACGAATCGTCTGATAACAACGACGACTCATAAGTCATTAGAATAGAAGAATGTCCCAAAATGCATTCAAAACAGCGGTTGGCTTGCAAGAATACGGAGCTTATAATCATAGTCATGTTCAGTTTCAGTGTTGTTCAGTTTATATACAAGCACTCACAACTCTACTTTTGTTTAACATTTTGTAAGGCAAATCTTTCTTCTTTGACGACACGTTTGTACAGAGCCAAGCGTGTCGTCAAAATGCCTTACTTACTTTTTGCGTCAGCGGTCGCGGATTCGAGTTCCGCTGGAGGCATTACTTTGTTGAACACGAAAGTTTGTACTCTAGTCATGGGTGTTTATATTGACATTCTATGTATATAAAGTTATATATGTGTAAGAATCAAAGAAGAAGAAGAAGAAAGAAGAAGAAAAAGAAAAAGAAAGAAAGAAATCAATCACCTAGTATTTTTGTTACATAAGCCTCGTAGCTTACCACTGAAATTTATATTCTTTATTTTTATTTTGTATGGAATTTTGGGCATTGAAACTTAAAACTTTTCGCTTCACGTACACTGAATCATACTCGTTTATCAAATATTCACTACTTCTATAGTTCTTAAAACAAAATTTACTCGGTTGAGCTTGGGAACAAGCCTATAGACTAGGTATAACCAGCGTGACGAAGTCACTCGAGTGTAAACAGTGTGTTAGCTAACAAAAAACCGACTTGACATGATTTCACGTCGATCAACGACTGTCGATGAATAAGTAAGAAAAAAAGGCCAAAACAGCTCCCGGTCTCAATGCGACTCATTTTATGAATGAAATAAGATTTTTTCTATGGAACCGCGTCAAATACGTGCTTTCCTTTCTCGACCGTCAGACGCGACGTGCATTCATTTTCTAGTATTCCACTTTAAAATATCTTAACTCCCCATCATTTGTATTAGACAATAGGCGTTATGGTGGATTTATAGAGTTTATTTTGCCATGATAATAGTTTAAAGGTGTGTGTATATATTCGTATTTCCCGAGATGCAGTGGACAAGCTGGTCGCGCTACGTTCGTAGGAGATATTGAAGCGCCTAAGGGTACCAGATGTAGTGTGATTAAAGATTTTGCTATATTATATAGCTTGATGTTTTATTATTTTATTCCTTTTTCTTATCGATTAATTATAGGATAATTTTATAAAAAATGTCTAGTTAAGACTGCACTCTCAACAGGCTTAGACAATCTTTCTGTCGAGGCATTTGACAATTATTGTTTACAACTAGACATCTAAAAATATATTATGATTTCTGTAAGACACAGAACAATAAATTGAATTAAATTTTTATAACAAGAACATACATACATACATATAATTATAATGGAATTTTAAAGTAATCAAATTCATACATTAAATATTTTTTTAGAAAAAATCATTATGATAAATTCAGAGGACGACTCTATAGTTTTTAGAATTTTATCCGCCTGTCCGTTTGTTTGCGACCACATAACGAGAAAACTTGATAAATTACGTAATTTTGTACGATATTTCATTCTACACTCAATAAATAATACAAATCTAAAAAAAGTATTCGAATGACAAATTATGATCCTAGGATAGCAATTTTTTCAATTTCAATTCAGCTTTTTAAAACCTTATTTTATGTTTCTTGAAGAACACCTTTTCTTCCATTAGGATCAAAGTTATATTATTTGAATCTTTCAAATAAAATAACATCAATAGATAATATGTAAGTCGTAGTTTAATGAACGGCCGTATACATTTCACAGTGCAGTAGTCACAGGCACGCGGGCCGGCGGCAAAAACTGTTTGGGCTCGTGGGAAGTCAATTACTCGATTAGCCCTCGCTTCGTACCGGTTCACGCTTGGCATATCATTTACTTTTGCTTCCTAGCCAGATTTAATGAATCTAGTCTAACTTGTAGTACTTTAATATAATTCATATTTATGTTTGTTTGCTCTTTAACACTTAATCTACTGAATGAATTTTGATAAAACTTTGTAGTAATATATCTTAAAGGCATCAGAATAGCAAATAGGCTGTAACTTTTAGAGTTACATAATCGAAATTGCATGCGGAGTTGCAGGAAAAACTTAGTGTTAGGTTTTAGGAGTTACAAAAAACTAATAAAATTACGTGCATTTTGTAAAAAATATATACTTATTACTTATTATTTCTTTGAGATTGCCTAATCCTAAAACTTATGTCTGCGACGAAAATTTTTGCTATTCATACATACCATGACGAAATTACCGTCTGAGTTACATAAGCCTATTGTTGTTATAGGTGGACGTTAAAAAGAAAAAATAAATTCATATTGCTATAATTATATTTTTTATAAAAGTGATAAAAATACATATTTTTTTATTTTTTACAACTTTTTACACAAATATTCCTAAAAATATAATAAAATATACTAAAATACAACAAAATATAATAGAACATTAATATAAGTAATTCATTTATATATTTTCAGTATCGTGATTGGGCTTCATCAATTAAGATATAGTAGGTAGTACAAGATGTTATATTTAGCTTATTCAAGAAACAGGTTGCTTGGTAAATATTTAAAACAGCACAGGTACAGAGTAACAAAACGTGGTAATAATTATCTGTTTAAAATAAATTGCGAAACCTGCACACTAAATGAGATTAAAACCTTGACTATTTTGCGACACGAACTAAAACAACAAAAGGCCGGTTTACCTAAACGGCGAAACTTTCGAATAACGTAATCTCGATCACGACTTGAGAGATCGATACGATTCATCGATCCCAGCGACGCGTCGCGGCGTGCGTGCGCGCATGTTTTGTTCACTCGCATTCATGGACGGCCCGGCTAAACTTAATTTAACTGGCGATTCTTACTAACACTTGAAAAAAGTAATATTTTCTATAATAAATAGTATAATAAAGAAAACGTGTATATTAAAATTATATCATTTTTAAGTCCATGTTAAGAATAAAATATATTTTAATAATAATAGATCCATAAATGTTTACCTACAGGCAATTCAAATATTATAAAGTTTATTTATGCTAATATATCACGTGTTCATTCGAAGTAATTTGCTTTTGAATAACCTTGGTTTGAATGATATCAAAATTATTTTTAGAATATAAAATATTTAATATCTTGAAAGTAAATAGCAATAAAACCTTATTTTTTTTAATTAGATAAAAATGACTGCCTGGATAGAAAGTTACACGAACGAACGCCGTTTGGATGTCACGTGAAATTACTAAGAAACACAAATACATTATGGTTTTCTTTTATATATGTATTTCTAAACTTCTACGGTATATCATAATAATTTCGAGTAAAATACGTAATGAAAATAGATTTTTGTTTCTTAATTAAAATTATATTTTAGGCTACTTTTAAATTGATTTACTTCAACCTCAATCGGAGCCGCAGCATATAAGTATCTTAAAAATATTATTTTATGTATTGTAAAAAAAGTATTTTTTTATTACAATTTACTTTTTAAGTTTTACTTTAGGAGCTTATTAAGTATAAATAATGAATATATCAGCAAATAACTCAAACTTTAATTTACTTTTTATTACTATTGTTATTAATCATTAGTTTATATCAATACATTAACCATAGTTTAACTATACATAAGTAACGAGTCCAGCCAGTAGAAACCCGATAGGCATCCAGCAATGGGATCGTTAGTTAGTTAGTGCAACGCGAAAGCTATTGCAGGCATTTTGCTAGAAATTAACAATTATGGCTTCACACTCGATTTGTATATTTGAATGTTGGTACGGACGTGAACTAGAACGCCGTAACGGTAGTTTAAGACCTGTGTGTGTTACAACAAAATAAACACCTTTGAAATGGATATTGATACGTTTTACGAGTTTCGTATCGCATTTTCAATGTTGCTTTACAGTCATTTTATTTAATAACTAACTCGATTTGCAAGTTTAAAATAGTAATGTCTATATTGCCTCCGGATTTGCTCGTGTTATTTTGTTTTCGTATTATTTTGTACTTAAGGAACTAACTTATAAAATAAAATTAAATATTTAACTTTTGACGACATTAACCATCAGTTACAGATATCTTATTTTTTATGTATGATTTTTTTTCTTAAATAAAAATAAAACCAGTGGCTATGTTAGTAAACAGCCTTTTGAAAATATCGTTGGAATTGAAAATTCTTAAAGATGTTAGCACTAGCTTGCAATTAAATAGTCTTTTTTTCATCTCTAAAACAATAAGTACTTAATAAATATTAGTAAATCAAACCAAAATAAACTTTCATTCATCTAGAATCTAGAACATTAAAAGCACTTAATTGACACTTAAAGAGCAACAATGTAGTCAATCCGTAAAGAAGCTACCATCAGGTCGGAATGCAGCTCGAGATCTTGCGATTAGTTAATTAATAAGTATAAAATTATTAAGAAGTAGATCAACATTATAAAATTAAATTAGATAAATACTCATTTTATTTTATATTTTTTTCACAAATGTATTTTTTACTTAATTAAACATATTCGTCTTCATATTGGGTACAAATACTGCATTTTTAAAGCAGACACACTAAGCGATTAAAAAAAATGTTGGGATATTATTACACACAGCGCCTAGTTACGTGGTAGGATATTTAATTGGACCTTCACTATTTCTATTTTTTTGTTTAATTATCGATGATACTAATGCAGTTACTTTACAAAGTTGAATTCTAGATTTTAGTGTCGTTTCTACTTTCATACGCATGTATGTAAATTGCATATACTCGTATACCTCAATTTTCTTTTATTTAATTAACTTTAAACACGACATTATATAATATTACAACTTTAACAACATTCTATGGAAACAAAACAAATGAAAGCATGGGACAATTATATTATAGGATTGATTCTAGGAGCTTACAAAGCCACGTCTATCAATCGACTCTATTATGGAAAGGTTTAAAAGGATATGCACCTAAAATCACAAGTAAATCATAGAGGGTTCACATAAGATTTAGCACCTACATTTTTTATCCTAGACTACATTACAGGATACTCTTTATCCAGAAACCTTGATGGAAATATCCTGTGGGATCAGAATATATATTTTAATGAGAACTTTATTTCGAATTTCTTAATAAATACGTTGATTTTTAATAGATTACGCTATCCAAGGACCATAGAAAGAAGAAGAAACTTCTATTCTTAAGAGAAAAGCAAGTAAATGATAGTTGTTTAAGTATTTTGTTATGTTTTTAAAGACCCATGAGGCTCAAACGAAAGTTGGAGACAATAAAGTCAATTACATTATACCATCAAGTGTAGGAACACACAAAGCCACGTCCATTAGTCGAGTCCGTTAGCGGAAGGGTTCGAATGGAATCGCCCGCCAACCTTCGACATCACATGACTGCTCAGTGACGAACTGTAAACATATCGATAGATACAATATCGAAATGAAATCGACAATAATATATGTATGAATAATTTATTTTATCGCAACATTAATTTTTATAGAAGGAGGCAAAATGAGAAAAGAGGCAAAAGGCAAGACGATCTCCTTTCCCTTTATCAAAACTTATTGCTAGGATATATTTACATTTAATTTTTCGTCTGATACTTTAAAAAAATAAAAGGACATGTTATTTTTATTAATTTTAAATCTCAATATAACTAAAAAACTTTATTAAAGTTTCACATCACATCGGTCTTCGTGCAATATCAATAAAAAAATTCCAACACTCGTGATATTACCTCGACGAAGCGTCTGAATATATTTAAAGCGACCACATTATCAACTCGCTCGTTCCTTCCTAATTGAGCTGGCCGCAGAGAAAACTAAGTTTTCCGTAGACCCTAAAAATAATTAAAAACTCCAACCATTTAAGCGTGGTACATTAAATCTCATCTCGGAGCAGATAATTATCCTGGCGACACTCCAAAGTGTCTCCTCATTTCAATTAGCACTCTTAAATATTCAATGTCTTTAAAATAGGCTTCGCGATTGCACGTCCCTCACCGGTCTAACAAATGTTAGTGAAGGTTAACTGCTAAGTTTGGTTTTTGTTTTACGATCAAACTTTTACGAGTGAATTTGATACTGATTTTGGTTATAAACAGAGATTTCTTTTGTTTTAAGAGATTCGTGGTCCATAATTGAGGGGGCGTATATTTTTGGTACATTACTAGCATTTTAATTTCACCTCACTTGTATGTCCCCTTTGAATCTATAGTATTATGTACAAGATACAGATAGCGCTGTCACTCTAGGTCCAAATATTGTATTATGTGTGATGGGCATTTATATTAAATTATATCGATCCATTCATATAGTCGATGTACCAAAGGTCCACTAATCACCCCTTCAAATTAATTAAGTAATTACTACATATTTATTTGCAAATATGTTCGTCTTATTATCGCTGTTTATCACGCTGTTCGTATTTCGACGAAATAGGTTTAAGCTGATCAAGATATTTTGCTTTTCAATATTTTTTTCATATTACTTGCTCATTCAATGAAGAAAATTCAAATAAAATGATGTCAAAGTAGATGAATTGCTAATATAAATTCAGGCTACATTCTAATCTAAACTCAGTATATCTCTAACAATATATTAATCCGAATACGGTACTGTTATCAGGGGAATTTTATCAACATATTTGAATCGATAACGTCTAATCGATAATTCGCGGGCGGAATGCCCATCACTAGCACACGGACTGATGATCATAGTCGGCGCATGCGCTCTATAAATAATATGTTGTAAAACGATTTTCGATAGATTAATCTGAATCGTGCGCGCGGTCGTGCGCCCGCGCCAGTGCAAGAGGGATCTATTGTAGATCGCTGTTGGGTTTGCAACGTCACGAACTACCAAAGGCTATTTGTTTTATTATTTTTTCATGAAATACAGATTTTTGAACATTATTTCATATATTATTACTAGAAACCAGCTTTGCTCGCGTTCTAGCTTCTAAGCGCCTCCAAACTTTACAGAATCAGTTGATGGACTAATGTGAAGGTTTCCTGAAAGTTTCATCAGCATCGCTCACACGCTTTTGGAGTTCTTAATATACATATACTCACATAGAAGTGTATGTTTACTTGTTTATATTACATTATTAACCGTTATTATGGTACTTCTAAAGACAAAGTTTTCCTTAACTTTATACGGACTCTATGATTTTACTAGATATAATAGCATATTCACTATTACTATATATTTATTACTTTAACTTACTTAAATTACCTATGAGAGAGTGAGAGAGAAAAAGAGATATCTATCCAAGATATAGTTGTTAAAAAAAATGTTTAAAAAATATTTATTTTGTTATCATTTCATAAAAAAGAATACATTAATAACATTTCAAATCATAGGAAAATGTAATACTAGCGACTTATTACTAGTTAAATATATGTAAAATTAATATCATGTAATAGAAATATATAATGAAAAATTGAAAAAAAATATTTTGTGCCTTCTATTAGATGCTTAACTCTGCACTGGTCAATGTGCACGCGTGTCCGTACGTAGTACCTAAATGAGCGCAGTTGTGGGAATGTCCGAGCGGGATTATTTGCTTTTACATGCACGTCTAAACGTCGGAATACAATGTATTCACAATTACTTATAATATTATACTTAAAACTATTTGTAAGATTTTTTTAATATGCTGGGACATTTATAAATAAATAAAAATATCTTTGTAAGCTCGTATTGCATAATGCTTGCAATCAATCAGGCACTAAAATATTTATAATTTTTTTTATGTATATAGACGAACTTAGGTGAATCATTAAAAAACTATATATTAATTAACAAAAAAATTAAAACCGTTAATTCAATAACGTTATAGAACTTTTTAGTACTTTCATAATGATATGAACACGTTTAATTAGATTTTAACTTAAAATTAATAGAGTTATAGCTTAATTTTTAATTTCTTGCCATGAAAACTTAATCTTCTTGCCATGTATCTTTTGTTTATTTATTTATATATTTATCTATTTATTTACTTATTTATTTATTTATTTATTTATTTATTTATTTATTTATTTATTTATTTATTTATCTATCTATTTATTTATTTATTTATTTTTATTATATTTATCATTTATTGTTTTTATAATTATTATTATTATTTTATTATTATTAATTATTGTGATTTATATTGTTCACACCCCTTCCGTTCTAGTTTGAAAATTTCCAACACCTCAAGGTTGCCTGGAAGAGATCGCTGTCTTAGCGATAAGGCCGCCTCATGTACACAATCCTGTATTATTTATGTTTTTTTTTCTGTTATTTTTTTCCTTTGTGTGTACAATAAAGAGTATTTATTATTATTATTATTCTAATCATAGTAATATTATAAGCATAATAATAATATCTAGTAACCTAGTGGTAACGCACTGGCTTGAGAAATAGTGTACAGCGGATTCAAATCCCGGGCTGAAAGTCTTGATATTTTTAAGCACAAATCATTCCCGACATGATTACCGTTTACCGTGTGAACACAGTGATTTATAAAAATATCAATAAAGTTAAAATTTGAGAATATTTTAAATAAAAGCACTAAACGAGCAGTGTTCGCATAAAAAATTCCCTTTGCAGTTTCTTAACTGATACTTTAAGTCCCATAAAACTTTTCGAGCGTATTTCACATAAGTTTCACGTTCTCCACTAAGCAAAGTTATTATTTCTATTAATAAAATTATTAATGACTCTTATTCTTAATAGAATATAGTTGAAATTTGCCAGTTTTATTATTTTTTATGAGAGTATAGTGTAAAATAGAGGGCTCTTGTAGTTATAAACATCAGTGAGTGTGTACTGCATCTTTATCTCAGATACTACCGACCTCCCGCGGCTTTGCTTCTGTATCATAGTAAATTGTGACAGAGATATTTACCCTTTTAGTTCAGCGTTGTAAAATTGAGTCGTGATGCCAGTTTCATATTGTTTTGACATATGTATTTTTATTTAAATGCCTTTGAAAAGTGGTTTTATTCATATATTTTGCTATGTAATGTTAATACTAATATATATGTGAATGAAACCTAAGTTCGATATAATGTCGTATGTTCGTAAAGGCCGACTTAGTGAATATAAGTAAAAAGGAACGGAAATAGAGGTAGAGATAAGAAGAAAGAGAGAGAGAGAGTGAGAGAGAGAAGGATCTCTCCTTCTTCGTTTTATTCGTTTATAATATTTATTAAGTTTTTTGATTTTGAATATTTTATTTACTGAACTATCTTTTTCGACATTTAAATAGGACAAATAAACAAACAAAATGACTAACTTTTACATTTGTCATCTTAGCTTGAAGGTATGGGTATAGAACCGTCCTCGATTTTATAGTATCTGAAAAAAGATTCATTATCAAAGTGGTCAGAATTCCCTAAAGTACAAGCATCTATAAAAACTAAGTACCCAAATTGGGTAGCTATCTCCTCATTTTCTTAAGTTGGTTAATTATTCTATCATAGTATAAAATACTAATACCGAGGCGAAAGCAAAACAATTGTACAATACATTAGCGGAGATCAGTCGATAGTCGCCTGTAATAATGCTAATGCGTAACCGTAAAATGACAGCGATGGCAATTAGTGATAATTCTCAATGCACTACATACAGGACAATGTGGAAAGTGCAGTGTCGCTATTGTGGCAATGCTCGATAAAATTTGCACGAAATCAGTATATTTGCTTAGAAATGCATAAATTGATTATTAGGTTTATTTAAAAATGAAGATTTTAAATTTAAGTACTGTATTTCAAATATAGGCAGATGTAGTAGTGTTAGATTGGAAAGTCAAGAGGATGAGAAAGTGGACTCGGACTTAAACAAGATAAGCAACAAAAACTATAAGGTCCTTTTTTATAGTATGTCTGTCTGTCTGTATTCGTGCTTGACTGTAGTCTGAATTAGTGCTTGACTACGTTCCACCTGATGCATATATGATGGTAAGTGGTAACGCAGTCGTGATAGTAAGTCGTACTAATTCAGTAGCAACCTATTCAATCTTGCCTTGAAGACACCCATATTGTAATCGGACGGAAACATTGACTGTACAACAACAATGGTTGTAATTTTGACTTAATGTTCTTAACCATGGCCATAGTGACGTTCCTTACTGATACTAGAAAACTGCTCAGGATATATTGTAGTGGACGAGAATAGCTGCAAACGTGCACTCTTTAATACTTGCAACCCCAAACGGGAAATTTTAAAAAGTTGTTAAGAAAAGGCACAGGATCGACGAATTAACGTGCTCTTTAAGACTTGGTGGTGTAACACTCAGATTTCATAACAGAAATCCAATAAAAATACTGGGCCTGACTCGGGACTGGAACCCAAGACATACGGCGGTTTTATACGATCAACTCACAGCCATTAGACCAACAAGGCAGTGAAACAGCATATTATTGTAGTGCCCTACACGTGTGTGACAAGATCTCATTGTTGCGGAACGCATTCGATCGTTGCAATGATTGCGACGAAACAGATACGTTCACTTTATCAAGGTATCTCCGCTTAATTCCTATAAATATATTATTCCTATAAATATAATACAAGTATGTACATAAGCTTATTTTGTTTAAAGCTTCATCCTCTATTTCTGTTGCAAAATCATTTTTTTGCATCAGACTTGACTCTGACGCAATGAGTAACTACAGTCTATCATGAACCTAACCACTAAAAATCTAATGTATTTTTTTTCAACACTAATATAGTGTTGAGATTTGCCCGTCTGAGAGTACCTAGTAAAGTCCGTCGTTTCGCCAATTCTCGCTCTGAATAAGCATGATGAAGTACCATCTGATCTTCAGCCTCGTCTTAAAGAAAGCCCCGTGCCCAATAGTGGGACGTTAAAAAAGACTACTACTAGTAAAATAAATTAAAAGTGTTAAAAGTAAAATAAATTTAACATTTTACAAAATAAAATGTTAACTCCGACAGTTTATTTTATAAAACGGTAGCTTATATATCACGTAGCTGTTTACCTCGGTGGCTTCATTAGTGAGAAAATCTAGACTAAACTAGCCTTTAATTTACATTTATATCCATAAGTCAATTTGGTCGTGAGAACCAATTTTGATGAAATATGATATGCTGGAAGTTCTAGATACAACCGTCGTATTTAAATGATTTATGAAGTTACAAAAACTATTTGTTGAATAATCGAATATTGGTTTAAAAACTATATTGAATTGATCTTAATTCTTAAACATTTACCTTCTTGTCATACTAGGTATGCAAAAAATACCTTTCTCAGGCGTTCTTGTTCATACTGTAATAATAATTTAACTGTTGTTGATATTTTTTCGTGTAAACTAAGTATGTATAAAAAGCAAGTGTTTAATATAATATTCTAACTATGGGCTTCCATTGATTGTACTATAATAATATTATTAACATTTATTTGTTACATTTATTTTGCCAGTATGTATAAACCAATCAATATTTTAGTTTTAAGTTTTTGGGAAATTTTGTATAAACTTTTTTTTTTCAATATTTTTATTCAATTTAGTTTAAATTTAGTTTGTTTACAAAACATAATTTTTAGCATCCGTCACTTTTCAAGACAAATCAGTTTTTTTGTAATAATTTAGGGTAATATAGGTCTAATTGTATTCTTAATGTTTAAGATTTATTTTTTGTATATGACTGTTCTTACCTGAATAAATAAATAAATAAAATAAATAAACAAATTTAAAAACGATGCTTAACAGTGATAGGGTAAAATATTTTTCATGACTAGCCACTCGCTCTCGTTTTACAATATTTTAACTGTTATATTAATTTCTCAGAAATAACATATTTTTCACCGAATAAAGTGTCCTAAATATAGATGACCCGGATAACCAGCTATAATCATAGCAATTATCATCAAAATGTATCCAGTTTCTCGTGATACGGTCGCTCACAGACAGACAAAATTTTAAGAGTTTCTCCTGTCTTTATCAATAATAATGACTATTTTAAAAATATTAAAAAAAATTACAGATTCAACTCACTTAGAATTTTAGAATACGATTATGTCAAAAAGTAGAACGTTATTAAAATCTGAAGGTAATTTTCTATTTGTCATATGAGAAAGAACTACATAATAATTCTAACATGAAATCGTGTTAAAGAGCTCTATTTATAGCTTAAAAATTATTGTAATTAAAAAACTAAAACGACACCGATCGCTGTAATGTACGGTATTGCTAGCAATTGAAGATTTCCATCCACTGCTTGTTTCGATCTCCAGATTTGTTGCTGATATCTAATAACTATATTGATCATACTTTTAGAAAGCTTTTGAATCATATTATGATGTGTCTTTAGTTAAATTACGCATAGTGACGAAATAAACGCACTTTCTTCATTGGGGGCCCATTTAATTTATACCGATTATTCTAAATAATAACAGTCGAAAGCCCATCAAAGCCAAACCTTAGTACTGGTGACTACCTTATTACATGAATCATTTTACTTGCATAAAAAATCTAATAGCTAGGAAATACCAAGACAAAATCCTGTAAATGTAATATATTACATTAATTTCAAAGAACATAATCTAGTTAATTTTATTAGCATAATGGTTGACAACATAAAACCATTAAGTCTCAAAGCCATTATAGGTTACAGAACGTGGCTGCAGTTGCGCTTGCGCAGACTCAAGTTATGATACTTAGCGATTTTTGGTATTAACATATTTGATTTGACTTTTCTACAAGTTACTGTACATAGATTACATATAAAGACGACAGTTTGATTAGAAATCATATTCCATTCGTATTTATGTATATGAAAAACAATTTAAGGTTATATTTTAATTTTTGTACGTGATAACATGAAATATCTGTAGTAGTATCGTGAATCTCGGGTTCCGCTTGTAAATGTATAGACATACTTGACAAATGATATACTAAAACCTTCCTCAAGAACCACTCTATTCAGCGGTGAAAACAGCATAAAAATCGGTATAGAAATTTTTGAAAAGCTTATCACGAACAGAGAGAAAGACACGACGGAGGACTTTGTTTTATAATATGTAGTCATTATTTACACCAATTTATTTAAATGATTATTTGGAATAAATTTTACGATGTAAGCATTATCTTTAAAGTACTTACAAATTAAAATTTGAACCATACAAGATAAACGAATATCTACCCTGAGGTCGGCATCCATTTCTATACATCATAAGCGAATAATTATTGCTCCCGACCACTTGTGAGGCTGTGTCATCATTTACTTCTATACGTGCTGTAGGCCATATGTGATTGATTTTATGATCATTATTAGTTATCTATTAGATTCTGTTTGGTAAATTTATTGATATGCGAAAGTCTTGGCATTTAACTCAACCAAAGTCGTATATTCTGCACTTATAATAAATTATTTACGATACATGTCAACTGCCTAATAATCGCTGCGTTTGTTGGTTTGAATTTTGAAATACTTACTGGTTGGTCCCAGCTCTACCGTTTTGCCTCATTTAGTGTGAAAATATTTGCTTCTAGCAGAAATCAAAGCTGTAATATTAGCAGTATTAACAGTTAACTAAAGTTCACCACTAGTTCGAAGTAAATATGAAGCTACCAACTCAGTATAAGTATTATTTCAGTAAGTGAACGAAAATTTCGAGAGCATTTATAAATCAGAGCAGAATATCAAAAAATACGCCAAATAGAAAACGATAAATAAGTCATCCCCTTAGCCGAATAAGCGGCAATAACGTGCCCTTGTATCAACAGCATATTAGTGGATATTGGTATCCAGTACAACATGAGCTACCACGTCCCCTTTATCGCATACTTACTAAGAATACGGAGGGAAAATCATATATAACATGAAAGCTCAACAAATTCTGGACGCGTTAAGCCCTCAGATTTGTCGCGAGTAAATCACGCGAAAAATCCAACGTTAAACGTCTATATCCGCTTTTCCCACATATTTTCGTTTCCCTCTCATGTGCTCACTTAACATGACGGTGTTTGCTCTTTCCCCTTGTTGCACGAGATAAATATTCGACTCCAAACATAAAATAACTCTTATCACTTCAAAATAAAGTTTATTTTCAATTGATGCATAGAAAAATAAAAAAAATGTACGTCGTTTTTTTTCAGAAGCTGCTACATTCTTGTATAATACCTAAAATCAACTTTAGTAGTTAGTATTAGGGTTCTCATTAGAACACACACAGTTAAGGGTGGTTACCCGGTTTTTCTATGAAAGGGGAAGTTCGGGTGACATTGTGACACAGTGTATTGCACATTATTGGGTGATTGAATGGTATACTTAACTGGCTGAGCGACAAGTTTGATAAGGTTCTTGTATTCGAGAGTGTGGGGTTACTAAATTGTTTGATGTGTTACCGCGATTTGTTGGGTCGATGTAGTCTTTTATTTATAGATGTAATTTAATTTAGATGCTATACGAGTAGCTTGATAATTTAACTGGAGGTTCCTGATACGTAGTGATATTTAAAGTTAAACCTGGTGATAGGCTAGTGAAAGAAAATTAATTCACTTGAAATGACCAAATGTGCACTATTTAAATTTACCCGTTTAGGTGAAAACGTTTGGATGAATGTTTGTTACTCAATCACGCCAGAACGGCTGAACCAATCTGGATGAAATTTGGCACAGAGGTAGATCCTGTCTAATATTATAAATGCGAAAGTAACTCTGTCTGTCTGTCGCGCTTTCACGCCGAAACTATTGAACCGATTTAAATAAAATTTGGTACACAGATAGTCTAGTGCTTGAGAAAGGACATAGGCTTTTCAAGGCGAAAAAAGGGCTATATGGGGTCGAAATAGAGGGTGAAAGTTTGTATGGAAATTACATCATTTTTAAAGCTTGAAAATTTATTTTTTAGGCATTCGCTAGATATAAATAAGTAATACATTTAAAAATTTGTAAAAATATTACACTAAAGGGGGGTACTGGAGTATATACTAAACACTTAGCTGAACTCACAATAAAAGCTAATGATACAGTACGTTAATAAAAGTAAAACTTTAAAAGTAATGAGTACGCTTGATAAATACAAACAACAAGTGCAATTCTTGTTTCCCATACATCTATATGTAACTTTCTATGATTTGCATGTTACCTATAATTGGTACAAGAACCATTTAATTTAGAATGCTCTCAACACATCGAGAATGTCGAGTTGACAGAAACAAAGTAACGGTTTTCAACTGGCACTATATTGGTTTTATAATTTGGTATTATGATTCTGAAGGCTAGCATTATATCTTATTTATAAAGCGTGTGCACACTAGTTCAATATCCTTAACAGTCAATGTCCAAAGTTCGATTCCTAGGCTATAAAGGAAGGAATACTAAGAAAGTATGTTGAAGTACTTCCAGGTCTATTTAATTTATGATTTTTTCCGTAACTTTTATAGGTTGATAAGCAATGGGCTCGATGAAATTCTTAATTAATACTTCACTTCGTCATAACACAAAGTACTCCGCCGCGTTTGTCTGTCTGTCTGTCTGTTTGCGATAATCTCAAAAACTACTGCACCGATTTTCATGCAGGTTTCACTAATGGATACAGTGTATCTAGAGGAAAGTTTTAGTCAAGTTTTTGTATACTAAAACTAAGAATGATAAATAAAAATATACTACAATATATAAAAAATAGAATGTTGTAAGTGTGAATTGGGTCTAAAACGTAATTTTCCATTTCGATTAAACTGCTCTGAGCGAAACAGCGTCGGTACATGACGTCCCGCTGCTACGTATTAGTTAGCTCACATATTGTGTATCACGTATTATGATTATTTGCTTTGTGACTGTGTGGAATTGAGAGCGTTTATCTCTCAAGTAAATCTACTGGACCGGATAGCGTGTGGTGTTTTTGTTGGATTTATTAATGATATCTTAACATTAATCTTAGGATATCTCTAGGCATTTTGCAATTTTTTTAATAGGACTCTGTTTTAAAGTTTTATTTTTGTTTTTCTTCAATATTCATGTTATATCATTTTACAGCGCTTAGCAGTCTCATTTCTCTTTTTACTCCAGTTTACTACGTGTAACAAAAAAATTATAAAATCCATCGAGTAAGAGACGAAATTCTTTACTAATAATAATAATTTTTAACAGCCGTGGTGACTCATTGGTAATGTGCTTACTCTAAGTATAAACTAAGTAAAGCTGGTTCAAGCCAAGGAAAACCCCAAAATATAGACGCAATTTTTGGTATATTTATTATACAGAATGAACCAATAAAACAAGTTGATTTTACTTTTTTTATATATTGTTACTATTTACCGATATGTGTTGTTTTTAACCGACTGCAGAAGAAAGAGGATTATGATTTTCGATACAAGGTAGCCTTCATTAAATTATTATACTTTCAAATATTTACATATTTATTATTAATTTTTTATTCACCTATTTGCATAAACTCAAAGTTTATACTTCCTTCTTTATATGTAGGTAAAGCAATTAGCCTTTATCATACAATACACGATTGAAACGCTAGATCAGCTATCTTAAGATCTACAGTGCTGGCCTTATTTGGACGTATTACTTACATACGTGTCAATGCGTAAAACCATTTTTAGTAATATTACGATTTACTTAACTTTTATGTGGTATTTTAAAACTTTTACTTGTTTGAGTATGTTATACGATCTCTAACAAATATGTACAGTTGTAGATCCGGAGGTCCTGGGTCCGAATTCCGGATCGGATCAACTTTATTATTTAGTCTCTTTGTTTAGAATTACCCAGACATCCTTGAATTATGAGTCCAGAATCCATCTGTTCTACGCCTGATTCTCACAGTTCGTTCCGGATTATAATAGAGAGTACACTTAAGTATCTACAAACTTTTTCAACTCTTCTTTCACTTGAAACCTATTTCCGTTTATATCTGAGATCTTAGCATCATTCGTACATTCACAAAAACATAAGCACTCCAAAGCTATAGGTTCTAACTACACAAATGTGGTACTAATAACTATTAGCGTTTAACAAAAGAAATCGCGTCTAACTGTATCGCAGATTTCCATTACGAACGGTTACATGATACAGGCAAAATGCCAGACCGCTGAGCATATTCGTATCACTACTTTAATCTAAAGCTGTGAGTACAGTGGTTCGAATTATATGTGAAACTCTCAATTTTATATTTTGTACGGAATTGTATTAAAATTATGCTATTTACACATTCACTTATTACTTATTAATACTATAGTAAATGTAGGAAATTGAAAAGATTTTTAAAACAGTATTCTACACTTTAAGATCCCACTACTGCAAGCAGGGTCAATACTGGGGGTATCAAGCTAAAGTTCAACGCGCTGGCAAAGTTAGGTTAGCAGGCTTCATATGTTTTCCGAAAACTTGTTAGTTTCTTTTAAGCACACATGATACCTATGGTGCTTTTCTTCAACATAAGATAAACAGTGTAAGCTTGGTTACATAAAGCGCGACCGACTTCCACTGCCTACTTTTTTTTAATCTTGTATTTAAGAACTCCGCAAATAACTGTTCTATAAAGTCGATATAAGGAAAATATTTTAAGATTTGGGGAAGTAAATCTATGCTATATTAGTCTGAGTCAGTAGCAATATACACATTATCTTACAGTGTTCTCTATAATACATGTACTCAAAAAAATATACCAACCTCTTAAAGTGTATGAACAAAGGTCACATCATAATAATCTGTGCACTACGTGACCGGCCGAAATGGCCTCATGCTATCTCGTAATTCGAAATTTCTATTCTCTTGTCGTAATAAAATCATGCGCGTACGCATGTCTGATTCAAATTTAAATTTGTTTCTTTGTAATTTCGTGATGCTGACGCCCTAGCTTAAGTGTGGTCTACATTTGGAAATTGAATAAAAATAATGATATAATGATAATCTAAATATGATATGATAGAAATCTTTGTGGATCTTTTTGAGCGAATTTTCCTTTAATTTTTTTCTGGGATAATATCATGTAAAAATATTTTGGGGTGTAATTTAAGAGTAATTTTAAACAGCTTACTTATATTTTTACTAAAATGCCTATTGCATATACCTAAAGATATTTGATTAAAAATAAAGAGTGAGTCAGACTGAGTTTTATTTCTTGATTCGCCATTTACGAGTATACGCGTCATATCATATACATTTATATATCGTGAAAATTCATAAAATGATAAATAAGCTCTATCCATTGTAATACTTATTTTGGTTATCTCAGATCCTTTAAAATATTTTTTATTTATTTTAATATTACAACACACTTTTATTGTAAAATCGGTTAATAAACAATAGTTAGAATGACCGAAGCGAATAGAAATCTAATTAGTATTGGAACTAGGATTACAAAACCGCGACCATGCACTCTACATGTGAAATGTCAACATGTACATGTTGTTAGCACTAACTAATTAGTTAGATCGTGGTTTGGAACAATAGAAGTTAAACGGAACATTCTGATACTAGATTGTGAATCAAAGCACTGCCTGAATTGTATAAACGTATACAATACTTAGTATGTAAGTGCGGAGGAATTCAAATTTGCTTTGACTATTTATTAAATAGGTAGATATTTTTTGGAAGAATCTATATAAAAACTAGCATTTCCCGCGGCTACGCCCGCGTTTAAAGACCGGAAACTAAATTCTTAGATTTCACATACCGTGTGATGTTTTACAGCCAGTTTTTACCGGTTACTTGAGATTTCTCAGAAATGAAATATTTTCCAGCAGTAAAAAGTATCCTATATACTGACCCTGAGAACCAGCTATCATCATACCAAATTTCATCAGAATCCGTCCAGCGGTTTCTTCGTGATGCGGTCACAGACAGACAGACAGACAAAAATTCTAAAAACTATAGATTCGGCCTCTGTATCGATAATAATGACTATTTCAATAAGAATTTCCAAAAAATATTCAATGTACATATTCGACTAAGTTAGTATTTTGTCATATGTAGCATAGATTAAGTTTTTTCCTACGAATAGTTCTAGTATTTGTCCATCATCAGGAAAATTGTAGTAAATTGTATCGACAATATGAAGACTTTGATAGTTGTTACATAAAAGTTACTGTTTTTGTTTTTTAATTTAAACATGTCATTTATTTATTTAATACTTTATTACATCAAAAAAAGTATCTTTTTATTAAAAAAAATTGGTATTGGTAATTTACTGGTAAGAACGAGCCAAGTTTATAACAGCAAGTCAAATCTTAGGCTTCAATTTTGCTTAAGTTGTGTACTCTGTAAATTCGACTGCTCTAAGTATAATTTCTTATTTAAATAGCAATAATAGCAAAAAAAGAAAAAAAAATTGTTTTAAATTTATTTTCAAATATTGTAGTATGTTTTATAAATAAATTTCAGAATTATCCAAGAAAGTTTACTCCCACTTAGAAACCAATTCTTTTGTCGGCAAAGTTGAAACCACGCATATTCTTAATATTGAACTTGGCTTCCTTTTACGTTTTTTTGTATAAATTGTAACCTTCTGCTTGAACTTCTGTCACGACTTTATTCATAAAGTACAGAAGATTCTTTGAGTGACCCGGACTCGAACCTATTACATCCGCGCTAACTCACCACTAGATCAACGAAACAATTCTAATGATATACAATAGGTACAAGACATTTGAATCGTACGTGAGCGTTTAGAACTAAGCCACAGCGCGTATTATAAGAGTATAATACACTGGATTTATCGGGAATTTTATTTGTTTCGGTCGCAGCAGTTATTATAGATTATTGTATGGAGACAAAATAGATTACAGCAATAATATGTTATTGTGCGACACAAGTTATCTGAAACGTATTGTTTATCTGCATGTGCATGACAATTTACAGATTCAATATCCCATGCATAAAATTGTAGTGTACTGAAAATTTTAAGATGTAGATATTACAATATATATATAGTTATGTTTAAAAAGCAAGAAGTTTTGCTCTTTGAAATTCTTTTTGGATAAAGAAGAGATGGTGGAAAATTCGTCTCCAGTTATTAGTTAGTTATTATAGGAAACTTCTAAAATATATTTAAGTTAAATATGAGAATCGATGTTTATTAGATTTTTTTCTAAGTGTTCTCAAAAGAGAACTATTTTTTTTTAATTAAAAGACTAGTGGAGACCATTTCAGAGATTAGCCGTAAAAAAACAGACTGGCAATAATTAAAAAAACTGTAGAGTCGACATCTGTATCGATACGTTAGAATTTTATTATACTTATGAATAACTTACATCCAAAAATTCACTACTTATGATTGATTGATTTTTATAAATACATAAACCCTAACCATGAAAATCAATTTTTGTCTCTACACTTTAGTTACACTATATATTTCAATAAATGCTAAGCGGTCGATTCTTGCCTTTTGTTTGCAATACAGATGACATAGTGAAATATACATTACATATTCTATCTTTATTCTAAAGACCTAAGGGCGATAATCGCATGACAAACAAGCACATTCATATTGAACCAACGCAGGCTTAGAATCTCATATTTATGCTTTTCCATATGTTGTATTTACGGTAATGCGAGTTATCTTAGAAATCGCTTACGTCCAGATAAAATGTTCTTTCATAATAAATAGATGATATGTTTCATATTGTCATATTACCTTATAAATGGTTATTATTGTGGTACACGTACAGACTGCTTATATTATTTATATATATCTTCTATTTATTTAGAGAAGGACAGAGTTAGAGCTAGCATTTTGCATCTCATTCAGGACTTTTTAACGTCCCACTGTTGGGCACAGACCTCCTTTTAATGTATTTTTTTTATGTTGGGACATTATTACAACAGCGCCATATAGTTCCGTGGTAAGCTACGTTACGTGCTTGTGTTACGGATACCAGATAGTTAATATACTACACATATAAATTTTAAATACATACATATTAAAAAAAACACCCACGACTGCAATACAAACATTCGTGCTCAACAAATGATTGCCTCTAACGGGACTCGAACCCGCGACCACTGGCGCAGAAAGTACGGTCACTACCAACTGAGCCAAACGTGTCGTCATTACATAATTGTAAGTGGGAACAGGAGATCGTCTTCTATGTTAATAATTTGTTAGGCGTAGAGATGTTTTTTTTAATGTAATACCAATGGTAATCATGTTGGAAATGATCAAAACAAGGAAATAATAGTAATGCCATGCCCTGGGTTCGAACCAGCTTCACTGGATTTTCAAGCGAGAACGTTTCCACTGGTGTACCACTGCCTACATATAACATTATTTAATTGTTGAATAATTTTATACCACCCACTGTAGTGTAGTAATTGCTGCAGTCAACATTGCATAACTTGTGTGTTTAATTAATTTTTGAATTAATTATCGCAATTTATAAGCTATAAGACTATTGGATGACATTTTAATTTTACTATCTATAAGAGTTTAAATGATTCAATTTCTATCAATATTCAACATATTTTATAAATTGGCTTATTTCAAGTATAAAAAAATATAAAATATGTGACAGAAATCCTTACAGATTTTTCTTAAAAGGTATAAAAAATACAAAAATTTATAATCATCAAAAAATAAGTAAGAACAAAAAAAAGCATGAATTTAATATTTCACTAGAAGGCGATCATTATTGTTGACGTTAATAGAAAACTAATCATAATTGTGTTGAAAAAATATAATACTCGTATGTATACTCGTATACATCGCTATACATCAAGTGTTATTGTACAATATGTCATTTTAACTATTAATGATCTATTACTTCTATTACTCCGATGCTAGAATCATAACTTTTCTAATGAGTTACATACCAAGTTTTTTTTTTATGGGACAAAGGGGGCAAACGGGCAGGAGGCTCACCTGATGGTAAATGATCACCTCCGCCCATGGACATCTGCAACACCACAGGGCTTGCAAATGCGTTGCCGGCCTTTCAGGAAAGGGAGGGAGGGAGGAGAGAGAAGGACGGGAGTAGGGATGGGAAGTGGGCCTCCCGGACTCCCGGACGTTTCATATCAATTTAAATAAAAAATCTTTACATTTAAATCTAGATTAAAAACAACTAGTTTAAAATAAATTTTATATCAATTGAATTCGCTCATAGCTTAAAACAGCGCAGTGACAGTACTTATGAAAACAATACCGTTATTTATACATAAATTATAAAACGGACCTTTACATTCTTAGAAAAGCGTATCAGCTCGTGACTTGAAATAGCGTCTAGTTGTTGTAGTAAATAATAACATGTGTAGTATTTACAGTGTCGCGAAACGCGATATGTCGCGATACGTCGCGATATCTTGCGACAAATTGTCGCGTTTCGTCGCCATGTCCGCACTGGGGAACAAAACGCCAAACGCCGCGGGAATACACGCGTGAGTTATGGCTGTAGTATAGTGCGAGTTAGGGATAGTGTATACAGTTTGCTTAAAGTATTTTCAATTTTATACTTCTACATTTTAAAAGTAGATAGATAGATACTCGCTTTTTTTTTGAATTTTCCTGCTAAATGGCAAAACTGAAATTGTTTAAACGCAAATATGTATATAAAAATAAAAACAAACAATTTAATGTTAATAAGCTGATTTTTATTTGATGACTAACTTCTTAGTATCAAAAATATAGCCCCAACAGTATTACACTATGTATTGTATTGAAACACAAACAAGAAGAGTAATAAGAAACCTGGATTTACTGGAAGTTCAAAGTTAGGTAATAAAACTATGTATAAAAAAAGTTGGGCGTCTTAAACACCAGTATTATAACAGCCACAAGACAGACCATTCATCTGAAATTCTCTAGTGCACACCCACCTTAGTTAGCGTTATCGGCATCACTATTTGCTTGTCAAATAGGGGCTCGTTAATTTGTGCGCTATTTCGGGAGCCATTGAATTGTTGCGATAATGTTTGTAGACTACCTTGTTTATGGAATTTAGTGGGTCATTATAACTAGTTCAGTAATTACCGTTGTATTTGTTGTAGAAGTTATTAGAAGGGGAGTAGAGGTGAATATGCTCATTTTAGTACTTTAATATTGCTGGAGGTTATCAATGAAACGCTGTGATGGAAATGAAGAAGAAGAAGAAGAAAGATTAATCATATACAAATAAGAAAGCTGTGGTCTAAAAAGTACGAAGTAAGAAGAATTAAAATGACGCTTAAAGAACTTTTGTATGTATTAATTCAGCCCTTTTTTAATGTCTCACTGTTGGGCACGATTTTTCCTTCATTACAAGGGGGATCAGGCCACAGTCAACCACGCTGACCTTGTGCGGGTTGTCGGTCTTCCCATGTCTTTCGAAAACTTGCTAGGTTCTCTCAGACATTGAGGATTCCTCACAATGTTCCTCTAAGGTAAGACAAGTGGTAAACATAATAGCAATGATTCGCACATGAAAATATCAGAGGTGCGAAACCCGGATTTGAACCCGCATCACTCGGTTATCCAAGCGAGTGCTTTACTAATGGGCTACCACTGTCGACGAAGGAGAAAAAAAGGATGAAAATCAATTGACCGAATAATGGCGTAATGAACACAAAAATATGTACACCGTATATTTATTGTCATTTTTTTTATTGAAATAAATAATTCTTTATTTTATGCTTTAAAAAGTTTAAATACTTAGAAGCAAATTCGATGGCTATGGATTGTATGGACGAACACTATTAGAACATTTTTTATATATATGTTACACAGATATTTTATTATAATATACTCGTATATTTTTTTAATTAAACACGCTTGTATGAAGTACTGCTTAAAAATAACACGTACCGTAAATACTTACATTAAAGATTAAGTTCAGGGATATTCACATCAAAATCCATCTCTCTAAATCTGGAAATATCAAATGGAAAATACCACATTGATTTATATTCGGTTTTAAATTATGCAATAGATTAAATCTCTTATCAACCTGTACATAGATCTAAGATGCGATCCGCCTAGTTACTGCTACCAATGGCGGTAGCTAATGATGTTGGCTAATCTATAAATTGACTCGCTAAAATATTATCTGTAGTTACTTATCTTCTAATAAAGGATTAAAGGACTTTCGACGTCACGTCTGGCTCAGTTTGTACCCTTCTTGCCAACGGTCGCGGGTTCGGGTCCCGCTGGCATTCATTTATTGAGCACAAATGTTTGTACTCTAGTCATGGGTGATTATATTTATAATATATATTATGTAGTGTATCAATTAGCTGGTATCCGTAACACAAGCCTTGTAGCTTACCACGGAACTAGATGGCGCTGTATTAATAATGTCCCAACATATTTTTTTATTCATCATATTCATATTATTTATTAAATAATGTACCAAGTAGTATATTTTATAAAGTTATTTTTAATTATATAGGTAGTCTATTTGTAGAATAAGGTCATAGATTTTCTAACATTAAAATACGACCCTCAAGAGTATAATAATTAGAGAAGAGTCGCTGGTAAATGCTTGTCTGTTTAACACATCACTCGTAAAACATAACCCTCATTTCGCCACACTTGAGTAACAAAGTAAGTAGTAATATTAGATTAACGCATATATTTTATATTTTACAGAGACTAACCTTGGACCATTTTTGTTTTTGTTCTTAGAAAATAACACGGCAACAGAACCTAAAAAGTTTTATATAGTTTATTTAAATAGCATTTTAAAATGATTTTTAGAATTTTGTCATATAATATTACAATTTTCGTAATCTAGTTTAGAAGCTTTGAGGAAGAAGGTAGGTACGATAATTGATGATCGTTAATCAAGTAGCGTTGGCTCTATAGAACATGCTTCGAGCTTTGATCAATACACCGTCATTTGTTACCATTCAAGCTACTAACACGGCTATTCAATGATACGAGTACATCTTTGTACTTGGTACATTATACTTAGGTATTTAACTTAGTTACAGGTTATAAGTAAAACAGTTTTAGTTTTTCTTATTGGATAAGGAAAGTAATTCTATACTCATCATCCTATTTTAACTGTTTTTATAAATGAATCTCTGTTTTTAATTTCAAATTAACAGCTTTTCACTTTATGCATATAAAAGTATATATGTGTGTATACTATATACGGTACTAAAATCAAAAATCATTTTTGTTTGTCTGTCTGTATGTTTGTTCTGACTAATCTCAGAAACGGATGAACCAATTTTGACAGGAATTTCACTTGCAGATAGCTAATGTTATAAGGAGTAACTTATACTACTTTTATTTTAGAAATTTCACTTATTTTAACTAACGAAACCCGTTGTTTCGTAGCTAAATCTAGGGACGAACCTTAGTACTAGTAGGTAATAGTACATCGCAAAAGTATTACATAATTTGAACTCGATTTTTTTAGTTATTCTTTAATATGTACATACATACCTAACATATTATATTTTTAATATTCATATACAGTATATTCTTTTATAAAAATGCTATGCTAACTGTAAATTAATATAAATTATCTGTTACTAAAAAGCTTTTAAATTAATGTTAATCCCACACCTATCTCACACATTTGACTGCTATTTAAACGTATTAAACTTATAAGATATTTTTAATCTATTATGTCCATTCACTATAAACGCTTAAGACAATGCAATGTAACTGTCAGCTTAATGGGCGCGTATGGAGAATAAAAAGTTCTACTATAGCTTTATACATAAAGCGATAGATAGAGCTTTTAGGTGAGATAATTGCGTGATCGATTGTGGGAATGCCTGAGATGGTGACAGTAGAGTCGCTCCTGATCTCGTGATAGCATCTCTACACTGGACCATTATGGTTGGATGTGTGTCTGGGTTTTATATAATCTTTGATCTTTGATTTTCAATGTTGTTTATATATGGCACACAAAATTTTAATTAGTATTTTTAAAGTTATTGTCTAATTTATATTGGTTTTGTGTTTGTATTTTTATATAATGACTCTATAAAGGTTTAGAGAATGAATTACATAAAAAATAAAGTGTATTTGTAAACTGAGCTTTTGCAAAATACGCAATATAAAAATAATATGTACTGTTTGATAAACGATTGTTTTTTAAATTCAAAGATGTTTTGTGTCTGCTCTAACTTCTTTTAAGCTACAATAAACTAAACATTTATGTGTTATTGAAGTGATTTTTGTTATAGATAAAGTATTAAAACAGTACATAAGTTTATGTGTTACTAATAAACGCAAAAATAGCTTGATTTAAATAAAATAGAGCTTTTATGAAGCTAAAAGTAAGCTCTACCTACAACTAAAAGCTACATAAATATAAAATTTATTTGAAGTAAGCAATACCTTCACGACATTTTCTAATATATTCATCTTCAATTACATGCTTAGGTCGGCACATGCTAGTTTATAAAGTATCAAAGGCTAATCTCGCTATCTTATTAGTGTCGTATCATATATTATGGAGCTGGAATATATTATAAATTCACGTTTCATATTAACGTCATCAGAATTAGTGCGCTAAACGACGTGTGCGGTCCTCAGTCAGATAGCAACTATATAGATGCATTTCATGAGAGATTGCGTTTTTATTTACTTTTTCTTATATCATTTAAGTATTTATAGAAATTTTATTTAAAATTGATATACTCCTTGATTTGTTTTAATATATTAATATATGAAAATAACTATTTATATTGATTCAGGTAAATAAATATGGCTTGGCCTTCGCTTCGCTTGATGATTGCGTATGTGTTACAGCAGATATTATTTTATACTTTACTAAGTTTAAACTAAATCTATCCAGGTTTTTTAGCATGAAAAAGTAGCGAAAAGTTTCTCATTTAAAACAGTAATACAATTGACTTACTGCAAGTTTAATATTACAAGTTTAATAAAATTCTATACATTTTTATTTACTTCATAAAGTTCAATACTTTATACCAGTATCTACCCGCTACCTCTTGTTTAACACACCATAAAACTAGTATCAAAAAGTCACGAAACAGGGACGTGTGTGGTGCGCTTAATGTCCTCTTAGCCCATGTGAGTAATTGTTAAGCGGGTTAACTGCATGTTTCGGAATCGTGCGGTATCCGGTAGCGATAAGATGAATCATAAAATGAAAATATTTTGGTAGAATTTCCCTTTATATTTGACGACACGTTTGGTTGGTAACCCTACTTTCTGCGCCAGCGGTCGCGTGTTCGAGTCCCGCTGGGGGAATTCATTTCTTAACCACGCATGCTTGTACTCCAGTAATGGGTGTTTATCTTTATAATATGTATGTATTTAAAAATTTACATGTGTAGTATATCAACTGTCTGGCATCCGTAACACAAGCCTCGTAGCTTACCACGGAACTAGATGAAAAATGACCCAACATATTTATATATTTGTCTTGCTGTATTACTATTTTCTCTTTCACTATTTAACTTAGCTAATTAATCTAAAATGAATTGATTAATAAGTTCAATTCAATTTAATTTTCTTGTTAATGGCTTCAAAATAAGCCAGTTGTACACCGATACTGTTTTGAAAGACTGGTTGGATGTAGACACCTACAATATATTTTTTCAATCGGTATTATCACAATAATTTAAATTTATTTAACCTCTAAAATAGTAAGTAAACTTGAATATCGTTATAACTAAAAACCTAATGAAAGTCATTTTTCAGTCTAAGTACTAGCCATAACCCATAGAAACCGTTATAATATTAAAACACCCTGTATCTTCCTTTATCTGACGTAAATATATTGGCAATGTTAATAAAATATGTCAACAAACTTACCCTTTTCAGCAAATAAACAACTCGTCAGCGAAATAAACTCAATTTTCCTTTACAGTGCCGCCGCAAAATCTCTCGACGGTTCCCCAAATATACGCCGTACGCCTACGTGAGCTCACATCGTACGTACCGTATACTAGATACGTATGGGTTGTCGTATGGAAGCAACAGGTGGCCGCCCGTAGGGTTAAGCGGTGCAATTGCTGTAGGATGAAGTATGCTCTACTAAGTTTTTTCCATTATATAATTAAGATAGGTCTTATAAGGTTTGTATGTCGGTTCGTTTGTTACTTGTTAACTCGATAACAATAATATATGATCATGAGTACCTATTTTTATTCTATTACCAGCCTTGAGCAATGAACATGTCATAGCTCTATAGTTATTAGTCTTGTGCCTAATCGGACATCTGCAAGTTCGCACCGTACTAGTACATTTCGTACACTGTACTAGTACAGTGTAGTAGTACTAGTCTGTAACTGTGTCCACAATCCACATCGCATGTCGCACACTGCACACTGCACAGTGTGCTAATAGTACGAAATGTCCGATTGACAGTTGCCTTACGGAAACATTACTTTTAGTACAGTACCGCGTACTAGTACCTATTAGTACGTAGTACGTGTACTACCCAAGACTAATAGTTATCTTTTCTTAATAAAAATTAGGTTTGAAAATCTCTCATTTTGACTATAAAAAATAGTAGTAGCACTTTCTTATTTTTATAAACGCTTTGACATCTAGTTTATTAATAAAATTTAAAATTTATTATATTATATATTTTATAGTATTTAGAACTCAATTATTGAAAAAATATTATCTATATATATAAAAGAAAGTCGTGTTAGTTACACTATTTATAACTAACTAATACTAACGGCTGTACCGATTTGGCTGAAAATTGGTGGGGAGGTAGCTCAGAGCCAGGAGACGGACATTCTAAGTTTGTAAGAATTTTTATACTTAAGGGGGTACCTAGGAACGAACCCGAGCGAAGCGAGGGTGAGTTGCTAGTACAACAATATTTTAAACAATATAGACTATAGAAAAAACAATGAAAATATCAAGTAGAGCATCATTCATAGAAATAAATCCGAGAGCATTACCAGGAAAATGTTTTCTCATATGGTGGAAAATCCTGAGGCTAATGCGTGTTGGGGCCCATGCCGGGAATTTATGTCGCACTTTTGTTTTACGAGCTCTCTGAATAAATTTCATAATACAGCCACGGGCGGGTTAGTTGTTTACGAGGTCTTTTTATAGTGCATCATGCTGTAGAGTATGCATACACTTTATATGAGATTTAGTAATTGCTATAGACACGTATATATTTGATGACCAATTTTGCTCTGTTTATTCACTACAATGGCATGCTGTGCCAGCGATCTCGGGTTCGAGTCCCGCTACAGGCATTTGTGTGTTCGAATGTTTGTACTCCAGACATGGGTGTTTATATTTATAATACGAGTATTTGAAGTTATATATGTATAGTGTATCGTCTACCTGGTATCCATAACACAAGCCTCGTAGCTTACTATGGAATTAGATGTAGTAATGTCCTCTCTGACTTCAAATAAAGTAAATTCAATAAAATTATACCTATGTTGTATTTTTTCTTTTTAACTGATTAATCTGATACAGGCAAAGGTTATTATTAATTATAAAGAAGCTATTAATAGTTCTGCAAATTTGCTTAATCTTTTAAACAATTTAAACAAAATATAGATAAAACAGAAACAATTGGAGCTAGCTAACAATAATATCTAAAACTATATGCAAAAATTATAATATAAAATATTTATTCTATGACTGCACTCATTGATTGATACAATCTCCCCTCTTACGTATCATATAACGAAATTCAGGTAATGTGTTACTCCTTGACGGGAATCCCAAGGGATTACCTTAATATAAATCGAATTGTTAACAAATTTGGTGTATTTCTATCACGCATGCTTAGGTACTCGTAAATTTTGCTTTAAATTTACTGCCTGTGTAGTACTCCACAGATAAAAACGGTCTGACTTTCTAGTGGTTGGTTCAACGCCAGCCGATCCAGACGTTCAAGGTTTGAGTTTGGGTCGGGTCTAATATAATTTTTAATTTTATGTCTACCTAACTAATTTTTAATAGCTTAACAGAGTTATTGTTGCAACTTCCCCGTGCTCTCGAAAACCGCAAAACAACAAACAAAAGTTTGAATGACAACACCAGAATGTATTTGTCAATTTTTTCGTCAAACTTCTAATGTCATAAAATATAATTTTGCGCAGAGCACAGAAATAGGTTGTATCCTAATTAAAAAATAATCGAGAAACAATAGCATACTATCATCATCATCATCATCATCAGCCCTTTTTAACGTCCCACTGCTGGGCACGGGCCTCCCTCAGTACGAGGGGGATTACACACAATTTGTTCATTCTCATTATTACCTTCATACATATAGACGAGTACATACACCCGTACTTACTTTAAAGCCTGACCTTAAAAAAATAATAATAATCACTAGCTCTCTAAAACTTATCCCGAAGCTTTATCCGTTTATCTTAACCTACAACAATAACTTAGTACAAACAATAAACGTTTAAATAGCAATAAGTTATGTTAAAATATATTTTGTCACTTGAAAACCTTTCAGAAAAATAATTTCATATTTGGAAAAAAACGCAAGCATAATAAGTACACGAGGCGAGTGTCAGACGCATCTGAATGGAGGCACATTAACGCGCCGTATTCATCAGCCGACTAATGACACGTCCGCACGTCATAGTTGTTGTATGCCGTAATTTACACACTTATAACGGAATTCAATCCAATTCAATTATTTGGTTTGTTGAACTTATAACGGAAAATCTAAATAATACTTAGCGATTGTCAAGCAGTACAGTACAGTAATAAATAGTATTTTACTTCTATTTTAATGAAAAATATTTATTTTTTTTATTTTTTTATTATTATAAGCTAAACGAATTGACTGGCTATTAATAAGAATTGAGATGACGTATTATAATAAAAAGGCAGTCCGTATGTTCGCAACTTTGTATGATCCCTACAATATATATTATAACATCTGAAAGTACTGAATCTGTCCTTAAAATTTCTTGACTAATAATAATTAGAAGCTACATAATACATTACTGTCGAGTGAAACAGAGGGCTTTTTTATTTCTATAAATGTTTATTTATTGCCAGAATAAAATTAATTGAAGTCGAAAAATAACTGGTCATTCATATCAAAAAAAATCTAATCATAAAATTACACCAACTATAATGCATTAAGTAATTGAATCTATTACCCATAAAATTAAACATACATTTATTTAGTTATTAAATATGTTGGTACATTATTACAACAGCGTCATCTAGTTCCGTAGTAAGCTACGTTACGTGCTTGTGTTACGGATACCAGATAGCTGATATACTACACATATAAATTATATTTAAACACCCATGACTGGAGTACAAACATTCGTGTTCAACAAATGAATGCCCCCAGCGGGGCTCGAACCCGCGACCGCTGGCGCAGAAAGTAAGGTCACTACCAACTGAGCCAAACGAGTTATGTAAGTATAAAAATACAAAACTGAATAAATACGGATTGTTAAATGACTAAAATGTCTTTTCGCTTACAACTTGGATACGGCAGCCATAACAGATGAGAATATTAAAACATTACATATTTTCCTTTCTTACTCCGTCGACGCTTTCAGTGCAGATCTCTAGATGCCTCTGAACAACATAAGTGTTACGTGTACTTACTATTTTATTTTATAAAAAATACATTTTAACTATTGAAATATAAAAGCATTAAACGATAATAATGCATGGTTTTAAAGTATTTAAATAGGGATTTGCCTTCGCTTTACTAAAGCTCTGAGGAACAATCGATTAGCGAAAGCGCTAGTAGAAAAGTCCAAAATGTATGGGTTTGACATATGCCTTAGATATGTCACGTGGTCTGTTGTCAACGAATAGATAATGGTAGACAATGTAAATTCTTTTCAATTATTAGTGATTTAAAGTTCAAAATGCATACGCTGCGTTTAAGCGATGACGATTGTAGAAATCGAATCGCTTCATAACGAATGCCGGTTGGCTATAGGCCCAGGGCCGATTCGATTTCTACAATCGTCATCGCTTAAACGCAGCGTATGCATCTTGAACTTTAAATCACTAATAATTGAAATGAATGTACTTTGTCTAGCATCATCTATTCGTTGACAACAGATCACGTGACATATCTAAGTCATATGTCAAACCCATACATTTTGGACTTTTCTACTATCGCTTTCGCTAATCGATTGTTACTTTGTCTAGGCCCTCAGTTAGTTAATAGTAAAGCGTCATCAATTTTTTATACATATAGATCATCCGTTAGAATTTTTAAATAGTGTTTAAAATTTGTTTACATATTAATAATAATATAATATATTGGAAATATAGGCATTTGTAAGTACCTAAACGTTTTTTTTACATGCCGCACTACAGCTAACTCTACAAAAGTTCTTGTATACTTAGATTTAGTTATTAGTTTAAATCGGATAAATAGTAATAGAGTATGCAGACCTAGTAAAAAATCGGCGAATTTCGATTATTTTACTTTAAAATACATGAAGGGTAGACCCGTTTAAAATTTTAAGCTGAAGGTCCACCCCTAGAGTATATGTAAGCCTCGTTTTTCCCGCGGTATAACAGCTGTTTTGAGCCTACAAGTCATAGTGTGATAGTTCAAATAAATAAAAGCCACACTAATTTTAAAATTTGTATTAATAAGCATATGGATTTTAAAAATAAAAATGGCACATTTTTCGTAAATTATAGTTATTAATCAGAAGGTAGGTATTAATCAGAATTTTCCAACTATAAAAAAGGCAATTAGTCAGTGGTAGCCTAGTGATAACGCGCTCGCTCAGTTAACCAAATGAATAGAGTTCAAAGCATTAATTATTACATTTTAGAACAAATTTTGGGTACATCTGTGAAAAGCGATCAGAGAATGGAATATGCTGCTATATTTATAACTTTAATCCAATAAAAATAGATAAACCACAGTTTTAAAAGCTTAAAATTCAGTAAAGGCATTTAATAACTTAAATCAAAAGATTAAGAAAATAAACCGTAATATAAAAGTATTTAAACAAAACATTTTCCAAAACGTATTAAAACAAGACAAAAGGCTGGAATATGCATTTTATTCACTATTCAGTGCGTTAAGCGCTGAAAAGTTGCCAACACATTCACACTAGCTGTAAGGGGGTATTCATACGTAACACCTGAAGCGCAGAGGGTCTATTATCCTGCCATTATACCATAATAGCCCGTCTCGCTTTAAGTAAAAACTTGCAGTTTTATATAGGTATGTGGTATGCAACTGTCTGGTTATAGGATAAGTGAGATTATGAAGATTTTTATTATGCGATGGTTTTTACAGTGCGTTAAACTTTTTATTTTTCCTTTAAAGTAGGTGATTTCTAATATTATAATATTCTTATTAACTGTGTGTTAACTTGTTTTATTAATTGTTTATAGAAAGTGGTTTATTTTTTGTTTGCGCTTGCTTGGTAAAGTGAAGCATAGAATAAGCTTCATATTATGATCATATCCCGTGCCTCGCAACTATGATATTCAGTGCGTATTATTTTTAACACGATTAGTTTTGCTGTCTTATTTGGCAAGTCTTCGAAATACATTAAAGTCCATCAATCCACCCTTGCCAGCGTGGACTATGATCTGAACCCCCCCGTATCGTAAGGAGGCCAATGCCCCGCAGTGGGACTTAAAATAGTTTGTTTCTTTAACTAAAATGATACAATGAATGTTAAAATACCTCCTGTCTCTATTATAAAAAATATTTATTATAAAAAACATGTGCCTAGAGACATAATAATATTATACTTAATGATAATAAGGTAGATACATTTTCCGATATCGCGGAATAACTTTTTTCGAAATAGTTCTTCAATTTTGATAATTTAAAACATGTAAAAGCTTATTATCTGAAATAACAAAATATTTTTGTGTTAAAATCCTGAATTATTTAAATCAACTCTTTGATATTTAATCTATTATATAAAAATCTCATGTCACAGTGTTTGTTATCGAACTCCTCCGACTAAAACGGCTTGACCGATTTTTATGATTTTTTTGTGTATATTGGTAGGTCTAAGAATAGGTCGTAGGCTATTTTTATTCCCCTAGTGGCCTAGGGGAATAAAAATATTCTCAGTCCACCACTCTCCATATTTTTTATACCTATTTTATTTTTAGACGAAATATTTACTTTTTATTTTTTTTATGATTTGGCATCAAAAAATACTTATAATCCTAGATTTTAATCCCCAGACGCAGGCGGAGCCGCGGGATTTGCTAGTTCATACATAACTTTCATAATAATGTGACAGGTTCACTTATCGATAGATGTTTATTATCCGAGTGTGAAAGATTGATAATTGCGCTTAAGCACTTCTTAATAGCTAATAGAACAAGTAACTCCTTGTCCAGGTGTCGATATGATGAAACTACCACTTTCTGGTGACCATTAAAATTATGAATGTTATTTACATACTAACTAAAGCATCTGGTTGCGCTTACGTAGAGTTTGTTTAAAAATCTAACCACTAACATAAGGACTTCTTACAGAGATCTTTTTTATATTAAAAATTATTTATTCCATTAATTAATTATAATACTTATAAATATTTTAAGCTAAATCTACGAAGTCGGGTTTGTTCACACCCTTGTAACTTGAGAACGGCTGGACCGATTTTCATGCTTTTTGATTTGTTGTATTTGTCAGACAAATTTTGTCTTCGTCCCGAATAGCAGAGTAATTATTAAAAACATTGGATAATTGACGAAAAATAAATAAATAAAAGAGAAAATATTTACAGATACAGAATGTTAGTGGGCTTTGTAAGCGAACTGGCGAGTGATCGTGTGAAATTTAGTAGCGATTGAAAACATGAACGCGGGCAAAGCCGCGGGTACTGATAGTATTAAGATATGCAATTAATAATAATGTCCTCCCGGCCGATTACGGCCACGGCGGCCAATCTCATTGAGACTAGCCAACGGCGCGGGACATATTATAGTGCACGAGTGTACGCGCAAACACAAGTGCACTCTCTGTTCCTTATCACTCTCATATTCCGGTGGGACGAATGCTCGACACGACCAGTGAGAGTTAAGGCGCAGGACCGACGGCTTTACGTGCTCTCCGAGGCACGGGGGTGAAACACCGCCAACTTCCCAACTCCGGGCTGTTACTGAGCCTTCGAAACAGAAAGACTCAATAACTAAACTTGGCCCGACCCGGGACTCGAACCCAGGACCTCCCGGTGTGTGACCGTACGTGCTAGCCACTACACCACCGAGGCAGTTAAATATAATAGATATGCAATTAATTAACACAGTGTCCTACGTGGACGACTCAACGCGAACGCGATTGCGAAACGATCCGATGCGAATTTAATGTGGTGCGGAGCGATGCGGCTACTCTGTCCTACGTGCGCGCGAACCGACCCTCCGCGCCCTCCGCCGCCGTTCAGTTCAGTTAACATTAAACATTTGTCATGGGCGGACGGAAGCTAATGTTGTTGGAAAATTCATATCTATACATATAATAAATCTGTAGAAGGGTCAATTCTGTACATTGAAAATATTGAGAAAATAAATAGCAGGGGGTGTTACTGGATCGATACCAAACCCAAATATGCGATTAAAAAATTTTTTGTCTGTCTGTCTGTGTGTATGTTCAGGCATCACGTGAAAACTAACGGTTCGATTTCGATGAAACTTGGTATAATTATACTTTATTATCCTGGGCATAAAATGGGATACTTTTTATCCTGGAAAAATACGTAGAAAAAAACAAATCTTAATTTTTATCATAGTTTGATTTTATCCTGTAGTTCACGCGATCGAAGTCGCGGGCACAGCTAGTCTTAAATATGAGATATTGAAGAAGTGTATAACTTTTATTCCTTTTGTCCCAGAATGTAGGACGTTCTTGGATAGCATTAATAAGAAGTTCTACTTCCGACATTAATTCAACAACAATTTTTGCTTGAAAAAAATATGGCCGACGCGTCCACTTCGCGCGAAAATATCAAGCCAACTGATCGCGTTCGCGTCAATTCGCGCCGCTCCGCACCGCACCCCACGTGCGTTTGGTCACATAGGCCACTTCAATAGGTTTCGAATGTTTGTTGTTTTCGCGCCGTGCCGCGCCGCTTCGCGTTCGCGTCTAGATCGCTCACGCAGGACGTCGCCTTAGTGCTAGTATCGTTCACAGGTAAAGGACTAAGCTTGTCTAACATAAACGTTTTTGTAAAAGCTCCGAAAAAGCTCACCACCACCCAAAAGCTCCACCCTGTATTACTATTTAATATATTTCAAATCACAAACTCATTAAGGTGTGTTCGATTACATGAAATATTTATCAATATTTTATACACTAGTATTGTCGCCAGATGTTTCGAACAATGATAATGTTTATGTTAGCTTTTGGCCCGCGAGACAGTAATGGCTCCTTTATTTCAGTTAATCTATCTACACCTTTGTGTTGAAATGTCTGCACCAATTTTATGACTTCAGCTACAGTACATTTTGAAACGCTTTTATTGTTAACGGTTAGTTCTAGCTATACGGCACAAATCACTGGTTGATTTCCTTTTGTACATTTGATACATGCTTGAGTTTAGGCAATACGTATGCAGAGGTAAGTTTATATATGAAATAAAATTTTAACATTGTATGTTTGAATGTTTCTTTTCTTATTCATTCAAAATCTTACTGAAATAGTCAATTTTATCGATACAGAGGTCGCGTGATGGGAAAACCACTGGACTAATTTTGATGTTATTTCAACACATTATACAGTTTACTGAATGAGTTTGATAAATTAAGACCGATATCTATAATAATTTTTGATCATTACGTTAGTAAATATAGGTTTTGTGAATAAACTACCTATAGAGTCGGAATTACTCTTGATGTGATTTTAATATCTGAGTTTGTAAATTTATTTGTAAAGAAAAGAAAGCTTGAATATCTTGGCCACATAAACCGAAAATATGACCAACTCATCATACAAGGAAAGATCCAAGGAAAACGAAATGTGGGTCGAAGAATCTAATCTAATCATCTTGGCTAAAAAACCTACGCCAATGTTTTTGAAAAAGCACCCGTTCCTTATTTAGAGCCGTGGCATCGAATATACAAGTTGCCTTAATGATCGCTGACCTTCGAAAGAAGATGGCACTTTAAGAAGAAAGAAGCAGCTTACGGGATAAGGCAATAACCCACCACGCTGGACAAGTGCAGGTTGGTGAACTTCACATATCCTTCGAATACTTCCTAAGTTCTCTCTGATTTGCAGGTTTTATCACAATGTTTTACTTCACCGTAAGTAATCATGTTAGTGACATGAGGAAATCACAGTGTTGAATATAAATATGAAAAGTGTGAGAACAGGGATTTGAACCCGTTTCATATTCGGTTTTCAAAGCAACTACATTACCACTGGGCCACCATTGCGCTTAAGTATTGATTTTTATTTATATAGATAGACTTGAAAACAATTCAATACTACGTTTCGTTTCTGCTTTCAGCTATTTCTGGATACTGCACTAAAGGCGAGACGTTAAGATATCGTATCTTTACGCTAATGCAACACTATGTCATGTGCACGCGCCTTTATAGTAATGTTCATTTTGACTTACCTGTTACCGTTGCAAATATCTTTGATAACACTTTATATGCACTGTGTCACATTCGATGGGAAATTAATGGTGTACTTAAAATTTAAATGCCTCAATTAAAGATAGTTATTGGACACGACTGTTATTTGAAATTGATATTTTACTAACGCCTATGTTTAAATTTAATAAGTTATATATTTATATTATAATTATATGTTTATATAGTTATATAATATATATTTAAAAGTGTTGATAGGTGCTCGATATATTTATGTTTTTTTTTTTTTTTTTTATTTTTTTTTTTTTTATTTTGTTGGGACGTTATTACAACATCGCCATCTAGTTCCGTGCTAAGCTATGAAGCTTGTGTTACGGATACCAGATAGTTGATATACTACACAAATAATATTTAAATACATGCATATTATAAATATAAACACCCATGACTGGAGTACAAACATTTGTGTTCAACAAATGCATGCCCCCAGCGGGACTCGAACCCGCGACCGCTGGCGCAGAAAGTAGGGCCACTACCAACTGAGCCAAACGTGTCGTCAAATAGATATTATAAATTTAGATCTTTTAAAAAGTAATTTCTTAAAGCATTTGAAGTATATCTGCAGTAATTTGGTATTACTGAGCTTATTTTGAACGAATTCAGCTTAATCTATGATATTATCTATGGTACTATTGAAAATAATGAACCCGAAAACGATATTTAGATAACCGAAAAATGACCCCTTTTTCACTTGTTTGTGGAGCTTATTTAGAATATTTTGACATATATACGAGTTGCAGTGCCTTTAACGTGCTTCAGTCATACATTAAAGGTTTTCATTTAACAAGAATATATTAAGTTAGAATATTATTACGAAATACAAAAAAAATACCTTATATAACTTTTATAAAAAAAAATAATTGACGAAATTACCTTTTGGAAATCACTCACTCCTTCCTAAAGTTTAACATCCCACAATCGTAACACACGAGCCCTAGATCCAGGCCATAGTCCTGACATGTGACAGACAAATTTATGCGACTGATAGTATCTTATCGCACGGTTTTATTGCCCCAGTACTGGGCCGCTAACGGTGAATGTGCGTAAAATTGCATAGAGACGTATATAGCTTTATTATGTCTCTGTTAATGTACGAGTAGTGTAGAGTAAATTGTTTTGTGGTGTATACTTGGATCTTATGGGAATGGAAATATTTTTTATGTGACATTAAGTTATAGATGATATGCATATATAATTTTATTATATATAAGGTAAATTTGTTTAAAGTGCAACTGGTTTTTGACTACGACTTTGCTTTTGACAAATTTTTTGTTTATTTCATAATACACAAATATTCTCTTTATATTCAAATTCAAAGTATTTTATTCAGCATAAAATTATTACAATTTTTTAGTGAACGTCGTGAGTCTACTACCAGTTCGGAAAGAAGAAGCCGCTGACCTGAGAAAAACTGGCGGAAGAAACTCACTCAAACTAAACGTCCTTTCACCTATTTTTTAATTTGGAAATAGAAACTTTTTGAAAATTTTCTGAGATCCTATTCTCCGCATAAGCGAGTCACAGGCATTACAAGTTTATGTTTACTCCTAGTATTAAAGCTATGCATGTCGCAATTCCTTGGAAATTCATGTATATTTTTATGAACATATATAACATTTTCGTACACGTATTGAGAAGCAACAGGACACATACTACTTGTGTACCAATTTTCATGAAGATCGACTGTACAGTCCAGAATTTTTTGATTTTGATTGTCTTTAACATCGTCTAAAAGAGATGTACAGAAAAATGATAAAATAAAAACTATCTCCAAGAAAATATGGCTAATATGTATAAAATTTCAAATTAATGAGTGAAGAACTTTTGAAGATGACATAAGAATGGGCGGAAAATTATTCTATGAGGAACGTTCATGAAGTTGTCTATATAGAGTATGTTAATATTAGTTAAGAAGAATAAAAATTCTTGAAAGAGCATATTCTTTGTTGTTTGTCTATTCTTTGGTTCTGGAAATACATGTAATAAAAAATAAAATGCTAGAATATTTTCTCAAATGGTTTGTTTAAGGATTTAGCTATAATAAACGACTGCAAAATAATTCAATTCAGTTCAATTCTCTTGTTAATGGCTTCATTGCAAAATAATATTCTCTTGCAATTTTATACATGATTTTTAAGTCCATAAGAATATATCAACAAAGTATTTTTTTCTAAATTTTTCTTTGTAACTAATTTTTTACGCGAATATTTAACATTTGAAATCAAACTTCAGATTGTTTCGCGAAATTATTTTGACAATAACATAATATAGTACAAACATGCACTAAGCTATCATATATATGCTTATAAACTATTAAAAACATTCCAAGGACTATATATCGTGTCAATAGCGCTTGTAACATTCTAGAGCGGCGTGTAAGGGAATACGTCAGTACGATGTTCCCGGGACACGAGCCCGCGCCGACACTACCGTATCAGGTTTCTGATTTACTGCACTTTGCTGCGTCGTACTTGAACTGTGTAGACTGAACGAGCTCAATCTTAACCATTTATATCAATACTAGTAATTGTCTATGACTTTTACTGTGCAAAAATTGTAAAGTTTTAGATTTTTTCGTAATATTTATGAAATTTTTCTACAATTTTTTGTAAAACAAGTACCTATGTATAAAATATACAGAACAAACAATACTAAATAATTATATAAAACTTACTTTTTAACTAAAAAGCGATTAATAAAGAAATATTTGTAATTATTTAAAATTTCGCTCGCCCTAACACTATATAACAATCTGAGTATTTTGTGGTACACTTTGCTGAAAAACCATAACACGTATTAGCATAGATTTGTGCTTCAACATAGTAATGTAACTTCATATCTAAATGCGTTTTCTTTCAAAAAAATATAATTTTAAAACCATTGAAAAAATGAATATTAATAATTTTGTTTTCATGGGATAGAATGTTATTGTACTACTAACGCCATCTGTTACAAAACCATAGAGTTAACATTGCCGTAACTTTGTTATCTGTTAAAAAACTACGCGAGCCTTCACAAAGCTCAGCTTTTTGCTAGAGTATTTTTTATGTGTATAATTATAAATTCGAAAATTTGTATGTATGTTTGTAACACTGTAACGGCTGGACGAATTGAGATGAAATACAATATTATAATAAGAAATTGCTTATACAGAATCACTAGTTAATATATATTAGGCAATATATTATAAGCTACGTGTAATATACTATGTGAAAGTGCATTCTAATTTAATTTTATTACACTATATATCTGTCAATTCTCGTTAGCGTGTCCGCTTGTCTTATATGTCAATAAGCAGTCAACAAAATACAATAATGTTGTTAAGCCAAAGGTTGCACTGTGTTTGCATTAAATACCTAGATTACTCATAAAATATTATAAAGCACATTAGAATTTAAAACGAAATTATAACAATAAATAGTAAGCGTACACGGTTATATAAATGTATATACGTAAATTATATAAATGTATATACATAAAATTTTTATGTTTGTACGTAAAAAACTATTTTTGAAAAATCTTTACTGATAATACAGTACAAATTTTACTTTTACAAGTCCTTCATATTTTACTTTTTTATATAAATTAGGAGTATACGAGTATGTTAACAAGTCTATGAAGTACAGTCTTCTTTAACTTGTCAATATTTCCTCACAAGTCGCAACTAAAATTTACTTCTTCTTAAATTTAAACCTAAATAATATATCAGAAGCCCTGGTACAAATTCCTTCCTACAAATTCTTGTCTATCCAATAGTGTCACTATGCTGACCGAAATCAAAAGCGAATCAAGCATATAATATTACATAAGCTAGTGAAAGTATATAAAGGTGTAATATAATTATACGATGCATATAAATCAGCAAATACATAAAAGCTTACTCAGAAAACAACTTTTATCAAGTTCTCCTTACATAATTGTACCAGTGCTAAAATCAATCTGAGCACTCGTTCTCGGACATAGTAATGGTATGCTTACACGATATCGAAGTCTAAGCTCAATTATTAAGGGCCCTTAAAGCGAAAAACATATAATACATTAGTGTTTAATCGGTAACACGTTACTGTCGCGTCTAAGCCGACATGTCAGATGTTAGCACTTTGCAGTTGTCGCCCAAACTCTTTATATAGTTGAATTGAATCGTGTTGATAGTTTTTACTTCTAATCATTTTTCTTTCGATTAATAACTTTTTTTAAAATACACTATTGTATCAAACTCTTTCTAACGTCCCACTGCCTCCCTGTAATACAGGAGATCAAGTTCCACCACGCTGGCCAAGTGCAAGCTGGCATACTTCACATGTCTTTCAAAATCATGCTAGGTTCTCTCAGACATGCAGATTTCCTCTTAATGTTATCCTTAAATAGAATTCATGTTATAAAATAATTCATCACCAGAATACCTGAGGTGCGAGACTCGAGATTTGAAATCGCTTCCGTAGGTTTCGCAAGCGAGAGCGTTACCATTGGGCTATCATTAACTTAAAAAATATACTTATAATTCTCTTTTGCCTAATGAACATCAAACACAAAGATAAACAATTAGATTTTTATCTATTTTGATGACAATTCCAGATTATTACCTAATCTATAAACTAACATAGTATTATCATACACGCTAATATAAATAAAGTATCAATTTGCTTTAATCCACCCCCAAAGCCCTAGAGAGCGTTGTCACTACACACATTACTTGTGAGATACTGCGGCATTGTACTGCGGAACAGCCGATTTAACGACGATTCAAGGGGACTATTTGACGCGAATTAGGACGATATGGTCCGCCTACACAAACTTGTATGGTGAAAAATTATAGTATGGCTGCACTTTGCCTAATATTTTATGAGACGTTTTCCAAAATGAATCCATATATATAATATTTAAATGTTTTTAGCTTAAAAACATTTTAAAAATTAACGACATTTACGTAGTACCTACATGCAGTTTTCACTTATAATTATACGATATACCTTAATAATTTTAATAGTTTATTTATCTGAACTACTAAATACAGCTATATTCTGATATAAATTTTAATAAATTAAAAGGGCACACAGACTTTGATACCTGCTTTAATGAGGTGGTTTTCTGTCACCTAGTCAAAAATTATTAATAAAATCACTTCAGAATTACTGAAGATATCTTAACATATTGTAACATACACACAAAGAAAAAAAAGCTGGTCCTATATGACTGGTCTACGTAGTTCAAAAATTAATAAATCATTATATCTGTTCTTATAAAGCTTCATTCAAAGAAAAGCACCGAAGTAATTAATATAAAACAATCAAGCTTCTAACAGACCACACATTAAACAACTTATTATGAAATATAATCCAAAACTCAAATAGAAATTTAGATTTTAACCAATAATCAATCGAGCAAATTAGCAGCTCCAATCACATATCATTCACAATCGTGAGGTCGGCTAATTGCGCCGGCGCATCGCGGTCACGACGCAACAACACACACATTAATCATACCTATTGATAAACAATTGCCCTACCTTAAACGGGAGGTCAATAGTTCCTAGACATCTTCAAGAATCGATTGTTCTAATATAACTAAAAAACTAATAATAATAAAGTTGAAATTAAATATCTAACTCATATCATTTACGACGTATTTAAAATATGTATGTAGCGATTTTTCATCAAAATCGTTTGATTAAAAGTACACTTTATGTGTAAGGGGTTATGGTCTAGATTAAATAGCAATAATGAAACAGAGTTATGATACATAGAAATGGCATGTCCTCGGCGGGGCTTTGTCGCAAACCGACAAAGGAGGCACGTGGGAATGCGCGTGCGCACTTCCTTATAAAATTATAGTACACATATATTTTCCTTTTTAATTTAAATAACATAAAGAATGAATTTAAAATTTTGTATTGCTTATCGATTGATCCTACGTATCCAATCAATCCAAAAAGTTCAAAGATTCCTTCCTTTCTTTTTGTTACCCTGACTCAGTAGCGAGTCAGTCAGTTATCCGAATAACTGACTGACTCGCTACTGTATGTCAAATAACACTATAAAAATGCGTATATAGTTTCCTTTAAATTTTCCTAAACTAAGCAGAGAGAAATAATCTTCAATAGCACAAAATATTATAATGTAAAAGGATAATGTTACGAATATATACAAAAAAATATAGGTAATAATTTTATTGAATTTTTAATAATTTTATCTATTTCTCTAAGGATATATTAGATTACAAATCAATTGGTGACTAAGCTTCTATTAAATAGAACATCCATTATCAGTGCCGGAGAGCGCACATGACTTACATGTCCATTGTCCACAAGTATAAAGTAGCGTCATTACTTGATAGAAGAGTCAAGAAAGTTGAAAGTATATGGAAGGTAACATATTATTCAGTTAGTTATAAGAATGTATTAATCTTTACTAATAATAATATAATGCGAAAGTAATTCTGTCTGTCTGTTTGTTTCCTTAAGCCGCTGCACCGATTTAGATGAAATTTGCTATCTAGATAATTTGAGTCCCTGGAAAAGGTAGAATAGTTTTTATCCACAAAATCATAACTAAAAAGGTTGAATAGGAGCTGGCAGCTTGTATTGGAAATCAATAATTTCTCCAGTATGGAATTCAAAACTCGTCATACATACTAGGCAAACGCATTCATCTCTACTAATTTTATAATATTATAAAGATGAAAGGTTTAATTGTTTGTTTGTTTGCATTGAATAGGCTCCGAAACTCCTGAACCAATTTGAAATTCTTTCACTGTTAGGAATGTAACCCAAAGTTGGTAAATCAGGTTAAAAAATAGGTTTATAATATAGTCTATCTATTCAATACTAACCGTCAAAAGGTAGATAGAGATGAACTGGGGTAAAGCGGGCGAGTATAAAAATTGTATTAAAATATGTGCAAAATATTATAATTATGCAATAAAACAAAATCTAAAACAGAAAGAAAGTCTATGAATTTTTAATAATCTCTTATAATTTTCTTTTAATATCATCTGAACCTTACTGATGTTAATATGATAAAAAGGCTCACTTTCCACCTAATCAAGTATCATTCTAGCTTCTACGATCTATGAAAAACTAACCTGTATTTTATTCTTAACACATCACATGTATGTAAAATATGTTATTTAATAGAAAATTATAACGGTTTTATAATTTTTAATATTACCAGCCTCCGTTATTACTGTGCTCTCTCATTATCGGCCCATTTTCGATGTTACCTTATGAGTTTCGTAGATATAATAGGACACGCGTCGTCTTAATGCCTATAATTACCTGACGAGATAAGCTACGATAAATTTCATAGAGCTGCGCACGCGCCTATGTAACGAATGAAGAAGAGTTAGGGATTGATTACCACATAGGTGTAATTTTTCTTCTTTTTATTTTACGTTGTGTTTTTAAACCTGTGGTCTAAATTCAAGCATACTTGTTTTATATTGATAACACTAAACTTTTATTTGATGAGATAACTGAATAACCAGATCAAGGCCAGGTCAAACATCTCTGACAAATATACTAACAGTTAAAAAGGAACTACGGGTTGAACCCGAGTGGAGCAAGGGTGAATCATATAACTTATTTTTAGTAAAAAATTAGCCATGCTGTAATTGAAATTGTATTTCACAAAGTACTTAGATAATTTCATAATTATTCAGATGGGGATATTCAAAACAAACTACGAAATATACATCCCCGAAAACTTTTACACTCGCGTTTTTTTGTTACGTGAACTAATTATTACGTCCAGATTTCGAGCATAATTGTGAACAAGCGGAATTTCCAACTAAAATGAGTAAACTCGCATGCAATTTTTTTCAAGTATTCATTTTTAATTCGAGTGCCAGTTACAAATTTGCGACGACTTGAGGCTTACAACTTTTCAATTCGATTTCAAACAATGAATTTTTTCGATTGGTCGCAAATTTTCCCGAGGCAATTAAAAAGTTTACGAACGACTTTTTGTACTTTTTTTTCGTTTTGCAAAACACTAAACATATTTGGTTAGTTTCGTTTAATTAATTGGCTTTAGCTGCACTTATATAGGTGCATTACTTATAAAACTTTTATTATATGAATATACTAGCGACTCACCCTCGCTTCGCTCGGGTTCGTCCCCAGGTGTAACCTCTTTAGTATAGTTTAAAAATGACGTAATTTCCATATATAATTTTCAAGTGGTAGTGCCATGCTTGTTACCTTCGGGTAGCAGCCAAATGGGCTGGCACGCCCCGTATAGTACCACTCTCTCATAGGAGACCGGCGTGAAGTGGCAGCTATGCTGTCGCGTTTCGTCCGGTAAGTGAGAGTCCGGGAGGCCCACTCCCCATCCCTACCTTCGTCCTTCTCCCTCCTCCCTCCCTCCCTTTCCTGAAAGGCCGGCAACGCATCTGCAAGCCCTGTGGTGTTGCAGATGTCCATGGGCGGAGGTGATCACTTACCATCAGGTGAGCCTCCTGCCCGTTTGCCCCCTTTGTCCCATAAAAAAAAAAAAAAATATAATCGCCTCGTCTTAACAATTAAAAACAAATATACTGAACACTCAAGATTAGCATTTGGCACTTACTTAGTTAATTGTTTCTACATATCCCTATTTACAAAATAACGCCAATTAATAAAATTATGTTACCGAAAACACCCACAGATTTTTCATTCGTGCAAATATTGTGTAAACATAACGTATGCCGTTTTGTTCGATAAAATTGCTGACTCTTGACGTTTCATTTCTACCATTTTTGAATATGGCTGCAATTTGTTTATGCAGTCAGCGCTTTGTGTACCTATTGTTTGTTTAAATTCGTTCCGTTTTATTTTCTCTAAATATTTCGCGAATTGTTTTGCTTATTGATTACTATTTATGTTAAAAACTATATAAACGCTTCGGTGGTTTAGTGGCTAGCGTATACGGTTATAGATAAGGAGTTCCTGGATTTGATTCCCGGGTCGAAACAATTTTGGATTTGAGAATTTTTGTCAAACAATGGCATTCCTATTGCCGTTTCCCCTAGAAATACTAACAAAGGAGCCCAGTGGTATCGCGCTCGCTTGAACAATTAGGTGATGCGGGTTCAATCCGGATCTCGTACCCGTATATTTTCATTAACATTCTTATGTGCGAATAATTTCTAACATGATTATCACTTGTCTCAAGGTGAAGAAAAACATCGTGAGAAAACCGGAATGTCAGAGAGAGTCTAGCAAATTTTCGAAAGACATGTGAAGTCAGCCAACCTGGACTCCGCCAGCGTGATGAACTATAGCTTAATCCCCCTCGTATTGAAGGGAGGTCCGGGCTCAGCAGTGGGACGTTAAAAAGGGCTAAATACATAGTAACCTAATGTTTATATACTACACCAAATATTATAAGTGAATACATTATATTCACTACGGTTAATTTATGAAAAAAGTAAAATAAACATTTTATATTTCTTTTGAATGTTTTCCATATGTGCTTCTGTGTTTTGAGAGGAAGCTATGAGTAATAATTACTTTGGGTGTTATACTGGGTTATAGTCAGTTCCTATTGGCAGAAATTGTCCGAAAACACATACACGTATTTAATAATACTTGTTTATGGTGAATAAATTTTTTTTTCTTAGTATATTATAATAATTTAATACATCCGTCCATATTGGTAGGTTAATTTTTTTTAATAAAAAAAATACAATTGCTATGTCTTCAGTACGTCTATCTTCGATCTTTAGTCATAATATCACTTATCTGTATATAAACACTAAATAATGTAATATAATATTATTTCATAGTATATGTTTCAGTACGTAATACTTACACGAAGGTACGTACATCTTTCTTTAATCTTTAAGCGAGCAATTCTTGTATATAAATATACATATAATCTGAATCTAGGAAACGGCTTCAACGATTTTCATTAAATTTAGTATACAGGGGATTTTGGGGGCGATAAATCGATCTAGCTAGGATTCATTTTCAGAAAATGTTGTTTTATTCGTGTTTTCAATAATAACTTTATCGATAATCAACTGAAACATAAACTTATTTTTTTTATTGAAAGAAATAACAAAAAGGTGGCGTTTGGGTAGCCCAATATTGCCACTTAAACTGAAAAATATGACTCTTCCCGACATCTATTGGCGAATAATAATAACATTTTTCTTAAAAATACCGAGCAAAGCTCAGTCATCCAGATACTGTATATTTATAGTTCTATATTTATGACAATTCTCCCCACAGACTACTTACGAGTAACCTATCAAGTCCAAAATGAATGATTAACCAAACTTACATTAAGATTTGAATAAGGGACTACAAGTAGAATCACTTTGCAATTACAAACTGACAAATGCCCGGGTATTAGGCACATGTGCCGCCAACTTCTGAAGAAGGCAAGACACATGATGCCCATTTAGGTTAGTTTCGGCCTCCATTTGTGTGATCATTTTGTATGGATTAAAATAATATATATAACTTTATGATACTATTCATGTATAAACTTAAAACCGTTGCTCTACTCTAATTCGTTTTAAAATTTTAACGATTAATTCTAAGAGGTAAGATACTTTCCAGTCGTAAAAGATTCCAGCTTTCATCATGCCAAATTTCTTTTAAATACGTTTAGCAGTTTTCTCGTTAGACACAAACAGACAGACAAATAGACACACAGACAAAAAATCTAAAAATTATATTTGTGACTTCTGAACCGATATTAATGATAATTTTAATAAGCTTTTCCAAAAAATATTTAATGTAAACATTTTGAATCTATAGTCCGAAGAGACCGATCGTAAAATCAGTCTATCTATCTGGGAATCACGAGAAAACCATTGAACAGATTTTAATGGAATTTGCTATGATGACAGCTGCTCTACACGCTCTAAGCGAAAACCGAGTCAGTCTTTTTGTCATTAAAGACGTCATAAGACATGAAAAATACTACTCCATTATATAGACATTTTCACAAATAAATGTTTAATCATTAACTAATCTGTCTTCAACAATGTTATTCTAGAAATTGTATTATAGTATTGCGTGGGCGCAAGTAATATGAAGCACAGAGCTAATCTAAACAAACTTTACCTACATATCATGTTCATGCGTGCTATTAATATTGCTAGTAGATATCCTTTCGAATCGAATGGTTCACACATCCAGTTTAATTGAGCCTGGACCCTTCAATCTTATCTTTCAGACTCTATGGGCATCATAGGTCATTATTCGCTGGTTAACAGTGATTCCTTATAGCCACGTAGGATTGTAATAAGCAGAAAGTTTCCTAAACCCACGCGTCGCCCACGTTTTGAACTGTAGAAAATGAGGATACCATTTTATATTGTAAAGACGATATTATATTCACATCCATACTAAGGCGTGTTAATAGCATAGTGAAAATATGATATAATTTCGATTAAAAAGTAAATAATTATGGAAGATACAAGAATTATGCAAGATAAAGAATTATAATAATTTTGTTTTGTTTTACATGTTATTAAATATTTAAAGACGTTTAAAATCTACTTCTTTATGTTCATCGATTTAAAATAATGCGGCTGTTAAGTGCGATAATATTAAGGGGTGGATAGTTCAACTCTACAACTACAACTAGGTATAGCTAAGAATCCTACTAGGAAATATTACAACACTTTCATTATTAATTTTGATGTGTCCAATTGATTTTCATTAGCAAAAGCGTTATTTTTGGGACATTATTACACACATGACACAGCACCGTCTAGCTCCGTGGTAAGCTACGAGGCTTGTGTTACGAATACTAGATAGTTGATTTACTAAATCTATATTACTGTTAAATATATACAATATACATACACCCATGAGTACAAACATTCGTGCTTAACAAATGAATGTCCCTAGCGGGACTCGAACTCACGGCCACTGTCGCAGCAAGTAGGGTCACTACAAACTAAGCCATACGTGTAGTCGTACGTATTTATAACCCTGAAACTAAAAATACCGCTCTCCTTCTAGAGGAATGTAAATTTTGTTAGTTCCAGGTAGTGTCACTACTTACACGAGTAAATTAGGCTAAATTTTATTATTTATTAATAACATTAAAGTCACGAGAACCAAGCCTCTATAACCATATACGGTATTTACACAATACTACGCCCATAATATTACAATTAACACATAATTCAGCTAGGTTTGGAGAGAAACCATTAAGCTTTCAATAAGGCAGCACACATTCTGGCTATTATAATTTTGATACGGGTAAGGGATCGGCCACTACGAATTAACTTATCACTGTGCGCATACCTTAGCATTTATGACCAATGGGACGGACTCTATAGGAAGCGAGAAAATATTTTAATACTACAAATATTTTACTTATTTCCCTTTACTTTGTATTCGTTATCGATTGTAGGAATTAAAATCTATGTCATATGTCATATTAAAGACATCAACAGATCGCAATATTTTTTTTTGTAGGTATATTTGCACGCGTATTGCCGTGTGATTAAATTATTGTTAATGTAATTTTGTTGAATGTAAATACTTAGTTTGATAGGCTGCGATGTGTATCGAGTTTTCTCAAAATACATTCGATACCACATTCATAACATTGATATTATAAAAAAAATATATAATAATTCTTCTAATAACCTATATATTTATCAGTGAAATTATACATTTAAATTGTTAACAATCCGTCTCTGTCACCACCCCGGGTTCGGACAGGGAGGCTTAAGACACATATCTCAGACGGGGATGCAAGAAATGCCCTAACAATATGTAGATTTGAGCCCGACTTGCCGTGGTCATTATTGTAGAGCGAGTGATTCTACTTCGTACTTATTATTGAATTTTCTCCCCACTCATATTTAATAGGATACCTCATTAAAAACATATGCTATATTAATAGACAGACTAGCAATTCCCGCGGCTTCGCCCGCGAATGAAGAATGAAAATATAAGGTTTTTGATGCGAAATCAGCAAAAAGTGAAAAATAAAAATATGGTCTTAAAATAAAAAATAAAATATCTGGAAAGGGCCACCATTATCACCTAGGGGAATAAAAACACTATGACACGAGATTTTTATATATTAGATTAGATAGGTAACTCAGGCAAAAATATTTTTAAATTCTAATTTTAACCCATGAACCTAATATTTTAAATTTAAAAGTAATTGTTTAATAGATTTCCGTAAAATTTTTCAGATGGCATCAAGGTTATAGCTATCGGTTACCATGCGAGCAGACTCGAGGGCGAGAAGAACTATTTTTTATCATTTTAATGTATAATGTCAGAAACCTATAAAGGTACTGTGATGATTTATGTTTCATAATAAAGGTAGTTGCACACACCGACCTCAGGTAGTAAGGAAAAGTGTCAATTAATAAAAACTTACGCCATTAAGTACATACAGTGGGTAATATCTACAATTTATTTTCACGTAAATGAATAATCACACCTAATGTTCTATAAGTATAAGCAAGAGAAGCAAGTATATAACTTCGTCAAGCACATTTAATTACCAGCAATTTGTATAACAGTATCAAAATTATTCAGTTCAACGAATTCGGGTGTTCATAGCAGACATTGCGCTCAAAATGTTTTGTCTGCGTTAGTTAGCGAATATGTGACGAGCCGCCACATGGTTCGAATATCCTTCGAAGATGAGTTTAGATTGAGACAACCCTTTTAGTCTAAGAGACAGATACAATACGCTGTGCCTCAAATATATTATTTGTAGTAGATACTCGTATATAATATGATATTCAGCCCTTTTCTACATCCCACGGCGAGGCACGGGCCAACCTTTAATACGAAGGCAATAGGCGTAGTCCAGCACGCCGGCCAATTGCGGCTTGGCTGATATCACATTTCTTTTGAAAACTAGCTCTTAGAGGCTAGGCATATTGCAGGTTTCCTTACGATATTTTTCTTCACCGTAAGACAAGTAGTAATTACGTTAAAAACTTGAAAGTAAACATATCTAATAAGTAATAACTGATTTAATATCCTGATTTAATTAATCCTTTTTTAAATTTCTAATCCACACGATTTTTGTTCTCATATATTTTTTACTTATTTTTCTACAATCTGGCTGTTCTCTATAACTAAACTTGACCCAACCCGGGACTCGAACCACCAACCTCTAGATGTGCAGCCAACATATCAGCCACTAGACTTAGGGAGTTGAAACAACCAAACCATATTAATATGACTATCAAATGCTGCTGATAAAACGTTTACCTAAAATTCGTAACATGAGCAATGACACACATCTTACTAATCCATCACACAGATTTGACTTATCTGCTTTTTATACTTAACCACTCATGTTGTACATCTAAACAGGAGCTTTGTCGCTTGTCAGCTCTTGTACTATGCCATCGTCTCAAGGCAGGGTTGTCCAATACAGATTTTAATATATAATAGATATAATACAGATGCGATTGTCGTGTGTGTCTGAGCGAATTATTAATGCCACTTGCACCCGGGACGGTCCAATGCGGGCTTATTTAAATAGTTTCTATACAAGTTAAGACAGTTTAACAAAGGTACATTTGTATATGAAATGATGTTCTGTGTTACGTAAAGTTATAGTAGAAACGTGCGATATTGTTAGTTTTATTGATCTACATTTATTTATTATAAAATCTACTTTTTGTATGAAATTTTAGCGTCCAGATATATTAGTGAGAAGATTTAATGAATAAAAACAGATTTACTACAAAAATACGTACAAACAAAAAACTTTTGAAACTATAATTTACTATTTAAGATATCGTAAAATAAAATGCCTGTAAAATGCTTATTTTTATTTACATACACAATTATACCATAACAATATAATATATAAATGATTATTTTTCATTATTATCCATATATTTAAAATCCTATTTTAATATAAATATATTTTTTTAATATTATGCTGTACATAGGAATGTATTTAGAAAAACTATTCATAAAATTCCCCATCAAGACACCTGATTATTTAAAATGAAAACCTATGAGGAAAAAAAGAATGTTAACAATGACATACTGGGTTCTGAGCATAAAGTTGTACGTTACAGCATCTATTAGTTTTCGACAGCCCTTACCCTTCTATCGCAGAAGGAGCTGGACAATGAAATATTCGCTCATTAGCCCGTCTACTGATTAATTGGGCTTCTTAGTTTTAAGGCACTCCCGAGTACTAGCGTTTTATAAAATGACTATTCTAGTGGTAAAATTTGGTAAAGTATTGCCAATTGCAAAATAATATAAAATTAATCTGTTGTTTGGAAGAAATCGTTCTATTTGCTATAAGCCTCTTATTTTTTAACCATTTATTCTCTTTGTATTAAAATACTATTTTGTAATTCCGTTCTAACCTTTTTTATATTTGTAAAAAAAAAAGTTTAGCCGGAATCCAGGCCAGATACATACAAAAAACAGTAAAATTTAGAAAATTTTCGGGTCCGTCCAAAATATTACTTTAGTTATCTATGAACTAATCTAATTATTTTTAATATTAACTTACTAACTAACTTTCGTTCAACTTGAGCTGAGCTAAGTGATTTATTATATTAAAACTTAATAGGAAACATTACTAAAAATATAATGTGGATATTAATTATTGCAAAAACCATTCATTTGTAGACAATTGTTCTGAAAAATAAAAGAACTTATAAAAAAACGATTTTTCTAACAAAGTTTCCGCTAGTAATGACACCACCGATGTCTTGCCGTCTTGCCCATTCTATTGTTTATATAGAAGATATTATAATGTGTTTTGTCGGTAGCTGTGATATGGAGCTATTTACGGAGTAGATAACTTGGACGGGAATGTGGAAGGCTTATATGGAGATTCCTCTTATCCCGTAACATCGCTTAGATCGTAGATACACTAAAGATGCGATAAAAAGTGAATGTATGCAAAAATTGTCATTGAAAACATACCACAGTCTATATTTTCAATGAAATTTCTTGAAATTTTCTAAAGAACAAGTACATTTTGTTGAAGGTATAATATATTGTCTATTATTATTTTATACGAGTACATTTATACGACTATCAACAGAATTTGCTTAACGACTACGCTATTGGAGTCTTGGTAGAGTCTGTTATTGGATAAATTTTGCAGTTTATAAGTATGTTATCGAGTCCTGTTGAGACTTAGGATTTTTTTATGTTTCAATAATTATTTCATATCAATACTAGCGACTCAACCTCGCTTCGCTCGGGTTCGTCCCCAGGTGTAACCTCTTTAGTATAGTTTAAAAGATTTTCCCGCTTTTCTGTTGAAATTTTTCCTGAATTTTCTTTGCTATAAACCTCACGGAGCCCGAGACCTTTCCAGCGAATGCAAAACCGTGGAAATCGGTTCGTGTGTTCTGGAGTTATAGCGTCAGGAAGGAAAACCCGACTTATTTTTATATAGTATATTTCAATATGGTACCTTTCATATTTTTTGGAATAGGTGCTAAGTGCTAGCCCATAGCCACTAGATTATCGATGCAGTATTAATAAGTGCATCTATTAAATTCTATGTCATATTCGTAAGATATTAATACCTACTTATTATAATATATTTACTCTACAAGTATTTGACATTTAATCATGTATGATCGAAAAGCAATACCTATTTTGAAAAGTCTCGTTTAAGCCATTTCGCGACATACCTATAAAAATATATCCATTAGAAACTTTTTTTAGTAACTACTCAATGTACCTACTACTTGCACTTTTAATATAACAAAGGCGTTTTTACTATTTGACATTATTTTACTTTAACCCGTCAACGCGACAGACGACAGACGAGACACAATAGATTTTCAATTGTTATAAATCTATATTGACCGCGCGCCCGTTGATAGGTTAAGATTTTTATTTTAAGATGTACAAAATACTTTTTTCAAAGTTTTGGAGCATTGATTTTTTAAATCGATTAAAATCTATTTCAAAACGTTATTCACCGATCTATTTAAAACATAAAAAAATAGAAAATCTGAATGAAAATACTGTCTTGACGAAGCCAACAGGATAAAGGAACTTTACAATGGCTACTAGTAAAGCTTCCAAATTAGAGAAATTACATATTTTTTTATAAAGTTCTTTCCTTGTTATTTCGATTTTTGGTTTGCGATGTTTTTATACTTTACAGCAATCATGGTCATGAAAGGCAAGGTTTTAGATGTTAAACGTTATAATGGTTGGCAAAAATCGTGATCTTATAGACTTAAAACTGTTATATATGATATTGTACTTACATTAATGTATACGCTAATATATTTTTATTATCGCACGTCAAAATATAACTTAAGTGCAATAAAATGAGGAAGCTTATCCATAACATAAATTAAAGTTTAACTATCCCTATATTAGAAAGGTATCTTGTGTCCCTAGTTTCATATGGACATAATTGTCGAATGCAGATGTCGCAGACCCAACCGAGATTAATCTTAACGAGGGTATATCCATAGTTATGCGATTAGTGTATGCCTTAAATAAAATGTAAGAGCGATTTGCTTGGAGGTCCTGGGTTCGAGATTCGGATAAGATTTTTAAGGTTGAAAAAACGATTGTTGTTACCTATATGAAGCAGTTAGTCCGTATGTACTATAGTTATTAGTTTTTTTATTTATTTGCAAAAGTAATTTGAGTTTGAGAAAAAAATTTATTAGGTCTATAAGTTTTATTTATTAGGTCTTAAAATAGCCTATTATATTATTTATTCTATTTTATCAGTACATATAAAACCTGTAACTTAGCGAATTGACGTGTACGTTTTACGCAAAAAGTATTGAACCACTTTTTGAACGTTATGAGGCAACATTTAAAATACTTTTATTAAAGAAGAAGTCTTTCATTCCGACAGGAAAACGGGTCCTCTTTTTTTAAATTTAAATATATTATAGCTAACTCTTGCTAAAACTTATGAGATACATCCAATATAATATTGAAGTGTCTGTTTTTAATTTCAAATTAACAGTTTTTCACTAAATGTATATGAAAGTATATACGATACTAGCAACAAAAAATCAATTTTTAATTTTTTTTGTTTGTCTGTCGGTCTGTCTGTTTGTTCAACGTAATCTGAAACGTGTAACTTAGACTAGGCCTTTTTAACCTAACTTCAAAAAAGGAGAAGGTTATAGTTTAGAAATTTTATTTATTTTAATTAGCGGAACCCGTGGCTTCGCTGACGCTAATCCTAGGGTCCTCCCTCGGGTTTGTACCCGAGCGAAGCGAGGGTGAGACGCTAGTATATAATATGGTTTTTCTTCTAGAACTCAAGAATATAGGTTAATTAATTACGTATATACATCCCCTTTACAATTTCTGTCGTTAATTAATACAGGTCTTAGATCTATATAGTATATAGGCATATTTCTAGATTTTATCACAAGCCTTTTAATGCCAAAAATCTAAAAAAACATAGCCGCAACTAGTCTATCCTTTGGACTATACAAAAACAACGTGTAATACACACGCAGGGCTCGAATTCAACAGATCACGTGATCATGTTAAATCCTCGAAACGCACACACGGGATATAAGCCGGGATAAGTAAGCAAATATTGTTCCGCAGGATTGGTTTGCACGCTAGTGTCTATGTGGTCAGTTACTGCCTGATCTATGATTGGGATCCAATTAGAGAATACACTTCACACGCAAATACGATACGATCGGTTGTTTCATGTTTTAGTGTTGTACATGTAGTTTGATGGCCATTTATGTCTTTTTAATTTCAATATTTGTATCTATTTTTTTTTGCATTTTTGGCAATATAGTGTTGTACCTATAATATAATGAACGGTCAGATATACTTAAAAAAGTAACGATTTTTAGGAATATACTTTATAATTTATAATATTTATGTTTCAATAGGGCAATCAAAAGGGCAGTGGTAGCCCAGCGGTAACGCGTCGCTTGTATAACCGAGTGATGCGGGTACAAATCCGGGTCTCGCACCTCTGATATTTTCATGTGCGAATCATTTCTATCATGATTATACCACTTGTCTTACGGCGAAGGAAAACATCGTGAGGAAACCTGCATGTCTGAGAAAACCTAGCAAGTTTTCGTAAGACATGTGAAGTCCGCCAACACTCACTGGGCCAGCGCGGTGGACTATGGCCTGATCCCCCTCGTACTGAGGGAGGCCCGTGCCCAGCAGTTTGACGTTGAGGGGCTGATGATGATGATGATGATGTTTCAATATATAAGAAGCGTACGAGTACGAGTGATCCATAACTTACGAAGCTAAGTAATATTGTCATAATATGCATATATTATAAAAAAGAGCCAAATATAAACTGCCATACAGACTAAAGCATTAGTAAAATGATTTTTTTCATTAACCTTATCGATTGCGAAGAATAATATTGTAAATAGAAAAGTTTAAAATTAACAATAATTTCTCAAATATTTTATTTCAAGCATAAAATACCAAGTTACAATGTTGTTCCTACACCATATTACACATAAAATACGAAACCCATACGACATATTAATCTACCAACCAGCAATATCTCGAATAGTAAAATATAATTCGTATATCTACTAATATGTAGAATTTGCACCTTTCCTAAGGTACCTTTTCAAAACGTACTTTACACCTTGTGATATGTAAATGTATGGTAATGTACTGAGTATTTGTATAACTCATGACCCTGGTCCCAAACTATTTGCGGGAATCCCATAACTTCTGTTTGGATTTAGGAATGGAGATGTGGGTACAAAATTAATATGTTTGAATTATATTATAATGGAAGGTTTCATATATTTGAATATATCAGGTGTTCACTAACGATTGAATTGATTAGCGCTAATAAGCAATTTTTTTCTACTAGCGGTCTAACTAATATAATACATATTGTAGGAAATGAATTTATTATAGCGTTTGACATTCAGTGTATCAAATATGTTTTTTTATTGATTTAATGTATTTTTATGCGAAGTTTTAAAAAATGTTAGCAACTATAAGTGTGCGAAATTTCATACTCCTTCGTCCGCGTAATATTAACACGTATGTTATATGTTGGGACTTGTGTTACGGATACCAGATAGTTGATATACTACACATATAAATTTTAAATACATACATATTATAAATATAAACACCCATGACTGGAGTACAAACATTCGTGCTCAGCAAATGAAGGCCCCCAGCGGAACAGCGGAACCCGCGACCGCTAGGGTCTATGAAGACCGTAGAACATTCTCGTTACTTACACTTTTTGTAATTTTTTCAGTTTTTTTTAAGTTTTTTTTAAAGATTTTTTTGATTTTATAAAAAAAAGTTAGTCCTATGTTTGGCATTTAGGTAAGTTTTTTGTCTCAGAATATATGAGGAATAAGATAGAAATTATTACTCTGATTCTCTCGTTTTGTCAATGATGCAAACAGCTAGTAGATTTGATACCTCACTTGATATTTAAATGAACAATCTAAAGCCAATTTTTTTATATTTAAAATGCAAGTCATTTTGTCTATCAGTATTATGAATTTAGAGCTTTTACGGCTAGTTACTTCGAAGTTACTTATGTGGTTTTTTATGTGTTTTTACGAATACAATCCACCCCAAAAAGTATCATATTTCATTTACTCTTTGATATATTTTGTCTCAATCCAATATCCCTAGGGCGTGTAATTTATACATATTAGACGTGGATGAGATTACTAACATGATCTTTTCTAGTTTATTTTTTGTGGCATTAAAATATAAAGCAAAAATCTTAATAATAATATCAAGCCCTTTACAGACATTCATGTGGATATGTCAATGTAGGTAAATAGTAGGTATGATATATGGTAAAAAATTATGGTAATTTTTAGGTTAATTTGTTTAAATTAAGGTAAAAATTACAAAATGATGTAAAATATTTTCTAATATAAGTGTATTTATAATTTATTAAATAAATAGATAGATAGACTAAGAAACTAATACGAAGAAACGAAACTATAGATAAAAATAAAACTATTTTAGGGAATTCCCTAAAAATGCATAAATAATAATTAACGATATTATTCGAAATGCCTCACTAACGTATCTCGTTAGTATCTTTTTCTGTATCTATTTAACAATTTTACATAAGTGCCTAACAATTAACATTTTTAATGAAAAAATACATTTTGTTTATATTAATTGCATACAAAGTTAGTTACTATCGCCCTGATAATATTTTCAACTTTTTATACTCTATCAAAGAAACATAACATAATATTTACTTACGTAAAGAATCATTTAAACGAATTAATATTAGCAGCGATTTTGTCGAACGATTTGAGAATATATCCTTGTTATGAAAAGTTGTACTGAGATAAGTTAACTCATATCCTGAAATTCTCGGATTCATATCCGAATTAATACTGATACGATGTAGGAATAACTCGTTACGTGTTACAACATAGAGTTACGTAAGTTATAATGCGGTATATTATTTTTTTGCTTCATACGAGTATTTCTTGTGGTTCGCGAGTGAATCTCTATCTTTGCTTTGATACTGATTTTCAAAAAGGAGGATAATGCTTTAAGATATGATTACTTAATATTTAATGCTATGAACTTTAGTTCAAGTTAAAGTATTTGTAATATTCATACTTACTAAATAAAAACTACTGTTATCTTTATATTTCTGTTTTACTTTTGGTGTCCAGAAATAAGTTTTATCATTTTTCTAAGTTAAAAACACTTGTATAACTTCCCGGCAAAAATATTGCTCTTGTCACGTACATACGTCCCATTACATATTCGTATAAAGGTACTATAATATACAGTACAAAAAGTTCACTGGGAATCAAACACGCGACCTTCTAGTAACGAAGTGAACTCTGCTATAGCGCAAAATAGCTGTCTGCATATTTTAATAACACTACAGACATTATATTGTCAATTAACTTAGTTAATTCTACCTAAGCACTAGGATTATTGTCAAATAAATAAAGTTAGTTTAATTCATATACTGTGTTCAGACAGGTTATAATTTTCTTAAACGAGATTGTAACATAATATTGCATCAAGAACTTTGAAATTATTAACGGCAAACGCACCCATTTTCTAAGATTTTTGCGAAACTTAATTCAAATAAAAGAATATTGTTTTTCGCTACTAATAAATAATATTTTTTATACTTTTTTCACATGGCAATTTTGTTAGCAATAGATTAGTTTTTCCAAATTCTGTAGGTAGATTTTATGTTTCTAAACAATTTTTAGATTTGATTTAGTATGTAGTTCCGGAGATAATTTTTACATGAACATATAAACAAATAAGGTATTCAAATTTTTTGCAAAAATACACTGAAAATAAACATTTCCGACATTACACAATAATTTTCTAATACATTTGACATTCGTAGCTCGCAGTCAAAGAAGCTTGGACGATTCAATTTCCGACAATATCGACAACATATTGTCGTTTCGAGACTAATGTGATTTAAATGTGTATTTCAATTTATGATATTTGTTAGCTAATTTAAGAATTAAGCTTATAATATCTATATATTATGTAATCACAGACAATATAGTTTTCAGTTAAATAACCGATTGTCTTCGTTTTAGTAGTAATTAATAAGCTTAGTGTAATTAATTAAAAAAAAACAGATTTTTTCATGGATAGCTAAAGACAAAATAGCTTATAAACAGAAATTTTAAAAAACAATATTATGTGCTTATAGAATACCTTTAATTACTACTTAAGCTGCATAAACGTATTTTTCTTATGTATTCATCTTCGTATGTATACAAAATACATGTAACATAGTCTGTTCTTTTTAACGTCCCACAGCAGGGCACGGGCCTTCACTTAATATAAGGGCGATCAGATCATAGTCCATCAGGCTGGCCAAATACGGGTTAGCAGACTGCACATGTTTTTTGAAAAATTGCTAGGTTTTCTCAGGTTTCCTTACAATGTTTCACTTCACCATAACTCGTAAGACAAGTGGTAATCATGCTAGAAATGATACGCACATAAAAATATCAGATGTGCGAGACCCGGGATTTAAACCCGTGTCACTCGGTTATCCAAGTAAGAGCGATACCACTGCGCTACCACTGTTTTTTTATTAATAACTGTTTTATAATTAATTAAGTCAAATCTATAAACAGTAAACACGCATTTATTACTATAGTTAGTTAATGAAAAAAATGCAAATAAACCAATAACAGCGATAACAGTAACATTAGTATTATTCCCGATCGATTACAAGTGCCTCCGTAAGGATCTGCCGGGGAACGTCCCGAATCTCATGCATTTGATCGTCTCCCTGTATACCTATTGATTGTAACATGTGACAATAGTAATCTTTAGAGATGATAATACCGCTTTTAATTTTTTGTTATATGTGAAAGAAATATAATATTTTTAATAATATTTGGAATAATTTGACGTCACGTTTGGCTCAGTTGGTAGTGACTCTACTTTCTGCGCTGGCGGTCGCGGGTTCGAGTCCGCTGGGGGCATTCATATGTTGAGCGCGAATGTTTGTACTCCAGTCATGGGTGTTTATGTTTATAATATGTACGTATTTAAAATTTAAATGTGTAGTAATATATCAATTATCTGGTATCTGTAACACAAGCACGTAACGTAGCTAACCACTAGATGGCGCTGTTGTAATAATATCCCAACATATTTATTTATTTATTATATTTATAATACAGCAACTAGTCAAATATTAATATTTTTTTACGTTTGGTAAAGATATAATATGATTTTTTTTTTAATTTTGTTAAAGTTAAATGTAAAAATAGTTTTATATTTAGAAATAAAACCTACGTTTTGTTTACACATACATAATGCAAAAAATAATGTTTGAAATAATTTTGTATTTAATTTTATTAGGTGTAAACTTTAAAGAATGAATAAGGCGCATGTACTCTAATTTACTTAATTATTATATTAATCGATGGTATAAGCAGCTCTCATAGAATCAAAAGATGAGCACGCAATGTGTACAAATCAGACGGGCGGTGTATCAGCTATCAACAATTTCAAGATATTTGCTCTCCGGCTCACGATCTTACAGTCTGGCTCAGTTATGCGTCCGTCGTTGTGTGACGTCGACAGTCATTTATGGTATTTTCTTGGTACGTACTTATAATTTGCCATGGATTCAAATCTCCATTATACCTATGTAATGTCATATACTATTAAACGAGATATATTTATAATCACGCACTCAAAATGGCTTTAACAATTCCGTGCAATGTCTTGCTAGGTCTCTCGAAAAATAATTTTATAAACAAATCTAAAGGGAATTTTCCCACATAAGACGAAAGCTAGATAGATTTTTCGATTTTACAATTATGTAAACTGTATATTATAGCCAAAAATCGCTACAAAACATGCTTAAAGTACAAAAAATTACAAACACAAAAGTAACGTAACGAATTTCCTTGTCACGATGGTTTCATTACATTTATTTGTCGTCTAAAATACGAACCTAGATCCCACAAAACAGATAGCAGGTGTTATTAACATCCATGCGATTGACTATAAGCTAGCGACCGATTATCTCGAGCTTCACACACATTGTCGCTTCGCCATTTGTTTAAATTACATTAGCATGTGCAGGCGCAGCTTAACCTTAGCGTACACTATCGAGTGAATTGCTATGAGAATATTTGAATTAAAGTTGTTTTTAAATAAATAATTTCTATTTATACGAGTATATGTTCTCAAATCTATATATGTATATAAAAATGAATTGCTGTTCGTTAGTCTCGCTAAAACTCGAGAACGGCTGGACCGATTTGGCTAATTTTGGTTTTGAATTATTTGTGGAAGTCCAGAGAAGGTTTAAAAGGTGAATAAATATGAAAAAAAAAGTTTTGGTCTTTTATTAATCGATTGAGGCAGTACAAAGTCTGCCGGGTCAGCTAGTTTTCAATAATGATAATGATTTAAATCAACATAATATAACGAAATTCTGAATCGAATCTGTACATTGGATATATTTTGGAAAATCCTATAAAAATAGCCATTTTTTTATCGGTACAGAGGCTAAATTTATAGTTTATAAAATTTTTATCCTTCTATCTGTCTTGACCACATAACGAAAAATACTAATTTTCTTAATATTTAAAATTATCTAGTAAAACGCCTAATCTATCATTGGATCACAGGCCTTATAACGTGTGCAGTGACACGCGTGGGCGCGAGCTGATGTGTGTACGCAGATTAAATTGCATTAACACAATATACTCACACATTACGTTATCTATATACTATTTTAAGAACAATGAATGTTTCTGCCTGCGGTCGCAGTCGTCGTGACAAATAGCGCATTGTACTGGATACTAGTAAAAGGCTTTTGATTTACGATTTTTTTTATATATAATATTGTGTTACTGGAAACAAAGAAAAATGATATTGCTTTCAATGTGAAGTCGTATTACTAGTTAGTGGTTGCTTCATAGTCTAGACTGTTGTAATAAAATGTATGGAAGTAGTTTCATCTGACATTAATACTGGCCTAAACTGCTAAAACCAAAAACCAAGCATTTTTAGTGTGTAAAGTTACTAAAAATATTTATTAAATTCATTAATTAGTGGACAAGTGAAAAGTATGTTTGGGTAAAAGTATGCGAAACGGAATCATCGTAGATACTGTCAAAAATATAGAGGTTGATACATTTCAAATAACGTCTTTGATTAAATAATCTTATTTTAGGCTTTATTTTTAGAGTTTAATGCCTAGTACGGACTAACTGCATGAAATAAAATAAAAATCGTTATAAGTTAAACCACAGATAACATAATGCTATACTAGTGTCAAACAGTAATCATACAGCTTGCGTATGTCCGTTTATCACAGTATCATTTCTAATAATTAAACAAAAAAATAGATATTATTACAAATATTTTAATATTGTTCATCTTCTCTAACAAAAGTCTTGGTCTAAGATACGAACCTAAGTCGACCTTCACCGAGCTGATAATAGAATATAACTTATTTTATAATAAATTTAGTGTATTAGAATTTTTTTTTAAATTTTTTCACGAAAATAATAGACAACCCAACGTCTGCAAATTCTATATGTTATATACTTTAAGTTAGGATAAAATTTTCTTAATGTTGCAACATTTAATGAAAAATCATATATTTTTTTAAATAATGAAAAATGTTCTGTCCAGGATTGTTTTAGCAAACCCATTTCTATTATATATTCTAATATATTAAATTTATTATATAATACGTTTTATTATATTATCAGCTCGGTGAAATTCGATTTAGGTTAAAATGGTTAGTTAGTCTTCTACTATCTTGACAAAATCACAATATATTAGTATACATACATTCATTTCCACCAAAAATCCCTTTAACCCGTTTCAACATCATAAGCCAATAATTCCAGTCTATATCTGAGCGAGACAAGTATTAGTTTCGATATGACGACGCATTATCCATACGTAATGCGGAACACGGTATATTCAAAACAATGATTGTCTAAACCTATCAGAATTTATGAAATGCACTGTTATATTGAGACTTCAGATCATGAATTTTAATAAAGGTTCCACGACTTCGCACGATTAAAATTTGAGTTTGTGTTTTTTTGGATGGGGACGATTTTCCTATTTCTATTTGAAGGGTTTGATGTCGCGCTAACAGTTATATAAATAACATTTTTTAAGCTTAAATAAACAGGGCTTTACAAATACTAAAAAAATACAGACGAATTGAGAACCTCTTCCTTTTTGGAAGTCGCTTGAAAAATGCAAACCTGAGTACAAAATATTTATAAAAAATATATACATGATGAATATGATATATACGAGATGATCGATTCACAGTTAGCGGAGATGTGTTAAGCGTAATAAATCTCCTTTTTAAGTTGGTTAAGAAAAATGTCACGTACGTTTAAAATTTTGATTTGAAGCAGTGGGTTTTAATTTAATGTAAGTAGGAATAATTTGTCTAGTAGTCGAATCATTATTGAAAATTTGAGTAATTAAAAAAATTGAGGAAAACTAACCATTTTAAGCTTTATCTTAAATATAACCTAAGTCAGTTAGCTCTAACAACTTCAGCGACATCGTCAAAATCAATGCAGCCGTTTAGGAGACTAGTCGGAACAAGGAGACTCACAGACAAATTTAAAAAAAAATGTGTTTTCCTTATAAGTCTCGTATATAGTTTCATATGCCTTTATTAAAAAGCTTTTAATCGACCCTGCAAACAAACAGATACCTTAATTTTATTTTTATATAGAGAAAACTTTTTGAGCGTCACACAATAAGTACGATATAAAAAATAATAAAAATAATATAATTTTTCTCTTACATAATTCGTTAACTACGGCAAGCTAATAGCTCGAGTGACCTCTTCACCAGTCCTTGCAGTCTGGATTGAAAATAAAATAAAAAGTTCGTAAGGACATTGCGGTTTTCTTTCATTACTTAGTGAAATGTACCTACTATGGATATACTCGTATTATTGTGAATTGCTAGCAACGGACTTTAGTTTTGTATGTACGCTTTTGATACATGTCCGTTTGGCTCAGTTGGTAGTGACCCTACTTTCTGCGCCGGCGGTCGCGGGTTCGAGTCCTGCTGGAGGCATTCATTTGTTGAGCACGAATGTTTGTACTCCAGTCATGGGTGTTAATATTTATAATATGTATGTATTAAAATTAATATGTGTAGTATGTCAACTATCTGGTATCCGTAACACAAGCACGTAACGTAGCTTACCAAGGAACTAGATGGCGCTGTTGTAATAATGTCCCAACATATTTATTTATTTTATGTGTGCAAAATATATGCAACTAATGTATTTGTATAAAATAACAAGGTTTTCATCAAAATTAATTCAGTAATTAATTATTTCATTAATCGTATAAAGGAAGACGGACAATTATTACATACGTTATATAATGAATCGATAACTATAACAGTTACTTCAGTTTACGATAGGTCATAGGATATTACTGGATTTTGGCACTATCTACTTCGACAGATATCACGGGCTCATTACAGGCTGACATTTTTTAATAAAAAAATTATAACCCATATAAAAAGCGAAAACTGATGAGGATATAATAAGATATTCTAATTATGCATTTTTTTTGTATTAGGACCTAGATTATTATCTAGTACTACAATAGTCATACCTAAGTTTCTACGAATTTTGATGCGAATATTGCTCTTGAGTTTTCTTTTCCTTCACAAGAAACAAAGCTCTCTTGTCATGTAATATTAAATTGAAAGTGTTCCCATATAGATCAATTAAGTCGAAAATTACTTACACCATACTCTTAGAACATTGTTAACTATCTCAGAATTACGTGGCCAACACGTGTACGTAGAATTAAAATAATTACCTCGAGTACATTGTTCTGATGTCCGATATAAAGCCAGTTACACACGCAATTCTACACGCGGAATAAATAGACGTCAAATATATCAAGTTTACTATAGCATGTGGAATTATTAAATAAGAAGAAACATATTATGTTGTAGGCTAAAAAATGTATAATTTATTTTCGAAGTTTTAACCCATGTTTAAGCTCACAAGCTAAAGCAAAAGCCTGTTTTTTATTGTTGCTATAGTGACGGATACGTTACCATAGTAACCAAAAATAATAATAAATATCCTTTGGTCGGTTTATTTTTTGAAAAATTTACCAGTAGTCATTATATTAAAAGTAGTAATAATGTAAATTTTGCCTGCAGTGGTAGCCCAATAAAGTGGGTCCAAAACCTTGTGAATTCCGCCATGCATTTGTGATCAAATGGATGCCAGAAACAGTATGTACCAGTAGTACCTACCAGCGATGAAGTTTTTGAGGAAAATAAGTGACAAAACTAATAAAAATAATCAATACAAATGCATGGTGGGCTATGGTCTGATCCGTCCCTCATATTGAAGGGAGGCTCGTGCTCAGCCGTGGGATATTAGAAGGGATGAAATACATACAATATAAGAGCATATTATTAAATTACTAAAAAATATAAAATATTACCTTTTAAATAACATCGTTGTCCTAACACTTAGCTGCAAGTAGAAAGTTTCTTAAATCAGATTTGTTACTTCGTATGCTAGATGCATAAATATTATATAAAGTGTAAACTATAAAAGTGTATAAGACTGTTCAATTAAGTTAGCTTTACTACATGCGATATCACATGCACTAAAGTTTTCTGATAATACAAATAAAAATCAACTCTATGCAACCAGTATAAAGTAGATTTTTCTAGAAATACTTTCCTATTATTGACGCCCACTCATCTAGTGCCAGATTACGGTATAATTAACCTAAGTTAATTAGTTCATATATTAGACTTTGCCTGTAATTTTCTTATTAGGAAAATAATTTATATGTTAGGTAATATATTTGTAAGTGAATTATATTAACGCGAGTAGTATTTTTTATACAAATTATGAGTTCTGATAGACAAAATTTTATTGACACAGCGTTACGTGGATAACCCGCAAAAAATCTAAATGGCTATGACTTTAAAATTGTGACTTACTAACGTCATGAGTACGAATGTTTGTACACCAGTCATGGGTTTTTATATTTATTATAATATGTATGTATTTAAAAATTATATGTGTAGTATATCAACTATCTGGTATCCGTAACACAAGCCTCGTAGCTTACCACGGAACTAGATGGCGCTGTTGTAATAATGTCCCAACATATTTTATTTATTTATTTATTATTTATTTAAAGTTAAAAAAAAACAAATTAAAAGTCTGTCTTATTAAAGTAGACCTATCAACGTTGGCATGTGTTTATAATTTTTACACAGGTCTAAATAAAAATGTAACAAATCAATTAAATAAGCCAATATTAACTTAGCTTCCTTTTCTAACGTGCTTTAAGGTTACAGTAACACACTTATATTTTCTTCTGTAACCTGTTCTTCAATATGAAACATATTATGTGAGTGTGTACGAATAAATTAGATACATATTAAGATATTATAAATAATATTATGTATAGAAGTATCACAGTAAAAGTAAAGTATTATGTACACGGAGTCCGCCAAAGTTATTTCAATTCATACCAAAGTAAGTATATAGATGATTTACATAAAATTCGACTTAAAAACGGATGTGCATCAAAAATTAATTGACGACAAAACGAAATCAAAGTGTGAAGCTCAAAAACGACGCATTATAATTGCTATCTCTATGCAGACCGACCCTATCCTTCGAGCGTTTGTAAAAATGCATCATTAATTAAAGAAACATTTTGCACCGCGTGCATACCCGGTATACTCGGTCCTGGCCATTCGGAGAACCTATAGCGTTTTGTAAATTTTCATTTTTTCGCAGTTTTGAGTTATGAATTTTTAATGAGATCGCAAGAGATTATGAGTCAGAAGTCATTTCCCGGTAAAGGAGAAAAAATAGTACCGTTTGTTCGAGTTGGGCCATAAAAAGCGCTTTGCTTGTGGAAATAGAAAAAAATTGAGTCTCCTTGTGAATGAGACGGTCCGTTTGGTTGTTGTTTGTTTTGATGTAATTACGCTTATTTTGTGGCCACGTTTTCATATCTACTTGAGGGTAATCCACATTCTATTTTTGGGTTGTGTTCCGCTTACCAGACTTTTATTTTCCGGTTCTAGGATCTCGTGAAATCAGAAGCATTGTTTGATAGCTGTATAAATATTGTAGCTTTGCGAAATTCTTGTGATGTTCGATGTCCAATAATATTAGCTTACTTTTTAAGTACGTACTAGGATGTCGGAGCCTAGTGGTAATGTGCTTGCTTGGAAATCGAGTAATGCGGGTTCTAATCTCGGTTCTCGCACCTCTGATACTTTCGTATGCGAAACATTTCAGCATAGTGGACTATCGCCAGAAGAAATGCTGGTACAATATACGTCATATTCATTGATTTTAACTAACTACTTACTAATACTTATTTTGACTAGCTTTAAGCCCGTAACTTTTTCAAGCCTTTAAATAAAAAAATCCATCTTTCTTAAGTGTCTTAAGTTCTTGAAGTAAAATGTGAGTAAGAAGGGTGGCGAAATTAGTATGGGAAATGAAATATTCGGAAATCATATTATAGAGTATTATTTTCTATATGGCGAATTTAATGATAGAATTTCATGATTTAAGAACGTCAAAACAAAACATTACATGTATTACATTGAAATTAAAAAAAAATACAAAATGTGACATAAAATTTCTATTTTACTCATTCGTAAATTCGCTAGGTATTTTTATTTTAGAGCTCGTTATGCTTCGACCGAGCGCTGTAACAGTTAGTATAAATTCATGTAGTACACCACAAGTACTGCAACTTTATGATTTTAGCTTATTAAAAATCCTCTCTATCTGACATTTGCCCTCTCTTTTTTATTTGTATATAAAAAACAACCGAAACATTAAAAGCGAATCTCAAAGGTTAATAAAAAATAGTTTAAATTATTTTTAAAAAATCTACAAGACATATAGATTATAGATATCTATAGTGATATAACTGGTATTCTAATATTCTCACTCTCGCTTACCTCGGATCGATTCTTAAGTAATTAACTGTTAATACTTAATTGGTAATTTTATAGCGTTGAAATATAGGGTGTCCCAAAATTAACGCAAGATTTGAATTAAAGATCAAACACAGTTTTTAGTCTTTTGATTGTTATTTTTTTATTGAATCATAAAGTACATAGGATAGGGTTATTTATGGAATAACACATCAGGCAATAGGCCCCCACGGCTTTGCATGCACATACGCACTCGTTTGTCGAAATTTCCCATGACCATTTTGCATAATTGTGGCTGAATTTCTCCGCATGGCATGTGGCACCGTCTTGTTGAAACCACATACTGGCTACATCAATATCATCCAATTTCGGTAAAAAGAACTGTGTTATCATGTCGCGATATTGAGCACCAGTAACCGTCACTGCTTGACCAGCCTCATTTTCAAAAAAATATGGTCCTCAAAATATGGTTATGCCTCTAGCCCAAAATCCGTGAAACGATTCAATTACTGCATGAGACATTTCCAGGTCGTGTACTCTCCCGTTTCGGTGATCAGAATTGGCCCCCTAGATCGTGTGATTTATCACCATTAGATTTCTTTTTATGGGGTTATTTGAAATCACAGGTCTATGTTAACAAGCCTACAACCACCAGTGCATTGAAGGAGGATATTCAACGCTGCATCAACGAAATTCAGCCACAATTATGCAAAAATTAATGGTCATGGAAAATTTCGACAAACGAGTGCGTATGTGTATGCAAAGCCGAGGGGCCATTTGCCCGATGTGTTATTCCATAAATAACCCTATCCTATGTACTTTATGATTCAATAAAAATATAATAATCAAAAGACTAAAAACTGTGTTTTTTATTTAATTCAAATCTTGCGTTAATTTTGGGACACCCATTATTTTGCCTACTAGTGGTTTTCGCATAATACTTTTTCAGACAGACGGACAAAAATTATAAAAACTATAGATACAGTGTCTTTATTGTTTTTTCTGGATATTTTGATTTGATTAAGATAGAATTTTATTATTATGTATTAATTATTAGTTTCGTTACTTATTTTTCTCAAAAACTTCTTCGCTGGTAGGTATTATTCGTACATACTGTTTCTGGCATCCCTTTGACCACAAATTATTGATCAAACCTAGCCTTTATAATTAATATAATCTAAATTTTGTATTATTTTCTTCCTAAAAATAGGTACTTAATTATTTAAAACTGAGCCAAAAGAAAGTATCTTCTCCTCTTATGAAATCGGTAAAAATGTAGTACTAAGGAATATAAAATAACTGTTCATACTTTATTACAATATAGAAACAAGCATTTTAATATAATTTTCTCTCACAGCCAGGTACGGATCAGGCACACGTGTCCCACGCGCTCGGGACGAGATTAAGCCTAAACCTAATTAGATTAGCAACGTATTACGTATATGGGATTCGCTTATTTGCTTAATTCGTTATGTTTATTTATATAAGAAAGTGTATCGTTTCTAGAAATTTTGCTATTAAATTTAATAAATTAATTGAATTAATCATTCATGTAATACTTCTTTAAATTGACACGAATATTTATATTAAAATTTGGTATTTAGTAAAATCAAAAAGCACTCAACAATTTTAATTTTTTTTACCATAGAATTTATATAAGCTTACCACTGCACTCAGAGTCACTTAATGAACCATTAAGTCGTTCTTACGCACGGAGGTTCTCGTTTTAATGGTTCATTAAGTGACTCTGCGTGCAGCGGTTATAGTTCTATGTGTATATTAAAGTAAATTAAAGTGTTTATCCACTATATAACTGCCTAAATAAGAATTGGATTATTTTTACCTTTCGCGTAATACCAACTGCGTATTAAGTATCTGTAAGTCTCCACATGTCTACGGAAAAACGAAATGATTTTAATAAAAATTTTACTGGAAGTTAAAGGATATTGTTATCCTCCAAAATAATTTTCACATTTATATGTTACATAATATATTTATTTATTTATTTAGACGTTATGAGAAATCATAAGACTCTCTGTTGCTAACATAATTTAACCCATCACTGATACAATGCCAAAAAATATATTAAAATAAATTATCTTTTCTAATTCTTTCAGCTTAAAATGTAAACCTGAAGTGAGATACTGAAAAACAGATTTAAACGTCTAACTAAAAGGTAGACCATTCCGTGTTTAATATGCATGGCCGTATGAACAGTAAGTACGTGCTGAATAGATTATGAGTGTCGTACGAGACTTAAATGAATAGCCAAGGTATGCCATTCGTCATATGGAAAGAATAGTGGAGAATGGTCTGAAATATAATAAAAATGGGACAACTTGGATGTTTTAAACGCTGTTTGAATTAAATCTTATGTGCATCATTAGTGTTAATGTTTATTTTAATTAAAATTTAATGGAGTATATGATAGTGAACTATGTCACTGGCTTTTTTGTCTAGGAACAGCTAGAGATTATATTATTTACTAGCAATTTATCCTTGCTTTGCTCGGGTGTTTCCTATTTTTTTGGATGGTCCCTTTTTTTCTAAAATCAAACTAAGCTTTAATTTTGGCATTACAAACAGACACTTCTTTAATTTCTCTATAAAGATGATGCATACTCTATATAATTTTTATATCTATATAATCTGCATATTTATAAAAAAAATCAGATGAATCGAGAACCTCCTCCGTTTTGGAAGTCGGTTAAAAAGAAAGTTCTATTGGTGTTACTGTATTAGAGTAATAAATAGTTTTTAAAATTTTTGTTCTTAATTGTGAACAAAATTCGAATATATTTGCAAATAATAACACATACCTATTGTTAATTAATTTGATCATTATAGACTAAGCAACTTCGTTTAAAATCACAGGTAAATTGAAAACAGGCATAAAGTGGTAAAATTACCGAGGCTTATCCTTATAATTAACGTGGCAACATATTTCGCGGTTTTCGCGCACCGCACGCGAGCGTAACGTATCGCTGAAACCCACCTAATAAATTATGTCGTATCAATTATTGAAATTTATATTAAAATATTTTCAATTCAAAAATGCTTCTATCTTCATTAATTCGTGATGATATATTATCTTTATCAACACATGCTTGCTTTACCTAATTTTAGATAAGTCTGTAAAGTATGGAGTAATGTTCCTAACTCAAATATAGAGTATACTTCCTGTATTTACGCTAAGACTGGACAGATTTGAATTTAATACGTGGTAGACTATGACGTAGAGTAACAAGGTATCTTTTCAGTAGAAAATTTCATGAAAGGTGGCGTTTGTAAGGAGTACTAAAAATAAAAAAAATACTTAGATTAGAATAGATAATAAGAAACTACAACTTGGTAAGTACTGGGTGAATAGTCCAAATCTTTTTAATAATGTTATAAAGAGTTTCTATAATTTCAGTCAAAATAAACATTTTTAACTATAAATTATATGAAATATTCAAATACATAGATACGAGTATTTTGGGTCAACCTATTAAAAAGCACCTAAAAGCAAGTTCCATGTAAGCGCCGTAATTGTTAAAGTTCTTAACTATCAAATAAAAATTCCAGACAAAGCTAGATCATGTCACGAGTATGTCAATATGCATTAAAAATTAATAAATATATGGCAAGTATTTCGAACTAAGTCCACGTAGTATCAGTCTTTATATTAGCTAAATTATTAAATAACGTATGGATTCATATCACACAACCTATGTTTAAAATGAAAGCGCACCGTCTTATTAAACTAACAAGGCCACTCTGGAACACTATAATTAGAGGAGGGTTAGTGTAAGCCCGATGTTCGAAGAAAAGATTTGCTATAAAGCTTCTATAATATTTATAGCTTATAATACCCTGGATATTGCCCATAGATACATATAAATAAATAAAAATTATTGGTTATTGCATATGAAAGTATATACGGTGTTTATTAAAAAATTAAACATCTTTGTTCCAGTTAATCTCCGAAACGACAGAACCGATTTTGAGAATACTTAGACTCGACTGGCAGCATATTATATCATGTTATGTTATCATGTTATCATGTAAAAAAGAAAACATTTTAGGGTGCCGCGTTAAAAAAAAATTAACTAAACTCAATTGTTACTCAACCAAGAAATATGTGAACCGATTTAACTTTTAATATTAAATAAATATTTTTTTAAAAAACCTAACATGGAAGTCACTGTGGTTTTGATACAACAACTCCATTGCATTTTGTAGACCATAGCTTAATATAAGAAAATAAATAAAGCACAGGTATCTACTGTTAATGATCTGCTGCAAATTTTATCAAGTAATTAAATACTCTTATACAAAAAAAAAAATATATTTAATAACTTTCGAGCTATTATTGCATCCAAATCCGACCTCACCCTTAACGATTCCGCAGTGCATAGATGTATGTAAGTAGATATAAATACGAGTACTTCAAATTGGCATTCGGACAGTCAGCGATGCCCCTGCACGATATTGACGTTCAAAATTCAAAAGATAATTTCATTGACGTATAGAATGTGCTAGCTCACTGGTTTAGCAACATTTAAGAGAAATTGGTTTTTGTATTAGAATAATTAGAATTTTTGGTTGCAAGTTCAATTTTTATAATTTCTATGTGTGTGTATATATAGTAGAACTTGCTAGGGACTGAGCGAAGCGGGTTCAAGTCCCGGGTCACGCAACTTTGATATTATTATGTGTTAATAATTTTTAACCTTTAAAAATTTTTTTAAGTTGTGATTACCACTTGTTTGAACATTGTAAGGAAATATGTATGTTTGGGATAACCCAGCAAATTCACAAAAAAATGTACCTATAGTGTTAGAACTTCTCCAATAAACAATTAATAAATGTAATAAAAGATTATAAATTATGTAACATGTTATGATATGCAGTCTAAATTACAAGAGAAAATGTATACAGTCGTTATACCGAAAACTAATTAAAAATTACAAAATGTAGCTTTTATCAGTAAAATAATAGCGGAGTTGATCCAAAACTTTTCCCCACGTTAAAAAGTCACTTAATGAATCATTAAGTCATTCTTAAGTATGGAGTTTCTCGATTTAATGGTTCATTAAGTGACTATGAGTGCGGGCGTTACACAATGTTTGTAAAAAATGACAGTGGGATTTTTCGTTTGTTTGTTGACCAATTTTTTTTTTTGTATATATGAATGAATTTCGACCACTGTTATATCTTAACTTAGCATTATTTACTACTAGCTGTGCCCGCGACTTCGTTCGCGTGGATGTCGGAACTTAACAATGTATTTTTTAGTGCGAAGCGCTGTTGGAGGATACCGATACAAATCATTATTTTTTATTTATGCTAGTGCTTCTTAACCCGGCGAGCATGAGGCGAAAAAAAGTTACATCAACAATGTGGCAGGGTGTGACATACCCAGAACGTAAAGTACTATAACACTAATCCTATTATGTTTTATATAATTTTATTAATTGTAGTGTGTAGCGTATATAATCACGATAATGAAATTAAACACAAAAGTTTTAATTATGAAATTATTATTACTTACTCATTGTTTTCTTATACAGTCTAATTATAGGAACCATATTTTAGAGTCTTAGAAAAATCAACACTTATAATTAAAAAAAAAATAATAATACGTTTTAAATCAATTGAAACATAAAGATAATGAGATCCTCCATCAGAAAAAAAATAAATAATATTTTTTTTACAAAAATAAATCACTAGTCATTACCCTCAAAATCAGCACAATTTTTACATACGAACTTCGCATGCTCCATACATATAGGCTTGGCACAAGTGTTGCAGGAATACTTAGTTTTTCTATCTTTCTTGTTTGGGCATTCCTGACATCGCACATATCGTCCTGTAATATTTGCAGGTCCAGGTGATGTTTCACCAAGCTGTTTTATGATTCGCTGGCGTATAAAAACTGGAATGTTTTTCTTGCATTTTCTTGACTGCAGATGTTCGTAAGTCATTGACAATCCCAAATTACGGATGAATTGTGTTCTCTGGATTGTTATTTTTTTATTAGTTCTATAAATTATACAAGCATTGATAGCTGCCATATTCAAGATGCCATAGAATAGTGTCATGGGCCACCGTTTGCTATTTCTTGAAACATTGTAACTGGCACTCAACTCATCCACAACATCAACTCCAGCTTTAGTCGTGTTGTAAAAGGTAATCATCTCTGGTTTCTGTTTCTCCCCTGTGGATGTATCTATTGAATCGTCGTGATGCATTGTGGACATCACAGTAACCACCTTGTTTTTTTTTGGCGCATAGGAAACAAGTGTGATGTTTTTTTGGAATCCAAAGATCGAACTGTTAGGCTGTCTCCCAGTTGTAATAAAAGATTCAGGAATCTGTCTCTTGTTTTTTCGTACAGTTCCAACTGATGTAAGGCGATGCTCATTCAGTAGATGCAGCATTAATTTATACCCGGTAAACCAATTGTCGAACGTTATGTTGCGGTGCGTGCGTGAAACTGGTTGGATGAGCCTCTCAACTACGTCGAACGGCTTATTACTAACGGCATATGGTCCTGGCGGTTGCTTGCCTGCATACACTTCTAAATTCAATACATAGAAGCTTTTGGCGTCTACTAGAGCCAAAATTTTTAATCCGTACTTAGCCGGTTTATTAGGAATATAGACGCGAAATAAGCATCTTCCTCTGAACGATAGTAACATCTCGTCAATAGTCAGAAACTCACTCGGGGAATACGAACTCTGGCAGCATTGCACAAACTGATCAAAAATACTTCTAAAAGCTGCCATATTATCAGTCTGTTTACGTCGCTCCCTCGAAGACTTCTCATCAAACCGTATATTGTTTTGAAGAAACTGGAATCTTTGCAGCGACATAGTCGTACGGAATATGTCAACACCAGTTCCATCAGTCCGCCACAGATCTTTCACACTCTGACGATTGGATTTGGTGACGCCAGCTAGGTACAGTAAGCCAATGAATGCTTTCAACTCGCTTATCATAGTTTCTTGCATGTAATAAGAAACATTCGAGTTATTACCACCACTTTTGATTTGTCTTTGGCGTATTTCTGAGTTTGTGTGTATCATGATTTCATCAAGCATGGCTTGGGTGATAAAAATATTCCAGCACTCATACTCTGTAGCGGCATTTCTAGCAATACCCTTTACTCGAGCGTGCTCAGTTATGATGTTTTCAGAACGAAGCCTCACATTTGGACGCGGACAATGTTTGAACCATTTTGTACCATCTTTAGCTCTAAAATAAGGTCCACTTTCATATCCAGAAACTGAAACTCGCTCTCTAAGAACGGACAATGGCAAATCATCAGAGTCGCTATTTATTTCATGTTCCACCGTTTCATCCTGCGAAGAGTTTGATGCAACTGGTCCATTGTCTTCTTCCTCTGTGCAAGAACCCCCTTGATGCTCGCTACAATGATCAGTTTCCTGCTCTGAACTGGATTCATATGATATATCAGATAACGCCTCTTCCATCAAGGCGCGAATTCGTTCTTCCTCTTTTTCAACATTCATTTTTTATGAATTACTAAAAAACAGATAAAATAATATGTCATAAAACAAAAAAACAACAAAGCATTTCCTCATTATACAAAAACACACAATTAAATAAAAACAAAGACAAAATAATATAAAAACAATAAAAAATACATTATGTAAAATAAATACGTCAAGCATGTGGCAGGGTATAACGTACCCGAGACAGATTAGCACACGAATATTCCAGCCGACGGTCGACGCCACACTGCGATCACGCCACTATCCCCTCCCGCACACCCCTGCCTCCAGCTATTCAGCGCGCTAGTGTTGTCAGACGAATATTTTAAAAAATACACAACTTTTGAATTGCACCTGGGTGTGACATACCCTGCCTCATGCTCGCCGGGTTAATAAACAACATTGGCTGTGGAACCATCTGGAGCGTTCACAAAAAGGTTATTGGGGTTGTTTACGTGGGAAAGAGCTACGTATAGTTGACCACGAGAAAAGCATCCAATACTTAGGTCCACCCCCGCAACGGATAATCGAATTGCTGTTAGCCTCACTTCACGATCTTCTTCTGATTCCTGGGACCTACTTAGTCTCTTCCTTTTCGCATCTTGGCTACGCTGCGAAAGCTTTGTTTTTTTTTCTAGAAGTCATTTTCAAAATAAAAACTGAACCAAACAAATAAAATATTGAACCAAATAAATCAACAATTTACAACAACACAAACTTTCAAAATGAGAATGAAGACTAATAAAATTTCAAACTACGAAGTAAATTATTTTCTACTTTTTAGTTTAGATTTATTAAGTGTGGAAGTCGGTTTTTGTTTTCTGTTAAAAATAATTTATTTTTAAATTTTTAGCGGAAAGTAGATACGTAATGTGTTAATGACTATAAAAATGTACCTTCTATTATGAGGTAAACCTTATAGCCTGAAAGTATACACCTATCGGTCCATAATTGCGTATTATATTGAAAAAAAATTCTTTAAACTGCTAACCATTGAGAAGTTATACCTTCCATCATCAGTTACGGTACATGACTCAAATATCCATATAGCCTATAAAAGATTCGGCCGAGCATCGTTAATTTGCTCCTAAGAATTGAAGAGTTGCGATTCTTTGTCATGGATCCCATCATCAGAACCTTACTAAACTCTCATCAAACTACCCTTGAAGTATATCCTTTCCATTAAAAAAAGAATCATCGAAATCGGTTGGCGTGATATTGTGTTATTCGTCCATTTGTCGCGCAAATACTTAATGCAAATTTGAGACTTTTATGGTTTTCTCATGGATGCCATTGTCAGAACTGGAAAATATTAAAATGGGACAAACGGGAAGCACTACCTTTCAAATAAAAAAATAATCATCAAAATCGGTTTACCCAGTTCAAAGTTATGAGCTAACAAACATTAAAAAAAAATGATCTCTAGTTCGAATACTCGTAGATGGCGCTGTTTTAATATTTTACTTCGGAAACACTATTATAATTTTATTAATTTACATTTTTTATAAGGTGTGAACTGATTACTATGAAACAAAAAACTTAATGTTACTTCAATTTACGCACATATTGTGGTGTATAAAAGTTACTTGAAGTTGTGAGATCAAATGCACATAGCCCTAATTTTACTTCTGGAATTTCTCTACTTCTTCACTTTAAACTCAAATATCTTTTGATAGACTGAACCGATTGCAATGAAACAAAAACTAAATGTTACTTAAAGTTACGTTTAATCGTTGTGTATAAAAGTTATCTACATTGCTTTCGTACATTTTACGTGATGCCCGGATAAATAAACAGACAAACCGACAAACAGACAAACCGACAAACAGACAAACAGACAAACAGACAAAAATTCTAAAAATGCTGGAAATGGGTTCTATTGGTTGTCCTTTAACACCCTGGCTATTTTTTTTGTATTTTTTTTTGATGTACAAAAACGACTTTTCTACAGTTTTATTATATGTATAGATGGCAGAAACTACACGTTTGATGCTTGGAGGAGCATTGTCATTTTGTCTAAACGAACTGTCTTGTTTTTGGTAAAAAATTACTTCAACATTAAGATATTATAATAATTAAATCAAAACGTGACTCGTGCGCACATGCGGTAGTTCCTCAACTATAGCCCGCAACTACATGAAATGTAGGTTATAATTGACCTAATAACCTTTGCGATTACTTTATCTCACTATGATTACAAAAGTTTCATGTTTTCATTGTACTATATGTAAATTAGAATAATCTGTCGAAATTATTGAAAGTTCTGAAATCCATTCCTGGTAAAAGGAATTTAAAAAGTTAAGTTTTTTTTTCTTTCACCATGTCTGTAAAATTATATTTATATCCCATGGGAATGAAGCTAAATGAAGATTGATATATAGCCTATATTTCTGGTAAGACTTCAAGATGTTACGAATAAGTTATTTGATCTTCACATTCATAGAAAGATCTAAAAAGAGTTTACCGATTGACTGAGTTTTTCAAAACATCGGGAACTAAAAATATATAAATTCAGTTTAAAATCCGAATATTTTTTAAATATTTGTGTCTATCTAATACAGTATTAGATACTAATTATAAGTATATCACTTTGTAGACGAAAGCGGTCAAAAACTGAGAATTAAATAATGCACGTATAAAGATTGATCGACCTTCAAGATATGAAACGTGCGGTATTACAAAGGTGCATCGATACCCGCTGTTTCAATTTACGGATACGTTTATTACTGACCCAATCTCCGTTTTAACGCCACGCCTTTAACCTTTAGTTAACTCCCGTAGTTCACTTAAACCTTATCGATAACAATAACACAATAATGAAATATGCACAGTTAATATATTCTAAACCTAACTGTATTTAGTAAATTGAAAATTTGACTACATTATAATAGCAATGCTTGTATATATTACGTGTATCTCGGGAACGGCTCTCTCGTTTGGATGTAATTTTGTATTTAGATACAACAAAAACTCGGATAACTTCCATCTTTTCCGAAATAATATTTTTTTTTCATAAAATCTCACTTTTGTAGTGTATTTATTTCCAATGGCATGTTAGTAACGAGGTACAAAATATTTAGTTTATTGCTTGTGAAAAAAATAAAATGAGTAATTTGTTGTACACGCCTGTGATTTCCTGAACACATTTATTTGTTATATTTTCTTAAATTAATTTAAGGCAGTGGTAGCCCAGCGGTAATGCGCTCGCTTGGATAACCGTGTGATGTGGGTTCAAATCCGGGTCTCGCACCTCTGATATTTTCATGTGCGAATCATTTCTATCATGATTACCACTTGTCTTACGGTGAAGGAGGAAAACATTGTGAGGAAACCTGCATGTCTGAGAAAACCTAGTAAGACTATGGCCTGATCCCCCTCGTACTGAGGGAGGCCCGTGCCCAGCAGTGGTACGCTAAAAAAAGACATTTCTTTAATTTTATCTATATTTTTAACAAGAATGAAAATAACTTTTTTTTACAAAAAATATTGGTAGGTACTTTTTGTTCGATCTCTAGTAGTTTAAGCTACTTTTACAGATTTAATTGATAACTCTTAATGTGAAATGGCTTTTAGGCTTCAGTACGATGTTATTAGCCGTGCTTTAAGTAAATGTATTGATAAATTGAACTGAAATAACAAAACGAAAGAACTGAAAAGTAAGTCTAAGTACGCTATCAAATGTAACTGTATGAATTATTCTGAAAAGCTTGCAATTTGCAACACCCAACTGCCACTCCACACATCGGCCCGATTTAATTAACCGTGTCCCTCCAATTAACACCTACTGTCATCTTATTAAGAACATTGCATTAGATCCTCTGTACTACGATATTACACGAGAGAATAATATTTTATCTTTATATATACAAAATCTGTGAATATTAAAACATTATGTTACAAGTACCTATATACAATAATTAAAAACAAATGAATTTGATATAAAAATTCGATAAAAAAGCTGTATCGATCGTTATATTCGGTATATTCGGTTGTCGTTTAAAGGCTGATATTTTTTATGTTAGAATAGTTTAAGAACTGAATGTCAGCTTGAAAGTCTAGTTGCTTTTAATACAGGTGTGTCTGTGAGTTAACAGCTTTTCACATATGCATATGGAAGTATATACGGCACTTACATTAAAACAACTTTTTTTTAAATTTTTGTCTATCTGTCTGTTTGTTTCGGCTAATTTCTGAAACGGCTCCATCGATTTTAACGGGACTTTCACTCGCAGATAGCTTATGTTATAAGGAATAACTTAGGCTACTTTTCTTTTAGAAATTTTTATTAATTTTAACAAGCAGAACCCGCGGCTTTGCTCGCGCAAAATCTAGTTTTTAAGAAAATCTAGTATACCACCACAGTATCTAAATCTGCATTCTTTAACTAGACTGCGTACAAATTACAACTATAACAAGCAGGTCTTTCAATCTCGCATGATCACCTCATTAGTATATGGACTGTGTCACTTCCAATCACTCCGTCAGGGATGAGAGGCCTTCATTAAAATATAACGAGTAATTTATACTACTTTAAGATACTTTAGCTCACATTCGATTGGATTCATTAGATGAGTTTGATTTAGTTTATAAGCTTTAATTACTTTTCTCGTATTTTATTTTACTCGAGCTACTGAAAATATTTGGTTTTTGATTTAAATTTTCAATACGATAGATGTCTATTCTATATGAAGATATTACGATATGGGATTTATTTGGAAATTTGTACGTGATTCGCTGTTTTTGTATTGTATAATTGATGGTTTAAGCATCTAATAATCAAAATATTATTATCAGTGTTACCTGATGTATAATATTGATTACGAACTATTCTTCATATGATATAAAGAAATAGTTTTTAGAATGGCAAAACTGAGCGAAACCAGTTATTAATAAAAATATATTATGAAGTTTAACGATTTATTATAGATTTCTCAAAAATGAGATATTTTTCCGATGTATGTATTCTATATCAGGTTGACCCAGATAACCAGCTACGATCGAAGACGACACGTTTGGCGCAGTTGGTAGTGGCCCTACTTTCTGCGCCAGCGGTCGCGGGTTCGAGTCCCGCTGGGGGCATTCATTTTTTGAGCACAAATGTTTGTACTTTAGTCATGGGTGTTTATATTTATAATATGTATGTATTTAAAATTTGTATGTGTAGTATATCAACCATCTGGTATCCGTAACACAAGCACGTAACGTAGCTTACCACGGAACTAGATGGCGCTGTTGTAATAATGTCCCAACATATTTATTATATTTATTATCGAAGAAATTTTCATCGACATCTGTTTAATGGTTTTCTCGTAATGCGATCAGGAACAAACAACTAATTCTAAAATCTATAGACACGGCTTCTGTATCGATAAGAATGATTATTTTATAAGATTAAAAAAAATAATTAAAGCACAGATTGACACATAATTTCATTAAATGTATTGAATACGAATATACATTATAAAATAATAATAATAATTAGTAAATACTGAGGAGTTTTGATTCGTCAGACTATGTTACTTACATATAAACAACTTTAAATAAAAAAAATAAATGCCATGAGTCAGTGTACAGCACACCCCAAAAACTGAATAAAATTTATTATGTCAATATTTTATGCGTGGGGTTAAACAATCATTAATTATATTAAACACACGTATTGCATGTCAATAGAAAGCTTACACCGCTCCTTTGTATAATGAAAAATGTGAGAAATAATATTAAAACATTTTTTCTCCTTAATTGCTTCTTTTCTCTTTATATTTGTTAGTTTATTACAATTAAAAAGTATCCTTTTACAACAACACAGTACACACACTTTTTTGTCGGTATAAAAGCTCAGGTACAATTTGATTGAAACAGTTTTTTCACTAATTTAATATCAATATTAAATTATAATACATTTTTTGTATATAATCAATAGCAAAATAGATGTTTGAAAAAGTAAAGAGCTGTTGACCGCAAGCTTTTTGATTTTAAAACAAAGCTTTAGAAGATACATACGTTAAAATATATAATTTAGAACCCCTTTTTTTGTAATGTCGGTTAAAAGTATTATGTACTTAATCTAGAAACAATTGAGTACTCTTTAGTACTAAATCAACATAATATTATAAAAAATAACTAATTGTCCTACTTTCAAAAATAAAATAAGTCGACGTATACATTTACATACTAGCAATAGACAAATATTTATCTAAATCTACGCTCGTGCCACACCATAAGCTGAGCTGTCGATATCAGTTTATTGTAATGGACACCATAACCACGCCTCGACTTCACCCTAGTATTGTTCTGATTCGGCTTTCTTATTTGGAAGTTTTTTAATTTTACATGGTTTTTTTTTTAGAAAAACTTCAAATTATCTGATTAGATTACTCTACTTGTCTAATTTTTTTTAAATATTCAAAAACATCTTATCGGATTTATTATTTGAAATTCTATCTGACTGGTTTTTCGTTTGGTTCGGAATTAACGGTTTTTGAATTTTTCTACTTACTTGTGCTGTAAGCAGCACACTAGTTTCCTTTCTTCGTAGATATGAGTATATTTTTACATTAATTTTAACAGAGGTACTACGCGTTCCTTAGAAAACTTTGACAGACAGGCTGATAACTAAGTGGCCTTATAATAGGTCCTATTCCTATTCCTATTCCCCAAATTACAAAGTAATTTAACAAAGGCATATTTTTAACCATATAAATGAGTATAAAACTCAGATATTTCGAATTAAATCACATTCAAATAAAATCAAAAAGTCCGAATCAAGAATGTAAATATTTTTGCGTGCTCAATACCACTCAAGCAACATATCAAACCTACGCATATTTTCCGTTTATTATATGGGTGTATTAATTAAGGATATTTCCGTAGGAAATTTATTTAACCTTATTATAAAAATCCAAATTGTTTTATTAAGTACACGAAAATTATGTATAGAAAAACAATAAACCACATTTTTATGTTTACTAATTAATATTTGTATCGATATTCATATTGAAATATAAATAAGTCATACTTCGACAACACGTTTTGCTGTTTGTAGTATTCCTGGTTTCTTCGTCAGCGGTCGCGGGATCGAGTCTCGCTGGGGGCATTAACTTCTTGAGCACTAATGTTTGTACTCCAGTCATTGGTGTTTATATTTTAAATATGTATGTATTTAAACGTTATATAATATGTGTAGTGTATCAACTGTAGTATCCGTAACACAAGCCTCGTAGCTTACCACGAAACTAGATGGCGCTGTTATAATAATATCCGAAAATATTTATTTATACTGGGTGACTTTAGCTATATTGAATACAATAATAATTATTTTTTTTAGCAAGTCCCAACTATCTGAGTAATTTCAACATTTTTCATATAACCTTATTGGACTATGACAAATACTTAAAACATAAACTCTAATCGGTCTTACCAACGAACGAATTTTCTTTCATAACCTACCATACCCTAACAACACTACATAATATATATGACCCACCATACAATAAACGCTGCTTATCATTCAGTACAGTATCTCATCAGATTCAAACAAAGCTTCCACATCCACAGAATAGTATAAAACATTTTTATAATAAAAGGAAAAAGCGATCTATATCAATACAATCTCTTCGACGTCGAACCGCATCGCTACATTATAAACCGCACGCAAATCGCAATACACTTAAAATATTCACACGGCGAAAATACATTTCATTTTTAAAATAACAAAAAGAAAACATGTTCTTAAAAAAATTGTTTTCCTCGCAATATAAAGCCTCGTTCGGATTACAATGGTTTTGTTTTGTCGGTCTGACCCGACGTGTGTCACAATACAGACGTGTATGGGTGCACTCTGTGAATTGTTCCCGACCTCAGTTACGCTTTTATATCGTTCTATTTTCATGAAGAGCATAATTTTGCTTTTCTTGCGCCATTTCTTAGTGAAATATGAACGTGGGGTACATTAAATATGTTGAAAGCCTTTTCAACGTAGTAGTGTGTGTTACAAGGTTTTCACAATGCAATACTGTTTAGCCATTTTTTGGTTTGTCGTTTTGTAAATATAGTACTCTAATTTAGATTTAGAATTTGAATGAAACTACCTTTTCGGATTTTGTCGCGGATTCATTTTGATTTTTAGTTCCCGACGTTTCGAATGCTTTACAGCAATCATGGTCACGGGAGGGTCTCTCCCGTGACCATGATTGCTGTCTTGTGATTGTGACCATGAAGCATTCGAAACGTCGGGAACTAAAAATCAAAATAAATCCGCGACAAAATCCGAAAAGGTAGTTTCATTTATAATGTCGAATATTCGCGTAAATTCAAGAAAGTATTATTAGAATTTGAAGTTAATCATATACTTTAAGGTGCTTAAGGTTACTTTAATGGTATTTGAAACCGAAGTAGATAAGTGTTTTGGGAAAATAAGTTGTATCAGCTCTCTATTAATTAGCACGTCTAAAAGTCAGAAAGTCAAATAATTTAATTAAACGTACTCGTAATTAATTAAATCAATTAGCTTAGGCATTATCCATCGGAGATATTACTTAACAAATTAGTATTTATTTTTTGTTTTGGATGAAAAGGGTAGAACTTTGGAAGAAAAGGCTAGAAAAGAAGGTGACTTTGATCTGAGCTTACATCTACAGTTGTATATTTTTAAGTTGTAAAATAAAGAAAATGTTAAACGAAGTCATTTTTATTAATTTCAAAAGTATGTACATTGTACGGGTAATATGTAACACACTCTAAAAGCCATGTAATTTCTTCGTCATAATACCGTCTTGTAAAAAATTTCAGAAAGACAACATGTCAATGAATACGATTTCTCATTTATAAGATTATGTAAATAAAAATTCCTATACCTTTCCACATTTACGGGAAACATTGAATGATTTCCATGGGAACGTTCCTGCAGCTTATTTCATTACGTCGACGAGTAACCATTCCTTCGCCAACGCATTAGCTTATCGCTTAGCTTAGCTTATAAGTTATATAGTATAGGTATACAAAAGTGTATTAAATTGACTATTGGATTTTCTAATGATATAAAAACGTAATATTTATTAAAAACTTAACTTACTAAATATAAATTCGCTGACCAAGTAAAATATTTTAAAACCCTAATTCTTTTTCTAAAATTAAAGTAACCTAACTTTCACCTTTTATCAGCTAACTGCCTGTGAAAATTCCGTCAAAATCAGCAGTTTCTAAAATTAGCCAGAACAAACAGACAGACAAACAGATAAGTTACGATACTACAGATGTAATGCAAACTAGCACACTTTCAAGCCATAATTAAGAAAAAAGTAACTTCAAAATAGACTCACGCAAGAATCAAACCCGTAACTCTTAAGTAAATTGAAAATAAAGTTGATTTAACGAATTGTAACGCAGTATTGACTTGCTGTCACACTTTATTGAACTACGATCTGTATTGCTAGTAGGTAGAATAATTTCAGTAGAAACATTCCTCCCGCTTATTATATTACCTGTCCATAACCGCCTTCCAATCATTCCTTGCCGCATTCGCTTATTACTTTAGAACAAGGTAAAAACGGAACTAAGCACTAGATGCCAAGTAGCGTTAAGTTTGTTGAAACAGTGTTAGGTTTTAATATTTATTTTTAATTAAGGTAAATATTTTTTTATTTTGATATAAATCATCTCTCAATTTTAATCGTAGAAAAACAATTGTAAAGAAAAGTACTATAAAGAAGTAACACTTCTAGTACTTATAAAATATGAAATCTTTTATAATATTATCGTATGAAACTTTTTTATCTCAGAGCTGGGGGAGCTTTTGCTTGCGGCTACGTATGTGTTAAATGCATATTATTTTTAATTTTACTCCTACATATTGGATGATGTAAGATAATGCCTTAATATTGTGTATATTTTAAATTTGCGAAAAAATTGCCAATTTTCTCTACTCTACTGCTGTACCAGCGGTCGCAAATTCGGGTTCCGCTTAGGGCATAATATATAATATGTATGTATTTATAAATATTATGTAGTGTATCAACTATCTGGTATCCATAACGCAAGCCTCGTAGCTTACCATAGAACTAAATGTTATTGTTTGTGTAGACTTAATGTCCCATATATACATACATACATACATACATACATACATACATACATACATACATACATACATACATACATACATACATACATACATACATACATACATACATACATACATACATACATTCATACATACATATGTACATACGTACATACATACATACGTACATACATACATACATACATACATACATACATAAATTTACAACAAACCTATCATAATATTTATATCACTTCAGCCCAGAAACCCACCCTTATGTAAATACCCATAGGCTTCTTATCTCTTCGCAAGAAATCACAAAAATAGACTCTCGTTGGACGTAATAAGACAAGTCTGAGACGAGAAGGATTATTAATACATATCTATTGAATATAATAGAGTTTAATTTTAAATCCAGTGGAGCATGAATGACTGAATTGGAGGTTGATATTTAGCTATTTTGCTTAAAGTCGTGAGTTTGATTCTCGTACAATAAAAATTCTTAACACAGAAAAGCTGGTATAACGTCAAAAACTGTTTCCTTTACGTAGAAAATTTGTCATTTTTCTGCATACTTCCACAAGAATGGCCTACATTTTTCCTTAATACATAGTCTCTATACTAACTTTCCTCAAATTAAGCTTTTATCATCAAAGCTCTGTCGCGAGCTTAGGCTTATTAATAACGTGTAAAGTTTCATACATATTATTTATTATTTATTTTTAGAAACAATGAATACTGTATTTTAAACTAATATTAACAAGTAACATACCACCAACAACCAGCAAATAAAATAAAAAAACGAATCAATTTCCTCATTGCAGTTAAAAATGTAAGTGCCTCAGAACAAACTTGACTAAGTCCTCGAGACAACGGATCTCTTGTCTTATGAAATCCTTGAGTGGACTACCTCAACGATTTTATTTTTATATCTCAGAATCATGACTTAAGTAACCCCTTAAGTAAGTTTAAGATGGAAATGTTTTATAATTGGAATATTTTTGATCTTACTCAGATATAACTAAATAGAGAAAGATAGAAATTCTGTAGTATTTTCTTAGAACGTAGAAAATACATGTATGTAGGAATAACATACGCTTTTTAATTCATTTTCCTCTAACAAGTTTTCTATAATGATTATAGAATGCCATATTGTTTTACAACCCTGTCACTAATTCCTTTAAATATCCTTCTGTTACCTCTTATCAATTCTATCAAAAATATGTAATATGTGTCATAATACGACGATTACAATTTGACGACAAGTTTGCTCAGTTAGAAGGGACCCTTGCTGCGCCAGCGGTCGCAGGTTCGAGTCCCGCTGGGGACATTCATTTCTTGAGCACGAATATTTGTACTCCAGTTAAGATTTTAAGAGCATTTATATTTATAATATGTATTTATAATATGTATGTATTTAAAAATTTATATGTGTAGTATATCAACTATCTGGTATCCGTAACACAAGCCTCGTAGCTTACCACGGAACTAGATGGCGCTGTTGTAATAATGTCCTAACATATTTATTAAAAAAAAATAACAATGAAGTAACACAAAACAATCAAACACATTTTATATGAAATACATATGTATGTATGTCTACGTATATCACAGAACACAAAATTTTGGACGTTTTTTCATAAATGCAAATTATCTTCACTACTTAACGTAAACAGTTCAAAGTAAGAACTCAGCTATAGAGATATGTCTAAATTAATTAAACCCTATCTCATGCATTTGCAGAATCCGCGAAGTGCAATAATGAGTAAGAGGAAATTGTTGGGTAGGCGCTTATTTGCGTATTTTCGGCAGTTACTCCCTTTGTCTTCGCGTGTGTGCTGGAAGTCATTAATTTTTCAGGGCTCAGAGGAAGTGTTACTTTTTTTGGAGGGTCTAGAGGGGTACTCGAAATGCTGGTAAAGTGCGAGTCTTTAAGTTTCTAGTTTAAGTTTAATTTAACTTGTTAGATGGGTAATATTTTTAACGGTTTTCAAGAAATTGCTTATCTTTTCAACCGACTTCCAAAAGGAGGAGGTTATCAATTCGTCTGTATTTTTTTTTTTTTTTTATGTTTGTTAGCTCATAACTTTGAGCTGGGTGAACCGATTTTGATGATTCTTTTTTTATTTGAAAGGTAGTGCTTCCCATGTGGTCCCATTTTAATATTTTTCAGTTCTGATAATGGCATCCATGAGAAAACCATAAAAGTCTTAAATTTGCATTAAGTATTTGCGTGACAAATGGACGAATAACTCAATATCACGCCAACCGATTTCGATGATTCTTTTTTTAATAGAAAGGGTATACTTCAAGGGTAGTTTGATGAGAGTTTGGTAAGGTTCTGATGATGGGATCCATGACAAAGTATCGGAACTCTTCAATTCTTAGAAGCAAATTAACGATGCTCGGCCAAATCTTTTATAGGCTATATGGATATTTGAGTCACGTACCGTAACTGATGATGGAACGTACAACTCCTCAACGGTTAGCAGTTTAAAGAAAATTCTTTCAATATAATACGCAATTATGAACGGATAGTTGTACACTTTCAGGCTATTAGGTTTACCTCATAATAGAAGGTAAATGGCACCGACTCCAAAATTAACAAAGTCCTTAAAAGTATTATTTTCTACTTTTTAGTTTAGATTTATTAAGTTTGGAAGTCGGTTTTTGTTTTTTTGTTAAAAATAATTTATTAAAGTTATAGTGTACAAAATAAAAAGATTATGTTTGTTTGTATTTTATTTAATTCATAAATATGTCTCTACACTTTGATTCGTTTTAGTCGGACTAAAGGTTAAGTTTCCTTGTTTATACCAACATTTTTTACCATTTCAAATAAATTTTAAATATTTGTTTACTTGCATATTATATGTAATTTTACTACTTACTAATATCATATTTTTAATATAGAAGATTCAAGTTTCGATGTTTGGATGAATGATTGTTAGTCAATTACGTCAAATGGGCTGAAAAGATATATATTAAAGTTAGCCCAGGGACAGGTTATAGTCCGAAATAGCACAAAGGTTTCTTTTTATCCCGAAAAATGTTTCTTTTTCATGGAATTTCGTAGATCTCTCTATATTTTCGCAAGTTATTTAAAACAAATGCAAAGTGGTTTATATTTAACTAAATAGTAAAAACAACATAGCTCCAATTATGAATTTTATAGAAAAATTCTAATGTATAAGTAGATATGCTTATGACCATCGTACAATATCGCTAGGGGCGGTCGTAGCGCCGCAATTAAAATTATAATTTTTGGCAAACGCTCGTGCCCCTTGCGACGTGTATATTCTGTATCTTTTACTTGTCCCGCCGGCGATTGGGATGTAGACACACGGAGCAAACCTCATTTAGTACGTAATTGCCAGAAATTATACGTATGCATATAATAATAAATAATAAATTTCATTTATTACAACAGCGCCATCTAGTTCCGCAGTAAGCTACATACCGTGCTTGTGTTGTTAAATACATACATATTATAAATATAAACATCCATGACTGGAGTACAAACATTCGTGATTAGCAAATGAATGCCCCCAGTGGGACTCGAACCCGCGACCGCTGGCGCAGAAAGTAGGGTCACTACCAACTGAGCCAAACGAGGTGTCAAAAGAGTGCATATATAAATATATTTCATTTATCCACCTGAAATATTTATGTCCCAACATATTTATTTATTTTATTGACTGTACTGATATATTTACAAAGTTTTTACTCTATAGGTACATCTATACTATTATAGATTTGAATGTAAGTTTGTTTGTTACGCTTTTAAGCGAAAAATCTATACTGACCGCAATAATTGGTCTAAACACTAGTTAAAAATATAATAATTTGCTCTCAGTGTACAAATCGGAAGTTGACTCCCAAAAATACGTATCTTTCTAGATTTGGTCACCCCCGAATGTCATTGTGCTGTCAGGAGTACACCCTTTACGATATTTAAATATTCATTTCAACTCTTTAATTATACTTCGCGCATGTGAGCGACCTTCTATTTTACTTTATTCTTTGTTTCATTTTTTCAAAATGGAATCTTTTAAACGTGCTTCCGCTAAGTGCAGCTTTATGTTAATTCGCATTTCCAAAGGCAACATTTCAGATCGTGATGATTAAACGTAAAATAAGACGAAAAATTCTGAGAGTCGCTTCAGATTCCTTCTAATTTAGTAACCCCTCGTCACTTTTATTTTTTTTACGCACAGAATAATTTGTAGCGTCTAAATCAAACAGTAAAATGTATGTTTGTATCAAAAATACATTAGCCTATCGACAATCTATACTAAAGCGTATAAAAGTAGCACCTCAGCGTGTGTAAATTTAATTTCCGTAACCGTCTCAGAGATTGCAAGGTGCATATAAGTAGTCACCCGACTAACAGTTTTACTCGTAATCAATTACGGTGTCGCTTCCTCCTCCCCCTGACGTGCTCCACCGAGCTCGGTGCCCGTGGACATAGCATAGTGATGTCATATAACATTATGACGTAATATTTCTTATAAAATTTATGATATAACTAAATAAATAGAACAACTAATAATGTATTATCTTTTATATGTTTGTTTTTAAAGCTTTTATTTGTTATTTTTCCATAAATATTTAAAAAAATTATGATATACAGTTATATACTGTGATAAGTATGATGATATCTTATTCAAACTTTATTTACGAAATAATATAGATTATCTATATACATTTAAAAAAAAGACAAAATGACGTTTATATTTAAAGTAAATACCTACATACTTTGAAATAATAATTTTTATTCAGCTGTAAAATGGAAGCATAATTTTAGTCTATAAATGTGCTATACCATATAACCTTAACACATACTAAAAAGTAAATATTTAATAAAAATTATAATATTATACTGTATTAAAAATATAATATTTAAAATATTCTGTTAAAGATTTATCGTCGCAGCCGCACTGTCAGGTACAACGTCAAACAAAGTTACGTCGGACCGTGATTACTTTTCCTGCACTGCACTGTTTTGTATCGAGCTAGTGTTTATTGGTTCCGCTCCACTGACTATTCCATTTTCTTTCACGTTTTTTGCCATAGAAGTTTTTACTATTAAAATATCTAACCCTTTACTGAAACTCGACTAAAACATTCTTTATATAGAGTATAAGACTCTACAAAATGAACTAAGTAATTATACAACAGAAAAAAAGTTTAATAGAGTGTGATTTTTAAATAAAACTATTTTAGGAGCTTTTCGATATTTTATTAACTTCTTTGGTCTTTCCCGCGACCATGTTTGATGTTACAGGTACTATAAATCAAAATAAATCCGCGAAAAATATCGAAAATGATGTTCCTTAAATATCGAATCTAAGAAATTTGGTTATCAAAGTTAATTAGTAATGTATAGCATCCACACTAGATAACTTTATTGAAACGTTGCCAGGCTCATAACGTTTACTAAGTAAGAATATTAAAAACCAGTTTATTGAAGCAACAATCTTTCAACCTATAAAGCTTATAACGACTCATAAAGGCGGCTACACACGTAAACAAAAGTCCATTATTATTCATCTACGGGCTGACGAGGCGAAGTCAATGTCTATCTTATTTCTTTTATAATTATTCACGCTGCCTCTTCGAGGGGGGCGACCCCCTCGGAGGGCGCGATAGAGAAACGTCTTCGGTTTTTGCGGCGTTTGTTTCAAGTTTTTTAGGGGGTAAACCCTTTCCTGAACATGACAGGAATTGGATCATTAAGCAAGCCTACCCATATTTAATTCGGCTCCCTAAAGTCTTGCCGCTATGAATATCAACATATTATAGCGGTGAAAGTTATAAAATGTGATATAAATCATTCAAATCTTTAATAGATTTTCAAAACTTATACATTTTAATGTATTCATTACTAATTTGTTATGTTTATATAAAAATAACAATGTTTCATTATTAAAATAGATACAAAGGTACCCTTTTTCGTGACACAATTTAGCAAAATATTGACGTTAAGAGATACCAAGTTAGTCGTATATTATGATATTTATAAACATTTTTAATCCAATTGCTGGCTTACATTTGTAGTAAGTCAATTTAAATTGAAAAGGTTAGTAGAAAACTAGAAAACCGTACAACGGAAACGACAAGTTTACTCAGATCAGCCAATTTTCATATTCAATAAATACCGTCAAATCCTAATATTCAATATTGGAAAAAGAAATGCAAAAAAACTGCACTGAAACATCGAACTCCATTCATAACCGAAGCTAATCAATTCAAAAGAGGAAAACGGGGCAAAACGAACACGCATCGTCTGCTTATGAAATTATATCGTGGAAAATCTACGGTTGGGAATGTCGAATAATTTATTCTTTTTTTTGGTGCAAGCAGTTCGTCTGAGACGTAAATGGGTTAGAAAATTGAATGAGCGTACGCCTCAAGCAGGTTAGCTCTGAATAAGTATGAGTGTGGTTTGTACATCTGGTTTATTTGAACATTCATTTGTTGAATCTGTTTTCTTACAGGATTTCCTTTTGTGTGATTTGTTTTGAGAAAACGTTTGTTTTTGTTTGCGTTTATATTTTTCTGCCTAATTATGCCTGTTAGCATTACAATTTAATCACAGCATTCGTAAATAGCATAGAACGTCTTGTTAAATATCTCTACATGTTCCACTGAAATATAAAATCTGCATTGGCGACTGTGGAACATTTCACTTGGCGACTTTAGAATATTTTAATCAAAGGCAACCAATGCATTCAAAAATACTAGTCATCATACACTGCCATAATGCTCTTATACCACTAACGACGTCTACATCAAAGATACTCTTCATATGTGCGGTGAAATGGTACTAATAAGAAGAGTCGGATCTGCCGATGCCTCGAGACGTACCGATAGGAAAATTAAAATGTCTAGACTGTTACTTGTACTTTTTGTTTTATCAAGACGTTTCTTCTTTCATTTAAGACTTACATGTTTTTCTACAATGTTGACATTTCATTTTTTAAAATGAACTAATTATGTAAATACGTCCATTTCGTCCTAACCTCCTTATTTATGTACATATAAAAAAATATATTATCCTAATAGTATCATTTATGTATATGAAAAGAGTTTTTATTTATTAATTAAAGAGTAAATTAGTAAGTGCTGAAAAAGGTTTAGATCCTTCAGCCAAAGGCAACCCATCCAAGACGTTCTCTTCATTAGCGACAAGAAAAGTAATGTCATTCCGTTGTGACACAGCATGCGAGGGAGATCCGCACCCCCCGGTGGTCTCTTCGCAACTGACTTGTACGCGGTTACCAACCCCCTCGCGCCCATTCCCAGGGTGGGGGGTGGACGGCTTTCTCTTTCATTTTTCCTTCGCTCCTCGGCTCATCCAGTTACATCGTTCTTATGTTTTATTTTTAATTAAAGCGTACGCAAGTCGGCGGCGTAGATCTTCCCCCCTAGGGGGTGGCGGGTACATACGCGGGGGTGTTGATGATTTTTCAATGGGGAGAAAGAGTTCCCTCATTTTCTTAAGAGAAAATTGCGTTTTGTTTTCAAGTAGTCGATGTCTGTCGTAATCGCTTTTGTTTCGTAGAAGTTCTTCGTTCTTGTGCATGTGAACATTTTAGGAGTATCGTAAATTGTACTTTAAAGTTTTGCAAGTTGTTGAGACGTCGGGCAATTTTAAGGTGCTATGCATTGAAAATATTTAGTATGAATAATTTATTTTTAGTTGCTCATTTTTATACAATCCTTTATAATGTTTATTCTAAAATTCTTATATAAAAGAGTTAATTTGAAAGCTGTGAAGAATAACTTCTTTACAGCTTTTAAATTAATAAAAGTACATTTTATTTTTTCTACGTGACATAATTTTACATGACATTAATCTGTGCTCAACTGGCACTCTTTGAAGCCATTAACAAGAGAATTGAATTGAATTTTATAATTTTTCATTATTCATATAACTAATTAACAATTAATACAAAAACAATATAACAATATTTGACCAGCGCGGTGGACTATGGCCTCTCGTATTGAGGAGAGGCCCGTGTTCATCGGTAGCACCTTTAAAAGGGCAAAGAACAAACATTTAATTTATGCTTTTATTTTTAGAGTTCAAAAAGTATGAAAGACTTATGTAATATATAATTTTATGTATATAAAAAACAATATATTTTTTTATACAGCCATAGTAAATAACATATACATATATACATATATAAGCAACACATAATGAGTCAGGGCTTAAAGTTAATAATGTAATGAAAAACAAAAAGGGCCAAGAAAAGGGTGCGTTAAGTTCCACCGAAAAACGGGAATTTGTAAGAAGTTGCCACCCCAACCCCCCAGGGGACACTGCCCCCTCGTGTGCGAAAATAAATTGCCAAGAATAATAATTATAATGAAAGCGAAAGAACGTATAAATTAGTGGGGACGACTCAAGGCGCTAAGAAACGCTAACGTGAGGGTCTGATTATATGCAACATACTTAAGAAATTACAATTTTAATGTAAATTAATGTTTATAATTAATAGTAATATTTATTTGTTTTTGTACAATGCTTCTAATTAATCATAATATCTGTAATAGGATATATGAAGTTTAATCCTTTCTTAGGTTTGCGGGATATTCGACATTATAAATGAAACTATCTTTTCGGATTTTGTCGCGGATTTATTTTGAGTTTTGGTCGTGATTGCTAAAAAGAATTCGTCAAAATAAATCCGCAACAAACCGAAAATATAGTTTCATTTATAAATATGAAGTTTGTTAAAAGTATAGGATGTTTAAAGCGACAGAGAAACGTACAAAAATCGCGAAACACGATAATTCTTGACCGTTGACCATACAATATATTATTGTCTCTAGAATATTGTATGGAGAAAGGAAAGAAATCGCTTAGGAAATCTTACATAACCCATACTTTACTAAACAACATTAGCACAAAACATTGAAACAAAATTTCGTCATAAAAATATTATAAGACTTCATGTTATTTTACGTTAGGTAATTCTTTTGATATATAAAATTTTGTTTACTTCCTTCTTTACACAAATGAGGTAAGAAATAATTAGAAACACTTCTGAACACGTGAAAAAAATATACTTTAGTAACAAGCATTCGGTAACTCTCATAAATATCTAGGGAAGTACTAATATTATAAAGTTGCATAATATGTCTGTTTGTTTGAACGCGCTAATCTCATGAACTTCTACTTCGATTTAAATTTATTCTTGCATTCACTTTTATTAATTTCCCGCTTATAAAGAAAGGCTATAGGCTATTTTCGTCTCATACGGAACGTTAAAGCATGTATAGGGACGAGCCCAAGCAAAGCCAGGACGAGTTGATAGTTTTGAATATTCTTTTTTAAATTTATGTAAATTTTACAATATATAATAACTTTATAAACTCAATAACAGTTTATTATATTTATGGCGGACATTAAGTTCAATATTAGGATAATATTACGTTAAGACGGTAATAGGTACTTAATAAAGATTTATATGCATCGTATCGTGACCTTTCAATGAGCTAACATCACTTAATTATTTCATCTTCAAGATATATGAGTTATTGCCAAATAACCTGTACTTAAAATTCAGTTTTATTCAATTTCTTTCAAATAAATCACTAATTTATTTATCAGTAGGTATAATGAAAATTGTATTGTATTATTTTAACCGGTTCTAACGTCCCACTGGTGGGTATGGGCCCGAAAAACTCGCGAAGTTCTCTTGAACATGCACGTTTCCTCACAATGTTTTCCTTCACCGTAAAACAAATGGAAGTCATGTTGTAAAGCATTCGCACATGAAACACCGTAGGCGAGACCAGGGATTCGAACCCGCTGCACTTGGTTTTCCAAGCGAACTGCCACTATCTATCTACAAAATATCATTAACGAAATATTATAACAATGAATATTATCGAATATTAATCTGTTAATCATCTAGGTCGATAACGGGCATCAGACATTATGATCAATTATGTCAGTGTTCGGATGTTCTTAGTTTCTATCTTATATAGAAATTTTACTATAGCTTTTTTATTATAGATTTAGCAATAGTCACGTCACATTAAACTAGATAAAAAGTAACGGTTGTGTTAAATTGAATTACGTGTATTGTTTCATATATTAATTTAATATTTAATTCAAATATCTTATGTAGTTATTTTATTACGTAAAAAATAAAGCAACTGAGTGAATAAACTTACGTTTCTTTTACAAATTCTAATAATATTCCGCTTATATAAATCTAAAATCTATCACCCCTTTCGTAGGAAGTTAGGAAAAATTAGTAGTCACATTTAAATTTCGTAATTTTCCCAGAACTACATCAGAAGTCTAAAATGTAACGGTTCAAAGTGTTTTTATATGAAAGCTATTATGTAAGTACCTTGTTTATTCAAATTAAAATAAACGCGACGAGAGTAAAATTTTTACTTAGTTCAATAAAACTGTATTTGAAACTCTAATTAATAACGTTCTTCTAAATTAATATGTTGGGACATTATTATACACAGCGCCATCTAGTTCCGTGGTAAGCTAAGCTTGTGTTACGGATACCAGATATTTGATATACTACACATATAAATTTTAAATACATGGATATTATAAATATAAACACCCATGACTGGAGTACAAACATTCGTGCATAACAAATGAATGCCCCCAGCGGGACTAAAACCCGCGACCACTCTCTCTCTCTCTACCGACTGAGCCAAACGTGTCGTCGTAAATTCGTCTTCTAAATAAAACTGCATTGGTTTTAATTTTTGGTTATTGATATTTCGAATGCTTTACAGCAATTATGGTCACTGAAGAGACTAAGCTTATAATTTTTTCAAAGTTAATTACAATATACTTGATATATTATATAGACAGTGCCTACACACAATTTTAAAAAATGTTAAAAAAATGACATTAATATACCAATATAACATCGAGAAGCAAATAACTCCGCAAAAAACTGTTTTACTTATAATTGTAGTAAAAGTATAATAAAATCTGAAACACTTCATTACTGCAACAAAGTTATTATACTCATTATAATATAACAAGTGTTAATAATTTAAAAAATTCTTTTAAATAAGAAAGATTTCTTTTTAAATATAGTACTTATCATTTGCCTTTATAAGGCATTAACTCTAAACCGATTATTTTTATATATGATATTAAATTATTACATAATGTATCAAAAAGATTCAATAAAATCTGTCCAGTCTTTAATTTTCAAATATTACATCATCAAACACAAGCTTTTGTAACGTGTACTTCAAACATTCTTCTTAAAAGTATTATATTTTGCTTCACAATAGGGTTCTAGCTAATTACGCAATTTTAAAAATGTACCTATATATTTTATCGCACATAATACACCCCATACACGAACCAATACATATTTCTTACGCGATCGCCGGGATGCGAAAAGGGGGAATGAAAAAAAACTAATTAAAAAAGCAATCAAGGTTTTCTTGACGGCGCTCACGTTCGCCCATATCGTCTTACCCCCTCTTCCTGGGGTGACTTCCTCCCACCACCCCCCGGCTCACCCTTTAAGGGGTGGCCGGACCCCCTGGTCGTACTAGATTTACGTAACACGTTTAAAGTGTGTTTTGATGAAGTAATCATCCCATTTCCCCGGACTGCGTTTAAGAATTTTGCGGCTCGGACTTACGACGACATTTCCTTTTTTTTCACTCCAACTCTTTAATCCGGATTTCTTAACGAATATAGCCATATTATAATTTCAGCGGGCAATTCTCGAAATTCATTTCGCGAATGTATTGAAATTTCGTTTTTTTCCACAGTAATTGCCTCTTTATGGCTAAGCGTTTTTAGCCGAACCGGGTTTGTTTTTCAGTTCGTGAAAAATTTAAAGGACCAGTTGCTTCACTCCTTTATACTAAATGTTGTATTGCATAATTAAGAACTACTTAAGCTTGTGCGAATATCTCATACATTTTTGTTCATTTGATTTCGTCTGCCTAATTAAAGGGGTTTTATCATAAATACCTGTTTGTAAGCTATAGAATTAATAGCAATCCTTTTTGTTCCAGTTTTTGTTAATTCTTAACATATTTGATTTATTCAAAGGCTAATGAGCAATTCCAGAATTAATTTCACGCAAAAAGGTATTCATACCATTTTTCTGCAAAATTAAGACGTATATATATATTACTTACTTTAAACCAATTAATTTATATAGTAATGAAATAGCTATTTTAAGGCTGTATACAATAATTGCTGTGTGATTCAATTTGCTTTGACCTGTATTAAGAAAAAATGCTACATATAATAAAGTAATTGGAATTCCTTCTGTCCTTTAACGTCATCCTGTCCCAGATACAAGTGGCAAGACATGATTTCAAGAGAAAATTATTTAAAAGAAACTCTAAGAGTATATAAAGAAAGTTAATATTTCTTTGAGAAGCGAGTTGGTTTATTAAAATACTATGCCGTACAGGTACAGAGGTAGAAATAAAAACGAGCCAAAGCAGTTACTTTTATGAGGGCGCGAATAAGATGTTTCGTACTCCGTCTAAGGAATGAGGTGGCATACGCAACGCTCAGTGAGACTATAAAACGCGGTGTACATTTCGCAATATTTTTAAATATACTTTGTTTAATATTAATTATGATTTAAGAAACCTCAATTCAACTAAAAGATAAAAAATTACCACAACATACAATCTATAATATGCTAAAATAAGGCAATTATAGATTGTTGACAAAACGGTTGCTTTTTTTATTTTATAATAAATTAGTATTATGATATTTTTCTTAATATATATTTATATGTACTACACTTATACTTTAAAACTAATGTATATGTACGTTTCAGTCTTTAATTAGACCGAAAAGATACTTTTTTTACAATAAGTATATTAACTAGTGCCCTCTTGTACGATTTCGGTCACAGTGGCTAATCTTATGGAGACAAAACTTGTGCTTTAGATATTATAGTGGATAAATAAGTGCGTATCCTATAATACAACGCGCAAGCACATTTTTCCTAAAGGAAACCCAAAGTACTAGGCTAGGGTAGTGAGAGATCAAGACTAGAACGTTCGGTTTCACGTCCGAGAATCAAATATTTATACTTCTCTGAAAGTTACACATTTTCTTACGTAAGAATAATGTAATTTTAAAGAAAACTATTCTTATGGGATTTTTCTGTGTTTTTTACCTGCGTAAGTGACTTATTCTCGCTTCGATCGGGTTCGTCTCTAGGAGCGTATTGATTTTGAAAGAAACGCTAATACTCTTTCTAAAATAAAAGAAGAAGAAGAAGAAAAGAAGAAATTACTATTTCAAGAACAGCTTTTATGGGCAGAGAGCCAATAAAAATGTAGTCATCAGTCTAGCCGTTCCGGAGAAAGCCGTTTTCTAGACATTACAAACAGACACTTCAATTTTGTTTATCTGTATAATTGTTAAATATTTACATAAAAAAATATTTAATTAACAATCTTTGTTTTCACTGTTATAAATATAAAATAAAATATTAAACCTCATAATATATTCTGTTTTTTATCTTATTGTACACTTTTTACGCGAAAATAATAAAATGCCACTGTAGAGTCGTAACAAGCATCGTTGGAACAAAGCGGAGCTCGCTCAAATAATTTGTATCAATTTGTAAAAATGCACCACCCCACCCCCTAAGGGGGTGTAACGCTATCTCAGAATGTAATAATTACTAACGACAGGTCTTTAAGTTATAGCCTTTTTATCTTCTTAAAGGATTCGCGCGTGACTTTTGATGTTTTTATCTTTTTTGGAGGGTCCTTTTGATTGGACTGTTAATTATTTTGAATTAATTTCTATGGCTGCTTTTTATGTTTGACGGTAAATATGTAGGTGTATATCGTGCACTTCTCTTTTTAACAAAAAACCTTATTTTGTATATGTTTATTTGTATAATACTCATTACTTTGAAGTAATTTTATTATTGTCAATAAGTATTAATTTTTCATTAATTTAAAAAATATTTTTTTATCGCCAACTACCAACTGAAATTGGATATACTTAAATAAATATTTAACTAATGGGCAGCAAAATTTAAAAAATTAGTTAATACTCATATTTGTTACAGCATATAATATAAACAATTTTTTTAAAAATTATCACAAGATTAGATGCAGAACCCGCGGCCCAAAATTACGATTCGCACTTGACCAATTTCTAAAATCTTGTAAATTAATTGTGCGTTTTGTTTATAAAGTAAACAATGGCTTAATGTATGCATAATTTATGGGAGAAGTGAACAATGAAACTTCTCATATCATAAAACGGCTTACTGACATGATTATGATTACGATTTAATGACACTAAATTACTATATGTATGTAAGTATATGTAAATTTCATTAAATACGATATTTTTACACTATTAAAGTTGTAGCACTTTAATAAGGCAAATTAAACGGTACATGTGCAATTAAAACTAATAATTGAGTAGTTTGGAAGCTATTTCTAAATCTTGACTTTGTCATTAAGTGATGAACGTATCTTTTATTTAGATTATAATAAGAGCTTTAGGCTCTACAGGTCCAGCCAAAGTAGTAGCTAATGTAAGTTTGTTTGTTACGTTTTCACACGAAAAGTACTTAACCGTTCATTAAACTTTATATACATATTCTTGGAGGTATTAGAAGTAACATAGGATACTTTTTGAACTTTTTTGTCTAGAAACCACGAATGCGGGTGAAGCCGCGGGTACTGCTAGTATTGTATATTATTTCAAATGACAAATATTCGTGTAAATTTAAGAAAGCATTTTTAATATATACATATTTATTGTTTTTACTTATACCAATTTGGTCCCTTATAATATTTGATATAGAAATATGAACTTTACCATATTAAGCCTATATTTGACCGACTTCAAAAAAGTCATTTCGTCAATGTTTTTGTGTATCTAAAGTGATAATTGTGAATCGTTTATATTCTTCAACCACTATATCCCTCATTTTTTACTTCCTTAACCCTTTCCTAACTGAGGGTACCAATTTGTACTGGATGATTCCCCGTCTATTATTTCGACAATACGATCGCGCATTACGTATTTGACACTGAGGATCCTTTCGAGTACTACTACGCTAGCCAATCACAGTGATTTATTCCGATTTTGCCTATTTACCGCCAGCTATAAACACTTTCAAGTTTCGAACTGTTTCGGTTTTGAGAACTGCGGATTGCTTTTGTTTTAGAAAATATTTAAAAATATAATAAACCGGGTAAGTTTTATTGTTTTATGTTTTTATATTAGCTAGTAGTCTTAACTATAAAATTATTATAGTTTTAGATTATAATTTTCAATTTCAGTGCGACAATAACGATAAAAATGTACAAGGACTTATGAGTACCGTCAGTGACTTTTGGTAGATTTTTTGTTAATTAGATCGAATATATTATGATATTTGTTTATTTTATAATACAGATATTTATAATGAATATTTCAAAGAATACGGCTTTGATAGAAGCATTACTTATGGAAGATCTTTTAGATTGTTGCGAAACCTCAGATGTGGAATTGTCTGACAAAGAAAACATTTCCGAAGAACAACTACCCTCAACTAGCAATTTTCATAAAAATTTTGAGACAACATTAGAAGAATATATGCTGAGCCAAGCTGAACGTAATACAGGACATGAGTCAGTAGATCCTAGTTCAGAAATAGACCAAGAAGTAATTGTATATTCTATTCCCAAAACTGTTCCAGATAATTTGCAGACTGAGGAAACTGTTACATCAACACATGCACAGTAAAAAAAAACTCTTGATCCTAATCGTAAATGGAACAAACATGATGTAGAAACGTATTTACCAGAATATTCTGCAAGCACGGGGGTAGTTGACTAATATTTTGCTGAATGCACTACGCCAACTGATATTTTTTGGTCTTGATTAGAGATGTAATGGATAATATTGTGTATCAAAGAAACTTATATACAACACAATGATGAAGCTACAGTATCACGTGTAGAAAAAATGAGTCTTGATCTACAATCACCTGCCCTAAGGCTATCAAAGACTAAAACTCTTACATGGGAGCGATACAGCAGTATATAAAGAAATATACAGCAGACAGATTGAGAATACTGGGTGAGCTGGAAGTCCCAAAAATGGTGGGACATGTTGTTATAGGTTATTATCGATATTACAAATGTATATAATATTATTCATGGACTCATAATGGAAAAGATACCTGTAAAAGACTTCAGGAGATCCATTGCGCAAGGGTTGATGTCTATGAAGGACATCAAAGATAACAATAGGCTATCAAGAGACTCTGTGTCTAGACCTGTGCCATATAAGAGGCACAAAACTGGATTATCAACGTTGAAAGACGTTCGATTAGAACATACGCGTACATTCGCCTCCGTTTGTGCCAAATGGAGGTAGGTATGAATACGCCGCATGAAGAAAGTGCAATCAAAGCCTCATACAAAATGTTCACACTCCAATAATATATTTTTATGCTTAAATTAAAAAAAGAATTGTTTTGCAGAATACCACGATGCTAATGTTTAATTGCTTTTAATTTTATCGAGCCAAAAAGAAGTACTTCATGTTCCTATTTTATTAGTCATTTTGTTACACGAGGTTCCTAACGGTACTTGTAAGTCTAGGTTTTATAAATAGTACCTAGATATAGTAAAAAAATCTGAAAAAATATATTAAATTAATTTACTGCCCCTTATCCATATAAAATCATAAAAACTTTACTTTTTATTATTTTTGGTATATTCGCTAGGAAAGGGTTAATACCCATTTTCTACAGAATTGAATAGAATACTTATTTTTCAAGTCCAACATTAGCACGGTAAGTACCAATTAACGTATTCAGTCTCACACTTACGTACATACAAAATTTACTGTAATTACTCGCCTCGTTACGCCCATTGTTAAGTGTAATCCAGTTAGAAACAAACAAATGTACCTATAGTTAATTATGTATGAAAACTATAAACTTTTAAGATAATATCGTGAGTTTTGTGTAATAAAATGCACGTAGAACAAAATAAGATTGTTTAGTTTGAATTAGATGATCACTATATATTTTATAACAAAGTCCTCTCCTGCGTCTGTGTGTCTATCTGTTAAACTCAAAACTAGTGCACCGATTTTCATGCTGTTTTCACCAATGAATAGAATGGTTTTTCAGGAAGGTTTTTGTATAAATTTACTAGCGGAACTCGCGGCTTCGCTCGCGCTAAATTTAGGTACGTACCCGAGCGAAGCTAGGGTGAGTCGCTAGTTATTGATAAAACACGATGTGTGTATGATATTTTCTTAAAATTATTGTGAGAAAACATAAGCAATGGATGTTTTAAGAAAAATGTCCACCTGCTTTTAATTTAAAATTATATTTTTATCACACGATACGATGAATACGTGTACCAATCTAAAATAAGCCTAAAAGCAATGCGGTGAGGGCTCTTTTGAAAAACCCAGAAAAGCGGGTTTATTTCTTAAGCACATGTGATAGCAATTTTAAACATTATTAGCAAATCCCTGGCAACAAGCATCGTCAGGAAAATTAAGAGGACGACAAATTCTAGCAAGTTTTCGAAAAATACGTCAAGTCCAGCATCCCGCACTTATCACCAGGGTGGACTATATTTATTTATTTATTTATTTATTTATTTAAATAAAAAATAAAAAAATACAACGATGCCTTTCCGTATGAAAGCAAACACATCATACTCTTAGATATTTTGTCCCTTTATAAAAACTAAACTAAATTAATAAAAACATACTAAGTAGAGTTTTAAATTAATAAAAAGTAACTTAGTATTGTAAACTTGTAATGAGGAGTAGAACTAAGCTTAGGTAACATTCAGATGATCTTTACTATCAACAATTCGATTATATTTAATACAAAATAAGGGCCTACTACATACATCCTAATCTAATACACGACTAGATATCGAAGATGATTCTGCCTTTGCAATATCTGAACCATTTAGTGTTTGATTTTGTTCCCATGATTGTGATGTAAAATGCTTAATTGGTAAGAGATTACTACAATGCAATGAGTCCGCGCGGTCACGTCACGCGCGAATATTGAATACTTGTGCAATCGTCAGACGAAAAACACTAGGATAATGAAAATTGTAATAATTTTTTCCTCACTGCTGTGCTTAAGTTAAACTTTCTTAATAACTCGATAACAGTTTGGATCAGATTTTAATGATGCCGGCGGTCGCGGGTTTGAGTCTCGATGGGGGCATTAATTTGTGTGATGAGCACGACTGTTTGTACTCAAGTTATGGATGTTAATATTTTTAACCTATAAGCAATCCTTCGTCCGCGTTCTAATCACTATTATAAAATAGGGATTGGTGGTAGAAGGATGAATATTTAGGGTTATAACTTATAAGTAGTTTTTGATGCCGACTAATAAAAACATAAATAATAAGCATTTGGTCTACAAATTAGAAATGAATATAAAAAATCTGGAGAGGGCCACGCTTATCACCTAGGGGTATTCCCCTGATGATGATAAGGGTGGCCCTAACTAAAAATAACCTACGACCTATTCTCAGACCTGCCAAATGTACACAAAAATAATCATTAAAATCGGTCAAGCTGTTTAGGACGAGTTCGATAACAAAAACTGTAACACGAGCTTTTTATATATTATATTAAAGTTATATAATATGCATACTGCATAGTACCAACTATCTGGTGTCCATAACACAAGCCTCGTAGCTTACCATGGAACTTGATTGTGCTGTGTTAATGTCGAAACGCATTTATTTAATGAAAAATGGAATTACATTCACTAAATTGTAACTAGCTTCTCTTCTGACTTTATTATTACATAAGAAATACCTACTCAAAATAAGTTACTTTATCTAACTATATATATTTACAGTCTGATAACATATGCTACTTTATGATTTTATATAAAAACAAACTTATATTTTATATGGAAATACAGATATACATATATAATACATAATAAATAAACATGTTGGGACATTATTACAACAGCGCCATCTAGTTCCGTGGTAAGCTACGAGGCTTGTGTTACGGATACCAGATAGTTGATATACTACACATATAAATTTTAAATACATATATATTATAAATATAAACACCCATGACTGGAGTACAAACATTCGCGCTCAACAATTGAATGCCCCCAGCGGGACTCGAACCCGCGACCGCTGGTGCAGAAAGTAGGGTCACTACCAACTGAGCCAAACGTGTTGTCAATTAATATATTATTATATATTACATTAATTATTATTGTATATATAATGTAGCACCTTAAAAATACTAACACTATTCAAATCTTATATTAACTTTGTTATTATTTGCATATAGCATCAATATATGAATGAAATTATATTTCGAAACCAGAAAATAATACGTGAAACTTATTTTAGCATGTTTGTTTTACATCATGAAGATACAGTCGTTACTCGTGTCAAAGGTTGATAAAAATGCAATATCCTTAGATCTCAGATCGATCGTGTTTTCACTAACCAAAAAGACAAGACCTCTGAACCTGTTCTATTCAAACGATTCAAGTATGAAGTTGCTCAATCTACAGGTTCATAATAAATTGGTCATATTCAGAGTATTGTAAGAAAATTATAGATGGCGCCTTACGAGATGGTTCGCTGTTTACATTCTGGACCGACGTTAGGTGATCTAAGGTTGTTTAGGAGGTTAGAGGTTATGTGTGATTACACGCTCGTCTTGTTTGCTGAGCTGAAATTGATTTCGCTAGTTTTAATTTTGTTTGCTTTTTAATTCTTGCATGATGTGAAGAAATAATTTATTAAGTCATATTTAAAACATATGTACATACAAATATTTAACAGATTTTCGGACCATGCATGACTTAAGACACTAAGAGAAGCTCACGGGTTTAATTTAGGTTCAAAGCGAAAACATTTCTAATATGGTGTTTGCAAATTGCCAAAATTTTGCCAGAGCATCTTCTAATATGTCTAAACTATAATTTAAAAATAAAAGAACTATAAATAAAATGAATTATTTGGTAAATAAAAATAACTAGCATTCACACAATACATTAACTAAATAAGTGCGAATGTTAAACAAGTATGACATTAACATAAGTGTTTTCTATGGAAGAATGTTTTCTCCTTGCTGGTTTCATACAATATATCTTTTGTATAAATGGTTACTGTTCTTCTTCAGACATACATAATAAATTGTATGTGATTATTGATACATCGCAGGCTTTAAGGGAAATCATAATAAAAGCGATGCATTACGTCCCAAACATCAGACAAAACAAACTTAAATGCGTCGTTCACAATAGAAATTCGCAATCAGGTCCCAGATCAGAATGAGGCTATGGCGTACATCATAAAGACCCTTGCGGACGCAAATTACATTATTTATATATAATAATTTACCTTACATATAATAATATTCTAAACGTCGAATTGGACTTTAAATATTTTTTTATATACAGAGGCCGGATCTAAAGGTTTTAGAATTTTTGTCAGTCTGTCTGTCTGGCCATGATTGCGTAACAATAAAACAACTTGACAAATTTTGATTAGATTTGGTAAATTGATAGCTGGTTATCCGGGTCTATGAGAAATTATACTAATCATGAAAACAAACCTAGGGAACGAACCCGAGCAGGTCATGGGTGAGTCACGAGTTTATTATATTTCAATACATAAATAATCAAAATTTAAGGCCGGCAACGCATTTGCAAGCCCTGTGGTGTTGCAGATGTCCATGGGCGGAGGTGATCTCTTACCATCAGGTGAGCCTCCTGCCCGTTTGCCCCCTTTGTCCCATAAAAAAAACATAAATAATCTACGGCACTTTCAATTTAATTCTTATAAGTTTTTCTTTCAGAATTACTTTTTTTAAACTGTATCTAACGAGAGCAACTATTACTATTTTCTTTATATTATAATGCACTATATAATCCGAATTTTAGTCAATTTTTTAACAGTCAATATTAAAAATACACGTAGTTTCCTTAATTAATAAAAAAGTGTCTTTTATTTTAAATTATTATTAACTAATACTGACCATAACTTCGAGAGGACATCATAGAAAAGAAAATTTCAAAAAATAGTGAACTTTTTCATACAACATTTATTTATTATGTTATGACAAAGGTACCATCTTTAACAATATGTATATGCCCTTTTAGAGCGTCGACCGGAAGATCTTGATACGGCGTGGCCACTCGTGATTTAGAGCAATGCTCAAGAAATAGTCGTCCATTTGCACGACGAGCCAGCGTCGTGATGCAGGCGTTTGAAGAAATGTAATGTAATACGGGCTCGGCTATCGGTAATAACCTTAGAGTAAAGAATCCAGCAGATTAACAAATATTACCACGGTTCAATATAATAAATAAACTAGAATCTTGCATTTTGAAACAATCTCTGTTTTGTCAAAATCATTAGTTAAAGTAAATTACTATTATAATAAATAATTAAATTTAAATACATTTGGCTCAGTTTGTATTGATCCTACGTGCTGTGCCAGCGGTTGCGGGTTCGAGTCCTATTGGACATTATTTGTGTGATGAGTACGAATGTATGTACTCTACTCATGGGTATTTAATGTTGATATATTTTATTTTATTTTGTATTTAAAGTTATATAATAATATGGAACTAGACCGTGCTGTATGTTAATGTCGGCCAACGTATTTTAAAGTATTTTTTAGTCATTTGTTTAAATACAGAGATTTAAAATTATATGTTACCTTTCTTCTGCATAAGTATATAATATGAGAGTCTAAATTATGGTATTTAGGAGCACTTAAATAAGAACGGCTGATTATATATAATTGATATCATTTGCACAATTGTTTGCTCTGTGGGTAATAACTAGAATAACGTTGTTTATACGGAGTGCCGCAGGGCTCAATATATGGCTCGATAGACTTTAGTGTGGTCAATGATGACCGATGATATCGGGTTCCAGATAGTTAGATTAGCTAATAACATTATTTGTTTAGTTAAAAAATGAGATGATTATGATCATTAATTTTCTAATGAATACAAAAAATTTTATGTAGTGTACATAATATGTGGCAAGATTTTTTTCAAAATTAATAAGGAAAACAATAAATATACCTACGTTATTTTATTAATATCATCTATACAGTTAGAAAAAAGGAATATTTAATAATAAACAAAATTAAATGAAATATAAAATAATCTTGAATAATAGATTAAACCTTTTAGCTGTTTCTGAGATTGTTTACATAAAATTTATTGCCATGTAAAGAAATTAATGTAATTAATGTCATTACTAAACATAATATGCTTATTGCTCATTATTCATACATATCAGTACGGATAAACTATTTCTGAATACCTGCTTCTAAACTTTGTTTTTTTTTTAAATGCATCTCCACAATAAGTTAAATATTTTTGTAAAAAATAGGTGTTGTTATTTAATAATAATAAAAAATAATTTAATGAACAAAATTGTTTATAAACTTTATATTTTTTGTATAAAGTTAATGAAAATTATTGCTATTTTATTATCATCGAGTCACCCTCGCTTCTCTCGGGTTCATCTGTTGCGGGCGTTTCTTTTTTTTAGCGGAACAATATTTCTTTTTCTAAAATAAACTTGCCTTACTTACTCTTTATAAGATTAATTATATAAAAGTACTGTCAAAATCTATTCAGTGGTTTCGGCGATTAGCCAGCACAATAAGACAGACAGACAGGCAGAAATGATAAAATTTTGCTGTATTTATATACATATTTTGTAAAGTGTTATTTTGAACAGACACTTCAATTTTATTTATCTGCCTAGGTTTTTTTATATTACTGAATGACGTGCAAGGCGCAGTTAGAGCTTAAGCCTAGAGTAAAGGTCATAAATAAGTTAAATATAATGAACTAGCCTTTCCCGCGGCTTCGCTCGCGCTCTAAAGGATGAAAACCAAATTTTTTCGCCCGTCGCCCGTCTTGCACGCGATTATCATTATTTTGTTGCGAAGTTATGTTAAAACTATGATATCTCGTAAGATATTCATTTAAATCAAATGATGCCAAAAGCAATTTCGTTCAAAATTAAATACTTGTGATGAATAACTTATTTATTTAGGTAAGGATTAATATAATGTTTATTAAACACATTCGCAAAACAAATTTAATTACCATAAAAAAGGTTATAGCGAGTCGACCTTAAGAGATAGGCATAAGCTATCGTGGATTTTTTTAGAACTTTAAAGAGGAACAATTCCGTGATACATGATTTTTGCATAACTTTAACCATTTACGCAGCGCACGCAACGGAAGCTCTCGAAAGGAACATTTTTCTCCCGTTTTTGCAACATTTTTCATTGGTGCTCAGCTCCTATTAATGTAGCGGGATGTTATATAGCCTATAGCCTTCCTCGATAAACAGACTATCCAACAGAAAAAGAATTTTTCAAATCGAACCAGTAGTTCCTGAGATTAGCGCGTTCAACCAAACAAACTCTTCAGCTTTATAAATAGTATAGAAGATAAGCATTACAATAAAATATTACGAAATATATAATATTATAGGTTACTGTTAAAGTTTATAAAAGCTATAAAACCCTATTTAAGATCTTCAGAATTTTAATGTTAGCCGATGATTCAAAGTTGCACAAGTACAAGCACTGAGAAATTCGTGCTTCATAGATCTGACATTGAGCCATATTAAACGAGAAGTCTTACAGGTAATTTTCGTCACATACTAGCGAAGCGCCCTTGCTTCGTTCGAGATCCTTTCTAGGTGCGTCTTAATTTATTACTATAGAATAGACTATATTTGTATATTTTGTTGACATTTATGATTACTACTCGTACCTCTCTTGTAGTTTCTAAGATTAGCGCGGTCAAATAAACAAACTCGGCTGCTTTACAATATTAGTATGGATCTTTTGAGAAGAAGGTTATAATAAATATACTTTTATTAAAATTTCTGCTAAGGGCGGTTATTACTATATTTTATTTTAACAAGGCAGCCAACGCCAATATTTTTATTTGGAACAGTTTACAGAGACCACAATGTATGAATGTAATGTTAACGAGCCGGAACATCTCGAATTTGAGGAAATTCGACCAACAATAAACAAATTATTCGCCTGGATACCCTGGAATGTAATTAGCGTTTGTGTAAATAGCTCTTTTTTTATTTTAATTGTAATTATCAAGAAAAAGGTTTTATTTGAAAATGAAATACATCGATTATTCGAACAAAGTACCTAATATTGACTGAAACTTGGAAAAACTAAAGTTTATAATTATTAAAAAAATAAAATAAAAGTGTTTTTGTTTCAATAAATTTGCTCTTTCTTCAAGAAATATAACTGCCATTCAATTTATAAAAGAAAATGGTTCAAATAATAGTTATTATTATAAACAATTGGTGATGAGTACAAAGGGTACCGTCATTTATTTATACAGAAGATAGATTTTACTTAACGAGCGATTGGCACCTGAAGGAAAGTCGTTAGTAGAAGGCCCACTCGAGGTCGAGCGATATCAGTCTTACCCGAATTGACTCCATCGAGTCACTATAAAAAAATAGATAGGAATATATTTAAAACGTGAGAATTTCGAGAAGTTAATATCTAAAATACTCCTTCATTCATAATATTATATTAATAGAAAGTAACAATAAGTAGATTTTTTTGCAATTATGTTATCCTCTAGGCTAATAAAATATTAAAAAAAACCATAGGTATATAACCAAATTTTGGCTTGCATATGTCATATAGGAGGTACTTAGTAAGTGTGATGATAAAAAAATGTGTTGTCTTGTTTTGATCCGATGTTCGAAATACGTATTGCCTGAGATGATTTAGAGATATTAATGCTCTTTTCTTTTTATATCAGATGACCGGCAATTGTTACGGTGAAATTTCTGTGAATTGCACGTACAAAGTACAAAAAATATATGGGTACTATAATATTATGTTCACAAGTTTATTTCAGCAATTGTTCTTTCTAACACTGTCTAGCTCTATTTGCGTCTTAAACGGCGCTAGTAAGAATTTCCAAACTGTAGTTAAGTGTACAAATTACTTAATTTAATGTTAAGTTGGTTTCGATCACTCAAGAGTCATTAGATTAGCGAAGAGGCGTAGTAAATAGGAAAACTTCTAATTACATCTATATGTTTAAATCATGTAATAAATGCGAGATATATATCCGCACTTCTCTAAAAATTACTACAAAACCTACGTAAGTAATTGACATTTGCATTCTTACGACGACACCTATGTCATCGAATCCCATGCCGACTGATCGGTTTTGGTCACAAAATATATACGCACTTTTGTAATCAACGAAATAAAAGCGAAGGATATTAAATTTAATTAATTATAATTATATTATTTTATTTATTTTTACTTTATGTTAATTATATTATTTTTAGCAACTTTTATGAAAACTATATAATATACAACTCTACTCTTATGTATTATAGTTATTGATGTTACCAATACCAAAATATAGAATGTTATTAAACATTTCAAATATAGAAATCAAAGATGTTATCCTATTTGAGATGAAAGCTAAAGACATAGCAAAGCCGAAATTAGTAATACTAATTTCAAGAAACTATCTCTGCTCTCGCAAGGGATGCATGAGATCTACATTTCGGTCAGTCGGAATTTAATATCTGCCTCATATACAAACATTTCGGAGTTACAAACGTGTTCCCCGCTCTTTGGTAGCTGACTTTATATAGGGTGGATTTTATATGGACAGAATTTTCAAGGGTTTTTTGTTAATTAACTTAATTTTTTTTAATTATTTTTCCAACAAAATGTTATGTTACACTCTTTTAATACTGATGGTTGTGGTTTATGCGGTTGATAGAATCTGAAATGAGGACATTCGCATAGAAGTCCCTAGGCATATAGAAGACCGATAGAACAGACACGTTCTACAGTGGAGCTTAGGCAATCGCAATCTAAGACACCTTACGGTACAGTTGACCAACGACTTAAAAAAGGTCGCAGGTACTGGATGGACGCGGCCCCTAAACGAGATGATTGGCTTTCTATGGCTTTCATCCAATAGCGGATGGCGATAAGCTGAAGAATATACTTTATTTCGTGTAGCATTTATGAACCCACCCTACACAAAATCATAAATTTCAATAAAAATAATATCATAAAAAATTAAAAGATCCATCAACCAAGCACTTATTTACTTTATTTCCCACAATTCATTTACATTGCCACTATTGATTGGCATTTTAAACAAACCTCGTTAAGCATTACAAAATTAATCCAACAATCCCTAATCCTAAACAATAACTTGAAACACCCTGTCATACTAAATACACCAGTGCCAAGAAATTACTGACGGTCAAAATATCTTAGTTATGACCACTCCTGTCCAGCGCACGGCTTACGTTTGCCAAGTTTACCCCCTTAAGGCATAGTTGTCCCCCTCAGCCCCCATCTCTCATGGTTATTAATAAATCTATCTGTGCATATTCGGAAAGTCGAAGACTGTTGCGGTGGGATTCAAATGAGATAGGATGCTAGTTTCTCGCTTTTACCTAATTGAGTTTACTTATCTTTACATATAATAAAATAGTTTTTTTTAAATAATGGCGGTTACGTATTGTGTTGAAATTATAGTAAACAATAGTAATTAAAATGTTTGTCTGTCTATCTGTATACTTGTATGAATCATACAAAAAGTATTGAACGGTTTTTAACAAAATGCTATGTAGTGTAGTAATAAGTTGTGTTCAACTATTGTAATATATACGTCCCACTGCTGGGCACGGGCCTTTGGGACGTTAAAAAGGGCTGATGATGATTGTAATATATAATTTGAGTCAGTAATTAGGATACCTTTTACTACAAAAAAATATTTTATTACCGTAGAAAAAACAATTTTTAGTGGCAAGGTTATAGATTGCATCTAGGTTTAGGGCAAAGTTAAGTTGCTTGTATATTATATTAAAATAATCAACCAATATTAATTATACAATGCATATTCATAACTACTATATAGTATTGTACTTATCTATTAATTATAGGTTTTATAGAATACATCAAACAATGAGGTTATAGACACAAATAAACATGATATAAATGCATGTATTGTGTTAACTGAAAATTAATTAAATGGATTCGAAATCTCAAGTTTCCAAGCAGCATGTCTTAAGCCATATTTCAATATGATTGTGGAGATTCCACAAATTAGATCCATACGAATCTATTGTTCGTTGGTCAGCAGACGTCTTGTCCCTACGTAATTGACTTACTAGTGTGTAATGAATTCTGATTTTGATTTCCCTTTGAAATGTTAAGTTTACAACTGTCCTATATAAAGGATATCTTCATTTATATTGAAAGTAAGTTTGTTGTTGTAATGAAGCAATAGTATTCATGCAAATTGACACTACATCAGAGCCGTATAATCAAAAAAAAACAAAAAATCTTTTACTCTAACTTAATCCTAAAAATATTTTTTGGGTAATCTTTTTTTTAGTAGTTATTATTATCGACACAGAAGTCGGATATGTTTGTCTATCCGTGACCGCATATATATACCGAATACTGGATATTTTAATGAAATTTGACATCGTGATAACCGATTATCTGGATAAGCTAAGATAAAGGATACTTTTTACTGCTGGATAATCTCTCATCTATAGGAAATGTGTATTAACGTTCAAAATTTACGAAGAGACGAACTTGAACGAAGGTAAGTCTGTAGTTAAAACAAAATCTGCTTTATTTTCTTTCACTCATTTCAGATTGAGATAAAATTATTTCAGTCACATCAAAGATTCAACCTTACTGAAAACTTAAATAATATAAGCTTTTCATTCACTGTTATATGTAACATTCAATAAGTGATATTCTATGAAAGGGAACTCCAAGAATTCGTTGGCAAGCAATCGTTATACTTAGAATATTCTATCGTCCAGCGCCCATAAGGCCGAAACCACTCGTAAATTCCAAACGTCTTCAAATTCAACTATTTCCAACAATTGGTCAACTTCAGATACACACAAGCTAGATGGGACAAGTGACAACTATTAATTCTAGTAATTTTTATATCCGATTTCAAAAGACGGAGATAAGACCATTTTTGTGTTAAAACGAATGCTCAATTAAAATCGTATAGATATAAATTTCACTTTTAAACGTCAAATAATTATTTTTAAGTTAATAGATATTCGATGTACCACGTTAGTAACTTCATTGAATCATTGAATAAATATAGCAATATCCTGCCTATTGGTTAGAGGAAACTTTACCGCTTTTTGTCGTTTGTTTTCGTCAGTGTTTTTCGGATTTTATTATATCTTGTCGCGATTTCTCTTTTTGGCTGAATCGTTTTAATATGAATTCGACAGTTGAAAAACCAGTTAGTAAGCTTTATATTTCAGTCAGTAAAATGTTACGTAGTATAACCATGCATTTTTGGGTTTTAATAATGGTTTTAGGCCAATTTTTTAATACGTAAATTAACTTGCCACTTCTAGAGTAACAGCATCAAAGGATATCAACTATGTCTTGCTTTTACACGGAGCGCGTTATTATTGTGCCTCTGTCAACGGAATATGAAATGTATTGGAAGTTGGGATGAGCCCCCCTCGCCTTGACCCGGGGTGGTGGTCAGTTGAAGGGTTAGAAATGTGAAGTTGTATGGAGATGGATGTTACTGAAAATTTACATTCACACCTTATTTATATTATTTTTAATTATTTTTAAAATAATTAGAGTCAAATGTTATTACATTTAACAATAAATAAAATAATACATAAACAAAGTTAAAAAAAATAATGACTTATGTATTAAAATAATGCTACATAATATATAGGGAATTATAACAAATAACTGATTTCACTTAGAAAAATCCCTCGGTAATTTTACCAACGGTTAGTATAGAATCGAAATTATTAATTATTATCTTATACTATAGATTGCTTCGCCATACATTCATCCTTTTCACACTTTTAGGATTTAATTCTATTTAAGATAAAAACTACCCTTCATCATCATCTCCTTCTAGTTTAGCAGATTTCTAGTTTATCCATTACAAAAAAAAAATTAAAAAAAATACATTTCATTGTAATAGTTATATAGACATTGAAAATATCAAAATACAATTATCTTGTACAAATATAATTTTACAATTTTCACTTTCTACATTTTTCTAGATAAATACGAGGCGTCTTTAGACGCAGTACCCTGAGGTGCGGACACTAAGATTTAAGGTACAAGCCACTATAGAGTCATAGCTGAGTAGATGTAGTAATTTCAAATATCAAAGGTAGCATGCATATAAAGACTTCATCTAAAATAATTAATGAATACGATAATTTACTTAAGTTTCCGTCAAAACATACATATAGGTAAAACAATATAACGATTTTCATTATTTTTTACACTACCTTTGGCAACCATTGCCCATAATAACTGTGAGATATCTTATTTCTTGAGTCTCCACATAAATTAAAAGGTCATAATACGAAGTCGAAATATTATAAATTTTTACAGAGCACATTTTTTTTGTCAAAGATTATAAATGATGTATTTCGCTCTTTAAACTTTCCTGCTTTTGAGTAAACGGGTATATTTTTTTAGGTGCAGCCTTGGAATATGCCATCCACACTCAATTAGAAAATTCAGACAAGCATTTCAAACCTAGGTTCTCTTAAAAATTGTTCCAAATTAAAAAAAAAATACCAATTGCCAAAAATACTATATCTCTATCTAAATCTTATACGTACTTATTAAACTAAACAGTTATTAGTACAATTTTAATTCATTTTCTTAACCAATTTATCCTGCAGCTTTCGTAGTTTAACCGGTCACTCCGTTTACTCAAATCAAGTAAGAAAACATTGCTCTTCGTAAGTACCCTCGAACAAATGTTACCTCCTCCTAGATACTACTCAGTGTTTGACTTACCGCCCGCCCTGTACACTGCGGGCGAGACTGTGCCTTAAAATATAAGAAAATGCAGGTACAAATTATTTGACTGTATAATGTAAGTATTTTTTCTGAAAATATCTAATTATTTAAAAATAATTATTTTGTCATTATTATAAAAAAATAACATCTCACTAATTTTAAAATTCATTCATAAAAATTTGTAATTAATTTTATTGAATAACTAGCGACTCATCCTCGCTTTGCTCGGGTTCGACCCTAGCTCGTACCCCCTTTAGCATACAATTTTTACAAACATTAAATGTCTTACTTATTTATATCTAATCAAAAGGCTAAATAATAAGTTTCAAGGTTTAAAAATGACGTAATTTCCATACAAACTTTTACCCCCTATTTCAACCCCTTACAGCCATTTTTTGGCATTTTTCAGACTCCAGGCTATTTGTGTATCAAATTTCATTAAAATCGGACCAGTAGTTTTGAGTTTATTCGTTACATACAAAAATACAAATCTTTCCTCTTTATAATATTAGTATAGATATATATTAGTATAGATATATATTAAATAAGCGAACACGAGCGCAACAAAAAACATGTATGATTTTTCTGTGCACTGCATATTTTATTGATTATCTAAATGCAAACAATCTAAGTGAATAAGTTTACTGTTTACCTATTTATAGTTTTAGTCGTACATTAGGTTTATTTTAAACTGGCTTTTGCCCGTTGCTTTGCTTTCATTCTACATATTTTTTCTCCTATGAGTCATAGCACCAGACTATATATCAAAAAATGGAGCACAAAATGCAATAACATTTTTTTTTGCAAATATGTCTATAATTAACAGAATTGTGCGTTAACAATGACATAAAGTCAGACATTTTTTCAGCTTTTAAATATGAGCATATTATATTCCGCTTTCAGCTTATAACGTAAGCACCTAACTAGATTATCTTAATGTATTTATATGCGGTCAAAGCTAATTTTCGGACAATCGCTGCGGTCTTCCCTTTGGCTACGAGTCTTATGTGGGTAGCGAGGTGAGTTATATTAGCTTTACGGTCAGAAAGGAGTGAAATACTTAGTAGGTAAACTAAATTAATGGTTGATGTATATAAACAAACTATTAATAGAATTCAAAACTAATAGTTACCAAATTAATAGGTAGCACGACAGCAATGATCGAAAAATCAGAGAGATTTTTTTAATAAAAGGAGTAATTAATATGCGAGGCTGTTTACGTGAGTGCTCAAACATTATATTTACGATTTAGTACTTGCAGGCAAAAACCTGTAGTATGCCACTGTAAAGCATTTTTGATCAACGTTCCTTATGTTGATAAAGAAATGGAATTTTGCACATATGGTACCTACTTATGAGAAAACCATGATTTTTATATTTTTTTCTCCGAAACGGTTGGATTTTAACGAGATCTTCACTTGTAGTTTTTATTTAAAAGAATAATTTAGTAAAAATTCGCCAGTTACTTTACATTTTAGTGAAGCTTTATGAAAAATAATTTAAAATATACACGTACGAAATACTAGGTTCGAAAGTCTGCCCCAAGACTATATATGAAAAGATAGACTCGGTTATCCAAGCGATAACTGAGTGATGCGGGTTCAAATTCAGGTCTCGTACCTCAGATATTTTCATGTGCTAATCATTTCTATCATAATTACCACTTGTCTTACGGTGAAGCAAAACATCGTCAGGAAACCTGAATGGCATGATCCCCCTTGTACTGTAGGAGGCCTAAAAGTGCTGAAGACACTCTTAAAATGTTAAATATTTTGGTAAATCTAAGAAAATGACTAGGATTAATAAAACTCTAAAATAACTGGGTTTAATAAAACAAAATAACTGTAGCACAGTAGCCGTATGCACTAAAAGGAAAGTCGAAACACATACAATTAACAAATCAGTATCGCGATGAAACCAAGCATCAATACACCTTTAGTAAATGCTAGGCCACTAGTACAGGTTATCAGGACATCTTGCACTTAATTGCTAACCTAAGGAAGTAGTGTAACAAGTAGGTTCACCTTTCCGTGTATTCAAATATCATATGGAAATCGCTTAGATTGTAGATAGTGCTTTGTTGAAAGTGGACTTGTCCATTGGCCCAATTTATAATAGATTTTTTTAAGTAAATAAAAAAAATGATTAGCCTTCAGCTTCATTTTGCTGCTTTTGGTCTTAGTTACTTAATGAACCATGAAGTCGTTCTTTAGTATGGAGATTCTAAACTTAATTGTTCATTAGGTGTCTATAAGTGCGGCGGTTAATGTATTTAGGTTCTACGCAAAAAAAAAATACAAAAAAGCAGTAAACAAATTAAAAAAATCCTAATGTATCTTTTGAGAGAGAAAAAAACTTACTAAAAAAAGTGATTAATATAGTGCTTGTTAATTTTAGTGCCAAAGTAGGATTGAGTTTCTCTTTATTTTTCAGCAGTTATGAGATTGAAAATTTCGCAAATAGTTATGATTTTTTAAAATAACTCCGCTGTTATAAGCTTGTAAAAATAAAGAAATATATGCCTGGAAAGATATCGTTTTAAGCATTGTCTGTAAAATTTCGTCCATCCACTCGAATATTCGCATCAAAACTAAAAACAATGGTTGAAACAACAACTTTTTGCCACAAAATAAAAGATCACTTGGAAATAAACGCGTTTCTTCAATATAAAAATGCGAAACATTTTGTTTTATCCAAAATTAAGGTGTATCGGATTGTTTCGGTTCGAAAAAAAGCTGCAAAACATTGACTAACCATTTGGTACATTTCCATTGTAGTCTCAAACTGTTTTGATCATAGTTGCACTTTCCACAAATAATAATAATTTAAAAAACATTAAAAAAATACAATTGATGCAAATTGTATTGAAACCTTCTTTTTCTTTTTTTTATGCACATTTTGATTTACTTATTAATTAAGTATATTATATTTTACTGAACGAGATTGCTTAAACTTTCATTTAAATACGAACTTCCTCATTTGCTTTAGCTCTATGAGACGTTTTGACGAAAATTCATACTTATAGTATGAATTTTCGTATTTAATAAGTAAGAGGGTGAAGGTTTGTTATATATTGATTGGAGTAAAATAAATTAGATTAGCAGCATACAATTAAAAGATAATTAATATTAAATAAAAGACAGAACTATATATTACAAATATATTGCTTAGTTAATTCTGTCGGTTTATGATTTCGTGAATAGTTATGTAATAGTAACACTAAAAGGCCAAAGTCAAGCCGATTGAAAATTAATTATAAAAAAAATATTGATACACATTTTTATGGAAAAAAATAATTAGTTTAAAAAAGTTACAACTTCTCGTAGTTAAAGATAAAAATGTAAATGATGAATGAGGATGGACTAATTAGATTAAACTAACTAACAAATAATTGGCAGCTTTAACCGAAAGTGCTTACGAAGTACTCAATTTTCCAAACCGACTGTCTGAACCCTAATCTTACCAATACATGTTCAAGGAATGAAACAGTGAACTGTAAGTAAAACGCGGCCAATTTGAGGAGCCTACCTTATCTCTGTGTAAGTTCGACATCGACAACCATTTGTCTTCGTCAATGTTGCCCGGTGATCATTTATGCCACAGCACACCCTACCCTTTCGTTGGCAAAACAAGGGTGAAAATTCGCTCAAGCTTTTATTTTATTTTATAGCAAACTATTTTTTTTTGTGAAACAAAAAGGTAACCTTAAAAATTTGAATATTGGTCAAAATTTAGGAGACATTTTGGTGTCATAGAATATGGCTAACATTAACTTAACTAGACTAGAAAGTCTAGTGTATTGTAGACAAATAAGATAAACTCTTGGGTTTTGGATAAAGTCCTGGATTTAAATCATGAATCAGGTCATGTGCAGTTATAAGTATCTCAAACAAAACATAATAGCAGCCCTGAGTTCGTTAGTTGAATGTGCTTTACACCATCAAGCCGTAATACGTTATATAAATAAGTTGGGACATTATTACTCACAGCACCGTCTAGTTCCGTGGTATGGCTTGTATTACGGATACTAAATAGTTGATACACTACACATATATTAGTTTTAAATACATATATATATATATATATATATATATATATATATATATATATATATATATATATATATATATATATATATATATATATATATATATATATATATATATATATATATATATTACACATTTTATAAATATAAGCACCCATGACTGGAGTACAAACATTCGTGCTCAAAAAATGAATGCCCCCAGCGGGTCTCGAACCCGCGACCGCTGGCGCATCAAGTAGTCACTACACACTGATACAAATCCTTATAAAAGTTTTGTCTGATAAACTTACTTACTTAAATAAGGAAATCAGTAGCGCTAATACGTAGAAAATAAGTGTAACTCATCAAAGCCCACTAAAAATAAATATTTATGAATGTTCTACTAAATATCCACCCCTATGTCAAAACTACGAATATACTGTGGCATCCCTATTCCGGAATACTTAAGGGTCTATTTTCCTCGACATATGTGGTAAGAATGACTTGCCCTTTAGCGGGAAATTGAAGATGCTCTAGAAAAGTGCAGTGACTTCGCGGTTTCACGACGAGCTACGATTGCTTATTTGTTTTTGGTTTTGACTGATAATTAAGAATGTGAAGAAATAAGAGACAATATCACATTAATCGACTTTTTCGGTTCATTTTTCATTGAGCATACTAATACAATACTAAAAGCTCTCTCTTAAAGCTATACATATATAACTACGTCGATTCTGTAAATTAAATATTTTCTGAAAATCTTATTGAAATTGAAATTTATTATTATAGATATAGAGGCCAAATCTATAGCTTTTAGAATTTTCGTCTGCCTATCTGTGTGTCTATCTTTCTGTGGCCGCATTAAGAGGAAACTACTGGACAGATTATGATGAAATTTGGTAAGATAATATCGCGAGTCTTAAAACAGTATAAGCATATAAGTTCATCATCATCATCATCATCAGCCCTTTTTAACGTCCCACTGCTGGGCACGGGCCTCCCTCAGTACGAGGGGGATCAGGCCATAGTCCACCGCGCTGGCCCAGTGCGTGTTGGTGGACTTCACATGTCTTACGAAAACTTGCTAGGTTTTCTCAGACATGCAGGTTTCCTCACGATGTTTTCCTTCACCGTAAGACAAGTGGTAATCATGATAGAAATGATTCGCACATGAAAATATCAGAGCTGCGAGACCCGGATTTGAACCCGCATCACTCGGTTATACAAGCAACGCGTTACCGCTGGGCTACCACTGCCTCAGCATATAAGTTAAATATTAGTAATTCAAAATATACACCCTACACAGTACACTCACGTTTCATCTTAATCGTACAAAACTCCCTCTAATTAGATTAGATACTATTTGCATACGTCCGTTTGTTTTTCAGATTCGGAACGCCCCGATGATTTTCCAACAATAACTTGGTCAAGATGTTTAGAACAGTTAATTTAGTTTGATAAGGGTTCGACCCCTCCAAGACATACTTCAGGTGGTCAGTTTCTGGGACAAATATTGGAACTATTGTTTTATTCAAGGTTCGCCCCAAGCAGTTCTTAAGGATTAGTGCGAACGACATTATGAAGATTAACGAAGAAATTTCGAAATACCTATATAATAATATAACTTATTCATTCAACATTCATTAATTTTAGGTCTTACAGGCATTTTTCTAGAAAGACCTATGAGTTCATTTCTATTTAGTAGCTTAACTTTTTGATCTAAAACTGGATGGATCCTACGCGATCCTAATATGTACGCGATACAATGCCATATTGTATAGGTTAAAATTATAGATTCACTCTGGACTAGTGACGTGCCCTCACTTTGTCCACAGTGCCACGTTTTGGAGAATAATCCATTTTTGTGTGAAGGAGAATTAACTAAAACACATAGACACAACATTCGTATTAATAGTATTAGTGTGATTTCTAAGTACCATACATTTGATCTCATTTATACTATTTTTTTATATATGTATGTTGAGACATTATTACAACAGTGCCATCTAGTTCCGTTGTAAGTTACGAGGCTTGTGTTACGGATACCACCCAATTTAAACTTTAAATACATACATATCCTAAATATAAACATCCAAGACTGGAGTACAAGCATTTGTGCTCAACAAATGAATGTCCCCAGCGGGACTCGAACCCGCGACCGCTGGCGCAGCAAGTAAGGTATTTGTAGTATTGTAGATTTTGTATCATACTGTAGTATAAGATATACAGTCATTGTATATTTACTCAGACAAAGATGATTTAAGGTAATATTTTATGCAGTAGATGATTCAAAGACAGTCTACTCACGAGTCACAGTCGGTTCCGGTAAGATAGTTTTATTCACGTGTAACAGCCGCGAAAACTTAAGACAATGCGGCTAATGACAATAGCTTTTGTTTATAAAAGAACTTGTAATTATTAAAAGTGCTATTTAAATCGTTTTCTTTTTAAGGATGTGTTGCGCTTTGAATTATTTTATACGAACATAATAGGTATAGGAACAGGTAGATGAAATTTTCATTAGTTAGAGTATTTTTTTTATATACTAGATATACTCGTATTATCATTATTTTTTCTAGTTAACTAGTAATTTTTATTACATAGTTAACTGTCAGGAAATATGATCTAAATGCGTTAAGTGGATAATACCTACTATTCACATTCTGAAGGCATTCTGCCTTTTGTAAGTAAAGTCTCATAACTTTTTAGTGTAGTATTTCGATGATTCTTTTTTTATTGCATACGGTATACCTACTCCAAAATTGTTTCTTCTTGATGAAATAATGTGTATGATAGATTTTTCATCAACTGAATTTTCAAAACACCTTATTCTTGTTTTGTAGAAACTAAATTATAAAAACTCATAAAAGTAAAAAAAGTAAATGGTTATTATCTCTCATCTACCATTGGATATTCCGTCGCTTGCTGTTTAAGGAAATGGTATATTTTTTCGTAGGTATATTTTAAAGAATTCAAGTAACTATTGAAGAATAAAAAAAATTCAAAAATTGTATTGAAATAACAAAACTCATAGAACTTATGTCATAGTATCATAATATGTGGTTCCCATGTCTTTTTGTTAGATTTATATTCTTCAACAATTGTGTGATAAACTTTCGTCTAAGCCCCCAATACAATATCTGAAATACAACGGGCATCTTCTAATGAAATCATTTTGTAGCTTTGTGGTACATATAATAATACTTCAACAGTTGCATACCATGCCAGTGAGGAGGGCAGGGTTTATTTAAAACAAAAATGTGCCAAATTCACAACGATATGGCCAATACTGGTAAAAAATTGATAAAAGGTGTAGAATTACAAAAGAAGGTCAAAATTAAAGGACAGTGAACGAAACCTTCAGAAATAAAAAAAAAATCTTATTTATTACGTTATACGTCCGTACGTATATTTAAATATTATCTTAGAGATATCAGACGAAATACCTAACAGATGTGAGTTAAAATTCTTAATTTTCATGCGAGTATGATGTATGAAAAGAAAAATGTTTATTTACTAAAAGTAAGGAATTATTGTAACCTTAGATTTTTTTTTAATTTATACGAAGCAACCTTTTAGGGGATTAAATTCATACAAAAAAACGAGAAAATCAGTTACTATGGGGCTATAGCTTTACATTAAAATTATACCCTCATTCGGTTTGTTCTAAAACAAGAATTAAATTTACAAAACAACTATTTAATACTAAATCTAAAAATCAAAGTTACTATATCTTGCTATTCAACAAAAGCCGTGAATATTTCAGCAAACATTTTTAACTTGAAATTTAATATTATATACGAAGTATACGAAAAGTGTAACAAAATGCTAACATAAATCAAAGCAAAGTCGCCACCATGTAGCTGGGCATAATTATAAATTCCGCGTCACTCGGCAACGGTGGAACAATGAAGTTAATCCATCAGGCCGAGTCCTCAGGCGTGGGCAGATAAGACAAGGGCCCGTATTCGACCCACCCCGGTTTCTTGGGTAACCACCCTGGCATAGAGTATAATGGCGACAGATGTGCTACCATTACCTTTTTAAAATTGTTGTTTGACGTATTTTTTTTATTTAATTGAAAGCAGTGCAAAACTACTATTTAAATTAAAAAAAACTTTTACCTATAAAGATTAGAAAGCTAAATACTTTCTAATCTTTATAGGTAAAAGTTTTTTTTTTAATTTAAACAGTAGTTTTGCAATAATGTCGTTTAGTTTTTTACTATGGCTTATCAAGTTTATAATAATTTTTGGGGTATTGTTTCTTAACCCTTTAAAATAATATTTTGGTTGCTTACATTGCTTTAATCTTATTATATCGTTCACATTAAGGCTTACACTTTCAATGTATAAAAATAGGTATAAAACCAAACATTTTTGGCACATCTACAACATATTCCTTAACCAATGTCCATTCCTTAAGTCCACCCTTCTCAGATTGTGACGTCCACCTGGGCCTTTCGTATGAATATTAATTCAACCATATCTTGACCCCTGTCCGGCGGCTAAGAAGGCGACTTGACGTATGAATTTCTTAGGGAATAATTAATGCTTCTAGGTTATTTGATTGCTTACACTATCTGTTTTATGAATATTCAAACGTAAAATTGTTTACTTCTAAGTTTTATTCTTATGAATTTGCAAAATTGATATTATTATATTTTTTATGAAATTTCAACAAAAAATATATACTTACAGGGTGTATTCAGCCCATTTGAACATCCCACTGCTGGGACGTAACCAAGGGCCTCCCTACAGTATGAGGGGGATCAAGCCATGTCAGATCATCACCGATCCAACACGCTGGCCGAGTAAGGCTTGACGGACAACTGTTGTAATATATACATATATTTTGAAAATTTGGATACCTAAACGTGGTAAAAAATATGAATTTTAAAAACTAATGAAAATACAAGGAAAATCGGATCATTAGTTATTGTGTGAAATACACATCGACAAAATGCTAATAACCCCAAATCTCATTTTAATCCCAAAATAAACACAGAAAATGAGATAAAATACATATATATTTGTGTACATATATAATATATATTTTTCATGTTAAGATAGCAATATCTAAATAAAATGTGCACGTTTAAACTTTGAAAAAAGTGAACATCACTACATATTAAAAAACAAAGTCGTCTGCCACGTCTGTATGTCTGTTCGCGATAAACTCAAAAACTACTTCACCGATTTTCATGCTGTTTTCACCAATGGATAGAGTGGTTCTCAATGAAGGTATTTCTATATAACTATCGAAACCGACAGCTTCGCCTGTGCTAAATCTAGAGAAGAGCCCAAGCGTAGTATTAATTAATTTAATAAATGAACACTGTGAAATAACTTACTCTTAAGTTCTCCATTAAAATAACTTGAATACCCTTACGTATACAGATACTGTATAGGTATGTATATTATGAAACTATCCACAGACCATAATTCTGGAGTTATTTTAGAGGCTCAACCACAATATATTATTCCTTCCACAACGCTCGGTCAGCTCGCGCAAATATTGTTTTAATTGATTAGCCCTTGCCGACTTGTCCATAGGCCTGGTGTACACTTGCAATATTCAAATTTAAATATCTATTTTTACATATAAATATAAATATGCAAAGACACTATAATTCAGTCCCTTCACTCTACTTGTCCGTCGGTTTTTGTTTAGATGCTATTGCTGATCAAAAAATGTTTTTTTTTAATTTATCTTACTTCTATTGGTATCTATCTAACTTCTATTGGTATAATGTTTTCCCGAAATTTTTATTAAATTATTATTATTAATATAAAATTTAATTTTATAATTATTGTCAACTTTCGATCACTAAGGTGAATAATAATATCCTTAATAAATGAAACTTCAATACTTTGTTTCCTATATAGGTGTATATATCTATGTACTGATATACATACATACCTGCCAGTAATAGCGTTAGCAGCACCATCCACTTAACTCTATTTCTGTATAATACAATTAAGATAATATTTTTTTATTGTAAAGCTCAAAAAAAATCAAGTGTGCAACTGCCTTTAGAAATATACAATCGCTCTCGGTCAAGTGAGCGCTACTAATTAGTCAAATATCTTAATTGGATAGAATTTATCTTACAGTGTAACTTAATATACAAGGTTTAAAAATATTTTTAATATCTTACATGTTATTATATAGAGACATTTTAGAAAATATTTAGTAAAAAATGTAGAAAATCTCATACATTAGGCGAGATTAATGTTAAACATTAAGAAATTAACAATAGTTTTGTCGACAAACGAGTAACATATTTAAAAAGATGTTGCGTATACTAATTTTCTAGCGAAAGCTTTCTACCGGTTTTTCTAACAAATGGCGTTAGTAATACAAATACATTCTATCCAATGAACACAAAATTGTTATTATATTATATGTTGTAATTGTTATAAAATTATTATTTTTTTGACAGATAACACATCTAGATTTAAATTAAATGACCATGTTAAAGCACAAATCTATAGGCGTTATAATTTTATCAGTAAAGTGAACCATAAAATGCTTAGGTTGTGAGATAGTGTTAGGTCTCGCTTCGCTCGCCCTAATAAAAAAAATATGATTAAAAATTAATATTTCATTTGCTTAAGCGGTCCGGTACCTTTGATTTCAATCATTTCGCTTGAAAGTATACTTAGTTAACTTAACTCTCTTAAAATTCAGATAGGAGCGTCTAAATTCGTATTTACGAGTATATTTATTTAAAAACAATAATAATGTCCTCTCGGCCGACTACGGCCACGGTGACGGCGGCCAATCTCATTGAGACTAGCCAACGGCGCGGGACATATTATAGTGCACGAATGTACGCGCAAACACAAGTGCACTCTCTGTTCCTTATCACTCTCATATTCCGGTGGGACGAATGCTCGACACGACCAGTGAGAGTTAAGGCGCAGGACCGACGGCTTTACGTGCTCTCCGAGGCACGGGGGTGAACCACCGCCAACTTCCCAACTCCGGGCTGTTACTGAGGCTTATGAAACAGAAAGACTTAATAACTAAACTTGGCCCGACCCGGGATGTGCGACCATACATGCTAGCCTGCCACTATATTTAAGAACATGTACGTATATAAAGTTAAAGTATTTATAACGTATATGTGTAGTGTATTAGTTAGGTATCTAGTATCCATAACACAAGCCTCGTAGCTTACAATGGAACTAGATGGTGCTGTGTGTTAATGTCACAACAAATTTATTAATATTAAATTCTTATTTAATCCAAAAACCTATACCATAATAAATTCAATGAGCTTTGTTTGACTTCGCAGTCGGTTAAATACAAATGGTAGCCGTAAAGTTAGCCCAAACTAATTCGTAACCTACAATAGATTCTAAATTAGAAATATATGTCGCCGTTCCATCTAGTTCCGGTCGAGTTTGAATATCCGTCCAAGTTGGACTTCCGGCGGAAGCGGCCGCAGTCACGACGTCTTTATCTGAAGAATTAACTAGCGATAGTTATTCAAATGCGCTCGAAAGTGATAAGGTGTCCCATATTTTCACATATATTTATTTATATATGCTTTGAACTATCTTTTATTTTCAATTTTTATAATAAAATTGCTTTAACTGGTATTCTATTTTAGGAACTCGAAAAAGAAAGTGACATCACAGAAGTAAAAAATGAAACTAAATTTTAACGGTAATACATTAGCGGTTATGTAACAGTGACTTTTAACGACAACACATTAGATATGGATCACATGGACTCGTTTGGCTCAGTTGGTAGTGACCCTACTTTCTGCGCCAGCGGTCGCAGGTTCGAGTCCCGCTGGGGGCATTCATTTGCTATTCACGAATGTTTGTACTCCGTCATGTCATGTCAGTCATGGGTGTTTTTATTTATAATATGTACGTATTTATAATTTATACGTGTAGTATATCAGCTATCTGGTATCCGTAACACAAGCACGTAACGTAGCTTACTACGGAACTAGATGGCGCTGTTGTAATAATGTCCCAACATATTTATTTATTATTTATTTATATGTTAAAACACACAACACAGGTAGGTACATCAAATAAATCCCAAACTTCCATTTTTAAATAAGTTATCAATCTATATTTAGATAGGTAAATAGCAAAAAGTTCAGTATCTATTTCTTCACTGTCTATCTATTTCTTCTCTCAAACAATTTTCTTTTTGTTGAGAAACTTTAGTATCATCAATAAAAAATATGGTCGAATTTTAAAAACATAATGTAAATAATTATGTTAATCGAAATCATTTTTTTATTATAGATGCATGTTCAGTTAATGTAAGTTTGTACAACGTCCATTAATTCCTAATTTTAAATATCACTTTTAATTGTATCCCAATAGTTGTAAACAAAAACCACATTCTTAAAGGACCTTTCGTTGAGTTTCTCATTGACCTTTTTCAGTGGAACAGTCTTAGGAGCAGACCGTGACTTCTTCACGGTCTTATTAGGTATACTATTGTAGGAAATGTAAAAAAATGACTCAAAAATGCTTTTAAATCTATTTGAATGAAATACATTCTAAGCTTGATTTTGAGTTTAAACTTGCACAAAGTTTTAGCCAGATCTTATAGCAGCTTAATGATCTTATATTAAATAATACATTCATCCTTCGCAATCCAAGACAGTTTAAGGTCCGAATTCCACCATATTTCAAGTGTAACTCGAAAAGGTGAACAGAAGGGTTGTACATAATTGTCCGGGTGTCAGGGGGTTGGTTTAGGGGGTGGTCAGTGTTTGTGATTTGTAAATGGGCTCAGACCTTAGCCCTTCCTGAAGACGAGGATATATCACGCGCCTTGAAAGATAACTTTGTTTTTGGATTTATATGAAGCTGATACAACAGTTCTTTAATGATACGCAAAATGTGAAAGTAGATATGTATTAACATTTTCTACATAGTAATTACTTTCATTTAATACGTGAATGATTAAAAAATAAGTCAACAAAACATAGTTTTCTAGTACTTATAATTTTTTATTCCTTCAATATAAGGTACAGAATTATAGCTAAAGAAATTTTTTTTTCTAAATTATAATATTTATTTGCTTTAAATTTGTCTTCTTATTAATTGTTAATTTTAAATCTAATATTTGATAAATTAAATATATATTAATAGAACATAATATTTTTAAAAGCATTATTTGAAGACTCGTTTGGCTCAGTTGGTAGTGACCCTACTTTCTGCGCCAGCGGTCGCGGGTTCGAGTCCCGCTGGGGGCATTCATTTGCTAATCACAAATGCTTGTACTCCAGTCATGGGTGTTGATATTTATAATATGTATGTATTTAAAATTTATATGTGTAGTATATCAACTATCTGGTATCCGTAACACAAGCACGTTACGTAGCTTACTGCGGAACTAGATGGCGCTGTTGTAATAATGTCCCAACATATTTATTTATTTATAATATGACATTTAAGTGATATGTATCACACCTGTAGCTTCTCCATGTGAATACATCACAAAAGGAATAGTAAGTACAATAGTCTGACGAGATATCTTAAAGGGCACAAAGGTTGCCGCAAATTGCCAAAGTAAGTGTAACGTCCGAACAGAAATACATTATCTAGAGGAAGGCGATCGGAAGATTTATGACGAACCTTGGAAATCCATTTCCAAAACAATTTAGGTAGGCTTAAACAAACGTTATTTGAAAGAAAAAAGCTTCCAATATTGTAAATGCGAAGTTTTTCCTTAACATATTACTTTGCGACAAATTACCTCTATTCCATACAATTAATTTAAGTTAAATGTTATTAGTACCTTAGAAAAATATCTTTTTTGAGGTACCTATAATTTTATCATACGAATTATAAAAATTAAAAAACCAGTTGAAAATTGGCTAAAGTATAGCGTTATAAAGAGCACAAAATATATGGGAACGAATAAAGTTTATAAATCAGTCAAAAATTATATTCACATCAACAACAATTTTTTAAACTTATTTAGCAGCTTTAAAGTGATATATTTTTGACTTTTTCGACATGAGCTTATGCAGACTTTTATATATTTCATTTAATGCATTGATAACAAAAACCTCAAGTGGTATCATCTATCTATCTATACTATTATAAATGTGGATGTAAGTTTGTTTGTTACGCTTTTACGCAAAAACTACATAACCGATCATTATGAAACTTTGTACAGATATTCTTGTAGGCATTAGAAGTAACCTAGGATACTTTTTTTACTTTTTTTTCCAGCGGGTTTGAAACCATGAACGCGGGCGAAACCGCGGGTACTGCTATTATATAAAATAAGAATAATAATGTAGCTTACAGTTATTCTGGCGTCAATGTACTTATAGGACTAAGCATATGTCTTATAAGCACCGATTTTCTCCATTTGAATAACTTGGAGACAACGCACTATCAAATTTAGAAAGATCAATCTTAGAAATTATAAATTTCTAGCAGTTTATTTTCATACGCTTTATTAAATACAAAATTCGTACAATCGCAAAATTACCAAAATTTTTATTTATGAGGTCAAGTAAAGTAAAATTCTCTAGCAGTGCAGTTTAAACGCAAAAATATTATAAAAGTTTCACGGCTTATCGCAAACACTTAGTAAAGTTCACCTTAACCACTTATGTTCTTACCCACTAGTTGCATAGATATAAGCAAGTTTTAGTAGCGATTGTATAAACTTGCGTTTCTCAGCTTCGTGTCGGGTGTTTAGCATTAAATATATGTTTTACCACCTTATAAAGATTGCGTCGGAGATCGCCTGCGGCATGCGGCACGAAACTCTCGTACTATACGACAGTTGTTATCCTAATATAGGTTGAGAGATGTACGCGTTTTCAAAATCATTAATAACTTTAAACTTTAATATGGTAATAGCGTATTGCTGTGCTAAAGAGTTGCTGAGAATTCTGAGGAGTCTAATAATTTACAGTTACAACTTCATATAGAAAAATGTGGTATTTTACATGACGTGTATATGAATATTTCAATTAATTGCAGAATTTTTATTTTGACGCCACGACCGTACCTTCTTTATCCATTATTTGATCATCCCATATGATACCTACATTATTTTTACACAGTACAGTAATACTAGTAGTAGTTTATACGAAGAAATCTTTCAAAATAATATATTAAAATTAATTTTATTAAACAGTAATTATTTTTACATAATAATTAAACCTCTATACATATAATTAAGAAAGTAAGTGCTAGCTCTTACACTACATCACTTACGCGCACACAAACTCATGTGTGCATTACCTACAGCCTCCATGTGTGCTGTGATGGGCACCGCGTGACTCAGCCCGGTGCTACACTCTCCTGGACTACTTTAGTAAAATTAATCCAATAAAATACACATTTACAAATAGGACTTCAAAATGTTACAGACGATAATATAACGAAATAAACGTTTATCTACGTTTTAAAACCGAATTTTTATGAAATCTTCAAATTATGAATTTTGAATCGCAAGTTTAATAAAAATATAATGATTTAGAACGTCATTGTGCTTTCAATTTTTATTAAAAGAAAGTGCGATTGATGACGAATTGTTTTAACTAATAATTCGCTATTAATCGAGATAGTAGAGAATCAAACACCTAATAAACGTTTAAGGATAGTGCAAAAATTTTGCAACATACGAGTAAAAACCAGTACCATCGGCCCTATGATAGATATATACTATACCATCAGCCTAACACTTTAATACGCTACACACAATCAGATATTTGTTTTAAATTATGGTAATAAAATGTCGGTGAGAGTCACGAGCGGTGCGCGTGCGCAAGCACACGGGAATTGGATCGGGATCAGCATTAAACCTCTATTATAATGACGAATTTATATGGTAAACAACCGACCGCTTGTTGTTTTAAGTACGTAATATTTATGCAACTTTGAAATATAATATTATTGGCGATTCACCCTCGCTACGATCAGGTTTGTCCTATGTACTTTTTACCTGTTAGTATATAGACGAGATGGACTATATAATATAAATATAAATATATAAATATAAATATGTTGGGACATTATTACAACAGCGCCATCTAGTTCCGCAGTAAGCTACGTAACGTGCTTGTGTTACGGATACCAGGTAGTTGATATACTACATATATAAATTTTAAATACATACATATTATAAATATAAACACCCATGACTGGAGCACAAGCATTCGTGATTAGCAAATGAATGCCCCCAGCGGGACTCGAACCCGCGACCGCTGGCGCAGAAAGTAGGGTTGCTACCCACTGAGCCAAACGAGTCGTCAAAATATACTGATATATAGGTATAAAAAAGTAGATAAGTACCTACTTACAAAATCATTATCTATATACCCTACTTGAGAATAGATTGATTGTGTATACTTTCCACCCCCATTTTCAAGCCCTCAAGGTATGATTTCCGGAATAAACTATTGTATGTCCTTCTGTCAAATTATCTCCATACTAAATTGTATGCAGATCTTTTCAATCGATAAAACGCATAGAGATACTTTAACCACAATATAGAGATCTGTATTGTGCTTTAACGTAAGTTATTTTTTATTTTGAACTTATTTCTTTATATGTATACAATATAATAATTCTTCGGTTTGTGAGGTGGGTGTCGATGGGTAGTAGTTGGTAGATCAATCCAGTTATGATTGTAAGCCATCCAGAAATTTTAAACGCATACATATTAAAGCTGATTATAATTGATCCGTCAGCTTTGGACAAGTTCAGTAAATGTCGGGTTGACTTTGTTTATATATAGACAATATTATATTTCCAACATACCAGATCGACATACAGACAAACGAAGAAAACCTTACGAGTATACTAATTGCAACAAAAGTATGAGTCTGGGGAGATAAGATACAGATGTGCAGATTTAATATATCATTGTGCACAGTGACGCATACTTGGAGCGCTGCAGGAAATGCGCAGTGAGCGATAAGCCGAACGGACTTTGTGATGCCTGCTGTCCGCGCGCCTCCGACGACGACTGTTTTAATATGGACTTTCTTTAGCTACAAATTTTATAATAATTGATAGTTTTATGCAAATGCTGATCTCGCATCTAATTCTAGGGGATTCTAGGACAAATTAATTATTTTGCAAAATATATATAGTATTTAGTCTAATTATAAAAATTGTCTTGGTTTTTTTTATTGTTGCTTATACCAATAACGTTAATACAACCAAGGGCTGGCCGTACGTAGAATTAAGCAAAATAATAATTATATATTTTATAATTTCACAATATTACCTATCGATTATTCAGGGGAGCTGTAATTTTTTAGAGGTTGCCAACAACCTAAAAAGCTTATACATAGATCCGCCTCTCACAACAAACCTCAACACAAACCAACCTCGGACTTGTCAAACACAAACCAAAAGTTGTCCGCATGCAATCAGCTAATTTACTATTCGCAAAAAGGATATTATTTCAATGTCTAATATACTAAAAATATGGCTTATCCATAATAATCTAGCCGTCTAAGCAAATCAGAGCAGCTAGCGGCATTGTTGCACTGATTTAGAGCAGCAGACATCTCCAAACTAACTCGATCTGTTCTCACGTATTAATATATTCTATTCGATTCCATAATGCTGGGCGATGTATCGATTGGGATTAGTTGAGTTTGTTGAGTTATCTAGTCGTACTTTGTATAGAGGATTACGAGCGAAATTGTATCTCATATTCTGTATTATTGTTAAAATGTCATGTTATAATATAACTAAAGTAAGTTAATTTTTTTTAAACTAAAGTATTTTAATTGTTTTTTTTTTAATTTTAAAATTAATTCTATTTTGATTTAAACATTCCTTTCGTTTTTTTTTTAATAGTAACCTTTTTTATTTGTATGTATTGTAAATTGTTCTACCTAATTATTTATGGACTAAAGCCAGTTCTAAATCTTTTGCGCTGATAGATTATAGAAGGTTATCGTGTTCATAAGTAATATCACATTTATTGACATGCACTAGCAAAGGCATGAAAATTCTTTGTTTAATATTGTATTAATACGAATATTTTTATATGAATTTCTTCTCACTGGTTGGTTCAATGAATTTGAGTTTCAAATAGAGTTAGTTTTAGAGATACCTATATTAAAACAGATTATTTTTATTAAATTGTCACCCTGATAATATTAATGGATTTTAATAAAAATTCTGAGTGAAAGAATCCAGTAACCGTTGATCTAGCTAGTTTTTTAATATATTTCCCACCCAATGTCGAGTAAAAAACCTATTGTTGATAAAATTGAATGTTTATATGTTTGTCCTCTACGTGTTCCTAAACCATTGATCCGGTTGTGATGAAACCCTGGGGGTTATTATGTATATGCCTGTATTAAAAATTTTGTCAATTTTAATACATTTTGTATCCCAAAAAAATTCTTTAGATACTAGTCTTTTCTGCGTGTCTAAACAATACAACAAGGGTAGGTCTCCACTGTTTTATAAATCTAACTATTATATCGCATAAAAAATAATTGCAAATTTGAAAAAACGTATATTATTAATTGATATAAAGCAAAAGCAAGACCGAGTTTTAATTTAGTTTCAGTTTATATAATCAAATAGCGACTTGCACTATAATTTCGTTGCGGTCTAAAGCCACTTGGCGTTGTCCTTGATGTTGTTTTCTAAATCAATACGACACACGACAATTTATTGGTTCGACATTTACTTGTTAAACTTTGCATACAACTTTACAGTTATATTTGACACTAGTTTTTAGAATAGCCTTTATGCTAGAAGACATAAAGGTCAGATTTGATGTAGAAATAGCTAGATAGAAAGATAATAATTTTGTAATAAAGCATGTTTTATCTAAATCGGTCAGTCGCCATCGTGTGGGGGCCGCGATTGTATGACTGAATATGTATCGGCTGTGGATAGGGTAGATTTTAAGACTCTAGAAGGAATGACTGGAATTATAATTTTAATTCAAATTATGCAAAAGGTAGCCCAGCGGCAGCTTTATAAAGAATACTATGCCAGCGGTAACGGGCTCGCTTGAATAACCGAGTGATGCGGGTTCAAATCCGGGTCTCGCACCTCTCTAATATGATTACCACTTGTCTTACATTGAAGGAAAACATCGTGAGGAAACCTGTATGTTTGAGATAAGCTAGGAAGTTTTCGAAAGATATCTGAAGTCCGCCAACACGCACTAGGCCAGCGTGGTGGACTTTGACCTGATCCCCCTCGTACTGAGGGAGGCCCGTGCCCAGCAGTGGGACATTAATTTTATTAATTAATGGGTATTATGCAACTAACAGTTGAACTATCAGTGGGCACTAGTTGTAGAGTTAGTTTGAATAAGGAATGATATACAGAACCAACGCTTTAAAAAGTTCTCCGATATAATGTGGCTAAATTCTTAAACATTTGGCTTTAAACTACTACAAAAAAAAAACTAGAAATAATAAACCTGGGTCTCAGGATCTGCAGCTATTAATTCACTTGAGGACAAAAAAATCGAACCAATTATAACTAAAAACCCAAAAATAAACAGAATCAGACAATCTTCATAATTCCCAATATAAATAAATTAACATGTACCGTAACATGACTATTATATACAAGTCATAATAGCGAATTTACGGCAAAACGTGCACGCCCACTAAATGACAATAATAACATACGTGCTCACTATGTATAAATATCAAGTGATTTCTTGGAGATTGGGGGATATAAGTTTGTAAGTTATCGGATATTACATTTTAAAATATTAAGGCCTGCGACTCCACCGAACTCCACGAATGTATCAACATATTTAAATAAAAATGATTAACAAGCTTTTCCAAATATTTTTTTTAGTAACACTAAAGCTACTCAAAAGGAAGAAAAAACGTAACAAATTCACCAAAGAGAAAAAGGTACCAAATTCACTGTTCTCGTCTATCTATCTATATGTTTATTGTAATAAAATTCTGACTTGTACCGACTTGTATCGAAACTGTACAATATTATCAAGACAGAGGCCGAATCTATAATGTTAAGAATTTTTGTCTGTCTGTAGGTCTGTGATCAAATCACAACAAAACCACTGAATAGATTTTGATGTAATATATAAACACACAGAATAGAGAGGATGGCTGGTTGCATATAGGTACATAAAAAACAATTAAGCAAATTTTAAACTCCTAACTTAGCTAGCCAAAAACGAAGTAATTCTAACACATCTTTAAAGTAGTATAAAACTGTGCATTACTGTATATAAAGTGTAGTATAAAACTGTTTATAACGATAAAATAAAGCTTAAAAATATCAGTAAGAATTACTTTTAAATAATTGGATTAAAAACTTTCGGCTACCTCCTTGACTATAAAGTAGAAATCAACCAAAAGACTTGGAAGACTAAACATCATGCATGAAAACGATTGTAAACGGTTTTAAAACGATCAAACAATTAACAGGGTCAATTCAGTTTCATGTCACGACTGAGATGCAAATCCGCTACTGGACTACGCAAGCACTGTTATCCCAGGGGTCCTAAACGTAAAAAATAAAAAAAATGTAAAATATGTCACTCATGGTGATGATTTTTTAATCTATTTTTAACGTATTTGTTTTCAATCTTTTTAACGTCGCACTGCTGGGCATAGCCCCAGTAACCAGTTCAATACGAAGGGATTTAGGCCATAGTCCACTATGCAATTTAGTGGACTACTTATTACTAGGTAAGGTAAGACACATTTTAAAAAGTGACAAAGGCTTGGAAATTTATTAATTACATATACTTAGGTACTATAAAAAACATAGGTACACTCAATTTTAGACACAAATCAACCTTAATATCTACTTATAAAACCAATAGTCAGAAGTGGTATTGCCTAATAAATAGAATAAGATCTGGATCTCGACTTCGAAGACTATTAAGTAGTTATGTACCAGTATCTTATAAATACAAAAAAAAAACAATAAAATCGGAAGAAATCTAAGAAGAGAAGAGAAGAATTACAAACACACGCACATCGCAAATTTAAGTATTAAAATAATTTTAATATATCTTAATTATTGTGTATAACACTTACACACATAATTTAAATTTTACTAAAAAAAGGTTATCGCGATCTAATTGTTAGTAAACAAATTGCCAATATTAAGTTCGCAACCCCTGACCGATTAGAGGAGGCACGATAAAAACGTAATTATACACACGAATGCGCATGATTCACGAAATATTTGAATACTGTATTACATACATTCGCCACGCTGAAACGGGCTCAGATGCCATATTTTAGCCATTCCAAATACTACTTTATTTGTATTAAATATAGTCTATTTTTAATTGGCATATACCTTTAAAAGTTAAAAGAAAGATGTTCAGAACTCATCTCTAAAAGGAATTCTGGGCATTGGAATTTCAGCTCTAGGACTTAAACAATAAATAATATTTTGGTTTGTGAAGTTATTGACGTTGAGTTTAAAGAATAGTGATGTGCACCGTGGGAACGATAGAAATGGAAGCGTTGGGCTTGAGCGTGAACCTCCGATTGAAGATACGAAGAAATTGTGGCGCAGTTTGTTCATGCAAAATAATATGTTCATAGTAATTTTAGTGTTTAGATTAGTAATAACATTAATGGCTATACTCGTTACTTTGTAGGGTTACCCTTAATGGTTTTCTTTAACCGATATAGCTAAGAGAAAACTTATAAATGTATGGGTATTTAATTTAAGTGCAGTAAGACTTGTATTACTATCGATTGACTGTTTGTCATCGAGTTTAAAATAAAAAAAGCTACACTATTTGTTAATTTCATATTAAATATTGCATGGCATTAATATTCTAAGCAGGTTTATTCTTGATTATAGGAAAATTTTAGTAAAAAGCTCTTGCGTTAAACTTTTAATGGTTTAAAAAAGAATATTGATCAAACAAATTCACAAGAGACTTTTAACTTTGTTGTCATCTTTACATTTCTAATCTCCTACGATATACCTGATGTATCTTTAATTACTTGTATTTTGTCATAGTTCAATGGTTTTCAAGTAGTATAATATTTATTAGTTACTTACGACATATTGTGCCTTCTGCCTTCGTCTTATAGTCTTCATTTTCTATTCTATGTCTGGTAGATATATAGGTACATATAATTTATTATGAAGATGAAGTTTGAAGATCTGTGTAATATTACGCTATTAGCCCTGAGGGGCCAAGCAATTATACCTAAGTAAACAACGTGAGCGAAGTTGCGGAAAAATGTAGTTAAATATACTTACATATTCCTGCATTCTTCGAGCCTGCTCCTTTCATGAATGATGTTTATAATCCTATTTTTATAGAAAAATCTCGTCACGATGTTTGTTCGGGAAAAACTCCGAAACTACTAAACTCATTTTTATCGAATTTCGTAAGTATCTGATTTTTTTTAAGTTGAATTTGCGCAAACTTAACGATAGAATGGTTTTTATCTCTATTATTGATCTCAATATTTGTTATTGAAACTAAATTAATTGTGCTAATCGCAGGAACTTCTGGTTTGTATTAAAAAATCCTTGGATAGCATAACATAGCACAACATCATATGGTACAATAATATGATTCTAAGAATTCGGTTTACAGTCTCGAAAACGCAAAGGCAAAGCCACGGTAAATGCTAGTTAACAATTTAAAATAATAATGATATCATAATATATAAGTTTATACGTACATATATTAATAGTCTTTTTTAATCTAAATGTCTTAGATGAATAGTCAAATTGACTAGAGATGTCTTTTAATCAAAAGTCTAACATGAAAATAAAAAAAAAATCTATTGTATTTTAATTTCGATCCTCCGAACTGAAGTGGTAATCGATTTTCACGCACGCGACGTTTACACATCACTACTTTCAAACAATATGTTTTTTAATCGATTAATTCACAAGTGATATACGATTTTCAACACTAAAAGTATTGGGACAAATTATTTTTAAAATACAGTTTACAGTATTGGGACAAATTATTTTTATTCAAAATCACGGCACAATTTTTTACTTCGTTTTAAATTGAATAGATATTTAAAAATGAATGGATGTTTGTTGATAGATCGATCCTTTTCTAACTTTCAAGTAATACTTTAAATAGCTTTATACAGAACCATTCTTGTGCCATCACCTAATTGAAAAAAAAACCTAGACTCATTCGACACAAGAACAGAACTCTACTAAAATATTTAAAAGTATTCTTCAATATTCTCCAAAAAAATGATACTCTATCAAGACAAAGGCAAGTAAAAAATGTGCTAATCAGATGATAAACAATATTCTCAGCAAGCAATTAAGGATTAATCTTGAACTACTTTATCTGAATTAATATCTCCTGTAGAACAATACACCAGTAATGTTATTTTGACGTGTTGACATCTTATTACCAAGCCGATGGAACAGTCGAGATGTTGTACTCGTAGATCAATGGTCACCGGAAATGCCTTTGTAAAGAAAAAATCATCCTCGCTTTTTACTAGCGATGGTATGGTTTCGTTTGGGAGCTGTTTTAATATCATTCCATTAATTATAAATATTTTTGCTCCTATATTCTATACCTATAACATCATATCTAATGAAGGTTTTTATGAATTTACTCAGAAATAAGTAGGAGTTTGTATTCGTATAATTCTTCTCTAACATTTATGTTTGGAAATATTTGGCGTGTAAGAAAATCTAAACGTAAAGTTTTACGACGTCTTTAACTAGCTATGTCGTAAATGAATCTGGATATGTAGTATGTATTAGAATAAATTGATAAATTTTAATGTCCTTAAAAGTTGTAGTTTAAACTATAAAAAAGGCATATGGTAAAATCCGAAGCAAATATTTCTTCTATTATTTTGCATTTTAAGCATATAGTATAAAATATATTTTAAAAATAATTTCTCCCAATTTAGTATTTTTATATAGTTAAACATATTTTTAACCATTTTATTTTAAGACCAAAACTGTGATACACCAACATTCTCGTCAAGAAAAGAAAAGAAATTATAAGAAATTAAATTATAAGATTCGTTGTTCGATGCGAAAGTTTCGAACACAAAAATTAACAGATTTTCCATAAAGTATTGACAATAACAATTTTAAAACGAAACAAAATGTAACCTAAATTATGTGATTTAAGTCTTAAATGTAGCTTATACGTATTTTTTAGAAAGTCTTGTTTATTGTAGCAAAATATGCATGCTATCGCCATCTATTGCCGAGTAGCTGAACTTTATATACTAAGAATCTTTGTATTCAAAATACGTTTAAAAATTTTTCGTTATAATAAATAATAATATGAAAGATGTTTTAAATTGTTATTGAGATAGTGTATAAAATAGTTTAGTAGTTCTAATATACAAAATAGGCGACACAAGAAAATTTTCTCATGTAATTTACAAAAATGAACCTTGACACTTTCTTAAGGCTTTTTTTTGTAAATTGTAGGTAGGCACTGTATGTAAGTAATATACGAGTATATATCTCTGAAACGTCAAATACCTTAGTCTCTCCCGTGACCATGATTGCTGTAAAGCATTCGAAACATCGGGAACCAAAAACCAAAATAAATCCGCAACAAAATCCGAAAAGATGTTTAATTTATAAATTGAACCTTGAGTTACTATTATAAGATAAATTCAAGTTAAGTTAAAGCCAATATTAAATTTTAACTTTTAATTATCACTAAACTAAAAACTGCCTTCATATGGACAAAGATATGGTTACATACTAATTTTAAAAATATGAAAGTAACTATTAACTTTTCTACGTTCTGTTAATCTACTATGTTCTGTTAACAGATTTCCATAAAATTTTGCAAGGATATAAATAAATAAATAAATATGTTCGGAAATAATTACAACAGCGCCATCTAATTCAGTAGTAAGCTACGTTACGTGCTTGTGTTACAGATACCAGATACTACACATATATTTTATTTAAATACCTACATATTATTAATATAAACGCCCATGACTGGAGTACAAACATTCGTGATTAGCAAATGAATACCCCCAGCGAGACTCGAACCCGCGACCGCTGGCGCAGAAAATAGGATCACTGCCAACTGAGCCAAACGACTCGTCATATCGTGAATATCATTTCATTCATAATTATTTCATAATTACGAACAAACAAACGTAGATGTTTTTTTATAGGAGAAGAAAGAGATGTAAGTACAAAAATAATATAATTATTATCAATAAAGTACCTCTATAAAGTACCTCCGTGCCAAAAAAAGCGAACCAAAGCCCAAAATATCTGATTTGATAAATTCTGAAGTAAAATATACTAAAACGATATTAAGGAAGCCCTAAGTAGATGCGAGTACGTTGTGTTAATTTCAGCGTCTTTGAATTGTTCTTCGATTTGGGTCTCATTGAAAACGTATCTTATAAAGGCTGATATTAATCTGTAACCGTATTATTCATATATTTTCTTTTAATTAATAATTTTCCTTATCAACATATCCAGATATACCTAAACGTACAGCCGGCTTGTACGTTGTATTATAGAGGTCGTAGGTTTTAATTCCGCTCGAGGTAACTATTAATATTTTATTGACGACACATTTGGCTCAGTTGGTAGTGACCCTACTTTCTGCGCAAGCGGTCGCGGGTTCGAGTCCCGCTGGGAGCATTCATTTATTGAGCACGAATGTTTGTACTCCAGTCATGGGTGTTTATATTTCTAATATGTATGTATTCAAAATTATATACGTGTAGTATATCAACTATCTGGTATCCGTAACACAAGCCCGTAACGTAGCTTACCACGGAACTAGATGGCGCTGTTGTAATAATGGCCCAAGATATTTATTCATTTATTATTTATTTTATATTGACCACGTTTGTTTCGATGTAGGGAAGTCCAAAAGAAATATAGACTATTTTTATCGACAAATAAGTACCAAATTAATAAAATTGCTATATTAAGAAAATGACCATCTAAACTGGTTCTAATAAAACCTTCTTTTGTTTTGCGATATACCAGTTTAAGCTATATTTTCGCTTCCATACTAGAAAATTTATAGACCAAGGTAACCCAAAGCAGACACTTATCGTAATTTTATATTCCCATAAGAAAAACGTATGAAGAAAGATCGGAATGATTTAACCGGTATTTATTTGTTTGCGCGAATGAATTTACATCGCCCTGTAGATTCGGTGTTTTCTTAGCATTAGCGTGAGGAGGCGTCGCTAAATCTGCGAAATACGTATGGCAGGGCTGACATAAGTAAATACTATTAAAATATTGTATAATAAATAAGTAAATAAATATGATGGGACATTATTACCATAGCGCCATCTAGTTCCGTGGTTCCGTACGAGGCTTGTGTTACGGATACTAGAAAGTTAATATACTTACACATATATAAATTTTAAATACATACATATTATAAAAGCTATGTATATTTCATTTCTATTAGTTAAAATCTATATTTTTTGTGTTACTTATTATTATTTTAAGTAAAACACTGTTTCTAAGAGTAGAAGGGTAACAAATATAAAATAATAATTTTGTCTGTCTGTTACCACAATAAGAAAACCAATGAACACATTGTGATGAAATTTGGTATGATGATAGCTGGTTATTGTTTTCAACATATGGTATACTTTTTATTGCGAATAAATATAACATCCCTCAGAAATCTATAAATATCATATAAATGTGTTGGGAGATTGACTGTTTTAACGTATTTGTTAAACGAACCCGAGTGGAGTATGTGTGATTCACTAGTATAATTATACATTATTTATTATATTAGATAACTGATGACTGGACATTAAAATATTTTAGTTAATCTCAGACGTTAGACAGTATTAAGATTTCAAAATTTCCAAAACCTCGAACTTTTTACACAAGTTGAATCGCAACATTGTCGAACTAAAAACTTTCCCCAACTACTCTTGAAATCCTTAATAAATAATATTTTTTTAGATTTAAGCGAATATTTGAGATTTTTAACAATGTAACAAATGTCGTAAGGTTTTTCGATGACACTTTAGATTTTTTTTTTATAATTTGAGAGTTTGTCTTTATTGTACTAAAATTGGAAATTGCGGTAAAGTGTAAAGCATGTCAAAATGTCTGAAACTAAAAAAATCTACGAATATAGGTATATTTAAATCCCTAATAAATCATTACATACGATACACTCACAGCCAAAAGCGTTCAAGACTCATGGGATTCCATACAAAAAAAAATTATGGGACATTAATGGGTATTGTCAAAAATATCGCCAGCCCTAAAGCAAGAAAATGTTGCCACTTATTCCGCGTCGCCTCCCCAACCTCACAATATTGTATGTTATAATTTTTGTTCCCCAAATATATTCAAACAAAAGACGGCTTAATGAATGTATCGCGAATTCCAAAACCATGATTAAGCATTGTTACGTTGAAACCATCTGAATCTAAGAGATTTTTGCTCTTATTGGTGCTTTATTTTAATATGCATTCTATATCGTAATGAAGCGGAACAATTCATATTGTTCGGATTTTAAGTTTTTGTATAGTTCTTAAGTCGACGAGCTTATTTGTACATGTATATTAATACTGCATATATTTTTATCACAACTTTTTTAAAATAAAATATTAAATGTATACGGTTTGTTGGTACAAAGTAGTTGCGTAATTATTACAAATATTGTGACAACTTTACAGCAGTCAAAAATATTTATACATATTTATTTATCTCCCTTTTTTTTCTCCTTTTTTCTCTATGTTCTTTTTTCTACTGTATGTATTTAGTAAATCAAACCCTTTTGGGGAAAAAAGCGAATGGAATGGATTTCAGTATTACTGATAGATCATCCGAAACTTGTTTAGGTCTTTTATACCTATTATATGTTGCTAATTGAAACTACTTATGACGGAATTTACACATAACGAGCTATAAAGTGAGAAACATTGAGTTTGAATTCCCTTTTTTAATAAATTTTAATATACATAATTAATTTAAGAAGTAGGTATTTAATTATTTGATAATTCCGTGGAAAATTAAACTTTTATGGTATGAAGCTTTCATCAAAAGAAACTTTTAAAATGACCTTTTGTCGTATTTTTAATAAAAATAATAATAATATTACAAATTGATGTTTGTAATAAAATAGGACATAAATATATGAATACTTCATTACACCCTACATTTTGTTTGGTTTTAGAACATTCGCTTCTCACCACCATCCCCTCTAAGTCTCCCGTTCTTTCGCTTTCTATTCAAAAGTTTGAATAAGAGTAATACACGTATACAGATTTTCTTAAGATGAAGGTGACCAAACTTTTGTTAAATTTATATACACAGAAAAAATCTTTTAATTTTCAAAACATTTGCCCAAACAACAAACAAGTTTTATTTGAAATTACAAAATATTTATAACAAGGTATCATTTTGCAGATGCTTACAGATGTTTGACATTTTTAATACAATATATCCAATACCAATCTGTCACTGTAGGTCCAGCTGTTTCAGAGATTAGTCGGAACAAACAGACAAACAACTTTTTTTAAATTGATTTTTTTTATGTAAGGGAAAACTGTTAATTTAAATAAAAAACAGATTTATCTTATATGCACTGACGTACTAATTACCATTACCATCCGAATCACACAAATACATCCAGAGGAGAGAGAGAGAGAGAGAGAGAGAGAGAAAGTTAGAATGAGATAGAGGGAGAAACGTGCACGTGCATACATTTACATTTAGTAGTCACTTTACATAAGTATAAAACATACACATAAAGCATCTTTTTAGTATTTACCCAAAAAAATAAAGTTTCTGAGGCAATCGGATTTCATAAAAGAACCATATTATTATTAGTCTCGCAAAAATATTCGAGTATTTTAAAACATTATTGTCAACCCACACTCGAGCGGGAAGCCAATTGTTAGTGGATCAGTTGAGTACTCGCGTGTGATCTTAATTAATGAACGCGAACGAATGAGTAAGCTTATTCTGTTAATTTATTTGCAATGAATGTATGATATCATTAACAGTATTGTTAGATTTGGAATTGAGTTAGCAAGATATGGAAAACTTTGTTAAAAGCTTCGAGATATATGGAGCTTTCAGTTTTATATGATGTTATATGAATGAGAGGTCATAATGAAATGTTGTTGCAAAGAATTAGAGGCCTGCCAATGTTTTGTAGATTTTCTTATCACAAGAAAATTAGAGAAATTTGGTTGGTTATCAATACTGATAATATATATAGTTTTTAAATATATAGTTTTTTAGTTAACCAGTGTCTGGTTGTAATCACAAAAAAACTTTTTCTACTAAATGAATTTGTAAGCAGGTATGCAGTACATATAAAAAATGCAGTTTATAAATTATTTTGTCCATCTGTCTGTCTCGCTAATCTCCAAAACAGTTGAACATATTTTAATAAGACTTTCAGTGTTAAATAGAAAAAATAGGGTACCGTTTAAAAATGGAAACATTTTACATACCTAGTATACATATATAATAAAAGTACCTAATACATATATCTAATATTTTATAATTGATTTACACCAAGAGGCCAAACATAACTTTAAAGATTTTTTTAAAATCAAAATACATCTTTTTTTTTAAATTTTTTCCAACATATAGGTACCTATAGCAAAAACACAATCGATCTATTTTATATAAAATATTTTACATGTAATGATTTTGTATAGAACACTCAAGTCACTAATTACAAAGATAATTATAATGAACTTTTAGAACATGAGTGTATGCAAAAAAGTTGTTACTTATACTACTTATTTAACTAGCAATGCCCGCGGCTACGCCCGCGTTCTAATTACTAATAAAAATAGGGATTGATGGTAAGGATAAAAATTTAGGCTTCTTAGTATTTTTGATGCCAAATCATAAAAAAAAGAAAAATAAAATATCGTATCACCTAGGGGAATAAAAAATAACCTACGACCTATTCTCAGACCTACCAAATATAAAAAAAATCATAAAAATCGGTCAAGCCATTTCGGAGGAGTTGAATAATAAACACTATGCTGCGAGATTTTTATATATTAGATGATCAATTATGTAACTGGTACGTACGTAATGACTTCTTTAACTTTCCATTTCCACGCCATTTTGGAAAAGGTACTATACAAAAAACTTAAAATAACATCTTAATAAACATTGCCACAGTCAGAGAAGAAAATATTGTAGGAAATTCAGTGAAAGAAGCCCCGAGCTCGAGTCCCGTATGATAAATCTTCATTGTACATTAATGCTTTCTGGTTACTGTATGAATATTGTAAATGCGATGCACCGATAGTAAGCCAAGGAGTTTGCCTAATGTACAGATGGCAAAAATATAAGGAAGCATGTAAAAAGTGTTATGTACTTCTACTACATTTTTTTAATATTATTTTGCAGTGTTTATTAAATTAGGTAACGCGCACGCTTGGATAACCGAGTGATGCGTGTTCAAATCCGGATCTCGCACCTCTGATATTTTCATATGCGAATTATTTTCTATCATGATTGCCACTTGTCCTCCGGTCAAGGAAAACATCTTGAGGAAACTTGCATGTCTTAGAACAACCTAGCAAGTTTTTGAAAGACATTTGAAGTCCACCAACAACCACAAGGCCAGTGTGGTAGATTATGGCCTGATTCCCCTCGTACTGAAGGACGCCCGGGCCCAGCAGTGGGACGTTAAAAAGGCTGAAGTTGTAATAAATAAAATTGAAGTGACTATTCATAATGTCAAAATAACTGCTTTTTACTAAATGAATATAGAATTATATAAGGTACGTACTTGTAATAATTAATAGAAGGAACCAATATTTAAAACTTTTGTCTGTCTGTCTGTTAGTTTCGGCTATTTTCCAAAACGGCTGGACCGTTTTCGGATAAACTATAATTTTAATCACTAGCAGATAGCTGATGTTATGAGTAACATGACTACTATTGTTTTAGAAAAAGAATCGATGATATATTTACTAGAATCGTATCCGTATGGAGCGAGTAATATCTCTCACGCACGTTTTTATCGCTCTACCAATTTGGTCCAATACAACATAATTTATTATAACAATTTTTTTTTGTTGCCTCTCCCTGCTCTATGATAAGAAATGCACACATTAAAACTCCAAATCTTAAATTCTAGAGTACGGTCGTAGAAATGCATTGCACGAAAGTTCACCGTCGTTTCTTCATTCAATAGCTTAACAGATGTCAGCAATAATAATTATTAGGTTATATTTTCATCTAAGGTATGTATAAAATTCCCGTGTCACGATGTTGGTCCGTAATTACATCCGAAACTACTTATCAGATCTTAAAGTTTTTTTTAAATGTATGATTTGTCTCAACGTAAAATATTTTATCTTGTTTATTTCTTTTTTAACGGAAAAATTAATGTTTTTACACCTTGAGAGTAATCCCGGAGAAAAGACCTGAGTAACGGCTAACTTAGAGCGACAAATTCTGACCTCAATCTAAAGTAAAAAATATAAGATTGCCACAGCAACGAGTAGGACCTGCTTGTTTACTAATTTACACATCAACGATGATTTATTTAGAGAGATTTATTTCTGAAGTACCAATGATTCCCTTCTTAAAATAATGGAAAAAATGTACCTAACGTATTAAATCGCTTTTTTTATTTACAAACGCAATTACGCATAACTTCCATTTTATTTCTTCCTTTATCCAACTTAGACCCAGTTCCTAGCCCCACAAAATACCAAGTTAAATACAAAACAATATGAAAAATATGAATAACATTAGATCAAATTCAATACCAGACAAGTAGATTTCTAAATTAACATATATCAACCAGACTAAGCAAATCTTCTCCCCATCGAGCGTTCGCATCATTTCGTTCCATCATACTTAATTCCTTTCCGTATGTCTCAATGGATTTTTCTACGAGACAGACGATTATTAGATTTGCCGCAGCACTGAATATTGACTGTAAGTACGAATACGTTAGCGGTGGAGTGAAATTAATTTTAAACTAAATAACCTAGCGTTTTTAAATTAGGTTCTAAGATTAGTACGAGGTTCTCGATAAATCAATTTTCTCTGTCATATGTATTTATACTTTTTAAGTTTTTATATTATGGTAACCCAGTAGTAACGCGATCGCAATTGGAAAACCGAGTGAAGCAGGTTCAAATCTCGGGTCTCGCACCTCTGATATTTCATGTGCGAATCATTTGTAATATGATTACCACTTGTCTTACGGTGTAGGAAAAAATCCTGAGGAATCCTACATGTCTGAGAGAACCTAGCAAGTTTTCGAAAGACATGTGAAGTCCGCCAACACGCACTAAGCCAGACTATGGACTAATCCCCGTCGTATTAAAGGGAGGCCTATGCCCAGCAGTGGGACTTTAAAAAGGGTTGAATACATATACATCAATTATTAAATAATACTTGAGTATTTATTTTAGTATAAATCGAACATCAAAAACTATTATCATACAAAACTATATAAAACCAACAACTTTCAAGGCATTACATTTCAGAATTAAAATCTCTCAACTTAAAGTTTATTCTAAAATTACATATGAAAAACAAAACGCAAAGCGGTCTCATCTTACAACTAAAGACTAACCATACTAATTACATGAACCCGCATCCTTTCTGTAATTCACTATACGAATGTAACCATAATCGTTGCTAATTTTGTCTGTCTGTACATTAACACGTTAAGAAATAATAGATATAAAAGGAAAACGTCACTGCGCAATTTTGCGTCTTGACTGTCTCGCCGTAGAAAGGCGGTGGTAGATTGAATTAAAATATATTCTGCGAGTAACAATGCATTGTTAATCATAAGACGAAAAACTAGTTGTTATTGTATTTGAATAAGCAAGATATTACAGATTCGATTCTCGCGTCGTGTAAATATTTAAATATAATATGTATTTACGACAAGATATCACACGTTAGCTATGGAATTTGAGATATAGAGTTAGCTACGAGTATGTATTTATTAAAAGAGACTAGCGACTCACCCTCGCTTCGCTCGGGTTCGTCCCAAGGTACTTCACATTTTAAACCTTCTCTGGACTTACACAAACAATTCAAGACCAAAATTAGCCAAATCGGTCCAGCCGTTCTCGAGTTTTAGCGAGACTAACGAACAGCAATTCATTTTTATATATATAGATGGATGTAATTAATCCAAATGTTATTATTTTTTTTTATTTTATTGTCCGCGTTATCGTCGTTGACAAAGTTTGTCGTTTTTACATTTAAAGTTATCGAACAATTACTATTATGTACGTGAAACTTTGTGTGAACAAACAGATCATAACCTGAATTACATATAGGCGTAATAAAGACCCGCGGATACAACATATCGAAGCGAGGGTCAGTCGCAAGTATACTTATACCTAATACGTATAATAAAATTCTAGAATCTGTAAATTAAGTATTTTTTGGAAAAATTTATTGAAATAGACATTATTATAAATACCGAAATTGAATTAAGTTTTCAGTTTTTTTTATGTGACGGAAAACCACTGGACCGATTTTGATGAAGCTAAATGCTGATTGCTGGAACGTATATAATATGATACTTTTTGCTACAAGAAAATATTGCTTCTCTCAGATATCCATACTAAATGTTAAAACGTACTGAAGCACAAGTTCGAGCGGAGCTAGGATAAGTCGCTTGATAAGTATAATTTCTTTATTCTTGAAGAATATAAATGCAACATCCAAAATAATTTTCGACAGACAGACGCGCAGTATGCGACAAATCCCATTTAAATAACGTTATTCATATTTTCTGCTGTTCCTATTTGCTAAAATAATAACGAGATTAAAATATAAGATGCATCAGGGAGTTCGTTTGTGTGTATTTTTTCATCTCTGATCTAGTCTATGGATATATCTATGCTATGTCCATTAAATAAAAGTAGTACCTAATATCTAGCATATCAAAACTAGAAGTAAGTACGGATACTATGTATTTAAAAGGCTTTTTTATAAAAATTGAGATTAAGTGAAAAGCCTAATGGTGAAATTATTACTTTGTTTTAAAGTGAATTAAATCAGGTGTTTTTGTTCTTTAAAGATACCTCATTATATTCTATTATGATCCCAATTTTAAAAGGTCCAATAAGTTATTGTATTGATATTAGTTACATGGCCGTGAACTTAAAACTCCACCTTGCTACAAATGGTAAAAAATTAGTTAGATAACTATATTTTTTTCCAAATTTTAGAAATAAAAATAGTGGCTAACTAACGTACGTTCACGAAATATTTTGAACTCTTATTCTATCTTGATTATCTTGTCTTACATAAATACATATAGTTTTATTTTCTACAAAATTATTTCAAGTATACACATTACACATTAACTTTTCAAAACAAAAAGTACCAACGTAACTGCTCGAGACAGATCAAGCAACACATCTTTAAGTTTGAAGAACTTCGAAATAATCACAAAATAATCCTCTCACACAAACCACAACGTCGACGGCAATTTTGTACGAATGACTGTCTACACGTTTTAATCTTGTGTCACACTAAATATAGCAAGATTTTTTGTGGAGAGTTATATAATAAAAAAAAATGCTATAAAAATATACCGCTGTACACTTGCGCGTGGACAAAATAGCTTAATATTTTTAGTGTGATACTTTCTATAACTTATTTTTTTATTAGTTTGCTAGGTTATCTAAAATCCTTCATAGTAATCATGTTAGAAGTGATTCGCACATGAAAATATCAGAGATGCGAGACCCTGATTTGAATCCACTTTACTCCGTGTCCCAAGTCCCCTGTCCCCTTAAAAAAATATCCTTAAAAAATCACACTGGATGTAATATAAATTAAGAACATTAACAACTTGTAAAGTTGGTTCATGACACTTGATGGAAAGATGGTCTTAATCTCTGTAACGCACGTCTATAAGTAATTATGAACTCTGTGGAACAGTAATAAGGATTGCAGGCGATAAAACAAATTTTCAACATGTATAATATGTTGGTCTTACGAATTTCTTATCATATTTTGTTTTGTGTGCTTATTTTTTAATTTAGCTTTACCTGAGTATTTGACATTATACATGTAATTATCTTTCGGATTTTGTCGCGGATTTATTTTGGTTTTTAGTTCCCGACGTTTCGAATGCTTTACAGCAATCATGGTCACGGGAGAGACCTATAGTTTTTGATATCTCAACTTTCAAAGATACAAATGTATCTAAATTCTGTCATATTTTACCGAATGAATCTAGGACATCTACTGGCTAATGAAGTAACAATTAGTCATGTCGAATAGTTTTTTCTTAAATTTTTCATAACTTTAACTGTATTTTGATAACTCACTATGTTGTATTTGCAGTCGATTGATAGATCTCTATATAGCAAGGGTTGATACACCTCTCTTCAAACTCTGGGCTGATTTATGACAATTCTTGTCAAAAATCTCAATAATTCCATATATAACTGATCCTTACACCACCTGGAACTTGAAACTACGACCTCCACATTTGCTTTGAATGCTACCTTGTAAACCAACGAGTTCATACTCATAACTGTTTACATTACACCTACATGAGTTTCTCAATAACAAGTAGTAATCGTTTTTAGGGAAACGCTTTTGATAACATCGATAGGTGCACGTACATGTTGAGGCAAATTAAACTAACATTAGTTGAGTACATTTTAGACAAACACCGGAAGTTTTGGTAGTTAGTTTGATCGCCAAGAAAGATTGAGGTTTATGTATGATTTACATACAAAATTAGTTATATTTCAAAACAAATTTCTTATATTTTTATATTACTGTAAAATAAACACAGTATTGGAAAATAAACACAGAAATTATCAACTAAGGGTTTATAGTTTATTTTTTGTGCATATAATTATATACATATTATAAATATTATAAATATAAGCCGAGTCGGTGGTAGCTTACTCCCAAGTCCGAGACTTACAGACTGACATTTAATTTAAATTCTATAATATAATAATGTAAAAGTGACGATTTAAAAGCGTTTGTAAAAGTCCATTTGAATAAAATATATTTTGATTTTGATTAACATTCATGACTTGAGTACAGACATTCGTGCTCAGCAAATGAATGCCCCCAGCGGGACTCGAACTCGCGACCGTTGGCACAGAAAGTAGGGTCACTGGTAAAAACTGAGCTAAACGTGACGTCAACTCTGACAATATTATGATAAGTAATTATTAATAAAATTAGACTAACTAGTTGCCACTTATATCATTTAAGATTTAGAATAATTATTATGGTATTTAAAATACTTAGTAAGTATATTTTGGAACTGATAATAATTTGTTATTATGTTAAAATTGTAAAATGCTTTAGCTTTTTTTAAGAACAACCTTGTCTACTTTTGGTGTTAATCATTAAAATCCGTATAATATAACCGTAAGAAAATAAAACCGAGAAGACATAAAAAATAATAAATTAAAAATAGTAAAAATACTTACAGTATTATATTGTGATCTGTGAAAAGTACTAATAAATTTAAAATGTAAAAAAATTGCGTAAAGATATTGTAGCACCCCAAAATAATATTTTTTATAGTTATTTATTAAAATATATTTGTAACATAATATTTCGAGGGGTTTTTTATAAATAATTATAAATTATGTTTTCTCTATAATATTTTCCTGTATAGCGACATCTGTACATTCTTTGAGTTACTTCGAATGTGAAACGAAGCTATTTCGTTGCATTACTCCTAGCGTAATAGTTATAGCAAAATCGAACAGATGGCGCTATGCAGTAAAAAAATAATGTTGGTACCTTAAGCGTAACATTCTTTTGAATTTGGTTTCAAATATTATATTAAAATAATAATAGAAATAACTTATTTTTAATATGCCTCTAAATCATTTTTAAGTCAACCTCTGCCTCGATAAACAATTCAGACTTGCAATCATTTTATTCTATTGTAATCGTGACAGCATTCTAGCTTTAGGTAGTGGTAGCCAGTTCGCATGGAAAACCGTGTGAGGCGGGTTCAAATCCCGAGTCTCGCACCTCTGATTAGTACTTGCCTTACGAGAGAGCATTGTGAGGAAACCTACATCTGAGCGAGTTTCTTTAGAGGCAAGTTTTGGAAAGACACATGACGTCCGCGAAATTAATCGCTCTTGCATTAAAGGGAGGTCCAACAGTGGCACGTAAAAAGGACTGATTTCATAGATTCTTATTATAAATGAATATAGATTTAAACATTGAACATTGATTTTGGTCTTTCGGATTTTTCATTTTAGTCGGTGAATGTGCTTATCACTTATCAGTGTCCATAATGTAACATTTTGCAAAAATATGAATCAATTCTATCTAACAGAAATACCTACTAAGCCTGCCCTGGGATTGCTCGCGACTATTTCTACGCACGTATGTCATGATTTATATTACTTGACATAATGACGTAAATTATATCAATTATATCATTAATAAGACCAACTTTAGAGATAAAATGTCGTCTCTTTGGCTTTGTTTTTGTCACTCCATTAAGTAAAGATGAATTATTATAATGATGATAAAAATCTCGTGTTACAGTGTTTGTTATTGAACTCCTTCGAGACGGATTTTGATGAATTTTTTGTGTATATTTGGTAGGTCTGAGAATAGGACGTCGTAGGCTATTTTTTATTCCAATAAGTGATAAGGGTGGCCCTCTCCAGATTTTTATTTTTTTATTTTTAGACCAAATTTTTATTTTTTATATTTCTAAGAATTGCCATCAAAAAATACTTGTAACCCTAAATTTTCGTCCTTCTACCACGGTTAGATCACGGGTTAAGCCGCGGAAAGTACTAGTAAAAGTATATAAGGATTAATGTTCCATATTTCATAAGCATATAAAAGCAACTACATAGGTCTCCAATGCGCTTATTAAGGGTTTTTAGAAAAACTTTACGAAGGTGTTTCCTCATTTTAACAACTATAGAACCAGTGCGGTAACCAGAATACTCACTGGTCACTGTAAACTTTGTAAACATATGTTTACCCTCGGCCTCTGTTAGTTCGCAATGTGCAGACTATGCCATGAGTCGGAGGAATCTGCTATGCACGTCCTCTGCTCGTGCGGACCACTCATGCACCGTAGAAGTATCTATCTAGGGCAGCATATCATGCAACCGGAAGAGATACGAAAGCTCTTCGCTCATAAAATCTGGAAGTTCCTGGAGGCAACAAGTCTTGGCGGAGAACTCTAAATTGACTAAGAAAAGAGCTACAATGGACTAATACTGGTCGACGTTGCTAGGGCTGATCTTGGCACCAGACCAATTACCCTTTAATAATAATGATAAGTACATAGTTACAGTACATAATATGTATATTTGCTATAAAAATATTTATATTAGAGTAATATACACCCAAAATTAAGTAATTACCCAAATAGAATACTTTTTATTTGAAGTTGGTAAACTATGCAAAAGCTACGCTGTTTTTCAATAACTACATGATTCATTAACACCGAAACCTTGCCTCACCGCGCACAATCTGATTCGACACTATCAATCATCACTGATAAGAGCTTTTTATTTTAATGGACGTCTAGTGGACCGGCGCTATCTGAGGGGTTTTAGTCGCAAAAATATTTCTTTTCCATACGTTTGTTATGAAAATGTTAAGAGCAAAATAATGCTCGAAGAAATCGATTTTGTTCAAGTTAGAAGCTTTCCGACGAACTGGACGGTGGATGATTTATATGACGTAAGTACTTGGGGCTTAAGCTTTTAAATACATGAATCAAATTATAGTTAATAATGTCTAAGTACTAAATGATATTGTTGTCTGTTATTTTATTCTATACTAATGAATCACTCTCACTCCGCTCGGGTTTGTCCCTGCAAAATTTAGTACCTACCTATGCATTTCTGAAAGAAGTAGGTATTTTCCCTCAGTAAAAAGCCCTTCTACGAGTATACGTTAACCGAAGAAATTAAAAATTTCTCAGTTCAAAATTCAAAAGGTATCCTATTTGTGCCCGGATATTAAGCTATCGTCATATTTAATTACATCAAATTTGTGCAGTAGTTTTCTAAAACTTCTATAAACTATACATTCGGTGTCTTTATCGATAATAATTTCAATTTCAATAAGATTTTCCTAAAAATGTTTATTTTTCTGATTCTGTACCGAGTATAATTATGCTTTGCCTGTCTGTGTGTCACCTTATCACGAGAAAAGCCCTGGACAGATTTTGATGCAACTTTGTATGATGTTAGTCATTTTTGCGGGCTAACCTATAAGATACTTTTTACTGACAGAAAACCTCTCATCATTTTAAGAAATTGTTAAAACGTATACACCTAGGGATAGAACTCGAGCAGAGCTCGGTTGAATCACTTTAGTATTTTTATAAAATAACTTAAGTTGAATTTCCTTCTTCCATTTATATTGTCCCAACACGTTTGTATAATTCTATTGATTTTTACATAAAGTTATTGGATAAGACTAACACACTTGGACTACACATTTCATTGCACTTGCTTGTCAAAAAATATTATCTTCTTTCTTGATGTACGGAATTGCAATGTTTTGCTTTTTGTATTCAGCCCTTTTTGTAACGTCACACTACTGGGCACGGGCCTACCTTTAGTACGAGAGGGATCAGGCCATATAGTCCATCACGATCGCGCTGGCCTAGTGCGTGTTGGCGGACTTCACATGTCTTACGAAAACTAGCTAGGTTCTCTCAAATATGCAGGTTTTCTCACGATGTTTTTCTTCACCGTAAGACAAGTGGTAATCATGTTAGAAATGATTCGCACATGAAAATATCAGAGGTGCGAAACCCGGATTTGAACCTGCTTCACTCGGTTACCCAAGCGAGCGCATTACCACTGAGCTACCATTCCCTTAATTTTTCGCTTACAGCCCAAAAAATAAAGATTTTTACTAACTACTAAAACCATTATTGTGTTCTTAGTTCTGTGGCCTATAAGCGTGTCATTTGTACATAATTTAATGCGTCATGTCTTTTTTCAGCTGGATGTATCCCAATTTCCATTTCCAAACACACTATGGCACATAAAACCCGCAAAAGAAATCGCTCTAAAATCGACCGCAATGCTCATTGTTGGTGTCATGGGTATCTTCCTAAATTCTGTAATTCTTATCATCCTTATCAAAAATAAATGGCTCTGGACTGCAAGCAATTTTTTGATCGGAAACCTCGCGTTAATTGATTTGGTGACACTAATATTTTGCCCTTGGTTCATGCTCGTCAGGGAATTCTATCAAAATTATGTGTTGAAAACCTTCGGATGCAGATTTGAAGGATTTTTGCAAGGTAAAATAGTATTTCTAAACACATTTAACTTGATTTAACGTTTGGCTCAGTTTGTAGTGACCCTACTTTCAGCGCCAGCGGTCGCGGATTCTAGTCCCTCTGATGCATTCATATGTTAAGCACGAATGTTTGTACTTGAGACATAGGTGTTTATATTTATAATATGTATGTATTTAAAGTTATATATGTGTAGTGCATAAACTCAAGTCTCGTAGCTAACAACGGATATAGATGGCGCTGTGCGTAATAATTTCCCAACTTATTTAATGCAGTTACCTACCCTTTGAAGTTATCTTGAAATAAATTAAACACGTGTATATGCCTACTAAAATACCTGTAGTAGTAGTAAAAAATGCAACAACGCGGGAATGACCTTATATCATCATTTCATTTTCCATGTATTATCGGTTGTTTGAACGAAATATTTCTATTCTAAAATTGAAGTAAATAAAGGGAATCACTAAGAAAATATATTTTGTAACTTTTATCAATAAATAATAAAAAATATTACTTTTTGTCAATGTAAATAAGTAGGCTGATTAGTACAATAGTAACTAAATAAATATTAATAGTAATTAAATAAATTAAAATAGTACTTTGAAATTACTATTTTTATTTATTCTAGCTAGTCTTCTCTTAGCAAGCGTGATTGCGGTAATGTTGGTATCATACGATAGACTGGCATCAGCAGCTTTGACGTCTGAGGCAAGGGTCACGAAAAAAGCAGCCCCCAAACTTATATTGGCTACTTGGGGTATAGCCATCGGCTTATCTCTGCCTTGGATTATTAAAAGAGAATATATGGTAAGATAGCATCGTGATTATCCGGGTTTTGATAAAAATCTTTTTAATCACTAGATACCTTATCTGAATTTGTTTAGACCTTTCTATATTCTAATACATGTTATGGAAATATAAAATATTTACATCTTTCTCTTAGTATATTGGAGATCTTCTTTAAATAGCTCGGAAATGTGACACTATTATTTTAAGGTATTGCTGGATTGTTAGATTTACTTTTTGGCTAGTTTTCTATCTTTTTTTGCTTTTACTATTTAACGCTGTAAGTTAAAAATACTACGATTTTGACAATGTCACATAGATTAGTTAGTTAGTTATTAGTTAGTTTAGTTCTTAGCATATACAGTTGCGAATCTGGAAATCTTGGAATCGAGTCTAGGTCGGGCCGAATATAATTAGAATCCTAGTAATAGCTTGGAGTTAAGAAGTTTGTTGTAGAGCTGACCGATCGTGTCAAATGCTCGTTCTATTGGAATTTGACAGTGAAAATCGAGTGTGCACTAGTACATTTATGTATTATAATATATAATACATCTGAAGCTCGCTAATCTCAATGAGATTGGCGGCCGTGGGCCGTGGTCGTAATCGGTCAGAAAAACAACATTATCAAAATTAATAATAAACCTAATAATATAAAACTTAGGTATCACTACGAAAAGATTTCTAAAAAACATAAGTGCGGTTTATTTCATTTAAACGCAAACCAAATAGATTGACACACATAAACATGTGTATTTATATATCTATATAATATATAAAAATGAATTGCTGTTCGTTAGTCTCGCTAAAACTTGGGAACGGCTGGACCGATTTGGCTAATTTTGGTCTTGAATTATTTGTGGAAGTCCAGAGAAGGTTTAAAAGGTTTATAAATATGAAACAAAAAGTTTAGGTCTTTTATTTATCGATTGAGGCAGTACGAAGTCTGCCGGGTCAGCTAATTAACAATATTTTAAAGAATAATATTTGCAGGAGCGTCAGTGGCTAGACCATTTGGAAATGTTTTGTGTGGAAGTTGGGGATATGCTGAGTATATATTGGCATTTCATCATAATGTTGCTCGTTTGGATTCCACTAGCCGTCATGATAATAACGGTTCGTATTTTATTAATATAAATTTCCCTTAAAACCTTACTTACTCTATAGAACTTACCGCCGCACTCAGACTCACTTAATGAACCTTTAAGTCGAGAATCTCCATACTAAAGAACGACTTAATGGTTCAATAAGTCGCACTCAGAGTCACTATACTCTGAGTGCGGCGTTCATTAAAATCTTTAAGCCATCGGTATCTGATAATTATCTACATAGTAGGTTATAGTAGTAGTTATATTCTACATAGATTATAACTTATTCTACTATGGAGATAAAAAGAGACTTTTTAGAGAGGTCTCTTCTTTTTTAAATTCAATCGATTTGTTTTTAGATACAAAAATAATAAAAATGGTGTTATTTTAGAATGGGTAATAAAGATTTAAAATAATTTTGCAACTCAATATCGATACAATTTCAACTTCTATATAGATTATATCACTTATTAATCTTAACTTCGAAAGAATCTACATGGATATTGAAATGAATTAGAATTTTCATTCTTTTCCCTGAACATAAAAAACATCTACGAGTATTTCTAAGTATTATTGTAGGATTTTTATTGTTTATGATTTCAATTCTACAGTACGGAACAATAATGTGGCGAATCAATTGGACGGCTCGGGAACTATCCTCGCGAGGTGGCGGTCAAACTTTAACAAAGGCAAAAGGAAAAGCGATGAAGATAACAGCTTGTATACTCGTAACCGCTGCAATATGCAGAATACCGTACACTATATTAGTTTACTGGCGGAATAATTTGAACAACGAAATTAATGCGGTAATATGAAATGAAAATTCTTAAAATAATTTATTTATCAACTAGCTGATACCCGCGACTTCGTCCGCTTTGCTTAAAATATTATCGAAGTTTTCTTAAGTACGAACTACGAAGGAAAAAACATCAAAAAGATCGCAATTTAAAATATACTTTGTTTAACGAAAACCTTACAGAACTTCGACAACCTTAAGAACTCACCCTACAGAACTGACAACCCTGACCTAACCGAATGGCGTTAGTGTCCGAGCCTAGATATTCCTCACAGAACGTAACGCTTGCGCGATTTAAAATACTACTAACGCCATCTATTAAGAAATCCGCGAGGAGGAAACATACATCACTGAACTCGCAGTTCATATACAAATCGTGGTTTCTAGAAACTTTAATAACTTTTTATTAAATGAAGATATCGCAATATTTTTTTCTTTTGATAAGGGCCAAGTGTCTAAGAAATAAAACTTAGAAAGTTTCATTGAAATCTATCCAGTAGTTATTCCGTGATGCGCGCACAAGTGCAGACCTCTATCATTTTATTTATATAGAAGATAGATTACACTTTTTGTGTTTTGAAAAATTGAGATAGGTATATTGTATGTCATGATAAATATGTAATTGAACAGTGATAATACGGGCAGTTCTTCGGGCTATTTTTGATTGCTTGATACGATAATAGATGTCGTTGATTCGCAAATCCAACGATAAATATTGTAAAATTTCTTCTGCATATGAGAGAAAAATTCAGTGAATTTGACAATTTTTAACTAAGCGAGATAAGCAATTTATAAAATACACATACACTCACTACAAGCCCATCATCTGATTGCTAATATTACTATAATCGTTAAAATAACAAAAATATATATATTTATAGGCACATTATTTCTTTTACCTTCACTTAAAATATTTTTAAAACTATATTATATATTTTTGGGGCCAATTTTTATCTATTATTAATTTAACACAACTTTAATAACAAATCGATACATGTAACGACATCTATTATCATTTTTTGAACTTAGCTTTGTTCGTGATAAGACTGTTTCTGTATTATAATTCATCTTCATACGACTTGCCATTTTAGCGAGAAGTACCTAGTACACTCTCTCGCAAATAAAACAATAGTATGGCTTAAATATATCGTAATATAATGTGCTTACAGGTTGACGGTGGTTTTTCAGTTATGTGGTTCGTGGCCAGTTACCTTATGTATGTCAACTGTGCTATCAACCCCCTTATATACGGTTTCACTAACATCAGGTTCAAAGCCGCTATGGACCGCACACCTTGCATCGCCTGCTTTAAATTTAGTACATGGTGCTGTTTATGTACTACGGTGAGATGTCAAATTTATATTATGCATTTCGTCTCTTTTTAACAAGCGTATTTCTGCAACTACCTTTTCGGGTTTTGTCGCGGATTTATTTTGATTTTTGGTTCCCGACGTTTCGAATGCTTTACAGTAATCATGGTCACGGGAGCGCTGCACTGCCTACCCACAATTTACAAAAAAAAACTGTCTTTAACAAGTATATAAATGTTTGACCATGATTGTTGTAAAGCATTCGAAACGCCGGGTACTAAAAATCAAAATAAATCCGTGACAAAATCCGAAAAGGTAGTTTCATTTATAATGTCGAATAATCGCGTAAACCTAAAAAAGTATTAGCCGTATTTCTCTCACTTTGTTTAGATGAGTCACTAGGGGAAATGTTTTAGTCGTAATCTTTTTTTGTGATGAGGCTTATTAGCGTCTTGCAATCTAACCGGAAGGCGTCGAGATGACTTCAGTGTACCATGTGACGTGCTTCTAGTACTTTTGTTAGTGGGATGGAACGTGAGAATAACGCCAGGGTTATGGTAGTTGCCTCTATAAGCCAGTCGTCGGGTCTCCGTGGTTAAACGCGTAAGCAACCCTGCAACGCCTAATTAGGAGGTTACATTGGGGCTTAGAGTACTACTGACATTTTTGGGCCGTGAAGCCCACATAATTTGTGTATATGCAATTGGTAAATAGAAAACATATCCCAAAATTGTAGCGTCGGTATTGAATAATTGCTCTAGATACTTAGATATTAATATTACGTTCCATAAGACTTAAAACAATAGACTTTCCTAAAAATATATTATATATTTAATTTACAGGTTGTTAAAAAGAAACATTCCATACAACCAAATAATGTTGAAAAAATCTACGTAATCGAAACAAGTCCGAGGCCCAAGAGGAAGATTTCTGGAATGGTGAAGAATTTTCTTCATATCAACCGGCAAACAGTGGAACTGAGCTTGCCAAAAGTGGATGAAGCTACCACAAAACCAACCAAAGTGACCCCGCTCAAAATAGAACCCGTGTAGAAATTTCAGTACTTTGTACTTGGTTTTACAATATTTAATTAATTTTTCAAAAGAAAATTGTATTTTTATTGCTAAACTAGTAAAGCATTTTTAATTAAATTGTGTATCTTAGAATAATAATATTAATAATATCCAATCGAAATTGATAAGGTACCTTATGGTCAAATACGGCTTGGTATTGGTACTTTTAAAATATTATGGTGAACATAATAATTTTTTAATGGTTTTTGGAACTGGAACTCTATCATTTCACTTTCAGTCCTTATATATTCCTTCACTTTAAGAAATTATGTGGTAATAATGTTGGAAACAAAAAAAAAGATGTATTTTATCTTTAAAAAAATCAAGTGTGATTTAGTATTTGAAGTTATTCTTCTTTAGGCGCGTAATGAAAAAATGATGAGAGTTAAACACAAAAGTCTCACTGTAACACAAAAGTAACAGGTTGAAGCTACCCGCTAAACAACTCATTATTTATTTAATTTTTTAAATTTAAACTGAAGTTTATGGACTGTGTTGACTATCCTTTTCCAGTCCTTTCATATTTTATTGTAATTAATTATTTGCATGCAATTAAAAACTATATTATGTTTCTCAATGATACAAAAGAAGTATAACTTGCGCCCATTTATTTTATTTCAGGTTCCTAGGCAGACATTTAGATTTTTACTATCCTAAATTACCTGAATTTATATTATATCTATAACCTCTTAAATAGCTTTATTTTGATACCTAAGTCAATAGGTTTGAAAGAAAAAAAAATATGAATTGTTGATAAATTTCATATGGCACTTGTGCTCTTAAAACTATCATAAATCTAACAGCGTATGAAACATCAAAATTAATAATTATTTGGTAAAAAATAACCTTTTCAGTGCTATATTAGTATAAGTTATAAATTATAAGAATGTAATGTCTATATACGTAACATTTTACTATAACATAATTTAAGCTATTTACAGTACGAGTATATCTAATAGCGAGTAATATAATAGTACAGCTAGTATATAGCTGTATATTTTATAACAATTATTTATCTTTTAATATATAATACGGTGAATGCCTTGTTTTATTTTTTTTACGTCATTTTTTTTTAATATGTTGGGACATTATTACAACAGCGCCATCTAGTTCCGCAGTAAGCTACGTTACGTGCTTGTGTTGCGGATACCAGATAGTTGATATACTACACATATAAATTTTAAATACATACATATTATAAATATAAACACCCATGACTGGAGTACAAACATTCGTGATTAGCAAATGAATGCCCCCAGCGAGACTCGAACCCGCGACCGCTGGCGCAGAAAGTAGGGTCACTACCAACTGAGCCAAACGAGTAAAATTATTTCCTTACGTCATTATTGACTTATTTGTTACTATTATAATTCTCTCTCTGTCTTTGTTTCTCTTATTCAACCAATTAGCTATTGAACAAAAGGGGAATGTAAAACTTTTGTAAATAGCACTTCATTTTTTTAATTATCATTTTTTATTTCTTTCAAATATTATTAGGTACCCCTTTGAGCGATTTTTTTTTACAAAAATTGAATGTCTTATTTATTTATATCTAATCAAAAGCCTAAAAAATAAGTTCCAATTCTAGCTTTAAAAGTGACGTAATTTCCATACAAAATGTCATCCCCTATTTCAACCCTTACAACCCTTTTTTGCCTTGAAAAGTAGCCTATGTCCTCTCTCAGGCTCTAAAATATCTGTGTACCAAATTTAATTTAAATCGGTTCAGTAGTTTTGGCGTGAATCGCATTTATAATATTAAATATTAGTACGGATTTAAAAATATTCCCTCATGTAAAATTTTAATAATGTTAGTAAAAAATATATGATATTTGAAAAACAACACATTTTAAATATTTAGCTCTTTTATGGACTAGTCCAATCTAACATAGCTTTTAAATCCTGAACTTTTATTTCCAAAGTTTCTTTCATATGTGGTTCTATCTTTAAAATATTTGTGGCTTCTTGAAGTAGCACCATACTTTCCATTAGCTGTTCCTGTAAAACAAATTTATTATTTTTACACAAACTTTGTACAAAAAAAATTATTGCCATAAAAAAACACAGATAAAAAATAACCCTCCTTTTGGTGCAGTCGGATAAAAAGTAAACATGATCAGTAAAAGCACAAATTAATCTATGGCAAAGGGTAACTCCGCTGATGCTGCTACAATCGAAAGCTCAAGTAGCGTTAATTTAAAAGCTTTAAAATTGTTTCCTTAAGATTAAAACAGACTCTAGAGTTTAAAAGAATGAATTTGATAGTGAAAATGCATAGGTAAATAGTTATATTTACGGCGTTTTCTTCAATCATTTATTTATATTCAAATATTATGTAAGGGCATGATATTATCTTGCAGTAAAGAATACCCTATATATTACCATACTAAATTTTATCAAAATCTATCTATTCAGGCAGACAGACAAATATACTAAAAACTATAAGTTCAACTTCTATATCGATAATATTGATTATTTAAATGAACATTATTCAAAAAATACTTAATATATAATTTAAAAGCTCCTTTTAATGTGAGACTTTTTGTTTTAGAGCGAATTCAGTAGTTCCAGAAATAACACAAACAAACAAACAGGAGGTCAAACATATTACATTCATATTTCGCAATACTATTTAGAATAACATCATGCTTGATTAATGTTATAGCTTACACATATTCATGTTCAACCATTAAAGCTAATAATAGAATCTGGAACGCAGTTTTGCCTATCAACTACTCTGACTGGCATTTCGCCAATTATTTTTTCTACTAGAAAGTCATTTACAATTGTGAAACAATAATAATATCTAGTTTTAACTGGAAAATACAATGTCATCATGATCATAAGTTAAACGGTGGGCTAAATGGTTAAAAAAATAATAATTTGAATACGTCATTATAGATACTCGTATCATAATAAACAAAGGTATCGTAAAAGTATAAAACTGACTTATCTGTATATTAATAAGGTCCAAAATAGTCAATTTAAGAAAATGTGTAATATGGCACATAATTCACTATTAGAAAGTTTAAAGCGATGAGAATTAGATTTTTTAATTAAAAACATGTTTTTGTTTAATTACTCCTTTTAATGACTAGAGTATATCTGCTTTATTTCAATTACTAACTGGAATGAATTCTTTTTTTTGCTGTTTTTTTTTAAATATACTTATTTTAATATCTTTTTATATGAGATGTCTCACCTGAGCCCCTTCTTTTGTTAGCTTATCTTCTTCAAAGTCCCTCTTAGTTTGCATCATCATAGCGGCTTGAAGTTCCAGCAGTATGGTGCCGCGAAACCTCGACCAGCCAGGATCTAATTTTTCAGCTACTTCAAGTAACTCGTGGCATAAGTCTACTTTCCTTTTTAAGAGATGGTCTGGAAGCTCTGGAATAATTTTTCATAAGTATATTTGTTATGGCATACAAAATACGTAGTGATTTGATTAAAATAGGCAATATCAAGAATAATCTTATGGAGAATAAGAAGGAGAAGACAAAAGCGATATAAAAAATAATGTATAATAGAAACAGATAAGATATTATAATAAAATATATTAATATCGATATTATTATAAAACTTTCATATCTCTCTTCATACTAGGACCATAAGTTTTAGGTTGAAAGATCAAATATTCCATTACGTACTATTCTTTTTTATTTTATCTTATTATTCTTATTACTATAATAAATGAATATTAAAAATTATTTTTCTAGTAATAATCAGGAATGTTATAAATTACCCATCAGAGTGTATCCTTTATAGTTTCCATAAATCTGCATCAGCGCTAGCTTAGCTTGAATCACCAAGTGATTAGTGGAATGCAACGTCGAACTGTACTTATTAATGAATTCTTCAAAACCTTTTGGTCCCGCTCTATCTAGTGTCCGGAGTTCTTCCTTCAGAGCATTATTTCCCCAGACCATTTGCCGACTTTGTATATAGTAACCACATTTCTCACATTGCCATGATGCTGCCTCATCTAATGGGCTTGTGGAAACTAGCATAGCGTCTGTAGAAGAATTTGGATCTGTACTTGAATGATTACAAATTGAACAATAAATATTGCCTATATACGTTCCAAATTCTGTTGGGTCAGTACACCTTTCGCATTTGCATTCGAAACATTTGTTCATTTTCAAATGCCTTCTTCTATCCAATGTTCCCCACAATGTCTGTGTGTATGTTGCTAAAATCATCTCTCCTTTTGCAATCGGCACTGTTGCTATTAGAGCTAAGTCATTTTCCTCATTTAGATAAATATGCCGCGTATTAGGCTTACAATTATGATTCATCATTGAAGCTGTCACGTAAATAGCACGTAACCTTTTAGATCCATCCGGAGATCTTACATCAAAGGAGTTTGTGTCAAATATCGAAGCCACTTTCAAAATAGTTTCCTCATCAAACGGCAGACCAAGCACTTGAGTAACAAACGTGACAAGGTTGGCCTTTAGCACTTGATATAAAGGCGTGTTTACTCTGTCTTTTAGATGTGATGCTAAACTCATTATACTCTCATATTGCTTAGGATTAGTTGTCTTCATTAGCAATACCCGCAATGGTGCAATAACGCAATACGCAGCTTCGGACTTATCAGGACGCTCGTACTTAATTTCACACGTATAACTTCGCTTCTTCATCAATTTACATTCATCTTGATGCACATCAGCTTTTTCACAATCAACACCACACATTGGCCATTTACACGAACTACATTTATAGAAATCTAATACTTCATCTTGTTGAATAGGCTCAAGTTTCTTGCCACATGACAAGCAATGCACGGGGCTAGATATTCTCGGACCGCTAACAGCTGCTTTTTCTTTTAATATCACTTCTCCTTTCTGAATGTCCCTCATGGCGACCATGTGACGCCCCAGCGTTTCTGAGACTTGGATCTTGTAGGCACAACATTTAGCTTTATGTCCTTCTTTCCAATCCAATTTTTGATGAGCCCTTGAACAGTAATACACTAGCTTACATCCTCCACATGTCTGGTTGGCTGGAAGTTGGCAGACTTCACAGACTGGTATTTCGCGCCTATTCATTTTTTTATTGTAACAAGTCAAATAGAAAGATTGCAGGGCGAGCGCGCGCGCATCCCAGCTCAGTCCTAACACAATACTCGTTATAAATAGATACGAATAATTATCACTGCTGCTTAAGATTTGTGTTCGTGCCAACTAAATGAAGTATTACAAAACGGCTGTTTGTTGATAAGAACAACTATTTTCCAGACAACTAGTACTTGCCATCTCTATTATAAATTAAAATATAAAGATATCCTTATAAATTGATTTTTTCTACTGTGGTCAAAACATTTTTATAGTTGGACGTTTTGTTATCTTAAGCTTTTTGTAAAGATATTCTCTTTTAATAAAAAAATATTCTTCCCTATTACACGTAATAAAAGTTATTTAAAATATGGTAGTTATTTTATGGTAAAATTAGTTAAATAAAACTACTTCAAATAATATAATGTAATACTAATACAAAATAGTGATATAGCTTTAAAACTATTCATGCATCCTAAATATTCTTTCCGAACATTTAACAATTTTGTGTAAAGGACGAGTCATGTGGACGACTGATTAATTATCGTAAGCATAATAATTATTATAGGCACCCACATTTTTATAAAATTATTCAAACGTGCAATTATTTTAATTGCCATTAATTAAATGTATACATAAAATTAAATTGTTAGTGAAATCTATACATTTTTTTATTCTTATCAAAATAGTCATTATTATCGATACAGAGACGGAATATATAGTCTTAACAATTTTTGCCCGTCTGTCTGTGACCCATCACAAGAAAATCACTGAAAAGATTTTGATGAAATTTGATCTGGTGATAGCTGGTTACCGGGGTTATCTTTGAGAAATCTGTTCAAACCGTAAAACCAGGGACAACCAGGCACCAAGAACGAACCCAAGCGAAAATAGTAGTTTAAAATATATTCAGATGGCCTAGAAAAGAAAGTCTATTTTCATAAAAAAACATTATAACACAATTACGCAACCTGTCCAGTCCGCCCGCCCTCTAGTCTGAAGCTTTCATGCGCGCGCGCAGTGCGTGTTCATACAAGTGTATTGTAGTTAAAATACTTGGAATTGATATTTCTGGAATAATTAAAGAGAACAATTACAGTAAGTGACTATTTTATGGTTTCTTTTACTTGAGATGAGTGATGTCCTAGGCATTTTTAAATGATGATAATTACATTCAATCATGTTATCGTTCTCTATAATTCTATCAACATTGCAAAAATGTCATGTTAGTAAAAAAATGGATATATTATGTTTTAATAGGTATACATGTGTATACAGTAACATATACGTATACTCATCTTTATATGCATCTTTACAGTTCTGGGAGCTGCTAAGAAGGAAGAAACGTAAGTAGCATGGAATATTAAAATAAATAAAATAATACGCCAATTTTATAATAATAAGTAGTATTAGAAAAAAGTTTTAACTGGAAATATTTAATGTAACAAAACGTTTTGAGATTAAGATACATTTTTTGCGAAAAATTATAAGCGATATGTACTTATTATAAGAGCATCGCTTATTTTTAGTTTTTTTACACAATTCTTCTTACAGAACAGCCGAACAATTATTTTCCTTTCTTGGTTCTTTACGATATTGCAAAATAGGCATTACTAATTATGCAACAAATTTTCCTTATAGTATGTAAAAACAGCAATAGTATTTTATCAAAATATTAGATTACTTGTCATTGGCTGTTTTACATTATTAAATCTTTATTTGATTGTAAGAAAACATATGACACAATATCTAATTGATCGTAAAAATTGTAAAAATATTTTACGTTAGAAAGATTAAATTGAGACTAGGTACTTTAATATATAAGTAAAACTGTTATTTCAATGAGTCAGTTCAATGTTTAATTTAGCAAAAAAGAAAAATATGGAGGACTAAGTACATTTTTTCTTTCTTAATAAAGTACAAATATTAATAAGCATTTAATATCAAAGGACTATGAGAGAAAGAACTTTAAAAAAATAATTATACAAACTACCCAAACGGCGGTATTGAATTTCGTATTTCGTAGAAATGCTATATTGAAAGCTCGGTGTACCATGGTAAAAATCGCACTTTCGAACATCTTTCAAATATTTATGGCCTTATCTAGTCTTCTCTTGCTTGAGGAACTTGCTTGCTTGAGTTGTTGGTCATATAACCAGCTATCACCATACCAAATTTCATCAAAATCTGTTCAGTGGTTTGTCAGACAGACAGACAAAAATTCTAAAAACTAGATTCGGCTTCTGTATCGTTAATAATTACTATTACTGTTACATTAAAAAATATTCAATGAACAGATTCGTCTAAGTTAGAATTTTATTTTAAACTAGCGACTCACCCTCGCTTCGCTCGGGTTCGTCTCTAGGTACGCCCTTTTCCGACTTTCGGCGCTACAGGTTACGGCGCTGAATCCACTGCGGGTAACGCAACGTGTGTTCGCGGTTCTACAGAACAACGTCTATGGATAAAACTGAAAAATTAAGATTTATTTTTTTTCTACGTATTTTTCCAGGATAAAAAGTATCCCATTTTATGCCCAGGATAATAAGGTATATACCAAGTTTCATCGAAATCGAACCGTTAGTTTTCACGTGATGCCTGAACATACAGACAGACAGACAGACAGACAAAAATTTTTTTAATCGCATATTTGGGTTTGGTATCGATCCAGTAACACCCCCTGCTATTTATTTTTTCAATATTTTCAATGTACAGAATTGACCCTTCTACAGATTTATTATATGTATAGATATAGATATCAAATATTTGTGTAAATCTTTTAAAAATATTTTCTTTCAGATAATGGGGCGAGATAATGACGAACTCGATACTTACGAGGTAAAAATAATTTTATTTTGTAAGGACATCTGTTGATAAACTTTTAAAAGACTCTGTCAAAGGGAGCTAGCTCTACCGCTTATTAAGCGTTTTGTTCATAGAAAACTAGGTGTCGTTAGTGTGTGCCATAGATTTGGGAGAAACTTATTCTGAAGTAACTTAAAATTTATAAGTACAAGTATTAATTTTACTAATATATAAGTTTATATTATAGATATAGGCAAAGACAAATCATCAGTTTCTTTTTTCTCGTTAAGTTCTGGCTTTAAAGTTATCAATACTTTCTTTAAAAATATAAATGTATTTTTTTAGTTTAGACTAAGGTAAAATAGTTGAGTATTGTTATTACTAGCTATATATTTTTTGATTATAAGTTTTTCACAATTAAATAGTTTTTGGAATTTTATTTATCGAAATTGTACGAACTGCGTTCATTCGAACTTGAAAAATACAGTCTTTCGAAAACTTGTTAGGTTCTCTGGAAATTTGTAATTTTCCTCACGATATTTTTCTTCACCATAAAACAAGTGGAAATCATGTAAAAAAATATTCGAACATGAAAATATCAAAGGTGCGAGACCCAGGATTCGAATTCACATCACGCCTAAGCGAGCGCGTTAACACTGAGTTATCGCTGACTTTGATGTGTATGCAAACCTAGTATAGTATTATGTTATCTGTGATGCAAACTAATACGAGATTATATTCACCAGGTCCACAAATCTGAGGAGCTGGGCAGATACCTTGTTGCAGCCCGTGATTTATCTCCTGGAGATGTAGTCTTGACGGAACTACCCCTAGTCTTCGGACCGAAAGCCATGCCTGACCCTGAAGCATCAATGCCTTGTGTTGGGTGCTATAAACCAGTATTTACCGATGTAGGAGAAAGATGTTCTAGGTAGATAACGTAAATAAGTTAAATGATTTTTTTTTACTATTTTTTGTAATTCTTTACTTCATAGTTCATATTTAATTTATCATTTTCTTGACACAGTTGTATTTTCCGAAAAAATACGATTATAACTTCTTTCATATATATTTTACAAGGGTTATATTATGTAAATTGTAACATGTAGGTACCTTATAATAATTACCAATAATTTAATTTATAATGAGAACAGCAATCTCATGCTTATGATTGGATTTATTACTACGTTATTAAACAAAGCAGATTGAGACCACAACCTACATATGTATGTTAAAATATAAATAAGTAGGTATTTTCCATGGCTTTGCTTGAGTAAAAATCCACACCAGTTTAAATAGGAATGCGGTACAGTGAGGCAAAGAAGCTTTTTAGATTATAACGCTGATTAATTATACACTCTTAGACAATCTCGGTGCCATTTTTAAGTTATTGAATTTCTTTTTTTTTAAGTGTAAATAGGCACTGTTTGTACCTACTTATGTAGGTATATAGACGTCTAAAACACGAGAAAAACTAAAATCTTAGTTTCTCTCGTGATCATGATTGCTGTCATTAAGAATTTTGAAATGTGGGAACCAAAATAAAATAAATCCACAAAAAATCCCTAAAATATATATTTATTTATAACATAACACCGAATATACCTACAATATTTTTATCAGTTATTATCAGTATGTAGTTTTAGATTAAGTATAGTAGGTACCTAGTGACGAAATATACCTTTATAAGTATAACCCTATTGAAAATTATAATTTTTCTATGTAAATAGATGTGGCTGGCCTGTTTGTTCTGGCAACTGCCCTGGACTGAAGGACCTTCGGCATCATGCAGCTGAATGTGATATATTAAGTGTTCGACCTGAATGTGTGCTTGATAACATGGCTGAGTATTACAGGTACATAATAATATCAAAGCCTATGAAACAATTAGTCGGCCAACGGACGTGACAGCGAGCCCAAGTTGCCTTACACTCGCTTGGGACATTAGTGTATGGCAGCTTGGGCTGTCACGTCCATAACACAGCTAACCATGGAACGATGGTATTGGTAAAAAAAACTTTATTATTCTATTCAGGCTCTTTTAACGTTCCAATGCTGAGCATAGACCTTTCTTCAATATAAGGAGCGATTAGGCGATGTTTTTCGTAATCACAATGTAAATGATTCGTACATAAAAATATTCGAGGCAACAAATAACTATAACAAATTCATAACTTATTTCGACTCATAAAATGCAGCAGTCTGCATATAAAGGAAAGAACTTTATAAAGATTCCATCTGTTATTTCAAAGAAACTATGCGCTTTGTCGAGATTCAAGATCTAGAATAGATGTAAATTTGAATTTTACGTAATAAACTTGCAACTTATGTGCATCTATTTCCTTCACATTGTTAGAATCAGTCTATTGTCGACTTGTTATATACTTAATTTATATAGTCATGGACATTATTCAACCCTCGTTGACAATAAAATAACACTAAAAAGTCTAATATACGTTAAATGAGAAAATTGTGTTTTATGTACTTAAATATATTATGTCGTCTAAAGATACATGAAATTTACAAAACTACACTTAGCCAGTGCTTTAGCTTTTCTTTGAATCCGACTGATAGGACTAAGGACTAAATGACCTTCTTAACAACATTGTTTTACCATTAAGAAGGATCGAACCGTCTAAATTTCGTTGTGTTTGTAAGAAGTGTTAGTATTTTAATTAGATAGGTCTGCATAGAATAATTTTCTTAGGTCTACGTACCTTACCTAAAATATTGATAAAATTACTTACATTGTACAAATAAAATCTTACAGGCATGACGTGTTACTACCATTACGATGTCTTCTCCTTCAAAATGTAGAACCAGAAAAATGGAGGAAATTATCAGAAATGCAGTCGCATATGGAGTGCCGAGCGCCGGGATCAGAAATATATGAGTACGTACCTATTAATATTTTAACTATAGTAAAACTTTAATTAAAAGTCACGCATTATATAATAATTTAATGTATGAAAATGTTTAGAGCACAATAAAATTTTAAATAAAAAATATATTATAATTTATTTAAAAAATAAAACAAATATTTATTATTCGATAATATTCAAAATATAAGGACTCTTTCAATATCATAAACTTGTATGTTGTAGAGAAGCCAACGAATTCATCGTCGAATATCTCATGGTCAATTTCATAAATAAACTGGATGATAGTATCAAGAAGAAATATTTTAAAGATATATCAGCTGACCTAATACATATAATGTGTGGTATCATAGACACAAATGCATTAGAAATAAGACTACGCGAAGGTTCAGAACTAAATGCTCTATACGCTAACACTTGCTTGCTGGAACACAGTTGCATACCGAATACGAAGCATATATTCAATTTATCAAAAGATAACGATATTTATAGAATCAAAATCAAAGTAGTAGTGCCAATAGCAAAAGGAAGTCATATAGCAACGATGTATAGCCATGCTTTATGGGGTACACAAGCAAGACGACAACATTTAAAAGATACTAAATATTTCTCATGCAAATGTCCTCGATGCAGTGATCCGACTGAACTAGGAACTTATTTAAGTGCAATGAAATGTTTTGGAGATGACAAAGGGCCTTGTGATGGAGTCCATTTGCCCGAAGATCCATTGAACGAAGAAACTGATTGGGCCTGCAGTAAATGTCCAATAAAAGTGAACAATTCTCAAATAAACATGCTTATATCACAGATGGGGGAAGAAGTGGAGAACGTACAAATGATGGGCGGTTCCGTGAATATGTTGGAGAATGTTCTCACGAGACTTTCAACGTTTTTACATCCAAACCATTATCATCTGTACTCAATAAAGCACTCGCTTATTCAATTATATGGGAGGCAGCCTAGTTATATGTCAGAGGAAATACTAGATAGGAAAATTAGAATATGCAAAGACTTATTAGATATAACTCAAACCTTAGACCCAGGTAATGCAAGGCTAAGTCTGTATAGCGCTGTGTTAAATCATGAGTTACACTCAGCTTTACTACTAAATTGCAAAAAGGCTAACCGTGATGATTCTGTAAAATCTGCTGAAGAAATACAACCATTACTAAAAGAAGCTAAGGATTATATAGAAGTAGCGTTATTGTCTTTAAAGGACGACATGGAAGAAAGTTCAGGTAAAAGACTGTATGAAGTCATAGAAGGTAGTAAGAAGGATTTTGATAAATATTGTAAAGAAAAGAATTTTAGTGTATAATAACTTTATTTATTTAATTAATTAAACTTATAATAAATTAACGGTTATTCTATTATCACAGTGTTTCAACAATTTGGTAACTATGGCTTAATATCTAAAGTAGTATAACATAATAATGATATACTAGAATATTGTACTGTTTCCAACATAATTTAAATAAAAAATAAACATTAATAAAACCCAAAAATATTCCTTAATATAATAAGGCCTTAAGAGCATAGATCAAGTATTTGTCATTGTTTAAACTATATTATAAACTATATTTAATTTAATACAATCAAAGAAGTCCAAAAATAAGTTATTTCATATAAAAAATAAAAATCTAAAATTACTATTTTCTGATAATTGATCGACAGTGTTTAGCATATTTTTTTCAAAATATTATCAGACATATGCTCTTAAAACTGTAAAATAAGTACCTAAAATCACAATATTTTTACAACCGCTATTTGGTCCATCTTAGTACTAAATGCGTAGACAAAACCTTTGGTTCCTAATTTGAATACATAATATGTACGAGTATATTATATAGCAACCACATTTCATTTTAAAAAGAGCGAAATAATCTCGTATATATACTTTAAAATAAACAGAATATATTAGTTAAACTAATATGGTGTCCAAAACTAATTGAGAGTAAAGAAATATCGTAATTATTTTGTGAAGTATAATAATTATTAGCCAAGAGCAATCAGCCTAAATATTTACTTTTTTTAAAGATTTAGTTAAAAAATAGTATATATCATACATAGGTTTAACATAGAATAATGTTGCTACCTCTCAAAATGTCAAAATGATACCGTTTTTTTGGTTTACAATAATTTTACAGTCGATCGATAGATCAAAAAGTCGATCATATTATATAAATTTCAATTTTAAATCGATACAAAATTCTATCCACTTCGGAAGTACCAGCTCAAACCAGATCTCGCGCTATCTTCGTTAACACTAGACGTGATCCATTCCGTGTATTTTGATACTCTAGTGTAAATTCCTGGCATTTTAGCTCTAGCACAACCACTACCAGTCGAGACTACACCTACCAACATAATGTGACCCTTGTCGCCTTTCAATGTCAATGGGCCACCGCTGTCAGCCTAAAATGGATATTCAAATAAATTAAGTGGTATAATTAAATTGTGTTATAATTGAATAATATGCTTATTTATTAATGTGTTACAAAAGCTAAGTCCAAACTTCTAGAAATATGCTTGCCAGTTGCGAATAATCAATATAGCAACTAAATTAGTGTTTAAATTGTATTACAGTAACAATAAATATAGAAAAAACTATATTTATTCATAGAATTTCCTAAAAAACTAGGACTTTATAAATTATTTTTAACAAAAAAACAAAAACCGACTTCCAAACTTAATAAATCTAAACTAAAAAGTAGAAAATAATACTTTTAAGGACTTTGTTAATTTTGGAGTCGGTGCCAGCCAGGTATTTTGATTATGTTTACAAATTGATAGATTAATCGAATATGTATCTATTTAGGGTTATTTTGCTTTGGCTGGCACCGACTTCAAAATTAACAAAGTCCTTAAAAGTATTATTTTCTACTTTTTAGTTTAGATTTATTAAGTTTGGAAGTCGGTTTTTGTTTTTTTGTTAAAAATAATTTATTTTAAAATTTTTAGCGGAAAGTAGATACGTATTGTGTTAATGACTATAAAAATTTACCTTCTATTATGAGGTAAACCTAATAGCCTGAAAGTATACAACTATCGGTCCATAATTGCGTATTATATTGAAAGAATTTTCTTTAAACTGCTAACCGTTGAGGAGTTGTACCTTCCATCATCAGTTACGGTACGTGACTCAAATATCCATATAGCCTATAAAAGATTCCGCCGAGCATCGTTAATTTGCTCCTAAGAATTGAAGAGTTCCGATACCTTGTCATGGTTCCCATCATCAGAACCTTACCAAACTCCCATCAAACTACCCTTGAAGTATATCCTTTCCATTAAAAAAAGAATCATCGAAATCGGTTGGCCTGATATTAAGTTATTCGTCCATTTGTCGCGCAAATACTTAATGCAAATTTAAGACTTTTATGGTTTTCTCATGGATGCCATTGTTAGAACTAGAAAATATTAAAATGGGACCACATGGGAAGTACTACCTTTCAAATAAAAAAAGAATTATCAAAATCGGTTCACCCAGTTCAAAGTTATGAGCTAACAAACATAAAAAAAAAACAAAAAAAAAAAAAACAGACGAATTGATAACCTCCTCCTTTTGGAAGTCGGTTGAAAATAATACTTTATAGTTTTAAATGAACAACTCTTGTTTACGAATTTACTTACTTCGTGCATGTAAGAAATGACCGTATGACGTGACATGACGATTTGGATCAAATGTATTTATATAAAGTTTTGCTTATAAAAATAAATCTGTATAATATTATCTATAGTGTATATTATATACGAGTACATAAAGCACGACTTAGCTAAGCGTAGCTCAACTACTGATGAAGAGTCTAGTCATGTGTACTACGAGTATGTGTCATATTCTTAACATCACTGTTATTATCTCAATTAAAATTGTTTGCATAAATATTTTTTATAAAGAATTTTTTCAAATTTAAATTTACTTGTTTTTCATTGTAGCCACTGTACTACTAATAACACGCAAGATAATATAACATGAAGTTGGTCAAGTCGACACTGGGAAAGAAAATATTGTTACAGTATCGATATATTTGATAAAAATCGTTCATATCTCTACATTCAACTTTCAAATTCTTATGAATATAGTTTCAAAAATTTTATTAATATAATAAATTGACATGTTATATTAAAAACTGTTATGATCCAACTTTTAGCTATTTTTTGTTTAATTTTAATTTCATTTTATGGTACTTACGTACTAACGATGACGCACTTTTATTTTTTCTATAGATTTGTGTGAATGTGCTTATATCGTAAAAAACTATTTTTTTTTTGGGTTTTCATATAATAGGTTCATAAGGTTAATTTTATGACTGTTTCTTTCTAGGTTGGTTAGGTTAGGTTAGATATATGACCACAATATCGCCATGCCATAGACAAAATAAATTAAAATTAAAATTCTTAAAATTAACCTTATGAACCTATTATTAATTTTTGACTATGGCACTCGCCGGCCGCTGCCGCGGCACGCTCGTTGCGCTTGCTCGGCTCGTGCGATATTGTGGTCATATATCTAACCTAACCTAACCAACCTAGAAAGAAACATTCTTAAAATTAACTTTATGAACCTATTATTAATTTTCGATTTAAGATTTTACGATATAAGCACATTCACACAAATGTATAGAAAAAATAAAAGTGCGTCATCGTTAGTACGTAAGTACCCATTTTATTTTAATCAAAAATAAAAATATTATATTTACCATCACAATAAATTACATAATGTTATGAATGAAATTGACGACACGCTTGACTCAGTTTTTGATTGTATTTGCTGTATCAGCGGTCGCGGGTTTGAGTCCCGCTGGTGGTATTTATTAACTATCGATGTTTTACATTACTATATAACTTTAAAAAGATAAATTTAAGTCTTACCCAGCAGGAGTCGCGGCCACCTTGCTCATATCCAGCGCACATTTGAGTCGCGATCACTCTAACTTTGCTGCCCTGTGACTCGTACCATCTATTACATTCGCCATTCTCCACCACCACCACTTCAGTCTTTTGCAACACGTTTGGCCTTGCCCCTGAATATATCGAATGAGTAGTATAGCCAATTTTTCGAAACTTTAGAATACGTATTGCAATTTTGCAGATTTTTAGTTTATGCATTGCAAACAAAACGTACTTTTATTTTGTTATATAATATTAGTACCTTTCCATTAGATTATTATTTAAGATTCAATCCTAAGATAATTATAATTATATGTTTAAGCTAATAAAATACGAAATAATTTTACAAATCTAATAGCAAGCATGACAAATTAGCTTTTTTTAGTTTAAATAAAAATAACTAAATATATTATATGGATATTGCCACCTTTTTTAACATTGACATCTCTCTCTCTCTCTCACACACACACACACTCTCTCACTCATCACATAATCATCTTCTTATGTACTAAATTTACCCTAAATATAATATCCAGCCGATTCTTTCAACATTTTGAAGATTTCGAAGTTTTTAAGTACATTATTTTCAAATAAGTAATTTTACATACCTATACCCCTGTCTTCATTAGTGAAGCCCCACCCAGCCACAGTAGCAGTTCGTCCACTGAAGTCTGATGAGAGAGGGAGCGGCAGACACGCGGGTCTAAGCTCGTTACTCCATTGGAACTGCCGAGCTGTCTTGAGGAGAGCTACGTCGTTTGTTTTCTTTTTACATCTACAATTAAAATATAAATTGACTATATTTTGAAGCAAAATTTAGATAGTGAAATCATGGTATGGGTGCCATTGATTTTATTAACCAATTAACTAACCACCTCTAGTGGCTATGGCACTAGAGGTGGTTAGTTACTTGGCCACATCAAAAAATAATTAAGAATTACTTAAAAATAAACCCGGCATTATTCCTTCATTATGAATATATATTTGAGCATACATTTTAAGATATAAAAGGCAGTGGTAGCTCAGAGGTAAAGCGTTCGCTTCAGATGCCAAGTGAATCGGATTCAAATCAAACATCTCGCAATTCTGATATCTTCATGTGCGAATCTCTCCTAACATAATTACTACTTGTTTTATAGTGAATGAAAAACTTTGTGAGTAAACTTGCATGTTTGAAGAGAAGTTATCAAGTTTTCGAAAGACACGTGAAGTCAACCCGCTCTTGGCTTCGTGTTGGATTGTGGCCAGACCCCACTAGACCCGTGCCCAGCATTGGAACTTTAAAAAAGGCTAAATACTCGTATCTAATATTAACATATTATTTTGTATTGCGTTTTATTAACGTAATATTGGCATTTAAATGGTATTTAATATTTATAAAATATACATCTAATACTCAATGTAACACAATAAAACTAGACGTTTCATTAAAAATATTATCTACTAGAAAGTATTTTAAACACTTGTCCAGTTGTTAATTTTCACGTCACATTCCAATTTAGGCCTTTATTAAATATTATATTTTACTAAATATTAATTCAAATACAAAGGTTTCTGATATAAAAGTAATCGCAAAGTAGCCAGAGAATATAAGAATTCGAAACAAGGGCTACAGATGTCATAGGAGATGAAATAACGTAGGCAAATGAAAGAGTATGCAAATGAATTTCTCAAGCATTTAATAATACTACAAGAGCACGGAAAATTCTAATTTATTCACATGGAAATGTACTGAACTGTACGTTGTGTTCTTAAAATAAACATGAGGTACAACGTCTCGCGAAGAAAATTTGTTTTTCAATTACCTATGTTTTTCTAGCTACTGTAATTTTGGGACATTATTACAACAGCTCTGTCTAGTTCCGTAGTAAGCTACGAAGCTTATATTACGGATAATAGATAGTTGATAAACTAAACATATATAAATTTTAAATACATACATATTATAAATATAAACACCCATGACTGGGGTACAAACATTCATGCTCAACAAATAAATGTCCCCAGCGGGACTCGAACCCGCGATCGCTGGCGCAGAAAGTAGAGTCACTACAAACTGAGCCAAACGTGTCGTCTATATATAATTATGTAGTAATATGTAGTATGTTAGAAACATATAATTGAAAAAGTAGGATACACAATATGTAGGTACATACATTGTATTATCATACCTATAAAAATTCTGAGAAGTAGTGTCAGATTATTTATTTTTTTTAAAACCTTATAGAAAAAGCTATTAATACCGATACAGACGCCGAATTAATAGTTTTTAGAATTCCCGTCAGATTTACTGTGTGGGAACGATTCACGAGAAAACCATTAACAGATTATAATGTAATTTTGGTCAAGGGTCAATTACTAGTAAATAATATACTTAAAATGAATCTAAGACATTGTTAAATTGATGATTATTCAATATTAGTTAGTGTATTTTTTTTTATAAAACACATTTCTATGAACAAACAAAAAGACAACATAGATTTTCAAAATATCATTTTTTTTAAATCCATGTAAAAATGTAGTTGTAAGTACTTTGTAGCAATAAGCAATATAATAAGTTCAAATGCGCCTTTTTACTGTTTTTAGTAGTTTAATTAGTAGTAGTTTAGTAGTATAGTTAGTTATTGTGAAGAAAATTATTTTTTTAAGAATAAGTAAATAATACAAACTATGTTTACAATATTTACCTGTACTCGGGGTGTGGTATTATTTTAGTTAGCTTCTCGTTTTTGTCGCTGACTGAAATATCTGTATACCCGACGACTACAGTTAACTGTTTCGTTTTGTAAAACTCGTCGAAAACACTGAAAAAAATGAATTTGGTTAAAATATAATAGAAACGGTGAGTATATTAGAAGTACAAAGGAAGACAAAGGACCATAGACGGAAACAGGAAATGCTTAGGGATAAGAAAAGCTTTTATATAAACTTTTAAAAAACCCAATGAGGTTATAAAAATAATAACTGAACAAATAAGGGCGAGCGAAGTGTGATCTAACACTGTCCCACAACCTGACCATTTTCTGGTACACTTTACTGAAAAACTACGCCCATAGATATCTGCTTTAACATAGTAATTTAACTTCATACCTAGATGTGTTATCTGTCAAAAAAATATATAATCATTAAAAAAATTAACATTAACAATTTTGTGTCAATTGGATAGAATGTTATCGTACTATTAGTAGTATCCACCATCTGTTTGAAAAGCAAAGAGTTAACATCGTTGTAACATTATTACCCGTTAAAAAAACTACGCGAGCCCTCACAAAGCTCAGCTTTTTGCTAGTATATTACAGTATGGAGTATATTTTTTTAATTAATTAAGCATTTTGTGGTTACCAAAAAGATTTGACAATAAATAAACCTTAATATGTATATTACATTTAATACATTAAAATTCATCCATTGATAAAATATGTGATCATTCACCATCTAAGTATATGTTATGCAACATTTGCTTCTGCTAAAGTTGGAAACGATTTTTTAAACGTGACTTTTCTTTCTTATTCTTGAAGAACTGTAACATTGAAACTTTTTCGTAAAAATCTGCTCGGTGAATGTTAAGGAAAATGTGCTTTCTTGATTTTTACAGTAATGTCGAAGTTAATGGTGCTCTACTTTTATTTGAAGGTTTTTTAACGTGTAGGGAAATATGATATACGTATGTAACGTTTATTAAAAAAAATTACGTAAATTTGAAAATGTTATGTCACATTAATTATTATTAATAATTTGTCATAAATATGCTCTGTTTTCTGTCTACGGAGGAATCAGATGTAATATTCATGACGTCATAGAGGTAATCAAAATCAAAAGCATCTAATGCTTACTTTAGCCACTATATTATTGGGGATATAAAGAAAAGTCCATCCGCCTTTTTTACGACCTATAGTTTTGTACCTAATTAGATTCCTACTTAAACTTATTCATAAGTGACAGGTTTACATTTTATAAAATTTTGGCTTATCTGTTTGTCATTCTTCTTGTTTGTTCCTACCCCAAAAGAGCTTAAAACTATTTCGTTGCGACTTTTCTTATCCTTGAAAGAGCGGGTAAGCCACTAGTGATAATAAAATACCTGCAAACGCAGTGTCCAGCAGTTAACAGCCATCTATCATTGATAACAGTGGCCCCACACTGATGAGTACCCTGTCTCCAAATGCTAGCCGCCCATGGAAATTCGGCAGGAAGACTGTCTGAACCTCCCACTATGCGGCCTTTACGAGCCATCACCAAACCACATTCCACATCCGCGACTGTAATCATAATAAAAGAGTTTGTTTGTCAACGAATTTAAGTGAATCTCAAAGCGGATATAATGTGGCAGCAAAAGCAAATGTATTTATTGTTATGTATGGTAATAGTTCCTACATATTAATTGCATTTGTTTTTTACTACCTACGTATTTAACTTACGATAGATAACATTGTAAAATTGATAGTTAAATGTATAAAATTGTTATATTAAAACTGTATATTCGACACGTGGAATCTCTATAATAATGTAAAATTTTGACTCCGTCTGGTTAAATTAATATCCCGGGTTTTGTTTTGTTCAATAATACGAGTAATTAAGAGTATCTGAGAATAAATAGGTATAACCAAAGGAGGAGCAGAAAACTTATTTTAATAATTTCAGGAAATGAAAATCTACTAATCGATTGCTTTATCCTGCATCTTCCATGCTTATGATATTTGGCACTTAAAGATGTTTAACGCTATATATCAAAAAATTCAAAATATACCATTATCCAAGTATCAATCATACGCCATATCTGTACATAGTATTAAACAATGGCGCTAACCGTCGACTATACGCTTCGATCGTTTTAACTACGCAGCGGATTTTAATGCGGTTTTCATCAATACATGGAGTGATTTAAGAAGAATTTTTTTCATATGCATAATATATGCATATACGCAGATGCAAAACTGCCGAAAAAATATCTAATTTCAGAGAAATCTATACAAAACGTTAAAATGAATCTAGGAATGAACTCGACAGATATATGGATTACAGATGTGAAATTCAGTCACTTATTATTTTTGACTGACTTTAAAAAACATTTTATTATTTTATTAAACCCTATTAACTATCAATACATTACACATTGATACAAAGACATTATTAGAAAAGGACGATTTACTTACGATTAACATAGCATAGTCCAAAATTCACATAACTCGTAAACAGAACAAAAACGAACACACGATAGACGCACATATTTATAACTAATTGAAATAACAAAATCAATAATACTTAATGTATAAATGTAAACACTTAAGGATAATATGGCAATATTTTTGTAATATATAGGAATTATATATAATTAATAAATAATAAAATAAATATATTTATCCTAAGAAGAGTGCACTCATGTCAAAGTGCGTGCACTCACTATGCTCAGATTTCATACGGTTAATATTTAAAGGATCTATGATTTGTTGGAACAAACCTCCTTCATACGCTCGAAGGCCTGACCCCTATAACTTTGTGCATCTAGTGATGCATCGATAAATTGTTTATATCGATACCTAAATTTGTCTTGTAACGTTCAAAAAATTATTGTTGTACAAATAATATCTCAGATCCTCAGTGCAATAGCCTTATACAGTAGAACTTAGGATAACCTATTTTATTATGAATCAATATAATATATCAGTCTTTTGAGAAGATCTCTTATTTGGCCAATACTGAACGCAAGAACCAATTTATAGATTTTAGAAAGGGCTATAATAATTGAATACGTATATTAAATATCGTGTATGAACTGATTTAATCCGGTGAGAAGAGCTTCAGATGAAGGCTATTTATAATGTTGGAAAATTTTGTGTTGGGAATGCTCATATGAAGCATAGCCTTCGAAGAGAATTGGGTCAAAATTTTAACCAACTTGTAAAATTTAAACACTGTTAAATAATCATAATATAATCATAATCAGCCTGCAAGATATACTTTGTACATTAAATACCAGCGAATAAACGTTGCAAGTTGTAAAAAATTGTAAAAAGGAAAATCTTTATATGTTATTAATTTATCGATACGGCACATCACTATGCACAATTCATTGTCAGGTTCGAAGCAACCTCGGCTGATAAGCGTAGATAACGAGCGCGGAACCGTCTGTCATTACACAAATGAGTGAGCATTATTGAAATATTTCTATGTGATGGAAGTTTTACATTTAAAGTAGAGTGACTACAAATTTTATTTTCGAAGGTATTTATTTTAATTAAGTATTTCTAATTTAATTTTTTTTTATTCCATATTTTATTGTAATTTTGTTACTATCTCCAAATAACACAAACGAAATTGCTAAACATAATCAGAAATAAATTGATTATCATTCATCATCTTTACATTATGAAAATTGTTAACCAGTTCATTTTGTCATTTAACTTTAACTGTTTGTCATATTGTACTCAATTATTATGACATGTCACAATCTTCATAATAATTATTGATTTTTTGACCTTTGTGTAGTAAATTATTATCCTTTTACAACGCCAATTAAGATTCCGATCCAAACAGCTACTATGTTATTATGCGTCGTTGTTCTTGACTAATTACTAATTACCTTCGACTTAAAGTTTATATAAATATTATGAAACAGCAAAAACATTTGTTGATATTGCAATCATTACAATGCAATGGTACATGGTTTATTTGATTTCAAAAATATAATAATAATAGGTAGTGAAAATAATGATTTTACTTTTATGAACAAGTGTACTTACCTACTTTATCTTTTAATTTTATTGCTTTCTTTTATACTTCAGCTAGATGCAACCGAATATTCTAAATACGTATTACATTTTCAATTACATTATAGCCATTTTGGAAGTTTAATTTAACTCGAAATTCGAAACTAATGGTTTAAGGTGGTCATGGAAACTAGAGCCAGTAAGATCATATAAAAGAAGTCATGTGTGTACTGATGCTGATTTTATTGATCTTAATGCTGATGAATTTATAATTTTTTTAAAAAATATTAAATATAAATGTTTGAAATTACTAATTAATTTATTAAATAGTTACCATAAAACATGGTCACCCTGGAAATGGGCTAGACGAGTACATTAGTCGGCCAAGTGCAGCGCTAAGTAGGGCGACGCATCTTGACCTACATTTGTGCTGGCTGAGTGCACAAATATCATTATCAAAAACAAAAAATTCAAGGTCTTTAAACATGTTAAACATAAAGTAAGGATATGATTCATTGATACTAAAAGGTAAAGCAAAACAATTAAGTGTGATGTGTTTTTACGAAATTAATTGTTATTTTAGGTTCAAAAAAGGCAGTCAATTAACTGCATTTTCTAATATTTCTATGTTAACTACAAAAGTTTGGATATGGTTGTCTTCTACAAAGCTACACATCTATTGCAATGAATCGCAAAAGTTTAATTGTTTAAATTTTTACATTATTGAATGTTTTGAATTATTTTGATGCGTAATATTTCCAAAAAAAAATATAAAATAAGTTCGTTAATCTTGAAAACCCTGGTTCTTCAATACAATACCTATAATTAACAGTCAACATCATTACCATATTCTATATATCTACACTATACACACAAAGTTCGAAAATACAGCCTTAGATTAAAGAAACAAATACGAGTATGTTCCTCATACAGTATATCTACTCTAAAATACTTAAAAGATAAAAATCTCTTGTATATTCGGGATGACGATCATTTTAATTTTCATCTAGCGACTCACCCTCGCTTCGCTCGGGTTCGTCCCCGGCTGTAACCTCTTTAGTATTTAAAATGACGTAATTTCCATATATAATCGCGTAAGAAACGCTTTCATTCGACCGTTTTTTCTCCGATTCACTTTGCAAAACGGACTACCACGTAAAAGCCTTTTTATTTTTCGGTTTTTTATATAACCTATGACACTCAGCAATAATGTGGCTTTCTATTGGTGAAAGAATTTTTAAAATCGGTTCAGTAGATCCCGAGATTACCCCTTATAATTTAAAAAATATACAAACACACAAACTTTACTTCTTTATAATATTAGTATAAAAGTATAGATTAGTATAGATTATTATAGACTTGTTATGATAGACTTGCAATTTTTATCTATTTTATATTTTGTTCTACCTATGATACACATAAGTGGTATACCGTAACATATACATTTTAACCATACAAACCTTTTGAAAATGCAACTTCTTAATTAAAATAAAAAGGAAAACCTTCATAAATCACTGCGTATCGGTAACATCGTTCAATGGCACGGAAGTTTAAAGCGGAAAGGCTGGCGCGTGGCTATGATAACTGCGAAGGTCGTGTTGTAGCCTTACACTCGATATGTTCGGGCTATGTAAATATAGTTATGAAATAACAGGGCAGTGGTAGCCCAGCGGTAACGCGTCGCTTGTATAACCGAGTGACGCGGGTTCAAATCCGGGTCTCGCACCTCTGATATTTTCATGTGCGAATCATTTCTATCATGATTACCACTTGTCTTACGGTGAAGGAAAACATCGTGAGGAAACCTGCATGTCTGCGAAAACCTAGCAAGTTTTCGTAAGACATGTGAAGTCCGCCAACACGCACTGGGCCAGCGCGGTGGACTATGGCCTGATCCCCCTCGTACTGAGGGAGGCCCGTGCCCAGCAGTGGGACGTTAAAAAGGGCTGATGATGATGTTCCTAATAGCACATTGATAATATATAACATGTTGTAAAACAAAGTCAACCCTAGCGTCAGTCCGTCTGTTCACGATAAATATAAAAAATACTGCACTGATTTTCAAGTTGTTTTTACCAATGGATAGAGTGGTTCTTGAGGAAGTTTCAGTGCAAAACTTGCGGAACCCGCAGCTTCTTTCGCGCTAGTTCGCTTATAAAACTAAGTGGTGTAGGTCAAAATCCGGGTTTAGCAACGCTCAAATTTACTAATATTCTAATGAAAAACATCGATCTTTCTTAAGACAAGTGAACTTGAAAAAAGGCGTGAAGTCCTCCAACACGCATGTGCAGGGTAACTTGGACTGTCAAAGTATATAACATGAAACTCATGATCCCTCTAACGTGTTCTTCTTCTTCTTCTTCTCTTCTTCTTGGCTTGGACCTGATTGGATTGCCGGAAGCTATTTCGACAAACTCATACATGACCTATCTTTTAAATCGGTCACAAATTGGTCTACACGGAAATGGCGGAAAAGCTTTTCCGTGATGGTGATAGAAGGTCGCGGCCTTAGCTCGTCGCTGTCTGGACTGACCCGCATGTAGTAGATAACCGAACAATGTGAATATATTATTCTATAAATAAACTGCCAGACTATTATCTAATTTCTAAAGAATACTTAGCAAATTTTTTTCTGATATTTTTTTATCAATTAAAACTTTAAAATTTATTTGATTGAAAGCATCTCTGCCCTTGAAATATAAATTACAAATTTTAAACTGATTATAATATTTATTTTGGGGCGTCACGTCGAATACGTCACGTACCTATTTAAACAAACCTACCACCCTCTTCCCCATCAATATTGCGTCATGAACATGAGAAATGTCTATAATAGTTTGAAGGTCAAAAAAGAGTTACCTGAGAGAACTTTCATCAATATTATTATTTACAATAAAGAAAATTACAAATATACTTTATATTATACAAAACAAAAGTATTAATACTATTTAGTTAGTCATGTCCGCGTGGTACATGAAATGAATACATAGTTGAAACTAAAACATGTCTAAATATTATATTTTTTTTAATGTTTAATAACATTTAAAATTATATTAAAAAGTAATTTCATTATGAGAATTTGAAAGTTCAATGTAATTGAATTAATTTTATTACATCTTCAGCTATAAGTATCGTTCTTCAAACCTTTGGTTTACTTTGTTTTATTTGATAATTTTCTGTTTTAATTTGTAATAAGCAGTTCAGTCCTTGACGTTAAATATTAAAAAGTATTTGAAATTTTCTCAAATAATATCGAAAGTTGCACATTTTTTTTATACTATATAATAATATATTCTGCAGTAAAAAGTGTCCTATGTGTGAAATCAAAATCTATCCACCGGTTTTTTGGTGACGTTCCCAGAGACCGAGAGGCTAACAAAAAACTTGAAAAAAATCTAATCATCATTGCAGTGATGGGGAATATTTTTTATAACATGCTGACCAAAATAATTCGTCACTGAAACTGTATTAGCTTTAACAACCCACCAATCACCATTTCTAATCCCATTCTTTATCTGCGTGATAAATATTCCATCAATACTGTCACCTTACATAACGCCAAAGGCTGCGCACGACTTGCATACGATAATCAAGCAATGCAAATTCAGTTTGTACCTAATAATAAGAAACGAACATGATTTCCTTATTGAATAGGTTATAATATAGAAATATCTATATTCTATACATATGTATAATAACTGCCTCGTTGGTGTAGTGGCTAGTAAGTACTGCCACTCATCGAGAGGTCCTGGGTTCGAGTCTCGGGTCGGGCCAAGTTTAGTTATTGAGTCTTGCTGTTTAGTAAGCCTCTGTAACAGCCCGGAGTTGGGAAGTTGGCAGTGTGTCACCCTCGTGCCTCAGAGAGCACGTAAAACCGTCAGTCCTGCGCCTTAACTCTCACTGGTCGTGTCGAGCAGTCGTCCCACCGGAATATGAGAGTGATAGGAATAGAGAGTGCTTAAATTATTGTTAAAATTTTGATTTGAATCTATACATTAAATATTAAAAAAAATCGTATTATCAATGTTCTTTATTATATTAAGTCTATATCTTTTAGAATTTTTGTTATGTATCTGTGACCGCATCATGTAGACAGACAGATTTTGATAAAATTTAGTATGATGATAACAGGTTCTCCGGGTCAACATATGGAACACATTTTACTGTGGGAAAATATCTAATTTATGACATATCTACACTTACCGTTGTAACGAATCTAGGGACTGACCCGCGCAGAGCTAGGGTACTAGAAAGGTAGGCCATTAAATATCTCACTTAACGCTTCTGACTCTGAAATCTGAAAGAATAAAGATAATATATAAAAATCTCGTATCACAGTGTTTGTGGTCGCACTCCTCTAAAACGGCTCGACCGATTTTAAAGAGTTCCTTGTATATTTGGTAGGTATATAAAAAAGGTTGGAAAGTATTTGTGGCCCGTCGTGGAACGCCCAACGTTTCGAGTGGAACATCCAACAATCTAAAGTCTAAGTAAACGCTACATTTATTTTTTAGATCACAACTATAAGAAAAACAGTGTAGGTGTGTATAAATTTAACTAGAATTTGAGAGATAATCTCATTTATCTTGTCTCATAGAGTCAAACTTACATAAGTGTTATCTACGAAATAGACATAACCATTGATCAATGTATACTTTGGTTCTAAAGTGCGGTGCTCCCAACAGCCATCAGGCAAGGTATTGAAATCGAACGCGGAAGGATATCACATCGCATAATCGCTTGAAAAATTTGAAGAAAATATATGTAATATTAGTTAATCGCACGTTTAAAAGTAAATTAAAAATTAGGATTCTCTTTAATTGGAGATTATCTCTAATTGTATCTTCATCAAAGTCTAAATACTTTACTAATATTGTAAAGCTGAAGAGTTTGATTGTTGGGATGAATGCACTAATCTCAGGTCAGAACTGTTTCGAATTGAAAAAATATTGTTATGTTGAATAGCCCATTTATGGAGGAAGACGATAGGCTGTATTTCGCATCGCATGGCATGATACTAAAATATTAATCTAAAAATTTGATCTTTAAAACACGGGTAGAGTCGCGGTAAATGCCAGTATTCAATATATAACAAGATATGCTGCTGCTGAGTTCCATCGGTCTTTGAAATGCAAATTCTATCTCCAATAATATCTATCACCTTACATAACGCAAAGGCTGAACGCGAGTTGCATGCCAATTCGTTTATGTGGTACACTGTCACGGCTAAGGACGTGGCAACTGGCACAATGTTGCATCGTGACCATTTGAAGGTTCAAGTATGGGGTTAAATCTTCCTTAAATCCTTTATTGAGCTGAACACATGGTAGTAGTAGGTTTTTAGCTAACTTTTTGCCTCATTGGTGGAGTGGCCAGCTTACATGGCTACACATATAGAGATCCTAAGTTCGAGTCAAAGGTCGGACAATTACGTATAGTTGTTTGGTCATGAAACATTCTCAGTAACGGTCCGTAGTGGAGACGTAGACGATTTTTTCTTTTCAATTCACTCTGGTGCCAAGAAAAGTACGTAAAGCCGAAAGTCCTAAATATCTGGATATCACACCGGTTGCACCAACTTGCCGTCTTACTACTGCTTAAGACGACTCCTTTAGTTTTTAGGTATCCCAATCTTTTAAAAGCTTTTCGATTAAAAAAAACAGATGCTTTTCAGATTTTGTATATAGATAGTATAGGAAGAAGCAGGACAGTAAGGTCCTTTAAGGTATACCATCACTCAGCAAATACGTATGTACCTAGAATAATACCATTATTAATAATAGAAAATTCCATCAAAATCAGTCACTTTGGTCATTTTATATAAAAGATGATTGAAATAATTAAATCAATTTTCGTAAATATTATGGTAATTATACACATGACACACGCACACCTAGGTATCTCTTTTTTTAAATCAGTGAGGTAAATTTATATGTAGTTATTGTTAGCTTGATTAAGCATCTTCTTAACTAACCCTCTTATAGAATGTCAATATAATATTGTTACGTTTGTTTGAAATTAAAAAAAAAGGGAGACTCAATCATTTGACCTGTAGGTCGTATCCCATCCTTTTCTCGTATCCTATTATATAAATAACGTTCTTTAATTTGAAGGGAGAGTTTACCGTATCGACGGGATTTGGAAAACCCATAAACATTTTGTATGGAAAAATGTTTTTTCTTTTATTTTTATTTTTCGTCAATTTTCCAATGATTTTAATAGTTACTCTGCTATTTAGGACGGAGAGAAATATAACAAATCAAAAACCATGAAAATCGGTCCAGCCATTCTTAAGTTATAAATGAGTGTTCGAGCAAACTTATTTTACATATTAAGAATCAGAATTTTCAGCGATTTTGTTTTTACTTTTTCCTGTTTTTTTTTTCGTGTGATTGAAACATGGTCATTGTTTTCTTTGTATAGTTGTTGTAAATTTTCAAAATAAAAAGTAACGAAAATTCAGTTTATTTGTTTTTCATTCATAAGTTTTCTTCAACCATTGAAACTAAATTATTAAATCAAGTATCTCACGAAAAATAATAACAAGTATTAAACACAATATAATAAATTTACAAAACGTTTAATTTAAAAAATTTACATTACAAAAACCTAACTAACACTGACACGAAAAAAATGATAATCCACTTACACGTGTACTAATAGTTTACATAACTTAATATTTATGAATGCAGCACGGTCGGATACTATCAAAGACTGTTGCCTTGTAAAATCTTTTCGAAAGAAACAAAGCAAATTTTCACAATGTCATATACTTACTTGGGATGTTCGGATCGAAGCAGGTTGGCGTTTATTTTTTGCGAGCGGGCGCGGGCGCGTCATTGACAACAGACCGACTCGCTATTTAAAATTTAAAAACATTTCATGTATATGTCGAATTCGGCAGTTAAATAGGATGAAGATTCATCAATGTTGGGTTACAGCAAACTAAAATGCGACCGTAAAAATCGAATTTATATCTTATTTTCTTGATGTAAGTGTCACTATTACTTAACATGTCCGCTATTAAATTTTGCTATTTAAAGTTATTCGTTGAACTGATGTCAAATGTGCTCTTTTGAAATCGACTTCAGAACAAAAAATAATGTTGGCAGGTGAATCTTGTATTTTTATTAGGAGCATTTTGAAGTAGTGACGTCACAAACTGAATACATTCAAATATTCTAAAACCGCATGTGTAACGCAACATTTACATTTTTTTAGTGCCGAATTTTAAGTATGGCCAGTGTTTTCACATAAATTCTTGATGTATTATAATTTTATTTAACGTTGTTTCTATACTAATATCCTTATTACATGAACAAAAGCAGGTTTTTAGATGTATTTTTTATTTATAATAACTTAGAAAAGAATTTTGATAATATAATTATATTACATAATAAAGTTTCATATATACCTATTTTTCTCTTTTACCCCATCTTATTTTCTGTGCAATATATATTATTATCTTTGTTAAATTCTATTAGTGAGCTATTCATATTTACTGATATTTTTAAAACGCTCAATACGTAAATTTTCAATTTTGGAAAATCAGATTATAAATGAAATAATTCAATTATTCTAAAAGGCTACTTACTAAAATATTATTATTTATTACTCTGCTGAACCAGAAAAATCTTGCAAAAAATAATAATTTTTTTTTTCAGTCACCAAAAGCGCAAACAAAACCTAGCTTCATGTGAATTAATTTTCAATAACAGGAAACGAATTCAAAATTATAATAGCACTGCTTTACATTCATTGATACGATTGATGTCATAGCACTAAGTGAGCATTAGCATAAGAAACCTACATACAAGTTTGTTTGGACATTATGTACCTACCGTTAAAAGGTAGCTCGTGTTCCCGCCAAAACTGCTCTATTTTAACAATTTATAGTTCAATGACCAGAATAAAAATGCCGCTTATAATCTTTATTTATCTGTACTTTAAATATATCTATTTTTTATCTGTAAAGATTTATCCCTTATTTAAAAAAAAAATATTTATTTTGATAGAGATGTTTTATTAAATTAAATTACAAATATTTTCTATCCTTTTTTAACAGAAAAAAAAGATCATGACTTATTACGTCCAGTATTTAGCATTTAGACTTTAAAAATGTTTCCCGCCAATTTTGTTTTGCTTCCTAAAATATACAAACGTATAAATTTACATATGGGTCTCTATGAATCTCTAATTTTTTTCTTAAATAGGAGTAGGATATTTAAGTACTTGCTTTTACTTAGTGATATAAAAATCATCAAACATTGTAATTATTAATTATTATTATTAATTAAGTTCTCCTATACGCGGTAGATATAAGAGGTTTTTTTTAAAACGCTCTTCATCTCCGTCTGAAATCATGATCACAAGAAGAACGTGGTCACAACTATATTATAAAATTAGAAATTATATAAAAATATTTATATAAACTAAAATTACATAATGTTTAGACATTAAAAAAATAACAATTGGCTAAGATATGCAAAAATACACAAATGGCAAAATTGTTTACAAAATTTAGTTTTTTTTTATTTGGTGACCTTCTAGATTCCCTTGTCTTAAAATGACCCTCCACTTTAATATGAATCACAATAGAGCATGAAACTTCGTAGTTGGCACTGAAATTTCAGCTGTATCTGTACATTATGGTTAATCTTACGTTTCCTAAGAATAGAATGAAAGAAAAGATGTTAATTAATTGGCAAAGACAAAACTGTTTAATATATTTTTCTCGTTTGTTTGTCAAGCGATGCTTTTTTTAAGTTTAGCAGAGTAGCCGATTGACAAGTTAAAAGTAATTAGTTTTTATATACGAGTAGATGCGAGTAGATTAGTGTTTATTTTATTAATCTAGTATGAAAAGGCTCTAGTCAGAACCCTGTTTTAAATATATCGATCGACCTTATAAAATCTTAATATTACGTAATTCTAGCGTTAAAAATCATATATCATATAATTATACGAAACTTAAAATGTGCAATCCGACTCGCTCTTGACCGTTTTTATTATTATTTTAATATTAAATACATAAATCTCACATGTGAGTCCCGAAGCATTTGTTAGTGCAGATAACATCTCCTTTAAAATCAATATCTGATTAAATAACTTAAATATATGAAAAACGGTAGCTTGGGTGGCATGTAAACTGACCCGAGGCATTTCACTTTTTACTTCTTAACGATATTATTATAAAGCGCCGCCTTTCCAACGACAGTGTGTGATAATTTATTTAAAGGATCGGAGAATTAATTTTGTTTACATATAAAGTGCTTGAAACAAGTAATTTTTGATTCGATTATGTTGGTATTGAATTGTAATACATGTCGTGTTGTTTTCTTTAGTATGAATTGCGCATACATTTTTCGGCGTTGAGACATTATCACACACAGCGCCATCTAGTTCAATGTTAAGCTTGAGGCTTGTGTTACGGACACCAGATAGTAGGTACTACACATATATAATTTTTAAATACATACATATTATGACTATGACTGCAAATATTCGTGCTCAACAAATTAATACCCTCAGCGGGACTTGAACCCGGAACCGCTGGCGCACAAGAAGGACTACTACAAACTGCGCCAAACGTCGTCAAATAAACGTGGCGTCATTAAATATTTTTAATTTATTGTTATAATTTTTATGTATGAGTATTTAGTATCTGTCTGTTTATAACATCGACATAACAACTTTTTAAGTTTTTATATTCAGTACTTGTCAAACTAGTACAACGTATTATCTAATTTTGCTAGCTTAGCCCTATAGAGTTCATTTTGCATATTATATAATATACTTGCGAGTTGCGACTGGGCCTTGCTCTTCTCGGGCTCGTCTCTAGATTTAAGCAAGAGCGAAGCTGCGGTTTTCGCTAATAAATATAAAAACTTGAAAAATTCTATATTTAAACCTTCCTCGAGATCCACTCTATACATTGGTGAAAACAGCATGAAAATCGGTGCAGTAGTTTTTTAGTTTATCGCGAAAGACAGACAGACGCAACGGTGGACTTTGTTTTATAATATGTAGAGATTGTTTGCTACATGGCCTGGACTCTATTAAAGAACGTTACATTAATATTTTATGTAATTTAAGTTGTTTATATATAATAAAACTAAATTACAAAAATAAATAAATTACTTATAATCACTCAATATTTAAAATTTCTGTCTATTCCGACTCTGTACCGGCTTGACACATTTTGACGAAGCTTTCACTGGCAGATAGCTGATGCTAAAGGGACTAAATTAAGTTATTTTCAACCGACTTCCAAAAAGGAGAAGGTTCTCAAGGCGTCTGTATGTTTTTTTAAAGAAAGAATTAGGGTTCCGCTCGATTATAGTTTAAGCGCTATATTAAAAAATGTTATACAATCTAACATTTATGCGCATATTTGGAATTTTAAATGAAGCTATTTTATATTTTTGTTTCCGGCGGTTCAAATACATTATGCAAGATGTTCACAAAAAAAGCAAATATCGTAAGGTAATTCGGTGCCATTCGTCTATTTTTTTCCAAAATATTGTATAATTTTGTTGGTAGGTACGTACACTTTCATGAGCTACTTATATAATCTCTATCGTGTTTTTTTGCGCATTCAAAATATCTGGAATGAAGTATCAAATAAAACCGACAAAACCGTAAAATATGTTTAATTTTTTATATATTTCTATAACTCACATATTTATTACGCTCGCTATAGCAAATAGAGTAACCAAGTTTGCTAAATTATTATAATTATTGCCTTTTTCTCTTTTTTCTCCTTTCTCTCCTTTTATATATTTATATAAAAAAATCTAGTTTACGCTAATTTTGCAAAATTCGTTATTTGCAATGCGAGACACGATGAAGTCCTTACCGAATTTATATTAATTATCACCACAACTGACGCACTCCAGCGAGCCAATTAGGCATACTAGTATATTCTAGCTATCCATCTCTTTCATGCTTAAAGTTTGATTGCGGTTTAATCACACGTTACGTCAGCCTCATCAGCTCAGTAAACTAATATATCGGTCACATTTAAATATAATCGCTGGAAATGGACAACAGTTAAGTACATAAGGATTTATTCATAATAATATAATTCATAAGTAAATACGTAAATTAAAAAAATGCATATTATGTTGTGACCTTAACACATAGCCTGGTTCCATGGTAAAGCTTATCACGCAAATGAATACCTCCGGCAGGGATTGAACCCGCGACCGCTGACACAGAGACAGACACTACAAACTGAGCCTTTATCGACAAATGCAATAAAATATTCAAAGGGAAATATAATGTTATTATGATATGTATATTTAATAATGATTATATGAATAAAAAAATTTAAAATGGAAATAGGCGAAGGTTTGATTTATTAAATGAATTAATTTTTATTTTATCATTCACTGACATCAAACGGGATTATCACTCAATTGTGTTTCATCTATAGTAACTTTACTCTTTTTTTGCATTTTGACTACAGTATTATATATAATTCCACATGACAGTTCCCTTTAAATTTCAGTTACTTTTAGGTAGCAGTTTACAAACTTTCGCTTTACCATACGAGCAGTCTATTATGACAAAATTATAAGGATTCCGTTTATTTTTAACTCTGGAATCCTTAAAAAGACTTGAACGAAGCACTCACTTTAACACTACTTATTTGAATTACGCTATCATTTAACTTGTCTAATTGAGTGTTAATAATAAAAAGTCCAAAAAGACTTGAAAAATATGCCCTTTTTAGTCTTACAAGTCGGTGATCTGCCACATTGCATTCCAAGTAAGCATATACATGTTAATCGCCTAGAGATTATCCATAAATACTTTAAAAATTTCAATAATCGATAGAAGAGAGTATGCTTCAGAAAAAACATTCTAGATTATCTCGTTACAAGCTATTAAATCTACCGATTGTTGTATGAGGAATATTAAATAGGTTAAATAGAGTGGTTTAATCTTAAACCGCCGTATAATAAATATAATAAAGGAATTATATGGAAATTATAAGTGCAGTGTTTAAGAACCTGTCCAGAGGTATGTATATTAACTTTTTTATTTTGAATAATTATTTTATTTTGAATAACTGGGACCAGATTATAAATAATATATAGATAATCTTGACGACACGTTTGGCTCAGTCGGTAGAGACTCTACTTTCTGCGCCAGCGGTCACGGGTTCAAGTCCCGCTGGGGGCATTCATCATTCATTCATTCATTGTTGAGCACAAATGTTTGTATTCCAGTCATGGGTGTTTATATTTATAATATGAATGCATTTAAAAATTTATATGTGTAGTCAACTATCTGGTATCCGTAACACAAGCCTTGTAGCTTACCACGGAACTAGATGGTGCTGTTGTAATAATGTCCCAACATATCTATATTTATTCATATTTATTTATTTAATATATCAAATGGTATTTGTCTCTATGTTACGCAATGTCAATTATCGTATACGGATATGTAAATATACTATGTTTTAATTATCAAGATATTATTCATGTCTGAAACATGCACAAAGGTGTTTAAATTACCATATTTTTTTATTAAAAATTGTTAAGAGAAATAGTTTTTCTCAAAAAACCTGAAAAAAATTTAGATAACATATTCGTATTATATCCTTGCCAAAATTAATAATAATAATATATACCTATTTATTAACATTATTAAAAAATTTTTTGTTGTTCTAACCTTCTTTGAATGAAGTGATTTTTTCTTAGTCCTAGTTTCAGTTTTTACTTTTATTTTGTCTAGGAATTCAACTGTACATGTCGCTCATTTTGTTATAAAATGTAATAATATTAAAAATATAATAAAAAATATCGTTGAACACTCTATTTCTACTTCACTTGAAGTAGATTTTCTCGAATAATAAGAAAGGTGTTAAAAATGGTATTCTTTTCAACAAGAACATAATCACTTCCATGTCTTTGTTTACTTTTTGAATTACCAAACTTGGCTGTAATTTATTCTACAACATTAATAATTAAAAAAAGAGTGCGTATACGCGAGGTTGTAGTTAAACTTCTTTGCTGATGCGGCAGATACCGCAATTAGAGTTAAAAATCAAAATATAAATGTAATAAATTTGTATCAAAATATAATTGTAATATTTTGTAATCATTTGTTAATACATACATTTAAAAATAACTATTTTAATAAAAAAATGATAGTAAAGGCTTTCACTCCCGCAACAATCTTTTTTCCAATGTACTGACTGTCCCTCAGCCACGTCTACAGAAGTTTTGCTTAATAATAATAATAACTTTTATTTCAGAGAAGAAGTCCATACAAAAAATTAACAGGTTTTTTATTATTTACAGTATCTAAACATATAAGAAACATAAAACAGAAATAATATAACATATTAACGAAGTAAGTAAAGAAAAGGAGGAATATATTATAATTTAACATTGTCTTAAATAAAAACTTGTAAAAAAATATGTTTTATATTATGAAGTAAACACGTTTAACTATCTATAATATATATATTTAGGCTTTAAAGCTGTTAGATTTAATTATTAATACTCACTTTCTGTTTTACTTAAGAATTGTATCAAGTGTTTCAATCTTACATATTAGCACAATTTTGCAAACTCTAAATCATAATGCCCAGTAACCCGCAATCGGTCGTAAAATTTAATGACATTCCTTCGATCGATTTTCGAACGTAAGAAACGCAATTTTTGTGATCCCTTCGATCGCTGCTTTATATTTAAGGTGGTGTTTCACTACATGCTTATATTATTAATTATACTTAAAAATAATTTGTTTTTACATTTTGGTATTTAAATATTAAATTATCTTTATAAATTATAAAATGAGGAAAAAGCTGAAATGTAATATTAAATGCATATTTATTTTTTAATTTGATGGTATTTACTTATTATATTTCAATGGAATAAATTAATAAGTCTAAATTGTAAAAATTTATAAATATAATAAAAAAAAACAATTTTTATTTGTTTTTTTTAATTATATTTATGAATTTACATAAAAAACACCGCGCCTTGAGAAGCCTCCAAGACAAGCTATATCGTGGAGACGCTTTAAAGAAAATTACCCTTAACTAAATTATCCCGTAATTATTTTAAACGTTTTAACTTAATATTTAAGGCGAAACGGCGGATGTATATTATTTTTATCGTTACAGCAACTCGAATTATGAAATAATAACGCTCAACTTAAAGGTGTAAGATTCCTTCCGTAATTTTTTTATAATTAATGCATTATTTCCTTTGAAAAGTGATGTATTATAGTGTAAATGAACGGTTAAATGTACATTTTGTACCAATAAAAATTAAGTTGTTTTAAAATTATGAATTACAGTGATTTCAAAAATAACACTGACTAATTGAGAAAATAAGAGAGAGAAAAAGTAATATAATGAAAAAAAAATCAAATATGTATGTGTATCGCTTCAACTTTATGTAGAGTGGGACGTTCTATAAATTTTCCTACACTAATCGTATACCTATCAAATTATCCTGAGCGCCACTTATAGTGGTGGTATAGGACGATGATGATACTCGTAGTTTAAAAACTTACGCAGCATCCAACATGCATACGTTATTTAACTACTAAAATACAAATTCTTCTAAAATATAATTAATGCCTTGGAATGATGTGATCGCCTCCTGGCTATTAGAACTATTCTCAATTTTTATTTAAGTAGTAAAAAAACCGGTTAAGACCAAATAATAATATTAGTCCCGCTAAGTTTCTTTCGCTAGTTATTCTCAGGTCTGAGGCTTCTTCTTTCCGAATTGGTAGTAGACTCATGACGTTCATTAAAAAATGTAATGTAATACTAATTATTATTTTTTAATTTCGTTGCAATTGCTTTTACTTACTAATTTCTCCATCTAAATAAATAGATGAAATATATACTAGATATTATTAAAAATAAATAAATACAGTAAAGCCGGGTCCTACAGCCTGCTTTCTCACAGGCCAGACCGCGCCGGGCCGGACCTACAGGCCGTAGGAACCGATGCATCCGATGAAGCCTGTGGTGGCCTGTTGTCACCCGTCCGATCCTTCGGGAGTCGGTAAGTTCAAAGGCGCGACGGGGCCTCTCGCGGTCTGTACGGGCGCGTCTGCGTCGCTTGTTAATCGTTCATTTCGCCTGCGGCGGCGCCGCCTGTGCGTACACGCACATGATGGAGTGGAGAATGTCAGCCAACAGACCGCACCAGGCGGGCACAGGTTGTGGGAATGCTTAGTAAGGGCCGCGACAGGCCTACACAGCCCGGCACTAGCACAGGCCCGTCGCCCGGCGGGCCGTGGGACCCCACCTGTAGAAGGATGAAAATTTAGGGTTATAAGATTTTTTTGATGCTAAATCATAAAAAAGTGAAAAATTAAAATTTAGTCTAAAAATAATAAATAATACATCTGAAGAGAGCCCTTCTTATCAACTAGTGGAATAAAAATTAGCGTACGACCCATCCTCAGACATATAAAATATACACAAAAAAAATCCATAAAAATCGGTCTAGCCGTTTCTGAGGAGTTCGATAACAAACACTGCGACACGAGATGATGTATATTAGAAAGATTAGATTTTAAAATCTACGTTAATAAAAAATGTCAAACATTTTAAGGATGTTACGCCTACCTGGGTGAGCTTTAGCATAATTAAAGTTTGATTAATTTGAAAAATTAGTTCTGCTCGTTTAGTTCTTTTGTGTCACAAAACTTTTATTATTATGCCCTATTAAAACTGCAACGTAAGATAAGATAGCAACTATTAATCTTATATACACTATATAAAGTTAAAGAATTTAGAATTAATTTGTTTGTATGCTTTAAATATCCAGATCTAATGGGTTGATGATCACATCACTTAAATCAAATTATTTCAACATTAGAAAGCCATTAATTAAGGATGTTGACGATACGTTTGGCTTAGTTTGCAATGACCCAACTTGATGTGCCAGCGGTTGCGAGTTCGAGTCCTGCTGGGGGCATTCATAACGAGTGAAAGTTCCGTCAAACACGGTCCAGCAGTTTCAGAGATTAGCCCCAAAAGACAGACAGACAAAAATTAAAAAAATGAATTTTTGATGTAAGTACCGTAAGCTTTTAAGTTGAAATTAAAAACAGACACTTCACTTGTATTTAATGTACTGATATGTATGTATAAAGAAGAAATGGAAGTGACAAGAAGGTTTTTTTAGCTTTATAGACTTATTAAATACATTTTATTATTAATGAAATAACATTTAGTTAATAAGATTATTGAAATCAATAAATATTTATAGTGCAATTAGAACAACAATTAGGAAAAACAATTCACTACAAACAAGTTGAAAACAAATACTAGTGTTACATAAATACCTCTCATTTTATTACACCAATAATAGTAATGAGAATCGATTGTTCTATCGTCGCCGTGATCTGTGCGCTACGGCAGCGTGTGTTTAAGTGCTTAGGGTACAGTTTTACTGGTAAGCTATAGCTATAGCTTATGCTATCCGTATCATTTTTCTTTTGAAAATTGATGTAAGATATATTTTTCTGAAACGCTGAAGAGAATAATGTCTGTGTAAAATTGGGAAATTGACAATTTCGATCTCAAAGATCAAATTTTTTGAAAGTGGTCAACACAAGGTCTGTCCTGCTAGCAATAACAGTAAATTGATTTGTATATTTTGAATTAGTTTTTTTTAATTTATGTAGTTATTTTTTGTAAGTGGAATTTATTATAAATTAAGATTTTTTTAATCCAGTTTCTAATAATAGGTACTAAATAATATATTCGTATTAAAATATATTATCAGCTTGGCAAGCCTTCAAATTGTGGTCTTACATTTCTCTCGGATAACGCAGAGCCATTTCTATATCGTTAAGCGATCCAATCAAAGTATTCCATAGTATTGTTCAAAGGCACGCAGTAATGAAGAAAGTGATAAAAATTGCTATGCTTTTATCAGACTGCTCCATAAGGAGAAATACGTTTTTTTAATGTATGCACAATGAACATATTATTATATTATAACAATTTTCTTAGAATACTGTATAAGTCGTTGAGGCTACATTACTTGAAGTACCTACTTCATCACAATTCAAAATGACAAAGGAGATGTAACATGGTTTTCAACCGACTTCCAAAAGGGAGGAGGTTCTCAATTCGTCGGTATGTTTTTTTATGCTTGTTACCTGCTGCTTTTAACTGGGTGAACAGATTTTGATGATTCTTTTTTTATTTGAAAGGTGGTGCTTCCCGTGTGGTCCCATTTTTATTTTGTCCAGTTCTGACAGTTTATCAAAAATACAAAAACCGACTTCAAAAATAAACAAATCTAAACTAAAAAGTAGAAAATAATACTTAAAAGTTTTAAGCCAAAGCAAAATAACCCTTAATAGATACCTATTCGATTAATCTATCAATTTGTAAATATAATCATAATACCGTTCGTGGGCTAGCACCGACTCCAAAATTAACTAAGATTTATTTTCTACTTTTGAGTTTAGATTTGTTTAGTTTTGAAGTTTTTGTTTTTTTGATAAAAATAATTTATATAAAAATTTTTGCTGCGGACAACCAGTATGGTCGATTTTGTCCCTATATATATTTTTCAGCTACGTACAGAGACTCAATATGTATAACCCAATGATATTCTAACAATAGATATGTTGTGAGCGCGCAATCGTGAAGACTCGAAAACGTCCTAATTGGGACGTATTGCCTTTAGTCTGTGTCACGCATGGCGACGAGTGGTACGCTGCTACAAAATTAAAAAAAATGCCATCCTGTGTATTTAGGAAATGCACCAATTATGATACCAAAGTTAATAAAACACAAGGGATCTCATACCACATGTAAGAACGCAGTATACTTCGATTTATTAATATATTTCAATTATTTGCCTAATATTCTGATATGTCATCGGTCGCTAGACTAATGTCTGTTTACATTGACGCGCAATTGACAATACTAGCTGTCTCTTTTTTTCTTATTGATTTTATCGACTATCCCCTTTCTATCATTTTGACTTGTAGTGAAATGTACCTTGAATGAAAAGTGTGTATGTGTGCTGCGCGGAACACTTTTTTCGGTTGTTTAGTGAGCGTATAACATATCTGTCTATTAGAATATCATTGGTATAACCCCTGGGGTGAAATCTGACGATATTAAATACTTAATTGTGTTGTTATACGTAAAACTCCATCATATCCGGCTAATAATGTCGGCTTTGTTGACTTAACTTGAACTACCCAGAAGTATAACTCCAGGTTATATCCAACCTGTTTACTAAATTTCATAGTCTGATTAATCAAGGTCTACTTTTAAATTATCTTTAACATCGAAAAACAATAATGAATCTTAAGTCAGTATAAAGTGAAAATTAGGGTAAAATACAATAAAAATAGAAAGTATGCACCAAAAAATAGTAAACCATTGAGCGAGATAATCGCGGATTTTCGGAAACTTTTTATTTTTCTATTCTTTTTAATCTTCTTAGTTTTAGTTTTCTTTTCAGACAGGTGAAACACAAAACCATTCTTTCGGTTTCAGCGTAGTTGGGTAAATAGTCACTAGGGGCATTGCGTTACTTATGTAATGCTATGATTAGAGGAGTAAATCATTTACAGTGTCAATTTCACTTTAATGTAATTATGATTAATCACTGTGTATAATACAGCTTATTAAAAGCTTCTAACGTGGTATTTTGAAGTAAATTACTTTATAGAAGATGAAGAAAGCTTTTGAAAGTATAATAATATTAGTTAATATTAATAAAGTAATTTGTAAGTTATTTTGTTGATCTATCCAACAATATTTCACCATAGAAACACGAGAAATATCATGCTATTAAGCTATACAGCACTAATAATTTACTGAGTAAAATGGCTGTGACAGATAGACATGGCGAAAATGTTTATTTTTTCTATTTATTTATTTATTTATTTATTTATTTAAACAAAATCCACAGCTACATACAAAAAAAAAAATGTAAGTACAAAAATAAAACCTTACATAAGCCAATTACGGATTTTCATTATTTAGGCAATATAGAAAGGTAGACTAAGTTTACATTTATTTAAGAAAAGGCACAAAAAAAGCTGTGCAAATATAAAAAGCAAAACAAAGATGAGAGAAAAAAAAAATATATATATAGAAAGAACACTAACAATGATACGGCCATTCATTATTTATGAGTAATGGTTTTCGTGTGTGTGTATGTGTGTGTGTGTGTGTGTGTGTGTGTGTGTGTGTGTGTGTGTGTGTGTGTGTGTGTGTGTGTGTGCGTGTGTTCGTATGTGTGCGTACGTATGTGCGTGTGTTATTTATTAAGTTTGGTAATGATAGCTTTCTTAAATCTTCCTCTAGAATTACTAAATGGATCAACATGACAAAAATATTTATTATACTGCTGAGGCAGTCTATGAGTAACTGAGTTTCTACTGTAGTTAGAGCGATGACAAGGTACATGAAATAAATTAGTGTGCCTTGTGCGCCTTTGAGGGGCACACAATTGCAAGGTTTCTGTTATAAGATAAGGATTATCTATATTTCCATTGCAAATGTCATACAACAGCATCATGTCGGCCACAATTCTACGTCTTTCTAAAGTGGTCATTTTATAATGTAAGCAAGATGCAATATAGTCTGTTTTAGGTTCTTTACTACGATAGTTAAGATAGCGTATAAATTTTCTCTGAATCTTTTCAATTGTCTCAATGTACGTTACGTATTGAGGGTTCCAGATGGGACTGCAATACTCTAATACGCTCCGAACATAGTAAAAATAAAGCGTTTTCAAAGTATTAATATCTGAAAATGGTTTCGAGACACGTAAAACAAACCCAAGATTTTGATATGCTTTGTCTCTGATTAAGTCTATGTGTTCAGAAAACGTTAATTTACTATCCAATGTCACGCCAAGGTCTTTGATGGAAGTTGCTGATTTTATTGATGTGTTACTAATATTATATGTTGTTTTAATTATATTTTTATTACGCGTAAAAGTGATGTGAGTACATTTATCAACGTTTACTGTTATACGATTTGCTTTAAGATAAAGTGAGAGTCTATTTAAATCGTTTTGAAGCAAAATGCAATCATCAGGTGAGTTTATAGATTTGTAAATTTTTGCATCATCAGCATATAAAAGAAATTTCGAGTGTTTAATACAATTACCCATGTCATATATATAAAGAGCATACAAGAGCGGACCTAGTAATGACCCCTGAGGAACGCCAGACGGGACTCCAATAAGATTAGATTTACCACTACCGACTACAACAGCTTGAGATCTATTCGATATGTACGATTCAAACCAACGATAAAGATCACCGCTGATACCAAGGGCTAAGAGTTTCTGAAGTAGTATTATATGATCTACACGATCAAAGGCTTTCTCGAAATCCGTGTATAAAACATCCACTTGGATGCGATCGCCCATGCTTCGTAAAATATCACCAGTAAAAACGGATAGATTAGTAAGAGTGGAACGACGTTTCATAAACCCATGTTGTTCTTGAGGGATAAATTTTGAAATATGTGGATAAATATAATTATATACAATACGTTCTTGTAATTTACTAAAAGTATTAAGTATAGAAATAGGTCTGTAGTTTTCGATTTTCGTCTTCAGCCCTTTTTTGTGTATGGGTATAATATGTGCTTCTTTCCATATTGCTGGGACATAACCTTGCATAAAAGACCTATTATAGATAAGACATAACGGCTCTGCGAGAACATCAGCACACTTTACGACAAATAAAGCTGGTATGTTGTCACTACCGGGACCTTTACTGACGTCTAAGCTGGTAAGATATTTAAGCACCATCTCAGTATCAACACTTAAGCTCGACGTAATTTCTGATGATTCTGGAGAGTCCACGCTTCGCAACGGATATTGACTTAGAGGTAGCTGAAACATACTTTCAAAGTAACTTGCAAAAGCAGTGCATATATCATCTTCACTACAATGGATATTATTTTGATAAACCAAAGCGCTAGGGTAATTGCATCTAATTTTACGTTTATTTTTAGTATAATTATTTAAATGTTTAGGATTAATTTTGATAAGACTTTCGGTTTTTTGTATGTACTTTTGAAATAGTTTGTCTTCTAAGATTTTAAAACGTCTCCTTAAAAGTGAAAATATTTCATAATCAATAATGTTACCATATTTTTTCCAGTCAGCGTGTGCTTTACGTTTATCATTAATAATATGAATTAAAGACCTGTTGTACCATATAGGATATATATTTTTATCATGTATAACTACTTTAGGTACATATTTATCGATTAAATCATAAAGAATTTCATAAAATTTAGCCAAAGCTTCATCTAATGATGCTATACTTAATATGGATGACCAATCAAAAACACTTAAATTTTCACGTATAATTTCATAATTCGCCATGTTGTATAAATATTTATACTTTACTTTAGGACTAAGTAAGGGAATTATTATATCTGTAATGTCAATAGATAAAGTGGGATGATATTCATCCTCCACGACCATAATACTTAAGGACCTAGTGACCTCGACCTCAAAATTACAAAAGACAAGGTCAAGTGTATTACCGCTAGAGTTTAGCTCTGAGTTATATTGTTTCAAACCTAAAAAATTAGCTATATTTAATAAATTAACGGCACAGTCCTGAACTTCAGTTGCACCCTTTTTTAATATAACTGGCCCTTCAGAAGTCCAGCGTATGCATGGGAGATTAAAATCTCCAAGAATTATAAACACGTCGCCCGGATTACTAAAAAAGACATTCTTTAACATATCTGTAAAGATATTAATACGCGATGGTAACATTCCATCGGGGGGTATATAAATAGTTGCCAAGTGGATGTTATACATACATTTTAAGGTTTTGCGGTCAATAGTTAACCATAAACATTCAAGGTCATCTGGAGTCCACTCAGGGCGATGTCGCGCATTCAACACGTTAGAACACAATATTAATATTCCTCCGCCTCTTCTACCAGCGCCACGATCACGGCGAAACACATCATACCTTGAGTCGCAAAGTTCCGAGTCCAAAATACCATCGCAAAGCCAAGATTCTGTAATAGTAATAATATCACTAGTACAACATATGACATTATTGTGAAACTCACGCGTTTTTGTACGTAGCCCCCTGGCGTTTTGGTATAATAATGTTAACGTTTTATGATCCACACTGTCCATGGTTGGGAAAAACTGTATTTATGTTTAGTGAATAAATAAACATTGTAGATAAATAAAACACCAGATAATGATAACAAATAATAAGAATGCTGTTCATTACCCGTAGACTATTTTTGTGTTTAAATGTATTGTGTGTAATATGTGTTGAGTGTTTTGTGTAAAATAATAAGTATAGTGTATATGAATTAAAATTATAACGTACAATAATGAATAGCCGCTTGCCATACACAATATTTAGTTTTTGATTAAGTAACTCATGTAATATCAGTACTGTAAACAAACAAAGCAAATTAATGTAACATTTTTTACTTATACTATCTTTAGGAGATCGCTTGTGCTTGTAATAAGTATATGAGGAGATGTTTCGTTCTTTCTCACGTAGATACGACAGTTTTTTGTCCATACATAAAGATAACTGAATTCCTTGGCCCTTGTTTTGCATAAAAAAAGTAGTTTTTTATTACGTTGTGTCAAGTGCTCATTAACATAAAAAATTTTGGACTGACCGGGTATTCCAAGGTCACTGGTGGAGTTCTTGCACTTACGCACAGACGATAAGAATGAGTCTTTCTTTTGTCGAGACTTAAAACGAACTACTATGGGGCGAGGTTTCCCGCTTGATGATTTCCTTGGCTGAACACGATGAACGAATTCAAGCTCGCCGTCACTAATATTTACGCCTGACTTGAGAGCTATTTCTTGTACTAGTTCAGGTAAGGACTCATTCTTACTTTCAGGAATTCCTAGAATTTCAAGGTTCTGCAATCGTGCCCATTGTTCATGCTTATTTAAGTCATGTTCAAGTGAGGTTACAGTACCTTGCAACTCCTTCAAATTATTGCGCAGTGAGGCATTCTCTTTCTTTATACCGCTTACTTCTTCTTTAATTGATGTTATGGTCTTCAAGGCGTCATCGTATTGAGCCGACATAAATTTTATTGATTTTTCAATCTCGTTTAGGCTCTCTTTTATGTTTGTAAACTCACGTGATATAAAACCTTTAATAATACCAGGTAAATCATTCCGAATAGCTTCTAGAATCTCAGTTTGTAGGTCAAAGGACTCACCAGGCTCCCTAGACAGCTGCGACATGCCTGATGTTTGATGGCGTCTCAGTGTAATAGAATTAGTTATGTCATTCCCATTCGATCCGCTCACAGAGGCCTCAGTGGTATCTTTTAACTTTATAAACTTTTCCTTGCAACTCGAACATTTCCATGTATTCTGTTTCTTAACATCGGCTGTCACACCTGCGCATATGTAGTGATACTGCTTTGAACAATTACTATAAGAACATTTAATTTTTTCCGCTGATTTTATATGTTTATTACATGTATTACAGTTGTTATTCATGATGATTGCACTGGTTATAGCAGAAAGCAAATATATTGTTTGTTTGTTATTGAATAAATGATAGGAGCTGAGAAAAAGGTCTTAACACCGTGCTTCACGCGTGCTACGCGTTAACAACGTACACTCTGTTCACAGTCACAAACGTTATTTGAAATTCATTAAGTTTGCTTAATTACACTTGAAATGTTTCGTTTTATCAAAACTACACATAAAAAAAGACAATATTATTGGGATATAAGCACTTTTCAATTAGTTTTGACTATATTATTTAATTTAAAATTGACAAAGTTTACTTAGTCCACCATGTTTGTGCACGCGCGCACAGATTATCAATCTCTTATCTCTAAATTCCCATTCTCTTATTACTTTAAATTTTATTTCAATGTACATGTTATGAATATGCTTAAAACCTGCCTTAATTATTTATAGAACTTTGTAGAGGCGTTTTAGTCTTCTTAACTTAGTATTTTAACTGAAAAAACGTCCAAAACTGAGTAGACACTGAAGAACCTTAATATAAATGACTTTTCTTTATTTCCTATATTTATAGATATTTATAATATGCATATATTACACACAAACCTTTCTGAAAAATTTATTTATAGGATAAAGAAAACTGTATCAAAATACGTTGTATGGTAAAAATAACTGTGTGTTTAAGCAAATAGATAAGAATGATTTACGTTATTTACAAATGTATAGGGAAAAATAAATAAAATCTTGGGTATATGAGAGTCATATAACCCGGTATTTGTCCAGTAAATGTCACTTAACTTTATATTTACGGTACAATTCACATAAAACTTTCCTCGCATAATTCCTTAAAGTGCTGTATGTAAACAAACAACGTACAAAACGTATAAACAAACTAACATATAGCGTTTATCTAAATATAGATAATAAATAATTGCAAAGACATAGAGACGAGATTTGGTTAAAAAGTAGTTTTTTAACAGCAAAATGTTTGGCGACGGTTTGAAGGAGCCGATATATACGGCTATTACCGCGCAGAGTTTAGGGCGTGGTTCCACTGACGTGTTGATTACAACTTTCGGTACCGAAAAATTCGGCCTCGACCACTTGGCGCTAGCCCCCGGGCGTTTCGGCACTAATGAAATAATTCCATATGTAATTTAAGACTGTTTAAGATGTCAAATTTTAAATTGGATGCGCGAAAAGGTTGGCGCGAAATAATAAATTAATCGTTTCTCTGAAGAAGTAAAGTGACTCCAGTTAATGAATTTTGCGTTAAGTAGGTGGTGTTTTGCTCTTCTTACGTTTATTAGCTTGCTTGATTGATGGCAGTCGATTTAAACGCGTAATCAGATAGCTGTAAGTGCCCACTGCCTGTGGGTTCTGAGATTTTAGTGGTTTGGCTAAGTTTAAACTAATTTAAAGACTTGCGATTTGTTTTGCAGATATTTAAGCCTTATTTTCGGCAGAGCTAAAGATTAAAGACTATTATCTATAATTTAATTACTACAATTACAATTTTGAGAAATTTTTGTATTTAATAGGAAGGTCTTGCTAACTAGTTTTATTGATTACATTGTGAAAGATTTTTTCATTTTTTGTCTTGCTTTTCATCTCAGTCTTCAAGTTTTGTATACCGGTGTCTCCGTCGAATTTTCAGTTTATACTTAGGTTCTAGTTTGAAAAGTCGCCAACGCAAATCTATGGAAGCGCTTTGACAATATAAAGATCGATCAGCAGAACTCTCGTGGAATTTGTCATTTTCATCATATTATATGTGTTTTTTTAGTTTTGTATTATCACAGTGTTGACTGTTGATTGTACATTATTGTACGTAAACTTCAACACTAGAGAACATGATACTAATGTTATTTAGCCTCAAAATAAATCGTTATATATTTATTATTACTGACAATTGTAAAAAATTTGAAAAATATAATCAAAATTTTTTTTGGAATTTTAATTTCATTATTTTCCTTTTAAACTTGGACTTTTAACGAGAAAAAGTGATGGAAGATGTCGAAAATTCAGTATTTTTTTTATATTTTTAGAGAAGAAGTCAGAAAGCTTTTTCGCTCCTCTACTTTTAACTTATAAATGGAGTGTTATTTTATATACGAATTTAACCCTACATGTAATTTAATATAGACTTAAAGACTATATTATAGTTCACAGGCAATTAATTTAATTTAACTGCTGACTTCTAAAGTTTCGATCTGAATAGTACATAAAAAACGTCAAAATATTTTATGTAATGTGCATACGCGTATAACATTTTATTGCTCGCATATTATAGGGTTAGTGATTATCACGTGCTTAATCTTTACCAGTTATTATTGTAATTTATGCCAATTCGTAGATACATTACAGTTCTGTAGATAAAGGGACTTTTGCAGAGCTGTATAAAGTGCACCAAAGGAATAGTAATAAATTTGTTTTTGATATCGGTTCTGTGAGATAAATGGATGTTTTATTTCCTTATCGCGCTACTCCATTTGTTAAAACTTTAGCCTGCGTGATACGCATGCAATTACTGTATTTTACTTTAGTTATCTGTAAGTAATTGTTAAATAAATAAAAATAGACAAGTGTTTTTGGACTCTAAGGTCCTTTTTATTGACGTTCGCGACACGTATGGCTCAGTTTGTGGTATCCTATTTCAGCATAAGCGGACGCGGGTTCGGTTTCCGCTGGGGACATTCATTTGTTGAGCACGAATGATTGTACTCCAGTCATGCTCATGGGTATATATATTTATTATATGTACCTATGTATTTAAAGTTATATAAATGGGTCAATTATCTGGTATCCGTAACACAAGCTTACCAAGGAACTAGATGACGCTGTGTAATAATATCCCAACATTATTTATTTTTGATTTATATTATTGGTAAATGCATTATGCTAATATATAAATATCTAGTATAAATTCTCGAATGAGATTCGTAATTTTGTTTTTAATTTTTATACTAAACTAATGACACACTCGCTCCGCTCTATTTGTCCCTAGCATTTAAACGGTTTGTGCCGATTACTAGAAATTACATCTTTTCTTGGAACTTACATCTTTTTTTTATACTATGTAGAGATACTTTAGCTAATAAGTAAGACATAGGCCATGCATTTTTGATTGAACCAGCTTGAGCTTTTTACGCTGGTAATTACAGGTTCTATTACCACAAATGAAACGATTCGTTCAATTCATTTATTAATTTAATATCTTGTTCATAATATTAGTGCTATGTATTTTTTCATTGTTTCAATGTTTTAATTTTTTTTTGCAAGAAATCTCATCTAAAGTTCCGAAGAGATGAGATGTTGTTTAGCTGTAGTAAAAAGCATAATATTTGTTGCCCCGGATAACGAGTTACCAAATTTAAGTCAAAATCTGCCCAGTATTTTTTATGCATTCCCAAACAGACCAACAGATAAAAAATTTAAAAACTATAATATATCGGCCTCCATAATATTACACGCTTTTTATTAGCTTCACCTGTATGTTTGTATGTTTGTAACCGACTTCTTTGGGCGCGCACGCTTTTTTTAAAATCAAATAATTTTTAAAATTTATTTTCTATTTTTTAGTTCGGTTTTCTATAAAAAGCGTGTTTTTTAGTTTTTTTAAACTATTATTTTTCACCTAAGTTTTCTATACTCTTTGATGGTAAATTTACTTAAAAAACGAAGGTATCATTCAGCTTTGTCGTTATTTGATTTTTTTTTCAGATTTTTTCACATAATGAATAGGTCTATTATAAAATAAACTTTTAAGAGTGTATCAATTACACACTTTTAAGTGATTGTAAGATGGCAACATATTTTTAAAGTAATATTTGTATCTATCATTTGTTTTGTTAGACCATTATCGTTTGGTATCGATTTAACTTTAAACATAATATATTATACACAAAACACTAACACACATTAATTATTACGAAATTTAGGTTTCAAAAAAATTATAAACTTATTATTACGAAATAAAACTTATATAAATTTGAATTAAATCTATAGATATAATAAAATTCTAAAGACTAAGCATCTGTACATTGAATATTTTTTTGAAATTCTTATTGGAATAGTAATTATTATCGATACAAAGGCCGAATCTATAGTTTTTAGAATTTTTGTCTGTCTGTCTGTCTGTGACCGCATTACGAGGGAACCACTGGACAGATTTTGATGAAATTTAGTACGATAATAGCTGGTTATCCGGGTCAGAATATAGGATACGTTTTACTCCTGAAAAATTTCTAATTTCTGAGAAATCTCCGTATAATAACCGTTAAAAACTGGCTGTAAAACATCACACGGTATGTGAAATCTAAGAATTTAGTTTCGTTAAAACGCGAGCGGAGCCGCGGGAAATGCTAGTTACTTTTATAAAATAAATCATTAAAATATTTTGCATTAACGTTTCTTTTTATAAAGCTCAGTAGGTACTCTAAAATTAAAATGCAATATGGGCCAGTATAAAAACTAAGAAAAACATCGTAATTTCATCCGTTGCAATAAAAATTTTAGTATATCCTAATACAATATGCTAGGTTTATTCACCTAAAGTGTCTGTACAACGGTACATCTGAGAGTATCAAAACCACGTACTAGATAGAAAAAAGATCAATATATTCTAAACGTAATTTGTAAGGTAAATTTTGTTCTAAGCTTACATTGTTGTAACCAAATTTATTCATACCAAATCTAACTCCTAAATAAACTATACATATAATAAAAATCTAACTTAGTCCAATCTGTACGTTGAATATTTTTGGAAATTCTTATTGAAATAGTAATTATTATCGATACAGAGGCCGAATCTATAGTTTTTAGATTTTTTGTCTGTCTGTCTGTCTGTGACCGCAATATGAGAAAACCACGGGACAGGTTTTGATTGAATTTGGTATGATGATAGCTGATTATCTGGGATATAGTATACTTTTTAAAGCTGGATTTTTTTTTATGGGACAAAGGGGGCAAACGGGCAGGAGGCTCACCTGATGGTAAGTGATCACCGCCGCCCATGGACATCTGCAACACCACAGGGCTTGCAGATGCGTTGCCGGCCTTTCTGCCAGGGAGGGAGGGAGGAGGGAGAAGGACGGGAGGAGGGATGGAGAGTGGGCCTCCCGGACTCTCACTTACCGGACGAAACGCGATAGCATAGCTGCCACTTCACGCCGGTCTTCTGTGAGAGAGTGGTACTATACGGGGCATGCCGGCCCATTCGGCTGCTACCCGAAGGTAACAAGCATGGCACTACCACTTGAAAAACTCATTTTTGAGAAATCTCAAGTAACCGTTAAAAATGGGCTGTAAAACATAACACGATATGTGAAATCTAAGAATTAGTTTCTAATCTTTAAAACGCGAGCGTAGCTGCGCGGAAAGCTAGTGTAAATTATAAAGATATACTTTAGAACACTAACCATTGTCACAGGTTATTTTAAACCTGACGCGACTGCGCTCGCGTCGATTTTATTTTTACTACGACTAATTAAATAGCACTTTGAGGCCGATCGAAAGCTCGATAATTGTACTTGTTTCGACAAAGTAAATAAAGGCAGCTTTATCAATGAATAGAGCAAAAAATTTATCACAACTTTTTATGTTCGCTATATATTTTTCTTGAGATCTATAAAATTTTATTATTCATAACAATGTTGGTTCATAAAGTTTAATGTGTCATTTGATTTAATTTATGGAAGTTATTTTAAATATGATGTTTTTCTATTTCCGCATCCGAAATTGGGCTGAGTGGTCATAAAATACGTCAAAACAATACGTCACATCTCAATATACTTATAATATTGCAAGAATTACTAATATTGTTTCTTTGTTTTTTTTAAATATGTCATTATATCTTATCATCATTAAATTATAATAAAATAAAAAAATATTTTTATAAATTATTAATAATATAACGATAAATAAGTACTATTATAAATATTTATATCAATAACAATACATAATTTACTTTTAGTTTTAATTAAACACATAAAGTGCGTACAAAACAAACATTTCGTTTAATAAATTGATAAACACACAACAGAACGAATAATTATATAATAATATACACACAGCCAGAAAGTATTAATAAAAAATTACGCCCCAGCCTATAAGCGCGAACCCCGCCTAAGATCGCTCGTGCATTTTTTGTTTTGATACGATGCATCTACTGCACTGTTGCACACTCATGACCGCTGTGCAGTCGCGGCGCACGCGTCACACATGTGACCCCACCCTTACATTCCACTGAAACCCGGTGAAGAAAACCTATAGATTTTCCCCCAAAATGCATTCTAATAACTGTCCACTTGCTAGCTACATAATTTAATTTTGATCCGAGCCATTTTTCACATGCGAATTGAATTTCAAATATGTCTTTATAAGCGTGCTTGTTTTTACACTTTGGACTATTTCCCGTTGAATTGTCAAGGAAGTGAGTTTGTGTCGGGGATTTTTAGTGCATCTCTCGATATGAGGTAAGGTTAATTTTTTATTTATTTTTGTGTTTTTGTTTGAAGTTACTTAACATTTTTAGAGCAATTAGAATCTTAGAATCGTAGATTTTTATCTATTATTGTTGATTTCAAATAAAAATTACTTTATTTCATATAATCTTTAATAAATTAAGAAATAAAAATTAAATATTTTAAGAATTTTACTTTGTTATTATTTATGAAATCAAAAATCTACGTAAATTTATATTCAAAAAATATTTTAAACGTACAAAATAATTTGTTATGATTTATAATAACTTTTTATGATTTCTTTATAGATTGTGACTTGTTTTTATATTAAACAATCAGTTGTAATCTACTGATTAATTATTATTTCAATAATATAAACATGAACTATTATTACGGGTGTATATTTTATTAATTATTATTAATCGTACAGTATAAAATACTTATTTATTATAAAAAATCCGTAGTTTTTACAGAAAGGCTTTTTAAAATTAATTTAAAGCAACTTATTCATGAATAATATTTATGAATGAGGCAATAAATTTAAAAAAATTTAATACACAAAACCTATTCTACAATAACTTCGATGATTGTCTAATATTTTCTATTGCGTGTGGACGAATAAAGGGTAGAGTAAATTACGATTTGATTGACACAGAGTGGCTGAAAGCATTAAGTCTTCGTGGAAAATTAAATGAAGAAGTAAATTATATGACATTTGACATTTATTTATGACATTTCGCATGCATTACCACAGAATAAAAAAATACAATGCATTACAGTTAACGTTTACACACTTAGTTTTGACTACCAATCAACCATGCAGAGTAGTCATCTGATATTTTCAAACTTATTCTAAGAAGATTTTGTGCATATTCTTTTCTTATACATATCTATATACGTTTTACATAAGTTTAACTATATTTAAAATTTTAATAAATAAATATATGTACTATACTTATATACATTATATATTTAATTGCAAAAGTTTTTATAAATAGATAGAATAGGTAGTAATCATTAATTATTATTTAGGTTTAAAATACACAGTAAAAAAAAAAGAAAAGACAATAATAATACTATGTAATTGAATTACAAGTAGGTACATAATTACGCATTTCTACGAAAGTATGCTACGGTTGAATCAGTTTACAAGATTAAAAGTTAATTATATTATACCTTATCCTTACAACCTGCTTTTATCTTAAGCTCGGTATTGATAAAATTGATCTGTAATAATAAAATTATAGTTTTTGAAAAGCTTCGATGAAATTAATACAATTTACCGAAATTTTTATTTCTAATAGTATCAGTGATTCAGCCTCGCTTTATTCGGGCCAAATTTAAAGTTTGTAGTACAATAAATAAAGGACTTTCATACAAACTTGCGAAAGCCCTTAGACCTCCTTAATCCGACCCTGTCACAAAATCCATTTTAACGGTTGTCTACCACCCTGCCAAACACATACGTTAAGCGCTTTTAGATAGTATACGTGATGAGTGAGTGACTTTTCGCTTTTATATATTCAGATTTAAATACTTATTTTCTACAATTATTATATTATATAAATATTATATTTTAAAAGCTTTTTTTTTCTACTACTAATATAGAAGATATTTATTTACATTAAAGGAAATTACAAGTTAACTTAACTATATATATACAAAGCATATGTACACTTAATTATTATTGTACTGTAAATTGATTGAGCTTTTGTAATCAGGAAAGATATATAATGAGATTAGATTGGTATTGGCTATTGCTAATTTAGTGTGTGTTAGTACGTAGACAAAATAATATATAATATATAATATATTATACAATATATGTATACGTTATCAAGGTATATTTAACTATCCCTATTTAATTTCACTCAAAGTTAGAGCATCGGCAGGATGAAGAAGTATAAGAGATGTAAACTACAAACTTTTACATTGTTTTTAATAATATATATATAATTTAATGTAAATAAATTTTAATTTTTTGTTGTTTCTCTCTCCTTTAATGTCATATTGGAACCCTAAATCTATTCGAGCTTTCTTTTAGCCAAACGATAAAATTAGATTTGTATAACCAAAACAACTTTGTCTTTATATAGAAATCGAACCCACAATATCCAATTTATGTCAAACACTACAAGGAGTTGACGATTATCCTAATAATACTTTACATATATTCGCTAAAAGCTTTACACTATTCTTCTTTACAATACAATACAATTTAACACCTTTTAACAATATTATAATATTACTAGAAATCGCCTAGTGGTTGAAATTCCATCATAATCATTATCAATTTTATTGAAAATATAACTATTTTTAATTGTAGTCCTTATTTCATTTATATAAGTTAATCAACGTTGAAGAAAATGAACGGGTTTTTGTCTATTTATGTATATATATATATATATAAAATATTATATACAGACAGCCTTTTGCAAATTTTATTTTAATAGCCTACTAAATTTCATACAAATTGTTGTTGCTTTTTCAGCGTAAAGGAGTATCAAACAACAAACGTTATTATATATTTTTTATTACATATTCATTTTATATATAGAAGTGAGAAATACTTATAGAGCCTAATAGTTATTGGGCCTAAAAAGTGCAAATAATGTTATATAAAATTATTAATAATATTTAAATATATATTTAGGTTAATAATAGTGTGATAAATTCGGTATTGATTATTTAATAAATACCTATCAACTTAACCCTTCGTAATAGAATCGCGAAGCCTTATCAGGACATAATTACAACCTCATTAGTGTCAGGGGACTTGCAGCTAGCACGTGACGATGCTTGCTGGTTGCTAAGATACACCGTATTATATCCTATGTAGATTTTTTATTTTTATATTTGATGAGCTTATTAAATAAATATAAATAAATATATATGTTGGGACATTATTACAACGGCGCCATCTAATTCCGTGGTAAGCTACGTTACGTGCTTGTGTTACGGATACCAGATAGTTGATATAGGAGTACAAGCGTTCGTGATTAGCAAATGAATGCCCCCAGCGGGACTTGAACCCGCGACCGCTGGCGCAGAAAGTAGGGTCACTACCAACTGAGCCAAACGAGTCGTCATTAGTCGTCTTATCCACAGGCTTTAAGCGCCCGTGCCTTTTATTAATTTTATTTACTTGTGGAAGGCGTTTACAATATTTTTTTAGTAAACTACTTCTTAAAAAACTACAGAGGGCGTGCCGCGTGGCCCGACACAGTCTTTTTTATATTTTTTTTTTGTTTTGGGCCCTGTCCCATCCCGCAATTAGGCGAGCACAACTTCCGCGATCTTCGTGTCGCGTTTTAGGATGGATATTTTGAGGTTGTGCTCTAGGATGGTCTTCGCTGAGGCCTCCTGCGATCCTACGTAGGTTAATAAAATTAAATATCTGTTTGTAAAGACAATATTACATATTTTTACTAAATGCATTCGAGTTTTTATGTAACTATATACGGTACAATACAAAATTAATTAAAAAAATATATGTCTGTCGATTTGTTCCGGCTAATCTCAGAAACACGCAGATTGATTTTGATGGGACTTTTAGAAGTAGTTTAGTTTAGAAATACTATTAATGTTCACTTAAAAAAAAGTAAGTAATATATAGTTTTAAAAATTAGATATTATATTAGTCAAACTAAAATTTAGTATGTAATGTTCTGTTATTTACAAATTATAACAACATTTATTGTTTTTACAACAAACAACTTCACTACTTCATTATTAATAGCTGCACTTGCGCACGTATTATAATATTATTAACTTTTACTAATTCTGTAAACTTAAAACTATAGTTTAACATAGTTACGATTTATCACAAATACCCTTTTTATTTTACTTCCGTTCCCTTTTTACGTTATTATAGCAAAATTTAAAAAACTGCATTTTACTTTCAATTAAAAAAAACACAACGACTACATTAATAAAATAGAAAAAGTTTTACCACACTATTTAGTACGACAACGGTCTTGAGTTTGATTCTCGCATACAGTCAAACCTATATTCCATATATATACGTATTTAACATTTCAATACTGAGGAAGTCCAGAAAAATAAAGGCAAAAAGAGAGAAAGAGAGAATAAAGTAAATAAAACAAGTTATAATTTTTTTAAACAAATATACCTAATTATAATAAACAAAACAACAACAACAGTTGATATATATAAAACAATTAAGTACTAAACAAACAGACGTATTACAAACTCTTCCCCCACACGATGTTTACATTGAATCAATGTTGTTGGTAACAGTATACGTATCGAAAACACCGTTTTGTTTTCACATTAGGGTGCAAACCGAAATACCTACATCACTATACTTTCATTCTTGTATTTTTGCGAAGGGAAATCGTTATGTAAAATGTCTATACTCGATATGAATTAAAGCATAATAGCCCAGTGGTTGCGCGTTCCAATAACCGAGAGAAGCGGGTTCAAATTCGGTTCTCGCACGTCTGATATTTTCATGTGCGAATCATTTCTAACATGATTACCACTTGTCTTACGGTGAAGAAAAATATCGTGAAGAAACTTGCATGTCTGAGAGAACCTAGCATATTTTCGAAAGACATGTGTAATCTGCACTTGGGCTACAGTGGGACGTTAAAATGGGCTGAATACAATATGCATTTAACAATATTTGCAATTTGTGCATTGAACAGTGCATTTTATTTCAGATTTAATCACTATTTGTGTTTGTAGCTAGAATACGCAGGGAATTTTAACTATTTTACAAGCGATTCGTCCTGACTTTGTATGTATGTATGTATGTATTCCTTTTTAACGTCCCACCGAAAACAAAAAATCTTCAATTCGTTGGAAAAGTAAATAAAGTGTTAAAAATCCACATAGAACCGCAAAAACATAAAAAAAATGTAGTATTTAAAATTTCAAAACATTCACGCAAGTTACGTAAATCTAAAAGAAGTATATTAAAATACACTAAGTCAAAAAAAACATTTCCGTGCAAAAAAGAAGTCGTATAAGATTGCAATAAATCTAAGTCCGAAATATGTAAACAACAAAAGCAAAATGCGTCACAACCTTGCCCCTAACGTTGTGACTAAACTAAGATTTTTTGACAGGAACCAAGTGGATCTCGTCGTATTATTCATACAGTGAGCCAACGTAATAGGAATCAATGTGATGGAAAAGATTTTATCTGCTTGTAATCTTTTTTACCATACTATAAATGCCAGGGATACAAGGCCACATGACGTCAGCCACTTTTAGTTATGTATACAAAAAAACTATTTTTATCTTTTTTGAACTAATACTTCACTATTTAAGGAACATTTTTTTAGTTTAATATATTTACATGGTAATAAATAATTGATAAATAATTTTATCGAAATAAATGCTATCGATTTGGCTTGTACCGTTTCATAACGTCACTAATACATATAATATATATTTTACTTTCCCACTAGCCACTCATCCTTGCTTGCTCGAGTTTGTCTATAGTTATCCCTGTCTAAAGTTATCCATCATCATCATCATCATCATCAGCCCTTTTTAACGTCCCACTGCTGGGCACGGGCCTCCCTCAGTAGGAGGGGGATCAGGCCATAGTCCACCGCGCTGGCCTAGTGCGTGTAGGCGGACTTCACATGTATTACAAAAACTTGCTAGATTTTCTCAGACATGCAGTTTTCCTCACGATGTTTTCCTTCACCGTAAGACAAGTGATAATCATGATAGAAATGATTCGCACATGAAAATATCAGAGGTGCGAGATCCGGATTTGATCCCGCATCACTCGGTTATACAAGCGAAGCGTTACCGCTGGACTACCACTGACTTTTAGCCTGATAGAGCCTTTAGACCTCCTTAATCCGGCCCTGTCGCAAAATTAGTTCTTAGCGGACGTCTGCAAATATTATCTTTAGAAGTCAAGCGGTTTTCGATATTTTTATTATATTTTAACTATCGCTAATAATAATTACATTAAGGTGCATATCGTAACTTAAAATTTCTATTAAATAAATAACTTTGTACTAAATATTTACAATTATAAAATTCTCATTTAATAGCAAATAAATCTAAGAGAGTTGGGTGAGTTTTCAACCGACTTCCAAAAGGAGGAGGTTATCAATTCGTCTGTATTTTTTTTTTATGTTTGTTAGCTCATAACTTTGAACTGGGTGAACGGATTTTGATAATTATTTTTTTATTTGAAAGGTAGTGCTTCCCATGTGGTCCCATTTTAATATTTTCCAGTTCTGACAATCGTATCCATGAGAAAACCATAAAAGTCTTAAATTTGCATTAAGTATTTGCGCGACAAATGGACGAATAACTCAATATCACGCTACCCGATTTCGATGATTCTTTTTTAATGGAAAGGATATACTTCAAGGGTAGTATGATAAGAGTTTGGTAAGGTTCTGATGATGGGATCCATGACAAAGTATCGGAACTCTTCAATTCTTAGGAGCAAATTAACGATGCTCGGCCGAATCTTTTATAGGCTATATGGATATTTGAGTCACGTACCGTTACTGATGATGGAAGGTACAACTCCTCAACGGTTAGCAGTTTAAAGAAAATTCTTTCAATATAATACGCAATTATGGACCGATAGTTGTATACTTTCAGGCTATTAGGTTTACCTCATAATAGAAGGTAAATTTTTATAGTCATTAACACAATACGTATCTACTTTCCGCTAAAAATTTAAAAATAAATTATTTTTAACAAAAAAACAAAAACCGACTTCCAAACTTAATAAATCTAAACTAAAAAAGTAGGAAATAATACTTTTAAGGACTTTGTAATTTTGAAGTCGGTGCCAGCCAAAGCAAAATAACCCTAAATAGATACATATTCGATTAATCTATCAATTTGTAAACATAATTAAAATACCTGGCTGGCACACATTATATTATGTTTGCTTGTAAAATAAGTGACCTTCAGATAGTACATCGTTATTCAAAGGGGTCTATTTTGATTGTTTTACTTGTACCGACCTCCCGTGGCCTGCTATGGGGAGCAATTTGGCAAATCAATTATTCATATTATTCTAACAATAACCGTACCCTAACTGGGTCTATAATTGATTACAATAGATTGAGAAAGATTTTAACGCCCATCATTAGATGAATAGATAGAATTTGTTCTAAAAAATATAATAATTCAACTTTTGTGATGAATAATGTTTATTAAACTACATATAAGCGATTTTTTTTAATTGATGCTGTAGTCCCGAGATTAATTAAAGGAAATATACAAACAAAACTTATCATAACAAAAAATGTCTTAGACGATTTTATATAAGGGGGCCAATTTCACTCGAAGTGATCTTAACCTTCTCTTCACTCATAAACAGTGCCAATTTCTTAACTGCTTCTCAGTATTCCATGACGGAAAACCCCCATTAACTATTTAAGTCTGACCTGGGACTTGAAACCTAGCAAATATTCTAGAGACATGTGAACTATGCGTTAGGTTTGGTCAGCGTGGAAGGGAGGCTCATGCCCAGCAAGGAAATGTTAATAAAGCTTAAACTGGGACTCGAACCTAGAACCTCTCAACAAACTCAAAACTAACAAAGCAGTGCTTACATAAAAAAGTGACAATGAAAATATATTTTATTTAAATTTCTTTTCTTAACTTTCTCTATAAAAGCCAGTGGATAATTATAACGTATAGGACAACGACATTATATTTTATTTTTAGATGCCTTTGATGTTCTGTTTATTGACATGAGATCTGGCCGATTCGTTGTTTGTATATAGATATATCCGCATATTGCGAATTACATCCTTAAATAATTATCGGAAAGGATTGCAAAGTGCTCTACTTTGCGAAAATGATATCGTAATCTGTTATTTTAATGGTTTATTTTTTAACTAGCATTTCACGCGGCTTTGCCCACGTTCTAAAGACGGGAAATATAGTTATTATATTCTACATATACCTACTAAAACCTACACCGACATTATCATATGAACAAAATTGGCATGTCTATCCATTTTGCAGTTTTTGCAGTTAGGGCAAACATAAAAAGGTCTCGATGTTAATTTAAAAAAAAACGAGATTACTGTTATTTTCTTACTGATTTTTTTTTGTTTCACCATAGAGACGAGTAAACAAAACTATTTTAACTTTTACCTTACAAAATGTAACATTAATTAATTTATTAATTTTCTTAATACAATAAACAAATACGTTGTTACGTTGTTACGTTACGGTGTGATTGTCAAGTTTATGTGTAAATAATATTATTATTATAGTTTTACTTCAAAGGGTCGCGGAAGTCGAAAGGGTTGGAAGGAAGGAAAGCAGGAAAGACAATAATAGTGTCGGTCACAGTAACTCGTATTCAAGATTTAGTTTGGCACTACCGACACTATTGTTCATTTATGAAGGCCTTTCATACATTATTAATTGAATCAAAATTTGCGAATGTCACTGTAGTCTTTAGCCCCAGGCCATAGTCCACCGCGCGAGACCAAGATTTGAACCCGCATCTCTCGGTTATCCGAGGGAGCGAGAATAAATAATTAAATCTCTAATATTTTCATACGCTAATTATTTTCAACATTATTATTGATTAACTTATTTAACACTTATCATGTGGTATAAAAAAACACCGTGAGGATACCGGCAAAGTCGAAGATAAGCTAAGTTTGCGATGAAATGTGAAGTTTGTCAAACCGCAGCACTAGGCCACTTGGTTGGCCATGGTTTGATACCCCTCGTAATATGAGACCTGTGCCCAGCAGTGGACGATAAATAGTACTGAATATATTATTATTACTAATGGACTATTATTATCATTTACTTCAGATTATTTTTCTTCTTAGTTTATTCAAAGCATATCAATTATCACTAAGTAGCCCCCAGCTTAAACAACAGTATTATAAATATAAAATACTAGTGTCTCACCCTCGCTGCGCTCGGGTTCGTCCCTAGGTACGTGTTGTAAATATTTACTTCGCACCGCCCGGTATATTTGACTTGATTATTTAAATTACCATTGCATGCACCATGGCAACGGTCATAACATGATACGTCAAACGCCGTTAATTTTATAAAGTTTTTATAAATTTCCTAACTTTTTTCGATATAGTATGTTATCCTTAAGAGATAGACATATGCCATCGCGGACTTTTTTGTAGTCCTATATTAGATACACAATTCCACCATACATTACTTTGTTATATCTCAAAGGGTTTAGGCAGTGTTTTCGTTAAAAGCTCCCAGACGGCTTATTTTTCCGACACCTCCAACAAATATCATTATATTTTAGCCAATTTATACAAAAACTTGACAAATTATATATTAAAACCTTCCTGGAAAACCATTCTATCCATTGGTGAAAACTGCATGAAAATCAGTGCAGTAGATTTTGAGTTTATCGCGAACAGACAGACAGACAGACGCGGCGGAGGACTTTGTTTTATAATATGTATAGATTTAGCTAAGTTATTAGCACATACGATCTTAAGCCCTATTTTAGTGCCAATAAAACTTCAGTTATTAATTTCAATCTTGACATAATGAAATTCGTTAATATTAATAAATTATCAACTTTATGCGTTAAAGGGTTTATTTCTTCCATTTTCACATCATAACGTATAGGAAATAGAAAATTGTAGGGTTTAAGGATTTTGTTGGTAGTTTTTATTTTTAAATTGTTTCAAATGTATTTATACAATAAATTAAATACAAATGTAAATAATTCTTCTTGCAAAATGCATATAAAATTGTTGTTTGTAATTCAAAGAATGACAGCAAAGTAGACCTCGTCTAACGAAATTACGAGAACAGACTTGTTTTAACATTACGTTTTAACGGTTAGTATAGATTTCCCAAAAGGTGGTATATTATCTCGTAGAAAAATAATAATAGGTCTAGTGGTTTTCTCACACATACAAACAGACAAAAATGAAAAAAAAACCTGCAAATTTTTTAATATATGTACATATTTAATTTCGACCACTATATCCATAATACTGACTATATATAATATTTTACTAAGTTTATTAGATTCTACACAGTTTTAGAATGAAGAATTTTATTACACGTATTCTATGTTTAATGAAATACGATCCATCTCCATAGTCGCTCTACCAAATATCCAAATTACTCGTAAACATAAACCTAAGCCCGTATCAACAATGTAGTAACTTAGTAGAAGCACGTTTAGCGCAATATGCAGAGGAAATCTTGCGCAAACAAGTTTCATTTATGGGTGTTATTCACGAAAATTGTACGTAACGTATATGAAACAGATATGAATATTCATTGAATGTAACAGAAAAAATAACAGATATGAATTGTTAGGACTAGTACATAACACGAAAAAAAAACGTTTAATACTTTCTTAGATTGACGCGAATATTGATTTTAAATAAAACTATCTTTTCGGAATTTTTTGCGGATTTATTTTTACTTTTGTTCGCGACGTTTCTAATGCTTTTCAGCAATCATGTTCACGTGAGAGACTAAGGATTTAAAAGCCTCAAAGACATTATATAGTTGTTACAGACAATCTACCCACAAACTAACAAAATAAATTAAAAAAAAATCAAAAATGGCACCAAAGTACCTTACAATATTTATTAAATTATATTTATTGTTAAATATTCGTTTAATAATAATATTATACTATTCGTTTTAGTTTTTCAATAGTTATTGGGACTTATAATGTACCTAAAATAATATTAATAATTGTATTAAAAGTCACATTGTTATAATCAATAATTTTAATAGATTAATGAACCGTCAAAATGATCTTATTAATTATGCAAGAGTATGATGATGACACACAAATTAAGGCTTAAGGTGTGATTTTTTTATATTAATACACACTGTGTTAGTATTTTAGACTTAATATAATAGGAAAGTAATATAAATCACTTTTAATATAAATCAAATAATAAGAATCATTTATTGTCCCATGTTTAGGACTTGAAAAGAACATTCTTGAGATCGAAATAACTAGAACTAATACAACATTGTAACAAACATAAAGTGTGAATTTTTGTTTATAATATTATTCTGTATTGAAAAGTACTTTGTACCTATGTATACTGTATAAATTTTGACGGTATATTTTCGCAAAGAATCTCTTTAAATATATAGTACTAATAGTCTCAATTCTAGGTACACAATGTATGCATCACTTTTAACAGCTAAAAAACTGAAAAAAAAAACAATATCAATGCTTTTCAAAAATCAGTCGTTACTAAAAATTAATAAAATCTGCGCATAATCAACACTATTCCTAATGTAGTGTACAAAAGGTATAATACCCACTTAAAAGATGTTTTCATCACTATCTTCACTGAGATTAAAATAATAATTGTCACGCAAGCTTTGAGAAGTTATTTTAGTGACGGGTATATCGGTATGGGAAACAATAGGAAAAGATTTATCTGGCGTCATCAGCTCTTTAAAATCGTTTTTCAAATTAATTGTAGATATGTTATAAGATTTTGAAGATCCCGCCAGAGTTTGTAATGTTTCTCGGTTGTAATTAACACGAACATTTGAGAGAATAGTTACTTGTGAGTCTTGTATTGTACTAGATTTTACTGAATTAGATAAAAATTTTTTTGGTACATGTTCATTGTCATATTCCTCACTTGCATCAGATGATGACGATGGAAGTATTCTTGCTCGTTTTATAGTTTTTACTAAATTATGACTCTTTAGTGAGAAACAATCACAAAATCCTCTTTTGGCTGAACGGGCGCAGAAACAGCTTAAAATTCTTGAAGCAATAATATGCGTTTGATTTGTAGACTGAATTTGATGAATTTTCATTGTATTAGGGACAGCTATAAGGGACAGCAAAGATTTTTTGTTATCTTCCTCAATACTCATTATGTCCTTTACATCAATACAGAAAAGATTTACCCTGGTTTCATTTTTCAAAAGTGTATATGCAGCTTCTGCATTAAGGACATCATTGCCGTGCGCCACTTTTTTGTCTAAAAGCCTTTTAATGATACCACCCACACCATCTGCAGCTCCCTTACCATGGGAGGCTTCAAAAAAGTTCCAAGTCCCAGTTAAACCGAAATCTTTTATTATTGTATTAAATAGAAGGAAGTTCTTCTTTTGCCTGTACTGCGTCGTTGGCCCATCAGAAAAAACGTGTATTGTGTCTATGTCTGGAGTTTCCCTAGTTATATGAATTAAAATGGGTTTCAAATGTGCCCAAATTGCTTCAGGCGAATGATTAGTGGAATCTGAAAAAGTGCAGTAGCACTGTGGTTTTTTATTATTTTTATACACCACACTCGTGTGCAAAGATAGCTGATATTGTGAGGCTCCGAAATGAACTGCTTGGATCTCTTCATACATTTTACAAGTGTAATTCTGAGAAAAATCACAATGTAAAAGTATTTCATTAGTTTTAAGACTATCCTTCATATATTTATACAAGGTGTACTGATGGCTGATATTAAATAAATGAATTTTAAAATGCTGGAGTTCTTGTTCAAATTTACTTATTAAATCTTTTAAAGTACCACTTTTGATTTCTTTTATGTTTCTTTTAGATGTCTTTATTAAACTATTCTTTTTATATTCAACGTTTTTAATAGACCACTCCAGCCATGAAACCTTCTCATCAAGTGAAGTTGTAGCAAAATCATATGTTATTTTTTTTAATTTACACATCGCACATTGGGTATACATACATTGCTGAGACTTTAGATTGCAAACTAAAGATTTCACCAGATCGTTTATAGTTTTCTGTTCATTTAATGCTGATAATCTTTTGAGGGAAGCAAATTTAAATTCAATATTTGAATGCTTCTTGCAAACGCATGTATCGCAATCTGAAAGTTTCGGGGTGATTACGTAAAAGGGCTTGTTCCTTAAAAATGTTGTATAAGACAAATTAATTCCTGTATCTTGTTTAAACTTCTTGTATAAATTAGTAATGGTGTCAAGAAGAAACCTCTTTTGCATTTTTACTTTCTTTTTTGTCTTTGTCTCTTTCTTTCCAGCAGTTGTGCGAGATACATCATCTTGTAAATAGAAATCTCTTATTATTCCTGCTAATTGTGTATGTTTGGTGTTTACGTGTTTTTTTGACTTACGGGTTCTTCCCTTTAATCCAATACAGTAACCAAAACGAGTTTTCATTTTATGTTTCTGCACCAAATCATTGTTAATAACATTTTTAAGAAGATATCTCTCAGCGTTATTTTTAGCATTTTTATATGAATTTGTCAGAGATTCGCTTAACACGTTTTTTTCCAGAACAACTCTTCTGACTTTATCTTTTTCTGGCGAAGGAACATTTTTTAACTGCCGAATAAAAGACTCCGTTTTTGATATCGGAGAAGTCGGCGCTGACGGAATTGATGGGTTAACATTTTCTTTCTTATTATCACTATCATTTTGCTGACAAGTCAACAACAATTTATATCTGTACACTTTCTTTCTCAGGGAATCAACTTTCTTTTTTAATATATCTATTTTTCTTTCTAGCTTTTTATTTTCTTTGCTAATTTTATAATATCTTTGTTTATATACTTTACGATTAGTGTTCTTTTTTTCTTTGTCATTTTGGTCTATTTTTTTTTGTTTCAGTTTTCGCCAAATATCACGTCTTATAACTTTTTCGGTTTCCGACAATTCAGATATTTTCTTATAGTCTCTTCTTTTCTTTTCTGCGTCTTTATTCTTTTGTTCTTTCCATTTTTCAGGGTTGTTTTCCTTTAAACGCTCTCTATATCTTTTTTGCCGTTCCGCCGATGTCAAAGGCATTTTTTCTAAAACAAAAGTAAAATGTTGCTGTATTTTCATTAAATAATGTGAAATGGAAATATTATTATATTGTAAAAATAAAAGGTCACTTTAATTACTCTAGATATTATATGATGTTAAATAAATAATTTTAGTATCAAACATATTTCATTTATATGCACACAGCTTTACTTCTTCATATCTGTTACGTGACTGAGAAAAGTAACGGAGAAATATCATATATGAACAATATGCATGAGTCTAACCTATAAAATACTCTGTGGAGCCGACAAAAATTTGTTTTCACATTTATGCCTCCTACGTATTTCTTCTACAACCATGCTTTTTCCTCATACTAATATCTAAACGGGAAAGTACTTACCGAAGTCAGATAGATCACAAAGCTAATTCCACAAATTTAAATGTCTAAATACAACGTAATGCACGAAAGTGATCGGTAAAGTGAAGAAACAAAATGGCAGAATCGACGGTCGCGCCACCTGTTACCGTAGTTTTGCTGTCTAATGTTGCCAGTACGTAATTTTATTTCGAGTTAGGAAATAATTGTATAAACCGTGTAACCGAGTAGAATAACAGAGACGAATACAATATTGGACATTCATTAAAATAAATAAATAATATACGTATTCATCGCCGTTTTTTTCCTTTACATAATAATCCAGTTAAATATAAAACCATGCTTTCAAAATATAACATTGTATAATAATTTACAATCCGTGTCTTTTTTTTAAATATTTTTTATGTTACTGTCAGCAAACAGGACGCGATTTGCTTGTATGAAATTACTTCAGGCCCAGTTTAAAATTCAAAGTTAAACAAAAAAATATTTCCTTTGCGAAAATTTTAATTAACATTAAACGTAGTTCCGTACTATTATAATTAGGGCATAGCAACATAACTTTAAATTGGAATCACAAATAAAAAATAATCGAGCTGGACGAGAAGAGAGTAGAAAATGTACAATTTTCGTGAATAACACCCTTATCCCAAATAAGTATGTTAGATGTTTCAGGAGTAATAAAAATAAACATTCAGAGCGATAAAGGGATTTCTGTAACATCCTGTAGCTTTGCACAGCTGTGTTAGGACTGTCATGATTAAATTTATCAAAGTCTATCAGTGTTTTAACTAAAACCAGGCTGTAAATCATGATTTAGCGCAATAAAGTAGATGTTAATATCACCTTTATAGTCTTATGCAAGTGTTTGACCGATTTTAAAGAGAAGTAATGCTATTTATGGTTATAAATGATTTTTATCGTTATATTGCAAATTGTTTTCATAATTATGTTCTATTTATTTAATCAAAAAGGCTTCGTCTCTTTTTACAACAATTGCCTCAATTATTTACTTACTTAATATGCGTGTAAAATTATATACTACTGCTTGTGTTGTAAAAGTACATAAAACTAACTCTATTCAAAACTTTTAAGCCCATCAACATTATTATGAGCAAAGAAAGTAAGGAACTTTCCGAGCAAAGCTCTAATTTCAATGCATAAATTAATTTGGGAAACCTTTCATTTTCTATTTTAGGCCAGACAATCGAGATGTTTATTTTTGTAACACTGTCATGTAACAATTAATAATAATATTTTTATAATATAAATAGGTATAACGTAAAATATGTAGAGTCATTAATACATAATTTCTGATTCTTATGCCCGTGTTTTAATAACCGGAAACCAAGTTCTTAAATTTTACATTATATGCTAAAACCTTTATCGGAACACGCTGAGTCCTATGAAATAAGGTCCATGACTAACCCTTTTATAGCGAAAACAAAAGTTTGCCATTTATTCGTATAGAGAAGACCTAATATGTAGCAATACCAGTTCGACAGTTATTTAACACTAAATAGATCATGAAAGAAGTTGATGGTTGTTAGCACTAAGCTTGTGAAAATATTTTTATAGTGCAATTAATTAATTTTGTTATGTTAACAGGCTTTATTGTTCGATTTCACTTATCAATAATATGCATTTTATTATGTAAGTCGGGAATGTTGTAAGTAAATTTCGTGATAAATGAGAGAGAGCCAGTGTCGTAGAAGACAATCCTGTGCTGTTCATCACTCTTTGGGTCTTCTGCACAACGGCAGGTAAAGTGACGGTTAAAGTTAGTATTGCTGTTACCAGAGAGCCACCGGTTGTAAACTTTTGTCAAAACTGATCAGTAGTAGAAAAGACGCACTGGGTCATAAGTAATTTGGAAAATGATCAATATCGTATGTACGCGTACGTCAACACGATGAATTAGTAAGATCAATATTTTTAGATATAGATTTTTTAGAGTCTCTCCCGTGACCATGATTACTGTAAGGTATTCTAAACGTTGGGAACCAAACATCAAAAGAAATCCGCGACAAAATCCGAAAAGTTATTTCATAACGTCGAATACTCGCGTAAACCTAAGAGAGTATAATAGTTTTTCAGTTAAATGTATCGAAACTACAAATTGAGCCTTCACAGTTCGTAAATATGCTTAAAGCCCATCTCGTTATTTTATTATTAATAGGTGCTTATTGCCCTCAGGCGCCGAATCTGACAGAGAACTGAATGAGATGAGTTTCAGAGAGGGTTAAAATAATTTGTGTAATCTAAATTAGACTCTGTGCTATTTAAAATAAAGTAAACTTTTTAGAATTGCCGTTTAAATTGCCTCAGGAAAAATTCGATTATTTGAATTGGATTTATTCATTGAAGAACTTAAAAGCTGTGATTTTATAGTAATTGTTAGGTGTATAGTAATAGTTCACAGTTTTGTTCAAGTTAACTAGTAGTTGTTTTTGTAATAAAACTGGTAAAATGTTGCTGTAGCTATAATGTTATCACATTAGAGCTTTGAAGAACTTTTTAAAGCTTGAACTATTAATTATAATATGTTCTTCTAGGGTAAGCAAATCTCTCGTTTTTTTACATAGATATACGAGCAGTTAAAAAAAACTTAAATACATGTCTCTTTTTCCTGATTCCCGCGAAATATCAAGATGTGGCAGTTAGCGATTACCATTTTAAAAATATTATTATTTGAAGTGACAGTATATAATAATTTTTCTTTCGGTTTCTCACGATATTACATTATAATATTATTATATGTATATAAGGATCAGGTCATACACCAACAGGATTACGAAGACTTCACATGTCTTTCGTTAGGTGATAACCACTACGTAATCACGTTGGAAAAGATTGGCACATGTGTTACCACTAGGCTACCACTTTTTCAATAATATGTTATATGAGTCCCCTCCGTTCCTGAAGTCAGTCGCATAAAATACAGTTTACAAACAATATTATTAGTAAATATGTATTAAGAGCATTTTATTTTTTAAAATAAAACTCTTAAACAAAGACTTTTTGGCTTTCTCGCAACACAATAATTAGCGAAATTCTAAATGAGTTTTTCCTTGGATGCGGAATAAATTGAAATGGACCGACGCATCACGGTACACTTACTAAAGCGTGTTAATCCTTGAAGTTATTTATAACCAGACGTCGCGAAAACCGTAACATAAAGTAAAATACATGAAAACGGACAAAAAAAGACAGACAGACGAGCAGACGACTTATTTTTACTCCTCCGAGACAGTTATTGATATATAGTTCTCACATTGACACTGAATTTTCAAATTTTCGACTTTGTTAATGGTTTAATATATAGGAGGTGGAATATTTCGACTGAGAATTTCTTTTCATTATAAATGTTGCGTTGCTCTCAATAAATCAATGTTTACGTGTAAGTTTTACGCAGATTTTCATATTTTATTGCATTTTTTTCGCTTTAAATCTATCACCGAGTATGTGCTGTGATATTAAAATGAATGAAAAGTATTTTTAAGTCTATTCTGGCAACGCAAGTATAAAGGAATAATGTTCAAAAACGTTTTATATAAATAATTTTTCGCCGGCGTATGATTTTTTTTAAAAGTAGATGACTTAGTTGATTCATGTTAGGTGGAGTGCATTTTATTCAAACAAACCAAATTACTTGCTACAATTATTATAATTTATTATAATTTAATTTAAGAAAATAGAGAAAGAACTGATATGAATCTGAACGAATTTATTTATAACGACCGAACATCGCCAACTTCGGAAGTCAATTCTCTTCACAAAAAAACCCAATAACTGTAATACGTGGTGGACCTCAGTTCCTCTAGATCAGCAGTCATACATGCTAGCCACTAACCAAATGAATACTAAGATTAGCAGTAAGATAACATCCGTAGTATTACACGAATTAGCTAAAAGCAGCGAATTTCTTTTATTGCAAAAAATACGACGTTTCTGAATGACAGCTCATTTAGCTTGATTTTCTTTTGAGCGACCTTTACCATTCGTAAAGATTTACACGCAGCTTTGTTTATTTTACGAGGGTTTTTAAGACTCTTCTGAGACTAAATGAGAACAACTTCATTATTATTTAGTGTTGTATTTATTTGGGTCAACATTTAGAGACGGAAATGTAAAAATTTTTCGAACATAAAATTTAAATCCTAGTTCAGATTATTTTTTTTAAGTTGAATTAACAATTCGCAATGCTTTGTAAGTAGTAAGGTTGTAGATTTGATTCCCGCGATATCGGCTACTAGCCGCTCACCCCCGCTTTGCTTGGGTTCGTCCTTGATGGAAAATAAAAACGTATCCCAAAGGAACCGTACATTTTTTGAACGAATGTAAAGCAGCCTATGTACTATTCCATAATAAATATGTTAGGACATTATTACAACAGCGCCATCTAGTTCCACAGTAAGCTACTTAACGTGCTTGTGTTGCGGATACCAGATAGTTGATATACTACACATATAAATTTTAAATACATACATATTATAAATATAAACACCCATGACTGGAGTACAAACATTCGTGATTAGCAAAGGAATGCCCCCAGCGGGACTCGAACCCGCAACCGCTGGCGCAGAAAGTAGGGTCACTACCTACTGAGCCAAACGAACCATATATCCATATATTCCAGACTATAATCTATCCGTGCATCAATAGCCAGATCTGTTAAGCCGTTCGTGCATGATTGTTATTTACCAATCCAACAAAAAAACATCCATCCATAATATTTACGAGTATGTAGAAGTGAACTATTGCTTAGTGAGCTTCATTTAATCAATGGATTAAAATATAAACGTAAAGTTTCTTCTTGTTCAAATAGGTATTATGTAAGGTTTAAATATGATTTGTTATTTAAGTATTTGTAAATATGTCGTATAAATATCGCCTTATAATGCTAGGAAAATAACTCTATCACTGTAAATTGAGTGGTATATGTTAATCGTATATCAAAACGTAATTGTAAATGCGTCAGAAGGTGGATGGAACGATATAATTTAAGTTGCTAATTTAATTTTCGCAATATAAAATTAATTAAATTATTAAGTTTGTAAAGTTAAAATTAGTTTTTACCTGAAATTTGTTTAACACAAGAATGAAAGTACCTCTTATTGACCTACGTATTTTCGTTTGTATTTTTGAGAGCTACGTGTATCTTGATAAAACATTCTAGAACATATGAAAATTTAAAACAAAAATATTTATTTAAAACTATTTCTTTTTGAAGCAAGTTTTAGTTTGGAAGTGTAAAAAATTCTAATGTAGCACGAACTCGCAGGAGCGATTCATAGAGAATGCAAAACAAATCGTGTTTCCGACTGTATGCGATGTTCTTGATTCATCTTCTCTACTTCTTTTTAGTTTGCTTTTTATAATTGATAGATTTTCGTATATTTCTTTAAATAGGTATCTACTTTTATATTGCAATAATGATTGATCTTTAATTTTTTAATTCACATAATAACAAATTATTAGGATTGATTTTCCATAGATACATTTTATGGGTTAAAATGACGTATTGTATACCTTAAAACCTGTTTGTATTTAAGGTCTGAGTTGAGACAATATCAAAGAAAGTTATAATTAATGTTTATAAAATAAATCATTATATTTAATTTAAATTAAAATGTTTAGAATGCAAATTTTATAGGGTAAGTACCTACTTTGATGCCATTTTGGTTTTTTTTTTTGTAAATTGTGAGTAGGCACTTGTCTGTAACAAGTATATAAACCTCTGAGACGTCAAATATGTTATTCTCGCCCGTGACCATGATTGCTGTAAAGCATTCGAAACGTCGGGAACTAAAAATCTAAATAAATCCGTGACAAAATCCGAAAAGGTAGTTTCATGTCATTTATAATAAATAATCACTTAATTGGATTAATTAAAATTGAATATGATTAATAAAAATGTAAAATTCAATTGACATACTTTTGCTTTACTATAACCACATGCTCGCTTCGTTGCATCATACTAGGTTTGTTTCTACTACGCACTACTAGTAATGTAGAAGTTGCGAAAATTTTAACGTTTACCAGTTCTATATATTTAAGTACACCATGTATGTATGTATTAGTAATTTTCATCATAATTATATGGAACTCCCCCGTTTCACTTTTTAAGGGGTATATCGAAAATCCTTTTTAGCTGTAATACTGACATAGGTAGGAACGAACTTACAAAATTCTAGCTAATAAATAAATAGATAGTTACGATGTTGTATGATTTGTAATACATAAATAAATAAAATAAATAAATATGTTAGGACATTATTACAACTGCGCCATCTAGTTCCGTGGTAAGCTACGAGGCTTGTATTACGGATACCAGATAGTTGATATACTACACATATAAAATTTAAATACATACATATTATAAATATGAACACCCATGATTGGAGTACAAAAATTTGTGCTCAACAAATGCGGCCCCAGCGGGACTCGAACCCGCAGCCGCTCGCGCAGAAGGTAAGGTAACTACCAACTGAGCCAAACGTGTCATGAAAATATATGAAGGACGAGACTCAAGATTTGAACCCCTTTCCACTGAGTTACTGCAGCTGGCTTCTATATAGATAACTAGCGATTCAACCTAGCTCCGCTCGGGTTCGGCCTTACATTCCTTGAGATAGGATTTTTTCCCGTAGTAAAAAGTATTCAATTTGTTGACCCAAATCTAAGCTTTCATCATAGCAAATTTCATCAAAATCTGTTCAGTGGTTTTCACGTGATATGGTCACAGACAGACAGACAGACAAAAATGCTAAAAACTATAGATTCGGCCTCTGTATCAATAATATTTACTATTCCAATAAGACTATCGAAAAAATATTTAGTGTAAGTACAGTAGTATTTTAGTATATGTATGAATAGACTGTATGAAAGTGATTCATTTTCACATGTCTACCTAATCTGGCGCTTGTAAATAAAGTTGAATTAGTGCCAGAACATACTCGCTCGATCGCCGACCATTCGTCATATTATTCCTGTATCACACCGTTTAGTATTTTATCATGATCAATGTTCAACTTCAAATTATAAAAAGCATTAATAATTCAATAGATTGTTGCGTTTTGATCTAATTTTCTACACATAACTTAATATAATCGTGCCGTACTTTGAAGTCGTAAATTATAGGGACATACGAATGCATAATATATTTTTGACAGCCCTATTAATAAATTTAAATTTAACTCTGGTTAACCCATTTGTAAGTAGACAGGTACTTATTAGGAAATTGTAGGAAGTCAAAGTGATTGTTATTTTGTAGTACCTAAAACTGTAAAATAATTGTAGTTTATTTACACTTAATTACTCTATTATTTTATATTTTTTATAATACAGTAATTTGAAAAAATAAAAATATATATACAAGACAAATGTATTGGCACAGAGGCGATAATGCTTAATGAGCTGAAAGCCGCAAGTTAGAACCACAATCGAAGTAAATATTTATACTATTAATCTTATTGTTACAATAATTTGACCGACTGAAAAAGGAAGAGTTTGTTAATTCTTGATCTAAACCAATACTTTAACGCGTTTTTATTTTTTTCTCTTAAAAGTTTATATACTTTTAGAATGATCTCATACAAATTGAATAACATCCCATATAATCCGTACCGAGTTACTCCTCATAAAATATTAGCTACCCGCGAGTGGAAGTCCCGTCAAAATAGATCCAGCAGTTTCAAAGATTACCAGGAACAAACAGACATACAGACACATAGAAAGACTGACAAAAAATATAAAAATTGGTTTTTTGATGTTACCGTATATACTTTTATTACTTTGATATGCATTTAGTGAAAAGCTTTTAATTTGTTATTAAAAACAGGCACTTCAATTTTATTTATATATATAGATTTATTAATTTATTCTTAAATGGTTATAGTATCGTTTTTATAACTTATTTGCTTTCAAAGTAAAATAAACTAGCGAATTGCGATGAAATATGATTTGAAACATTTATGGTTGCCTTCCGAGATAGCACAGTAAATTATTCTTTGCATCGAAACTATCCCTTACGAGTGCGCGAGCGCATGTACGGTTTGCAAAAAACACGGCTAATGGAAACAGTAAATCATTGTGAAATTTACTACACACAACTACTCCGAGATTTATAGAGTATGGTAAAGATTGGTTTGCGGTAATGATCCATCTGTCAAAAATTGTAAAGCAATTTTCATGTTTGCTACAACATCATACAAGTGTTTTTTGCCTGAACGTACCTTTGATATATAGTGGAATATTTCTTTTGCGACTCGCAAAACAATGACGTTTTGTGGCATGAGTACAAATTTATGGTCATTTTGCCATATAAGCTTATTAAACTCGAGTGTTACTTGTTCGAGGAATTCAAAATGAAAATAAATAACATTTTAAATCGGTACATTTGTTTTACTAGTACAGAAAATAAGACGTATTGTATTCATGCCAATGAGCTCATTGAGAACTTGCTATTTGATATTAAATACTTATTAGGTACCTAGCGATTCACCCTGGCACTAGTTGGGTTTGTACCGGTCCCTACTTCTATTTTACCGGTTAGTGTACATTTCTCAGATATGACATATTTTCACGAAGTAAAAAGTATCATATAATGTTGACTCGGAGCTATTATCATACGAAATTTCATCAAAATCTGTTTAGTGAAATGCATTACTATATCGACCTCTATATCGATAATAATGATTAATTCAATAAGTCTGTCCAAAAAATAATAAATGTACCGATTCAACTCGTTAGAATTCTATTATTACGTATAGAAGTAATACGTTTGTTTGATAAACTTTTAACTTATAATGTAAGAAAGCCCCATACCATAAATCCTTTCAAAGTTGCCGAGTCACTAACAATCTTACCTAACCCTTTATGATGCAGCATATCTTGTGTTTTGATAACGAATATTTTTTTCTAATAGTTTCTCTATTATATGTAAAAAACTATGAGAATGGTGTTGGTTTATAAATATTAAGAATGGTCGAAGTTTGGAGTAACTTTACAAAGTTATAACAAACTTTAACTGTCCGTCATTATAACTGCTTAAATATATTAACAGAAAATGTATTTAGATAATAATGTTTAGTTTTTTTTAATTAATCGAATGATAGACAATAACATAAATAAATTGAATAAATTTTCATTTTTGTTTTACATTGCGGTTGGTATTTTTATCATTTTACAACACGTTATGTTTCATTTTACATTAATTATAAAATGTTAAGTACTTACGTCTAATTGTTTCTTCGGTTGCAGTCGAGTTTTTGTCAGATCTATGTATATTTCATATTATAATATACTTTTACACATATTAGATTATAGGTTTGGTCGTTTCAGTTTCCTTTACCAAATTTGTTTCCGTTTTTGCCTACTTTTAATAGCAGGAGATGAGTTATTTGGAATGAATAAACTATGCGAGCGGATCCAAGCTCTCAATCTCTTTAAGAAAACTTATCACTCTAGGGATAGAAAGTGTTAACATAAAATTAAAAATTAATATTACCACTGCCGTATTTACTAAGGATTAAAGGATCGGCTTGCAATTGAAATAAAGCCCCTATTCAACTATATAATCAGATTGTAAAGTTTGAGCTTTCTACTACATTATACTGTCCAGAGATTTCATGATTATCTCATTGTTGTGAACTAGATTGAACACGTGCGTTTAAAGCCACAAATTGAAACTAGTGTTGTGGTTATTGAGAGAAATCCTCAAAATATATGTAATCATTCGACAGGAGGATAAAGTAACATTAATATATTAGTATCGAATTAAGTTAAATATATTTTCATACAAAATACAATTAGTTTTTTAAGCAAAAAAAATTAGTTTTATAAGTTTTTTTTTAATCTTGCTACTTTTTAACTTAACCCTCACCAACCTCCTAACACAGAACACTTAAAAAATGTACTGGTATAATATATTAATACGTTTACGAATGTATTACTCGTTACGGTTTGATTAATTTTTTAGTAGTTAATTTACCAACGCAACGCTAGAAGCGAAACATACATACCTACATACAATTTGACGCAATAATATTAGCAGTTCATTATTAATGTTATCATTACTTTGCAGAACAATAAACGTCTCCACCACCAGACTGGTCTTGCTGATAGTCTTGAATGCAGCGGGTGCGGGGTTCGCCGCTCCCAGTGTGCTGGTCACTAGACCTGTGTCTCGACTCTCCGTGGAATGGCTGCCTATGGACAACCAAACCTTGTACAAACTGGACGAAGGCGAAAGTCGAACGTAAGGGAATTATTTATTTTATAAAATTTTGTACCAGTGATTGCTTATAAATATTCAACAGGCATTTAAAGATATTGTTTTTAATAATTAATCATCTGTATTATGATATAATATAATTATTACGTCTTAAATATCAATACAATAAAAGGCTACACACTTAGAACAATTTTTTTTTATGTATTATAATAAATTAAATTATATTTTATATTTTTTAATAACATACGACTCTCCTTCGCTCATTTCATTACGTACCTGATACATTTTAACGATTACTTCAGTTTTTTCAGAAATTATATACTTCCTCGGCTTATTTCTATTAAATAATTCTGTCTGTTCATGAAAACCGCAATAATTATACTATGTAGACTCGTAGACATTCTAGAAATACATCTAGTATATGTTGTAATATATAGTACCTATTTAAGAATGTGAATTAAAAATAAAAGTTTGACGGCCGTCAGTCCGAATCTAGCAATGGTTGTTTTACTACATGGTGACAGCGGTGTAAAATTTAAATAATTTTCTTTCCTGAAATATGGAGTAGTTTGAATGCTTAAACGTTATTGTTTGGTTTGTATTATTAATAAGCAGCTCATAAAGCATGGAACACGCAAGACCGCCACCGGATTTAGTGTTGGAAGGAGGTCCAGCAAGTCGAGCGGACGCGTGGCGAAAATGGATAAAGCAGTTTAACGTATTCCTAAAGGCATCTGGAGTTTATAAGGAACCAAAAGAAGTTCAGGCCAGTCTTCTCATTAACCTAATAGGTTCAGAAGGTTATGATATATATTTAACATTTAAATACATTAAAAATGAAGATCAAGACGATGTCGACATATTAATTGGAAAATTTAATGAATATTTTGGTACAAAACACAATACCACAATGGCGAGATTTCGTTTTTTTACCCGTAATCAGGAAATCGGTGAGACTATCGACGCCTACGTCACGGCACTGCGGTTGTTAAGTCAGCGGTGTGAGTTCGAACATCTCGAGGATGGATTAATAAGAGATCGAATAGTCTGTGGAATCACGGATAGTGCTGTAAGGGATCGTCTTCTCAGAACTGACGAATTAACGTTAGAGAAAACAGTAAAAATATGTCAAGCGAACGAAATATCCAATGAAGATAGTAAACAAATTGAAACAGTTAAATCGGCGAGTACATCAGCTGTAGATGCATTGTTCGGTGCACGTGCGCCGCGTCGGGGCGGCGGCATGGGAGGCGGCACGGGCGGCGGGCTCGGCCGCGGCGGACCGTCAACACGCAGCGACGAGCGTATTCGACGAGGCAATAGCGAGTTCGATTCTCGGCAGAGTAAATATAGTGCAAATGTAAAGTGTTGTGGTGCTTGTGGTATTTCACATAGCGATGATAATAGATGCCCAGCAACATTTTTAAAGTGTTTCTTGTGTAATAATAGAGGTCATATTAAAAGAATGTGCCCTAGGAACAATAATAATAGGCAGGTTCATGAATTAAATACAAAACTAGGTAATGATTTGTTTTTTGTATCGACATTGAAGGAGTATTGTAATCTTACAGACAGTAAGTGGTATGAAACATTAATTTTGTGTAAAAATGGTATGACAGAACGGTTTAAATTAGATTCTGGTTCCGATTTAAATGTAATGTCTTTGTGTACATTAAATAGATTAGGCTTTACTGTAAATGATTTGACACCTGGTAATGTACGAGCTCAATCATTTTGTGGAAGTTATTTACCAGTATTAGGCTCGATAGAAATGCTGTGGTCATATAAGAGTCGTAATTATTTAATAAAGTTTGTAATATGTAGTAATTACTGTCAGAGTATTCTTAGTAAGGATACTTGTGAAAATTTAAAATTAATCAAACGTATCTATTCTCTCAATATAGAAAACTACGAAGATTTGTTTCATGGTGTAGGGAAACTACCTGGAAAATATAAAATTGTTTTGAAAGATAACGTTTGTCCGTCTGTGTGTCCGGTAAGAAAAATTCCTATTGGTATAAGGGATCAATTAAAAAATGAACTTGTAAAAATGGAGAATATGGAGATTATCAGAAAGGTGTCACATCCGACGCCTTGGGTTAATGCTATCGTGTTACCAGCCAAAAAAGACGGCAGTTTGCGTGTATGTTTAGATCCGCGACCTCTCAACCAGGCCATCCGTCGCGCTCACTATCCTTTACCGACGCTTACTGAGATAGCTACTAAGCTTCACGGTGCTAAGTACTTTAGTAAATTAGATGCTCGTTCTGGTTTTTGGATGGTACAGCTGGATGACGAAAGCGCTGATCTGTGTACGTTTGGGACTCCATTTGGGCGATATCAATTTTTGCGGCTGCCATACAGTATAAGCTGTGCTAGCGAAGTATTTCACGCGAAGATTAGACAGATTCTAGAAGACTTGGACGGAGTAGATTCCTTTGTTGATGATATTATTGTTTATGGGTGTTCGAAAGAGGAACATGATTTAAGATTAAAACGATTGCTAGATAGGGCTCGAGAAGTAGGTATAAAATTCAACCGGGATAAGTGTGAATTCTGTGTCGAACAAGTAACTTATTTGGGTCATACGTTTAGTATAAAAGGTATGCAAATTGATGCTAGTAAAGTAAAAGCTATTAAAGATATGCCTTCTCCGAATGATAGATCTTCTCTGGAGAGGTTTCTCGGTATGACAAATTATTTGTCAAAGTTTATTCCAAATTACGCAAATATTGTGTCTCCTTTAAGGCAGCTGTTGAAAAGAGACATTGAGTGGTTTTGGGAACACGCTCACGAAGATATAGTTTCGCGACTTAAAGACGAGTTAAGTAACGCACCTGTACTCGCGTTGTACTCAGCGAGTGAGCCGGTGCTGCTCACTGTTGACGCGAGTGCGCGAGCGCTCGGTGCAGCGCTCATGCAAGCCGGCCGGCCGGTCGAATACGCTTCACTCACGCTCACAGATACGCAAACTCGATACGCGCAAATAGAAAAAGAGATGCTCGCAATAGTTTTCGCTTTAGAGCGATTTCATCAATATGTGTACGGAAGGTCTAATGTAATTGTAGAAACAGACCATAAGCCTCTCGAAGCGTTATTCAAAAAACCACTCGATTCGGTTCCTATGCGTTTGCAGCGCATGATGCTAAGAATACAATGTTATGATTTTGTTGTAATATATAAACCAGGGAAATATATGTTTGTTGCGGATACGTTGTCTCGAGCGGCTCTTCCGGAATTGATGCATGATAAGGTATCTCTAGAAGTGGACGAACAATCTTGTTTTTTACTCAATCATGTTCGGTTTAGTGACAGTAAAATAAGTTTGATTAGGAATGTAACAAATAAAGATAAAGAGTCTAATATTTTGATAAATTATATTTTGAATGGGTGGCCTCGTTGCAGAAGTGATACAGATGTTTTAGTTCGTTGTCATTGGTCCTATAGAGGGTCGTTTGAATATGTAGATGGAGTGTTATTCAAGGATAATTTAGTGTTTATACCGTATGCGTTAAGAAAAGACATGTTAGATCGCGTTCATGAGGGTCACTTAGGTATTGACCGGTGTAAGCGACGGGCACGCGACGTCATGTTCTGGAACGGTATGTCTAGGGATGTGGAGCGTGTAGTGCGCTCGTGTGCTGTATGTGCCGCACATGCTGTTAATCCTGTTAGGGAACCCATGATCCCTCATGATGTTCCTGAGTTACCTTGGAGAAAGGTAGGCTCAGATATATTTGTTTTTCGAAATAAGTATTATCTGATTCTTGTCGATTATTTTTCTAATTTTATAGAGGTGTGTCCTTTAACAAGTATTGGCACGCGCGCTGTTATTGTGGCTTTAAAAGATCAGTTTGCAAGACATGGGATTCCGGTAGAACTTGTTACTGATAATGGACCTGCATATACTTCAAAAGAGTTTAGGGAATTCTGTTCTACTTGGTGTTTTACTCATACTACGACATCTCCTTGCTACGCTCAAGCTAACGGATTGAGCGAGCGCGCCGTGCAGACGGTTAAAAATATTATTAAGAAGTCATTGGAGTCAGGATCTGACTTTTATCTCGGTTTACTCAACTTACGCACCACTCCACGGAATGGAGTTAGTTCCCCCTCTCAGTTACTAATGGGACGTAGATTGAATACTAGACTCCCGGTACATACCGATAAATTACGACCAGAGCGGAACAGTGTTTCTGATTACGAAAATATAATGCAGAATAAGGCTCGTAGTAAGCAGTATTATGATTTGCATTCACGCAATTTACTGCCACTAAAGACGGGTGATGAAGTTTTCATGGCTGATGGTAACACGAAACGACGTGTGTTTGTCAAAGCTCCAGCCCCACAACCCCGGTCATATTTTCTTCGAGATGAATCTGGTAGAATATATAGGCGTAATCGACGTCATCTTTATAATTGTAATAGATCTAAATTGTCGCAACTTTCATCTTCCTCGGGGGAGAAGGAGGAATGTGATGATGGTGAAGATCGTAAGAGTTTATACGATGATGCCGAAAATCATGACTTCGGTCGATATGATCAAGTAGGAGAGGATGACTTAACAAATCCTGGTCCTAGTAGTCGTACATTACCCGGTGAGTCTGATTTGAGACAGCCTCGAATTGCTGCGAGAAAAGCCAGAGAAAAGTTGGCTTTATTTTTTAATAAGAAATAAATTACTGTAAAATTGTTAGAAATAAAATATTTAATTTAAGTTACAAGTTTATGTTAGTTTTTCTTTTATTGTTATGTTACTTATTTTTTGTATGAGGAAGATGTTGTAATATATAGTACCTATTTAAGAATGTGAATTAAAAATAAAAGTTTGACGGCCGTCAGTCCGAATCTAGCAATGGTTGTTTTACTACAGTATACATGTCAGTTCTCTTTTTTTTTGACAATAATTAGGAATTTCGGAATATTAACCTAAATACATAATGTTAGGTCTGACCATTGTAAGGGTCAGCTCTTAGAATGGTTCTATGAGTATACTTTTTTACTGCATCGTTAGTGTAGTGGATGTAGTAGCATGTACGGACACACACTGGGAGCTCCTGGTTTCAAGTACCGGGTCGGGCCAAGTTTAGTCTTTCTGTTTCGTAAACCTCAGTAACAGCCCGGAGTTGGGATGTCGGCGGTGTATCACCCTCGGAGAGCACGTCCTGCGCCTTAACTCTCACTGGTCACGTTGAGCAGTCGTCCCACCGGAATATGAGAGTGATAAGGAATAGAGAGTGCACAGATGGCTAGTCTCAATAAGATTGACCGCCGTGGCCGGAATCGGTCGGGAAGACATCATCATACTTTTACATTATATCGCCGTCGTCGATATCAGTCAGTAGGTTGGCATGTTATACTTAATTAATTTGATGCTGTTTTTCACGTTTTGGTCTTTATACGGTCTATTTAAATTATCATACATTATAATTAATTTAGTAGTATTTGTAGTATAATTTTAATTAATCACTCAGTGATTAATTAAAATAATTAATCACTCAGTGATTAATTAAAATTTTACCAATGATTGATTGAATGATTAGTTTATAAAAAGTAAATTTAAATCGTCTACTTTTGAAATCCGCCCAAGCAGAATGTTTAAAGATAAAGATGATTGCTTTGCAAATGATTTTACTGCCTACCGATAACTGTGACCGCAGCGGAGTGGAACGATCTATCTTTGCGCCTAAAGGAATATAAATACTATCTCGTTACGGATTTACAGCCTTTAAAATACAATTTAGATGAAATTAATGGATGATAGAAGGATGAGTATAGTTTATTTTCTTATAATTACTTGTAATGTCTCCTAAGTTCGTTTGGGTGTTGTTTATAAAATTTTAAAGTAGTCCAGGCATAACCCGCTCGCTTGAGTGAAGCGGATTCAAATCGCGAGTCAAGATCTCAGATATTGTCTTGTCCGAATCATTTCTAACGTGATTGTTACTTTCGAAAGAGATGTGCAGTCCGCCAACCCGTCACTTAGCCAGCGAGGTGGACTATGAACTGTTCCTTCTCATATTGAAGGTGGTGCCTACTGTACCTACTAATAATATTATTAAAATAACATATTCCTTAACATTCGGTTCTACGTTTGTTGTTGAAGCAAATATCATCATACGGTAGGTTATGTTATCATTCCAGGTCATATATTACAAGGAGGACTAATACGGTCACAAATACGTATATGGCATTCTAGGTAAATGTTCTGAGCTAACATCAAACCTATGACTTCCGGCGTACCAGATACTACCAATGTACCACACATTCATATCAGAGAAGGAATTGTATTTTCAACCGACTTCCAAAAGGAGGAGGTTATCAATTCGTCTGTATTTTTTTTTTCTTTTTTTTTTATGTTTGTTAGCTCATAACTTTGAACTGGGTGAACCGATTTTGATAATTCTTTTTTATTTGAAAGGTAGTGCTTCCCATGTGGTCCCATTTTAATATTTTCCAGTTCTGACAATGGCATCCATGAGAAAACCATAAAAGTCTTAAATTTGCATTAAGTATTTGCGCGACAAATGGACGAATAACTCAATATCACGCCAACCGATTTCGATGATTCTTTTTTTAATGGAAAGGATATACTTCAAGGGTAGTTTGATGAGAGTTTGGTAAGGTTCTGATGATGGGATCCATGACAAAGTATCGGAACTCTTCAATTCTTAGGAGCAAATTAACGATGCTCGGCCGAATCTTTTATAGGCTATATGGATATTTGAGTCACGTACCGTAACTGACGATGGAAGGTACAACTCCTCAACGGTTAGCAGTTTAAAGAAAATTTTTTCAATATAATACGCAATTATGGACCGATAGTTGTATACTTTCAGGCTATTAGGTTTACCTCATAATAGAAGGTAAATTTTTATAGTCATTAACACAATACGTATCTACTTTCCGCTAAAAATTTTAAAATAAATTATTTTTAACAAAAAAACAAAAACCGACTTCCAAACTTAATAAATCTAAACTAAAAAGTAGAAAATAATACTTTTAAGGACTTTGTTAATTTTGGAGTCGGTGCCAGCCAAAGCAAAATAACCCTAAATAAATACATATTTGATTAATCTATCAATTTGTAAACATAATCAAAATACCTGGCTGGCACCGACTCCAAAATTAACAAAGTCCTTAAAAGTATTATTTTCTACTTTTTAGTTTAGATTTATTAAGTTTGGAAGTCGGTTTTTGTTTTTTTGTTAAAAATAATATATATTATAATAGTGTATTTTATATACTAAATATATCCTTCTAACCTACTTTTATAAATAGGCTAGCACATATTTTAAAGTACACATACAATCGACAAGTTATTTATCTCAAAACAGTACGTAGCTGACAAATGTATTTGTTCTTTGGGTTTCTTCCAAGATCATTTATATGCATCCATTGATATCTAAACAGTGCTTTAAAAGATTAATTGATTAACTAGAAACTAGCGAAGTAACTACTCACGTTTATAAAATAAACTTCGAAATACCGTAAAGTGTTATGCTAGTTATTATTTGCCCCCGGTTCCTCGTATATCTACATCTATTAAAAAGCCCATGAAATATGTACATAACAATGACCTTTTTATTGTATTGAATTTTAAAACGTAAAGGTCTTCTTGTTTACCTGTTTCGCTTATTACCTCTGAATATATTTAATTCTTGTAGGGATCTCAATTAAATGGCTTCAAAACGAGCCATTTTAGTACAAATTATTTGGTTATTGTCAAGAAGAATGAAGAAGAATCGAAGGAGATTGATTGGGCTGGATAGATTTCGATGACATTTGAAAAGGATTAATTAAAATAACGTTTATAGTTTACCTAATAATTATCCCCGCCGTGGTTACCATACGTAGGATATAATTAATAAAACTAATTAATAAAACAAAAATACGAGCATAAACTAAAGTATTTGTATGATATTAGTTATAACTGTTATTAGTATATATACTCCGTAACAATACCAAAAAAAAACCAACATTCAATCTTTGTATTTTACGACCTTCCGGTAAAGCTATTGCAGTCGATATTACAAATTAAAGCCTGAGAGAAGTACGGTTAATGCTAATATAAGTACGTAGATTTTAGGGATCCGTACGAAGACCGTGCTGTCTGTCCGTCTGTCGGTCAGTGGGCTATATCTACATATCTCATGAACTTTGATAAAAAATTGAGATTTTTTTACAGAGTGTCTAGTTTCATTATTCATTACTGACTCAATCGTTTTGCGGCTAGCATATATAACTGCAGGTCTTGGGTAATACTATAATATCTCCTGCGCAGATGGCTAGTCTCAATATATAGGCCGGCGTGGCCAGAATTGGTCGAAAATATATTATTATTTTTATTTCTCTTACTGCTATAATAACAAAAAATGAAAACCAGGATGGCGAATTTCAAAACGGCCGCAATGCAAACTAAAAAAAATCGATTAGTAAGCGATAAATCTTGTATGATGGTACAGAACCCTTTGTGTGAGAGTCCAGCACGCACTTGACCGATTTTTATTTTATTTTTGACTTCACCATTTTTCTGGTTCTCTATAGGCGAGCTCTGAATGCCTATTACGTATTTATGCGTATCTCGGTCTAGGTTATAAGGCAAGGGTAATTATAGTGCACTTGAGCAGCAAATAAGTGCTACCAACGGACTGTTATCGCAAAAAATGGGGTTAATTTATGTTACGTATTTATTTATGTATTAGTTGAAGTAAAAATAATTTAAAAGAATAAACAATTTGATTCGGTGTAAGTGGGAATGGTCTGGCTTGACCGGGGAAGTACCTTTCACTTAGTTACGATTTTAGTCGTAGTACAAGTACCTACTTATAACCATAGCACATGCTTAGTCCCTATAGTATTATTATAAATATACTTTTAAAAATAATATTAGTTTAAATAGAATCACGCAGGAGCTCAAACAAATCAAATGGGTTAAAAAAGATTTTATATTTAACCACCTCCTCCTGGTTGCATCATCAGATCAGCTCATTGACATCAAATATCTTTATTGTCATTGATTTTCGCATAGAAACGTTTAAATACAATGTATATAAATGAAAAATAATGGACTGTTTTCGTCTTATTTCCGTTGTGTTAGACAAATAATTGTGTACATAAAAAATTGCAGTAGGTACACCGTACATCATGCATCATGAATAATTTAATTATGAAATTTATAATTTCAAACTTTACATAATTTTTATTACTGAAGTAATATAATTTCTAAGTATTAAAACTTCTTTAAACAAAATCAAAAAACCCTATAGTATATAAGTTTGGTAAGTACCCACTAAATGATAGTACTTACCAAAGTACTATAGGATTACTGCTTCGGTGTTGTAGTGGCTAGGATGTACGATCGCACACCGGGAGGTCCTGTGTTCGAGTCCCGGTATCGGGCCAAGTTTAGTTATTGAGTCTTTCTGTTTCATAAGCCTCAGTAACAGCACGGAGTTGGGAAGTTGGTGGTGTTTCAGCCTCGGGCCTCGGAGAGCACGTATAAGAGTAAAAGAGAGTGCACTTGTTTTTGTGCGTACACTCGTGCACTATAATATCTCCCGCGCTGTTGGCTAGTCTCAATGAGATTGGCTGCCGTGGCCGTAATCGGCCGGAGGACATTACTATAGGATTATTGCAGACTACTTTAGTTAGTGATAACAAAATTAGATACAATTGTGCTTATTTGTTTTAGTCTGGAGCTTAACACAACACAAATATCACAGTCAGTGGTCTACATCACGGTTAGCCCATGTTCCAGGCATTTACATTGGGCATTCTATAGAGGGCCAGCCGGAAGCAGTGACAGTAAGTAATTTTTATTAATAAGTTTATGTTTTGGGTTCAATCCCCGTGCAAGAGTCACATTGAATTTGGTACTGCAAGTAGGATTCCTTTTATTTTAATGTCTTCAGCCTTTTTTTAACGTCCCACTGCTGGGCACAGGCCTCCCTTATTACGAGGGGGGATAAGGTTATAGTCCACCGCACTAGCCTAGTGCGTATTGGCGGATTTCACATGTCTTTCCAAAACTTGCTAGGTTTTCTCAGACAGGCAGGTTTCCTCACGATGTTTTTACTTCACTGTAAGTCAAGTGGTAATCATGATAGAAATGATTCGCACATGAAAATATCAGAGGTGCGACACCTGGATTTGAACCCGCATCACTCGGTTATCTAAGCGAGCGCGTTACCACCGTGTTACCACTGCTTTTTAATATGAATAATTTAATGAAAATATTATAATTTATTTGAACACAACCTACCTACTCTCAACCTAGAATTGTTCTGACTCATTTGTTTCAAAAGAATGCTTAAATAAAAATTATGATCATTTTTATTTTAAAAAACGTTATACAAATCTATTAATAAAATAAATTTTATTCTTCCCCGGTGACAGTACATTTTCAAACATAATATATGAATCCACTCTACTATATAAAAAAAAAATCTCTACTCTACTATATATCTATTCATAAAAATCGACATCGAGTAATCTAAGATATTAAAATATTAGCAACCACATACATTATTTGATAACGAGTAATGAAGCATTCAGGGAGTGCAAGAGAAGAGGATTGTCTTAACAATATTTATAATGGGCAAAGTAAACAGTTCCTATATATTATGACGAAATGAAATGATATGTGACAGACTTTTAATTAAAAGCAGCAAAAGTTACATAAAAAAGTCGAGTAAACTAGAAGTTTAAGGCACCTTTCCTAGTGAGTTGAGCTATGGCTAAGCCCATTTAGAAGATATCTAATATGAACTAAAAATATTAAAAAAAAAATCTATAATATTACTAGTAAAATATAAATACCTCCTAATTACTTTACGAACCCTTTTTTTCTTTTCACATTACTAATTTTAATATAATTGCAGCACAGCTTCAGTTGGTGCAAGAACATGGGGGTGGAGAAATGCATACGATTACGTTTCTAATGTCTAAACAAGATAGATATGTCTTGCAGGTAATTTATTTTATTTTAAGATACTTAGCAAAAAAGTGATTATTTTATTAAGACACTAGCGACTCACCCTAACTTCGCTTGGGATCGTCGCTAGATACGATTTAACAGTAACTCTTTTTAGAGATGTGACATTTTCCTGCAATAAAAATTATTCTATATGCTGACCCGCTATCATTATACCAAATTTCATCAAAAACTGTCATATAAACAGACAAATATTCGAAAAACCACAATTTAGGTTTCTGTATGATAATAATGTCTATTACAACAAGATTTTCAAAACAAAGAGAGAAGACACGAATCTAAAATATATATTTCCAGTTAAAGAAAATAAAAATTCTACAAAACCTAAATTAAATATTCTTAACAAGCTTTAAAAATTATATTTAAAACAATAAAACAGTATAATTTATTCTAATATAATCATTCGAAAACACTCAGTCCTAATCTTCGTTGTTAAATTAAAAAGAGTTCAAAGGTCAACAAAAATGAAGGATATTTAAATTAAAAAAAAAACGGGATTACAAAGTCAACCGAATATCCAAATCCGTTATTAATTGCCTTTATGAAAAGTTAGAGCCGTGAAATTAAAAATTTGACTATGACATAACGTTATTCATCTAACTAATATTTTATTCTTATATTATCTATCGATATATAAAAAATGATTTTTAGTTTAAAATTAACAGCTTTTCACTAAATGCATACGAAAGTATATACGGTACTAATATCAACAATCATATTTTTGAAATTTTTGTCTGCTGTTCGTCTGCCTGTTTGTATGTTTGTTCCGGCTTATCTCTGAAACAGCTTGACCGATTTGACAGGACTTTCACTCGCAGATAGCTAATGTTATAAGGAGTAACTTGCTACTTTTATTTAAGAAATTTTAATCATTTTAACTAGCGGAACTTGCGGCTTCGTTCACTTTAACGTAGGGATGAACTCGAGTGAAACAAGGGTGTGTCGGTCTATACATATTATAAAATTCTATCTTAGTTGAATCTGTACATTGGATATTTAAAATAAAACTAATTAAAATAGTTATCATTTATCAATACAGAACCTATAGTTTTAAAATTTTTGTCTGACTGTCTGTGACCGCATCACGATTCGATAGAATTTTATTACATATATGTTTAGATGGATGGTGTAATCCCGTTTCACATCATAAAATTAATGAGTGGCCATGGATTCTAAAAAGTTTAATTACATTTTCAGTTATCGTCATCTAAAGGCGGCGCAGCAGCTGTTAGCGTTCGTGGAGAGGCATCACGTCTCGTGCGCATGCGCCTACGCGTTAGATCTAAGAAACGTTTGTCTGCCAATTGGGATCCTAGGTAAGAAATCTTAATGTACAGCTAACTATCTAATAATTATCTTTTTATATTTATAATGTAATGTGTAATGGGCTATAATATTTTTTATTATTATTTTTTTAATGTTTTGTCAATGTTGTTACTAACTCTCGGAGCAACTTTCATACTTCAAACGTCGTAAATTTAATAAGTTTTCTTAAACTTTCCAATTTTCCGCGTCACTTTTTCCTATTTTTTCTTTCATAAGAACCTCCTCGTGATAATAATGAACACAACAAAAAGATAATTACTGAATTCGATCCAGCCGTTCGAGCGTGATGCCATGACAAAGGACAATATGGATTCATATTTAGATTAGTGGTAGATATCAATCTATCACAAAGGAACTTTTACTTGAAATTGTAATCGTAAAAATATCAATTTTGATTGATATAGTTAAAAAGAAATGAAATATCATAAAACTATCCATCAATTTGTCATCCAAATCGCTAACGCAATGTAGGCGAAGCTTTAATTAAAAACATTCTCCAAGCAAGCCCGAGATGAAAACTTGTTAATATTTATAAGAAGCGATATAAGCTCACATTATATAAAAATAACGGTGATAAACATTCTAATATAAAAACTTGCAAGTGGAACTCCGTTATCCATAACTCTCCCAGGCCATAAATCCGCGCTGTCCGTTCCTTCTTCACAAGAACGAGACGTATTGATCAATTTATGATACACCTTATTTGGTTGATTCGATATAAGTTTATAGTGTCGCAAGCGTTTTGTAAAAGCTATGACGATCGGAAACTAACTGTATGTGGTGTTGAACTTTAAAGCTCAAGTAAATGAAAATTTTCAGTTTTTATATTCTTATTGCGTTTTGTTAGGTTTCAAAGATTTTTTGTTGGAAAAGGGCTGTTTACATGTTTCATGTTTTGAATAGCATAATGGAAAAAGCATCGGCTTAATTAATTACTAATAAAGAGTCTAGAGTCGTTTAGTGCGTATTCTTGTTTCTTCTAAAATCTTAAGTAGAGACAAGTAGAAAGTTAAGAATTTAGAATATTTTCTTCTTTCTCTATCTATTTGCGTATCGAATGACGAATCTACACAGATTAATAGACTAAGTGCCAGTTTGAATCATCAACATATAGTTTATTACTAAATACATGTACCTACGTAAATAGTACTTTTATGAAGAACACATTTTTTACATTGTTGTATGTCTACCTCTGAAACGGCTGGACTGACTGGATTTTAATGGGAGTTTCACTGTTGTTAGTAAATTAGGTTACTTCTATTTTAGGATTCAATTCTAAAATAGAAATAACCCTAATTCAATAATTAGGGTTCAAACCAAAAAAAAAACGTTCATGGAGACGATATCGAACGAAGTGAAGGTGTCCCTAGTTATAAATATTTTTATAAACATCAATAAGTATATAACAGATAATATGTCCAAGGATGTAATGATTTCATGATCAACATAGTCAGTCGTCAGTACTGAGAAACAAAAACTCCGCGGCACTAAATAATTTGGTTGTTTAGACAAAAATATAAATTACAATAACTCTGTTTCGTAGTATATTATATCTTATATGCTGTCTATAATATATAGGTAGGTACTTCCTTCTATGTAAATTTACAAAACTTACTTTACGAAACATAAAAATTAACGTTTACTATTAATTATAGTGGGTCTTTGTTTTCAAACTAAATCATTCGCGCAAAACCACTTTCCAACGCAATTTGCTTTGCTCTACTTTTTTCAATTTAAGTTTGAAAACCTTATACATTGTATTTTCAATTAAAATTTATTTTAAAAATACATCAATTGTTGTATAAAGAGTTACACATTTTTTTTTCTTTCTGTAAGTAACCGAACTTCAACAAACTAAAATGCGCGTATTTTATAAAGCTTAGTTTAAGCTCACCATGACAGTTGTAAATTATTCAATTAAAACTCAAAAATCAAACAATATCCATGATCCAAAAAGCTGATTATTTTAAAAGGTCAAATATTCGCTTAATTCTAAGAATGTTATACAACAGAAACTTTTTTTCATATGATAAGCAGATGAGGGAAAGACAACCTTTCTTCAAATACATATATTATTATATACTAAATGAGGTAGTGGTAGTCCAGTGGCAATGCTTCCTTGAGTAACCGAGTTTAGTAGGTTCAAATTTCGCACCTTTGATATTTTCATGTGCATCAAATCAATAATTTCCAAAATGATTACCACTAGTCTTACGGTAAAGGAAAACATCGTGAGGAAACCTGTATGTTTGAGATAATTTAACAACATTTCAAAAGGCATGTGAAGTCCGCAAATCCGTACTTGGCCAGGCGTAGTGGACTATAGCCTGATTGGACTATAGCCCCTTCGTATTGAATGGAGGGACGTGCCCAGCCGTGGGACTTAAAAATGGGCTAAGTACAAAATAATACTACTACTACTATAGTAAATAAATACTACTACTACTATAGTAGTAGTATTTTTCGTACTATTGTAAGGATGTAAGATAAGTTTTGTCTGGAATGATATTCAGTTTAGTTTCTTTAAATTGTGTCAGTCGCACACGTTATCTATCCATCTATATATAGGTATATATGTACATTAAATTAAAGTGTCAGTTTTTAATTTCAAATTAACAGCTATTCACTAAATGCATATGAAAGTATATACGATACTAACACAAAAAATGTTTTTTTTTAAATTTTTGTCTGTCTGTTTTTTCCGGGGAATCTCTGAAACGGCTGGACCGATTTTGACGGGACTTTAACTAGCTAAAGGTAAAATGTAAGGAGTAACTTAGGCTACTTTTTAACCGACTTCAAAAAAGGGGGAGGTTATATTTTACAAATGTTATTTATTTTAACTAACGCAACCCGTAATATATATGAAGTCCTAATAAATATAGGCAATTTATTTGAATGTAGTATTTTGTTCAAGCATACTATGTACCTACTATATACTCTAATTTTATGATAATAATTATGTCCTCCACATATTTAACATACAATCGATCGACATTCCAAGCCCTTATTTTACACTTATCTTTTACTTTTTTATCATTCTTCGTATTTTATAGTTATTTTTTGTCATAAAAGCTTCCCTCGCAACAGTAAAGTGCGCACGAAACATTGAAACTGTTTTAATTGTATACGATCACGGACCAATACTGCCTCCGCGTCCACATTCCTTTCTATACTAGCATTTGTAAGAAGTGGCTCGTTTAATTAAAAAAATATTATAATTTCAATTTAAAATGTAAAATTGATGATTCAAAAGTGTATGTAAAAGTCTATTATAATGAAATATATTTTAATACGTATGTTTTCAACGAAAAAAAAATGTCCTAACTTGAGTAAAAGTTCTTATTTTCGTAGTTATTAAAACAGGCAAATCTGCATTTAGTGTCTAGTATTTTTATGTCTTAAATCAATATTTATCTTATTTTCTCTAATGCCACGAATATATTGGTTGAACTTGAAAGATTTAACTCTTGGTTGAACTTGAAAGCCTTATAGTATCCCGGAATAGCGGAAGTTCTCAAAGTAAATATCACTCATAAAGAGACGGAGAAGCTTAGGGAATGATAGAGAGATAAAAGAGATAAAAACCTTAACGATAATTGTATATTACAAAATGTAATTTAACAATTTAAATAAGTAATAAATATCCAAGAAAAAATCCCATAACTTTACTGAAAGCCATCCCTAAATAAATAAGCTTATCGAAAGCTTTTCTTCTCAGTATAATAGATAAGTATTAAGTACTAGAAAGTTCTTATTTTTACTGTGAATTCATAAAGGTCAAATATCTAAAACCACTACATCTAAGTCTCCCTACGTAAAATAAAATAACATGGACCACATTTCCTCTATCTTTTCATCTCTGAATAATAAAATCGATTAATATTTACGCGTGCAATAAAAATATACTGGCGATACAAAACTTAAAAGTATCTAGCAAATATGCTAGAATAAATCAGTAGGTACTTGTAAATAAAATTGAAGTGTCTGTTTGTAATTTCAAATTAATAGCTTTTCACTAATTGCATATGAAAGTATATACTGTATACTTAGATTAAAGACGACACGTTTGGCTCAGTTGGTACTTGGTAGTGACCCTACTTTCTGCGCCAGAGGTCGCGGGTTCGAGTCCCGGCGGGGGGCATTCATTTACTAATCACGAATGTTTGTACTCCAGTCATGGATGTTTATATTTATAATATGTATGTATTTAAAATTTATATGTGTATCAACTATCTGGTATCCGCAACACAAGCACGTTACGTAGCTTACTGCGGAACTAGATGGCGCTGTTGTAATAATGTCCCAACATATTTATTATTTATTTATTAAAAAAAAAACATTTTTTAAATAAGTATTTGTCTGTTTCTTTGTTTCAACTAATGTCTGAAACGGAAACTCACTGAAATTTCAGACTGGACCGATTTTGACGGGACTATAACTCACAGATAGCTATAATATTATAAGCATTAACTAAATCTACTTTTATGTTTTTAGATAATTATAAAAACAGTTTAATTTATTTTAACTTACGCCCAGCTATATCGATATTAGGTGCTATAAAGATAATTAAAATTAACTACGTAACTAATTTCTACACTTGTCTCAAATTGCCAATATGAGACGACTCGACTATTTGTAGTGAGAGCTACTGGGATAGTGCACGATAAATAGAAATAAACAGTCCGCAAAGGCAAGCTTCATTCCTTCAAGTTTTTGTTACTAATGCACATTTATACAAATATCACCCTTATATGTTATTACGTAATGCAAAAATTACGTTGCAATTTATATCCTTGAACTTTTATCTACAAATTGTTGTGCAAATCTCTACTTTATGATTATTGCAGTTGAATACAATTTCGTATAACAACATGTTTAAGAGCTTTCAATGAGCTTACAATAAATTAGTTAGTGACACTTTTGTTTATTACGCAGAATAGTAAATTTATTTTATATACAAATTTTAAGCTCCACTATTGCTAGTGGATCATTTTACAGTATTCGAATCATAAATCTGGGAATAATGCAACTTCTTTATGAACAAACTATATCAGTATACTTGGTCTATTTATTCCATTGAAATTAATTTAAAATATACGCCGTTTAAATCTTTTACGAATATAAGGGCTTCAGTTTAGATTTTATTAGTTGTTAATGGCTGTAAATTAAAATTTCGTTTACAGTATTTGTTTAGATCAACCAATTTAGACGTAATTTGGTATGAAGATAATTCACCTCAAGACAGAGCTGCCTTAGAAGGATATACGATATTTTTTATCCCAGAAATCATACCTTAAGGGCGTGAAAATAGGGGTGAAAATTTATATGTTGCCATATAAAGCTATTAGTTTCATTATACCTATGAATATACGTATAGCATTTACTAATAAAAAGTACTAGCAATTTCCGCGGCTACACCCGTGCCCGAGGGATGAAAATTTAGGTTTATAAATATTTTTTGATACCAAATCAAAAAAATAAAATATGGTCTAAAAATAAAAAATAAAAATTCTGGACAGGGCCACCCTTATCACCTAGAGGAATAAAAAAGCCTACAACCTATTCTCAGAACTATCAAATATACACAAAAAAAATCATAAAAATCGGTCAAGCCGTTTCGGAAGAGTTCGATAACAAACAGAGATAATCTACTTAATACTAACATAGCCGTTAAACGTACCTAGTGACAAATCCGAGGGTAAATTGCAAGTATATTATACATACTCGTATACTGATACACCTTCAGTTAGCTTAGAAAATTGTTCGGAGAATATAGAAACATTGTTGTAGAGTTAAATAAAAACGAATGAAACGGTCATTCGATGTATCTTGAATTTCTTCTGTCACGGCAAATCCACTTTTTGTTTTTAATAGTTGAACGTATTAATTAATTTAATAGCGGCCTCTTAATTGTTATTTTTTATAAAATAGTAATTATTCCGATGCCACGGTAAGGAATGTGTGATAACTTTTAATAGCCTCTACGTTATCACTTCAAGTAGAGACTACCTACTTGGTTTGGACTTTAGAGTGTTATTCTGTGATTTATAAATTAAACGGTTTTTATAATTTTGTAATAAAATAAATATAGCCTAAATTACTCCTCAAAACGAAACTCCTCAAGTCAAAATCGGTCCAGTCGTTTCAGAAAATAGCAAGAACAAACAGACAAACAGACAAAAATTTAAAAATTTGATTTTTGAATGTAAGTACTGTACAGTTAATTAAATCAAACACTTTAATTTAATTTATATGTATAAATTAAAATTTTTAATTAATACCAGGGACTCACTCTTGTTCTATGTACACTTACACAATTAGTATAATATATATTTCTTAGATATTACATATATTCCTGTAGTAAAGAGTATCCTATATGTTGACCCAGATAACCAGCTATGAACATACCAAATTTCATCAAAATCTGTGCAGTGGTTTTCTTATGATGCGGTCACAGACAGACAAACTAATATTTGGTACGATAATAGGTATATGGACGATATCTAAATCTATCAATATCTCATTTCTATAAAATCTACACTATCCGTTAAAACATATATCTATAGGGATCCAAACGAAAGTTCTTATATTATATGTTTACATATTTAATGTTTTTTTTAACATTAAAGAATTTGTCAAATAAGAATGTACATTACGTAATTAAATTATGTAATTACAGTTGACAATCATACATTTCTTAAAAAAATTACAGCAATAAACGTTTATTTCAAAGCATTTAAAATTATGTATCAGAATAAGTCATCATAGCGCAAGTTCTTATACAATGTAGTAAGATTCTATAAATGTAAAAGTAACATTGCCTTTAAAGCAATTGAATAGGATTTTTCAAAACTCTTTACTTGAGATTAAGCGTAACTTGAGGATTTCAGTTTTACAACCGTATAAAAACGGATGAATAGTTCCATAATAGCTATATGACGACACGTTTGGCTCAGTTAGTATTAACCCTACTTTCTGCGCCAGCGGTCGCGGGTTCGAGTCCCGCTTGGGGCATTCATTTGTTGAGCACTAATGTTTGTACTTCAGTCATGGGTGTTTATATTTATAAATATGTATGAGTATGTATTTAAATATGTATGTGTTTAGTGTATCTGGTATCCATAACACAAGCCTCGTAGCTAAGCACGGAACTAGATGGTGCTGTGTGTAATAATGTCCCAACACATAAAAAATATTTTAATGATTGTACTAGAGACAATCATCTCGCGTCGCTTCTATTCGTTTTATCGATTAGTCGCCTTAAGGTTTATCATTTGTAGAAATAGACATATTATTTTCTTGAACTAAAGTTTTCATGTAATTTTCTAAGATTACTGCAACCTACTAATTAATTATTATTAACGTTACTATAACGTTTATAGATTCTCTGTGTTTTATGTACTAAGAGATAAAAGCTCGTGAAGTAACGATCAATATCAAGATACCTCCTAGCATACTATATATTATGTAATGTAATATACCTATCTGTTACATAATCCTTCACGTTGAAATAGCTGGACTGATTTTGATACAATTTAATACACATACGCACGCATTCATAGTCACTTAATGAACAATTAAGTGGTTCTTTAGTATGGAGATTATCGACTTAATGGTTCATTAAGTGCGGCGGATAGACTATGACTATTGAGTTGCTCTGCCTGGTGGCGCCGCCTCTATATACCTAAAATTTTAAATGCAGTTTTCTGAAGATATACCCAAGTGAAGTGCAGAAATGTCACTAGTTTAGAAAGAAGACCTACGATTTTGCGTAAATAGATTCGTTTAACATCATGCTATACACAATATTATATGTTTATCTAGATAGAATAAAACAAAGTTGCTTCCCGCCGTCTGTACGCTTAGATCTTCTAAATTACGAAACGTATTTTAATGTTATTTTTATCGATAGACAGTGTGACAATGAAGTTTTATATGTATAATAATTGCATATTATAGAATAGAATAGCCGAGAAAATATCAAATTTCTAGAAAACTAAACTAGGAGAGTGGATCGCTAGTCAGTAGTAATGTTAACTCAATTTTTCTTTTTCAGCCCTATAGATCCACAAGCCACGACATACTGTGTGGTCGCATCGCATAAAAAGAACTACACGTCACTATGTGCGGCCCAATATGACATTCGGCTACGTCGGACTGAAAAGCGTTTCAATTCCTATGAAGACCAGTCAAATGAAACTGATAGAATCAAGGAAAATGATACAAGGATAGCGGAAGCTAATGATCTGGATAATGATAATTTTAATGTTTTCGAAGGAAATTTTAAGAGTATTTATAGACGAAAGAAGTTTGGTAAGTTCATATTAAGGTCTTTTACACGTACTAAAAAGCTTTAAAGGTCCAAAAGTTGTAAAGCTGTTGTTGCTGTTTTTAAGTCTATATATTTAAATATGTATATGAAAACCGTAATAAATCTTCATTCTTGGCTGACTTCAAAAACTAACCGCCGCACTCAGAGTCACTTAATAAGCCATTAAGATGTTCTTTAGTATGGAGATTCTCGACTTAATGGTTCTTTAAGTAACTCTGAGTGCGGCCGTAAGGTTCTAAATTACGATTTTTTAAATATGCGCAACATTTTCGACATATTTTGTTAGTTATGCTATTGAGAAAACTTGGCTATGTATAAATCGATTGATTCAATCCAAAGTTATAGTCTATGTCTATGTATCATACATTACACACATCTATATGATGTATTGGTTATGAAAGTGGGTTTTAAGTCGATATAAATATCTACTTTAATTAACTTAGGAGGAGAAACTTTCAAAATATAAAAAAAAATAGATTTTTCCCGATAACAAAACATTGGACGAATTCATAAAGTTCTTTTTTCACACGCTTATTCCCAATAATACTTTTTTAATATAATTCAACACAAATTATTTCATTGTAGTTCCGTTATGTAAAACAGGACGGAGTACGAAGGTTACAAATGAAGACCCAGTCATTGCATGCGTGGGAGATAGGACGCATCATTTAATCGAAAATTTGGATCCTACCACGGTTTGTAGCTTTTGATATATCTTTTTAAATCTATATAAATAATTTGAATGTTCCTTTGTTTATCCTCTATACGTTTCTAAACTATTGCTCCGATTGTAATGAAGCTGTGTTGAAAATTAAAGTGTTGACGCCTTTACAAGATACTGGTCCAAAAAAAATACTATTAAGCTATTTTATTATTAAAAGAACTTTCCTAATTATAAAACTTTTGTTTTGATATGTATGTATACTTAAATATAAAGTTGGTACAATAAGTTACTTAATAATTGTACCAACTCTATAACCGTCAGTTCATTCAAAAAAGTCCCTTAACAAACTCAAGTATACATGTACATTGTACAATGTACATACATATGTATGAATATAGACGTTAAATAATAAGTTCAAAAGGAAAAGCATTGTCAATAGATACATCGACTTAAATCGACATAGCTACCATGCGAGTAGAATTATTAGCAAAAATAGTATTAAAATGTTATTCACATTGTATTTGTTGTTTATATACCTAGTTATGTTGCAGACATACTTCGTGAGTGTTTTCGGAGTAGCACGTGATAGACGATCAGGGTCGTTACTCGCCACTGGCAGTGTTCGTCCTCGAACATCAACAGCCAAGAGATTGCGAGAAAATATACCTTACAAAGCTGAAATAAAAGGGAAAAGCGTATATTATTTGAAGGTAAAATATTATTATAATATTACTAGCAAGTCCCGCGGCTCCGCCCGCGTTGTAATAACCATTAAAAAATAGGGATTGGTGGTATAAATCTTATAAATCTTGGTCTCAAAATAAAAAAATTATAGAGGGCCACTCTTATCAATCACCAAGGGGAATAAATAGCCTACGACCTATTCTCAGACCTACCAAATATATACGTAAAAAAATTCATAGAAATCGGTCAAACAGTTTCGGAGGAGTTCGATAACAAACACTGTGATACGAAATTTTTATATATTAGATTAAAAAGGAGAAAGTCCATTTTCGGCCCTGTATTACACGAACGATATACCTATGTATCAAAAAATCCTATTTTTTTTTGTTTTATCCATTAAAATCTTACCTTTATTTGCTAAAGCCAAATTAACAAAAATCCATTCTTCGATATTGCTTTAGTGATCACTGTGTAAGTTCTGTCGCGAATACCGTAGGGTAGTCGCGAAATAAGTGTTTAATATTTTAATATTATTTGTCATAAACGTGAGGGTAGAACGATGACAGCTAAATAGAATAGATTGAGATTTGAAACAGACGTGTTCGAAACGCGGTCGTGTACGGTACGCTGACCAGATCAGGTGCGAGCTCCCAAGTGAAAGTATTCTGTGGGTGCGAGGCAGATCAGGCGCAACACCGTGTTTGCCAAGTAAGTGAATTTATTTTACCAGCGTGTGATAATGCAGTGGTGTTGCGTGGGAGCCGTGGTTGCTCATAAATTATATTTAGAGTTTCAGGGCAACTAGTGGAGTTGCGTGGGAGCCGTTGCTCATAAATTATCAGCAGTGCAACTAGTGGAGTTGCGTGGGAGCCGTTGTTGCTCATAAATTATCAGCAGTGCAACTAGTGGAGTTGCGTGGGAGCCGTTGCTCATAAATTATCAGCAGTGCAACTAGTGGAGTTGCGTGGGAGCCGTTGCTCATAAATTATCAGCAGCAACTCAGTGGAGTTGCGTGGGAGCCGTTGTTGCTCATAAATTAGATCCTAGAGTGTTGAATTCAGTATCGTGAGTTCAGTCGCTCGTAAATCAGTTTAGCGAGGCTTGGGGTGGCTATAGGGGAGGTTGGAGGCCACTTGCGAGGGTACCAGACCCTCATAAATCAGTTTCTTTTTTATTACCAGCAAATCATGTGTACTTACGTCCATCAGTTACATTATAATTGCGATACGTCGTTATATTCGAGATATTCGTCCAATACCAACGAACTGGGTACCCGGCGCCCATGGTATTTGGCGACATGGTGGAGGTGCTGGGATCTTTGCATTTAGTTTTATTTAAAACTATGCACTGAAATTTTAAAAGTAAATCGGTAAAATGTTATATTCTAAATTTTATTGTTAAAAACCAGATATATCGGTTTATAATTATACAAAGCGTGAGGCTTATAGGTAAATCAGTACACCCGTATCATATCGAATGAATAGATTTTTTATTAGGTTACCATTGTTTTGTACTACCTAATAAAATGTTAATATATCGTTGCCGACTTTAGATATTATTATTGAATCATTATTATTATTATATAATGAAGCGGAAACGTGCAATATTTTAGTAATACATGAAAGTGTGTCCTATAAATAATTTAGTATGTCAATTAAATGAAATTTAATTATTTTCTTTAAAGAATATAGACATATAGACATATTTTGACTCCAAAAGGATATAAAATTATAATGGTTCATGAGTTAGATATTAGCAAGGAAAGTGTCTAAAACGTTAAAGAAGTAAAGTGAAGTGTTAGAAAAGTCGTTGGATAGTTAGTGATTTAAATTTTACAGAGAAGTTACAGTTTAGTGGTGCGTGGTGTTAACAATATCTAATTTGTATTGGAATAATGAATTGAGAATAAGGTATATTTTATACTTACAAGACAATTAGTAATCGTTGTTGAAGTTTTAATTTATCTTAAAATTATGAAACATTAAATAAGTAATTTCAAAAGCATCTATGATTCAAGAGAAATACTGATAGTTTTTAGTAATATTATATTATCATCTTGTCTTTATGTTAAGAAGGTGATCAGTATAAGAAAAAATATTAAGTTCATATTATTTGTATTATGAGTAATAGCAGTGGGTACTTATTTGACTGACATTTTTATTTCATATTTTAATATTCATTAATTTTATATATGGATACAAATTAAATTAAACCGTGCTTGCAGTAAATGAAGGATCAGTATTTCTCAGAGTTTGCAACTGTAGTAATTTAAAGAAGTAATTTAAAAACAAAATTTGCAAATGTACTAAAGTATATTATGAAATATAAGAATTATATTTATAATTCTTGGATAAATTAGTGAACAAAGTCAATTAGTTTAAAAAAAAAAATATTTTGTGTTGTTTGGTATTATAATACAGTTTGAATATAGAATTACAATTAATTATTGTTACAGAGTACAGTATGATACAGTACATTGTTACAGTATATGGTTATTGCAGTTCTAATGTAGTATACTGAATTTAAAATTTGAAGTACTGTATAGTGGAAAGGTGTCATCATAACCCGACTTGGACTTATTTATAATTTTTTTTTCTTACATATATATGAATTCAGCTCAGTTTGTGTGTACAAGAGGAATGGACTGTCATTTTTATTTTAATGAATAAAAGTTTATTGAATCTAAATTAAAGGAATCAGTTGATAGATTTTTATAGATATTCATAATTAATGTAAATCAGTTGTCAAACGCAACTCGGAAGAGATTAGAGAATAGAAATTATACAGAAACACAAATTCAGATTCAAGTTTTGATAACAGAAATGAATGTTTGTTTAAACAATAAGTAAAGAACCAGTATCCCGCAGTCTTGTCGCAGTTGATAATCGAAATATAGTAAGATACCACAAATGGAACTAGCTAAATTCGATGGTAATTTTAAGTACATTGTGTACAGTAGTATAATTTTTTGAATCAATTTTCATCTAACGGTGATACTAGAAATATTTGTGACGTTGATAAATTATTATTTACAATCGCCTCTAGAAGGTTACGCTAAGCAGGCTAATTTAAGGATTAGATGCTATTAATAAATACTATTAGATTATTTAGATAGCCTGTCTTAACCAGATATTTTATGAACGCTGTAGAAAACCAAGCGTTTTTATTGAATGTCATTATGTTGCATAATGTTATATGGAATTAAATAATCGAGTAAAGCAGTTAAAGCGTGTAGTCAAGTATTAAATCAAATTATTACATCATTACAAATATTCCTTGAGCGAAGATATTAATGATAACCGCCTATGATGGTTATAGTTTAAATAAAACTTTTATTTGAGTTTCGTTTAAAATGACCAACGAAAATGAATCTGTTGATAATATAAGAAAGTAATTTCGAGTATATTATAATATTTACAAATATTATGAGAGAAGCTTCTTATATAGAAGGTAGTAACAATAAAAATAAAATTTAAATGCAGAACAATTTATATTCGGTTCATTACATCGGTTTTGACTATGAATACAGAAAGAACCAAAGTAGTACATGGACTTTAACATGAATTTAAATCATTCACATGAACCGTGATTCAGTAAATCAAACCGATGAGCCACTTAAAAGGAAGTTCATTAAAGAGATGTGTAAGAGTATGTATTATGTAATCGAAATAAGGTTAATGGTGTACTAATTTTAAAACTGTGCAGAATAGAAATCATATTTAGGTAACCGTCGTTGTTACATACATCTGAGCTGACATAAATCTAAGCTGTTTTTCTAATCGAAGATGCGGGCATTGCAATGTAGTCGGTCGGACTAATCATGTTTTATACCGCAGTAGATCAGCCCCTCTAATGAAATCAATGCATACTGATACTTCAGACTTGATAAAATAAGAGGTTTGTGTGACCAGGCTAAAGAGAAACGTTGTAGATTATTACATGACTCTGGTAGTCAACGTTCGTATCTAAAGTTATTAAATTCAACTTATTTAAACTTGCTAGCAGGCAGTAGAAAGGTAATTTATTATTTTTACATGCGGTAAAAAATCTCCATATATCCCTATGAAAGGTCGTGTTGTTAATTTTGATTACGCGATAGACGCGAACTAATAGCGATCTACGATTATTATATATGCGAATCAAAATAAATCAAAATATATATACTTTATTCGAATGGACTTTTACAAGCATTTTTGAATCGTCACTTTGTACATTATGAAAATATAGAATTTAGATTAAATGTCAGTATGTAAGTCTGTAACCGCATATTATGAATTACATACAATCACTAGTAAGTGCTAAATAATTCAGCGAAAATATTACAGTATATTAGAAGTAGAAACTTATTTTAGCAGATGACTGTTCTTGTAACGAAGAGGGCAATGATTAATGATTATTCATACATTTTATATCAAATATAAAGTCGTGTTTCTCTGGTAATATTTTTTAGTCAATTCAGATTTTAGTTGAATATGGTCACGTATAGTAAATGAAATATATTCAGTTGATCCACTATCAGTTTTATCCTATTTCCAATAAGAAGGATGTTGTGATGGTAAATAATATATGAACTAGCCTTTCTTTCATTCAAGAACACGTGAAGTGATAAGATTATTTTTGTGATTCTCCAAACTATCCTCGTGACGAGTAACGGATTGAACAGTTTAATAATACTAATTAGTACAAAGGTAAATTAGTCTGGTTGGTCTAAGTAATTTAGTAAAACTTTTGGATAATTTACTATTAGATCATGTCATAGTGATTAAAGAACAGTTACAGAATGGTGTGTAACCAAAACGGTTTCTATGCACTAAGTCAAACTTTTCGCTATTAACCACATCACGTTATTTTTAATACAGAGACAAGTTTAGTCTGGTATAAAATGTATCTAGTATTACTATTGAATATAACAGTTTAAACAAATATTTGTATAAAAGTCCTTATGTGATAAAATCTTAAGGTATTATTGATGAAGTTTATGAAACATGCGGTTGGCTTTATAGCAGTCGTGGAAAAGTATTTTTATAGTTAGGCCTTTAATGAAACAGATAGGCCTTAAAGGAAAGCGCGGTATATCGCCTTTTTTGGCTTAAAATTTAATGATTCAGTTGATAAAGAAATATAATCTAAGATCTAGTCGAGAACCTTTTGCAGTTATATCTAGTTCATTTTCCCTCTATGCTACTATAAAATGAAATGTAATAGTTAAATCAGATAGTTGATGATACTTATTTAGAAGTATATTACTGGTGCTACAACAGTTTCAGAGACAAAACACTTATACAACAATTCAAAATTAGCTTTTTCATTTGTTTATGAATTCGAGCGAGTGTATTTCCAATTCAAAGAAATTTGTTTCATAATTACCTGATAAATTTTGAACATATAATGAGATAGCTTTATGTTTTACATGAAATACGTGACATTATAAATGGTATTTAAATATGATATTGGTCAAACAAATAAATAAACAAATAAACAGATTTAAATTCAATTTGTATAAAACGTGGCCTGGTATCATAAAAGTAATAGTTTCAGTTTATGATCTTTGCGGTTGTACTATTCCCATATTGTTTCTAATAAAAGAAGGTTCTTTTTCCAGAAGTTACTGAAGCAAAAATTTTGAAGGAATACTTAAATTAATATTGATTTACTCAGTAAAGTGAGACAAATAATAGCAAAGTTTGGTTATCTTAAGAATATAAGCATTGACAGATTACTTAAAAGTATACGTGATAAGAAAAGAAGTGAAGAAATGAGACATGAATTACATTGCTTTACTAGTGCTTCTATGGAAGCATACGCTGCCTGGATATATTTGCATAGTTGTTAGATTACTAGTAATATTATTATTGATTGAATTGTAGTCACTTTTATTATTGACAGGTCTAGATTAGTGTCTTTTAAAGAGCAAGTTAACAATTAACAGAAAATATATGCTATTAAAGTTTGTAAATAAATATTTAAGGCAAAGTATTAACGATCAGGTTTTGTGGACTGATAGTCAGGTAATTTTTGTTTGGTTTCATTTTAGTAGGCTGTTACTGCCTTTTGCGAATCTTTAATGAAATTAGGCAAAGTGAAATTTGGTACAAGATATGAGCGAATAGATCATTATGAAGCTCAAAGATTCTGACTTTTTATTTAATAATTATTCTAATAATTAGTTTCATATGCCTGATAATTGTGCATATCAAGTTGAGACACTCGCTTCTATTGGGGAGGGTCTCACGAATGAGAATATTATTAATAAACACAATCCTGTTAGCAATGAAATTAACATAAATAATTATGATGTTTAAAGTAAACAACAGAAACAGATAAAGACGTAATTAATAATAGTGACATGGATTTAGGAATAGTTTTTGAAATAGGAGCTACATATTTTCCTATAGAAGTTGGACTTCTTACTTAGGTATTATAACTGACTTTTAAGATCACTTGGGCTATATAAGAATGTTAATAGGGTATTGAGATTTAAATTTAATCATACTGATGTGGCATTTACTGGAATAAATTATTTTGTAATTAAGGAGAGTAACGAAAATTGAAATGGATTGTTTCTTTAATATAAATACTTGTTCGACTATCAAAGCAATACCATGTTTTGAAGTTATTATTATAAGAAAAGGGTCTTTTAGTAAATTGGAAGATTTGTTGCAATCTGAAGCTTATTATTTTCAATAGCACCACGCATTTCAAACTTACGTTGGAAGTATTATTGTAAATTAAATAGAATACGTATAATTCATACGCTTATACCTGAGTTAGCTCCATGGTTTGGAGGCTTTTATGAACACTTAATATTTTTGGTAAAGCATTGTCTTAAAAGAACGATGGATCAGCATTTGCTTATCTATAATCAGTTAAGTACAGTTAGTTATAAAAGAGATTGAAGCGATTATTAATACAAGACTCTTATATATTAGTAGGAGCAGAGCTAGAGTTAAAGCTATGTTTTAAGGCCATCAGATTACTTACGAATCGTCGTGAAAACTACGACCGAGATATCGGATCGTTTCTAGAGTCAGCTAAAATATTAAATATAACATAATTGATAGTGAGAAACTTGGCCAGATTCAGAATTCAGTGTGATAATGCAGTGGTGTTGCGTGGGAGCCGTGGTTGCTCATAAATTATATTTAGAGTTTCAGTGCAACTAGTGGAGTTGCGTGAGAGCCGTTGTTGCTCATAAATTATATTTAGAGTTTCAGTGCAACTAGTGGAGTTGCGTGAGAGCCGTTGTTGCTCATAAATTATCAGCAGCAACTCGGTGGAGTTGCGTGGGAGCCGTTGTTGCTCATAAATTATCAGCAGTGCAACTAGTGGAGTTGCGTGGGAGCCGTTGTTGCTCATAAATTATCAGCAGTGCAACTAGTGGAGTTGCGTGGGAGCCGTTGCTCATAAATTATCAGCAGTGCAACTAGTGGAGTTGCGTGGGAGCCGTTGCTCATAAATTATCAGCAGTGCAACTAGTGGAGTTGCGTGGGAGCCGTTGCTCATAAATTATCAGCAGCAACTCAGTGGAGTTGCGTGGGAGCCGTTGTTGCTCATAAATTAGATCCTAGAGTGTTGAATTCAGTATCGTAAGTTCAGTCGCTCGTAAATCAGTTTAGCGAGGCTCGGGGTGGCTATAGGGGAGGTTGGAGGCCACTAGCGAGGGTACCAGACCCTCATAAATCAGTTTTTTTCATTACCAGCAAATCATGTGTACATACGTCCATCAGTTACGTTATAGTTGCGATACGTCGTTATATTCGAGATATTCGTCTAATACCAACGAACTGGGTACCCGGCGCCCAGGGTATTTGGCGACATGGTGGAGGTGCTGGGACCTTTGCATTTAGTTTTATTTAAAACTATGCACTGAAATTTTAAAAGTAAATCGGTAAAATGTTATATTCAAATTTTTATTATTAAAAACCAGATATATCGGTTTATAATTATACAAAGCGTGAGGCTTTTAGGTAAATCAGTACACCCGTATCATATCGAATGAATAGATTTTTTATTAGGTTACCATTGTGTTGTATTACCTAGTAAAATGTTAATATATTGTTGCCGACTTTAGGTATTATTATTGAATTATTATTATTATTATTATTTAATCAGGCGGAAACGTGCAATATTTTAGTAATACATACACAGAAAGTGTGTCCTATAAATAATTTAGTATGTCAATTAAATGAAATTTAATTGTTTCCTTTGAAGAATATAGACATGTTTTGACTTCAAAAGGATATATTTAAATTATAATGGTTCATGAGTTAGATATTAGCAAGGAAAGTGTCTAAAACGTTAAGGAAGTAAAGTGAAGTGCTAGAAAAGTCGTTGGATAATTAGTGATTTAAATTGAACTGAGAAGTTACAGTTTAGTTGTGCGTGGCGTTAACAATATCTAATTTGTATTGAAATAAGGAAGTGAGAATAAGGTATATTTTATACTTACAAGGCAATTAGTAATCGTTAGTTGAAGTTTTAAAGCTAAAAATTATGAAGCATTAAATAAGTAATTTCAAAGGCATCTTTGATTCGAAAGAAATACTTATAACTTTTATAATATTATATCATCTTGTCTTTATGTTAAGAAAGTGATCAGTATATGAAATAATATTCAGTTCATATGTGTTATGATTAATAGCAGTGGGTACTTATTTGACTAACATTTTTATTTCATATTTTAATATTCATGAATTTTATATATGGATACAAATTAAATTAAACCGTGCTTGCAGTAAATGAAGGATCAGTATTTCTCAGAGTTTGCAACTGTAGTAATTTAAAGAAGTTATTTAAAAAAAATATATGCAAATGTACTAAAGTTTTATTATGAAATATAAGAATTATTTTTATAATTCTTGAATTTAGTGAACAAAGTCAATTAGTTTTAAAAAATATTTAGTGTTGTTTGATATTATAATACAGTTTGAATATAGAATTACAATTAATTATTGTTACAGAGTACAGTATGATACAGTACATTGTTACAGTATATGATTATTGCAGTTCTAATGTAGTGTACTGAATTTAAAATTTGAAGTACTGTATAGTGGAAAGGTGTCATCATAACCCGACTTGAACTTATTTATAATATTTTTTTTTACATATATATTAATTCAGCTCAGTTTGCGAGTAGGTACAAGAGGAATGGACTATCATTTTAATTTTAATGAATAAAAGTTTATTGAATCTAAATTAAAGGAATCAGTTGATAGATTTTTTATAGAAATTCATAATTAATGTAAATCAGTTATCAAACGTAACTCTGAAGAGATTAGTGAATGGACATTATACAGAGACACAAATTCAGATTCAAGTTTTGATAGCAGAAATGAATGTTTGTTTAAACCATAAGTAAAGAATCAGTGTCCCGCAGTCTGTTGATAATCGAAATATAGTAAGTTACCACGAATGAAACTAGAGAAATTCGATAGTAATTTTAAGTACATTATATATAAATTTTTGAATCAATTTTCATCTAACGGTGATACTAGGAATATTAGTGACGTTGATAAATTATTATTTACAATCGCCTCTAGAAGGTTACGCTAAGCAGGCTAATTTAAGGATTAGATGCTATTAATAAATACTATTAGATAGCCTGTCTTAACCAGATATTTTATGGACGCTGTGGAAAACCAAGCGTTTTTATTGAATGGCATTATGTTGCACCATATTATGTGGCACCATATTATGTGGTATTAAATAATCGAGTAAAGCAGTTAAAGCGTGTAGTGTATTAAATCAAAGGCATCTGAGAAATATCAGTTCCTTGAGCGAAGATATTAATTATATTAACCACCTATGATGGTTATAGTTTAAATAAAACTTTTATTTGAGTTTCGTTTAAAATGACTTATGAAAATGAATCTGTTGATAACATAAGAAAGTAATTTAGTGTATATTATAATATTTACAAATATTATGAGAGAAGCTTCTTACATAGAAGGTAGTTACAATAAAAATAAAGTTTTAATGCAGAACAATTTATATTCGGTTCATTACATCGGTTTTGACTATGAATACAGAAAGAACCAAAGTAGAACATGGACTTTTGGACTTTAACATGAATTTAAATCATTCACATGAACCGTGATTTAGTAAATCAAACCGATGAGCCACCTAAAAGGAAGTTCATTAAGAGATGTGTAAAAGTGTGTATTATGTAATCGAAATAATGTTAATGGTGTACTAATTTTAAAACTATGCAGAATAATCATATTTAGGTAACCGTCGTTGTTACAATTGCTTTGGTGAAGCCTGAAGGACATAAATCTAAGCTGTTTTTCTAATCGAAAATGCATTGCAATGTAGTCGGTCGTACTACCTAATCGTGTTTTATACCCCAGTAGATCAGCCCCTCTAATGAAATCGACGCATACTGATACTTCAGACTTGTTAAAATAAGAGGTTTGTGTGACCAGGCTAAAGAGAAACGTTGTAGATCTATGTAGATATAGATATGACTCTGGAAGTCAACGTTCGTATGTAAAGTTATTAAATTCAACTTATTTAAACCTGCTAGTAGGCAGTAGAAAAGTAAATTTCTAATGTAACATCTCCATATATACCTATAAAAGGTCGTGTTGTTAATTTTCATTACGCGATAGACGCGAACTAATAGTGTTGAGCGATCTACGAGTATATATGCGAATCAAATTAAATCAAAATATATATGCTTTATTCGAATGGACTTTTACAAGCACTTTTGAGTCGTCACTTTGTACATTATGAAAATATAGAATTTAAATTAAATGTCAGTATGTAAGTCTGTAACCGCATATTATGAATTGCGTACAAGCACGAGTGAGTATTAAATAGTTTAGCGAAAATATTACAGTATAGGTAGAAGTAGAAACTTATTTTAGCAGATGACTGTTCTTGTATGGAAAAGGGCAATGATTATTATCATACATTTTATATCAAATATATGTTTCTCTGGTAATCTTTTTAGTCACTTCAGATTTTAGTTGAATATGGTCACATATAGTAAATGAAATATATTCAGTTGATCCACTATCAGTTTTATCCTATTTCTAATAAGAAGGATGTTGTGATGGTAAATAATACATGAACTAGATTTTATACATGAACCAGATCTTTCATTCAATTATTTTTGTGATTCTCCAAACTATCCTCGTGATGAGTAACGGATGAAACAGTTTAATAATACTAATTAGTACAAAGGTAAATAAGTCTGGTTGGTCTAAGTAATTTAGTAAAACTTTTGGATAATTTATTTATATTTATATTTTCATAGTGATCAAAGAACAGTTACAGAATGGTGTGATAGAGATAGCCAAAACGGTTTCTATTCAGTAAGTCAACATTTTCGCTATTAACCACATCACGTTATTTTTAATAGATAGGTACAAGTTTAGTCTGGTATATAATGTATCCAGTATTACAATTGGAAGTAACAGTTTAAACAAATATTTGTATAAAAGTCCTTAATGTGATAAAATCTTAAGGCATTATCGATGAAATTTTGGAAACATGCGGTTAGAATTAAAGCAGTCGTTGGAAAAGTATTTTTATAGTTAGGCCTTTAATGAAACAGATAGGCCTTAAAAGTTAAAGGAAAGCGCGGTATATCGCCTTTTTTGGCTAAAAATTTAATGATTCAGTTGATAAAGAAATATAATCTAAGTTATAGTCGAGTTGAACTTGCAGTTATATCTAGTTCATTTCTATAAAATGAAATGTAATATGTATATCCCTAATAAAATTTAAATCAGATAGTTGATGATACTTATGTAGAAATATATTGCTGGTGCTACAACAGTTTAAGCACTTATACAACAATTCAAAATTAGCTTTTAAAGAATTCGAGCGAGTGTATTTCCAATTCAAAGAAATTTCTTTCATGATTACTTGATAAATTTTGAACAGATAATGAGATGGTTAGTTTTATGTTTTACATAAAATACGTGACATTATAAATGATATTTAATTATGATATTGGTCAAACAGATTTACATTCAATTTGTATAAAACGTGGTTTGGTATCATAAAAGTAATAGTTTCAGTTTATGATCCTTGCGGTTATACTATTCCCATATTGTTTCGAATAAAAGAAGGTTCCTTTTCCAGAAGTTACTGAAGCAAAAATTTTGAAGGAATACTTAAATTAATATTGATTTACTCAGTAAAGTGAGACAAATAATAGCAAAGTTTGGTTATCTTAAGAATATAAGCATTGACAGATTACTTAAAAAGTATACGTGATAAGAAAGGAAGTGAACAAATGAGACATGAATTACCTTGCATTACTAGTGCTTCTATGGAAGCATACGCTGCCTGGATATATTTACATAGTTGTTAGATTACTAGTAATATTATTATTGATTGAATTATAGTCACTTTTATTATTGACAGGTCTAGATTAGTGTCTTTTAAAGAGCAAGTTAACAATTAACAGAAAATATATGCTATTAAAGTTCATAAATAAATATTTAAGGCAAAGTATTAACGATCAGGTTTTGTGGACTGATAGTCAGGTAATTTTTGGTCGGTATCATTCAAGTAGGCTCCTGCTGCCTTTTGCGAATCTTTAGTGAAATTAAGCAAAGTGAAATTTTGTACAAGATATGACCAAATAGATCATTATGAAGCTCAAAGATTCTGACTTTTTATTTAATAATTTTTCTAATAATTAGTTTTCTATGCCTGATAATTATGCATATCAAGTTGAGACACTCGCTTCTATTGGGGAGGGTCTCACGAATGAGAATATTATTAATAAACACAATCCTGTTAGCAATAAAATTAACATAAATAATTATGATGTGTTAAGTACAACAGAAACAGATAAAGACGTAATTAATAATGGTGACATGGATTTAGGAATAGTTTTTGAAATAGGAGCTACATATTTTCCTATAGAAGTTGGACTTCTTACTTAGGTATTATAACTGACTTTTAAGATCACTTGGGCTATATAAGAATGTTAATAGGGTATTGAGATTTAAATTTAATCATACTGATGTGGCATTTACTGGAATAAATTATTTTGTAATTAAGGAGAGTAACGAAAATTGAAATGGATTGTTTCTTTAATATAAATACTTGTTCGACTATCAAAGCAATACCATGTTTTGAAGTTATTATTATAAGAAAAGGGTCTTTTAGTAAATTGGAAGATTTGTTGCAATCTGAAGCTTATTATTTTCAATAGCACCACGCATTTCAAACTTACGTTGGAAGTATTATTGTAAATTAAATAGAATACGTATAATTCATACGCTTATACCTGAGTTAGCTCCATGGTTTGGAGGCTTTTATGAACACTTAATATTTTTGGTAAAGCATTGTCTTAAAAGAACGATGGATCAGCATTTGCTTATCTATAATCAGTTAAGTACAGTTAGTTATAAAAGAGATTGAAGCGATTATTAATACAAGACTCTTATATATTAGTAGGAGCAGAGCTAGAGTTAAAGCTATGTTTTAAGGCCATCAGATTACTTACGAATCGTCGTGAAAACTACGACCGAGATATCGGATCGTTTCTAGAGTCAGCTAAAATATTAAATATAACATAATTGATAGTGAGAAACTTGGCCAGATTCAGAATTCAGTGTGATAATGCAGTGGTGTTGCGTGGGAGCCGTGGTTGCTCATAAATTATATTTAGAGTTTCAGTGCAACTAGTGGAGTTGCGTGAGAGCCGTTGTTGCTCATAAATTATATTTAGAGTTTCAGTGCAACTAGTGGAGTTGCGTGAGAGCCGTTGTTGCTCATAAATTATCAGCAGCAACTCGGTGGAGTTGCGTGGGAGCCGTTGTTGCTCATAAATTATCAGCAGTGCAACTAGTGGAGTTGCGTGGGAGCCGTTGTTGCTCATAAATTATCAGCAGTGCAACTAGTGGAGTTGCGTGGGAGCCGTTGCTCATAAATTATCAGCAGTGCAACTAGTGGAGTTGCGTGGGAGCCGTTGCTCATAAATTATCAGCAGTGCAACTAGTGGAGTTGCGTGGGAGCCGTTGCTCATAAATTATCAGCAGCAACTCAGTGGAGTTGCGTGGGAGCCGTTGTTGCTCATAAATTAGATCCTAGAGTGTTGAATTCAGTATCGTAAGTTCAGTCGCTCGTAAATCAGTTTAGCGAGGCTCGGGGTGGCTATAGGGGAGGTTGGAGGCCACTAGCGAGGGTACCAGACCCTCATAAATCAGTTTTTTTCATTACCAGCAAATCATGTGTACATACGTCCATCAGTTACGTTATAGTTGCGATACGTCGTTATATTCGAGATATTCGTCTAATACCAACGAACTGGGTACCCGGCGCCCAGGGTATTTGGCGACAAGTTCTACGCTTAGACCTTTTAAACTACACAACGGATTCTAATGCGGTTTTTATTAATAGGCAAGAGTGATTAAAGAAGCTCGTCTTTTGGTCAGTCAGATTTAATACATACATATTGTATTAAAAAAAACAAGGAAATATCTTATTGCTAAGAATCAATGCCAATCTTTCAAATCCATTGCGTAGTTTAAAGGATCAAAGCGAACAGACGGCAAGGATCTTTGTTTCACACTATGTAGAGATACCTACGTATTATTGAATAAAAAAAAATAACACTGTTCCTGCAAAAAGCTAAAGTATCAAAACACATTTTGCTTAAGTTTCACTTTATATGGTTTATTTTATTTAACAACTTGCGAATAAAAATGAGCCTATTACATTATTTCAAGCTGTAAGTCTAACCTTATGGACCGTTTTAAGTAATACCAGCTTTTCAAGTACCTCATAAAGACATCTAGGGTATTCTATGGTTGATCTTATAAATATAGTATCCATTGCAAATGGTAATTATGTGTTAATGTGCATACTTCACATGGGTATTTTCTTATAAACTTCGCTCGGGTCTTAACATTTATAGAGAGGTGAGGTAGATTTTTTGGCAGTAAAAGATATTAAATGCTTTATTCTCTTACAATTGACAGAAAACTCATACCTAAAAGGTCCAAAGGAATTTATTTTTAATAGCATATTGTATTAGTCTTGTTTAACTAATATTTTTAGGCGTCGGGAAGCAGTGGATCAGGATTATGGGTGGTGGTCACAACTTGCGGCGGTTCAGTTGACATAGAAGTGTTGGTTAGAGGAAAGAAATTGTATATCTCAAAAAATATAGGTAAGTTTGAAAAAATAAGTCCCAACATATTTATTTATTTATTTATTTATTCTTATTTTGTTTTATCTTTACCTATAATGATCAACTTGTATTAGGCTATGTGCCAAATTCACATTTTACTCAACTTTTACATTAAAGATTGACTTTTATGTGTTACATACGAGTATACATTGCATTAACGTATTGCATTACTGTATATTAACACATATAGCCCTTTTTTAACGTCCCACTGCTGGGCACGGGCTTCCTTGTGATATAAGGATTAGGCCATAGTCCACCACGCTAGCTAAATGCAATTTGGCGGACTATTTGACAAATGTTTTTCGAAAACTTATTAGGTTCTCTCAGACATGTAGGTTTCCTCACAATGTTTTTCTTCACCGTAAGACAAGTGGTAAATGTTAGTGGCAAATTCGGAAATTATTCGCACATGAAAATATCAGAGGTGCAATATCCGGGATTAGAACTCGCTTCACTCGGTTTACCATGCAAGCGCGTTACCAATGGGCTACCACTAACTTTAGTAGACAACATTGATAATAATATTAAGGAAATAGAAGTCCTTGATCAATAAAATTAATGCCATATTTGTTTTATAAAGTAAAGTCTCGCCTATATTTTTAATACATAGGTAACATAATTATCATTAAGTATTTCGCAATAATGGACCTAGCAATGACAAACTAAAATAAACTGATAACAGTCGGCGTTTATAGAAGCAGGGGTTCCCAATTTGGATCTTCGACAAGCCCAAACTAACTAAAAATCATCTGCTTATAGTCTAAGGACTGAGTGCAAGATACGAACTGAAAAAAGAAAATAAAAGTATTTTACTTTTGTTACAGAACCCCATTTAAAATTTTTCGTACCAGCCCCTGTAACTAGTTCATCAATGCAAGAAACCAGTGATGAAGGCTCAGTGCAATTCGATTCCAGTTCAGAGGAAGCTAAAATAAGATATGTTATAAGAGTGTTACCAAATAAGAGGGATACTGATGAAGCTGTCACAGTTGAGGTAAACTATTAATATCTTTATAATAAAGTACGTACTTCATAAATTTACGAAAATACCTAGATACTCGTATTTTGACTAATTTGAAATTGAAAATAGGAGTTCCATAAATATAAAAAAAAAACTTTATTTGGAACAGATTTACAATTAATTGAAGATCGTACGATATGCACTGCATTAGTTAAAGTATTTCACTTATATAAATGTAAAATATAATCTAGAATATAAAAATCTCGTGTCACAGACCACAGGGTTTGTTATCGAACTCCTCCGAAACGGTTTGACCAATTTTTATGCAAGTTTTTGTAGGTCCGAGAATAGGTCGAAGGGTATTTTTATTCCCCTAGGTCATAAGGATAGCACTATCCAGATTTTATTTTTTTTATTTTGAGACCAAATTTTTATTTTTTATTTTTTATGATTTGGCATCAAAAAATACTTATTACCCTATATTTTCATCCTTCTACCACGATTAGATCGCGGGTGGAGCCGTGGGAATTGCTAGTAGTTATATACCTATAATCATAAATTATCCATGGAGCTTAATATATCAGTATGTAATTCAAATCTTTGATACCTATGCAGTATAATGAAAGTCTCACTTCTCAAATAGAATCAAACATTTTAGTTCTAGACAATTTACTTACAATTTCCAAGGAGTGATTGTATTCAACCACAGAAAGTTTCAATTGCTCAGATTACACGAAACTAATGGAAACGCTTGTTTGGAAAAGTCAAACCAAGAACTTTGTACATAAAATTAAATCATCATTCTAATTTCTAACTAATTTCTGGTTAATGATGTTATTACAGTATTATTTATCCTATTCTCATGATAAATTGATAAAAAATAATAAATAAAAATAATATTCATTTATTGCTAATAAATATATAGAAAGTGCAGCGTATGTGTGCTTGTTCTTCTTTTCTGCTGAAACCAAGTGACGGGTTGTCTAGATTTTTTTGTGTGGTGATAGAGGGTTGGAGACTAACAAAATAATAAGTTTGTAGCTAATTCGGTACTGACATTTTTAACTAGTAAAACTATTAATATTTTAAAATACTAAGTATAGAAACCTTCTGCTAAATAGCATTATATCAAAGTGACCAGAACATCGAACTTTCGTGATTGAATTAAATTGCTAGTTTCGTAGTTGCTGTTAGCTTACGCTAGGACTTTCCAGACGGTCCCTTTGACATCGTGTTAGTCTTTAATATTATATGAATTACACGCGATAAATTCCAAATATTCACATTTATAAATACACAACAATACGTTTAAAGAGTTAGTGATTAAGGCATTGACTTCTTTAGTTCATTTAACAACACTTATGAAATAAATAATAAAATATACGTACTTTGATCGTTAAAATAATTAAAACATATAATATATGTACATATAACATGGAATATGGATAATGGTCAATGGATGATAAAAATTAAAATTAAGACTTCCAATCAAAATTGGCGCCCTTTTCATCATCATAGGTTAAATAATATATTTGATATACTCGTAGTAGGCAAAGATCGTACATCAAACAGCCTGATAGCTATTTGTGTTCTGTGATAAGTTTTAAATAGTAAAATTGTAATAATGCATATTTTTCAGCTCGCTGCTTCAACGACTAGATGGGGATTGAGTAATCCAGAATTAGTGGAAGATGGCGCTACAGTTCGTGAATTAAGGCCAAAACGATCATGCAAATCTGTAGATATAGCATTTTTGCCAGCTATTCATAATGCGACTGATATTATAAGGTGAATTTTGCTAAATAAATCTGGCTGTATATACATTTTAATAGTAGTAATTAATATAATCTATAATAGACAGAACTTTTGCAATAATTATTTTTTAATGTTTCAGATACTGTATTTTAGCTCGTGAAGTTGTGAATACCGATGAAGTTATTTGCACTTTATCAAAAAAGTCACCTAATAAGACTCAATGTATTAGCCATATGCAAAGACCTCCGTGAGTACCTACCTTTTTTTTGAAACCAAATATATTTATTTTTTAATATCAAAAAAATTAAATAATAATTTGTACTGATTTGCAGAACAAGAGTAATAGTACAAAAAGTAATGGGCCTCAAAGCGGGAAGAAAATACGCTATTCAAGTAACTGCTTCGTCTAAAGGAAGTTCTGTGCCATATAACGTTTTATATGTCGATACGAACGTATCATGTAAAGATGATAATTGATATAATGTATGTAGGATTATAATTTATAGTACAATAATGGGTGATTTTTGTTTATTGATGAAATAATGGAGAAGTTTAAGCATTTTTCAAAATTAAGTAATACCAGATAAAAAATATTAAAACCCATTTACAATCGATAAAAAGTAAATTACATCACTAGTTTCTGTGAGATCAAAGATATTTTTAAATAGCAACTTTAAGCTTTATAGAATATTTATTTTTGTTATGTAAAAGCGATTTTAATAAAATTAAATAAAACAAACTTCTCCATTTCAGCATAAGTTAACAAATAACTAAATTTAGAAAATTGTGTGTTTCGTATATTTACCTAATTTGATTAAAATAAAGGGTGCTCCCTAAATAAAGTGATTCCATTATGATGATTTGTGCATGTTAATTTAAATACGTGACTTTCCATGTTCTTAGATCATTATATTTCACAATTTATGATGGGAGGTACCAACTTTAATAATAATTAATGTTAATATAATATAAGTACAATTTTAAAATTATCTTCACCCAAATCAGTATTAGTCGTATTAGTTTAATTTTCAATGTACTGTGAATTTTAGTATAAAAATAACTTATACCAGTCATACTGGAATAATCTTTTTGTGTACATAATTTTATAAAGCAGTTAAAGAAATATTTATTTATTTTCTTGTCAAAAAATATTAAGTACCTATAAGATACATTGTAAATGTAAGAATGATCTTGAGAGGCATTTCTTAAAATGTATTAAATTGTTGATTTACTATAAATATCCTGATTTGTTCTAATATGTAGTTATAATATTAATAATTATTCTACATTAAATTAGTTACATGTGGCATTTAGTTGAACAGATTGTAAGTTCCTACTATTTTTACGCAGAGTGTATTTAAAATATAATTTTATGAAAAGTGAATAAATTTAATAAATTGAATAATAATTAAATTGTTTTATTGTCTAACAGTAAGCAGCCTATTAAGCTTTGAAATACGCGTTCTCATCGACCTGTCATTAATTAATACCTCTGTCACTCTCGCGTGAATATAATGTCTCGCTCGCACGGAAGCAATGACGACTATCCTCGGGGGTTGTACTTGTAAATATTTTACCTGCGATTGTAAGATTTGTTTTTGTTTGCATGTAGTTTTTGTTTGGCCTTGTAATAATAATAATAAATTTTTAAATAATGAACGAACGGCACTCCATTGCATACATTTTATAAAAAAATATTTACATTTAAGTGTGACTGAATGTTTATGACTACAGAGGTCATGGAAACAAAATTCCTCCGGCTCCGCGACTTTGGTATAGGCTACTAATACCTACATGAAATTGGCGTGCTTACAAAAATATAGTTCAATCAATGCCATTCTAACTATGGACTTTGGATAGCTTTGGTGTTTTTTTTCTATTTCTAGAAAATAAAACCTTAAAGACTGATTTTTAGTGAAGTTAAATGGAATTTATCTATGCTAATTCATAATTGGACGTAGTTTAGCAGAAAGGACTCAACCCACAAAACGTAACTTTTTCATTTTGATAATAAAATACGTACACTACATTTTGATAATAAAATACGTACATTACATATTATTATACGTACATTACATATAAACCAAAGTTTTACGCCACGTCTGTCTGTCTGTCTCTCATATCGCGATAAATTAAAAAAACTACTAAATAGATTTTCATACAGTTTTTTCGATAAATAAGTGGAGTCGTGAAGTTAACTGCAGTTTTTATTTAACTTCATAAAAAAGAAATTACCGTATTTTATGTAGTTATTTATTTTTATTGATTGGATGATAATTAACTGGTAGCACTGTATAATGTATATGTCAAACAACTGACAGTGACATTCAGTGACATTTTTCAATCTCTCACTAACAAAGAGTATATAATCACGTTTTCTCACTAATTCCATGAATTGAATTGAAGATTGTATACTTACAGACTACAGTGTTTGAATAGTAAATTTAATTAAAAACATCTGAACTATAATTAAATATACATTGACAATATATTTACTTTTTAACAATTATGGCAAAGAGTGACAAACAATTTTTCGGGCCATTAACTTTACATCAAAAAAGCGAAAAGCCATGTATCTTTAAGTCAGTATCTGAGAAACCAGTTGAATGTTCATGTGTTCTATGCGACGAAGTATTTATGCTGCCTGCAGCTGAAAAGCAGATGTTAACTCACATCTTCATGGAGCATCGTTTGGTTATAGCTGATGTGAATGATGTGGCTGATCTGATTGCGTATATAAAGTATTGGAAGCTTAGATTTAAAGGTTATTTTTATGTATATTCTCTATAATTTCATAATAATCATTGAATTTAATATATAATATGAACAATATTGGTATTATTGTAACTGTAAAAGAATTAAACTATAATTCAATATTATTTTGTTTTTCAGATCATAATCTTCCATACTATTGTACTACAATGCTTCTTGACAATAAGCCCGATGGAACTAAATCTAAGGATGAACAATACTTTTTATTAAGTGATGTGCTGCCAGAAGATAAAGAGTTGCGTCTCAACATAAGGCAAAGCAAATTAGAAGCATTATTAGAAAGACAATCATTTGAAAGGGAAGACAAAAATTATATAAAAGAATGCCTTTTCTGTAGATTTGTCTCAAATGGTACCAGGGCAAACTATTTGAATCATTTGTATGAAAAACACAATTTTCACATCGCCAAACCTGATAATTTAATTTTTGTTGATGATCTCATTGACTTAGTAGGTTCGAAGTTGGATAAACTTCAGTGTATTTTCTGTGAAGGCTTCTTTAAAGACAGAAGTATTTTAAAAGAGCATATGAGGAAGAAAGGTCATAAAAGAATTAATCCGTCAAATAAAGAATATGATAAGTTCTTTATAGTCAATTATATAGGTGACAAACATCCTAAACAAAGACTTTTACCTTTCTTTAAAGATAGGGAAGATTATGAACGTGATTCACATGTCGATAGTGACCCTGAATGGTCCGAGTGGATTGAAGAAAACGGACCCCAAATAACATGCCTACTTTGTGACCACAGAGAACAGGAATATGAAAATATATTAGACCATATGGAAAGAAAACATGAGTTTTCTTTTACCAAAGCGACAGCAGGATACAATTTTTATCATAAAGTAAAAATTGTTAATTATGTTCGCAGGCAAATACACTTAAGACAGTGTTTGGCGTGTGACACAAGTTTTGATGATTCAAAAAATTTAGAAAAGCATTTAAAGGAAATGAGCCATTGGGCTTTATATAAGGAAAGATGGGATCAACCTGAATATTATTTCCCCACATATGAAGATGATTTATTTTTGTGCTTCATTCAAGATGATGATGAAAGTTGGTGGTCAACTGATGAAGTAGAAGTAGAACAAAGTAATAATATGTCAGACTGTATTTCTAAAGAAATGGCAATGGCAGTTCTAGAAGATACAGAATAATAATAATTATTATTTAGAAGAGCTTAGTTCCTGGGATGTTTACAGCAATATTTGATAATATTATAAACATGTATAAAGTATATAAGTTTATATGTTGATAAGCTATAAATATTGATGCAAGTTTGGAAATTAAATAAAGAAGCAATATTATGACTGGGATTATGTTTTTACAATAAAAATACATAATATCTAATTAGGTGTTTACTTCTGCGGCTATCACTAGTAATCTAGAGATGTAACGAGGAAGAAATAATCTTTGTTACTTTGCATTTCGCATTAAAAAATGTAATGTACTATGTATATACTTAAATATATGCATGAATTGTATATAAATTTCATTTAGAAGCACACATTTCTTCACCTCTTAAAAAATTTGAAATTGTAATAACTTACATTTTTAAATAAAAATAATAAAATATGTTAAATAATGTAGTATTAAATAAATCGCTGAGAAATCAAAAGATAATATTATATTATATGAATGTTTAATTATTAAAGTACTTATTAAAATGATGGAATCAAAATTGTATGGATATATGCATTTCATATATTTTATATTATACAAAAGGTAACTGCCTCGGTGGTTTAGTGGCTAGTTTATACGGTCGCACATCCGGAGGTCCTGAGTTTGAGTCTCGGGTAGGGGCAAATTTTGTTATTGTGTCCTTCTGTTAAGTAAGCCTCAGTAACAGCCCAGAGTTGTGAAGTTAGCCGAGGGCACGTAAAGCCGTCGGTCCTGCGCCTTAACTCTCACTCTCGTGTCGAGTAATCGTCCCACCGGAGCATTAGTGACAGGTACAATGAGTGCACTCGCGTCTGCGCATACACTTGTTCACTATAATATCTTCTGCGCAGTTGGCTAGTCTAAATAAGATTGGCCGCCGTGGCCGTAATCGGTCGGGAGGACATTATTATATAAAGGCCTGAGAAAAGAAAACATAAAATAGTGATGCATTTTTTAAAAGTAGTAGATTATATATTCCTATTGCCTTTTTCACAGCTGGAATTTGTGTGTAGTGTTGTTCTTGTTTGCATTATTAACATAATAAGTAATATTAAGCTAATCAAGTTGGTTAACACTAAGTTATTTTGTTATAAAATACCAAAATTACAAAATTACTTAATGCAACTGGTTTCTGGAATCAAGGAAGAAACATTTAATCTATTCAGCCAAAAATAATGGCTGAACAAAAAGTTTGAATTAGGATGTGATGGGACATCTTTGGTCCCTTATAAAACAATGGTTGTAAAATGAAATGAAGTATTAATAGGTATACATATTAATATGTATAATTAGTTATATAAGTTTTATATTATATTCCTGTATTATAAATGTTAGTGTTTCTACTATGATGACTCGTTTGGCTCAGTTTGTAGTGACCCTACTTGTTGCGCCAGCGGTCGCGGGTTGGAGTCTTGCTGCGGCCTTCATTTTTGAGCACGAAAGTTTGTACTCCAGTCATGGGTGTTTATATTTATATTATGAATGCAATTAAAGTTATATGTGTAGTGTATCAACTATCTGGTATCCGTAACACAAGCCTCGTAGCTTACCAAAGAACTAGGTGGCGCTGTATGTAATAATGTCCCAACTTAATAATAAAACAAAGGATTATAAACGGGATGTTTATGCAAACTTGGGAAGCCTAGGGAAGGCTCAACTCCCGGATCTTGCACACACAAGATAAAAATTCAAAGGCATTGTGTCGTGGTTTTCATGTTCATATACAGTTATGGATTTTGCCATATAGAGTTTAGTTTAATTTTTTTTAAAGTAATAGGCAATTTTTAATTACATTATGGGTCTTAAATATTAATCGTAGATTTACAATTTTCGAATTCAGCGGATGAATAATAAAAGTAATATATTATTATATTCTCACTTTTAACATGAGTCCCTTGAACGGGAGATGGCATAATATCATTTTTTTATTTATAAATATTTTTAATAAGTATTTTATTAATATTTGTTTAGTGATTTATAACGTTTTATATTATTTTGAATTATTGTTTATTTCTCTAACACCTGTGTAAATTAAAAAGTTGCAACGTGCCATGATTGAAATTTGTCATGACGATAAATTGTTACAAGACAAAATCGTAATGCATAGTTCTATTCTAGCTTACATAACAACATTCAAATGTATTGAATTATGAAAAGTAGGTATAAATCATAAAATTATTTTAATATACTTTTTTATTATATTGTGTCATTTTCTTGTATATATTCTGTAGAATATATTCACATTTTCACTACATAATAATTGTTATAACATTTAAATAAAATTTCTTCATATATTTCCTGTGTGTATCATTTTTCAACCGACTTCCACAAAGGAGGAGGTTCTCAATTCGTTTGTTTTTTTTTATTTGTTACGGAGAACGGATTTTGATATATTTTTTTTGAAAGGTGGTGCTTCCCGTGTGGTCCCATTTAAGATCGACCAGTTCTGACAATGGCATCCATTAGAACGACTCCAAACAAAGTTCTTAAAAGTATTATTTTCTACTTTTTAGTTTAGATTTGTTTAGTTTTGAAGTCGGTTTTTGTTTTTTTGTTAAAAATAATTTATTCATGTCCGAGTAAAATAAAAAATATTTAACAATTCGCATTAGCTTAGAGCTAGAGCCTGTGTAAAAAAACAGTAGTTTACTTATGAAAGTCCAGAAAATAGCGGATTCCAATCTTTTACTTGAGATAAAATATAGTTTTTATTTACACCACTTTTGCCTAGGGATATTTTATCCGCCACAGAAAGTCGGATTAAAAGTGTGTTGGCCGTTCAAAAGATGAGCCATGAGTCCTTAGAGATAAGTACTTACATGCTATTTACCTCCGATTCTACCTCTTTCAATAATCAAAGTTATTTTCACTGGAGTTTTGTCTAGGGTTAAAGTTGAAGTATAACCTTAGTTTGGGTTTAGGTAATAATATAAAAATCTGCTAACTGCTTAAAATTGTCAAGGATTTCGCGACAACTCGATTCAAACAGGTAGGCTGAGTGTCACTAAAGTAAATACTTATGTTTACTTAGCGACTCACCCTTGCTCCACTCGGGTTCGTTCCCTGCGTTGGTATGTTTTAGTAAAATGTAAAAGCAAATCGCTAATTTTGTAATGTTTAATTATTATAATAAATTATTATTTTTCTTAAATGGACAAGATAGGTACATCGACAAATTAGTAACCTTGTGTAGGTACAGCTAATGTATTGTTAACAAAAAAAATAACATTCAATGCTTTTAAACTTACTAAAAAATATCCACACGTGTAAAGACACAGATGTAGTAACTATCGTCTTCTATCCTTATTCTTTAAGTGCTACCTAGAGCTTTCATTTTCAACGACTGTAAATATTTATTCGTCTATAACAGACTTATATGGCTTACACTTTAATATCATTATGTTGTAGGTACCTTATTATATTCAACCATTTTATTAAAGTCCAACTTCTGATCAAGGGAGCTTAATTTCTATAAGGGGAACTGGCAATATTCTACCACGTTTACCAAGTGGATTGGCGGCTATCGGTTGTCTCTCCTTCAACAGTGGTAGCAATGGGCTTAAATAAAACATGAAGTTCCTGTGTTATCGCAGAAGCTCTACCTAGTTTACTCGTCAGACTTTTACTAATTTAAGCTAGAAATTATAAATTATGAAAGTAGGTATAATTGACTCAAGCACCTGCCAACTCTGCCGTAGTGCCTACCATGGAGATTAGAAACCAGGAGAGCCAAGGCCCTAGAATGTAGTGTCTCAGAAATATTGTCAAACCAAGGAGGCGCTGCGATCGCTATGTTGTCTCAATGCCTAACTTCACGTTGTCACAATAGTGACAGTACTCATAAACAGCTAACTTCACAGATACTACTTATTGACGGCAGCGCGCTATAAACTCTACAAATTTTCAGAGACAGGCGGGTAATGCTTTAGTATGAAGCGTTGGTTCTCCTGTATCTAACCTCCATGGTGCCTACGCTGCAACTGTCAGACACCTGTCAAAGTAAATTTTCCTTAATTATAACTTTTTTAATTAATTAATTATATTAAAGAAGTTTTTAAGAAAAAAATTATAACTCGGTCTAACCGAGTCTCTCTCATTAAAAACTAAAACAAAAAATATTATAAGTATTATTTGTCAATTAATTAATTATTATTTCTCGCGATGTTCGTAACTCACATTCATGTTTAATGTATAAGCTAAATCCTTGGAAATATTTCTTTAGATTTATGCAAACATTCGACGTTTTAAATAAAAACTTTCGGTAAATATGGTCTCTTCCATAATCATGTTTGCTGAAAAGCATTCGAAACATTAGGTAGGTAAGTTATATTAAACGGTACCTACTATTAATATCGTGATAAAAGTTAATAAGTACGTATAGAAGTAAAATAACTGTGTCAGAAAAGAAATAGGTAAGACGATTGTTCATAACAGCAATTTCATATTTTCGAAATATATCCTAAGCATGTTTCTGCTACATCAGTTTATCCTTTAATGCCAAATTGTTTTGTCAATAGCAAAATATCACGAAGCCAGATTCTGAGTAACTTCAGTCCATCATGCAATTACAACTGCTTTTGTAATACAGTTGGTTGACTCCTCAATGTTTTCTTTGAATAGTAGGTACAATGCGGAATATAATATATTAAGGAAACACTGTACAAGATTAAATATTTTAATTAGGTATAAGGTACTTCTTTGTTACTTTTTCGTATAATGTGAATTTCCAAAAAATGTGTTACCTTAAAGATCATAAGAATTACCTATTAGATGATGATGATATGGTATAACGAGTTATTTAATCGCGCTGAGAAAGTTTTCGAAAACAAAAAGTCGCAGGATCTCTTATGTACCTACTTAACCACGACGAAAAAAAATCATACTTATAAAATTGTGAAAAAGTCCGTGTACCTACTTTCCGGATACACCCGAGGGAAGCGTGGGTATGTCACTAATCTAATATATAAAAACCTCGTGTCACAGTATTTGCTATCGAACTCTTGACCGATTGAACTCGAACTTGACCGATTTTTATGATTTTTCTTTTTATACTTGGTTAGTCTGAGAATATTATGTCGTAGGCTATTATTTATCCCCTAAGTGATAAGTGTAACCCGCTCCAGATTTTTTTATTCTTTATTTTAAGACCAAATATTATACTTTTATTTTTTTATGATTTGGCATCAAATAATACCTATAACCCTAAATTTTTACATTTCTACCAACGCGGGTGGAGCCGCGGGAATTGCTAATTATATATAATATTTGATTCAAGTTTATAAATAAGTGCTTTTACAAACAATTTAGCCAACAAACAAACAGATTCCACGTCTATAATGAGCTCATATTTTATTGAAAACGCTTACATACTTTTAATATAAGTATTTTCATAAAATGTATTATAAGTAGGCGTTTTCAATAAAAGCAAAAAAGGCAATTAGCCTTTCTATGATCTTATCTATACATCTATACATATAAATAAAATTGAAGTATCTGTTTTTAGTTTCAAATTAACAGCTTTTCGCAAAAAATTCAATTTTTTATGCTACAAAGGGGCAAACGGGCAGGAGGCTCACCTGATGGGAAGTGATCATCTCCGCCCATGGACATCTGTAACACTGCAGGGCTTGCAGATGCGTTGCCGGTCTTTTAGGAAAGGGAGGGAGGGAGGAGGGAGAAGGACGGGAGGAGGGATGGGAAGTGGGCCTCCCGGACTCTCACTTACCGGACGAAACGCGACAGCATAGCTGCCACTTCATGCCGGTCTTCTGTGAGAGAGTGGTACTATACGGGGCGTGCCGGCCTATTCGGCTGCTACCCGAAGGAGCAACAAGCTTGACACTACCACTTTTAAAATTTAAAAATTAATTTTAAACCGATTTTTTAAATTTTCGTCTGTCTGTCTGTTTGTTCCGGGTAATCTCTGAAACGGCTGGACCGATTTTGACGGGACTTTCACTGGCAGATAGCTAATGATGTAAGATGTAACTTAGGCTACTTTTTAACCGACTATATTTTAGAAATATTATTTATTTTTACTAGCAGAATCAGTTGCTTCGCTGACGTTAAACGTGGAGACGAACCCGAGCGAAGCGGGGTTGGGTGAGCCGCTAGTAATACTAAGTAAGTACCTATGTACTGTCATCAGCCCTTTTTTTTAACGTCCCACTGCTGGGCATGGGCCTCCCGCAGTACGAGGGGGATAAGGCCATAGTCCACCGCGCTGGCCCAGTGCGTGTTGGCGGACTTCACATGTCTTACGAAAACTTGCTAGGTTCTCTCAGACATGCAGGTTTCCTCATGAAAATATCAGATTCTGATTCGCACATGAAAATATCAGAGGTGCGAGACCCGGATTTGAACCCGCATCACTCGGTTATACAAGCGACGCATTACCGCTGGGTAGCCCACTGCCTATATGTATTTATATCGAAACAATATTCAAGGTTAACATGTAGTTTTCAGTAACATGTGAACTTGAAGTATCAAAATACAGTTTGATATATGGAGATAAAGGAATTTGGTCATACTTGGTAAACACGGTCGTTAAAGAAAATGAAACCTAGTAATAAAGTCTTCTAAATAACTCAAGTAATTACTGTATAGCATTACGAATATTCGATATTATAAGTATTAGACTACTATTGGTAGTGAATGTCGAATTTATTCACGCATCGATTAAACATTGGCCATACTTTGAGTTTGTCCATGAAAAATAGTGTTAAGATCTTCCATTAAAAAGTAATTTTGTGATTGCTGGAAATAGATAGAGTAGAAATGGAACTTACCAGGATCTGGAGATAAAAAAGTGTTTTAAGACTAAAACTTTATAGGAAAAGAAATGTGTAGGAAAGCACAAAATATTATTTCATTTTTTTTTATATGCTAGGACTTAGGACATTATTACACACAGCGCTGTCTAGTTCCGTGGTAAGCTACGAGGCTTGTGTTACGGATACCAAATAGTTAATACACTACATAAATATAACTGTAAATACATACGTCATCCATATTATAAATATAAACACCAATGACTAAAGTACAAATAGTCCCAACGGGACTCGACCCCGCGACCACAGGCACAGTAAGTAGGGTCACTACAAACTGAACCTAACGTGTCGTCTATTTGTAAACCATCTTAAAAGTTAATTTAAGTTTGATGTTACTGGTTAATTTACAGCTCGCTTAACTGAGAAGTGAGAACTACTACGACCGTGAAGTGGTAAATTAGTATAATTAACTTCTTAGTTTTATACATGTATAAAATATTCTGGAAATATGTAAGGAAATAAAATTGTAGCCAAAATTGTATCTAATTGGTTTATTTTTAACTAAAGTTACCACGACCAATATTTACCAATTAAGGGAAAGTATTAAAGAACAAGAATTTACACGCAAGAAACAAAGACATTGAACTACAACCCTGTGACCTTCTTGTTCAAAATAAAGCTGACGTACTGAACTTTCTAACAATACGAGTAAGTAGTTATGCCGTTCCATCATACATATATCCGGAACAATTTTAACATAATGACTACTTGTCATACAGTGAATAACCCTACATATCTTCTAGATAGCGTTTAGTTTTAGTTGGAAAATGCATTTACGCATATAATCACCTTTGTGCACACAAGACGTTATGAGGAGCTCACCGGTTTAAAGGAAGCCAGTAGGTACTACTCATTAAAATTAACAGATCTCCCCCATCTTAAAGGGGCGTTGCAGAATCGCTTGCGCATTCAACCACGACGCGACGTCCCAACAGCGTGTCTGCCGACAGATGAGTCGGTACTCCACGGCGCACTTTGCTATCACCACCACCACCCACCGAAATGGGCCATCTTCATGTGAACAAACAATACAAATTATAATTTTCTAATAATTTAAACATTGCCTTATCCATAAATATATAACAGGAAGCGAGTGGACCAAAGTAATCGGGAATTGCTTGTCACTTGTACATTCGAGTTGCACGTATAAAATTGATTACGTGACGCCCGACTGGGCTCAATCCTAATTTTCCGCTATACACACTGTGATACAATATGACGTGTGAAATGCTTCAAGAAGCGATAGTGCGCACTTTATTCAAAACATTTACCGATAATTTTGAAAGGGTTGTAGAAAGTTTTTTGAAGACCAAGATCAAAGATAACTTTCTAGACTATTCTATGTCTATATTATTCAATCCTATTTTAGCGATAATCCACTGCTGGGCACGAAATTCGCGTTCCCTATTTCTTTAGTTAGTTTATCATAAACAAAAAAACCGTGACAAAATATTAAAGATAGTTTTGTTTTAAGCGCCAAATATTCGCGTCAATCTAAGAAAGTATTATTTTTGTTATGTACTAAAAAGGAAGGAAGCACACATAGCACACAAGTAGCGATAGATACGCAAACATCAAAGTAATAACAATTCCCTGTAAATCTCAAACGAAACAAATATGTTGGAGAAATGCTTTGACAAATAAGAAGAGGAAACTGTTTTGAACTTGGTAAGGACCTCCACTTGCTTATATTATATACAACATTCCATGAATAAAGTGGAAGTTTTTCCATGAATAAAGTGATAATTTTGCTGTTTCAATAGATTTGTAAAATATTTCGATACTTCTCAGATTTTTGTGGTTTGATGGACTACTATTAATTGCTTAATTTTTAAAGAACAAAGTTACAAGCTAGATAGTAATTAGGAGCTATTGACAAGCTCGAATTTTGACTACTGGACGAATAAATAAATAAACAAACTAAATACAGATCAAGCCCTAAATAAACTAAATAAAACAATAAATGTCAAGTACAAAAAATTAATTCTTTCAAACAAACTTCCATATAAATCTTTTTATCTATATCTGAGGGATGAATCTCGATGACTTAAAAATGTACTACAGTTTTGTGATGATATCAGTATGACATGCTAACTTCTCTCAGATACGGTCCTATGTGTCTTACAGTAGCCTATGTTCTTCTCCAGTTTCGTTGCTCTAAATATCATTAAACTCAATACAGCCATTCATCGTAAAGGAGTAAGTAAGGAGGTACGAAGCATATACGCAAGGATAAACTTTCGGAAATATAATAATCTAATATATAAGTTGTGTGTAATAGATACAGCAGCTCTCGGAAAAAGTTACCCTATTTCAAAGGATTTTCAGGTTAGATTACTCGCACTTGAAGCTTATTCGTCAAGTGAAAGGGAAATTTGTTTGTATTAAAGTTAAAAATAAGAGGCAATCAACACGAAAAAGTTCTTGCCAGTTTTAATGTCTATTACATTAACAATGTACTTATTAATTTTTAAGGGCCCTTGTCCTTTTTATGACGAAAAGTTAAAAATGCTTACACTGTCGGGCTTTAACGAAAAACTTAAGGCACTCCTGTGATTGTAATAGGTTGACGTTGAAAAATGACCAGGAAATACCTACCTATAAATATAAAAATGTAAAATATAAAAAAAGATTACCTTCGATTTGGATTATGCTATTCAAGAGGTCTTCTAATCAATTCTAGTTTTCAACCGACTTCCAAAAGGAGGAGGTTATCAATTCGTCTGTATTTTTTTTTCTTTTTTTTATGTTTGTTAGCTCATAACTTTGAACTGGGTGAACCGATTTTGATGATTCTTTTTTTATTTGAAAGGTAGTGCTTCCCATGTGGTCCCATTTTAATATTTTCCGTTTCTGACAATGGCATCCATGAGAAAACCATAAAAGTCTTAAATTTGCATTAAGTATTTGCGCGACAAATGGACGAATAACTCAATATCACGCCAACCGATTTCGATGATTCTTTTTTTAATGGAAAGAATATACTTCAAGGGTAGTTTGATGAGAGTTTGGTAAGGTTCTGATGATGGGATCCATGACAAAGTATCGGAACTCTTCAATTTTTAGGAGCAAATTAACGATGCTCGGCCGAATCTTTTATAGGCTATATGTATATTTGAGTCACGTACCGTAACTGATGATGGAAGGTACAACTCCTCAACGGTTAGAAGTTTAAAGAAAATTCTTGTAATATAACACGCAATTATGGACCGATGGTTGTATACTTTCAGGCTTTTAGGTTTACCTCATAATAGAAGGTAAATTTTTATAGTCATTAACACAATACGTATCTACTTTCCGCTAAAAATTTTAAAATAAATTATTTTTAACAAAAAAACAAAAACCGACTTCCAAACTTAATAAATCTAAACTAAAAAGTAGAAAATAACACTTTTAAGGACTTTGTTAATTTTGAAGTCGGTGCCAGCCAAAGCAAAATAACCCTAAATAGATACATATTTGATTAATCTATCAATTTGTAAACATAATCAAAATACCTGGCTGGCACCGACTCCAAAATTAACAAAGTCCTTAAAAGTGTTATTTTCTACTTTTTAGTTTAGATTTATTAAGTTTGGAAGTCGGTTTTTGTTTTTTTGTTAAAAATAATCACTAAGTCGTGTCGTGTAAACTAGTTTTCACTAGTTAAAACGCGTTGTAACTGAGAACGAGTTTTAATGAGTGAGTACGTCACTTGGTAAATTACGTCACTTCATGATGGATGTTTATCTTCACCGTAGAACAAGTGGTAATTTTATTAGAAATTATTCGCACATGAGAATATCAGAGGTGCGAGACCCGGATTTGATCACGCGTTAGTTATCCAAGCGAGCGCTTTACCACTGGGCTGTCACTATCATCGTAACATTACGACGCTAAACTTTTTAAAACGAGAACTACGAAGAATATTACTTTCTCAGTAAAAATCAAATTACTTAGTTCACTGCGGAAGCCTGGTTAATAAAAGCTGTAAATGAAGACAGACGTTGAGCATAACTTCATGGAAACTTAACTCTTGAAAGAAACTGTTACCGACGTTGGATATTATTAATTATTTATATTTAATGAAGCGGATGGATGCAATATTTTAAGAAGTAATGAAACTGCTTCGTTTAAATAATGATTAGTAGATATGTCAATTAATTCTTCTGGTTAAGAATGAAATAATTATTTGCTTAAAGAATATAGACATTATTTTGACTTAAAAATGAATGTTTGAACTTGGAGGCAAATATGGATTCATTAGTTAGATATTAAATAAGGAAAGTGCATTAATACATTAATTAATTATAAATTAATGACAAGTTCAACCTAAAATTTTAAGAAAGTAAAGTGAAGTGCTAGAAAATATGTTTGATAGTTAGTAATTTAACTGTTACAGTGAAGGCTTTAACAAAAAATACACTTGTATAGTAAATAATATATTTTAAAACTTGCTTTGATAATATAATAAACATTGTGTGATGTAATTAAACGATGGATTTAATTTAATCTACAATTTATATTCATGTTTGTAGAGTTTTAGATTAATGTTTCTTTTTAAAAATGTTTTAATAAGTAATTTACGTATTACTTGCTTTTTTTTCTTCTGATCAAGCCCTTTCAATTGATATACATATCACGGGGATGTATAAAAAACATAGTGCGCTATAATTTTTTGGATTACGCCACATTGGATTTAGGATGACGTCATATAACTAATCATTAATTAAACTAATCTTGTATACAACATTTCAGCTCAATCGATTGAGAACAACTTATTTTAAACTCAGTTGCAAGATTTGATCCAAACAAACGTACAAACATAAAGCTTTTCACTACGAGTTAAATAGGTTATAATTTAGTGACGAACTCGCGCTTCACTTAGCTTCTCTAAAATATAATAAAGCCAGCTATATTATATTTTAGGTATAGCTTATAGAGACTACAGTTGTTTGAAAGAAAATAGATTAGTTTTAGTTTCAATTACATCTAACAATTATTTGTTGAACAAAGGTTCACGTTTCTCTGGTTTCTGAAGTTCTACAAACGATTTAGCAGTATATAATATTAGATATTATATTATAACAATACAACACCGTAAGTACACTTATTTACTTATGATAGAGGATGTTGCCGGTTCGAATACCGCGTAACAAAATTCAACTCATTCAATATTTTAAAGAAAGAAAAAAAGAGCACGCAATCATTAGGGAAGAATTTCGACTAACTGACGTTTTATCTTAAAAACAAAAAAAACCAATTAAGATATAAATGGAGTCGTAACTTTTTGTTTGATGTAATACAATAATGTAATACAGTAATTATTTAATGAAAACGTTGCTAATTTTAAAAGGTCAATATTATTCTTCAATGTAGGAGTATAAAAATTTTAAGATCTAAGAGAATGTTTCTTTTTTTTTCTAAAATGGTATTTATTAATATTTAAATTATATATACATAATTAATATTAATATACATAATTAAGGCCTAAAGTATAGTCGTTAACTGATGTGCGTGCTGCTTCTTATTTCTAGAACCTTAAATGACCCGCGACAGAACTTCGTACGGTGTTTTCTTCTAGAAAAGATATAAAATTTCATTTTTCATCCGACTTCCAAAAAAGTGGGCGTGCATATATCTTTTTGCATGAAAATACAGAATGAGACCTGGCTAGATCGTTTATTGAAATCGGTAATCAAGTTATAAAACAAAATTATAAATGATAATATATTTACAAACTGGCGATACCCGCGGCTTCGCTCGTGTTCTAAAGAAGTAAATGCATTTTTTCTTCAGAAATGAATTATTTTGCTGCCTCAGTATCGATAATAATATCTTTTTCAATTAGATTTTACAAAAAATATTTAATATACAGATTGGATTCAGTTACAATTTTATTATATGTATATGATTAGTATAGAATTTTATAAATGAAATTTCTCATTCTCTAAGTTTTTATAATTAAAATAAGAGATTTATTGAAGTTTCTAAATTCTCTAAAGCATCAATAATATACATAAATCAAACTTAATTAAACGATTAATAGAAACCATTTCGTCTTTTTCACCATTAACAAGAACTCAATTAGGGACTACTTTTCAAATATTTGCAAAGCCTGATTGGTCCTTCTCGTTATCCTTCAAATCAATTTCAAGTTTTCTTTGATGTTGTATTTCGCCAGTAACGTCACCTTTCTTGAGATAGTATTTGTTATATTTACTCACTGCCTAATTGCTGTAGTGACAAGCATGTACTGCTGCAAATTCAGGGGTCCTGGGTTCGCATACCGCGTTCGGCTAAGCTTACATATTGAGTTTTTCAGTTAGGAAAGTTCCAGTAACAGCTCAGAGTTAGAAAGTTTGTATACCACTATACCCCATGCCTGGTCGGTCATGTGCCTGATTTTTCACCAGTCGTGCTATGAACTGGTGCCTGTGCGATACACCTGGACACTATAATATCTCCTGCGCAGTTGACTAAAAGGAAAAAAAATGCGTTTACTATTATATTATTCATCAGGGTTTACAGCGAATTTCTTCTAGTCCTTGGCAAGCCCCGTTGTTATATCTTAATATAATATTATTAATATCGTATGTATCTTATAATATTATTAGATACCCCCGTGGCTTCGCCCGCGTTTTTACCACAATTAAAAAGGGGATTAAAATTTAGGGTTATATGTATTTGTTGATGCCAAATCTAAAAAAAATAAGAAGTAAAAAAATTGTCTAAAAAATATAAAATATAAAAAATCTGGAGATTCATGGAGAATCTACGACCTATTCTCAGACCTACCAAATATACCTACATAAAATTTCATATAAATCGGTCAAGCCGTTTCGGAGGAGTTCGATAGCAAACACTGACACGAGATTTTTTTAAATTAGATGAATGCATTCTTAAATGTTTATTATTTTTCGATGAATCTGATTGATTCATAACGTATATATTTTTATCTTAGTTTAAGTACCATGTAAGTACCATGTGATTTGGTTCCCGACGTTTCGAATGCTTTACAGCAATCATGGTCACGGCCCGCACGGGAAAGTCAGTCTCTCCCAAGAATCAAAATAAATCCGCGACAAAATCCGAAAGGATAGTTACATTTATTATTACGAATATTCGCGTAAACCTAAGAAAGTATTAAATAATACTATCTATTACTTATACCAACAAAGATAACGTTACTTTTAGATCGTATGAATATAAATTGCTCATTTAAGCTCTTTCCCTCCATATATTTCTAACTAGCTAATTTTTACGTGTAGTTTTAATAGCAACGTGTAACGTAATTAAAAACAGCCACAACGGAGGTCATAACTTTAAATTAAGTCTTTACTAGGCAACTTTGTTTTATAACTGTAAAATCCTTGGACCAGTCGCGAAGATCTTCATCAAATGGAAAGAAAAAAAATTAAAGCTCTATTAAGTTCATGCATAGCTTTAATTTTAAAATAATTTGCTAAAATTTACAATTGCCTGTCTGTCTATAACGGCATTACGAGAAAACCTAGACAAAAAATTCTAAAGCCTACAGAGGTATCGGTAATAATAACTATTTCGATAAGATTTTCCAAAAAAAAAATTAATGCACAGATAACAAAAAGAATGTGTTTAAGACACTTCCACTAAATTTATAAAAGTGTATGAAGTAATAATGTATAATTACGTTCAATTGCAAAAGGTGGGATTTATGGCGAACTTTAATTTAACTGGACTTTCGTTTTACTACTGCAGGCTAGAAGGCACGATATTACATTTTACAATGTAGTCTAAACTACGGAATATGGAATTTTTGTAGCCTTCTTTAGCTGTGTACTTTATATGTTTTAAAGAAAATTCTAAGAATGACTAACTTTAATATTTGCATAAAAAGAAAAAGTGTATCGTAACCGCGTTAATAACTTCCTTGTTACGAGAAGGGTCAGAGCATATGTCACGATGCTGGAAGCGCAGGTTGACAACTTAACAGGTCTTTCGAAAACTTGCTAGGTTCTCTCTAACGCACAGGTTTCCTTAGAATGACTTCCTACACCGTTTTTACATACTCCTCCATATTTTTATTTACTAAGGTAATAAAATTGAAATGAATATTAAAAGTGGCGGTAAAACTCAATTCAAATAACTTTAAAATTTGGATTCATTTACATCAGCAGAACGGAATGGATTCATTAACATCAGCAGAACGGAAAGGCAACAAAATAATCAATGGTATTAACTTGAGGAACATAGGAAATAATAACAGAGTTTTGCAATAATTATCCATCTTAATAGATCTCAACCTAGATGTACCACAGCACTAACTAGCTACAGCCAATAGGAAACATCTATTAAATGATGGTATAACTTGCATTCAGAGGAAACAGCTTTTCAATTGTAGGCCTACCGAGCTCAAAAACATCTTGGTACACCGAGGACATTCCCGGAGTTCAAAATAAATAAGCAAAAAATCCAAAAACAGTCTTACTTATAAATACCACTCTTAAGGGTGGGACCATTATTTTTAAAATAAATATGAAGTCAAGTTACTTTTTTTTACATTCTTGTAATTTTGTTAGGTTTGAACGTTCACGACGTTCCTTAATGAACGTGTACTTTGTAGTTAGCCTCCATTATGTAAATTCAGACAGCTGTACAAAAGGGACAGCTCGTCTTATTTCTAATCTTTTATACTGAAAATAAAAAAAAATATTCAATTTACATCATTAGCAATAAAAAGGAAATGTCTCCTATTCACTTTAAATTATATACAAGCATAAGTGCACGCGATATTCATGACTAAATTATTACTATTTAGCGTATACTGTTAATTGTCCAGTTTCAGTAATATCTTAGGGATAAAAAATTGTAATTCCACCCTGCAAATAGCATGATACGTAGATAAGATATACACATACAAACTGCGTAACATTCCACTGATAAGTTTCGGAACCATATAGAACAATATTTAAAGGATTCTGGCCCTTATTACACAACCCATTTGTTGACCAATACTAAAGCAGAGGTCACCCAACAAGCTGACCTTCCGGATTCGTTTAATATCCTAACAAATGGATTGAGTTCAACAAGCTCTTATTAAATAATGTGAAAAAGATAATACTTATTATAATTCTTATTAAATCTGTTTTCGATAGATTTATTAATTTTATTAATGTATTTCTTGTTTGCAGCTTTTGTTCCAAAGTGACAAAATAATTAAAAACTCCAAATGGATACTTACGAAAATGTTAATATGATGTTATATTACTGATATTACTAAATTACATTTTGTGCTCATTGCATAAATAAATGTTCCCAGAAACACTCAAACCTGCGACCACCGGTAAAATTACATATTTTCGTAGAGTCACTTCAAATAGAGTCAGGCTAACTATAGAAAACCAAAACTGCTCTGGCTACTTCATCTAATGTTTCATAATCATGTTGAAATGATTACCATATAAAAGTATCACACAGATTTGAACCAACTCCACTCAGTTTCCTGCGAGCGCATTACCACTGGGTTATCATTGCATGTCTAAATTATTATTATCAAAGACATTTCCCTAAACTATGCATATTGCGTAATAATATTATGCTGGTAGATTGAATCGAAATGGAATACTAAATTCAGAATAGATCTGATCGCTTAACACTTTCACGCCTCTATTTCTGTCCGCGCCGTCAGGTTCTTCATAATTGAGTTTCTACTGTAATTCGAATAAAAACGGTACAACGTAAAATATGTCACGAATATGTATTCGTGTTTTAGCAATATCAGTTTAGTGTATTTTGTTCTTATATTTTTACTTAGAAATATGTTAAAGTTGAGTTCCCAGATTTACCGCCGCAATCAGATTCACTTAATGAAACATTAAGTCGAGAATCTCCATACTAAGGAACGACTTAATGGATCATTAAGTGACTCTGAGTGCGGCCGTTAGTGACATAAGTAAATAGTTACCAAGTGATGAAGCTATAAAGGCGCGTTTAATAAAGCTTTTGTTAATAAGAGAGGTGCTGTGTTATTTCATATTACCTAATTAATTAATTTCTGTCGACCTTCATGCTGTTTTGTCATTACCAATCACTTAAACGTTGCGGGACTGAATACAGATCCGTTTGAATAAAAAAGAGCGCTACTATACGATTACGATATTGTATCACTATGTATATTTTTCTACGTATACATTGTTTTTTGTATAGAAATAGAAGACAATTTGAAGATTAAGGTTAGCAGTAAAAACATTAATCGACAGTGAAAAAATATTTTAATATCTAAATAATAAATCTCGCTTAGATGAAGTAGTAAAAAATAATTAGATAAGTGGGGGACTGTCAATGGTGTACCATTATTTTATGAGAAAAATTTTTTGACGACTCGTTTGGCTCAGTTGGTAGTGACCCTACTTTCTGCGCCAGCGGTCGCGGGTTCGAGTCCCGCTGGGGGCATTCATTTGCTAATCACGAATGTTTGTACTCCAGTCATGGGTGTTTATATTTATAATATGTATGTATTTAAAATTTATATGTGTAGTATATCAACTATCTGGTATCCGCAACACAAGCACGTTAAGTAGCTTACTGCGGAACTAGATGGCGCTGTTGTAATAATGTCCCAACATATTTATTTTTATTTATTTAAATGACAATAGTATATTGGTATCTAAAGCTTTTTACAGAAGCAAGCAAGAATTAGAGAGAGAGGTTTTAACAAAAACATTTTTGTTTTATTATAATATGGAGTGGTTCCTGCGTCACTTGGTTATTTTTTTTCTTGTACTAAAATTTAAGGTGATATTATAATTATAAATAAAAGTGAATGAATACTTCGTCCTTTTTAACGTCTCACTGCTGGGCATGGGCCTCCCTTGAACTTTACATAACTTTCAAAAACTTGCAAGGTTCTCACAAAAACGTACAAGTTTACTTACTACACACGAAAAATATATTACAGGTGCGAGACCTGGGATTTGAACCCGCTTCACTCGGATGCCCAAGCGTTTCCACTGAGCTAACGACGGTTTTGGTGAATGAATGCTTAAAAAATAATAAAATTATAAATTAATTATTAAATGAAAAATATACTATTGTTAAATTACAAGATATAATAATGTATTAGATATTTGTTTTGCTTGTGTGATATTCGTATCGATATCAGTATGATACTCGTAGATCTCAAAGATTCATTAAAAATTTCATTAAAAATTCTATTAATACATTTCAATGCAAATCAAATTGATGAAAAATTCTTATTTTCAAATAGTTTCAATTACTTTGTGGTCAACCAAAGGGTTCAATTAAGTTCTCTTTTGAAATTTAACGAGAGACTGAAAAGCTCGACACTGACACTAGACAGAGCTATTCTAAGCCATTTTATAAATTATTAATTAAACTACAATTTACGAACGTGTATTCTTTATAATATACATAATATTAAGAATGTCCATACAGTCTAATCAACTCGAAGGCATACTCATAGAGAAAAGTTATATATACCTAATATAGAGAGCCCACTCTACCGTTTTTTTTGCCAACACGACATTAACGCCATCTGGAAATTTGCACCCTATACTAACTATACCTTTTGATATCAAAAAAATAGATTTAAAGTCGATCGATTCTAAATTTGTAAATATAGTGATGATAATTATATATATTAACATGAAAATATCATCACTATACTTACAAATTTAAAATCGATCTACTTAAATTATCATGTAGGGGTGATAACGTCGTACTATGTGATAAATAATACAAGAAAATTATTTTTTTACTTTATTGTGTCTATTTTTAGCGTAATACAGTTGAGCGCTCATTTTGCAGAAACCGTCCCTATCATAAGTAACTTTGCCACATAAAATTCGATTGATTATCCAACACCAACTATAAATTAATAAATTTATAGAATTGTCATCAAAATCATCTTTTAACTTTTGTTTGTGTTTTTCGCACGTAAATAGAGCACAGATCAATATAAAGTAAAGCGTCCTTTTTACTGCTAATTAAAAATAGTAACAATATCACAACACAAAAATAAACCAATAAATAATTTAAATATTCCCAATAATAAAATTGAAACCATAGAAACGATAAAATGTCAAATCACAAATGTCGATAAAGCAGTGTTGCAAGCAATCCAATTCACGCATTTGATTAAATTTATAATTTTTTGATGTGATGTTTAAGTAAAAAATGATAATGATATATATCGATTCAAATATATAAATTGTTAGTTTAGGTAACAAACAGCATCATTTATATGTGACATTAAGCATTTTTTTTTTCTAAAATTAAGTAATTTTTGCATGCAAAGTTATTTGGTATGCGTGTACTGGAATGCAGGATTGATGATACGACCGTAGCGTCATCTCTTGCTACGACTCAAAGTCTCTAATAAATTTAAGCAAATATTTCGGGTGCAAGTTGATAGATGACACTGTTAATTTTTAATCTGTAGTCGATGTTCTAAGTTTCCACCCCCTGGGCATACTATAAAGATAAGCCTATTTCTCCTGTCAAACATTTGACATCAATAAAAACAATTTATATAAGTTTTTTTATTGATGTCAAATGTTTGACAACTAGAGGGACAGTGTTTTAATTTTTTGCTCTTTGGTTTATACGAGACAAGAATAGTGTCGATTTTTCTGTTTTCCTCGTAATTTTTCCGCTCTTTTCCCTGTAAAGAACTTCCTAGTGTTTTTACGAAAATACGAAAAAATAGCTGAATTGGCCTATCAAGTTTTGCGCTTACAACACATTCAATTTTATTTTTATAGATAGATGGGTGTAGATGAATTTAAAAACTCGTTACGGTTTTTCTGATACATACCTACTATATAAATATTAATCGTTCGTCTCACATGGAATTGATATTTCACTTCGTTTGAAAAACGTTTCTTTGAAACAACCGATTGAAATGAATTTCAATGGAAATATTTCCAATTATATAGTAAACCTTTTGAATGATGTATATGCGAGTACTATGAACGAGACTACTAGGAATTCTAGTGTGTGGTTTCACAATGATAGATTTAACACAGCCATATAATATTGTATGCTAAAAATTAATCAAAGATTTGTTTGTCTCTATAAATATGAAAGATTATATAATATAAAGATTTATTATTATTTTTTTATTATTTTAAAAGCTAAGTGAAGTGTAGCTGTCGATTTATTTTATCGGTATGCTGCTCAGGCTGTAGATCAATGTTATATACGTTATAAAGTGTTGAACCTCAATAACGAGCCCGTTTCTCGCAAGTGTCTGTGCAATGTGCATGTTTTCTGTTGAAAGTAACAAGTATTTCTAGACGTCTAAATATAAGATTATTATTCAGAACATTCGTACGGAAAAAAGCATTTAATAATATTATAAATCTGTCAGGCTCAGTTAGTAGTGACCCTACTTTCTGCGTCAGCGGTCGCGGGTTCGAGTCCCGCTGGGAGCATTCATTTATAGAGCACGAATGTTTGTACTCCATTTATGGATGCCTATATTTATAATATGTACATGTATTTAAAGTTAAATATGTGTAGTACTATATCAACTATCTGATATCCGTAATACAAGCTTGGTAGCTTACCACATGGTAAGCTAGATGGCGCTGTGTGTAATAATGTCCGAACAAATATTTGTTTATTTATTTATACACGAGAGTCGAATTAATTATAAGCAATTAAAGCTTATATTTGTTAAAAAGCTATATACTATATGCGAGAACGAAGAAAATTTAATTTGTGTCTAAAGCACATGACGTCAGGAATATTACCCAATTTCCTGATACTGATCTTTATGAAAATTAACTTAATTGGGTAGGCTCGTGTACATGGCTACCATGAGGCTCAGTTGTCAATCAGCAGTCGTAGAAGAATAGAAAGACAAAACATGGGAATGAAAAAGTGGAAAACAAAAATTATGATTCTATGACAACGATTTAAATTATTCATTTCAAAACAATTTTTAAAACTTCTGTTATTCAAACTTATATATACTTATTTATTTTTTAGTAAAATAGTTTTTTTTTGTAAAAATTAAATATTTATTATCATTTTTTTTTTCGTTTGATTTAGTTTTATTACTAAGTATATAATAAAACTACGTCGTACGTATCGTACGGAAGAGAAAAAATCTATTTCGTGTATGTACGAGTACGTGTCTTAACGTTTTTGATATTGATCTTCCACTTCACTCCTTCATATTTCACTTTTTATTTCTATTAAAATAAATTATATTCTATTTAATATTGTAGATATATTCTTTACTACTTTTAAAAAAATACTGAGTAATTACGACGTAGACTTAATGATGAGCTCGCTATTTGTGTAAGAAATCGTAAAATAAATTATAAGTAAACTTTATTAATAAAAGTTAGACAAAATGTTTTATTTTCTTATTTATAGTAAACTAGCATTACCCGTGGCTCTACCCGCGTTCTACTCGTAAATACTGGACACCAAGTTCTTTGATTTCACAAACCGTGTTACTTGTGATTTCTCAGAAATGAGATATTTTCCAGCAGTAACAGCAGTAGTATATATATATATATATATATATATATATATATATATATGGCATTGTAGTACTTAGTTTACAAATTCTCGCTTTTCTGAAATTAAATGACTGAATAAATTCACTACATATATTTTCGTAGAATTTAAAGTTTGTATAGATATAATTTTTATAGTTATTACAAAGGTTATTATTAAACATTAAAAGAAAAAAGTATTCCTGTGGGATAGAAAAATGAATAATTTTTTAATTAGGTAAAGATAAATAAATAAATAAATAAATGTGTTGCCGACTAGTTCCGTGGTAAGCTACGAGGCTTGTGTTACGGATACAGATAGTTGATAATTATATATTATACATTTAAATACATACATATTATAAACATAAACACCCATGACTGGAGACAAACCTTCGTGCTCAACAAATGAATGCCCCCATCGGTTGGAGCCGCGACCGTTGGCGCAGCAAGTAGGATCTCTACAAGCTGCGCCAAACTTGCCGTCAAATAAAGTATCTTTCATTTTTACTATGATAGTAAGTATCATCATAGCTAAAAGGCTGGGCCGTGGGCAAAATCTAATTAATTTTAATTAAAGTACTATAATGAACAGAATAAACTTGATATTATATGTGTAAATAGCAAAGATATTTAATTTATTAACTCCCTGAAACTTAAAACTATTAGCGGGTAATAGAATATTCTCACGTCTTAGAGCCTTCGTGAAATCTCAGAACTTTATAAGATTAAAGGCTTTAGCGTGTCAATATTATGATTAGTTCATCTTCTTATTCTCGCCTATATTTAAACGTCAAAGAAAAAATGTACTCGTAGATGTCATGTTTGGTTTATCTACTGCAATAATAATTCAATAAATTTAGGTTATTTTTTTTTAGTGTTGTTTCCTCACTTTAATAAATTGAGAGGGAGAGAGAGAGAGAGAGAGATATCAAGTTTAAGATAAAAAAGGAAGTGTTTAAGTCCGCATACTATTGTGTTTTGTTTTATGTGACAAAGGGGGCACACGGGCAGGTGGCTCACTTGAGGGGAAGTGATCATCTCCGCCCATGGAAATCTGCAAAATTGCAGGGCTTGCGGTTTTGCAGATGCGTTGCCGGCCTTTTAGGAAAAGGAGGGAGGGGGAGGGAGGAGGGAGAAGGATGGGGAGTGGGCCTCCCGGACTCTCACTTACTGGACGAAACGCGACAGCATAGCTGCCACTTCACGCCGGTCTTCTGTGAGAGAGTGGTACTATACGGGGCGTGCCGGCCCATTCGGCTGCTACCCGAAGGTAACAAGCATGGCACTACCACTACAATAGTTCCCACATTAGTGATATAACGATCAGCTAATAAGTTTGTTCGCATAAATAGTATGTTTCTGTAGTACTTTAAGAAACTATGAAACATGATAAATCAAACAACATAAAAATGAAAGTTTTTATGGGTGATTATTTGATAGTTTGCATGTACGTCTTTAGATTGATGTCTCTATCGTAGTAAAAAATACAAAATTGATATAACGTGACATATTGGGTCGGGCTATAAAATAAAAATAAATAAAACAGATTTTATTTATTTTTAATCACTAACTTTGCAATTATTTTAATAAAAAATACTTACAGATTAAAAAACTAATCACTGACACCATTCAAAAAGATATGCTGCTTTAGTTCTAGTCTCTTTTGTGTGTCTAGTGGGCAGTTGGCTGTTGTTAGGTTATTTGTAGCGATTCTACTCACGTAATAAAGTTTCTAAATCATCTATCTCTTGGTCAGTATTACTAAAGTTTCTATTAACTGGTAAAATCTTACCAAGAGTCAATAAATAATTAGGATAAGTAACGTTGAAGCCACTGTATAGGATATCAAAGTCACGTCGACTAATTAATAACCGAAGCTATGGCGGTAAATGTAACTGAAATTTTTTCTCAAGCTGTACATAAAAAAGTTAACGTTGAAAAAATATGGTGAACTTTTGTATGAAAGTCCACTGCGATAGTACCTATAAGAAGCTTTTGGTTTGGTTTAAATCTTAGTTCTCTTGAGCTTTATAAAAAAAGTATTGTACTAAGCAACAAATATTATACTATTCTAATTAGCAGCAAAAACAAGTTTGTGTTTTATAGTATCTCTGAAAAATATAACAGAAAACAAAGCTATTTATTTAAAAAATCAACGACCTAATAGAATAAAAAGTACGCCTCAAAACTTTTTATCTCGTTATTATATTAGATAGTGACCTAAATATTATTCCGCAACAAAGTTATAAAATAAATATCACGTGTTTCAATATATTTATAATTGCATCCATCAAATATTGGTATCAAGCTCTTTTCATCAATTCTCGCAAATACTTGTTATAACTACCCGTAAGTTTGGCCAAAATTCATAAAAAATTTTGAGAGCCGTACATTCTACTTTATTTCAATAGAGGGAGAATAAAAACTGACGACATTCATAAATTTTTATCACAACTGAAGTACAATATCGCCGTTGGGGAAAACCTATAAGCCTCTGAATCTTATGGCTTTTACGTAACCTTTTCTATAATATGGAGTTTCTAACCTGTCTAAACTGAATCAGTATACCATGTATTGTAAAACAATTGAAAATTCGGTACTTACGATTTTATGGTTTCGCTATTTGTTAAACTGGCCATTTTGTAAATCTGGCAGTCAAAATTATAAAAATTCTTATAAAAGTAAAGAATATTAAAATGAGTAAAAAAAGAATGACAGGACAGTGGATTGTTCGGAATGGGATAGATCTGCGAGGAGTTTAGAGGCAAAGATGTTGACTGTGGTTGAAAAGATAAGAAATTATTAAAATATTAGTTAAAAGAGGAATTATAACCTCATAATGTATAATGATAACTATGAAAGTTGAATCTAGTTTTATGGATATCGCCTATAATTGTAACATATTCTAGATAATATAATATATTGGAAGTTGAAGATGATTTTTGTTTAAGGGCTCTCATACGATATAAGCACGTTCTCACTATAGAAAAACGAAAGTGCGGTGGCGTTATACTTATCCTTGTTGTGGAGAGTTTCATCAGGGTCCGTCAATCAGCCGGGCGTTAAATCAAGACACACAGCTCTCCTTTATAGGCGGTGGACCATGCGGGCTTCTCGTGATACTTCTCTGATATTAGAGTGGAGCGTCAAAGCACCACATTAATTGGTGTGACCTGCCTTTGTTTGTAGCTCGGGCTATTTACGTGATGAAAGAAATTTTAATACAAAACGTTCAAGTTTTTTCTTAAGTAATTTTTCTGTACATTCGCCATTTATGTTATAGTTTCGCACTTTCGTATCAAATATGAATGACTTAAATAAGTATGTGCCTAGATCTGATTTTTATTACAGAAAAATTGACATTATTAATGCGGGCACAAAATTAAGTATTTATGCTCAGCACAATTTAAAAAAGGATGATACTTTAACAGTGTCTAACTTGAAAATATACCAAAAGTTTAATTAATTCTCGACACCGATTCGACTGTAACATACAATATCGAGACAGAATACTCAAATTACCCGCCACGATCAACAAACATAACCGAGCCTCATACGAGTATATTTACAATGAATGTCAAGATGGCCTCTTGACCTCGATCGAGGGATCCTACTCATAATGGCAAAATCAAACATTTTTCTTTGAATTAACACAAAACAGTGAGATTAAAACAGAATAAAATGTTACAGCAAAATGAAAAAAAAAATTATAAAACTAATGCCTAACTCATATCTACTTAATTCTACCAACGTCCTATGTACATATGCCGACGAAGTTATTCTATACGGATTTCATATTGACACAAGGAACCCTAAATAAATAAAAACAAAACTTAAACTTCAAACCAATCTTTATATTTGCGGTCGAGGAATGCGAGACCAACTCAAAGAAAGGGAATGAATAGCTAATGAAAAGACTTGTCCGCGTCACGAAGATAAGAAAAATAATATCAAAGCTCAGTTTTACGATAGCGGTTGCCGTGATCTAATAAAAGCTTATTTTCTTACAAGTACTACATGATTTAAACCACGTGAAAATAAAATTATATAATATAGATAAAGGTGTCCCTCTCCAGATATTGGAACGAAGTTCCTTATCGCGCGCTGTGAAAGGGGGCTAGACGGAAAAAATTCATACGAAAAGTTGTAACGAAACTATTTGCTATTTTTGGGGGTGCCGATTACGAATGTGACATATTACTAGATTTTTGTCTAGATTCAAGATGACGGACGCAAATGTTTTCATAAAATAAATATGGGTATCGTTTCCATGGTTTTTGGGGGTGCCGATTACGAATATGACATATTACTAGATTTTTTCGTTTCGTCTTTCTATTTCGCATTGAACAGTGTGGTGTCGCGACGAATATTATATATAATAATCAATAACTATACAAAAAATTATATACTATGTCTGTCTATACTTTCGTACACGTCATAGATGATATTATAATATATTTTTAATATATTATATTACTTCACTAATTAATCGAAAGGAGTTTCGTTCCATCCGGGTGTCCCTTGACACCTCTCATTTTATTTTTAGACCAAATTTTAAATTTTTACTTTTATATGATTTGGCATCAAAAAATGTTTATAACCCTAAATTTTCATCGCGGGCGTAGCCGCGGGAATCGCTAAAGCTAAAATGTTTTAGCCGATGGTTGCACGGAAGCGTAAACGGTAAATTATAAGCAGCTAGAATGAATGGAGTTCTTTATCTGCTTCCTTCATAATATTAGACGTTATTGAAACAAATTTTCTACGTAAACATTTTCATCATATTAAAACAACGAACAGAGACTAATTTCCATCAACACATAAACAAAACATTATTTTGATTTGCTACATCGTAAAGAAAAGGCCTGATAAAATACTTTGATACGCGCTAATAGAACATCTGGTGCGAGTGATTGGAGTTTGATCAAAGTATAGAAAAATAAACTCTTGAGTAAACAAATATGTAGTAAAAAACAAAGCGAAAATCAATGGCCATGTGTTAGTACGATAATGACATCATTCGTCTTGCTAATGGAAGATTTAAACATACTATTCATATTTTTATGTATGGGGCTGTCCATTAATCACGTGAGGCTCGAAAGGGGGGGGAGGGGTCCATAAAAAAATCACGAAATATCACAAGGGGGGAGGGGGGGTGTAGGAATATATCACGTGTATTTTTCTATAATAAAATTAGATGATACTTGTACATGTATTTTATAAATCTATACTTCTATACTAATATTATAAAGAGGAAGATTTGTATTTTTGTATGTAACAAATGAACTCAAAAACTACTGGACCGATGTTAAAAATTCTTTTACTAATTCAAAATTACATTGTTAGCGAATAACGTAACCTATATTTTATCCTCGTATTCTCCCGGGAACTTGAACTACGCGGGTGGAACCGCGGTGCGTTGCTACAGTAACTTAGCAAAATTACATTTACATGATACGAAATATAGAACATATCAATATCTAAAAACAACTTTGCGAGAACATAATATGCTTAACTATTGTAGTTAAGCTTTGTTACATTTTAAAAGTTGATAAAAATGCCAAACAAAATCAGACCATAAAGTACAGATTCAACTAAGTTAGAACATTATTATCATTAATAAATAAAAATCACAGTTTTTGTTATCGAGTTCGTCCAAAAGGGCTTGACCGATTCTTATGAAATTTTGTGCATGTTTGGTACGTCTGAGAATAGGTCGTAGGCTATTTTCAACCGACTTCCAAAAAGAGGAGGTTCTCAATTCGTCTGTATTTGATTTTTTTTATCTGAAAGCTGGTGCTTCCCGTGTAGTCCCATTTTAATTTAGTTCAGTTCTAACAATGGCATCCATGAGAAATCTATAAAAGTCTTAAATTTGCATTAATTATGTGCGCGACAAATGGAAGAATAACTTAATTTCACGCCAACCGATTTCGATGATTCTTTTTTTATTGGAAAGGATGTACTTCAAGGGTAGTTGACGGGATCCATGACAAAGTAACGGAACTCTTCAACTCTTAGGGGCTAATTAACGATACTCGGCCGAATCTTTTAAAGGCGGATAGCCTTTAAAAGATTCGGCCGATAAGCAGATTCGGCCAGAAAAGCCGATATTTGACTCACGTACCGTAAATGATGATGGAAGGTACAACTCCTCAACGGTTAGGAATTAAAAGAAAATTCTTTCAATATAATACGCACTTATGGACCGATATTTGTATACTTTCAGGCTGTTAGGTTTACCTGATAGTAGAAAGTAATTTTCTATAATTATTAACGTCTGGGAGTTCGGTGGAAAAATGGACGTGAATAAATCTCGATTGTCTAATAACGTTTACTCAAATAAACAAAATAAATATCTACCCGCTAAAAATTTAAAAATAAATTATTTTTAACAAAAAAACAAAAACCGACTTCCAAACTAAATAAATCTAAACTAAAAAGTAGAAAATAATACTTTTAAGAACTTTGTTAATTTTGAAGTCGGTGCCAGCCAAAGCAAAATAACCCTAAATAGATACATATTCGATTAATCTATCAATTTGTAAACATATCAAAAAACCGTTCGAAAGCCCATTGCAAACGCAAAATAAATCTGTCCTTCCTGACTGGCACCGACTTCAAAATTACTACCCTACGCTGGTAAAAGCCAAGCTTCACAGCCTCGATCACCGACGTAGGGTTGCCAGCCTCTGTGTATTCTGTTTCCGTCCGGTTACAATATGGGTGTCTTCAAGGCAAGAGTGAATAGGTGGCAACTGAATTAGTGCGACTTACCATCTACGACTGCGTTACCACTTACCATCAGGTGGAACGTAGTCAAGCACTAATTCAGAATGAAATAAAAAAAAAGTATTATTTTCTACTTTTTAGTTTAGATTTGTTTAGTTTGGAAGTCGGTTTTTGTTTTTTTGTTAATAATAATTTATTCCCGTAAGTGATAAGGGTGGCCTTCTGCCTCTCCAGATATTTAATTTTTTATTTTTAGACCAAATTTTTATTTTTTACTTTTTATGATTTGGCATCATAGCATACTTATATAATCCAAAATTTTCATCGTTCTACTACAAATCCCTGTTTTAATAGTGATAAGAACGCGGGCGGAGCCTCGGGAACTGCTTATAGTATTTTATAAAATTAAGATTCTCTGTAGGTACTAAAAAATACACGTGATATAGGGGGAGGGGGGGAGGGGTTAGTCTTAACCTCACCATATATCACCAAGGGGGAGGGGGGGTTAAAAAATGCCAAAAAAAACATCACGTGATTAATGGACGGCCCCTATGTGTAATTGAAATACTTTATTTAACCCTTTTTTAACGTCCCACTGCTAGGCACGGGGGCTCCCTTCAATACGAGCGGAATAATGCCACAGTCCACCACGCTGGTTAAGTGCGGGTTGGCGGACTTCACATGTCTTTCGAGAACTTGCTAGGTTCTCTCAGACATGCAGGTTTTCTCACGATGTTATCTTTCATCGTAAGACTAGTGGCAATCATGTTATAAATGATTTGCACATTAAAAATATTAGAGGTGTGAGACCCGAGTCTTGAACCCGCATCACTCGGTGCCCCAAACGAGAGCGTTACCACTAGGCTACCACTACCTAATGAAATATTAATACTAATATTTTCTATATATGTCGTAGGTTCGATTACAAAAAGTAAGTTACTTGTATGTAGAATATAGAAAGCTGGGCTTAGTAGGTTATACTTAATGATGAAAAAAATAATTTAAACCTCTTTAAAAGTTATAATTAAAATTTCGGTGCCTACTAGCACGGCGAAGGAAAACATTGTAAGAAAACGTACGTGACTGAGAGAACCTACCAAGTTTTAAAACTGTTAAGGGTGCTACAGTGGAAGACTATAACGATATTGTACTACACTACTACGGCATTAAGGCTTTGTTATTAGTTTTAAGGTGAATCCACACTATTGATATTAGTCCGTTCTTCGAAATTAATCTAGAATTAAAATAATAAAGTTAAAAAAAAATAAAGTAAGTTTAGTAGTATTTTTTTTTAATATTATGTATGATTTGATTGGAACTTCACTCTTACTGACTAGGACTGTGTGAATCACAGATTTTTTTTACCTATTCCGTGGTGTTGTTTCTTGCGGACAAATACTATACCAGATCGATATCGGACTGAAAACGAGTAGTAATCGATTCTTCATTAGTGAATAGATATCACTGTTCAGTGCATGTTGACCATATAATGGAGTTTACAAACAATGGCTTAATTTCTCTTCCATTAATATATGGTCAGGCCTTGCAGTGGTATTTCAAAAGACTAATTATTTTAATATGCATTAGATAGATGTTAGTGCGTAAAAGAAGTATTGTTAAAGGTCAAAAGTTCTATGTGACAGACAAAATATCCTTCAAAAGTGTAACGAATCAACACAAAAGAAAATAAGAATTTAATTCCAGTGCTTCCCTAGTTCCTTACTCCTTTTAATTTGCTCATTTTCATCCTATATCTCATGTAGAGGACAACCCTATAAAGCTACAATTTAATTCAAGGATACCTATAGAGTATAGTAAAAATCAACAATTTTATTAGGCTTGGAACCTATCCAAGAATATATTTCATATCTTATATTTTGTCATATAAACGTTGTAAAAGTAAAAGGGATGATGTTATTATATATTTCTTTCAATCAAGTAAGCTTTGAAATAAACCCAAGATAGTCCCTGGTCAGCGAGCAAATTGAAATAATATTTTTTTTAATAAACGGGTTAGAGGTCTAACAAATCTACTTGTATTCTATTCTAATATATAAAAATCTCGAAATGCCTTGACCGATTTTTGTGAAATTTCATTCTGTATATTTGGTAGGTCTGTGAATAGATCGTAGGCTATTTTTTATTCCCCTAGGTGGTAAGGGCTCTGTCTCCAGATTTTTTATTTTTATTTTAGTCATTTTTTTAGGATTCGGCGTTAAAAAAAATATAACCCTAAATTTTCATCCCTCTACCACCAAGAAGTAGGCTTCTTTGCTAGTTTTGTTATAAATTTTGATCTTATTTAGACTGCTGTGTAGTGTGTAACATTTTTTTATGTATTATATAAAAAGAGATTAAAATCAGTAATATCTTATGTTATTATTAAATAATTTACTATGTAGGTCAAAAGCCTTAGTGATATGATACGCTAGGTCGAAAGCTAATATCGTTGGCAGAAGCCGCATAAAGCTCACTAAAAAGCTCACTTATGAAGAAAGTTATTGTTTCAATACTAGTACACGTACTTTGAAGGATTTCTTAGTAAGTAATTTATATGGCAAAATATTCATCCTGCATAAAATATTGACTGTAATCAAAAGTAGCTAATGACTTGCACATAAATAAATTGTTAAAAGTTATGAGTCGGTGTCAATAGCAGCAGACGCGATAATAATATAAGCTACAGCTTAGACTGAATTTTTTAACATTTTTATATTTATAAACAAAAAACAGTATTTAAAAATTGGAATATTTATAATTTTTACTCTCTCACAGTCACATTTATACTCAACTATTCTTATCATTCACTGTCATACGACTACTGCTGCGTTCCACTAAGTGCTCACAACGATCAAAATGCTCCTTTAGTCGTTCCACATAACAACCGCGGTCATTGTGGTCGTGGCGAAAACGTCACTCATGACGTCATGACTTACGCTCACGCGAAGCACACGACGACTCATCTCAAAAGGTGGGTCGTAGTGGTCGTTGAGAAAATTAGCAGCATTTTCAAAATTCAAAGCATCAAAGATGGCGACCGTGAAACTTACGTTATTTCTTGTGGAAAGAGATTTTATCCAAGTGCCGCCGCATAAGATATTTTAGTTACATTTGAACGTAAATTAATTGGCGTATTTTCGCCACTAATATTAAATACAAAAAAATATATTATAATTTTTTTCAATATAAATCGATTTAAACAATAATTATTTAAGTTTATTTTCAAAGCTTGCAGATTAAAAACTAACCTCTTGAATCTTTTGCTTTTTTTTACTAACTCGCCGTTTGTAATTTGTATTATTTACCTCTACGCTCAAAATGCTCTTCCATTCAATCCATTCCACTTGAATAAGCGACAGTAACGCTCACAAGCAAGTGGAACGGGAAAAGCTGCGGTCGTGAGCATGATCGTTGTGAACGCTTAGTGGAACGTAGCATACAACAATCATAGGATGTCTGGATGGTATGCTATAATCTGAGACGTGTCATGTTCAATTCGTATTTTTTGTATAAATATGTTACGCACTCTCCCCTACACAACACCCACACACTTACAATATTACACGCTGTCACCAAATAAGCGTTTTTAATCACACATTTTTTTTTTATTTTTTTTAATTCTTTATTTTAAAGGGGTTTGGTCACAAAGTGATCATGCCACCCCTATTGGAATAACTAAGTATAAATCATCTTAGAGTAATCAGCCTTATAAATAACAAAATTAAAAATATCTACGTCTTAATCCGACTTGTACTACTTTGTACAACATTTTGGTCTGATCCGACAAAGGATAAGCCAGAATGCTGTTATAAACTCCTATATCTAATGAATTTAAATTAAAACTTAAAAGGAACTGGGTTCTTTCCGCTTCGTTTCGAACACATTCCGCTAATATATGATGTACGTCCTCTATTTTGTTACAATCTGCACACGCAGATGATGCCGCCTTACCAATTAAAAAGGCAAAGCTATTCAGTGGAATGTGACCGGAGCGAAGCCTCAAAGCTGTTATAATTTCGGACCTACTCATATTGGTATCGAAGAACCAGGGTTTGTGACATAAGTTGGGCTGTATTGTCTTGTACCATATCCCTTTTGTAGCAGATCTCTCGTCAAAGTATTCTTTCCATTGCTTCTGACAATTTTGTTTGACAACACTTAAGATCTCTGTATAATTACAAAACCACACCAACGGAACACCATCAACTGAAGCTTCCTTAGCCAAACCATCAACTATTTCATTGTCTTCCACACCAATATGAGAAGGTATCCATTGTAAAGAAACTTTTTTATTACAGGATGTATATTTGTAAATATCTTTTAAAATGCTATAGGCGATAGGTAGTCCCCTGTAACTGGGGTTTGTACATCTTATTAAATGTTGGAGAGCACTTTTTGAATCCGTCAAGATCACGAAGTAATTTGCATTAATAGTACTAATATACGACAAAGCTTCTGTAATTGCAATTAGCTCAGCGTGCATTGTAGAAATATCACAATTTATTTGTAGTTTAAGAGAACTTTTATTCTGCGGATCAAAAAATGCTACACCAATCTCACTTTTATCTTTTGACGCATCAGTAAACAAATAATAGTGATTGGGATATATTCTTTGAATTGTTTCATTACAGATTAATTTAAGATTATGTGCATCATATGTTCTTTTTGACTTATTAATTGTATCTAATTTAGGTTCTATAGCTCTTGAAAAATCCACGTTGCCAAGCCATGTATCGAAACTAAACATATCTAATTCTTTACAACATTGAACGCGTCTGGAACTAAGGAGATTGTGGACCTGAGTTAATAGGGGTTTTTTCTTTTTGTTCCAGTATGGTTTATGACTTAGCGTTTTGAGTTCATCAATTAATGCAATTATTTCACTATTCTCAAACGACCTGCACTTAAGCCAAAACTTTCCTGCTAGATAGTACCGACGCACAAACAATGGCTCAAGGTAGACTTCCGATTCCATTACATGTATAGCTGTACTCTTTACAAACCCTCCAATAATTCGCATACAGCAATTTTGAACGATATCTATTTTCCTTAAATGTGTGTTTGCGCTATTGTCATATAGAAAACATGCATAATCTAACTTGCTACGAATAAGTGAAATATAAAGCCGTCTTAAGTGGGTTGGGTGAATTCCCCAATTAGAGCCTGCTAATACTTTAAAAACATTAATATATTTTAAACATTTATTTTTAAGTTCATTTAAGTGTTTTGACCATCTCATAGATCGATCTAACCACAAGCCTAAATATTTATATGTGTCAACTACGGATAATGATACACCATCAATTTTTAAGTCTATATTATCTCGTTTACTACCGGATTTAAAGAGAACTACTTTACTTTTAGTACTTGAAATATTTAAACCAATATTGGATAAAAGCCTAGACACTAAATTTAATGCAGCTTGCATTGTTTCAATACCACGTTGTACATCATCACAGATTGAGTATAAAGCGAAGTCATCAGCGTACTGCGAGATATATACACTATTTACGAGTTTACATATATGTGATGTGACCACATTGAATAACAATGGTGAAAGAGGATCACCTTGAGCTAAACCTCGACCTGTGCTTCTACAAATATTATGATTTTCAATTTGAATTTTTAAATATCTTTCTCTAAGAAAATTTTCTAAGTATAAACAAATTTTAGAACCAACTCCTAAATTATCCATAATATGTAATAAACTATTAACATCCACATTATTATAGGCGTTGTCAATATCAATAAAGCAACACAAAGAACTTCGCCTGTCAGAAAGACCTGATTGTAATCTAGACACGAGGGTGGTAAGATTGTGTAGTGTAGAATGACATTTTCGAAAACCTGTTACATTTTTGGATAACACATGATTTCTTTCAATAAACCATTCTAATCTATTGAGTAAAATGCTATGAAAGACCTTACATAAACATGACATCATGGAAATTGGTCTAAAAGAAGAAATGTCTTGTGAATCACGTCCCTGTTTTGGGATTGGTAGTATAATAATATCTCTCCATTGTCGAGGTACAAAAGAATTTGTAAGAAATTTATTATAAATATCTATCAACACTAGTTTACCATTATGAGGCAAATTTTTTATCATTGAGTATGATATGTTATCGTATCCTGGAGATGTATCCTTCTTTTTAATACATTTTTCAACCTCTGGTAGCGAAATAAGTGTCTCTAAATTCGTATTTAATGATGTAAAAGATAGTTTATTAGGGATCGTAAAGTCTGGTGCTAGGTTTCGTAATAGCTCATTGGCTTTATCTTCGTTCATATACTTTCTTGTACGTTTGTAGCCTTTAATCCATTGCATCTTTTGCCATACTTCACTCAACGACATAGACTCGTCAATCGATGAACACATACTCTGCCACGAATGAGAACGAGCATTACGCATCCTTAACTGTGATAGACGTATCTTGTCCTGTAGCTTGGTTATATTATCAGGTATGGGGTTACGCCGGAATTTCGCAAGTGCTAAACGTCGTTCTGCCACAGACTTTGAAAGATTTTGATTCCAGTAAGGCCGCGGTTTAAACTTACTACATGGATTATTGCATTTTATAGTGAAAGGAATATATGTATCAGCTGCCAGATACATGGTATCTACAAAACTATCGTATAGAACTTGTAAATCATTAGACACATTAAAATCCAAGAATAGCCTTTCTAAAAGTTCTGAGTAAGATTTCCAATCTGCTTTTTTGAAGTTTCTAGTAACTGTTTTGTCTAAATTCGAACTAAGGTATGTAGAAATTTTAATTATGCAATGATCGCTGCCTAGCGTTTCATTTAAAACTTTCCAATCAAATTTAAGAGCTATGTCCAAGGATGCTAAAGATATATCTGGAGATGACTGCCGCAACGTACCGTTGACCATTTGGATTCGCGTAAAATTCCCTTTATTAAGAAGTATAAAATTTTTATCTACTAATGCATCTATAATTTGGTTTCCCCTAGTATCATTTCTATTTGACCAATTTGCATGATGACCGTTAAAATCACCCAAAAGTAGGGTCTTTTTATTGAAACTAGAGAAAAGATATTCCCAATCAGCTTGATATGTAACAACAGATGGAGGACAATAAAGAGAGACTATATTTTGAGTATCACTGCAATTGTATAATTTAACTACTACAACTTCTATACCTGAATTACGATGTCGAAATTCGAGTATTTCAGATTTTATAGATTTGTGTGTTAGCACAGCAACCCCTCCATGTGAGTCTGACCTATCTTTTCTGTAAATATTAAAATCTGTCACTCTAAGATCACTATTAGGTTCGAGCCATGTTTCACACAGTACTGCAACGTGGATTTTTTCTAGAATTAATATATTTTCTAATGCAATTAATTTAGACCTTAAGCTTTGACAATTCCATTGTAATATATTAAGTTTCACAATATTATTTTTATACTTATCCATTATCATTGACATTTAAAAACTCTATAAAACCTTTGAGAATTGGCCAATCTTCTAAATTATCCACTACTGACAATAAAAACCACTCAATACAACATTTAATAACATTAATAATCTTTGCTTTTATCGTGACCCTCATAAATATAATTTCTTTCACTCTCCTTAACAGTTGCACCACATCGAAGTCTCTTTTTTCTTCACTTGAAGAAGCTTGTTTCTCTTTAAAATTTTCAGGATTACTCTCTTCATTAAAAAGCATGTCGCTATAATCCGCACCTCTGTGTGATCGCGTTGTGTTATTAATATTCTTGGCCTGTTTATCTTTACCTGTACTTTTCTTCTTGATGACTTCAGAAAAGGAAACAGTGTTTCGAGTGTGATATGATACGTTACTCGCATTCATTGACGTCGTATCTAAGGCGGGAAAATCATCATCTAAAATCCTTTCTTCTTGTTCCGTGTCTCTTTCCTGGATTGGTACATCCGGCTGTACATACATCTCAAGAGCTTTGCGATACGTACAATTAAATTCAGCCATTAAATCCCTTAACTTTTTTTCTTTTAAGAATATTGGGCACACTTTTTTAGATAAAGCCATATGCTTTCCTGAACAATTAATACACTTGAATTGCACTGTCTCACAATTCGCGTGATTTTTGCCGCATTTAGGACACACTATTTTTGAAGAAGGACATTTTTTGATTGTGTGACCATACTTCCAACATCGGGAACACTGTGAAACAGGGAATACGTATCTCTCTACTTTAATTCTCATATCATCAACATTCACATATGCAGGTAGAAAAGATCCTTTAAAGCACAATCGCACTGTTTCACATGGTATCCAACCATATTCATTTAAATTTCGACGATTGAGACGAGACACGGCAATTAATTGAGCTGTATGAGGACAAGAAATTTTAGACATAATTTCCTCGTTAGTTATTTCTAAATCAATATCCTTTATAATTCCATATGAATAACTCTTTTCTAAAGCTTTTTGAATTCGCCAATTCATATCTATAAATTTCTGACATTTTTCCAATTTCTCTGCACTTAGTTCACTGGTCAAATCTACTCTAACTTTATAAGGGTTTAGGTATTTTACTCTTATTATGTTTGTAATATTCTGTTCTTTAAATATCTTGGCTAATGAAAATTGTTTCGGTAATTTTTCGTTGCATGTTATGTAAATTTCCACTTTGTCGCTGTCCTTTAATCTTTTATCTCTTTGCCCAACAGTGGTCCACTCTCCTTCACTATCCTCTCTCACTCTTTTAATCACACATAAGGCTATAAAAGACAAAATTGACACTTGAAAGATACTATAGTTCCAAATAGGTGTCAAGAGACCTTGATAACCAGAACTGCCCAATATTGTATTTTATAAGGCAATAATGATAACGATATCCAAAACCATAAAGTAACCACACCGTAAAATCGGGTCAAATAGTTCGGTTACCAGCTATGGCCAATTCAGGGTGGCATAAAAGCCCTTACGATGAACACTTAGGCATCTCACTGATATCTTAGAATGAATTAATTTTAATTATTATAGTACCTTAGTTGATAATAAAAAGTAGTGGTAGTTGAATTTAAATGGTATTTTATACCAACTAGCAACTCCCGCGGATGCGTCCGCGTTGGTTGAAGGATGAAAATATATGATTATAAGTATTTTTGTGCCAAATCATAAAATAATAAAAAGGATTTGATCTAAAAATAAAAAATCTGAAGGGGCCACCCTTATTACCTAGAGAAATAAAAAATAGCCTACGACCTATTCTCAGACCTACCAGATATACACAAAAAAACATAAAAATCGGTCGAGCCGTTTCGAAGGAGTTCGATAACAAACACTGTAACACGAGATTTTTATATATAAGATTTAATAAACATTTCCTTTGACTAACAGATAATACAAAGACCATTGAGGGCAAAATTTTTAGAAAAGATATCTTTCATCCAATCTACGACAGTGAGAAATGCATGTTTTATAACATGTAAAAACATTTAGTTTTTAAAAGTTAAATAAGTAATATTCTTAAAATGAAATTGGGTAAGAAAAAATAATTTTATGAATACTGCATATTATATTCTGGTCTTCTTCATAATCTTTCCATTTTGTCCAGTGTTGGGCACTCCTATGCCTCCATCTATCCATTCCGAGTCCATGCAAAATATATTTGTAGCGGCAATATTTTCCTTATGTAGGAGTATTTATAATGAAAAGTACTACTGTGGTAGTCCGTGGTAACGCCCTCGCTTGAATAACTGAGTGGGGTTTAAATCCGGGTTTCGCTTCTTTACTTTTACCACGAATAATATTTCACTCTCCTAGGAAAATACAGTATATTGAAAATTACGCCAGGGAATTTCATATAAAATGGTTTAATTTTGAATACCTCCGAAAATGATATAATTATGTTTATGTTCACCTAGGGATTAACATCAGCGAACGATGCCCTGACAAGTACAGAAAAGCCTGATCGATGGATTGTAATTGCTAAATTAAAAAGTTCACTGAGCATTTACTTAGCTTTTTCTTCTAATCTCCTTTACTATTTATATACTTTAATACTTCCTATAGGGCTTCCTGTAGAATATTACGGGTTAATACCCGTTGATGAGAGATTGATGAGAGAGATGAGATCAACTTAGATTCACAGTTTATTATTTTTCGCATAAGTGAGAAAATGACTGTTTTAATATCCGCGAAATTTAAGAACAGAGTATGTTTCGGCATGCAGGTCGATATAAAATATAACTAATTTATCAGGATAAACTAATTTGTACTGTAAGTTGATATGGAAATTTTATTAATTATCAAAAAGTCAGTGTACAGACACGCCTCGATCAACGTGACAGGTGTGTAATTGTTTGGCCATTAGCACGATGAAGTGTTTTAGCAAAAAAATATTCAGTTATAGCTGTGTATATAACAAGACAGTATGTCAGTATGTCTTAAAACGGTAGCCGAGACTGTTAGTAGTGACTGATAGTTGTTATCCCTGAAGTCGTAGCTTTAGTTTGTATTATAGACAAAATTCAAGCGATATTATTCTATATCTTTTTTTATATTATTACCGCAATTAATGGTGACTTTTACAAGTATTTAAGGGAATCCCAGAGACTAAGTTATAGCAGATATACTATGCAATGCCTGTCCTGAAAGTCAATAAAACAAAAAATATTTTGTTAATACTTACTACTACTAATTACTCAATTATTATAATTAACTTACTCTTACTCAACTTACTCAATTTGAAAGTGGAAATAAATTAAATTACGAAATACTTAAGTAATAATGCTTAAATAAAGCTTAATAATGATGCTTACAAACCAGAAAGCTGGTAATAAAAAATAATTTACAAAAATAAAAAACCTGACGGCGAAAAAAATTACGAAAAAGGAGGTGAACATATAATACAGAACATAGAGTCGGCAAAAATAAAGAGAAGTAAATTACATACCCTTCCTTTGGGCTACCCCGCGGTCGGTTAAAAATCACAATTTTTTAAGAACTTTAAGTGTGGGCCACAGCCAAAAAAATATTGTTAAATATTAAAGGTCCCTTTAAACTGACGAAGACAGTACACTGACATACATTTCTAGCAAAATATTATATTTTAAAATATTCCTTCGGGTATAATGTTAGGTCAAATCACAAACTTGAATAGCTTTAAATTGCGATTCACAATTTCCGCGGTTCACATATCGCGTATAGAATAAATTTTAGATGCAATGAAACGTGAAATTAAGCTTTGTATTTAGTTCTCTTTAAAGAACATTTTTTCAGCCTGCTTCCTTAAATACTATCACATCCATTTATTCGCTCGCTCGGTCATTGAATAATTTATTGCTTTGTAGAGTCAGTTCTTCCCTGTCTTAATCGAAAATTCAAGTGACGATCGATTGTAATGGAATCTGTATGATAATTTAATACTTACTGAGATTGACGCGAATATTTAAGAGTTAAGACAATACCGTCTTATTGGTTTTCATTCGAAACCTCGGGAATCGAAAATCAAAGTAAATCCGCGAATAGAACTCGAAAATAAATTCTATTTAAAAATATTTTAAAGTAGAATAATAAAATATTAATATTGTACATTAATACAGTAAGTTTAAATAAGGAGGTTTATTAATTATTTCAAGGGATTATTTTCTATACTACCTTGTACCTTTAATTATTGGACTTTAAAATATTGAAAAAAATATTAAATTGTGTTAGTACAGATAGACTTAACTAAGTATATTTTAAGCTATACTATATATTGACTCCTATATATTGACTCGGCTAACCAGCTATCATCATACCAAATTCCAATCCTTCCAATGGTTTTGAATGGCTTGACGTGTTTCCTTATGAACAGGGTGTAAAACCACCAAACTTCAACTGTAATTTGCAACAGAGATTTTTTCAGTAAAGATGATCTCAATATTATTATGAAATTTAAATAAATTAAACGGTTTTTATAATTTAATAAAAGTAGCCTAAGTTATTTCTCATAGCATTAGCTATAGAGTGAAATCAAAATCGATTAAAATCGGTCCAGCGGTTTCAGAGATTAGCTGGAACAACCAGACAGACAGACAGTCAAAAATTTAAAAATGGACTTTTTTGATATATAATTACCGTATATAATCGTACTTTATTGCTCCTGTGCATTTAGTGAAGAGCTGTAAATTTGAAATTAAAAACAGACACTTCAACTGTATTTATGGCTCGGGACTCGAATTTATAGCCAACCTCAGAGGAAGTAGCGGTACCGCATGTATGTATAAACATCCTAAACGTTTGGTACTGGTTATCGTTAAGCGGACATTAAATAACATTACGAGTTATAGCTTTTTTTCAAAGTAAGTTAATCTATTTATAAAGATATATTGAATTAAGATCAAAATATAATAATCTTAACGCAATATTTAAGTATTAAAAGCAAAGTTTCAAAGTATTTATTATATTACTCATATAAGTATATTAATTTTCTGTGAAGGAAAAGGACGAGAAAAGTTTTGGAATTCGCACTTAACAATGTTCTTGGTGGAAACATTAGAAATATTACATTTTGATCGTTTGGAAGATTATTTCGAGTATTTTCACCACAAAAGGCCTTAAGTTTTATATAATATAGAGCTCGGCTAATTAATAGTACGGACTGCTAAAAATCACCAAAAAGCCAATTATACTACGTTATTACAGTATTTAATACAAATATTATTGAACGACTAAGGTACTTAATATTCTGCTGCAGATATTCAAACAAACTCACATCAGACTATTTTTTTTAACAAAATCGATCTGCTTCTGTTTAGAAGCTGTGAATTCAACAATAAATACCTACAAAATTTCGTACTAATACTGAATAATATGAACCTAAGTATATATTATATATACGTATAATATATAAAATTTCGTATTATGTAGTATCGTACAGTATACAACATAGTTTAAATATTTAAAACATTTAACTTTAAAATTTAAGGCCGATAAAATAATAATTTTCTTCGCTGAACAGAATGTAGCAACCAAACCATAAAAAAATCTAAATTTATTTTGTTTGTTATTTCCGTTTGACTTACTTTTGGTGTTTATAAAAGTAACCAATATGTTCATTACGTGACGCAAAGTATGAAAACAAAATACAGAACAAACTAGCACAAATATCCGGTTTTCTTTGTGTTCATTTATATGAAGCAATCAAAGACGACACGTCTGGTTCAGTTTGTAGTGACCCTACTTGCTGCGCCAGCGGTCGGGAGTTCGAGTCCCACTGGGGCTTGTGAGCACGAATGTTTGTACTCCAGTCATGGTTGTTCATATTTAAAATGTGCATCTGTTAAAGCATTATACATATTATATGTATAGTGTATCAGCTATCTGGTATCCATAACACACGACTAAGGTGTTAGATAATGAGTGTCTTGACAATTTTGAAATATCACGGTCCTCATTTTACTAACCAATTTCCGCGTTTATAAATATATCGTTTTTATATAAAAATTACATATAAATAATAAATATATAATATACATTATTAATTGTAGAAAACTTTATTTATTTACTTCTTATTATTCACTTCTCTTCAGGTCAAACATGTCTGACACATGACAAAATATGACAAAATAGAGGTATAAAAAATATATTAAGAATTTCAATATAATAATAATTTCTATACATAAAATAAAATTCTAATTCAAATACTGTACATTAAATAGTTTTTGGAAAATCTTATTGAAATATCGTTAAATATCTGTCTATGATATATTCATGTGCGAATCATTTCTATCATGATTACCACTTGTCTTACGGTGAAGGAAAACATCGTGAGGAAACCTGCATGTCTGAGAAAACCTAGCAAGTTTTCGTAAAACATGTGAAGTCCGCCAACACGCACTAGGCCAGCGCGGTAGACTATGGCCTGATCCCCCTCGTACTGAGGGAGGCCCGTGCCCAACAGTGGGACGTAAAAAAAGGCCGATGATGATGATCTGTCTATGTCTCTGTATGTCTGCCTGTGACGACGTTTTACGTGAAAATCACTATACAAATTTGGAATGATGATAGATCCGGGTCAACATATACATATATACTTTTATTTCTTATCTATGAGAAATGAACTGACGTATATAATAACGAACACGAGCGTAGCGAGGGTGAGGCACAAATATAAGAATGTTAAAAAAATTTGAAATTTAAATACTTTTAAAAGAATATTGAGGCATATAGCAGTTGGACTTTACCATCCACAATATCTATCGAAACAATAAAATTAAACATTGAGTGGAAAATTTGTAAACAATGTGTGTATTTATTTTAAATATTTATACAGCTGTGTGTCGCACATGACTTTTTTGACGTGAGCTTAAATCTAATAAACTCTTGGGAATTGACACAGAGACGTTACTACTTGTTAGCATCGATCATTTGTGATCGATTGTTGTTAGTCTTATTCATCATCATAGACTTAGTATATAAATATGTTGGGACATTATTACAATAGCGCCATCTGGTTCCGTGGTAAGCTTCGAGGCTTGTGTTACGGATATCAGATAGTTGATATACACATATAAATATTAAATACATACATAGTATAAATATAAACACCCATGACTGGAGTACAAACATTTGTGTTCAACAAATGCGGCCCCAGCGGGACTCGAACCCGCGACCACTTGCGCAGAAAGTAGGGTCACTACCAACTGAGCCAAACGGGCGTCGTATAAACCAACAAAGCGTACGAGGTAGAAGAAATCCCTTACAGAAATATAGCAAGATAGAAAAGGATAGCGAATCCAATGCTAGTTCGTCTATACGACAGTATATACTTACTAAGTCTATGTTCATCAATATAATATGGATTGTTTTTTAATGACAGTTTGCTAAGCATGTGTGTTTACGCATTTTGTGAAAATTTTGGATTTATGTACAGAAAACAGAAATTATTATGCCTACTTATTAGAAAGTCACATCATTTACGAGTGCGAGTATATTTTCGTATAACATTTAGGTCCGATTTCACCAAAGTAGAATAAATTTTATTCCTAGGATAAAGCTGTTATTTACTCTCAGATAACCATACTTTCATTTCACCAACTACTTATCCTAAGCATAACAAAGTTATACGAGAGTAACTCTTATACCACCAATTTTGAAAGAATAACCGGCTTATTCCTCAGATAAAATCAAAATGGTGTCAAAATTATGTCACCTGAGCGCTTAGAGTACATTATTACTGAGCGACCATTACATAAATAAATAAATATAAATAAGCATATAAGTTAGCACTTCGTTTCCTTTAAGATATTTTTTTTAAAACAGTAAACACAACACAAAGCATATAAATGAAATTTAAACACCAGGCAGCGTGACTTTACAGATAGTTTGTTTGAAAAATAGCACTGACACATTGACACAAGTTCAAAGTGACGACTAAATTAGAAATGTCCTGTTATGCTATACTGTACTGAGACCATGACAAGCCTATTTAATTTGTCTGCATTCACTTATCTAAGAATAGTAATACTAGGAGTAACTTTTTGTCCTTACAAAGTGGTGAAACGTACTATAAGTTATTCTGAGAATAAATGCAGCGAATAATTTTATACCTGGCATAGCTATTCTTCGATAACGACACCATTGGTGAAATCGGACCTTATAAGGCTACGAAGCGGAATATTACTCAAAATATATTGTCAGAAATGATAATTAATATACTTGTAATTATTCACTCATAAAATTTTGCCGTTTCCACTTTATAAGGTTCGACATAAGTTAAAAGAGATAACTTTGTTGGTTCATTTGGCATATACTCATATCACGTATAAGAAGTACAAGTATGATCAATACATTTATTTTTATCGGAAGTTAAAGCATATAAATGTCTTTATTGAGCATATTTTAAACTTTTTGTGTTGTAGTAATTTTTTCGTTTCAATTTATAAATAAATTAACCTTAAACAAAATTATTTAGAGAACGGCATCTTTGCCAAGTTACTTTCAGTTTTGTGATCCAAATTATATTCAATTTAATTACATTATTAACTAGTAACTCGCCCATACTCTGCTTAGGTTTACCCCTCCCTAAGAGTTAAATGAGAAATTTTCCTGTAGTAAAAATATGTTTCGCGGGTTCCGCTAGTACATGTATACAAAAACTTGACAAATTATACACTAAAACCTTCCTCGACAACAACTCTATCCATTGGTGTAAACAGCATAAAAATCGGCTCAGTAGTTTTTAAGTGTATCGCGAACAAACTGACAGACACGGCCGAGGACTTTGTTTTATAATATGTAGTAATATGTTGACCCGGACAGACATTCATATATTACGAATAATAAATCGATACATATTACGAGTATATCAAGATCACAATTTTTATAAAGGTTTATTATGAGTTACCTATCTTAACTTGTATTCAGAAGTTTCTCTTCACTTAGCTATCAGGAGACAAGCAAGATTAAAAGTTATAAGAAAACTTTTACAAGTTGAGGTATTTTAATAAAAGCTCTAAATTGTTATATCCCTTAGCTTTTAAAATAAAATTAAGGGTTGCGGTTACTTTTACTTGTAAACTTAACAACATTATTTCGTATGACAATATTAATATCATTCAGTGTGACCTCTGTGTTATGTAGAGACGTTCAATACATACCTATATAAATAGCAGTAATGTTAGACTTGTATATGAGATTATCTTCTTCTTCATCATGTTCTTCTTCCATACGTCTTTTCTTTCCACCATAGGGCATCCTAGTAGTAGCCCTTGGTGTCCAGAAAAAATTTCGAGAGTGAACTTCACAACCCCTTTCTTCGCACGATAGTCCTGAAGTTCGTCCCTCTTAAAGACATGCTATACACAGGGGCCTGTCAAGTTTAGTACTGCGTAGGCTAATTAACTTCATTCTAAAACTATAAAATACTATGCATACAACACGTTTCTACTTATATAAATGAAATTAGTTTATCAAATGATATAATAATATTTTTTTATTAATGAACGACAAACAAAAACAAAAAAAACCGAAATCATATTTGATGAAGCACTTTAGTAAAAGTCGGCTATTTTCATTAGAACATCCGGTACGCGTAATTTTTAATAAATATAATCATCTCAATATATCCGAGGTCTAACTTTTAAAAGCATTTATAATTTAATAAGGCGTTTTATATAAAATAAATATACTGAAGTAAAGTTTCTCTCACAATTAACTGACTTGAAAAATTACGACTTAATACTTATAAAAGTTTTTGAAGACGCTGTTGTTATTCACAAAAAATAGCTTACGGGATAAACACTAAGTTACAGTTATAAACATTTTTTTTCTATTGAACATATCTATCAGACGCATCCGACTCGAAAGTAAGCCGCTAGTTTCCTAACTACTTGTATCTTCTTCTTCAGCCCCTTTTAACGTCCTGGGCCTCACTCAACGAGGTACGAAGGGAATCAGGCCTTAGTCCACCGCGCTGGCCTAGTGCGTGTTAGTGGACTTCACATGTCTTTCGAAAACTTGCTAGGTTTTTCTAAGACTTGCAGGTTTCGTCACGATGTTTTGCTTTACCGTAAGATAAGTGGTAATCGACAGAAAATGATTCGCACATTAGAATATCAGAAGTGCGAGACCCGGATTCGAACAAGCAGCATTCGGTTACCCAAGCAAGCGCATTACCGCTGGGCTACCACTGCCTTGTACTCTACTAACTACTCATATATTGAATACATTTTAAGTTATTTTAAATTCCTTTGCATTTCCATTTGTATTATAGCTGTTATACTCTATACTTCTACGATAAGTTATGGAGAAATTACTACTACGACATACTTATTCATGAAACGATTGATTCTCCATAGAAAAGTTCATGTAAAAAATGTTGCAAAAACGGGAGGAAAATATTCGTTTTGGAAACTTCCGTTGCGTGCGCTTCGTAAACGGTTAAAGTTATGCAAAAATTATGTATGACGGAATTGTTTTCCTTTAAAAGTTCTAAAAAAAAGTCTGCGATAGCATAATATGTCTATCTTCTAAGGTTGACTCTCTAATCTCTATAACCTTTTTTATGGTAATCAAATTTGTTTTAAGATAATGTATTCTTTGCGAAGGTGTTTAATAAACGTGATACTTAATTCTTATCCAAGTAAATAAGTTATTAATCACAAGTATTTAATTATGAACAAAATTCCTCTTGGCATCATTTGATTTCAATGAATATCTTTCGAGATATCATAGTTTTAACAAAACTTCGCAACAAAATAATGATCACCGCGTGCAAGACGGGCGAACGGACGAAAGAATTTGGTTTCCAGCCTTTACAACGTGAGCGAATCTGCGGAAAAGGCTAGTCTAAGTATATTACTTCGGCTGATTTTAGGTTTATTAATTATAGACAAACAGTTTTTTTCTGTATAATATTAGTACAAAAATGTTCTTTACATACTCAGCATACTTAATGTTGTCACTTTTTGTTATTATTTTTTTATAATATGTAATGTATAAACTCCTACGTTAAGAAAAAATCATGGTATAATAAAATACAAAATTTTATTGCTTATCTAGTAGTACGAGTAGTTTTAATATTTTTTAAGAGTGAACACTTAAAATCTCTGCCTTACTAGCTATTACTCTTTGTTTAAAAAAATTACTTACTTTTAACAACACGTTTGTTTGAACTTTTATTTGTCTTTGAAGTACTATAACAGCTTTTAAGATCCATTAACAAGAAACGACAGAATTTCCACAATTCGAGTAAGTTTTCCCGCTTCGTTTGCAGCAACCTGGTATTGAAAAGCGTCGGCAAGGCACAGTGTTCACTGTTCAGTCTAAAGCTGGCTACCGTCCGCAAAGGGCGGGCAATTTGACGTTAGTTGCGCGGCAAATATTTTCGTATTTCGAACGTGTTTTAAACTTTTTAATTTGTGACATTTCGTGGCTAGTGACTTTTTGTTTTTTGGTTGGTGCTTCAGTGGGATTTTTTGAACTGTTTAGAATGGAGTTCTAAAAAATAATTTTTGCAGTTTACTGTGTTTGATGTAAGTACGTTTAAGTTTATAAAAGTTTAGGTATTTTCGAATATAATGTCCAAAATTTTCAATTGACATTATATGTTTTGCACATTTTATTATAAAAATAAATAATCATTAAAAAGTACAATTATCCACCTGAAATATTTTTATAATAAGGAGAAAACTTTTTTTTAATGAAAAATGTAGGTTATAAAAGTGGCACGGTAATTATTATTTATTTCATTATTCTTGTATTATTTGCACTGATAGTGTCTTTTACTGTTATGGTTTTTTAAAACAATATTAAAAAATAAGACCTTTGAAACAAATAAAAATTATTTACTCATAATATTTGAACACAAATATTTATACAAGAAGTAAATTAACCCTTTAGAAATTAAAAACTATAAAAGCTATATTGTTATTGTATTTATTATAAATGAAATTACCTTTTCGGATTTTGTCGCGGATTTATTTTGATTTTTATTCCCGACGTTTCGAATGCTTTACAGCAATCATGGTCACGGGAGAGACCATGATAGCCGGACCTAGCTATCAGCATACCAAATTTCTACAATATCTGTTCAGTGTTTCTCTCGTAATGTGGTCACAGACAGACAAACAAAACTTCAAAATACTATTTCACTTCTGCATCGAGATATAGAATGACTATTATATATAATAAGATTATATACAATAAGATTTTTCAAAAAATATTCTGAGTAAAAAAATCAGAAATTTATTATATGCATCGATAGATATAAAAAATATGTTTCACAATTGTTATTATTATTCAAATTATAATCTGTTTTTGGAACAGTTTATTCCGTTACCGCTCAATCACGCTGTAAAGGTGAAGGGATTTCAATAAATTTTCGCACAAAGGAATAATGTATTACGGTTTAGCATTGAATACTTTTCATTCATATGAAAATAACCTCAAAAGTGTGGCAAAAGATAGCCTTAAAGAGCAGTTTATGTCAATATTATAGAAAAATAAAAAAATTCTCTTCGATTCAGGACAGTAGTCAGATTTGAAACTTGAACGATTCTCTTTACATACAGATTAAAGGTTTGATAATTTGTGATCCATAACTTTAATAATATTTTTTAAGTCAATCTTATTATTTTCTGACGGCTAAGCTATAATTAATACCCATCAATAAAAGATCTAATGCCATCTTACAACGCATATCCGAAAATCACCTTGCATGTAAATATAAAAAAATAAATAGTAAATATGTTGGGACATTATTAGACACAGCGTCATCTAGTTCCGTGGTAAGCTACCAGGTTCGTGCTACGGATACGAGGTGATTGATACACTACAATATATACAATATTATATAACTTTCCTTATATACATCTTATATAAATATAAATATACTAACATACATATAGATATGCTTATGGATATACACATTAGAGTACGTATCCCTATTATTCTTTGTTTTCAAAGGAATTGAAGCATAAAAAAATCTACGTAGATTGAATTATATTTACACAGAACAGATATCTCGCCTTGCACGTACAATCTAAACTTCGTGTAAAGCGGACAGGCGAGTCATTTATCGTTTTCTCTCTTGTTCACAAAATCATAGGTTATCGAATTAAACTAAGTTAATTAATTGATTTAATTAATAATATCCCTTAAAGTGCTTAAATAATTAACAAATAGTACAAAATGAACACCAAAAACCTCATTAAAATAATTAAATTTTCTGGAATGTTATGTAGATACAATATTCCGGTAAAGCTTACGCATTTCAATAATATTTGAAATACTTGGAACTGATTTTAATTTCCGTTTTTGATATCGCTTTAAAAACACAAGTTTGACCACAGACTACGTCAAATCTTTTCAATTTTTTTTCCCTCACTCCGCTTGGGTCTGACGGTTTGTGTTTCTTTAAATATTACATTCATATGTTAATTATGAATGACTTTATTGACCATATATAAAGTTTGCTTTTAATTAATTTATATTATATTTATTGCTGATATTTTAAAGTACAAGTAAAAATTAAGCTTTTTTTAAACTTCTGTGAGATGAGACTTTTCTGCAGTAAAAAGTATCCTTCTATAGATTTGGTCCTTGTATCGAGTAATGATTACTTCCATAAGAGTTTCTAAAAAATACATCACTTTCAACTCAGTCATATTTTTACTATATTATAAATTTTATATGACGTAGTAATTATTTTACCTGTTATTCTCTCAATTCTTTTCTTCATTCATACATTATCTTTGCTCTTTTTTACACTTGAAAAAAGAGCTTTTAAGCTCGTTTAAAAAGTTTAGCTTGAATATAATAACATAAGTTATCCTGTAATCGACATATTCGTCATCAACAAAAAACCCCAGTTCAGAGAATACCGCCAGCTTATTTTGCGTGGGGTTACGAGATGATAAAATTATTGATAATATCTGCTGCGGTTAGTTACATACATAAAGATAATATATCATTTATATATATATATATATATATATATATATATATAGCTCTACACAAGGTATGAAACCGGCCTAATAGTCTACAACTGTACAAGTTTATGTCGTCGTTCTACTTCACGCTACCTGTAATACATGAACTGCAATTAGACACCTAAAACCACCTACTGTGAGCGATGCGAAATAATTGTAGGTAAACTGACAAGCTTATGTAACATGTAATGAACTTCTAAATGTAATTCAATAAGATTTAGAATTTCATTATTATTATTTATTATTTTTATGGGACTAAGGGGGCAAACGGGCAGGAAGCTCACCTGATGGTAAGTGGTCACCTCCGCCGATGGACATCTGTAACACCACAGGGCTTGCAGATGCGTTGCCGGCCTTTCAGGAAAGGGAGGGAGGGAGGAGGGAGAAGGACGGGAGTAGGGATGGCGAGTGGGCCTCCCGGACTCTCACTTACCGGACGAAACGCGACACCATAGCTGCCACTTCACGCCGGTCTCCTGTGAGAGAGTGGTACTATACGGGGCGTGCCGGCCCATTTGGCTGCTACCCGGACGTAACAAGCATGGCACTACCACTTGACTTATCTTTTACTTTACTTATCGACACACAGAGAGTGTATAGATTTTTTTCCTCTTTCTGTCTGTGATTTTATTTATTTATTTATAATATCACGTATTTTGTTGCCACATTTTTTCAATGGAAATTGGTATATTTATTTATGTTACAAGTGTTTTACAAAATTTACAATATTAATTGACTTGTGGAACTTTTTCAGTTACGGTAAATTCGGTAAAACATTCTATTTTCTAATTCTAATCGCTATTAAATTTAATTCTATAGAGATAAGATAATACATTTGCAAAAATATTCTTTGTGAGCAACTGCGACCAAAAGCTAAAAAAGCTCTCAAAGACATCCAATTAATATTAGCTCTCATAACAAGTCAGTGTTTTTAAAAAACTTAAAACCTGACTGCGTTTCTGTGTAATTTGGATACGAAAAACCCAAAAATATGTGGTGGTCTGATTCAAAATTTATACCCGGTGTCACTTTCACAATTGCTACGAATCTAACGATAGCTTTGAAGCTAAAATCCATCTAGCTGTTCAGGCCGCATAGCGTGCCAAACAATTATACATACCTACACACTGACAAAAATACAACCCTCCTTCTGGCGTAGTCGGGTAAAAATGTAAAAGAAATAACATATTTATACACGAAACAAACATGCTTAAGTGTGAATAAATTTACTGTTTTAAAAAAAGCTTAATTTTTACTTGTACTTTAAAATAGCAGGAAAAATTATATTATGTAAATTAATTAACAGCAAACTTTATATAAAGTCAATAAAGTCGTTCGCAATTAACACATGGATGTGATTTAAAAAAACGCTAATTGATTTGGAGGTTAATTTACATTATGAACTGGAAAGTGTTTTTATGTTTGTATAATATTCCTTCACACTTTACGACTACATCGATCTGGGCGAAGTTTTATTCTATATAAGTATATTTAAATAAATAAATATGCTGGGACATTACTGCAATAGCGCCATCTAGTTCCGTGGTAAGTTACGTTACGTGCTTGTGTTACGGATACCAGATAGTTGATATACTACACATATAAATGTTATATGTGTAGTATAAAATATTAATTATGTGTATACATTATAAATTAATTACATATTAAAATTATTTAAAATATAAACACCAGACTTGAGTACAAACATTTGTGCTCAAAAAATGAATGCCCCTATAGCGGGACTCGAATCTGCGACCGCTGGCGCAGAAAATAGGGTTACTACAAACTATTTGTGATATTTAAGATAGTCTTTTTATATTGTATACTACAGTATTAAAAAGATGGTAACTTTTAGTGATCAAAAAAATATATTAAAAACTACTTTTGAAAAAGCTGCAGAATTATGTCAATAATACTTTAAATTAGGACCAGCTGCCACACACACACATAATATTGACTTAAAAAAATTGTTTAGAATATAATTCATTTTATTGTATACTAGCGATTCATCCTCGCTTAGCTCAGGTTCGTCCCTAGACTTAGCGCGAGCGAAGCCGCGGGTTCCGCTAGTTAAAATATATAAAAATTTCTAAAATAAAAGTAGCCTAAATTGCTCCTTATAACATTAGCTATCTGCGAGTGAAAGTCCCGTCAAAACCGGTCTAGCCGTTTGAGATTATAGCCGGAACTAACAGACACATAGACAGACGATAATTTTAAAAAATGATTTTTTTATGTTGGTACCATACATACTTTCATACGCATTTAGTGAAAAGCTGTTAATTTGAAATTAAAAACTGACACATCAATTTTATTTGTGTCATATTTTTTTCTAATTAATGTCTCAAATAACCCCACTTATATTTTTCAAAGTGTGTACGAGAGCTTCTTAAAGATTCAACCTCAATATTAAAAAGTATCGCGAAGACGCTTGATTAAAATAAATAAATTTTCCTGGTATATTTTTATTGTAACAGCCTTTACGTTATATTTTAATAAACTGCGGTTTAAAAAAATTCAGATATCTAAAAATTAGTAGCTTATAACACTCTAAGAGTAACTGGACTATTATCACAGATTACTATTAGTAGTAGTAGTAGTAGTAGTAGTAGGTGAAAAGGCGGCGTTTAGTACATTCGTGTTGTTTCGAAAAGATATATTTAATTTTTATTCTTTTACAAAAGAACATCTATTTAATTAAAGTTAAATGCAAAACCTTATCAAAACACAAAAATTTATTCTCAATTATTAGAGCCGTTTCCGAAATAGTTCGGGTTTTTTCCCTACGTAACGTTAACGGTTATTATAAAATTCTAGGAAGTTCGATTCCCGCAGTAAAAAGTATTGTGACGTAATACGGGTTCGAGATCGGAAATTAATAGCGTTTTTGCAAAAAAGATGTTTTAATTCTTTCCGTACACACGCACAGTTTGTACACAACACTAGTCTCAGAACACTGTCTCGACAATTCACTTATAGTTACTCCTTCACTAATACTTCAAGGAACTCTTCGCTTTTCCACTATTTCGTATATCTTATAGTCTTCACACAACTTCGAATGTCAACTGCTCTCTCGATACACTGCCGGCCTTTTTATATGCGTAAATATTAGAACATTCTAGTATCGAAAATTCAAAACGTTTCTAGTAATTTCGAATCCTTTCCCGAAAATGCTTTATCTCTGTGATACATTAGAATTTGTAATAAACTGCTCCTGTCATCTAATTGACATTCGCCGTTCTAAAGTATGGTACAAACGTGCTATTATGACGGGTTCACACTCTATTATTATAATAATCAGCTATCATTATACCAAACTTCACAAAAGTTCTGTCCAGTGGTATTTTCATGATGCAGTCTCAGAAACACAGACAGGCAGATTTCATACTATACTATGAAATTTTAAATCTGATTTAAGATAACACTGGTAAACACTGTTTTTGTCACACGAACTTTGTGATGATTTTTGTTCATGTTGGTGTACCCTTATTACCAATATATAACAATTTTGTTTCTATCACGTCCAGTTTTTTTGTGACAGCTACATATTCATTTCTGACCTCATATACGTGTCATTTTTTGATTAACTTCATTTAGGCGACTGTATAACTATTGTATTCAACTTATATACGTTTGTTACATCGTAACCATGCCAAGAAGGTGTTCTAACAACCCCAACAGTTTTTGTTGTGTTTGGAGAATTAACTTTTACATCTCAGCGTCAAAATTTAACATCATTAATTGAACAGTGCTATTTAGACTATTTTGGATTTCCTGTGAGGAATCAAGATAAATCCTGGGTTCCATATAAATGTCGTGTAACGTGTGTGAGACTGCTATTAGGTTGGGCTAAAAAAAACCCAGACATAATTTGCCATTTGCTATACCAATGATTATGCCTAAAGATGGTAGTGGATTTGTATATCTGAAAGAGAAATTCCACTCATCGAGGCAAAAATTAAAGAGGGATTATTTGTAGAACTAATACAGCAACTGATAAAGGATAAGAGCCTTGAAGAAAAACTGGATAATTAGGAAAAACTCGCATGGAAATGTTTTGTGAAATTGTCCAAAATTTTCAAAGAAATTTTTCAGAAATCAAAATTCAAAATTTTCAGAAATTTACAAAGATTTTTAAATGAACTTATAATGTCTTATAAAGCTTTGGGGGTTTAATATGTCCTTAAAAATACATATGCTGGACTCTCATCTGGATTTCTTTCCGACAAATTTGGGTGCTGTGAGTGACAAATAAGGCGAGAGGTTATATCAGGATATTTCCATAATAGAGAAGCGCTATCAAGGGAAGTGGAGTCCAGGAATACTAGCAGATTTTTGTGAGAGACTTAAAACAGGCCTTCCAGAAGCCAAATAATTACGAAAATCATAAATATTTATTCTATATTACGCAAAAATTTCTTTAAATATAGCTGATGTTTGTACTTATTACGAAAATATATGTTTTGATGTCACAAGAAAACCAGACGTGTCATTTTTTTTTCTTTGACATATTATTGTTTGGTGGCCCTAGTACATTCAAAAATAGATATAAGTTTTCGTGTGACAAAAAAAAATTGAAATTTTGTCGCCATTAAACCCTTACAAGTCTTCCTCCAAGTTTTTCTTTTTTAGAATCAGAGGTGCTGAAAAAGCCGTAACTCGTACAAAATGTCAGGTTTAGGTGCTTTCTTCCTTTGTTCTAAACTACATTTGTTCTAAACATTAACCCTTTCAATAAGTATGTGTGTACTATGTTCGTCTCCAACTACATAATAATATGTTATGTAGACTTATCCCGATATTTTTGGTTCGCTTTCGTGCTTCAGTTTTTTTTTTCATTTAGATAGTGTTTTAAATATTTACTCATAATATAATCTTCTGAAAATCGAACCTGCTTCACCTAGTATTTCAGGCAATACCACATGGTTACAACACGTCTACTAAAAGAAAGAAAGTATTACATTTATGATAACGTATTAAAACGTGTATGCCCCTTCCAAGGAGAATTGTGCAAACGAAATGTTATGTATTATTTACTAAGCCATATATCACGTTTTCAACGCGAACAAAAAGGGCGTGAAAGGGCGTGAAAATGTAGACGAGAATTCGCAAAAAATATTAAGCCGGGTATGCTTGCCAATAATCACAGGGGATTACATTCACAATGTACGAGTATGTAGAGGTCGTCACTTATAGCGTATTTTCGGGTTAAATCTGTAGCTTATTATTTAATTAACACCTAATCTTTAAAAATGCATTACTGGTATAATTTTTGAAAAATTGGTTTAGAAATTCTTAATTTTGAGGTCCTGGATTTGAGTCTCAGATCAATCCAAAAACAGATATTTGGTTTGTCTGTCCAATTCTCATTAGTAGTTAACAGTTCGGATGTTGTATGTGTGCAAATTCCGATGGTATGTAAACCCGAAAGGTTAGGTTAATTACTAATATTACCAACAGGGTTTAATATTATTAACAAAATTTTACCGAAATAAAAGAAATGTCACGGTGATAGAATGATCAATTTATAAAAGGCTGTTGCTAGTTGTCCGCTAATCGGATGAATAAAGAAAATATTATTCGTCCGACAATTGTCGGTTTATACGAATATCTATCACTTTTTTGCTTTCTAATAAAAAATAAGTGAGTTTTAGGTGCAGGATATATGCAAAATATAAAAAAAAATAACCTTAACCTACCGAGCTGAAAATTTTGCAGGATATATGCAAAGTATAAAAAAAATAACCTTAACCTACTGAGCTGAAAATTTTGCAGGATATATGCAAAATATGAAAAAAATAACCTTAACCTACCGAGCTGAAAATTTTGCAGGATATATGCAAAATATGAAAAAAATAACCTTAACCTACCGAGCTGAAAATTTTGCAGAATATATGCAAAATATGAAAAAAATAACCTTAACCTACCGAGCTGAAAATTTTGCAGGATATATGCAAAATATGAAAAAAATAACCTTAACCTACCGAGCTGAAAATTTATTATTTAAATTCCACCGACTTTTAACATATAACATAATACCCTCAAAATTATTTTTATCCTTTATCACACGTTAATAAAACTATTTCAACAAAATATAAGAAACAACAAACGTCTCAGTCGCAAAAAATCAAACACCAACAGTCGGCTGTCGGACGAATAAATTTTTTTTATTCATCCGTAATCGGATGACTAGACACTTCGTTTATAAAATGCTGTGCATATTTAAGTTTGATTTATATTAAAAAAGAGAAGTATTATTATTTTAAAATATATAACAAATATAACTTAAATTTAGTTAGTACGCTTTTATAAATAAATAAAACATATAGATAGAAGTGAATCAGAAACTTTTAAGAACTTCTAGGCATGAAAATCTATGAGTAATCTACTATATAAAAATAAGTCGGGTTTTCCTTCCTGATGCTATAACTCCAGAACGCACGAACCGATTTCCACGGTTTTGCATTCGTTGGAAAGGTCTCGGGCTCCGTGAGGTTTATAGCTAAGAATATTCAGAAAAATTTCAACAGAAAAGCGGGAAAATCTTTTAAACTATACTAAAGAGGTTACACCTGGGGACGAACCCGAGCGAAGCGAGGGTGAGTCGCTAGTTTTAATATAAAAAAAGCTTTGAAGACCTTCATGTTTCGTGTGATTTTGTCAATATCATTGAATAAGAAAAATACTTACAAAGGCAAATATTATTATCTTAAATTAATTGTTTTATTTAAAAAGTTATAAATATAAATGAAATAAAGGTATTACTAAATCGAAATTGAACATTATTTCTTTTGGAAAATACTATTGTAATAGTAATGGTTAACGAAACAGGGGCTGACTCTATAATATTTTTTAGCTATTTTGTCTCTCTGTCTGTCCTTCTCAGACCGCATGATACCTAGATCAACACATAGTATACTTTTATTAAAATTCTTATTGCGGTAATGTTTGATATTATAACTATTAAATTTGCCATATTAATACAATTTTAAAATTATTTTCAACGATGGTAAAATGACATCTAGATGCTCTACAGTTAAGTACAAGTTAAGATTTTCGGTACTTACGTACTAACGCCACCGCAGCTACAAATATGGCGGCGATTTTTAAGTGCCCCATTCTACATATAAAATTAATTTTTGGCGCCTTTTTTTGCTTTATTTTTAAATAAAGTGTTTGATTTATAATAGTGTTATTTTATAATAGTTTTCGACTATGGCATCGATGTGGTCATATATCTAACCTAACCTAACCAACCTAGAAAGAAAGATTTTTAAAATTAACCTTATGAACCTATTATATCCAAACCCAATGAAAATAGTTATTTACGATATGAGCACATTCACACAAATCTATAGAAAAACGAAAGTGCGGTGGCGTTAGTACGTAAGTACCAGATTTTCTATTATCTTTTAATACGATTTCTGCTTAATAAAAGCCGTAAGATGTGTATTGTCTTATAAAATCCTCATTGTTTTGTTAATGTGGCTTACATAAATAGCCATAGCCTTAAAAAAGATTATTCAAATTTAACGATCACAGACGGTTCATTACTATAAATATTTTACGCTGTACATTGTAACGAATTAAATTTAGCAGGCATTTTCCTTAATGTTAAAGGTCCCATAAATCTTTGTAAACCGTCCGCTTCGCCTAAATTACTTTCTTAACTATACCTAGTTGTGCGTGAAGAGTGAGAAAAATTAACTGAATAAGATAGCTATAAAATTAGAGGGTTAATAAATCACGAGTGTTATCTATTACACTAGGGACTGACCCTGCTCCGCTCGGACTCGTCCCTAGATACGTTTTAAGGGTTAATATATATTCCCATTTCCCGCAGTATCCTATGTTAACCCTAACCAACTATTATCATACCAAATATTACAAAAATCTGTTTAGTAATTTTCTAGTAATGCGTTTACTGATTGACAGACAGACAAAAAATCGAAAAACTTTAGGTCGGCCTCTGTATCGTTAATAACAACTATTTTTTGCACGCAGCTCCGCCTCCACTTATATTATACAGCTGCTTTATTCTGCAGTTTAAAAATCTTCACTTTTATATTGACATACCTACATATTACATCGTTATAATCTATAAAATTATTTCATATATAGTAATTCGATTGGATATCAATTATAAAGTGCATTTTTATTTCATTCTCATTATATTTATAAAATATTGATCTATATCTATACTATATACTTTAAGAAAAAAAAATGTTGTGTGCGTTTTATATAAGATATTTAATAATTAAAATAATATTTATTATAAGCCAATCGCTTATCTTGTATTGCATACAATTTAACAATTTCGTAAAAATAAATTGGTTGCTCAATTTAAATAAGCAATTTTCAAATCCTTACTTATAAAAAATAATAAAAAGTAAGCTTAAAATCCATAGAAATAAAACAAAAACATAATATAAACCCTGGCAATGAATTTTTATTGGCATTGAATTGAAAATATTTTCTTTTATTAAAGCTTGGGTTCGGCGAAATGTTTTTTCTGAATGTGGAATAATGTAGCATGCCGTCAAGGTCGTCACCCTTTGGGTAGGTTTCTAAGATAAGTTCGTTTCCTATACTCCAACTAAAATATACAAGAGTTGTACAAGCTCTTTTAGTCTGTCGCGACGCTCTCATTCAGAATGTAACCCTTTTGAAATTTTTCTTTCGTTAGACATTAACTTTAAAAAATTTTTACAAATCTAACGCTTGACTGACGCGCCTGCTTACAGGATTCGTATGACTAATGATCGTAAAATATATTTTTAAATTAATATTCAATTTTAGGTTTTAGAAAGTCGTTGGGGTTGACACTTAAATTAAAAAATCAAACCTGCCCCTGCGATAAACGCTAACGAAACCGGCTGACTGACAGGAGGCTATTTTTCTTCCAGTTCTTCGTTCCACCAATATCATGTAATATTAAAAAACCTATCCTTTATAAATTGCATGCAGATTTCTATTCAAATAATACACTAGAAAATTGTAGGTCTTAAAAACAGAAAATTCATGTCATTTATTTATCTCATATGGTATAAATAGCTATGTTTAGCTACATATAAAACGTAACCAAAGACGCATCCGAGCGACGCAAGGGCAAGTCGCTAGTATACTCATGAAATATTTATGAAGAAAAATCACGTATACTCTACACGTGATTTTTCTAAGATATTCGCTAAAGCATTTCGGCGTCTACCTTTTAGTTTTTCAAATTCAAATTCAAAATTCAAAATATTTTATTCAGCATGAAATTATTTCAATTTTTTACTGAACGTCATGAGTCTACTTATACCAGTTGGGAAGGAAGAAACCACTGACCTGAAAAGAACTGGCGACAAATGTTCTTTGTCATTTATCGAAACTGAGGTTTCTTAAGGTGTCTTTATACACACGATTACGTATTATACAATAATTTACAATGTACATACATACTCGTATATTCTAGACACTTTGGTACATATTATTAACTAAAGCTTAAAGAATTGCATATATATAGAATATAGATAGATTGTTTCGGGATAATTTCAAAGGTTTTTATATATTTCCATAAATTTACAAACTCAAGAGTATGTGTTTCATGCATAATGCATAATATGTAATAAAATTGAAGTGTATGTTTGTAATTTCAAAATAACTGCTTTTCACTAAATGCGTATGAAAGTATATATATACGGTGCTTGCATCCAAAAATCTATTTTTAATATTTTTGTCGGTCTGTTCGTTCCTGCTAATCTTTGAAACGGCTGGACCGATTTTGACGGGACTTTCACTTGCAGATATCTTAAGTTATAAGGAGTAACCTAGGCTACTTTAATTTTATTAGAAAATTATAAAAACCGTTTCATTTATTTTCACCTGCGCCGAGCAAAGTCGGCCTGTTAATAGATCTTTTCAACATTGCGATATATATAAGTACGATTCATATTTTGGGAATATTTTCCTAAAACATTAATTTTGTTATTTTTTAGATAAGTGTGGTTTTTTTTAGATATTTTTAAACTATTTTATTTATATTTTTTATAAGAATTATCTTTGTCTCCTTAGTTCTGACTTTAGTGTTTAATCGCACACGAAAGATTTTACATTGGATTGCAAAGAGAAAGACTAATTGTGAAAGTAACTACTAACTATTATGAGTTTGAATTTTTTTTTTTTTAAATTATAACAATATTATTTTATTTTTATACCAATACACGCACACACCAATGAAAATTAAGTCTTGAAACCTAGTTAATTTTAACTCTAGATTCTATACGTCTTAGTTTTTCTAACAAACTAATACGTCTAATTTTAGATTTTCACGTGTACAATAGCGTTCATGTAATTTATATAAGACTAACTAAACTTGAATAATTTATACTTCTCAGTATACACCAATGCAATAAACAGAACCTGGATCCGTAAATAGCGAATTGAAACACATGAATTTGTAAACATACTGTAATATAAACGCCTTTTTTAATATCTTATACTTTTTTGTGTTAAGTTGTTATAATACCTAAAGAAATGTATGTAGAGCATAATGATATCGGCTGAAGCAACGCAGCTCGTACGCTGTTTTCTGTACCATAAGGCAGTGGTAGCCCAGCGGTGACGCGCTCGCTTTGATAACCTAGTGATGCGGGTTCAAATCCGGGTCTCGCACCTCTGATATTTTTATGTGCGAATCATTTTCTATCATGATTACTACTAACTCGTACCTTACGGTGAAGAATAATATCGTGAGAAAACCTGTAGCATTTTTAGCAAGTTTTCGAAAGACATATGAAGCCTGATCCCCCTTGTACTGAGGGAGGCCCGTACCCAGCAGTAGGACGTTAAAAACGGCTGAAGAAGAAGAAGGTAACGTAGACAACGCTGACTGATTTCGGCCATGCTATCCAATCTCACTGACACTAAGATATGTAATTACTGAATGAAAGTGGACTCTACATTTCATTTACTTCCAAATTCTGACGGGAGAATATTTCGACACTAGTGAGAGAAGGCATAGAATGCTTTACGTGCTCTTTTTTTATCTATGTCTCAACCCTGACTGTTTATTGATAATATCTAAGCAAGTAACTCAGCAATTAAGATTTGCCTGACGCGGGCTTTGAAGTTTGAACTCAAGACTATAGCCAAACATGGTAGCTACAAGACCCTCGAGACAGTTTAATGTAAGTTAGGCATAGTACAGTACCGTAAGAGAATATAATCATGGCCAAGTATTCTATTTATACCTGGCGTAGTTTCATTACTACACAGTCACTGGTTTGATTTGATTAGTTTATTCCGGTCTGATTCAGGCAACTCGGCTTTAGAAACCACCCGTCACGTACTTATAGCTTCTCCGCAGTGGAAGAGACGCGAAGAATAAGGGATTGATTATTATTATTAACAAGACAATGGTAGCCCAGTGGTAACGCGCTCGCTTGGATAACCGCGTCATGCGGGTTCGAATCAGAGTCTCACACCTCTGAAATTTTCATGTGCGAATCATTTCTAGCATGATTACCACTCGTCTTACGGTGAATTAAAACATCTTGAGGAAACCTTTATGTCTGACAGAAGTCAGAACACAACCAGTTTTCGAAAGACATGTGAAGTCCGCCAACATGCATTAGGTCAGCGTGGTGGAACTATGGCCTGATCCCCTTCGTATTAAAGGGAGGCCCGTGCCCAGCAGTGGGACGTTAAAAAGGGCTGAATAAAAAATATTTTTGTGCTGCTTTCTCTGTCTAACAAGATTAATCCTGCAGAAAATACCAAGGGAAATCAGTTAACACATTTTCATGGTTAAATTATAATTTTAATGAATAAAACTTATTCATTTCAGTTCTGCATTGTAAGAAATAAGTACTACCACACTCATGTTTGGTTTGTAAGGCACATTGTATTGTGTTGAATATGCATTTTTCATGTTAAAAGAACTTTATATTATGTGCGAGAGACATCATTAGGCATTAAAATGTACGCTATCGTTCTATTTTTATATCAACAAAGAAAAATAACCATTGATATTATATTTCACAAATAGTATTATTTGCGACTCCAGTCGTGTGTAAGATAAGTTAATCACCTTACAAATAAAAATAAATAAATTTAAATTGGTTCATCCATCCGAGAGCTTTTTTAAACTTTCTCGCTTCTAATATTACCCACTAACTTTTTTATGTATGTATAACTTAATACTAAAAGTATTCTTAATACCAACAGTATACTAGCTACGAGTATATCCAGGTCACAGTCTTATTATGTACCTACTAAACTAACTTGGCCTAAGATTTCTGTGATTACGTGTACTACCTTTCTACAAAAGCACACTTAAGCTTTGAAGTAGAGATATGTTCAAAGATAATGCTAAGCGAAGTGCAATTGAATGAAAATTAATCTTGGCTTCAACACTCCAATTATCTCATATAAAGTTCCCTAGTGAAGTATATGTCGAGTGGTTAGATCCAATTATTTTAATAGATTTCTATGTTAAATATAAAACCCATCGTAGGCGATATGACTTTTAACATTTCATGCATATAATTTATGACAGTTGTAGCGCAGTGGCAGCGTACTTGCTCTGAAAATCGATAGAAATCAAATCGGGTTCGAATACCGGCCTACGTATTTCTAATATTTTCATATATACGTATCATTTCCAACGTGATTATTTGTTAAACGATGAAAAAATCATCCTAAACCTATCAAGTCAATAAACATGTGAAGTTCGTTAACCCATATTAATTGGTTAGATTGGTGTATAAGATCCTAATCTCCTCTTAATTCATCCTTTCAAAGGATTGATTACAAAGTAGAAGAGACTATGATGCAGATGGGGAAGTAAGTTAAACAACTACTAATTCAATTGTGCAAGTTCCTTTGCTAAAAGGCAGAGTATATTATGCCTAAGTGACGTAATTATCGTTTTATCTCGATTTATCGAAAAGTTTCTGTGGAATCAAAGTGTATTTCAAAAAGTTATAAGATCGGTCGTTAGTTTCAGTCGATACTAGGGTAGCGATGCTTTTTATTTAAGTTCTTAGTATACCGATAGTGCGCCTTCAGTTAATTATAATTTAATTAACTATTAAAAATTATTAAATTTAACTCTTGACACGATTTGCTCAGTAAAGGAAATGATAATAATACAAAATATTGTTTTGTTAAATTAGATAATTAAAACCTCGTGTCACAGTGTTTGTTATCGAACTCCTCCGACTTGACCGATTTTTATGATTTTTTTTCGTGGTTAATTGGTAGATCTAGAGAATAGGTCGTAGGCAATTTTTTATTCTCTCAGGTGATAAGGGTGGCCCTCTCTAGATAACATTTATTTTTATTTTTCAACCAAATATTTTTTTTACGAATTGGCATCAAAAAATGGTCGTATAACCCTAAACCTTCTATCCTTCTACCACCAATCCCTATTTATTAATAGTGATTAGAACACGGAGCCGCGGGAATTGCTACTATACTTTTACTTTGAAGTAGGAGCATTTTTTTTAATCTGGCACCTTCTGACAATAAACAATGTTATAAATGAAATTAAATCTGAACAAAACTTTAGGAACACAAAATTTGACGCTGCCCGCGGTTGAAAAACTCATAAATCTTGATTCTTGTTTTGTGATTTACGACACTCTGTGGTCTCAGCCGTATTTGTTTCTATTGTTCACTTTAGTTTCATATCAAAACTATATATAACATCAGGTGTGGTATGATTAAGATATATATCTTCGTTTTCTTATACTCGTGGTTAGTATTTTCTTATATGATAGTGAAAGAAATTTGTAAATTTTATCGTCTTTACGTTCTCACTTTTGTGCACGGATACGCTTGTTTAAATAAATAATAAATAAATATGTTGAGACATCTTTAAATACATACATGTTATAAATATAATCACCCATAACTGGTGTATAAACATTCGTGCTCAACAAATGAATGCCCCTAAATGAATAAGGACTCGAACCCGTGACCGCTGGCACAGCATGGGCCACGAAAACGAAGCCAAACGTATAGTTTACTTATTTTTGGTCAGATTGATTGGATGGATCGGAAATTAGGGATCAGAAAAATCTAAAATGTCTTCAATAAATGTATAAATAAAAATATCTCAAAAACTGATAATGCGTTTTAAAACAAATACAAGCTAAATTTATCAACTATAATTTTAGTATAGTTATTATATCGCCGTCTTGTGATTTATCTCGGCTGAGTGTGTAAGCGATCTTGCGACACCCCATTACGTTGGGGGAGATTCGGTGGGGTTTTGGTGGGTACGATTAGCACTCGCTTTTCCAGCTAGTGAGTCCCTCGACTATAATTTACCTATATTCAAATTTAAATTCAAATTCAAAATATTTTATTCAGCATAAAATTATTACATTTTTTTACTAAATGTCATGAGTCTACTTTTTTTTTTTTTTTTTTATGTGACAAAGGGGGCAAACGGGCAGGAGGCTCACCTGATGGGAAGTGATCACCTCCGCCCATGGACATCTGCAAGACTGCAAGACTGCAAGACTGCAGGTCTTGCAGTTTTGCAGATGCGTTGCCGGCCTTTTAGGAAAGGGAGGGAGGGGGAAGGGGGGAGGAAGAAGGACGGGAGGAGGGATAGGGTGTGGGCCTCCCGGACTCTCACTTACCGGACGAAACGCGACAGCATAGCTGCCACTTCACGCCGGTCTCCTGTGAGAGAGTGGTACTATACGGGGCGTGCCGGCCCATTCGGCTGCTACCCGAAGGTTACAAGCATGGCACTACCACTTAACGCTATTCTACTACCAGTTCGGAAAGAAGAAGCCGCCGACCTGAGAAGAACTGGCGAAAGAAACTCAGCGGGACTAATATATATATATATATATATATATATATATATATATATATATATATATATATATATATATATATATATATATATATATATATATATATATTTAGTCTGTTTTTTTTTTAAGTGGTGGTGAATAAAAACTCGTAATACTAGACTCATTCTCGGTCCGCTCGGGTTCGTCCCTAGATTCCTACGTTGTATCAAATATTGCAGATTTCTCAGTAATGTGATATTTTCTTGGTTTTTTTTTCTACTATAATACTTGAAACATTCTATCTATTGCTGAAAGCTGTATTAAAATTGGTTACGTACTTTAACAGATCTAAGCGTACAAAGAGCGGGAGACTTTATAATATGATCCCATTTTGTAACTTCAAGTTTAACTACAAATACTCACGCTAAATATGCGACGCAACTTCGATACTGTTTTATTTAATGCATAACATGTTCGTAAACGAAACTAAACGAAATACGTGTTTGCCATTTAAAAGTTTTACGTATAGGAAATCCCCAACAAAGTTAGTAATGAAAAAACTTTGTTGTTTCCGTATAATATATTGTTAAATGTTTTTAAAAGCGATGCCATATATGTAAGAAATGAAGCTAGATGCTTAAAAATACAATACTACAAATAAAATTAATCATCCTAAAGATCTTGGCAAGTAAGTAAGAGTTGTTAAGAATTTTAAGCTGAGATTGAGAGTGAGATTGTTGACCGAAAAGAAGTTCGCGAAAAAAGAGAATTACGGGAAGACACAGATACGGTATCTTAAGGAAATGACTTAATAATGTAAGGTTGTAATGATTTACAAATAATATTCACTGAATTTTATATATATTTTACCTAAATAATATTACAGCAAAATATATCGGGTATCTCTTTTACAACATCCTAATCAATGGAAATGAGATACTTAAACGTAGTATAACGAAAAAAAATGTGTAGGTACAATGTACGTCTTAGAATATTTATATACATAAAAACAGCCAAGGTTAATATACCGACTTAAATATTACACATAACTACCTAGCAATTACCGCGGCCCCGCCCGCGTTGGTAGAAGGATGAAAATTTAAAGATGATTAAATTTAGGATTATTTGATGCCAAATCATTAAAAAATAAAAAAAATGTCTAAAAATAAAAAATAAAAAATCTGGAAAAGGACCTAGAGGAATAAAAAAAGTCTTCGACCTATTCTCAGACCTACCAAGTATACATGAAAAAAATCATTAAAATCGGTCAAGCCGTTTCGAATGAGAGATAACAAACACTGTGACACGAAATTTTTATATATTACATTTTAGATATAGTAAGTTATGAACATAATTAGTCAATGACGATGTTTTGTGATGTTATGAATTATATCTTCCACTTAAAAGAACAGATTAACAAAAGTTTAAAATATTAATGTCCTTTACAAATTTTAATTTTATTACGAAGACATGACATTTTTAAAAGAAAATTAACTGATAGCAATATATTTATTTAGCTGTGCTCGCGACGACATTGTTCCAGCACAAAAGACACGAGTGTCTTTACATCGCTGTATTATCGTTCATCTACAAAAGTCTTTTTTGTGACGAATTAGTCCATCTACTACAATTAGGTATAACTCTTATAAGGTAGTTTCATAAATTATAAATTGTCTTACTAAATTATTATTTAAGCTATGCACTTTAAATACAAAGACGATGTTAATGTTATAGAGATTGTGTTTCTCATTGAAGAAAATAACACAAAAGTTACAAAAAAAATATTTTATACTAGTGACTTACCCTCGGTTCACTCGGTTCATCCTTAGGTTTTAATTTTTTGGGTGAAACTATGGCTTCTTTTCTAAAATAAAATATAAAGTGCTATCAAAATCAGTCAACCAATAGCAAAAACAAGCCTAAAACATCCCGACAGACAGACCGACAGACCTACAGACAAAATAAAAAAAATGTTTAAAATTTCACTACGATTTCATTTATCTGTATATAACTTCGTTTAGTATTCATTACAATAAAACTTTAAATATACACACAAAATAGTATACCGTATTAATGTTAGGCAACGCATAGCCTTTTCATAGCATTGTATTGACTCGACAAAGGACTAATAAATAGAATTATTTCCTTCTTGCTTTGTTCTCTTGACCTCTGCATCTAGACCAGGAAGCTTCAATCAAAACCGCTCCTGTTGAATTTGTCTTTAGAAATACCTCAACCAATAATCCTAAAGGAAAATGTGTCTACATTTTATTTAAAGTACACGTAGTCTTTCTATAGTTTTCATTTTCAAAGATTAGCTATTTACCCTCTCTTTGCTCGGGTTTGTCCATAGTAAAAAACAAAAATCATTCCATCCCACGGGAACCGTGCATTTTCCAGGATAAAAAACCTATGTGCTATTTCAGACTATAATCTACCCTTGTGCCTATATCTGTTCAGCCGTTCTTGCGTGATTACGTAACAAACATACATTTATACTCGCTAATTTATTTTAGTCATTCTAATGAGAATCAACAAACATGTATCTGCCAATAATTATTTTATTTATATTTTACCACTGCTTTTTACCCCTTCCTATACTACGTTAATATAAAAAGATTTAATTTAATTTATTTATTTTAAAAATGTTACATTATTTAAACTAGTAAACAATTTAAACGTTAATGACTGCATTAGTTTTAAAACTGTGTCGCAGTCATAAACGCCCATCTCTCCAGTTACAACAGGCTACAGTTATATGCAACGTATATTAAAATTTAAACAACAACAAACTAATATTTATACAATTAAAAGTCTACTTATAAATTTGAAAAGGGAAAATTAACAATCAAATAACAAGTAAAAAATAAAAAATAAAAGATAAAATCAAAGTTCAGTTCCTTTTTCTCCTCGGTAAACAATTTTGTCATTTGCTTAGTAGGTGACGAGGTGACGATCCTTAGAATTTATCAGTAAGTATAAATATTTCACAGAGTTAGTTTTTTTACATTATATTATAAACATAGGAAAAATATTTTATTAATAACACATGTTTTCCTCATTTTTTTTTCTATTATAATATGAATTATGACGACTCGGCGAAGTCAAGTAAATATGATTTTTTTTCTGTTTTTCTTCTTATTTTATTGGTCACTAGCGACTCACATGCCAATCCAATTTTCATGTTCGAAGCATAAAAATTCGTCCCGTAATTAAAATAAACAATTTTTTTTAAATAAAAGTAGCCTAAGTTACTCCTTACAATATTAGCTTTCTGCGAGTAAAATTCGGTTCAGCCGTTTCGGAACATGTCAAGTCCGCCAACCCGCACTATGCCAGCGTGGTGGACTATGGCCTGATCCCCCTCGTATTGAAGGGAGGCCCGTGCCCAGCAGTGGGACGTTAAAAAAGGACGTTTCAAACATCACTTTCACATTATTAAAAGCCAACAATGAGATGCCAAGATTACTTTATAATATAAAGTTATCTCGTCCGTATTGAAAATAATAAGCGACCTTTGGCATAGAAAATAATAAATACACACTAAAGATGAACGAGAAAAAGCAAAAGATTAAGAAATTTTTATTTGAGCCCCAAAGATACGTGCCTTAAATAAGAATTGTGTTTAGATTTTCTATAACAGCGAAAAAATTGCTCAAATGTAGACGCGGTCGATCCGTTTAAAAGGAAACAATACATGCTGGAAAATATTTTATACAATATCATAATATTGATGTAAGGCATTTTTGGTTTTTCTGATTGTTTTTTTTTTATCGTTTTTTTATGTTTTAAGCGATATCTATGTTAATTATAAACAATGGTTAAGATACATTTCAACGAATGTAAAAGTAGAAAAAGTTGTATTCAAATGTGACATATAAAATTTTATTTTATTTAAATTGCTTTCGTATACGTTATTTTCCTTAACTACTTATTTATGTACTTTTTATTCTATATAATGACAGATTTGAACAAAATAATATATAGTTACACTTATATTGCCTACTGGCATGCAATGAAACACAATAACGGTGGAAATGAGTAGCTATTTGTGAAAAACTTGTTGTAATTTATGCTCGTTAAAAAACACGGATCTATATTTTAACATAGATATATTTTTAATTATAAAAAATTAAGTATTATTATAGAGTTATTACTATAATTACCTAGCGACTCTGCCTCGCTTTGCTCGGGTTCATTCCTAGGTGCTCCTTGCCAAATTTAAAGTTTGTAGCACATGAAATTAAGGAGTTTCACACAATTGCAACAATTTGCAAGATCCCTTGGACCACCGTAATCCGGCCCTTTATCATCCTCCCAACCTATATAAATTTACCAAAATTGATTTTACCAAACTTCTTAATATTAACCTGTCATAATATCAGAGTTCACGAATCAATAATATTTTGCCGTTTTGTTGGATTTATTACTCTCATCATATCTGAGTGGCATAAATATCGTAAAAGCTAAACATTTCAGGTTTATTACAGCATATAAAGCAGTGAATAGGTTAGCATAAAAAAAGGTGTAGCAATTTATTGTATTTTTTTTTCTCATGGCGAAAAAATACCTTAAATATTATCATTAAGACTTAAAAACTAAGAACTTAATTGAATATGCGAGTACATGTACAAGTATCTCGTTTTACTTTACTTATCGATCCCATAACGTCTTAAATGAAGATAGGCCTTATTAAGTATATATTGTGAACCTAATATTATGCAAAAACCATAATAATGTTATGGTCATCGTAGAGACTAAGGTTTAAGACGTCTGGAATGTCATTCAAATTCAATTCTCTTGATATAATATTTTAATAAGACAGTGGCAGCCCAGTGGTAACGCATTCGCTTAGTTAACCGAGTGGTGCGGGTTCAAATCCGGGTCTCGCGCTGATATTTTCATGTGAGAATTATTTCTAACATGATTACTACTTCTCTAAAAACATTCTCTGAAACCTGCATGCTTGAGAGAACCTAGCGAATTTTTCGAAAGAATGTGAAGTCTGCCAAACCTCACTAGGCTGCGTGGTGGTCTTTGGCCTGATCGCCTTCGTAATGAAGGGAGGCCCGTGCCCAACAGTGGGACGTTGAAAAAGGCTGCATACAATATTTTTAATAAAACCATTAGCTATTCAGTAAAATTCGATCGATTTTATTGTAATTACTCTAGTTTCAGATTCAAAATTTACTTGAAAATGTTAAAGAACAGAACATTGTTATCTTGATTTTTGCTACGGAGCCCTAGAATAGATCATTATAAAGAATTTATTACACTCACAAAGTGTATCCTAACGCAGTACTTAAGTCAAAGCAATAAAATGATTTAGAAGGGCTGTTCCACTAACACATATTTCCTTCTGACAGTGTTTTACGGGGCTGTAAAGAATAATTGAACCTCCTATTTATATACTTTATTGGACAAACATAAATTTGTTCCTTTACTGCAAATATTAAGTCTGTAATAGCGCTCTGTGACACGCATTGGCTGGAATTGCCTGGTATATCAAAAATAACAGATTCGATTCTTGTACAGTGCTTTTTTTATCAAATTTGTGCTGATACAATGCATTATTTATGGAGGTGTTTTTATAAACATTATATTAATCCTTACCTAAATAAATGAGTTATTCATCACAAGTATTTAATTTTGAACAAAATTGCTCTTGGCATCATTTGATTTCAATGAATATCTTACGAGATAGCATACTTTTAACATAATTTCGCGACAAAATAAAGATCATCGCGTGAAAGACATCCGCCCGGACGGGCAAAAGAATTTGGTTTCCAGCCTTTAGAACGCGAGCGAAGCCGCAGGAAAAGCAAGTTTAGGTATATAATTGACAATTGCCATTTAGCAATATTTATAGTGAATATGAAATGTGTGCAATAGAGTGTCAACTGCCAAAATAAAAATGAATTCTAAGGACCTGATGAAGAATGATCTGAGAAAAGATATACTTAAGTCGATATAAAAAGCCTTAAATGTGGTCATATATTACACGAACATAGAAAGAAATAGTAACTACGAGTAACATTACGTCGACGAATAATTTCGGTATCGTCGAATAAATTATGATGTGTGTAAATAACTGGCAGGCTCTTTGCAAAAATATGTATTTCTATTTGCATATTCGGAATAAAATGATATTTTTTGCGAGAAACGACACTTTACTTTGTCCTGAGTGATTAATCTACCGAGACAATACAAATCTATCTATATATATAAAAGAAAGTCGTGTTAGTTACACTATTTATAACGCAACAACGGCTGTACCGATTTGGCTGAAAATTAGTGGGGAGGTAGCTTAGAGCCAGGAGACGGACATAGGCTACTTTTAAAGGCGAAAAAATGCTAGCTAACCCGAGCGAAGCGAGGGTGAGTCGCTAGTACAATACAAATATATTATTATCCCCTACACTTTGATAAAAAAATAGACTTGAGATGTTGAAGTGTTGCTATTATTACTAATCGGTTAAGCATTTGTAACCTATCTAATTATTTTTGGTATAATGTGTAAAAGTTATGTCAGAATCGAGTGAATAATTTCATAACATGCAATATTTTTTTTGCGTATATTAATTAACAAACTCAGTATCACTTTTCCTCAAATAAATGAATTTATTTATTTCTTTTTATTTATTCATCCTTCTGTCCACCCTTCTGTCCATCCGCCTGTCCATCGATTCATCCATCCATTTTTTTATTAACAGTCAACATTTAATAATTATTTATCCGCTATAAATTATTCTATTCATGAGAAATAAAGCAAAAGAGGCAGCTTTATCAACTAATTGGTGCTGAATTAATAAGTATATTAATATTAATACGTATTATTAATAACTTGAAAATGAGAAAACAAAATGTCAAATACACAGCTATAAAATATCAATTAGCAAGTAGATGTTAATTAATATCGGGAAATACGTCTATAAGAAAATGAGTTTGAAGCTCCACCTACGCAATACGAACCGATATCATAAATGTGAAAGTGTGTTTGTTTTGTTTCTCACAACAGCAGAGCATCCGATTGACGTGTTATTTTGCTTAAAATAGCTTATGGGTTGGTGAGTGACAGGATACTGACTTAGACGTCGATGATATAGCAAACTTTTTATTTTGAGACGCATTGGCGCAGACGAAGTTTTAGTTAGTAACTGAAAAGTTAATAGAAAATATTAACAGACACGTCAAACTTTTACTCGAATATTTGATATTTAAAATGAGAATATTGAGTTTTAGCGTGGTTTTACTATAATTTTTGCTCCTGCTTTCTATATTTTACAGCGAATATAAATAATCACGTTAAAAAATCGATTTTTGTAAATGTTAATTATAGTATAATGTAGCGATTAAGGAGAAAAATAATTTTATTTTTAATATTATGAATGGGCTGAGTCCCATTATCATTGTAGCTTCTATCTCCATATATTGTCATCTCGTATGATTATCATGTAGGTACCTATTATATATATACAATTAATAAATAACTATTAGGTAAAGGCTATAATAGTAAGTACTGATTAAAGCATAATAGTTAAGTTAAGTAAAGGAATGGAAATAGAAGTAAAAACATAAACCGTACCGTCTAAATACAAAGAAATAATTACCAACCAATTTCTCCTTCATTATTTCAATATTGTGTGTAGACCGGACATCTTGTTAGTGAAATAAAATAATGATTCTTTGAAAAAGGGAACTTAGTATATCAATCACCGAAATAAGAAACATTAAGCTTCTTATGAAGAAGATATTTAAAGTGTATGGAAGTTCAATTGCTATTTTTTTCTTTATTTTGTTTCAATGTTTTGATTGTCGTTCGACAACTGTTAGAGAATCTCATGTTTTAAGGACTACTTCACACTCTTATTAGATATGCTACTGATAACATTTTATGCGATTTCACTAAAAAGGGGCTATTGAGATGGGGTTATTAAAGTGACTATTTCTCGAGTGCGCAAAAATATATGCGCGCGTGTAGATGAGGTTCAATCGTTACTAAGGCTTGTAATCCGTAATTATATTATTTTTGACAAATTGCTTTTCCTGTTAACATTAAAGGCTTACAGACCTTAATTAATAGAATATATAAAAAAAGGATCATTTATTTAAAATAGAACTTATATACTTTGATATCAATTTCTACATGTTTCTCACACTCTGTTTTTGTGTCTTTACTATGAAAAAGATAAAACTATAAACCGGAGAATCACAACTTGTTAAAACCCTTAACCCAGATTAGACCAATGACTTTGAGTATTATGTTGGCATACTGATAGACACATAGAGAGATTACAAGATACTTAGAGCGAAAAATGACCACGTGTCCAGTTTAAAATAATGTGAAGAGGAAAAAGTAGTGCAGCACTCAAAGTTAATAATAATATGTTGTTGGGACATTATTACAACAGCGCCATCTAGTTCCGTGGTAAGCTACATTACGTACTTGTGTTACGGATACCAGATAGTTGATATGCTACACAAATATATATTTTTAAATACATACATATTATAAATATTAACACCCATGACTAGAGTACAAATGTTCGTGCTGAACAAATGAATGCCCCCAGCGGAACTCGAACCCGCGATCGCTGGCGCAGAAAGTAGGGGCAAGTAAGGGCGCACTACCAACTGGGCCAAACGTGTCGTCAGTTAATTAAACTGAATACCGCGATACAATAGCAGTTTGTTTTACGCTAGAATGCAGAGAATAGCTTTGTGCCCATCGAGAACAGATGATCACTGCAGCGCTTAGGCCACCCACTTTCTGACACGAGTTAAGTTATATAACAAACCACTCTATTTGATTCGAAGTTTCCGCATATTGTGGACTATATCGGCGGGATGTTCTGGTAGAGCATGTTTTTATCGGTCGATATTGAATGTACGAATTCGCATTATACTTACTTCTATTCACATTTTAAGTAAAACTATCTATTCGAATGATTTTGCGGATTTATTTAGATTTTTTTATTCCCAGTGTTTCAAATACTTTATAGAAATCATGGCCACAAAATGAACTAAGGTTTAAGACGTCTTAAAGGTCATTATATTGTTTTCACAGACAGCATCTACCCACAACATTATACTTCAATAAGTTTTAAAAATATAAAAATGGCACAAAAGAATTTATAGTTTTTACTTATAAATATTCTGAACAATATTTAATAGATAGTCCAAAGTGCATTATGCGGGATGCTGCTCTTAACGTAAAAAGAATTTATATGATTTTTAAAAATATTCGTGTATTAAAATAATAATGTTTATCGTTGCAAATGCAAATGTATTTCTTACAAAGATAACATTTTCGGCTTTGAAGCTTCTGAGGTTATTATTAAGACTATTTTTTTATATAAATAAAACTTTTATAAAATTTTAGTGTAATGGATACTAATTTCCAACCACGTCTTCAAATTAGCGTTTGATTTACGTTAAATTTTGTGCAAGTGTTTTAGAGAAAAGTATAAATTCTTTACTTGTTTATAATAAACAATGTATCCGCCCTCGCTATCTAGTACTCTTTTATTTATTATAAATAGACATTACTCACGATACTAGCGACCCTAGCTTGCTTCACTTTTTTTCAACGTTTGAAAATAAATTTGGGTATACCACCATGCAGGTGGTACGTACAAGTGGTTATCTGGGACTTACTTGCTAGAAAAACGAAAGCTGTCCACTTAAATCCACTTAGCTACCCGCTGAAGCAGATCACAACCAAAATTTTGAGTGGAGTCAAGATCCAATCTGTGGGGAGACATTGCGTCTATACTAGGAAGCGGCTCACCCACGTTACGTACGTATCTCGTACCATCATCACTATCCCACATAACCCACTGGTGGTATGCGTAAATACATCTTCCAACGTTAAAAAAAAGTTTTTGTCTCTCCCGTGACCATGATTGCTGTAAAGCATTCGAACGCCGGGAACTAAAAATCAAAATAAATCCGCGACAAAATCCGAAAAGGTAGTTGCATTTATAAAAATGTTTTTGTGTATCTCTTAGCGATACGCCGCGCCGGTCTGTATTACCGAACGCTAATGTGTGGGTAACGCTCTTTACCCACCACAAGAAGTTGGTGAAGTTCTACTTTCCCTCTATATCATGAGAGCTTTAAGATTTACCAGGTAATTTGACATGTATGTTGGGACATTATTACAACAGCGCCATCTAGTTCCGCACTCCGCAGTAAGCTACTTAACGTGCTTGTGTAACGGATACTAGATAGTTGATATACTACACAGCAATATAATAGCAAATGAATGTCCCCAGCGGGACTCGAACCCGCGACCGCTGGCGCAGAAAGGAGGGTCACTATCAACTGAGCCAAACGAGTCGTCAATACATACTTAATACTTTAATACTTACGTATAGGTATCGTAAAATGATAAAATGTATGATATTAATATCTTTTGGTATGTTTATATCAGTACGGTTTACAACTCTGACCTATTACCTATTTAAAAAAAGCGTTTGAAATCGGTTTCTAACGCAAGAGATATTAAATATTTACGACTTTAGCAGAATATAACTCAACTTGATATTAGCATAATAATTTAACTACAAAAGTGTCTAGACTTCTAGCAACCGAAGCTTCAGTTGTCACCGAGTAAAATGAGTGACATAATAAAATTTACCGACATAAAAAAGTTCCGGGTTTTATTTCCGGTTTCCATACAATAATATGTAGATGTATTTTGAAAATTAAATATTCTAAATTCGTGACATGAAGCTTCGACGTGTCATTTCCATACATTCTCTCATTTTCTTTTTTTGTTGTAGAATAAATAAAATTGCTTTATTAAATAATACCATTTTTTTAACATCTCTAACTTCAATGCAAGAAGTACGTTTCAAGCATGTACCTATGTTGAAGAAAATGTTTTTATCAAGTCGATAAAAAGTCGATTTTTTAAACACAACTAGATAACATTATGCGGTTATAAATTCATATTTCTATGTACCTATATAATATTCTAATGAGTATTCAAAGAATCTTTGGAAATTACAAGGAATATGAATGATTATCTAAAATAATATAGTAATGTAATCAATGTAAAAATATAATCTATGTAGTATTTTTGTTATTACAAGCATATCAATATAAAGTCTCTGTAACGTTCGACCCGGAATTCGAACCCAACGATTCCGGATATACGCCTACATGTCAGCCAGTAGACAATCAAAGCAGTTGTTCTTTTAAAAAATTAGGTTGAGAAAATGTCTTTATAAAAATTGATAATTTTTTTCTTCCTTTAACAAGCGTAATAAAATATGTAGATAAATTTTGATTGGCGTCGTCAAAACACATGTCAAAAAACTCGGCGGAAACGTTATTTGCGATCGTTTTGCTTTACTTCACAACTCACATTTTGTTTTTATTCATAACTCATTCACTTCATAAAATGTTGATCTCAAGAGATAAAAATACTTTTATACGCTTGAAAATATTTGTAATATTTTGGTAATATGTTATAAGTACATAGCTTATGTATAACATATTACCAAAATATTTTATATAATAATGTGCCCAATTGTAATGTGCTTACTTAAAAATCTAAGTGATGTAGGTTCAAATCCCGGGTCTCACATTTCTAATATTTTGATGTGCGTATTATTTTCAACATGGTTACTGCGAAATGTAGTAAATTACCTTGAAATATTTATAATTAAAATACCTACTTGTTTAATAAAGTAAATTAAATCATCAGCAATATCACGTCAAAATGTGCTAAATACTACTCGTGTATAAAAATTTTTGTATTACTATTGTAGGCAGATAAATCAATTATTTATATACCCTTAATGTCATCAAATCAACATAGAGTGAAATCATTTCAATAATTAAACCAAGTATTCTAACAGAATATTTAATATTTGGCTTATTTAGATTCAAATTCAAAAATAAAACCCATTATTGTTCTAAAAGCTGATACTACCAGTTTTTTCTATCCCGTAAAGCGGATGTAATTTGCAACCGTAGTGAGGAAATTCAAAGAAACGTGTAACTGTTTGCTCTCTGTACTGTATTTCTACGGGTTCGGGATCAGAAATTAATAGCGTTCTTGTACCAAAGGTCCAAAGTTGTTTTAATTATTTAAAAACACGAGCACACTAGTCTATAAGCACTGTAATACTCCTTCTCAATGCTTCTTCATTAACTCTTCACTTTTCCACAATTTCGTATTCCTTCTAGTCTTCACTCAACTTCGACTCGATGTCAACTGAATTTCGTAGACGGACCCTAAAGAAGCTAGCAAATAAAAGTGATGCTTTTTAGTATACTTTAGTATATACGTATGTACAAGACTTATTTTTTGTTAGTATAAATTGTTGGAACATTATTACACACAACGCCATCTAGTTCCGTGGTAAGCTACGAAGCTTATATTACGGATACGAATACAGATAGTTGATATACTACACATATATAGCTTTAAATACACACATATTATAAACATAAACATCCATGACTGGAGTACAAATATTCGTGTTTAACAAAATGGGGACACCCAGCGGGATTCAAACCCGCGACCGCCGCGCTGGCGTAGTAAGTAGGCACTACAAACTGAGCCAAACGTGTCGTCGTGTGCTCTAACTGTGATTTATTCAATTACTTTACCCCTTTGGTACAAAAGTATTACAAACTTTGAATTTTTTACTAAAAAATAAGTTTCAAGCTTCTAGCTTTAAAAATTACGTAATTTCCATACAAACATATTTCAACCCCTTACAGCCATATTTTCGCCTTGAAAAGTAGCCTAAGTTCATTCTCAGGCTCTAGACAATCTGTATACCAAATTTTATTTATATCAGTTCAGCCCCTCTAGACAAGTGGCAAAACGCTAGTAGAATAGAATAATCAATGTATGGGATTGACATAAGCTTACGACTAGTGATTAGATTCAACTATGGGTAGAGATAAGGAGAACTATCTCATATGGGGGGAAAGTTGAAAAAGTGTCCAGCTGTATACTGAAAATAAAGTTTCCATTACCTTATACCTACCAGAATAGCGCTGGCGTTCGAATAGTTTCAATATGAACATAGCTGTTATAAATGGAGTGAAGTTTGCTGAGTTCAAATATTTAAAAATTTTAATGACTCAAGTAGTTAAAAAAATGCTAGTATACAAAACCTCAACTATTTACGTAGTCTAAAAATGTTTTAGTAAATATAAACAAAATACTGCAGAGAGAAAGCGTAATTTTTTTCTAATTACGTTTGGCGCTTTCTTTAAAATTTATCGACTGCTACTGCAGCGCCACCCTTACGGGACACTTTTTCGTACACGAGATGGTCCTCCTTAGGCGTTAGCGTTTATCGAAATAGAATCGGTACGGAGCGTTTGCCATTTGTCTAGAGGGGCAGTAGTTTTGGCGTTAAAGCGCAACAGACAGACAAGCAGAGTTACTTTCGTATTTATAATATTAATAAGTAAAGAAGTATGGATTTTAGTGGCAAATAGCGTAACAGTATGCGATCGAGGCATTAAAGAGATAATTAATCCAACTAAGCATGATGTAGTATTCTCGTAACGTATACATACTCTTCGCTGTTATGACTAGAATGAACGTAAACCTCTCGCGCACATATAAAAATAGTCCACTCTGATCTCCATGAACGAACATACGGTCTGATTAATTAATGAAGATATGATATAAATGGGGCTGATAGGTTCGATTACATCTATTATCATTGCTTGGATATCAGGAAAGATCTGAGGCATTGTTTGATATTAAGTGACTTAATTGCTCTGTGCAATACCTATATTATTTAACTTTTAATATATTAATTAAAATAAATTTTCCCTAGAGAATTATTAGAATTTATTAAGTGCCTAATGTGTCTAAAATATTATATGTTACTATCAATTCCCGCGGCTTTGCTTGCGTTCTCCTCACTATTAAAAAATAGGGATTAGTGGAAGAAGAAAGAAAATTATAAGTATTTTTTGTTGCCAAATCATACAAAAATAAAAAATTGTAGAGGTAAAAAATCTTGAGAGGGCCCACCTTCTAAACTAGGAGAATAAATAATAACGACCTATTCTCAGACCTACCAAATATACACACAATTCATAAATATCGGTCGAGCTGTTTTAGGGGAGTTCGATAACAAACACTGTGACACGAGATTTTTATATATAAAGAAGATAATACTGATTATTGCCTAATCGAATAAGAAAGTAGGTGTATCTTTTAATGTAGGATCAAAAGTTTTATAAAATCTTTTGTCGCAAGTTATCAAAGATTTAAGGTCACGAATATCGGTTTTACTCTCAAAACGGGATTTAAACTTATTATGAACGTTGTAGAGCATAAAATTCTGTAAAAATCTGATCTTTTATCATACACAGCTGACCATTTTTTAAAAACATCGCAAAAAATGGGAAGCATTTAGTAGTTTATGTCTAGTGTTGATAATGTTTAAATCTTAAAATAAAGATGAGGAGAACATTCTCCGAACGATTGCGGCCATGGCGGCCAATCTCATTGACACTAGCCAACTGCGCAGGAGATATTATAGTGCACAAGTGTACGCGCAGACACAAGTGCACTCTCTGTTTTTATCACTTTCATACTCCGATGGGACGACTACTCGACACGACCAGTGAGAGCTAAAGCGCAGGACTGACGGCTTTACGTGCTCTCTGAAGCACGGGGGTGTCACACCACCAACTTCCCAACTCCAGGTTATTACTGAGACTTACTAAATTAAAAGACTTAATAATTAAACTTGGCCCGACCCGGGACTCGAACCCAGGACCTCTCGATGTATACTACATGCTAGCCACTACACCACCGAGGCAGGTTTATGTAGAGTGTTGATAATGTTTAAATCTTAAGAAATGTATTCACGTATGTTCATGTAATTATTATATATAACTTAAAGCTAAAGGTCACACACATATGAAATATCGAAAAGTGCCTGACTTATAATTAAAGGTGAAATTTGGCAGGGAAGTATTATATAGTTAGTAGACGCCGCTTAGAACGGATTTTGCGACAGGGCCGGATTAAGGAGGTCTAAGTACTAAAGTCTTGTATTTTTTGGCAGGTATACCTAGGGAGTAGGAACGAGAGTAATTCGCTAGTTACCCATATAAGTATGGTTATTATTATGTATAGAAGGGGTTGTTATCCGCAACTCGACGACTAGCGTCTATTTTGCGTATGTGGGAATTTTCTATGTTATTCTTGTCACTTAGCTCCTCCAGGAATCTTAGCAGGCTCTTCGCCTTGCCATAGACCTCTGGGAGTGTGCCAAAATACTGTGCCCGGTATGCCGATACACCTGTATAGTAAAGAATAACATGTGCTGCTTCCTCTGTCTCCATGCAGGCTCTGCAGAGAGGACTGTAAGTGATACCTAAGTTGAATAGTTGTTTGTTAAAGGGTCCGTTGCCAATTAGGGCCGCACCTATATTTTAGACCTATAGATTTTGTGTAGGAGTAAGAATACTTCAAGTATTCTGTAAATATCTTGATAAGGCGTTTTTGTGTACTTTTATCAGATACCCTAAGGCGAGATGTAATGGAAGTTAGTTATCTAATGTTCACAATTTTTGTTTGTCCATCTATTTAATCTTGAATCCTTTGAGAAGAGCTGAAGGGGTTTTAAATGAAGTATTTTCTCTCTTTAAGGAGGTCATTCCTCATTAATGAGCGTCGAGACAAAGTCAAAGACAAAAATCGTCTATGGACCATCTTTTAAAGACGATCTTTTTATCTCCTTCCTGATGATGAAACGCTACTTTGTAAGATTATGCGACCTCAAAAGTGTTAGTGTATATCAGTTTTAACTTTTAGGAGTCCTATTTTGACGGACTAGCAAATAATTTTTTGCCTCGTATACTTTAGTATTTTATATTAGTTAATTTATAATATTTTTTTTATTTGCGCGTTTGTTGTATTTTCTTAATTTAATTTTAAACGGATGGATAGTCGTAATTGACCTTCATCTAATATATAAAAATCTTGTGTCAAAGTGTTATTTATCTAACTCCTTCGAAACGGCTTGACCGATATTTATGAATTTAGGTGATAAGGGTGGCAAATATTTTTACTTTTTATTTTTAGTCCTAATTTTTATTTTTAATTTTTCTTTAAAAAATCTTATTATATTAAAAATAATTCTGTTACACAGCACAGCCTAATAAATAAATAAATAAATAATAAGTAATAGAAAGAGTAAGTATAAATAGTGATGCATAATGGTTTACTGCATGTTAAAATGTTACCAAAAATTAATTAATTAGTTCAGAAATTAATTAATTAGTTCAGGTTTACTAATGAAATGAAATAATGTGTTAGCTTTATTATATTATTTTTATATGTCTATGAATTGTACATTGTTTTAGGCAACACAGCGTTAACCATTTCGACGCCTCTGGCGATATCTTATTTCACCCTTTTTTTAATATTATTTGTTAGTGTTTGGTCCGCAACTAATTGACAAAGCATTGAAGAAAATTATTCAAATAGATTTTTTCTTAAAATTTAAAATCAATGCTATTCGACATACTAAGACTTTTATGATAACATGTAAAATTTAATCCCTTAAGAGGTAGGATTAAGATAGATAGAATCAAGGCCAGGTTGCCAATTAATATAATATTATAAAAAATATTAATATATGAAAAAGTTATAAAGTTTAATGTGTTTGTGCTGTACTTAAATATTACGGATACAATTTTTTATTTTGAACTTTATTTTACTTTGAAGCTTCCAAAGCTTTCAGTCTAGTTAACGTCAGTGACAAAACGATGTCACTTTTACTTGAAAAAGTCTTTTGTCATCTGGTGATAGTTATATTTCATAAGTCATCTGCTGACCGGTAGAGCCATATCTGTTAAACATCAATTACTTACTGTACCACCCAGACTCGTCTGGAAAGGTCTCCCCCAAGGCTCGGTCCTCAGCCCTCTTTTGTATAATATATATACCCACGACCTCGAATCGTCTGTAAATAGTTTCTGTAAAGTCCTTCAGTATGCTGACGACATCGTCCTATATTACAGCTCAAAATCTGTAGTGGACATCAATTACCGTATAAATGCTGCTTTGCACTATCTAGGTCAATGGCTTTCTGATAATGGTCTGTCATTATCAGTGCCTAAATGTCAGGCAGTTGTGTTCACTAGGAAAAGGTCAGTCCCAAATTTTCAATTTTGTTATGAGGGCCAATCCATCAATATAGTAGAAAAATCAAAATTTTTAGGTGTCATACTCGATAAAAGACTGAACGGAATTGCGCATACTGAATTTGTTATTAATAGATGTGAAAAGGGCATCAACGCTTTGCGTGCGGTGTCCGGTGTGTGGTGGGGTGCACACCCATATACTCAAAAATTACTGTACAATTCGCTTGTACGTAGTCATATTGACTATGGTACGTTTGTTCTAGACCCCTTTAATAAAGTTCCCACTGAGAAATTAAACAGAATACAACATAAATGCCTAAGAATAGTTCTAGGTGCAATGAGGTCTACACCTACCAACGCCCTTCAAGTTGAATGTGTTGACCCTCCGTTTCCTTTACGACGCCAATACCTATGTGATCGGTTTGTTGGTAAGGCGTTGCAGCTTTCATCCCATCCTTTATGGCCCAGGCTGAGTAGACTAGCTGATTTTAATTCTCCTCAAAAACCTTTATCCTATCTTTTAGAAAGTTTCCTTAAGTTTACTAGACTGCCTCATCCCTTATCTCGATTTCCCTCTAACCCTCTGTTTTGCTCTCCTTATAATGCGTTGACTTTTTCGCCCATCATTATTACGAATCTTGGTCTGGCCAAGGAAGCTCCTGACACCAACACAAAATTTCAATCCTTAATTCATCAAAATTGGTCGGAACACCTCCTCATCTTTACTGATGCATCTAAGCTGTCTCCTGATGGCTGTGTAGGTGCAGCGTGTTGGGTCCCTAAATTCAAAATTGCTTTACAGTTTAAGTGTCCTCCAGAAACATCGGTGTTTACAGGCGAGGCTGTTGCTTTGCTGGAAGCAATCCTGTTCACCCTCTCCCACAACTTCAAACAGACAGTTATACTGACAGACTCTCTCAGTTGTCTAATGGCAATAAAGGAGAATCCGTTACGTAGCAAATTAAGATCTTCTATTATTTTAAGGATTCGTGAAGCTCTGTACACATGCCATCAAAAGAGCTTGTCAGTCTCTTTGGTTTGGATCCCAGGTCATTCGGGTATTGCGGGTAACGAAACTGCAGATTCCTGCGCTAAATCTGCTATTCACTGTGGGACCCTGGAACACTTTCGTAACTTATCCCATGATCTGTTGCCCCTTGCTAAAAAACATCTTGAGAAAGCTTGGAATAATCACTGGAATCTGTCAAAATCTTTTAAAGGTAAGCATTATGCAGCTCTTCAAGCTGAGATCCCAAGGCGCCCTTGGTTTCATCGCCTTAAACTAGCTGAACGGTGGGTAATCACTACAATTTGCCGCCTGCGCCTTGGGCATGCATCTACACCTGCTCACCTAGCTAAGATCAGGGTCAGGGACCATTCACTGTGTGAATGTGGCCTTGACGAAGGTACTCCTTCTCATATTCTTTTTAACTGTCCTAGACTCCTCCATCCTCTGTATGATGTCCTTCCTTTAAAGGTTCCCCGTCCCATTAATGTTAACTGTTTGTTGTTGTTTGTGTTCAGTCCTTTGTGTAAATTTTTATGTAAATATATTAAGAATAATAAAATTAAATTATAAGACTAACATTTTGTATAATATAACTAACATTCTCTAACCATTTTTTTTCTATTTAAGGTTTATGTGTAAATACTAACTGTGCTGTCTTTTGTTGTAGATTTAGTAAGGATTTACTCCCCCTATTCAATAAAACTTAAATAATATAAACTTATTGACTCTATATTACCGACCAATCTCCTTCGTGTCTTCTCCATTCTACGTGACATTGGCGAAGTAATCTGTGCTCAACTGGCACGCTTTTAAGCCATTAAACAAGAGAATTGAATTGAATTGAATTTTTAAAATAATAACTTCAATTATAAGCTTCAGATTATTCATTTTTATCTATTACTTATGTTAATAAATATTTTAAACTATTTAATATTCAGATAATAAAGACTAACCGCCGCACTCGGAGTCACTTAATGAACCATTAAGTCGAGAATCTCCGTACTAAAGAACGACTTAATGGTTCATTAAGAGACTCTGAGTGCGGCGGTAAGTCTCTACTAGTAAAACAAATTAATTTTCCAGTAGCTTTGTGTGTTTCTATGCAAAGTATACTATATTTATTTTAAAACTTTTTATTACATTCGTTGACCCGGATAATCAGCTACCGTCATACCAGATTTAAAATCTGTCCAACGGTTTTTTCGTGATGCGATCACAGACAGACAGACAGACAGACAAAAATTCTAATAACTATGGATTCGGTTTCTTTACCGATAATAATGTCTATTTCAATTATATTTTCCAAAACATAGTTAATATTTTGTAAAACCTTATTTAACATATTAATTAAAAATAAATTAAATAAAAATATACGCTTTTCAAAATCAACTACATCAAAATATTGAGTATTAGAAAATAAAACAGGTAAAAAGATTTGTCCATAAAAATCTCAGCCAGAAGATATTATCTAATTTCCATGACCCCAAATTCAATAAGTTAGATGTAACGTTGATATATTAATAGAAAAATGAATACTGCTTAGAAAAGGGCTAAGGCCAACTAAATTACTTTACTTTTTATGACACTTTGATGTAACAATGAATCAAAGTATATTTTGATTTGTTATCAAATATTCTTCTTGAAAATTTTATTCACTCATTTATGGTTGAATATTATTAATATCAATACAAATAAATATTAATACATTTTAGTATTCAAAACAACAATATTTCACTTTACTGTAATCTCCGGCGGCGAAGTGTATGCCAATGTACGTAGCTTTCACACATCCGGCGTAATTGTCCGGCAATCATGGTCATCAAACTAAATGGAAATCGATCTATGTATATCTACGTTACGATGGCACATAGATATACACGTCAAATTGTAACTTACTCACTTTTTGAAACGGGAGTTAAGAATAAATAATTGTTAAAACAATTTCATAAATAACCCTATAATTTTAAACAGACTGACAAACTAATAGTATCAGAAACTATGCTTTAAGCTTTATTTTGTGTACGTCACTTAACTATTCGTATTACCATGTTAGATAGAAACAAATTCAAATGCATTTTAACGATCACTTTTTATCACTGTCATGTTAAAAACCATTTCAAAATAACTATATAACGAATATAAGAAAATAATGCATTATGCATTATTTTATCACCTTTTCAGATATTAATTTTAAAGCGTCACTTCACTTTCAATTTTAAGTTCATACGAAAGCTAGTTTAACATAATACAGTTCATATTTTGTATAGAGTTTTATTTGTTTAGTACTTACAAGTATGTATCTTAAGTTAATTTCTCTACTTTACTGCAATATGCCTCGGGAGATTATTTACAAATCACTTACAAATTTGAACAAAGTTGGTAACGTTAATTTATAACAAGTTTAGACAACATTTCATTTCTATAACGAACTAATTAAATTTGACGACACGATATGCTCAGTTTGTAGTTTGTAGAAAATTAAAGCGAAGCTTTTATTTCAATGTAACATAAAAAAATTATTATCTTCTCCGACCGATTATAGCCACAGCGACCATTCTCATTTAGATTAGCGAACTGCGCAGGAGATATTATAGTGCACAAGTGTACACGCAGACACAAGTGCACTCTCTATTCTTATCACTCTCATACTCTGGTAGGACGACTACTCGACTGAACTGGGAGGCTTACTAAACAGAAATAATTAAACTTGTCCCGACCTAGGACTCGAATCCAGGACCTCTCGATGTGTGGTCGTACTTGCTAGCCACTACACCACCGAGGCAGAAAAAAAAATATACTTATTACGTCTTGGAGAATATCAAATGAAAGGGCTTTTTTGAGGACGAAAAATATAATAAATAAATAATAATAATAATGGGTTTAGTCGATTACGCCTACTACGTTTAAATCACGTCTTTTGGCAAAATGCCGCCTATGCACTTATGTCGACGTTAGCTCTATTTTAATATCATACATTACAATTAGAAAGTAATTTCACCGTGAAATTGAAAGATTCCAAATAAAACGGCAAAGTTTACTTGTCTAAATATATAAAAGCGATCACTCACTCATCACGAAATATCAGATTTTGCGATAGGGCCGGATTAAGGAGGTCTAAGGTATCTAAGCATGTTTGTATGAAAATCCTTTATTTTTGTTCTACAAACTTTTAAATTGGCAGGGAGTATCTATCTAACCCGAGCAAAGCGAGATTAGTCGCTTGTAGATCGTTATAAAAAGAAGAAATAAATTATAAATTAATTTAGAATTGAAGTAAATTTGCTTAAGATATAATAACAAGCTTTTACTCAAAGCTTGTTTTATTTAAATGTATTTAAGATTGTCATCCATCTCCGATTTCGACTTTCATCAACAATAAACAAGACCTCTTGAAATGTTACGCACAACCCCTTCTTTCCTTCATTTGAACAGATTTCTCATTAAAATGAAACTTGCAATATACTACTTTACATTTAATTTAATGAATTTACGTTTATAGATAAAAGTATTAGGAACACGATCTCTCAAAAGGCTGAAATCATGTCTGATTATCTAAAGGAATTTGGAGGCCCTTTGATTAAAATTAAAACGTGTTGCATCAATGATGAAAAAGATGCTCAGATGGTTTGTGTACGTAGAAAGTGTAATGTACTTGTACTGACAGTAACTGTAAAAGAGTGAATGGAAGATGGATTGTGAGAAACCTCGTAAGAGTTTTAATTAGGGATTACATACGTTTTTTTAGGAAGTTCAATTTAAAAGTATGAGGCGTGGATAAAATGAGTGCATACAAGTAGAGATCGTAGCGCTTGGCACTCTGTTCTTTTTACCTAAAAGGAAAAGATATAATATAAATTAGTATTATTCACGCTAACACAAATTAATTATTAAAGTTGTTATAAAAATGTATTATACAATATTATGTTATTGTTTGTTTCAGCTTTGTTGTCACCAATTTTTTTTTAAGAAATAAATCTAAGCAAAGCAGCTTTAAGTTCTTACGTAATTTTATTCGGAATAGTATATTACCTTTAAATTGGAAAAGATCACTGATCTGAAGTGATAATTGGTCAATGATATACAAACGAACGTATAACTAGAGTAAATACGCAAGGTATAACATTTTACTTAGCAACTGATTCTAGTCGAGAATTAGATTTTAATCATTAATCTATCTTTTAATTACAATTGCCCAACAAAGTGTACAGAAACTAGGGAACAAACTAGAAGAGAGCGAGGGTCAGTCACTAGTATTAACTACTAACTAGTAAATGCAATAAAAAGTCTGAACAGATTTTGATATAACTTTGACGACAGGTTTGGTTCAGTTTGCTGTACCAGCGGTCACATGTTCGAGTCCCGCTGGGGGCATTAATTTGTTAAGTACGAATATTTGTACTCCAGTCATAAGTGTTTATATTTAAAATATGTACGAGTATGTATTTAAAGTAAAATTTGTGTACTATATCAACTACCTAGTATCCGTAACACAAGCCTTGCATCTTCCCGCTGAAATAGATGTCGCTGTGTATTAATGACCCAACATATTATGTATATTTATTTATTATTTTTTATTCTTGAACGTTAAAAAAATATATTTTATAAAGCTTGTGTGTCACATGTGATATATAGGATCCAAATTAATACTTCGTGAATGTCGTTTAAATTAAAACACATGCACCAAAGCTGCAAGCACGTATGTCAGTTAGCAAATTTAATTACCGTTATATATGAAGTAAATGTTGCATTTAAACGCTTTAGCCTTTAAGAGATAATAGAGCGTATCTCAGACAGTTAATTTATATTAAGTCTTTGGTGCAATACTATTAAAATTAAGTTAAATCTGTTGGCAATAGTCCCAAAAAACTTTTTCTCTTGGTTATTACAATAATTTCTTAAAACATAGCTCATTTTCTTTTCAATTGGCTTAGTTATATTGTGGTCCTACCACATAATTTCAATAATGTGATAACCAAGCCTAAACTTTATGATCCCATAAAATTGCGGCTTAAAAACGATTAAAGCTACCTAAAAGTGTATATAGAAATTGTCGAGAAGAGAGTGAGTCAATGTTATTCATCATGTCAACTTAAAATGACATCTCGTTAAGTAATTTATACTTACACAACAACTTCTCTGAAACGGCTTGATCGTTTTTAATGAGTTTTTTTGTGTCTATTTTGTCTATGTAACTAAATTGTCATCCTTCTAACGGTGCGGTCCCACGGCGCGCCGGGCGACGGGCCGCGCCAGGCGTTGCTCCCCCCGTGTACGCCCGTCGCGGCCCGTTTTGAGCGTTCCCACGGCCCGTGCCCGCCTGGTGCGGTCTGTTGTCTGACATTCTCCACTCCATCATGTGCGCGTACGCGCATGCGCCGCCGCAGGCGAAATGAACGATTAACAAGCAACGCAGACGCGCCCGTACAGGCCGCGACGGGCGCCGACGCGCCGCGCCGCGCCGCGCCTTTGAACTTACCGACTCCCGATGGATCGGACGGACGACAAGAGGCCACCACGGGCGTCATCGGATGCATCGGTTCCCACGGCCCGTCGGTCCGGCGCGGCGCGGACTGATCTGTGAGAAAACGGGCCGTGGGACTCGGCTTTAACATCAATCCCGATTTTTCAAAATTATTTTTAACAAAAAAACAAAAACCGACTTCCAAACTTAATAAATCTAAACTAAAAAGTAGAAAATAATACTTTTAAGGACTTTGTTAATTTTGGAGTCGGTGCCAGCCAGGTATTTTGATTATGTTTACAAATTGATAGATTAATCGAATATGTATCTATTTAGGGTTATTTTGCTTTGGCTGGGAACCTTTCAAATAAAAAAATAATTATCAAAATCGGTTCACCCAGTTCAAAGTTATAAGCTAACAAACATAAAAAAAAAAAAAAAAAAATAAATAAAATACAGACGAATTGATAACCTCCTCCTTTTGGAAGTCGGTTGAAAAGTGATTAGAGCGAGATCGGAGCCGCGGGTATTGCTAGTTTTTATTTATATATTTATAGGTACAAGAATCTGTTTCGGCAAATGGTTCTAACGATTTGTAAAAGATTTTAGTTTTTAGCTTATCTATGTAATCCATACTTTATAAGTTTTACTTATACTCGTAGTGCATATTATGTGTATGAGCAATAGAATTCTTGTTATACCGCATGAGCTAAACTTTCAGTCTAAGGAATGTTCGTCTTCAATAGTTTCATCATTTATTTACTTTGTATAGATATTAACATGCTTCTGTCTAAACTGTTTTGTTTTTCAAATATCTTGCAATCGCTAACCTTAAAATATTTTGCTGTACAACGAGCATTTTTGTTCAGTTACCATAAACGTATATACACTAGCGACTCACCCTCGCTTCGCTCAGGTTCGTCCCTACGTACCCCCCTTTAGTATAAAATTTTTACATACTTTGAATTTCTTACTTATTAACATCTAATGAAAAACCTAAAGAACAAGTTTCAAGCTTCTAGCTTTAAAAATAACGTAATTAAAAATGACTAATTATGTGTACCAAAGTTCATTTAAAACGATTCAGTAGTATTGGCGTGAAAGCGCGACAGACAGACAGTTGCTTTCGCATTTTAATATTAGTAAGGACTTTGTATAACATATTTTATATCAATGCCGAGCTTGAATTATTTGTTTTAAATATTTACAAACGCTTTTTTATAAAATAGTTCATTAAGAAGTTTTTTCAGTTTCATTAAGTTTAGTTTTTATTAAGCCTACGTTAAAATATAAATATTAGTTTAAAAAAGTAGAATTTTCATATGTAGGTATGAAACATAATTATTATACATCTTTAATCATTTTACGCGAGCGTTTCGGTATAATTTATAACGTCACCAATTTCAACTTAACTTATTATTTCATACTAGCGATTCACTCTAGCTTAGCTCGGTTCGTCCTTAGATATCTTTAGGAATGGGTTGGTATCGACAACCCACAAGAACAGATTCAGGGTTTTTCAGGGCTAAGTCAATGTAATTTTATTGACAATGACCTTCATTCCAAGAACTTTGTATTCCCATCTTATACTGCAGCAGCAGTGGTAGCCCAGCGGTAACGCGTCGCTTGTATAACCGAGTGATGCGGGTTCAAATCCGGGTCTCGCATCTCTGATTTTTTCATGTGCGAATCATTTCTATCCTGATTACCACTTGTCTTACGGTGAAGGAAAACATCGTGAGGAAACCTGCATGTCTGAGAAAACCTAGCAAGTTTTCGTAAGACATGTGAAGTCCGCCAACACGCACTAGGCCAGCGCGGTGGACTATGGCCTGATCCTTCCACTGTCTCAACTGAATATCATTTTTTTAATTTATTTGTTTCATTGAAAAAAAAATCATGTGACAAAAATATCGTGTAACTTAAAAAGAAATCAAAGTGTACATAAAATATAAAACACATCCCTACTTACAATAAATCTTAATTGAATTAGTAAATGAAGCACCTTTACTTGTAATTTAAGATTATTCCTTTAATTTATAAGCAGAAATCCCAGCAATAATACGCATATCAGGACACTTGTATTCTTAGCACGTTTCTTATAAACTCAGCCCATTTTAATACTCGACGCCTTGACATATCATTATTAACTTTCGTCCTTAGATTCCTTTTCCCTGAGGCATTAACTTATAAATAGCTATTTATAGGGCAAATTATTTTTGGTTTTAATTCGAATACGAATTATTTAATTTAATAGATTTAGCATGAGCGAAGCCATTAAAATAAATAAAAATTCTAAAATAAAAGTAGCCTAAGTCACTCCTTATAATATTAGCTATCTGCGAGAGAAAGTCTCGTCAAAATCGGTCCAGTCGTTTTTCCAGAGATTAGCCGGAACAAACACAAACAGACAGACAGAACATAATATATTAAGCTATTTTCAACGTCTACCTGCATGGCACGGGGCTTCTTTCGGTACGCGGAGGATCAGGCCATATTCCACCACGCTGGTCTAGTTGGCAGACTTCCATTGTTTTTCGAAAACGTCTTGTTAAGTTCTCTCAGACGTATAAGTTTTTTTACAATATTTTTTCACTGCGAAAAGTAATTATCATAAAAACGATTGAATTAAGATTATAACCTTTTTATTAAGATAACCTGTGCTTATTAAGGACGATTAAAAATATTTTTTATTCTATTTGTAAAAAAGATTCAACGCTGTCAAAAGTTCTCCTTTTGCTATTAATATCGCGCAGTTACTTCGAAGCTAGGCAAGATTAACTGGTGTAGGCGTCATGCTACATAGTATTTTAAATAACTTGAAATATTGGGCTATATTTTGTATAAGACTACGCTCATATTTCATTAATGGTTATTCATCATTTCAAAGTATACATTTACTTGGTAATATTTACTTATTGGCTTAAAACACGAAAAATATGTACCTATGTAGATTATAGGTGTAGCTTAAAACACCACCAACGCCTTGTTAAAACTAACTAACTAACCGTTGCTAACGTAGAAGTTAATCTATATTACTATTTATAAAGCTGAAGAGTTTGTTTGTTTGTTTGAACGCGTTAATCTCAGGAAATACTGACTCGATTTGAAAAATTTTTGTGTTTGATAGTTCGTTTGTTAAGGAAAGCTACAGGCTATATTACAACCCGCTACGATCAAGAAGAGCGGAGCATCAATGAAAAATGTTTCAAAAAACGGGAGAAAAATTTCCCTTTTGAGAGCTTTCGTAGCGTGCGCTGCATAAACGCTTAAAGTTCTGCGAAAGTCATGTATGACGAAATTGTTCCCATTTAAAATTTCTAAAAAAAAGTTCGCGTTTTATTTTGTTTTAACATAACACCGCAACATAATAATGATCACCGCGTTGAAGACGGGCGGACGGGCGGGACGAAAGAATTTGGTTTCTAGCCTTTCAAACGCAAGCGTAGCCGCGGGAAAAGCTAGTTTAATATATTTATAAACCCTTTTACATTATGAGACAATTTCAATATTTATAAAACAAATTCTACAATAGCAGTGCCCGTTTTATATTTAAACCCATTTAAACTTGCATTTATTTCGTATTCAAACCAGAAACATTTACAAATAGCAAATGTATTATTCAAGTTATATAATATTCAGAATTCCACGGTCCGGTGGTGATTTTCTAGAAACATTTGAAATGGCATTTTTAAAATGCAATGTGTATTGTCACTAAAATATCAGAGCACAATACAACGAAGTCGTGAAGGAGAAACTGGTCTTAATACTTTAAGACAGATTTTTGAGCATTGAAAATCAGGTCAGCAGTTTTCTTATATTGCCTTTAGTTAATTTTCCTTTGTTAACAGTTATTTAATCAATAAATAAGGATAATATCAAGCTATTATAAATTATACTAGCAATTTCAGAGCTCCGCCCGCTTTCTAATCACTATTTAAATTGGGATTGGTGGTAGAAGGATGAAAATATATATATTTTTTGATGCCAAATCAAAAAAAAATTTAAAATAGGTCTTAAAAGGAAATCCGGAGTAATCCACCCTTGTCAACATTCAGCATAGGAGAAAAAAAATAGCCTACGACCTATTCTCAGACCTCCCAACGAAAAATACACAAAAAAATCATAAAAATCGTTTCGGAGGAGTTCGATAACAAACACTGTCACCTGATTATCGTCACTTCCTTTCTAAAAAATCTGTACTACTCGAATTCACAAGCCTTATATTTTTATTTCTTAAATATTACTCGTAGTATGAATCGATAGGATTTTATTTTAATTTTTAAACTTCAGAGCTAAAATTTAGACACATGGTTGGTCGTTCGTATCGAAGAAAGTACCAGTCACAAAATTTTTAGAGATAGCCGAGCTAAAATGTTCAAAAAGGTATAAACATGCGATCAGAATGAGTAAATACGAATACAGGTGGCCTCAGTTGTATAAAACTTGAAATTGGATGTTTGAAAATAAGCACATCTACATTCATATATTCATGGAGTGGAAAATGTACCGCAAATATCACAGTTTTAACTTTTTATAGTTATAGTTTAAAACTTCATCGCTTAGGGTTTTCTTAAGTGAGTATACCAACACCATGTCTTTTTAATATTTTTTAGGGATTTTCTTTTTCGTTTCACCTATTAAATTATAAACTTCAGGCTAGAATTAGGTGAACCGTTCAGTGAATTACCCTTGAAAGCCTTAACCCGTCAATGGCGAACATATGAGACACAATAGATTTTCAATTGTTATAAATCTATATTGTCCCCGCGCCCGTTGATGGGTTAAGAGGAGTGAAGTTGCAAGATGGCTTTTTTTGTAATTGGGTCATTTATTAAAAGTATATTATTGCAAAATAGCTGGTCAAGTAGCTTTTATGATTTCTAATTTTTCACTGAATTATTAAGCTCAAGTACTGAATATTAAAAATAAAATTAGTTAATAATTAATAATATGGCAAAATAAAGTTTGGAAAAGTAGTTTTAAAAACGCACTTTATTATCATTTAACAATCGTTGGAGAATCGAAATCTTTAAAAACGTTACATCTTTATATTCCTAAATTTCCACGACACGTTAGACTCAGTTTGTAGTGACCCTACTTCATTTGCCAGCAGTCGCGGTAGCGAGTCCCGTAATTGATTTTTGTTATGAACACGAATGTTTAATGTTGGAACTCTAATCATGGGTGTTTATATTTATAATATGTATATACCTATTATTCATAATTCAATCATGGATGTGCAATGTATCAGTTATCCGGTATTTATAACACGAGTCTCGTAGTTTACCATGGAATGAGATGGTACTGTGCTTAATATCCTAATATATTTAATTAATATATAATACATTTTATTATTTTTTATCTTGTCCTAATACCCCAGTTCTCCTCTTCAACCGCTATCAATCTGACAGTTTTATAATCTCATATTATATCGATATGTATTATCAAAATGATTGATGATAGGCAATAAATTATGCACGCACGTATTTATTCACATAATTAATAAGCTTATTTGGTAAAGTGTATTGATATTGAATTCATTTATTGCTCCCTAACGTGTGGCGTAGAATATTTGTATTTCGATGTAATCAGCAAACGATAAATATACAAGCTGTACTTTCTATGGGAAATCATCTTTACTAATATAATAAATGTGAAAGAAGAAAAAAGTAACTCTGTCTGTCTGTCTTCCTGTCGCGTTTTTACGCCAAAACTACAGAATCAATTTAAATGAAATTTGGTACACAGAGTCTAGAGCCTGAGAAAGGAAATAAGCTATTTTTAAAGACGAAAAACGGCTGTTTAAATATGGGATGAAAGTTGAAAATCATTTTTAAACGTAGCTTGAAAACTTACCCGAGCGAATCGAGGGTGAGTCGCTAGTTAGTAATAAGTCAAACTGACTCGGTGGTCTTGTGGCCGAGGTGAGGCCAAGAATAGTGGTTGAGTATTTTGCCAAGAATTTCTCTTCAAGTTGGCGGAGCTTGTAAAGCATCGGCACAATACAGAGATAGACAGTAGCGTAACTCAGCCGTCTTTTTGAAATTTACACCTACATATGAGCGGAGCGCTAGGGTTGGTACATACAAAAAGTAAAACAGGTAATTTTTTTTTAGAAATGAAACATATGTTAATTTAATATTTATTTTTTACATATTTATGTTATAAGTTGGTAACAGATAAATATTTGCGTCTATTGCGACAAGTTTTAAATTTTGTGTTGTTAAATTTTATTATATAAAAAATTCGCATTCTTATGAAAAGTTCATTAAATAAAGTTTTCGAAAACAGGGACACGCGGAGACAGGTTAATTTCTTTAATATCTTTTAAAATTGATGCTAAAATCTTGCAATTTATATAAGCTCGGCGAAGCGCGGTGTGGCACTGCATAGCCACAGTAAAAGTAAAAACAGTATAGAAACTAGGCCTAGTTGTTAAAATAAATACCTACGCTCCATTGCAGTGTTAGGGTTGTCGTTCTTAATGTTTTTGAAATTGTTTATTTGTTAAAACATTTTGTTTTCTGTAGTGATCTAACAATCGAGTTGAAATACATAAGTAGTTTACAAATAAAATATAAATGGGTATAATCTCATAGTTTGTAAAGCGGAACAGTTTAATATTAACACACAACAACTTTTAGAAGTATAGATTATTAGCGTTGTCAATATATCAGTTTCATAATTCACGTGTCGATTCAAAAAAAAGATTAATTATTTTATTAACTTATAATTATTGTTGACTATTTTGGAACCATGGCAACGGATATAACTGATACGTCAAACGCCGTTAATTTTATAAAGTTTCTTTAAATTTTCTAATCTTCCGCACAACTTTCTTATTTTTTTCTTTCATAAGAACCTTCTCCTAACATTAACAAACATAACAAAAAAAGAATTGGCCAAATTGGTCCAGGCGTTGTTGAGTTATGCGCTTACCAACACATTTTGCGATTCATTTTTATATTATAGATCGATTAAAACAATAAATCATTCTTACTTTCTACTACTTCAGTAGGGAGTTTAAAAAACGAAATCTCCGGTTTTGATGAAGCAGAGTTCAAACAGCCGTATACTACGCAATAAGTTCGTGACATATTTAAAAAGATCGCGGTAATAAACTTTTAACGAAACCAGTCGTCTCAACGCGGCACACACGACTGACAGCACCGCAGCGTCCGCTAAGGGGCCTCGTTGATGCGCGTATTTGTGTGAGTGTGCCGTTTCGAACGTTAAGTATGCAGTTTCCCTACTGGTTGATATTTTTACTGTGGCATCGGTCTGCGCCTTTTATCTCACTGCACTGGTCGTATTAAGTAGTCGTTCCAGCTAGTGCACTATAATATACTGAGCAGCTGGTTAAATGAAATTGGCCATGAAAGAATTCTATCGGAAGGACATTCTTCAGAATGTCTTTAACCGTTTTCCATTTTTTACATCCCTACGTTTTACCTACCATTTTTTTTAATTTCAAGTCATATACCTAAGTATATATTTATGGTCATTCTGAGACTGTACAGTTATTTCGTATACAAAATTAAGTATATTTACTTAGGTAATTTAACACTATACATTAAAAATACATAAAAAGTAACGGTATATAATATGTATATTAAAACTATGATATATGAAATAAATGCTTTAATGCTATAGTTTTAAGATTGAAAATAGTCTGGCTTCTATAACGAAAATCGCTCATTATAATATTTTGATGTGAGCATTATCATTGCAAATGGTGCCTCAAAGGGTCGAGTATATAAAAGCTCTAGTAATGTAGGCATAAAACGGTAATTACGTCAGAACCATGGTTTATTTGCTTGCCCATTTCCAATGTTTATGTGTGATGATTTATGGTTCTGTCCCAACAATATTTTTATTAGTTCGGTAATTTTCAGTCACTTTACGTGTATTTTACTAATAGTCATCACTCGAAATAGACTCAAGTAATAATCAATACTACGCAAGTAATAATTATTATAAAAAATGTATTTTATGTATGTTTGTTTGTAATGGATAAACCAAAAGTCTGCCAAGAAGAAGATAGTTTGTGATTCTAGGAAGAATATAGGATAAATTTATACTGCAAATCATCCCTTAAGGGGGTTGAAAGTTTGTATCGGGAATCAATCATTTCTCAAGTAACTGATACTATTATGTAACCTATCTATTGCATACTAACTGTTAAAACGTCCCAAAGGACGATCCCGAGCAAAGCAAAGGGTTGACAGTTGTGAATATATAATGTAAGTTACATTAAAAGTCACATCTATTTAATTCTTCGATCAATTTGGACAAACCACAAACAAACAAAAAATACGTCGCCAACAACAAAAAAATTACACAAGATATCGCTTAACATATGGACGAAAACAAAATTGCACTTGAATTTAGTCTGCTTTGTTAAAGGCGGTCGTAAATATTAATGATAGCAAAGAAATAAATAAACATTATTTTTAAGTAATAGCACATTTGAAGCATGCTTCAGAAATGTACAGTTGAACACTTGTTCATATTTTCAAACAAATGTGTTAGTACACAGCAAGGTTAATAAGTAGGTACTTTTACTTACCATTTTTCTCAATTTCACGTCTAGACTTTTTTCTACATCAACTAGACTTATATTATAAAGAGGTCAAGTTTGTAAGTTTGTTATATCTGAAGCTAGTTCTCCGAAGCTGAGAATTTTTCACTAATGCAGGCTACATTACTGCTAAAACCTCTAGGCTATTTTTATTTTAACATATATATGTACATATAAATAAAATCGAAGTGTCTATTTTTAATTTTAAATTAAAAGCTTTTTTAAATGCATACGAAAGTTATTCAATACTTACATCAAAATTTTTATTTTTTTTTAAATTTTGGCCTGTCTGTCTGTTTGTTCCGGCTAGTCTCTGATGCGGCTGCACCAATTTTGACGGGAATTTCACTCGCATATAGCTAAAGTCATAAGGAGTAACTAAAGCTACTTTTATTTTAGAAATTTTAATTAACTAGCAGTACCCGCGGCTTCGCTCGTGCTAAATCTAGGGACAAAACCGAGCGAAGCGAGGGTAAGTCACTAGTACGTATATAATTTACTAGCGCCTCGATCTCGATTGAGTTCATCCATTAAGAAACTTACTCGTGTCTTAAAGAAAATATTTTTAAAAAATTAGCTGGTTTGCTCAAACCGTTCTCAAATTTTTCGCTTAACAACTCATATAGCGATTCATTTTTATTTATATAGCTGTACTCGTATAAATGACTAAAAGAGACACGTGTCTTTTAGCCATAAATATTATATAATATGAGGTCACACCTGAACAAAGCGAAAGTGAATTGCTTTTGTTATATATTGAAATTAATTAATTGCTTTGTTGCGATTCCACAGAAATTCATATCATGATATAAAATAATCGTAGTAGCATATAATTGAACTAATATTATAAATACTAATAATCTGCATTATAATATTGTGTAAATGTAAGAATTTGGATTTTTTATGTAGCCTTAAATGTATAAATTACAAAATTGGTAGGAAATGATATGTTTTAAACACATTGGAGTCAAGTCAAATCAAAAAAGGTCTCAAGTATAATAATAAATAATGGTACCCATAGGAATGCTTGCGGGCTTTGGGTTTATTCGAAAATATCTTTAGTCCCAAAAGACGTTCTTATCACACTTATAATCTACCCTGGTTGGTTGTCACGTCAGAATTCTTTTCTTTAATGCGCGAAAATGCATTAACGCATATACAAGTGGTAGTGCCATGCTTGTTACCTTCGGGTAGCAGCCGAATGGGCCGGCACGCCCCGTATAGTACCACTCTCTCACAGGAGACCGGCGTGAAGTGGCAGCTATGCTGTCGCGTTTCGTCCGGTAAGTGAGAGTCCGGGAGGCCCACTCCCCATCCCTACTCCCGTCCTTCTCCCTCCTCCCTCCCTCCCTTTCCTGAAAGGCCGGCAACGCATCTGCAAGCCCTGTGGTGTTGCAGATGTCCATGGGCGGAGGTGATCACTTACCATCAGGTGAGCCTCCTGCCCGTTTGCCCCCTTTGTCCCGTAAAAAAAAAATATATAACCAGTGAATAGGTGGTTATATGGAGCTAATCGTCTAGTAAAGCCAGTACTACCCACTAAGACCAAACACAAATCTTAATGGGGCGTCGCAGGATCGCTTACACCATCAACCAAGATCATCTCCCTTTCTACACCAAGCGGCTTGTATATTAATATAATAAAATCTACACATATTATAAAATTTTAATTAGTTGAAATATTCATAATATTATCGAAACAGAGCACGAATCTACAATTTTTAGAATGTTTGTCTGTCTGAAAATTATATGAAGCTTTATTAAATTAGTGACCTTCTGAAAAGTTACCGTAACGTAAATTATCTAATATATAAAAAACTCGTGTCACAGTGTTTGTTATCGAACTCCTCCGAACCATCTTGACCGATTTTTATGAATTTTTTTGGGCATATTTTGTAGGTCTAAGAATAGGTTGTAGAGCATTATTTCGCTAGGTGCTAGAGTTGGCCCTTTCGAGATTTTTTATTTTTTTATTTTAAGACCAAATTTTCATTTTTTATTTATTTATGATCTGGCATCATAAAATACTATATAACTTTAAATTTTCAACCTTCTGCAATCAATTTCTATTTTATAATAGTGATGATTAGAACGCGGGCGAAGCCGCGGGAATTGCTATTGTTAAATAAATTTTTTGTTTTTTCATAAGAAGATACTAACTTAACCCACGCAAAATCGTAAAACTCAGCTTAATTTCATATTTTAGGAGTCTCGGTGATTGTAATATAAACATTAAACAGCACATGGCATTTATATCGGATATAAAAGAATTGTGTTATAAAAATACGATTTCATAAACTGAGATTTCTGTATATATAAAGTTTTACTTTCTAAGATTCTATCTATATCTTCATTTTATTATCTATATTATAAATGATTTTTTTTTATTTTGTCGTGGATTAATTGTTAAATCATATAATTTTATACGGTCCTTGGTATATGCCATATTGTTTTTTTTTTGTAAATTGCGGGTAGGCACTGTCTGTAACAAGAGTATAAACCTCTGAGACGTCAAAAACCTTAGTCTCGCCCGTGACCATGATTGCTGTAAAGCATTCGAAACGTCGGGAATCAAAAATCAAAATAAATCCGCAACAAAATCCGTAAAGATAGTTTCATTATAATGTCAAAAGTTCGCGTAAATCTAATAATTTCTTATTTATTATCTATATTTTTTTATTTAAGACTAGCAACTCACCCTCGATATGCTCTGGTTTGTCACTAGGCACGATTTAACGGTTAGTGATTCCCATACAAAATAAACAGTTTTGAACTATTCGTTTTTCAAGTGGTTTTAGGAGTTCGCTATAATTTTTATACTCAAACCACCTCCTGACAAATAAAAAATTAAATATGTAAATCGGTGTAGCCGATTTAGAGATATAGCGTGACTAACAGACAGCAATTTTTTTAATCTTAGATAATCGATACATTTCATACTATTTAACTAATGATGACTTAACAATTGTTACTCGACTTACGGTACTTTAAACAATTTAAAATATTAAAACATTTTAAATTGTACTAAAAATATTCCAAATAAATGTAATTATTAGACAAATACCAAAGGTTTTATATATATATAGTCAAACTTTTGCAATTAAACTTTTTCCTACGCTAGATGAATAAACTTTTTAAAACAATTTACATATTGAATGGATATGAAATTTGTTCATTACAATATTTTTGGTGATGAACATTTTTACTTCAGCTATTACATATTTAAATAATACAAATTGTTCTTAGATGACACGTTTAGCTCAGTTTGTATTTTGCACCCTACTTGCTGCCAGCGGTCGCGGGTTCGAATACTGCTGGAGGCATTCATTTGTTCAGCACGAATGTTTGTGCTCTAGTCATGGGTGTTTATATTTATAATATGTATGTAGTATAAATGAAACTACCTTTTCGGATTTTGTAGCGGATTTATTTTCAGAGGGAGAGAATCTCTCCCGTGATCCATGATTGCTGTAAAACATTTGAAACGTCGGGAACTAAAAATAAAAATAAATCTTTGGCGTCGGGACGTGACGACCCCACCGCCCACTAGTGGGATAATCTAGTGACAGAGATTATTCCACCAGTGCAATCAGTCAAACAAACCAGTGGTAGTGCCATGCTTGTTACCTTCGGGTAGCAGCCGAATGGGCCGGCACGCCCCGTAAAGCACCACTGTCTCACAGAAAACCGACGTGAAGTGGCAGCTACTCTGTCGCGTTTCGTTTGGTGAGTGAGAGTCTCGGAGGCCCACTTCCCATCCCTCCCCATGATAGTGCGAAATTTGGTCTGTCTACCCCAGGAGGGTACCACCAGCGCACATCGCGGTGGAGAATCCCTCTCTGGGCATCCATGCCCAGATCGTACAATCCCTGAGCGTGGATGCCCAGGCTGCCCTCCGAATTCTGGGGGGGGCAATTTTGCGCTCTCGTTTTCTGGTCGGGGCAAACGGAGCAGGCATCATAAGGCTACCCCTTTCACGCTTGCTGTGGACTTCTGTAACATTAGGGGGTTGAATTCCAACTTGAACGCCGTCCACTTCCACCTTGAGACGGCGAAGCCGGCCTTGCTCTTCCTTACTGAGACGCAGATATCTTCTCCGGCTGACACCTCTTTCCTCTCTTACCCTGGGTATAAACTGGAGCACTCCTTTATACCTCGGGCTGGGGTGTGCGTGTACGTCAGAGAGGATATCTGCTCTCGTCGCCTCGTCAGCCTTGAAGGGCAGGACCTATCTATCCTCTGGCTACGCGTAGACTGCGACGACCATCCGCGAATCTACGCGTGCCTGTATAGGTCTCATAGCGGTAATGACGTAACTGACCGACTCGTTGAGCACATGCAAATGGCTACAGATTCCGTGCTGCAGCAGATCCCATCCGCAGAGATCGTGATTCTCGGCGATTTTAACGCCCATCACGCCGAATGGCTTAGATCACGCACCACCGATCATGCGGGGAGATCTGTTCACGATTTCGCATTAGCATATGGTCTGACACAACTGGTCACCTCGCCAACGCGAATCCCTGATGTGGAGGATCATATACCTTCCCTGTTGGACCTTCTGTTGACCTCTCATCCGGACGGCTACCTGGTATCCGTCGATCCTCCTCTTGGTTCGTCGGACCACTGCCTTGTTCGGAGTATAGTGCCAGTTACGCGCTCAGCACGACCTCGCTTTGCGGGCTGCCGCCGCGTATGGCACTACGGGTCAGCGGATTGGGACGGGATGCGGTCATTCTTTGCGTCCTACCCATGGGGGCAGATTTGCTTCTCGCCGGATGATCCAGACGTCGTTGCTGACTCTGTGACCGATGTGGTACTGCAGGGTATGGAACTGTTTATTCCGTTCTCTGCAGTGCCCATCGGAGGCAAGTCCCAGCCTTGGTTTGGTCGCTCCTGCAAGGTGGCATCTCGCCGAAAGCTGGAATGCTACCAAGCCTGGGCTGCCGCGTCGGCGTCTAATGATGCAAATACCAGCGCTTTTAAAAAGGAGTATAACTTTGCCTCCAGGTCCTTCAAAAGTGTAATTGCTAATGCGAAGTCGAAGCACATTAGCAGAATTGGCGAGAGATTGGGGCGTCTCCCCTCAGGAACACGTGCGTTCTGGTCTCTCGCTAAGGCTGTTTTAGGGAATTTCTGTCAGCCTTCTTTTCCACCTCTGCACACGGAGGATGGCTCGCTGGCCCATGCCGCGAAAGAGAAAGCTGATCTACTGGGCTCTCTTTTCGCGTCCAACTCGACTCTGGATGACCAAGGAAACTCACCACCGACAATCCCGCGGTGCGACACTATGATGCCGGAAGTTCAGTTCCGGCAAAGTGCAGTACGCAAAGCGCTTCTCTCCTTGGACATTTATAAGTCGAGTGGGCCCGATGGCATCCCTCCGATCGTGTTGAAGACATGTGCTCCGGAGTTGGCACCGGTCTTAACTCGTCTTTTCCGGCACTCCTATTTATTAGGCGTAGTCCCGAAATCCTGGAAGGCCTCTTTAGTGCACCCGATCCCAAAAAAGGGCAACCGCTCGGATCCGTCCAATTATAGGCCAATAGCCATTACCTCCTTGTTTTCCAAGATAATGGAGTCCATTATCAACTGCCAGCTCCTGCGGTACCTAGAGGAGCATCGGCTGATTAGTGACCGCCAGTACGGCTTTCGTCGAGGTCGCTCAGCCGGTGATCTTCTAGTTTATCTGACACACAGATGGGCAGAAGCAGTTGAGACCAAGGGGGAGGCGCTTGCGGCCAGTCTGGACATAGCGAAGGCCTTTGATCGGGTATGGCACAAAGCGCTTCTTTCGAAGCTACCTTCCTATGGGCTTCCCGAGAAATTGTGCAACTGGATCACCAGCTTTTTGGCAGATCGGAGCATCAAGGTCGTTGTCGACGGTGCTTGCTCTGATCCTAAATTTGTCAATGCTGGTGTACCACAAGGCTGTGTACTGTCTCCTACTCTGTTCCTTCTGCATATCAATGACATGTTGCAAATCAGCAACATTCATTGCTATGCAGACGATAGCACTGTGGATGCCCTGTACACTGGCCGCGCTAATATTTCTCGGGAATACGTCAACGAGTGCCGGAACAAACTTGTGTCTGAAGTCGAATCTTTGTTAACCAATGTCTCGGATTGGGGTCGACGAAACTTAGTCCAATTTAACCCCAAAAAGACACAAGTTTGCGCGTTAACCGCTAAAACAATGCCGTTTGTCGTAACTCCTCAATTTGAGGACACTCCCCTGTCTGCCACAGCCAGTATCGGAATACTTGGCGTCGACATTTCGAGCAAAGTCCAGTTCCGTGGTCAATTGGAAGATAAGGCCAAATTGGCCTCAAAGAAGCTTGGTGTGCTCAGTAAGGCGAGACAGTACTTCACGTCTGGCCAGCGTCTTAACCTCTATAAGGCGCAAATTCGGCCGCACATGGAGTACTGCTCTCATCTCTGGGCGGGAGCTCCCCAGTACCAGCTACTTCCATTTGACCGCATCCAACGTAGGGCGGTTCGACTTATAGACGATCAAGCTCTTTCCGATCGGCTTGATACTTTAGCTCTGCGTAGAGATGTTGGATCACTCTGCATCTTCTACCGCATTTATCACGGGGAGTGTTCTGAGGAATTGTTCGAACTGATCCCGGCCGCAGAATTTCATCATCGGACATCGCGCCAAAACCGTAAATTCCATCCACACCACCTCGATGTCCAGCGTTCCACAACAGTGCGATTCCTTAGGCATTTTCTGCCTCGCACAATCACTCTTTGGAACCAGCTGTCGCCGGCGGTCTTTCCGAACCGTTACGACCTGGCAACCTTCAAGAAGAGAGCGTATTCTTTCTTGAAAGGCCGGCAACGCATTTGCAAGCCCTATGGTGTTGCAGATGTCCATGGGCGGCGGTAATCACTTACCATCAGGTGAGCCTCCTGCCCGTTTGCCCCCTTTGTCCCATAAAAAAAAAAAAAAAAAAAAAATAAATCTGCGATAAAATCCGAAAAGGTAGTTTCATATATAATGTCAAATATTCACGTAAACCTAAGAAAGTATAATATGTATGTATTTAAAGTTATATATGTGTAGTGTATCAACTATCTGGTATCCGTAACACAAGCCTCGTAGCTTACCACGAATATAGTTGGCGCTGTGTGTAATAATGTCCCAGCATATTTAGTTATTGTGTTTTTGATGGAAGGTACATTTTCTTAAAGCAAAGAGCGTGAATTGTTTCTGTTATTACCACAAATAGACTCTAATTGATGAATCTGTGCATATTGAGGAGTAAATTGGCTAAGTTAATTAGAAAGCTCCAATTCAAAGATTTAATTTATTGCATGTTTATTTAAGAAGAGTACAAAATGATGATATAATTAATTTTATGAGAAAATGCTGTTTATAACAGATGCAAAGAAATAATAATGCTGATATCATACTGTACGACTAACCAAACCTCATTTTCTCTCATATTCGAAAGGTTGCTTCGGTAGAATCTATTGAAGTAAAATTGAATGTGTAATGACAAAATAGCAAAGGTTTACTGTGTGTAAAATTATATACGGAACTTAAGAAACACTCCATTTTGATATTTATTGTTTGTTTGTATTGCTATCACATATAGTTTTTTTATGATTACTTAATATTATGAAAAAGCAAGCTAAGTAGGTGAGAACAAGTAGATGAAGGAAAATAATTTTATGCAGTCGAAGATACAATGTATTAGACATAACACTGGATCGTGCTGATTTGTGTTTATGATAACTAACTATACGAATCATAACAGCAAATAGTTAAGTGAAGGTTAGTTAAAATAACATAAAACAGTTGAATTAATATTCGTTTCTTTGGCAAACACTTGTCGTCAATTTGCCAAGCGTTGGCAATTGGAAACCTGATCGCTAACAATAAATTAAATGCAAACATAAATTAACGTCATAGATATTTTCATTGAAATATCACATTATAAAATAGATATTTTCGTCTTAACTACTTCTTTTCATCTTTTGAGTGAGAAAAAAGTTAAAAGAAAAAAAAATTACAATTAAAATGAGTTAAGAAAGAAGTTAAAGTTAGCAGCGATGCAAAAGTCAGTTAATTAAATCTTTCATTACCATGTTTTGTTCTTGGTTGGAAAGTTTAAGTCAACACCTATACTTTCAAATAAATGAGAAATTCAAACAATTATATGATTAATCCTTGTCCTGATACGTTTATATTAAGAAACTAACGACTCACCCTCGCTTCGCTCGGGTTCGTCCCTAGGTACTTCACCTTTTAAACCTTCTCTGGACTTCCACAAATAATTCAAAACCAAAATTAGCCAAATCGGTCCAGCCGTTCTCGAGTTTTAGCGAGACTAACGAACAGCAATTCATTCTTATATATAGAGATATTAAAAATAGAGGTATTGCCTAACTTATCTGAAACTTCTGTATGATGACAACTCTGCTAAAATGTGGCAAAGAAAATAACACCTGCCCAGCGAACAATATAGAGACGTAGCAAGTATTGAAATTGATGTCAAGAGAGATAAAAGTTCAATTTAATTCATTTGAATTTACACGAATAAAGTTAATTATGGAACAAACTACTCGGTTTCACAAAATAATAAGTCTTTTTATCGAATAAAGACAAGGTCAATACTAATAACTTATTTATTCGATAATTGGATTGTATCGTTTATATTATACCTAGGTACGTAGAGCTAGCTATTTTTTTAATCGGCTTGTGTTATTGAAAAAAAAAACGATTTTATTTCGTATAATAAATTTGACTTGTTATATTTCAGATAGGCAGTCTATTTTATTTTATAGCATTGTCTGCGGCTCTACTCGTGTTCTGCTGGGCTAATCTGAGGATCACCTACATATATAGACATATAATAATAATGTTCTCCGATCGATTCCGGCCACGGCAACCAATCTCATTCAGACTGGTCAACTGCGCGGGAGATATTATATTGCACGAGTGTACGCGCAGACACAAGTGCAATCTCTGTTACTATCACTCTCACACTCCGGTGGGACGACTACTCGATACGACTGGTGAGAGCTAAGGCGCAGGACCGACTGCTTTACGCGCTCTCCGAGGCATGGGGGTGACACACCGCCAACTTCCCAGCTCCTACTGAGGCTTACTAAACAGAAAGACTCAATAATTAAACTTGGTCCGACTTGGGACTCAAACCCAGGAACTCTCAATGTATGACCGTACACGTTAGCCTCTACGCTACGGAGGCATACTTACTATACAGATACACATTATACATATTATAAGCTAGCGCGCTCTTCATAAATAAATAAAAAATATTTTCGTTGAATTTGTGTTCCAAATTACTCTTATGTATTAAACAGAGATGTTTGTAATCTGTCGTTGACAGGTTGTAATGTTTCATATAAAGAACTTGTTAAACCAGGTATTTTCGTAATACGTGCTGAAATTAAATGTATAATTTAAAAGATGATTGGGGCCTTTGTGGAATACTATGTCGATTAAACTTTTACACAGAACGTATATTTGAAGAAATATCAAAATTTTGTTATAGTAATTCCAATGTTAATAATATGGTATATAAACTGTTTTTATGTCCTATTGTTGCACCAGACAGCTTCCTCAATGTAGGAGGAAAAATGAAAAGTGATTTTTTCGTTTATCAAAATGGAAAAAAGACGAAAAAAGTTTTGCAGATATAAAGTTTAGAGATATTCGGATTTGAACCCACTGCAATTTATTTTAATGCCATGATACCATGCTATCAATCATGCTCTGAATTTATGTTGAGAATAAGATAAAGAGAGAGAGAGAGAGAAAGAGAGAGAGAGAGTTTCTCTTATTTTCTTCTTTTTATATAAAATACTAGCGACTCACCCTTTACTTGCCTCGGATTTGTCGGTAGGTACGTTTCAGTTCCTTCATGCTCTTTTTACAAAAAAATTAGCTTATATCCTTTCCCAAGGTCTAGTCTTTTTTTGTACCAAATTTCATCAAAATCGTTGCGGTTAAAGCGTAACAAGCATACAGAGTTACTATCCCTATTAAATACTATAATATCTATTTAATAGGGATTGCTTTTCATTGATCAATATTATGGAATAAAAATTACTATATTAAACGTATAAATACGTTTAATATAGTAATTTTTATTCCATAATATTGATCAATGAAAAGCCAATCACATTGTGTTACAAAGCAAAGGTAAAATTAACTCGGTAATCTAGTTCGAATTAATAAAGAGATATCCGAAGTAACTTTTCCACTTGGAAGATAAAACTTTCTTCTACCGAAAATAAGTAAATAATGATATTACTCTGTAACAAATACAACCTCATCACTTATATGTGAGTTATAAATATATAATAGACTACTTCTTGTTAAAAAGTTGATTCTTTGATCTTTTTGCTAAAAACTTGATTTTCTAGTATATTTTACCATTTAAGTTTATACGTAATTTTTGTAATTCAAAAGAAAAAAACACATTATACGAGTAACTCTATAAGAACAACTCGGCCGACAAATTATTGTCTGTTAGTTTTGCAAATGAGAGAATTTACTGTAGTTTTTCTACGCAAAATGTAGTTGAAAGTTTCTTCAACCCTTTTCTAACGTGCCGCTGTTGGGCGCAGACTTCTCCTTAATGTGTCCGGACAAACATAAAAACGGACACAGATAAAAAATTATACAACTATTGTTTTTTATATTCTGCCTAATATGCAAGTTCAGTTTTTTTCATACTATTCTATTTTTATACTTCATTATATTTAATTGTATAGAAATTTTGTTGTATTCCAAAAACGAAACCTGCTCCCTACATGTTAATAAGCGTGACTGTCCCAAGATATATTCTAAATATCGTATCATCACAGTACCTAATTGAAAGGGTAAAGCTCCTTACAGCAACCGCAACATATCCAGTTAAATGTTATGTGAGATTGAGGAAAATCTCATTTAGGTTCATTTTGTACCCACATAAAGACGCAAAGTGTCATTTTATGAGCAATCATCTCACTCGAATAGGCGTCACGTCAGGTTATAAAATGTTTGCTAAATTATGGCATGATTTTGTACCATAATATTTAACGTAACTCACATATGATAAATATACTATGAAGATTTATTAATATATTCATATAATAAAATTATAATGATTTTGATACTCAAATCTAGATTTTTTTATCAAAAATCATATTGAGCTTGAATTTATATTTTTTTTAATATTTCGGCCGTATGTCTGTGTGTGACTGCATTATGAGAAAACCATTAGACAAATTTCGATGTAATTTGGTATGATAATAGCTTGTTTATATAGAAACCTTTTTTATCATCATCATCATCATCATGGCTGGGCACGGGCCTCCATCAGTACGAGGGGGATCAGGCCATTGTCCACCGCGCTGGCCCAGTGCGTGTTGGCGGACTTCACATGTCTTACGAAAACTTGCTAGGTTTTCTCAGACATGCAAGTTTCCTCACGATGTTTTCCTTCACCGTGAGACAAGTGGCAATCATGATAGAAATGATTCGCACATGAAAATATCAGAGGTGCGAGACCCGGATTTGAACCCGCATCACTCGGTTATACAAGCGAGCGCGTTACTGCTGGGCTACCACTGCCTCCTTTTTACTATGGTAAAATATCTTTTTGGGGGACGAACTCGAGCAGAGCAAGGGTGACTTGCTAGTATTGATATAAGACCCTTTTCAATGTTTAAATCACTAACTTTAGGTCTGTACTACGAAAACTTACTCCCTTTAATAAATCCCTCTAAGATTTGGGTTAAATTTAGGAGAAATTCCCTTTTCGTACTTCAAATGCGAAATATGTTTTGCAATTTCAATATGTCAAGTCCAGCGGTCTGTCTGTCAGTTGTTGTGACCAATTCGCTCCTTATGTAATTTATTAATAATAAACGAAGCATTTGTGTAAGTGAAGTGAATAGGGTTTTTGCTTGAATTAAATATAAGTACCTGGATGATCGAGCTTTGCTCGGTATTTTTAAGAAAAATGTTATTATTATTCGCCAAAAGATGTCGGGAAGAGTCACATTTTTCTGTTTGACTACCCAAACGCCACCTTTTTGTTATTTCCTGTCAATTAAAAAAAATAAGTTTATGTTTAAGTTGATTATCGATAAAGTTGATTATTGAAAACACGAATAAAACAACATTTTCTGAAAATGAATCCTAGCTAGATCGATTTATCGCCCCCGAAATCCTCTGTATACTAAATTTTATGAAAATCGTTGGAGCCGTTTCCGAGATTCAGATAATATATATACAAGAATTGCTTGTTTAAAGATATAACATTTTATTTTTATGGATTATAGGTGAACGTATTTTAAAAATAAGTTTTTCTACGAATGATGATTATTTGTTACTTTCAGTTAAGGGAAAATATCGAAATTTTAAAATTTATAGCTTCGTTCGCGAGACAGGTGTGATTTGTTAACGTGCAATGAAATATTTGTATGTCATGTCCATCAATATCAAATGTGACTATTAAAACTATAGTACTACGTGATCTGTGGTTTACTCAAATTGTTACAGCCGTTTTTGAGATACAATACATTTACAATAATTGTTCCTAAACGAATGAAAATCTACCATACCGTTTTGCCGAGTTCCAATGAACGATCATGTGGGTGCTTGAGCGATTGTAATTGACCGTGTTAGCAAGTCGAAAAAATTGGAAAGAATAATTTTATTTAAAATGTTATATTCGCGTCAATCTAAGAAAATATTATGTGTAATACTGTCACTAATTAATCTAATAAATAAAAATCTCATGCGTTTGTTATCGAACTCCTCCGAAACAGCTTGACCGATTTTTATGATTGTTTGTGTGGGTAGCTCTCTCCAGATTTTTTTTTTATTTTTATGATTTTTCATAAAAAGATATATTTTTTTTAAACCCTAAATTTTCATCATTCTACTACCAATCCCTATTTTTTATAGTGGTTAGAACGCGTTGCTAGTATATTAATAATACCTATCGTTATTTGGTGGAAAATAATTAAATTATTATCATTATAAATTATCCTTGATATGTTGTACTCGTATCATATTCATAACCTATAATATGAAGCTTTGCAATGAAATATTTCGAATTGCAGGTTTATGTGACTTTGCAGAGAACATCTCTCAAAATAAGGATATCTTGGCATTGGCTTCTACTTACAACTTCCATCAAGTTCGGTCTATCTCCAATGGTGTCCAGCTGTCAGTTTTATGTCATTCCTTCTAGCATATTAGCATTTTCGTTTGCGTTTTAACCAAAATCTCTCAAAAAAGTAGAAGCAATGAAATTTTATCTTGCACTGACGTCATAACATCCGACATCATCAATGTTAGGGCAAGAAAGAGATGTTAGATCTCGGAATCATAAAGCTAAAGAGTTATTTTTTTATATTCGTTTGTTAGTTAATATACTTTAAATATCTAGGACAAATATTTATATATGGTCACGTCACATTTAGCTATGACTATTAGGAAACAGCGCTAGCAGAATCACGATACATCTACTATATAAAAATAAGTCGGGTTTTCCTTCCTGACGTTATAACTCCAGAACGCACGAACCGTTTTCAACGATTTTGCATTCGTTGGAAAGGTCTCGGGCTCCGTGAGGTTTATAGCGAAGAAAATTCAGGAAAAAAATTCAACAGAAAAGCGGGAAAATCTTTTAAGCTATACTAAAGAGGTTACACCTGGGGATGAACCCGAGCGAAGCGAGGGTGAGTCGCTAGTAACTTTATATAAAATTATAATATTATCACGCGACATTAACATTTTAATTTTGCTAATTTGTAAACCTAAAATTCAATTTATAAGCTCGTAAAAGCCAACATTGTGTGCTTAATAATTTAAACCACCGACCATTTAAATTTATAGCATTTTTTGTTACAAATAAATAGCGTTAAACGCTTTTTTTTTAAATTACTACACCAATAATTTTCCGTATAAAGTTGCTGATATAAGCAAATAACGCATCATCATTAAAACATCAAATAATAAGAGGTCTGTTTTTAATTTCACTAAATTCATATGAAAGTAAATGCGGTATTTACATAAGAACCTTTTTCTTATTTATTTTTTGTCTGTCTTATTTGACGGGACTTTCCATAGAGATTAGAGACCAGGAGGACCATCGCCCTAGAATGCAGTGTCTCACAAATATTGTAAAACTAAGGAGGCGCTGCGATCGCTATGTTGTCTCAATGCCTAACTTCACGTTGTCACAATAGTGACAATACTCATAAACAGCTAACTTCACAAATACTACTTGCCGACGGCAGCGCGTTATAAATTCTACAAATTTTCAGGGACAGGCGGGTAATGCTTTAGTATGAAGCGATGGTTCTCCTGGTCTCTAACCTCCATGGGACTTTCACTCGCGGACAGAGCTAATATTGTACAGAGTAACTTAGGCTACTTTATTTTATTAGAAAATTATAAAAACCGTTTAATTTATTTTAACGTACGCCCAGCGAAGGAGGCCGAGTTTGCTAGTGTTATTTAATACTGTGACGTCTTAGCCTTGTTCGAGTTCTCTCAAAATAATTAAATTATAAAATTATGATCCCATTATAGTCTAGTCAACAAGTGAAAAATCTTTCATATTTCATCTTAGTAAACTGTTAATAACAAAACGAAAATTAACAATTTTTTAATTTTTCAATGGGAATTTATTTTAAGATCTTTGAAGAATAGCTCCACGAAAGGAAAAAAATCTCAGATTAATAGTTTAAGAATTATCACACTTGCAATGTTAATGTTCATGCTACAAAAAATTATTAATTAATTAATGGATAACTTATTGAAATATCGCGATAAATTTTTTTTGATCACTTTCATTGATCTATCCTGCAGGCGCCTGAAAATTTTTAATTTTTATATTTCATATATAATATAAACATTATTCCGACAATTCCGGGAGTCAAGATTTTTTTTAGGAAATTTCTTCCTCTTTTTGAATCTTTTTTCAAATTTAAATTTTCTCAAATAGTTTTTGAGATATTAAAGAAAACCCAAACCCCCTTTTTTTCACTTAATTTTTTATAACTATTGCAATTTTTGCGAGCGGGCTTAGCATTTTCTCAAAAACTATCTACACGCTATTCCGAATCGAATGACACCTCAATCATAATTTTCGAAGAAGGCGAAAAATTTTGACCTAAAAGGCACTTGTTGACTAGACTATTATTACTTAATCGTTTTATATGTATAAGGTGTTCATACTAAGTAAAATTTTCCTAGTGTTAAAAGCTTATTGTTAATTAAAAAAAAGATTCAGAATTGTCTAAGAACTTACAGATATCTATCCCAGTTACCCTAGTTTTAGCGAAACTGAGTTCTTTCTCTCTTTCTTTCTCGTTCTCTTTCATTCGTTCTTTTGTTCCCTCTTCAATCGAATTTAATTTTCTTATTAATGGCTTCAATGTACATATTAAAATCATTGAGCAAATAATAATTATAATGTCAAAAGGGAACTATTATATGGATCATGATGTATGTAATATACGTAATACGCTATTACTAGTATAGGTGTTATTTCACATTTTAACCCATTCGGTAGTCAGTTTAATGTGCATTCCACATACTTGTACAATGGACTCCGATAAAAACATTATTTACAATGAGTAAGCTAGGCCAGTTCATTTTTTTTAATCAGATTTTTCAAAGTACTGGCAGTGGTAGCCCAGCGTATATATAATAGCATAACGAGTCGCTTGTATAACCGAGTGATGCGGGTTCAAATCCGGGTCTCGCACCTCTGATATTTTCATGTGCGAATCATTTCTATCATAATTACCACTTGTCTTACAGTGAAGGAAAACATCGTGAGGAAACCTGCATGTCTGAGAAAACCTAGAAGTATTCCTAAGACATGTGAAGTCCGCCAACACGCACTGGGCCAGCGCGGCGCGGTGGACTATGGCCTGATCCCCCTGAGGGAGGCCCGAGCCCAGCAGTGGGACGTTAAAAAGGGGTGATGATGATGATGATGATGATGATGATATTTGAACGTAGTATTTATTACCTGGTACAAACAAACAGACAAATAGACAAAAATTTTATACAATGTGTTTTTTCTTATGTACCGAATATATGTATAACATTATAACTTAACTTTAAAACGACTCTTCAATCGAAAAACAAACATGAATATGTACTCATATATATTATTTTATAATTTTAATAAGTTTATGACATCGAAAATTTAGAAAATATAACAAAACTAATACAAATAAGGTACAATGATAATATGAGTTTTGTATGTAGATTAAGCAGTGGAAGCTCCTTATCGTGTGTGGGTTAAGCACTAAAGCAGTTTGCCTGTATGATAATATTTACATAATATTAATATACTAGCGGACCCGACAGACGGTTTCCTGTACACATAGAAAATTCTTATATAGTTTTGCTCTCGTTGAAATGTTTTAGTACACATTCGCAAAACAACAACGTAGCGACGACTCATTTATAATTGAATATGTCATTTATTGACCAAATGTATAAATTACTAATTAATTCAAAAAACCCATTTTGTAGTGGACCGAATTGTGAATCTAAACCATTCTCAAATACACACAACACATACGAAACATTTCATCAAAATCGGTCCAGCTCTTTAGGAGGAATTTAATTACATACAAACGTACAGAAGTGTTTTAAATGTAAAGATGCCTAAGCCTATGACTAAAGAGAGTTAAAAAAACATTTTATACCAATGACACAGCAAAAGACTTTACTTAAATATTGCACTGCAAAAGTACTACATTGCAATACATCTCAAGAAAATATCTCAAAACAAACAGTCTTAGTGTAAAATTTTATATTAGCTTTAGGGGATTATCAGGGATTTTTAATACGTTACATCCATAAATCTTGAAGCTAGCACAAGATGTAGATATAAGTGTTCAGAAACACGTGTCTAGGCTAGAAAATTGCTGTTAAAGTACTGAGACATAAATCTTCAGAAAGGATTTAGGTATATATTTTTTGTAGCTCAGATTTTTAACCTTGCTGTTATCTGTTGAGATGACATGTCAAGTAAGTTGCACCATTCTATATTTTATATTTTTATCGTTAAAAGGGGGTACGCGATGGGTGTATATTTTTATATACATTTTACACGGTATTTTTAGCGATATCGAACCGATTTTTATTCGTTACATCTGTATGAATTTCTAATTGTAAGGGGACTGATATAATTAATTTTAGAGTGATTTTCGCATGCCATTTCACAATTTGACGGTATACGTCGATAGATTATAATGTACCGTTCAAATTACGGTTTACAATATTTCGACAGTATTTATCTCGCGAGATTGATAACTGCTAAATTGTAATCAAACGGTATTTACAATATTATGGTGGAATATATAATTTTATACTAACTATTAAAATGTGGTCGTTAAGGCTGAACCCAAGCGAAGCGAAACTAAGTCGCTAGTATTATTATAATAATTAAAATAATAACAATATAAAATATAAAAGTATATTACTTCGCATATCTTTTATTTACAGAATAAAAATTTTAAAGCTTGAAATCTCCGCGCATGTATTTTTGCACAATCCACCAAAGTACTCGACACGGTTTCCAAGTTAAAAGCCCTCAGCGCATCTCAACTTTGGCAATGGACTGGACTGTTAATTGGTGTTTGCCTTTTGTAAAATTTCTACGTTAAGTATCCGCTGATTAACTGTTATTCCGTTGAGAATAGTTTCTTTAAATTGAAATAAACATAATATGCGCAATTTTGGTATACAATAGCTTTTTAACCGGAAATAACAATTCATTGAATTAAAAAAAGTTTGTGAGTTTAATTGCAAATTAATTTTTGAATATTTTATTTTTATACTATCCGCTTGGGTTCGTCCCTGGATACATCTTTATTAAATATATTTTCCGCAGTAAAAAGTGTTGACCCGAATCGAATTTCATCAAAATTAATCCAGTGGTTTTCTCTTGATGCTGTCAAGACAAACAGACAAATAGACCACATTCTTTAAACAATAGATCGATAGTAATGTTTATTTCAATAATGTTTCTAAAAAAATATTTAAATCAACTTAGATTGTTAATGTATGTGTAGGTTTTATCCATATTCTTATTTCAAATTTATTCCTGTCACTTACAAAGAAAAGTGGACAAATGAAGTGAGCGGTACATCACTATATTTCTATTCCTATTCCATTCTCAACAAATAGCGTCGACCTAAGTTTAATTCTAGATTTTATTTAAATTTTCCATTCAATAAACGAAATTGCTCATTACAATGTAGATAGTAGGGGTACAAAGTAGTTAAAAGAAATATATTAGGTGTTAAATTTAAAGACCTACCTATACCTACCTGTTTCTAACTTTTTGTGAAACAAAATCCAATAACATTTAAATCAAGACTAAAGTTGCCAAATTAAGCGCATTGCATTAAGTCTGCTGTCGACCGCTGCACTGTGCAAAAAAACATGGCAAGTGTTGTAACCACAGTAGTTAGTACGAAAGCTACAAGAAAATACAAAATGCAATTTAGACGGTAAAACCTAAATGTACTAAATAAGTTAGTTCCGATTTAGATTGACTACATTTTTAAATTTGTTACTCGCTTCTATAAGCTTGTGATGCGGGTTCAAATCCGGGTCTCGCACCTCTGATATTTTCATGTGCGACTCATTCTAACATGATTATCACTTGTGATACGGTGAAGGAAAACATCGTGAGGAAATCTGGATGTCTGAGAAAGCCTAGCAACTTTTCGAAATATGGCCTGGCAGTGGGACGTTAAAAAGGGCTGAAGACAAGACATTTTATATTGAAGTATTTTTCATTTATAATAATATAAAAATAAATTTAAGTTCTTATTAAGAAGTAATTTTTCACTTCACTGTTAAATAAGACACGCTTGAAAAGTTCAGGGCAGTTTATTAGATTTTTTCGATATTAATGTTGTTAGTTGAAATATAAACAGCGACGCCTGAGTATTTTAATATAAAATAAGAAAGTTATGAAAAGTGTTTTGACTTTTCGGCCGTCTAATTGGAAAATGTTGTATTTTATACATTTTACTCGCTTCATACTTTATTTATTTTGTATTTATTTTTATATTATTCTGAAAAAAATATACACATTTTTCCTGGGAGTGTTCCGAGGAATTGTTTGGTTCCATAACAGTGCTATTTTTAAGACATTTTCTGCCCCGCACAATCACTCTGTGGAATCTGCTGTCGCCGGTGCTATTTCGAAACCGTTTCGACCTGGCAACCTTTAAGAAGAGAGTATTTGTATATAGTATTCCTTCCTGAAAGGCCGGCAACGCATTTGCAACCCCGCAGTGTTGCAGATGTCCATGGACGGAGGTGATCACTTTTAATCAGATGAGCCTTCTGCTCGTTTGCCCCTTTGTCCTATAAAAAAAAGAGGTACGGGCTTGAACCCATCGACATTCGGTTTCCCACGTGACCGCTTACCACTGATCTACTACCTCACTTTATTTTTCCATAAATTATATTATACATACAAATATATATGACTTTTTTGTTTAAATCAATTCATTTTTAACTTTCCTCTAACTTTTGAGCTAATCCGACCTTTGACAATAATAAAATAGTATATTATGTTTTAGTCATTTATATACGGCCTTATAAGCTTTTATTTTAAGGCAAAAACAGGACCTTTCGAATTTTATCGTGTCATATGCTATTTTTGTAGTAGAGTGTTGGTATAAAGCTGATATTTGATGGGAACGTGCCTATTGTATTTACAGTATCTATTAAATTCTTACGGAACGGTCAATTTTTTCGTATATTCAATGAAATGGAAAACATATTTTACTTTCTGGAAGTAAAAATATAATCTGGCCTGAGCTATATATATATATATATATATATATATATATATATATATATATATATATATATATATATATATATATATATATATATATATGTGTGTATGTATATTGATGTATTTATATATCTATATCTAAGCTTGTGATGTAGTGTGGAGGTACAGGATAAGTTCATAAATGATTAGACATTAAAAATAGTGATGATGAATTTATTTTATATTAAATTGTCTTATTAGCACCAATTGGTTTATTTTTGTACATATATACATACTTGTAGTACAACTTTTAGTGTATGCGTAGCTCCTAAAACACCATAGGTGGATTAAGGAAATTTAAATCCCATAGTTGCCCGAGATCCTTTGTTATTGATTTTTAACTTTGCTATGGTAAGTAAGCGGCCTGGCCGCTATTATTAAATATAGCCTTATTTGATACTAGCGGCCAGTATTAAAGGCGGTTTGATAGCTAGCGTACCTTGTAGATCCGGAGGTCCTGGGTTCAAATCCCGGGTTGGGCTAAGTTAAGTTGCTGCTGTTGTTTTCTATCACAAACTTCACAGTAACGACCTGGAGATCATTAGTTGACGGTGTTTCACCCCCCACAAAACACGTATCGGATGTTTTCGACGTTTCGAATTGTTACCCCTTCATATTATGAGAGTGAAGAGGATAGTGATATCTGAGCGTCTACTTGTGCACAATAATATTTCTACGCAGACTCCTAATCCAACCAGGACCGACAGCAATGGCTGTAATCGGTCTAAAAGATATTAAAATATTTTTCGATTTCAATTGAATAGTTCTGTTAGAAAAATCTTTAAAATAAGTATACGAGAATGTAAAGATGCCAGTTGATTTTTAATATGAGTCCCTAGAGCTTATCAAAGGTATTGCCTTTCTCAGGTGAATGTTTTATTCATATAACTCGGGATTATGAGAGTCGAACATGAATACTGCATCAGATATGCACTGGGATTCAACAAATATAAATTTTAAATGGATTGATATATTTTAAAAACATTGCTATTGTTGAATAAATATTTTTTTTTCCTAGTAGTAGTTTAGTTTATTTTTTTTTATTTAAAAAAAGATATACTTATACGAAAGTCTATTTAATAATATGAAACTTATTTGTTAGGGGTGTAAAAGTTATGTTATCTAGAAAATATGGAAGCTTTGGATGGAAAGTCTAAGCAAGAATATCTTCATTTTTTTATTGAAATGAACGAATTGCCAAAAGATGACTGGAAATAAAAGTAAAAAATAATAATATAAATATATCTCCTTCTATTAACTAATACAATAATATATATTTTTGGATCTAAAGTCCACAGAGACCAAAAGCAAAATGCTACGAATATCAAACATTTACCACTTTTGTTGCAGCGGCTAGCTAATTCCGACACGTATTCCAGTGGGATTTTTATGTTGGGTTCTAGGACGCCTTTACTTTATTAGGAGTTGTTCAAACGTGAAATTTATAGAATGATACATATTTATTACCTACTATTACATAAGTAATATTTTACTTATGTATTAGTATATATACATAAGTAAAATATACTAATACATAAGTATAATATACATTAATATTACAATATATCAGGCAATGAAATTCTGCTTCAAAAATTATTATCGACGTCATGTCGTTGCCACGTTTGACCTCAGTTTGTAGTGCCTTAGCTGTGTCAGCGGTCGCGGGTTCGAAACCCGCTGGGGAAATTATTATTATTATTGGTGAATCGTGAAGATTGCCATAAAAGCAAATAGAAACAAATATTTTTACAAACTCTTTACCGTTTTAAATTTTATGACAGCTGAGGTATTGTATGGTATGAGGAGGTATGAGGTAGGCTAGAAACCTGGAAATAAATTTTTGTTTATACACTTTCTAATATTTTTTTTAATTTACTTATATATTCAGTAATATCAATTTTCATGTTAAACTTATCAGTTAAAATTACACAATTTGTATGTAAAAGGTGAAATTAAAGATTCATCCCAAACAAATTTTGGCAAAAATGTATAAATAAAATTTTATTCTTTTTAAGAAATATGAAGAAACTACTACGAATATTGATTATAATAAAATTCACAATTAAAATATTTATCTAGTATAGTATAAATGGGAAACAAGTTTTTCATATAAAAATAAAACGTCATGGATAAAAGCAATTTATCAGCTGACCGCACCGGGTTGACAAAATGGTGGCAAGCGACGATCCATCAATTGATTTACACCCAACGGCTTGCTGACATTAAAACAGATATATCATTAATTAATATGGCTAATGTATTACAATTAATGTATTGTAATAAGACATACTTACATACATGATTTCCCGTATTAAGATAAATACAATCTAAAAAAATGTTTCCCTTTTCCCGTCCCAATGGTGGGAGTGGACCTTCTATACGAATGGGATCACGCCATAGTCCAACACGCTTGCCAAATGTGGGTTGGTCGGCTTCACATATCTTTCGAAAACTTGCTTGGTTAACCAGACATGCAGATTTCCCCACGATGCTTTCCTTCACCGTAAGGCAAATGGTAATCATTATAGGCATCATTTGCATATGAAAATATCAGAGGTGTGAGACCCCGATGGAAACTGTTCCTGTGAACCTACTTCACTCTCTTTTCCAAGCGAGTGCGTTATCACGGTCCTAAAATTAAAAATTCCCAAACCACAAAAAAAAGTTAAAATGGGAGTGTCATTAAGTTAGCGTTTAATATAATGTTACAATATGTATACTGCTAATGCCAAATGTATTTCAACTAACCAGCCAATTATAAATAGCCGACTCAACAAAACAAACCAGAAAAACCAAATATTCGACGCTGTAGGGTTTATTAAAAAGGTAAATTTGAATTTAAGATTAGCCTACTGTCTGCTCTTTTACATTTTTATATATATCGAATTATTCGCACGAATCGTTTGCGCACTCACGTATATTATTATATATTTTCTTATATTATTTTATCTCTTTTTTTGCTCGCAGCTCTTTTTTTACATTTGAAGCTCGATATGATTATAAAGTGTCATAAGGTAGACGACCGACTGTACTGTATTAAGAATGTAACTACCGAATGATGAACTCCAAATAATGAATTCGAAAAAAAAACTGAATAACTCTTCAAAACCAATTCAGGGGCACTTATCTATGATTGAATGATTCATGAACTAATTGGTCAGGTATACATTCTGCAACAATAGACTCACAGAAAAGTACATGTACCTGTTGCAAGTTGGCAAAATGTTGCTGCATTAAGGAACAACTTATTTTACCTTTGAAAGATGTGAAATATGCGAACCCTCATTTATTCTGATGATGGTACATAATCGAATATGGCCTTAAACTTTTTGAAGCATTGAAGAAAGAATCCCGTGCACGGTCCAATAAGGTTATCTTTAATGGAGTTGAACTATTAGTAATTTAATAGAATTTTCTATTAGGAAATACAAAATACTGATAGTTCCAAGTTCATATTTAATTTTTGTTTCAGAAGTTATAATACCTAAATTCAAATCGTAAAATATATCAACAACCTATTTTTCGCTTCCAAACATTGCATTAATTAATTAATCCTCATGCTAAATACATCTTTATCAAAATATGTAGATGTCTTTGCATAATATTTACTTGTGGCTATGTGGCTAAACTCGTACGTAATTGGTTAAATCGAGGGCACATATTGCGTATGAACAACATAAACGTTTCCGTAGCAATTAAGAACTTGATGAAGCGCTACCACAGTTCTATTAAGTTTTAGTATTTGTTATTGTTTATATCAATCAAGTTCAAATTCGGGTCTCGCACCTCTGATATTTTCATGTGCGAATCATTCTATCATGATTACCACTTGTCTTACGGTGAAGGAAAACATCGTGAGGAAACCTGTATGTCTTAGAAAAACCTAGCAAGTTTTCGAAAGACTTGTGAAGTCCGCTATCACGCACTAGGCCAGCGCGATGGACTATGGCTTGATCCCCTCGTACTGAGGGAGGCCCGTGCCCCGCAGTGGGACGTTAAAAAAAGGGCTGAAGATCATGATTTGATATTGTATTATTTAATTGAATATAGCTTGGCAGCCCAGTAGTGACAAGATCGCTTTGCAAACCGAATGGTGCGGGTTCAACTATCGGCTCTTGGACCTCTGATACTTTAGTGCAAATCACTTCTATCATGATTCCTACCTTGTTGTGAAGGAAAACACCATGAGGAAACCTGCGAAGTAACCTATACATGGAAATTTAAAAATGTTCAACCCTGTTTTACGGAAAGATTACTTTTAAGGCGACATTAACTGCCCGCGCCCTTGAGCATACACTGCCGCCCGTCGCCCGCCAGAGCCCCGCTTCAACGCGCACCAAGATTATTGGAAAAAACAACCCACCTTGATTTATCAAACACAATACAAATAAAAACCGTATACTAAAATATGGGTCATTAAATTGTCTTTTATATGATTAAAGTTTCATTTAAATACGCCCCATAGTTTTTGCGTGATTATCGTTTTTTTATCCGTGTTAGACATTACTTTACAAATTAATTACACTATGTTATTAAAATATAATTTCAAATTTTCACATATCAAATTATGAATAAAATTGGCTAGTATAACATTTTTTTTTCAAAGAAATAAGACTAGAAGTTTAGACGTGTGAATATAAAATCATTAAAAGTCGTTTATCTGCGCCTTAAGTATTCGACGACATATTCGACGTACATGTTTATGACATTATTATCACAAATTAAAGTACTCTACTTTCTGCGCCAGCGATTGCGGGTTCGAGTCCCGCTAGGGGCATTCATTTGTTGAGCACGAATGTTTGTACTCCAGTCATGGGTATTAATGTTTATAATATGTATGTATTTAAAATTTATATGTGTAGTATATAAACTACCTGGTATATGCAACAAACGCACGTAACGTAGTTACTACGGAACTAGATAGCGCTGTTGAATTATGTCCCAACATATTTATAAAAAAAAATATCCTTTATTATATTAAAAATCATAATAATGAAATTTTGCTAATTTAAAACACTAAATAATTCCAAAAGTGAATAATATTTTATATACTTAAAAATTATAAGCAAGTACCTACATACATCGTTAATATGTATATACTCGCATTCGCTCGAAGTATTAAAAATTAAAGATTTTAGGCGTTTTATGCCTTAAAAGGTAAAACTAAAAGTAAGATTTAAACTAAAAGCAAGTTTTAAAATGGCACAGTTTCCTGAATTTCTTGGTATAAACAACATAAGTTTACACTCTCAAATTTAGTGTGACAGAAAATATTATTCATTTTAGAGTTTTTCTTTGAGATTAAAGATATTCACGAGCATGGATTGATACTTTTAATAGAACCATAAAAAAATTAATAGGTCGTTATGTTAAAGACAAAACATTTCGAATCAAATTTTTATTACAACTTAAGCAAATGGTACAAAAAGAGGAGATAAGTGTCTACTTAAAGATCAACGCGTTTCATAAATCAATCCGATTAAGATTTCTCGGTTTTGTTCTCAGAACACTGTCTAATAAATCCTAATGATATAAATAAATGAACTTTCGTATTTTGGTCACTCTTAAAAGTTAGAATGTAATATTATGAAAAAAATATTACTTTATTCGTTAAGTAAACTAAGCACACACAGCCTTTTCTAGTAAAATAAAAGTAGCCTAAGTTACTCCTTATAACATTAGCTATCTGCGAGTGAAAGTCCCGTCAAAATCGGCTCAGCCGCTTCAGAGATTAGACAGACAGACAGACAAAAAAATTAAAAATAGATTTTTGTGTATGTACCGTATATAGTTTCATAATATACATTTAGTGAAAAGCTGTTAATTTGAAATTAAAAACAGACACTTCAATTTCATTTATATGTACTAACTATAAGCATACAAAGTAAACAGTCATAAATGTACGACTTTCCTTTTTTTTTGCTTTCTCTATTTCGGTTCAGCCATTTTTAAAGTTAAGCGAAAGTAACGAACAGTAATCAATTTTTATATATACTCGTATAAATACTTTATTTATATTTATATAATAACACTCTATGGAGGACCAGGATAACATAGAGGGCGAACCTCTCGTTCCCCGAGTTCTCATAAAATGCAAAGTGGCTGTAGATTAAGATCACAGAGTAAAGGTGAAGCTACTTACATAATACTACCAATATTATAATAATACTGCTGTTTTATATTCTCACAAGTGCCAAAGGTGGATTATTATATCGACCATATAAGCAAAATAATATCAATTTCCATATTTCTATCACTAAAAATGAGCAAATTAAAAATATACCATAATAATAAATAAATAATAAATATGTTGGGACATTATTACACACAGCACCATCTAGTTCCGTGTTAAGCTACGAGGCTTGTGTTAGGGATACCAGATAGTTGATATAATACACATATGACTTTTTAAATACATACATATTATAAATATAAACAACCATGGCTGGAGTACAAACATTTGCGCTCAACAAATGATTGCCCCCAGCGGGACTCGAACCTGCGACCGCTGGCACAGCAAGTAGGTTCACTACAAACTGAGCCAAACGTGTCGTCCATAGAAATATTTATCTCTTATAAAAAAGACGTTTAGGGGATGAAGCAATTTAAAGGTACTTAGAACTAATAAGTTATTAGAAAAATGCGCAAAATATCCAAAATGATTCTTGATTCGGGACTTAAGCATTTGAAATCAGTGTGTTTATGGGGCAGTTAAAATTACGTCGGAATAGAAAAATTTATGCAAAGAGCTTTAAAAAAGACAGTAAGTTTTGCTATAAGTACTATATACATAATAATTACATATTATAATCCCAAATATTTTAGCACTACTTGTTATAATTTTATATTTGAGGCTCAAAGCGTAAAGGCATAAGGTTGTATAAAACTTACTACATTGTAGTTATAGTTTAAATGTTACGGACATATTCTTATGATGATGGTCCTACAAAATAGCTTACCCTTAATAAAAATATTTTTAGTCTAAATTAATAGTTGTTTTTTCCAATAATAACAAAAATATATTCTTCAGAACTTATAATAGCAAATATTTTTCCCAAACTGGTATCAATCCTGTACGTAACCATTTTATCAAAAATTACAATATTAATATTACTACGAGATTAATAATAAGATTCTTCAAAATCCTTCATAAAGTATATTATGTACGTGCATTTTTAATAATTCAAGATAATGGCACTGGTAGATCGTCTCACACGTATTAGGGATTCAGTATTTCTCATTAGGAGTATCATATATTTTCACAATGACAGTTTAAGTGACAATTGAAAATCTAATAATCTGAGTCTATATGGACAAGATTAATAATGTATTGCTTGTACTTAAAATTATTCTGTTCTACGGTTGTAGACTGTGACACGAACCTAGTACGGGTTTGAATCCGGGGTAATTCTTTAAGTAATGAAATTAATTCGATAAGAAAGGTATTAGTTGTCTGATAAAACGCTACGACAGAGACAGAATTTTTCTAATACATAAAAAAACGGGATAGTTGTCAAAACTTTTATTAAATGCTAATACTAATGAAGATATTATAGATTTAAATTTCGTAATAATAATAGTTGATTTTGTAAACTATGATAAGTTTGTTTAATATTATAAATGCAAAAGCTAGATCTTTTCGCATGAAATATCTGTTAATGATTTTCTAATGCCTCAGCCAATAATTGTAGTCTTAAATAATATTTAAACGGATATTTATACTTCATGAATGAACATTTTTGTATTGAATGAGAGAAATTGTAACGTTACAATTTATAGGTCCCAATTATCAAAAACACATTATGTTGTTTTAGTATAAAAAAATATCTTATACGGATACAATAAACCGTACATTTATTGTCTCTCACGCTCAAGAATTTCTGGTAGAAATCACTAAAGAGATAAGTAATCCCTTGTACACAATGTATCCGTTTTCTGTATTTATATGTACATTTTTTATATTGCTAAAATGTTATTCGAGAAAAGCTGATTTCCAACAAAAAATAAATTATTAAGATTACGTTTTTGAACGTTTATTAGCATGTTTAAACACGAGGCAGCTGAAACGCTTAATATGAAACAAATTGAAATAGGCGCTAAAGTACCTCCCGATTCCCAATGTACACGCCGCGCCGTACAATATATTTAAATTTTCATATATATTATCATGCTTAATAAACTGTTCGTGACTGTAATTGCATTGATCGATTTTGAAACTGTCCATTCCTAAGCTAAGCTTTGTTTAAGCTACCGATTCTTGTTGTACTTTATAACAGAGCTTTTTCATATATTTTAAATATAAAGCTTTATTTCTGAGATTACACATTTATGTTAACAAACATTTCTATGTTTTATAGCGTTCCGTACCTCAAATGGAAAAAACGAAACCCTTATCACTTTGTTGTCCGTCTATCTGTCTTTCAATACCCTTTTTCTCGGAAACACGTGGAGATATCAAGCTGAAATTCAAATGAGTATTTAATTCAGGTGTGCAATGCAATGCCTTAGAGCTGTGAAAAAATCAAACTTCTAAGCCAACGCAATCAAAAGACACAGCCGTTTATGCTGCAAATTTTCGACACTCGCAAGGGAATCAAAACCTAGAGGGTACTTCCCATGAACTCGGAATCATGAAAATTTATTAAAATAAAATGTGTATTTAATACTATTAGAAATTACATGTCACGATACAATATCTTAAAAATAAGAGAAATCTAAAATATGAAAGAGAAAGAAAGAGAGAAGAATTAAGCATTTTGACAATTAGACTTTAAATAAAAATTTCTTTTTCAGATAACATGCACAATGGATTACAACGATACTCTCAACATTTCGGAACCCTACAGGCCGTACTATGAGCGACCAGAAACTTACATCGTGCCATTGCTATTTGCCTTCATCTTCATTATTGGGGTGGTGGGTAATGGTACTTTAGTCGCAGTTTTTGTACGGCACAAGGCAATGAGAAACGTTCCAAATACGTAAGTATATAAAAATTAATAAGTACATATATACAATAATTTGATTTGTGTTGCCACAATTTATAATAATTATACAAAGTATTTTAATCAATATACGGAATATAGGGAGTTCTATAGGCGCAAACCTTTCTGATTAACGTAGAACAAAATTACATAAGATAGGTATTTTTAAAATATTTATTCAGAGACACTTTAAATGTTTAATTAAAATTCGTGAAATTTCAGTCACGGCACTTTGTTATTATGTTACGAGGCCAGATTCAGCCAATATGAATGAGTAAAAAATAGCAGCCTGGCTTCCGATTGGTGTTCTGTGCTACAATTAATTTATTAATTTTGTTTTAAAACTTTTTGGTATAGGAGTTAAGGTCAGGGTCAATTTTTTTTAACTTTTTTTAGTTTTAGGGTATAGCAGTATGTGATCTTTGGTATTAATACATATTTTTTATAACTTCTTCTTTTTAAATTTAATTTCACTATGTTAATTAAAATTTTAACAATATGTTTATAATATTGAACTTTAAAAAGGTTTTATATCTGTGCAAATTATATGTATATTTGGAAGTAATCAAAAATTCACTACAACGTCCTACCAGTGTCAATAAATCGATTTATTTACGAACTCGCACTACGAAATTACCTCGCCTACGGCCTACCTAATACTGCGCTATCAAAATCGGAGGTCATGTGTAAGTTATGGTTATTGCCTAAACCTAGCAATTTAGCTAGTCAAATTTACAGTTTTTTATAAATGCATATTATATGAAATTATACAGTACGTATGAGAAATACAACTTTTAATTTTTTTGACTCTTTTGGTTAATCTTCGAAACGAATGGACTGTTATTGTTAGAACTTTCACTGACATATCCCTAATGCTATAAGAAATTACTTAAGCTATTTAATTTTAAATAAAATATTAGGATTTTACTCAAAAAAATTAAGCGTAAAATATCGTCTCTATCGAGTTACTCGAACAAAGCGAAAATTAATCGCTAAAACTCCTAGATATATAATAATTACATTTTTTAACTTGAATTTTTAAATTAAATAAAGATTTTTTGCGTGTCAGAAAATATTAACGCTATGAGTATTTTGTAAAAATGAACTAAATCTTACAACGAAAATTGATTCTTGATTTGGCAACTATGGGAAGGAAATGTTGACTAAAATTAGGCGGTTTCCTGTTATTTTGTTTATCGCTTCGTTGGTTTATTTTTCTTTTCGTAACAACGGTGTAAATTATCGCATTGTTTTTAGTACAGGGATAATTTATGGCCTGAAAGTAATATAGGCTACTTTTATATCTAAAGGAAGTTGCGAAAGATCAGAGATAAGATCTATTAGTAAAAATATAAATAAATATATTGGGATATTAACACACGTCACTGTTCAGTTTCATGGTAAGCTAGTAAGCTAATATACACATATTGTAAATAAATAATAAAGAAATTTCGTGACTATTCTACAAGTCCATAATATTTTACATAAACTCCTTCATGCTTTATCCCTTGCTTAAAGGCAAAAAGTGCAGAACGCCAAACGCTACGATTACGATCTTCCGATTTTTCCATTGTAACAATCATTTTTATTTTCCAAATTTTTATTAGGGACTTATTAATTCCAAAACTAAAAGCCAGTCTAATCGTTCCCTGAGTACACTTTTATAGCCAATAACATAAATAAGAACTTCTAACGATTACTTACTTCAATTTGAAACGATATAACATTTTGACTACCTTTGAGTCAGGTATAGACAGTGCGCTTTGCAACATTCCTACATCATTACGGCAAATGTTAAAACGGCACATCAACTCCTGTCTCCTGTCAGCGTTACGGACACTTTTAACTAAGAAATGATGTACATCATCCTCTAAAACACATAAATCACAATTTGAAGAATTAGTTTTTTTCATTAAAAATATATATTTTTTGAGGGAATGTGTTCCGAACGCAACCTAAGAGCCATAACAATTGGTTTGTCGCGTCAAACCTGAGCTACAGAACGGGTCTAATCATTCCTTGTCGGAAGAATACCCAAAATATAATAAATAAATACAAAATAGACATGTATTATAGAATGATAAAATGTCAATCTACAGTTCATAAAGAAACCTTTTCTCTGGTTTTCAAGGCACTTTATATGAATTAACGAAGACCGAAAAATTGACTGCTTCGTCACGTCCTGTCCGTCACACCCTTGTCACAGTTAATTCCAAAGTAAACGAAAGATGGATGTTATTTACAGCTTGTATACAAAGATCTTCACTTTGAGGCACTCGTTAATAAACCAAGATAAATTAGGTTTTATTTGGGAAACCTATAAAAAAATGTTTTCGAGGAATCTTTTATGAAAAATTTACAAAGCAGCTATCCTATAGATCAGAAAATCATTCATTCGCCAAAATCTATACATATAATAAAATTCTAACTTAGTTGAATCTGTACATTGAATATTTTTTTGGAAAATCTTATCGAAATAGTCATTATTAACAATACCGAGGCCGTATCTATAGTTTTTAGAATTTTTGTCTGTCTGTCTGTGACCGCATTACGAGAAAACCACTGCACAGATTTTGATGAAATTTTGTACGATGATAGCTGGATATCCGGGTCAGAAAATAGAATACTTTTTACTGTTGAAAAATATCTCAGTTCTAAGAGTTCTCCTCTAACTAACAGTTAGACCAGATTTCTTAACCAAGTTTGTAACCAAACCGGCTATAAAATCGCATGGTATGTGAAATCTAAGAATTTGTTTTTCAGTCTTTAAAACGCGAGCGAGAGCGCGAGTAATGCTAGTAATATTATAAATCTGGAAGTTGTAGTAATCGTGTATCTTTTTCACGCAATAACAGCTAACTTCAGAATTGGAATGAACTTCAGAATGTAGATTGCTAGTATCCTATATTAAGAAAGAAAGAAAAAAAGAATTTCTCGATGAATACAAAGAAATGGTAAATATTTGCAATATTTAAAAGGGTTCAATGAAATAATTTCTGAAATACCAGATTTTCAGGAACTTACAACATTGTTTATATATATCCTTTTGATACTTTGGTATACAACTCGTATTATTCTATATTTTATTATATACTAAATTCGTATTATGTAGTAATATATAGTCGCGGGTTTGAGTCCCGCAGGCATTCACATGAATTTAAAATTTGTATATCAACTATCCATATCCGTAACACAAGCCCCGTAGCTTACCACGGAACTAGATGAGGCTGTGTGTAATAATGTCCCAATATAATATTACTTTTTTTATTAATAAACGAAGTTACAGCCAATTTCTTTTTGAACTACTTCTTTGATTTTTTGATTAGGATTATTAGAGTCGTAATAGACCTGCGTATTTTATCCACATATAGACAACCTTCAGAGTCCAGCATACTTTTACTGCCTTTTACTTACTTTTACTGACATTGTTCCAAAGCATTTAATCTCATTAAAATCTGAATCTGAATATGTAAAAATAACACTTTTAGATGTTTGACTTTTATTGTAGTCTAAGTAAATGTTAAACTAAAAAACTTTTAAAAATATGTCAAAAAACAACTTATATTTCTGTAAACTCTAGTACTTCTTACTTAAATGTGAAAATACTTTTCTTTTTGTTGCACATTTGAACCTGAAAACTTTTAAAACTGCAGGTCCGCGTTGGTGAGTGTGACCTTTAAATATAAATAAATAAAGATGTTGGGACATTATTACAACAGCACCATCTAGTTCCGTGGTAAGCTACGTAACGTGCTTGTGTTGCGGATTGCAGATAGTTGATATACTACACATATAAATTTTAAATACATACATATTATAAATATAAACACCCATGACTGGAGTACAAACATTCGTGATTAGCAAATGAATGCCCCCAGCGGGACTCGAACCCGCGACCGCTGGCGCAGAAAGTAGGGTCACTACCAACTGAGCCAAACGAGTCGTCAAATATATTGTATAGATACAACAATTGTAGTACCTGTAATGGTTAAGCCTATACTATATAATTCGCTCAAGTTTAATGATGAGTTGAGTAACTTTAAAGAAACAAATAAAACTTTAAATATTCAACAAAATCTTATTACTAGAGTCATTATCATCGGTACAAGTTGAGTCTATAATTTTGAGAATGTACTCGTATGTCTGTCTGGGAACGCATCACGAGAAACCACTGGACTGATTTTGATAAAATAGAGGTCAAGTGATGTTGAGAATGAACCAGAATGGAGCGAAGGAAATGAATTTTGTTTTAATATACTATTTTATATGGCTATTTCCACAGTACATAAACTTAAACAATAGGTCCGATATGCAGCCGTAAATGCTAGCCACTTGAATGTAGACGTATAATTGCGACAGTTACCGTACAAGTGATACAACTGCCTGTTATATAACTTATATTGTAACACACTGGTGTGGTGAGAAACTATCTCTGGCAGCAGTTAGTGAATTTCGAAATATAATTTTATATGTACTAATATGTGGTAGAATATAAAAATATATACATATGTAGTACAATATATACAAAATTAGAAGACCCGGCCTCGATCTGCTCTAGCACACTTATAACTTCTATTTCTTTAGTTTCTTTTTTAGAATTTCTTGCAGAGTAGCCGTTTCTCTACAGTCTATATAAAAATCGTTAAGCTATCTTACATAAAAGTAGCCTAGGTTACGCCTTATAACCTTAGCTATCTGTAAATGAAAATCCATTCAAAATCGGTCCAACCGTTTTAGAGATTAGCCAAAATAAACAGACAGACAGACAAACATTTTAAAAATTGATTTTTTGATGTTAGTACCGTATATACTTTTATATAAATATAGTGAAAAGCTGTTAATTTTGAAATTAAAAGCAGAAACTTCAATTTTATTTATATGCATAAATTTAATTTTTAGTAAGATTTTTATCTTATAAATTTCGTGGAAGCCAATATAATATGTGGCTGCGAAATTGGCAGTCAAACTAATTCGTTCTAATGTAAGAAAGCAATTTTACTTTATAGTTTAATGATGATAGCCCAATTCCTAATCTAAGTTGTCATGGGAATATTGGAGTTGTATAGGGAAATTACAAAAGTTGAGACGTTTCTTTGGATAACATTTTAACTCTGTTAATTATTAACAAACTGTTTTCAAAACAAGTAATGAATGGCCATGAATCTTGGAATTTGAGAGATTAATTAATTATTAAGTGAACTTGAACTTATTTGTATTCTAACGAAGATCGTCGTTGTTTTGGATCATATTTTTAGTAGCAATTAGAAATAATAAAACAATGTAAATATTTTATCTAAATGAAAAATAAATTAATTATATTTATTTTCTTTTTCTTTATATTTGTAAATTTATATATTTATTTACTATTCGCGCCCCCTCTTTCTTATATCATTTCCCTACACCTAAAGGTTGCCGGGAAGAAATCGCTCTTTTAGCGATAAGGCTTTTGTAATTTTTCCTATTTCTTCTTTGTTTCTGTTTATTTTCTTCTGTTTTCGGGTGTACAATAAAGAGTCATTATTAATATTTTTAACTATAATACCATTTCCAACATAGCTGGACTGAAAAAGATCTCTAGTACTCGTAGAGACACGTCTACTGTTGTCCACAGCACTTTCTTTATGAATTGTGAGCACCATTTTTAAGCTTATAAGTGATAATTATACACCAACTGTACAAAATTATAATTAAGTACTACATTGTTTTCTCCATATAAGCTCTGTGGGATAATTAAGAATACTTAAACTTGTCTGTAAACCTAAAAGGAATGACCTACGACGAGCTTTATAAGACGTTCAATTTGGTCGTGACCTAAACATAATCTCTTCATTCCATATTTTCTTGTTAATAGCTTTAAAGCTAATTAAGCACAGATTACTTTGCCAATGTCACTTAAAATAATTGATAGAGCTCATTTTCTTTGCTGAAACTGCAAGTACATAAAGCCTTTATAAGTCGTAATTTCATAATAGAAAGAAGTTGGTTATATATTAGATACATACATGTATGAACGAGATATTTTTTGAAATAAAAGTCATTATATTGCATATCTGTACTAATATTATAAATGTGAATGTAAGTTTGGTTGTTACTCTTTCACGCGAAAACTACTTAACCGATCATCATGAAACTTTGCACACATATTCTTGGAGGTCTTAAAAGTAACATAGGATACTTTTTTTTCTAGTGGGCTTGAAACCATAAGCGCGGGCGAAGCCGCGAGTACTGCAAGTCATTTATTAAGCTATCAGTTTTTTGTTTCTTTTTTATTTTTAGATCATTTGTCATAGTCAACATCATAATAAGCCTTGTCCAATATCCATGTCGGTTGCGTTAACTGACGTTTTTTTACCAACTCATTTAATTGTATACTCGTAATATCAAAATATAGATCGAAATATTGTTATTATAACATCATGATCTTAGAAAAAAGAACTCTTTCTTCTTTAAAAGAAGCATCAATTTTGAGTATAAACTTTGCGTTACTCTATTTTTTTATCCTTCATTTATCACTAGAAAAATAATTCTCCAATGCTTAAATAGCCTGAAGACGATAACATCATTCCCAACAGTTTTCCTAAAAAAAATATAGTTATACTATATTTTTTACAATATTTGATACAAACTTCTTTTATATTGTTCTATAATTTAAATACATTTTGAATTTGGCATTATTATTTCATGACAGAACAGAACAGAGGTATAACAGAATCTGCGTAAAATATTTCGACTGAATGAGTCGAACTCTAGATATCTCGCAAAAAAGACAATGCCGTCCAAAAAGCCAGTATTTTTGTGATTCTATAATACATTCGAACACAAACATATTTAAAATTCATAACTTCTTGCAATGTCTGCAATCCTTTTTGTAAAATAGTGCTTAAAGAGACAGTAAAAAATCTACCATTTAAGCGCACTTTAATGACAGCTAATATTCCTCAAAAATTGATTTCTTGAAAAGTTCTCCTATAAAATGTTTAAGTCACAGTTAGCGGCATATTTAAAAGTACACTATATCACAATTAAAGCTTTATTTGTAATATCAAAGGCAGCATTTATAAGAGCTCTGTTGTTGATCAATTATTTTTCGGTATTTATATAAAACCTCATAAAGGTGATTCTTTAATGAATTTGTTGCTGCGTTTTCATTTTATTTATTACAGGTTTTTCCGGTCTGCGAATACCGCTTTGCTTACACGTGGATGGAAGATTGTTTACACTATTCTGTATTTTAAGAGCAAAAAATAAGTAAATAATAATATAGCTATGCCACATTTCGACGGTATACGACTTGACCGATTTTGGTCACGGTGAACAATTTCGCTAAAACAAGGCAACAGCTAGGAGATACTATAGTGCCCAAATGTTTACGTAGATGGAAGTACATTCTCTATTTACTTTATTAAGACATGTATTAAAGTTATACAATATCATGTGTATTTTTATAACTGTCTGATATCCTCATACACAGGCCTCTACTGTTTGTAATATCCCAACATATAATAATTTATTAACTCTATATGACCAATGTTACGATTCTTCTACACGATAGGTGACTTCATGTTAAGTATAAGAGCTGCCTACGATACTGCGACACTGCGTACGTAGTTTTTACGTCTAATAGGGTATTCTACTATGTTGGAAAAAGTACTTAAAAATGTTGATTTTCCTAATAAAAAGCCACAATAAAATATATTTAGGCAAAATAAACACGCTTTTTTGTCATAAAATTAAATTTAATTTTAAGCATTTTTTTATTCCCGCAAAAACGCCGTCAGCCATTTGGTGACGTAATACTGGTAATAAACAATAGTCTTGTATGTAGTACCACAGAACACTTACTCAGGAGAACTAGCAGTTTATAATAATTATAATATAATATGTAGCAACTAGCAATATGCTCTATGCTGACAGTGGTCTGTGTTTGCCTGACTGACATCACACCCATAGCAGCTCGTGTTTTAGGTCACGTGATATACAGGTTAAAAATGACGACTTTTAATTTTAATATAATAAATCAATAATGAGCTTTTATGACTCAAAATCAGAATATTTAAGTATATTTCTTCATAATCTTTTATTTTTATCAAATTTCAAAATTTATTTTTCACCACCGAAAGTACCTACCCTATTGGGCCTTACCAATACAATACATGAACTATAATAGCAACATTTTTAATGGGACTAGTCATTTTAAAGATTAATAGACATTAAAATTGCCGTGATTGTATCTATACTTCTATAATAATATAATAAAGAGGGAAGATATTATTTTTGTATGTAATAAATAAACACACAAACTATTGGAATGATTTTAATGAAATTTATTACACAGATAGTTTAGAGCATAAAAAAAGACAAAAAAGGGCTGTAAGGGGTTGAAATAAGTGATGATTTGTATGGCAATTGCGTCATTTTTAAAGCTAGAAGCTTGAAGCTTATTATTTAAGCTTTTGATTAGATATAAATAAATAAGACATTCAAAGTGTGTAATAATTGTATGCTAAAGGGGAAGAGGGATGAACCCGAGCGAAACGAGGGTGAGTCGCTAGTACATTATATATTCGTATATATAAACATTTGTAACTCTTAAAAATAATATATAACCTCTTGTACTCTCAAAATGTAATTTTAAGAGCTCTACACTATGCTAGTGCTGTTCCCAAAGGTACTATTTATATTAAATTTAATGCATCATTATAAGTGCTTGCGCTTTTTATGAGCAAATATTTTCGCTTATATAAAAATTCAAAGTAGGTGCATTTGAATTTGCATTGAATATTTATATCATATACACATACATATGTACACACACATAATTTATATGTACATGATTCCAAAGCGCAAAGAAATGTATTCAGGTCTGGTTAACGTCCCAATGCTGGGCACGGGGCTCTCTTTAATAAAAAGAAATAAGTTTACAATTTATCAAATCATTGGTAATGATTTTACACATAAAAATATCAGAGGTTTGACACCTGGGAATTGAACCTGCTCCTTAAAACGTACTTATTCCTTGTATAATAATTGGGGTAAACGCTTGGGTACAATTTTAAAGCTAATAAGCTAAAAATTAAGCTAAAAAACAGAAAGTACTCTTTTTCTGTTAAAATTCTTTTCTATGGTTAAAAAAATGATATGATATGAAAAAAACTAAAATTTTTATATTTTGTCAATTCTAACATACTTATTTCAACGATTTTTGTGACTAAAGTAAATATTCTTCCACAGATATATCCTGTCACTCGCATTGGCAGATCTTCTGGTGATCATCACATGTGTTCCGTTCACATCGATCGTATATACATTGGAATCTTGGCCGTGGGGTGTCACTGTATGTAAAGTGTCTGAAACGGCTAAAGACATCAGTATAGGCGTATCAGTTTTTACTCTTACGGCGCTATCGGCAGATCGGTACTTCGCTATCGTCGACCCGTTGAGAAAACTACATGCTACAGGTTAGTCAAATATATTACTTTACTAGCAATTTTCGCGGCTCCACCTGCCTTCTAATCACACATAAAAAATAGGGATTAGTGGTAGAAGTTTGAAAATTTAGGGTTATAAGTATTTTTTGATGACAAATCATAAAAAAATAAAAATTTGGTCTAAGAATAAAAAATAAATAAAAAATCTGTAGATGTCACCCTTATCACCTATTCTGAGAATAGGTGATAAGGTGATAACCTACCAAATGTACACAAAAGAGTTTTTTTTTAAATGTTCCAGCCGTTTCGGAGGAGTTCGATAACAAACACTGTGACACGAAATTTTTATAATATATTAGATATATTATACACTATCTTTTGGACGTTCTTATATAAATAGGAATAGATGGAGGCCAGTTTCTTCTTTGTTTATTTACGGATTTCCTTTTATTTTGTTTAGTAACTTTTGAGAAGCTTTAGTGTTAGTATGAATAAAACAGCGGTGCGTGGTGTTACCTAGTCCACCACTCTCTTCACTCAGTTTTCCAAGCGAGAGCGTTATTACCACTACCTCAACCTTCTAGAGATAGTTAGCACATAAATAGAATTGAAGTGTCTGTTTGTAATCTTAAATATAAAAATTCTTGTGAATTTAGACCAGAAGTGAGCTTTCTTTTTTAAAAACACAAGCTTACTAAATCGACCTCAATTTATTGTAAGTATCTGAAAACGCTAAAACACAATTAAACTAACCAAAAAGACAAGTAAGCTACCAACAATGATATTTTAAAGAAATAAACCAACAGAGTAACGACCTAACAATGCTACCGCGACAAGCGTCAAGATACAACTACCCCCCGATGCCAGTTATGCATCGACTTTTATAGTTTTTTCCCCACTCCAACATCCTCTTTTCTGTTCATATTCCACACGGCCTTTCCTGACAGGAGACCGTCCTCGGGCTCCCTCATCTTCTAACCTTGGGGTTCAGAACCTTGACATCGAAAACATGAGTGACGCCACGAGCTATAGACATCACACTCTCATCATTGCTGCCGTATAAACAATAAAATCTCCAGACAGAAAAAAAACACAAAGTGCATTTCTAAAAATTGCTGGTCTATATTAAGGTTTCAATTTGATTCATTCGTGGGCTAAGCTTCACCTAGCATAACCTAAGCACAATGGATGTGAAACAAACTGATATCTGTACCAATTACCCGGGGCAGGACCCGTCAGGGGAGTGCGCCCTCACGACTCGCCAGAGAACCATGTCATAGCTTTGCGTGTGTAAATCAGTACCTATAAAAGCATGTTTCAACCCAACCTAACCACAAATATACTTTACCTAGCATAACCTAAGCACAATGGATGTGAAACAAACAGATATCTGTACCAATTACCCGGGGCAGGACCCGTCGGGGGAGTGCACCCTCACGACTCGCCAGAGAACCATGTCATAGCTTTGCGTGTGTAAATCGGTACCTATAAAAGCATGTTTTAATCCAACCTACCCCCAAATATACGTTTAATGTTTGTTGCACAAACATATGCAACGGTCAACGACCAACTCATAGTATGATCACTGCTCCAGGACGACATGTCTGAGTAACCTCCAAGACACTGTCCGAGCTCACACACATTAATCTTAAGCTACACAAGGTATGTTCCATATACTAGGATCGCATGTCCGAGCGCACTCCAAGACAGCATCCAATAATATGAAACCGTACCCCACTTGAAGTGCACCTGTCGGCCAGGACAGCATATCCGAGTACAAAGACCTGCGAGACATGCTATCCCCAACCGCAAGATACATCTTCCCTTGAATGTGTCAACCCCAATACGAAAACAAAATAAGCATCTTTTACATAAACAGTAAAAAAAATCATTTTTACAGTTAACATTTCTATAAAGGCCTGGCATAAAGCACAGCACCTACTATAACACAGATCGCGACTACCGCCACGCTCATGCCGAGGACTACAATCTACATCGGCGACTTTCACTGCGATTTCGCTGGGCCTCAAGTCTGCTATTACAATTGTGTCATAGTTGTCTTTCAATGACATTGTAATTGCTATTTTTTGCAATTTTTGCAGTCTACTAATTCAATGGTTTTCCGATGGTTTGTCACTGACACTTCAATGACACTTCAATGATACATTTCCAAACAATTGGTAGTCCCGTACATAATGACAAGTCAATGATCGGATGAATTGCGTAGTTTGTTAATATTTTGACAGTTCTAATGACCACTGGAACGCCACTGAACTACCATTGATGTGCAATTGTGCTGTCATTGTGATTGCATTAAAGCCGATGGAACGCCACTGAACTACCATTGATGCGCAATTGTGCTGTCATTGCATATTTGTCACCTAAACCAATATTATCACGGTCTCGTTAAAATAATATGATTATAATTGTTTAAGTAGTTATAAATGCAAGAAAAGTGTATAAAAATGATAAAAATACTTTACTACGTCTACGTCCAAAGAAATATCATCTCTTGCCATGAATGAAGAAGATATGCAAAAAAAGTTCAAAAGTACGAACCTACTGTCAAGTGAATAGTGATAAGTGAAATTAAAGCGAAAGTGATTAATATAAGAAACTAATAAGTGATAAGTGAATCAATGGAAATACAGTATAACAACAATGATATAGAATTAGTGAAAAGATTGGGGAAGAGGGATAAGAATGTACGACCTATATTAGTAACTTTTACTATACTAGGCCGAAAATTAGCCCTACTAGAGAGCAAGAAGGAGCTAAACAACTCCTCATCAATCTACATAAATGAAGATATTCCACCAGATATACTAGAAAAAAGGAAGCTACTACTAGAAGAATACAGAGAAGGGAACAAGGAGAGAAAGTAATCCTAAAATATGATAAAATTGTATCTCTAAACCCAAACAGAAACAAAGGTCAATTACCCAAAATATACTATGAACTTACCAGTAAAGAGAAAGCATATGGTACAAACCCTTCAGCCCGATACAAGAAAAGAAAACCTGAATCCCCACCATTAGCTCAACACTCAAGTTTTGGAGTCTAAGAGGAAAATAAACTCCAACTAAATATTTACAATATTTTAATGCCGTAACATATCATGTCCCTCTGACAATCCAAAAAATATATAATAATGACATTCAGTTTGCTTATCTTTTTAAAGCTGGCGAAACAATAACATATAACCTCCTTTGTATGTTTCGCCACATCACCCCCCCACGGAGTAAAATAAAATAGAATCTAAAAAAAAAACTAAAACCTAAATTTAACACGTCTGCCAGACCGTGTGGTATATTGCTTACGATGTAAAACACCAGGACTATTACCCTGTAAAGATGGTGTACGTGTGATAGTGGGAGGTGTAGATGGCAGTGATGTTCGGTAATTTGTTTCCTGATGAAAATGTTCTACAAATGCTGGTTTTACTCTATCTACACTCACTACTACATTTTTATTCCTAATGGCAATCGTGATTGTTTTACCATCTGCAGCCCTGTCAATAATTTGGTATGGTCCAGTATATGGTGGTTGAAGAGGTCGACGAATTGAATCGTCTCGTAAATAAACGTGGCTTGCTGTTTTAAGGTCTTTGAAAACAAAAATTCTAGGATTTGCATGACTAGATGCAGGTATAGGACGAAGCTTAGACATTTTGTCACGAAGCTGTGAAATAAAATGAGGCTGATCTTCATAATACTCTAAAGCTGCTGGTGCGAGGATCTCTCCAGGTAAACGAAGGGGTTCACCGTAAAGCAATTCGGCTGCTGTACATTTTAAGTCCTCCTTAATAGCTGTACGCATACCTAAAAGCACAAATGGTAAAGCTCGTAACCAGGATCCCTGATGACACATTAAGGCAGCTTTTAGCTGTCTATGAACTCTTTCAATCATCCCATTGGCACTAGGATGATAAGAAGTAGTTCTATTACGTTTAATAGCGAAATTATGCATCAATTTACGAAAAATGTCAGATTCAAACTGTGCACCTTGATCTGTGGTGATTACAGAAGGAACACCAAAACGAGAGACCCATTCTCTTATGAAGGTGTCGCATACTTCCTCTGCTGTTATAGAGCGCATAGGCCAAACTTCTGGCCATCTAGTAACACGATCAATTGCTGTCAGGCAATAACGATAATCTCCACATATTGGAAGAGGCCCAATAATATCAATATGCACATGCATAAAACGACCAGTTGGTACATCGAAATTGCCTAGGGGAGGATAATTGTGTCTGGTTACCTTGCAGCGCTGACATGCCTGACAAGCGCGTGACCAAGCGCGGCAATCTTTCCTCACAGACGGCCAAACAAACCGATCCGTTACTAAACGAGTAGTTGCTCGAGCGCCAGGATGACTCAAATTATGCAGTCTTTCAAATATCGCCCGGCGAAAATTAACCGTCACGAAAGGACGTGGTTTTCCCATTGAAACATCACAGATTAACTGAATGTTAGTTCCAGGGATACTTACTTTTTCTAACCGAAGGCTAGAACCTTTTTCTTGCAACATTAGCAGCTCTGGATCACTCTCCTGAGATTTTGCTAGCTCTTGGTAATCAGGTTCCATAGAAATCGCCTCAATGCGAGACATGGCGTCTGCCACTACGTTGTCATCACCTTTTATGTATTGAATATCGGTGGTGAATTGGCTTATGAAAGATAATTGATTAAGCTGTGGAGGCGGAAGCTTTTCACGGCGTTGAACAAATGCATAGAGCAAAGGCTTATGGTCAGTAAAAATAGTAACATGCTGAGTTTCTAATATATAACGGAAATGCTGTACGCTCTCATAAACAGCCAAAAGTTCGCGGTAATAGGCCGGCCATTGTGATTGTTGGGGAGTTAATTTTTTACTGAAAAATGCTAAAGGATGCCAATTTCCATTAACGAACTGTTGAAGACAAGATCCAATGTGAACACTAGATGCATCAGTAAATAACCCAATAGGAACGTCGTTTGCTGGATGTTGCAATAAAGTTACGTTGCAAAGGCTCTTTTTACATGTTTCAAATTTCTCTAATAGTTCAGGCGACCAGGGGAAAGGTTTTGAACCTTTACTATTAGTAGCGACTAAAGCTTCTATAAGTGGCGCTTGAAACTGGGCGGCTTGAGGAATAAAACGACGGTAATAATTTAACATGCCTAAAAATCTGCGCATACCTTGAACAGTTTGTGGGGGAGGATAATCTAAAAGACCTTGAATCCGCTCCTGAGGAGGCTTTGTACCTTCAGCATTAATTAAAAAACCTAAGAAAACAACCTCGCTCGCACCGAAAACACATTTTGCTGAATTAATAACTACACCGTATTCCTGAAGACGCCTAAAGAGAATACGTAAATGCTCCTTGTGGGTGGTCTCGTCCTTAGAGTAGACGAGAATATCATCCACATAAGGAAAACAAAAATCTAAACCTCGAGTAACTTCATCAATGAATCGTTGAAAGGTCTGACCAGCATTGCGTAGCCCGAATGTCATGAAGGGGAATTCAAAGAGGCCAAAAGGAGTGATAATGGCTGTCTTTGCGATATCCTCTTTAAATACGGGAATCTGATGGTAGGCCTTAACTAAATCGATGGTACTAAAAATTTTCGCCCCTCGTAGATTATGTGCAAAATCATTAATGTGACGAACAGGATATCGATCAGGGATAGTCCTAGCATTCAACGCACGATAATCACCGCAAGGACGCCATGTGTTGTCCTTTTTTGGAGTTAAATGTAAAGGTGACGACCATGAACTTTTCGATGGCCTTGCGGTGCCACATTTTACCATATCCTCGAATTCACGCTTTGCAGACATGAGTTTTTGAGGAGCTAACCGGCGTGGGCGACAAGATACTGGAGGGCCGTCGGTTGTTTTGATGAAATGAACTGTATTGTGTTTTATGATTCTAGGAAGCCCTGGTGGTTTTGAGACATCAGGAAACTCAGCAAGCACGTGTGCGTAGCTTGAGTTACCTGAAACGATAACTTTTATACTGCATTGATCAGTTACAGCAGTAGATGCAACACTAAAACGCCCAGTGGTTCCATCAACAAGCTTCTTGCCGTAACAATCCGGCAAAAGCTTGTAATATGCTAAAAAATCAGAACCTATTATAGCAGTGTTAACATCCGCAACGACAAACTGCCATACAAAATCACGGCGCAATCCAAAATCAAGCCTTAACCTAATAGTACCGAAAGTTTTAATTGAAGTACCATTAGCGGCACTTAACTCATGGTCGACTTGTTGTCTCCTACTTGAGAGCCAGCGATGAGGGAAACAACATAGATCAGACCCAGTATCAATAAGAAAGCTTTTCTTGGTTAATTGATCCGTGACAAAAAGGCGGCGACCATTTGGCAAGCAGTCAGAAGCCGCCTCTACTGACTGCTGCTTTCGTTTCCCTTATGCCAACTACAAGGAGTTATACATTTCGTTGCTTTTGCCCCAAATTTCCAGTGATACCAACATCTTTTTGAATTAGTTGAAGAACTAGACCGAATTTTGTCTGAAGAGTTCCTTGACGATAAATTCTCTCGAGTCCTGGCCGTAAGAGCAGCCACCTGATCATTAAGTTCATCTATCTTTTTAAAAAATTGATCGGATAAGGCATTTACAGACGCTGATGCAGAGTTAACACTTACTGCCGAGGATAATTCAATAATTTTATCAGCCACTTCAGCAGTTGTATTTAAATCAAGATCTGAGCGAGTTGCTAAAATGGCTTGTACACTCTGAGGCAAGCGTCGTAACCACAAATGCCGCAGGATGGTCTCCTCATTCATAACTGAACCTGCTAATGAGCGAAAATGTCTTAGTAATTGGGTTGGTTTACGATCACCAAGCTCTTCATCGGCTAATAACAAACGAAGTTTTTGATCTTCTGTAACCGACAGTCGGCGAATCAGCTCTCTCTTAACTGTAGCATACTTATCAACTTTGGGAGGAATAGTGATAATATCTTCTATTTCTCCAGCAATTCGTTGATCAAGCTGTGCAATAATGTAATTATATTTCGTGTTGTCACAAACTATACCTGATATTTCGAACTGTGCTTCTGCCTGGGCGAACCAAATGGCTGGCTTGTCTGGCCAAAATGGCGGTAATTTAACAGCAACCTTATTTACAAATGCCTGATTAGACTCTGTAGAAATACCTGGAAGTGTTTGTAATAATTGTTCGTGTAATGAAGTGTTTTCTGCCCTAAGTGCCTTCAACTGATTTTCAAGATCGTGAGACATCATTATTTTGTTAAGAATAAAAAATGTGTTGTTGTGTTGAAATTAATGCAATTAGGAAGAACCACACAGTCTGGACGACCTGAAATATTAACAAAAAATCAAAAATCTAAATCATAAATAAAAAAATAATTGACAAAATGAGTTTGAATAAGACGGAACAATGTCAAATTAACCTACGTAAAAAAAAACGTTGTAAATTATAATAATGTACAATATGACGGAAAAAGAAATTTTAGATTATTATACCTTTATAAGTCAGGTAGTTAAAAATAATATTGCAATATGTATTGAAATACCTATATAACAATAATTACTTAGAAATTGTTTTGAATACACACACACTAACAGTTAACCACAACTATAGTTATTATTTCGTTAAAAAAAAACTTTTTAGTCACTCCAGTTGCAGTTCCTTGCAGAAAATAACTAATCCATCGTCTGTAGATTTATCGCAAAAAAATCTTAAGGGCGATAATTTTATACAATGGCGATTTGTCATTCACTCGAAGACTTGACATTTAGTTGTAGAAAAAAAAAATGTTATAATAAAATTCACATATGAAGAAATGTTTTACAAGTATGTTCTTCTCTAATAAGAAATCTTCTATTATTTTCTCAAAACACTTATTACTATGAAACCTTCCAGGTAATAGGTATGAGTGACGACGAAATAGCGAAATTCAAGTATGTAAACTGTTACATATGCTTTTCAACGTAAAATCGTCGAATAAACGATAATTACACGTTCGGGGTCACCAATTTGGAGTCTAAGAGGAAAATAAACTCCAACTAAATATTTACAATATTTTAATGCCGTAACATATCATGTCCCTCTGACAATCCAAAAAATATATAATAATGACATTCAGTTTGCTTATCTTTTTAAAGCTGGCGAAACAATAACATATAACCTCCTTTGTATGTTTCGCCACAAAGTGACCAAGTAAATTTATCTAAAGCAGTTAAAAAGAATAAGACTACAATGTATGCATTTATAAATAGAACAGAGGAAATCAACAGAAATAAGCACCGTAAGAAAGCTTAGTAATGGCTGCCTCCTTTAAACATCCCAATACGGCTGGTCACCGCGGAACGTCCAGACCAACACCCTCTAGCAATAAAAGACACAGCAGGATCATAATGGTGAAGAGTAGAACACAACACAACAGACAACAATGGTAGGAGCTAGAGGAGGCCTTTGCCCATAGGCAAACTGAAAAAAATAGAGAAACACTAAAAGTTAAAAAAAAATAGATACATACATAAAATTAAACTACTAATAAAATTATTAATAATGAAATCTTATAATTTAATCTAATAACTAAATTGATTAGTAACATAATTACCTTTAATAATAAAAATTTATTTCTACTTTATATTATTGTAATTTATAATCAACTTATTATAATGAGGAAATTGTTATTTAATTGTAATATCTTATTTACATAAATAAGTTAAGTAATTACATAAGTACTTGAATAAACTTAAAGATGTTTCTTAAAGAAAAAATTTTTTCCTTAATTTTCAATTAACAAGTTGTAAACAAAAACACATAGGTTCCTATAATTAATATAATATTCCTATAATTATAACAAAAAGAACTGACCTATTTAATTTAATAAAATAAGTTTAGCATTATTATCCTATTTATAAATACTATGTAAACAAGAGTTGTGAATTAATGTTAATAATAGTTATAGACAAATTAATAATGTAAGGTAAATTAATGTGAAATGTTGTGAATTAATATTAAAAAAGAATTTAGTTGAATCAAAAATACAATGAATGAATGTATAAATGTCAATTTTTTTCAGTAATAAAAGGCTATTTTTATTTATTTATTTTATTTATAAACCAATATTCTTAAGTTGTGAAGTGTGTGAACCATTGCTTCAATTACTTTACTTATCCCTAAAGGCATAGCTATAGTCTAAGTATACTTGATTTTCTCTATAATAATATTATAAAGAGGATAGATTTGTATTTTTGTATGAAATGAATAAACTCAAAAATTACTATTATTAGTTTTATTTTTTAGATTGCACTTAAAATTTATCTTTTTGGCTTTTTATGATCATTTTACATAATATTTAGTCTTTAAAACATAAACTAATAACATATAATATTATAATCGAAACTAGCTTAAAATTAATTTCGGCGAACGCTTTTTGCTAATGGCAATACCGATTCCCTTTCTACTACAATTCAACTACAATCCAATGACAAGACCATTGATCGACCATTGTAAATTTAGTAGACTACCAAATTTTGGACCAATGGTAATTGAATTAAAATTGCATTGTAATTCAATGACAATTGCATGTAAAATAGCAGACTTGAGGCCCTGGTTGTCTGACAAAATAAAAATACGATCGATCTAAAAATAACCGTTAATTCAAGTAACCTAATTTACTAAGTTAAGACTGACCACCAAAACAAAACTAAACTATACACGGCGACCAACACAAAACACGAATTACCAAAATCAATGAAAATACACCAAAATCACGGTACCCTCCGATAAAACTTTTAAACACATACAACCAACAAATACATACTACACGCTAAAAAAAGAAGTGGGCGTAACAGGACCTATCCCACTTCTGATCTTGTGAATTTAGACCAGAAGTGAGCTTTCTTTTTTAAAAACACAAGCTTACTAAATCGACCTCAATTTATTGTAAGTATCTGAAAACGCTAAAACACAATTAAACTAACCAAAAAGACAAGTAAGCTACCAACAATGATATTTTAAAGAAATAAACCAACAGAGTAACGACCTAACAATGCTACCGCGACAAGCGTCAAGATACAACTACCCCCCGATGCCAGTTATGCATCGACTTTTATAGTTTTTTCCCCACTCCAACATCCTCTTTTCTGTTCATATTCCACAAAATATAATAATGTTCTCCGACCGATTGCGGCCATGGCGGCCATTCTCATTGAGACTAGCCAACTACGCAGGAGATATTATAGTGCACAAATGTACGCGCAAACACAAGTGCACTCTCTGTTCCTATCACTCTCATACTCCGGTGGGACGACTACTCGACACGACCAGTGAGAGCTAAGGCGCAGGACCGACGGCTTAACGTGCTCTCCGAGGCACGGGGGTGACACACCGCCAACTTCCAAACTCCGGGCTCTTATACTACTTACTAAACAGAAAGACTCAATAATTAAACATGGCCCGACCCGGGACTCGAACCCAGGACCTCTCGATGTATGGCCGTACATGCTAGCCACTACACCACTGAGGCAGTAAAGTTATATAAAAATATATAATGAAAATGTATACAGTAGGTACATCAGGTCAAAAAAAATAATTTTTAAAATTTTTGTATCTGTCTGTCTGTGCTAATAATAGTAATACTGAAACGGACGGGACTGACTTTGACGGGACTTTCACTCGCAGATAGCTAATGTTATGAGGAGTAACTTGGATAAAATTATAAAGACCGTTTAAACGCCCCGCGAAGTGAATTGAACTTATTTCATATATTGAACTTCAATCTGTAGAACTTATTCAAATATTTAACTTAATAAAAGGAAACAAAACAAAATCGATATCAACTCGTAGTTAAGATGATAGAAAGTTCCTTGAAGTGAACTCTGAAAATGTTTACATTGGACAATGTAATTAATTTGTTAAATCACTTATCCAAGTAATTCGGCAACCATCCGTCATGTCACGCTAAGTTTATCATTCTCCCGAATCTGGCTCCGGGCCAACGTGCGAACTTTTAAATATAACAGTATCTACCCTCATTTCTCACATAAAAGTGGAAATGTGAATAATTTATATGATTTATGAAATGATATTACTTTTCCAAAAATTATTATATTTTTACTAAAAAATGGGATTCATATGCGACTCAAACAAAATATATGACGGTCTAAGGATGAAAGCATGAGAAAAGTAGTCGGGAAATGTATTTGTAACTTTTAAAAACTAGCAAATAGAATAACTTAATACAAAAAAACAATCGCAAAATAAAATTATATCCATATGCAAACATAAATTTGAGATTTTAGACATCACACGCACAGAACTATTTAGTTTCATGTTAATATTATACGAGCCTTAGTTTATGGATACCAGTTAGTTAATACACTAGAAATAATATATAACTTTAAATATGTACATATAAATTATAAATATAAACGCCCATGATTGGGCTCGTACGGAACTCGTACCCGCGACCGCTGCCACGGCAAGGTTCGCCAGAAACTATGACAATCGTGTCGTTAAAATTGTACTTTTGATTTTTTCCAGAAGTTGATGATACTTAAAAATACTTTCGTTAATAATACTTATTATATTATTTAATTATATGAGACACATGGGTGTATAAATGGCGTGTAACGCCAAAACAGGTTAATAGTATCACAAAGCCGACCATACAGACAGATTAATACTTCACATAAAATCAGGCAAATGCATTTTTTTAATATAAAACTAAGGATATTGATTAATTTTCTTTCACTATACTCAAGCCCACCAATTTCCTGAACAAATTGACGAAAAAGCCCATTTTTGGATCTATTCACGACCATCTATCCACTACAGGAACAAGAATCAAGATATATCGTTCGCATATTGAAGGAAACAATTTATTTCTCTGCCTTACTCTCTTAGGTGCGCACTTAGACCCATTCTGTTAATTTAATCACTTTGCTTAATCAAGTCTGGCTTTACCTACCTATAGAGACGAAGGTGAGGGGCTACAGTCTTTAGGCAAAACAAACCATAGCTACTTGAAAGTAATTTGATCTGCAGGTTCCATATAATATGTAAAGTTTTGAAGTGATCTCTTCACGTGACATAGATTTGTGTAGAGTAATAGTAGCACTACTAATATAATTGAGAAAGTTTGCTGTGTTTGATTGTTTGTAATTCACGGTGAAATTGGATTGATTTAGATGAAATTTAGTAGCCAAATAGTTGTATTTTAAGATAAAACTAGTGACACCCTCGCTTCGTTCAGTTTTATTTTTCGAACGGAATCCCAAACCCTTTTACCACTTTACTTGGACCAGCCGTTACGGATATAATTCGCAACAGACAGACAGACAAATATTTAAGAAAAATGGGTTCTTAATGTATCGTAGATTTGAAGTGAGCTATTGTTTTCGTTAGTAGTTTAAAATTTTAAATACTCGTTATAAAGCATACACTATATACATGTACATAAGTATGTCTGTACATTTAAAGTGATATAAAAATATGACATAAAATCTGTCGTGAAAACTCAATATATATTCAATCCATTATATCTATTTTATAATCCATACAAATCAAATTACAAAAAATATAACAATAAAAGTATTGTAGAATAAAATAAGATTATCATGAAAATATTTCATTTAATTTTTTGGAGATCTCGACCTTTTACTTGCGACAATAGCCTTATAACGTCAATGTTAGGTCGAACAAGTGTAACGAACCGAATTCACGTGGAAGAAGGTGGAGTTTGGAATTTGATAGAGCCATTTTTTATGAATATGAAGAGATTGAAATGATTTGTTTGTATGGAGAAAAAATTTGAGGTTATTGAATTGATTCTATAAATTTGTACACTAGCAGCAGTACATAGGTATGTACAATGTACATACTTGTAAAGAGATTTTAAGTAATGCTGATGGACATTTTTCTCTTTCATACTTCTTTTTAATTTTTGAACCAAGATTTTAGAAGTAAAAAATATATTGGGATAATACTTTCTTAGATTTACGCGAATATTCGACATTATAAATGAAACTACCTTTTCGGATTTTGTCGCGGATTTATTTTGATTTTTAGTTCCCGACGTTTCGAATGTTTTACAGCAATCATGGTCACGGGAGAGACGTCTCTCCCGTGACCATAATTAACTAAAAATCAAAATAAATCCGCGACAAAATCCGAAAAGGTAGTTTCATTTATAATATATTGGGACATAATTACTAACAGCCATCTACTGCGAGGCTTGTGTTACGGATACCAAATAGTTGTTACACGACACATTTATAATTTTAAATACATACATATTATAAATACCCAATTTGTACTGGTAAACTGGAGTACAAACATTTGTGCTCAACAAATGAATGCTAATTGCTCCCAGCGGGACTCTAACCCGCGACCGCTTGACGACCAAGTAGGGTAGTAACTACAAACTGACCCATACAAACTATTACTAATTCAATAACATGTACTAATGATAATAAAATGGGTTACAGTTCCTCTACTTACTTTAGTGATTAGTTTTATTGCAGAAAAAAAATAGAGATTAAGAATAAAATTCATTTGAATGACTCTACGTCATTCTCAAGTGTCTCACACTTCGTAAGTATACATGATATGTTAAACTGAAAGTTCCACACAGACGTTACAAACTCCAATGAGCACATATGTATACTGTAGTTCGTAGAAATTGCGGCTTGAGTTTGCGTTACTTATTTACAGTGACTTCATTTTCATCTCTGATTAATTAAAATTACTGACAAAACAATATTTTCATTTAAGAAGAATATTATGTACTAGTCAGAAAAAATATTTTACACTTAAATCTCTTTCGCTATTAAAAAAATGTGTTTGTATGTTTGCTTGTAATGAGTAATCTAAAAATCAGATTAACCAATTTCTATGAAATTTAATATACAGTGAATTTGAGACGCTGCGAAGGACATAGAATAGTTTTTATCCCGAAGATTCCCTTAGGGGGATAAAAGTTTGTATCGGAAATTAACCATTTCTCATGTAAGGTGGTGGTCAATTTTTTTATAACATTCAAAAAGTAGAAACGACCCCAAATGTATCCAAAGTAAGTCGCTTGAATAAAATCATCATCATCAGCCCTTATTAACGTCCCACTGCTGGGCACGGGCCTCCCTCAGTACGAGGGGGATCAGGCCATAGTCCACCGCGCTGGCCCAGTGCGTGTTGGCGGACTTCACATGTCTTACGAAAACTTGCTAGGTTTTCTCAGACATGCAGGTTTCCTTACGATGTTTTCCTTCACCGTAAGACAAGTGGTAATCATGATAGAAATGATTCGCACATGAAAATATCAGAGGTGCAAGACCCGGATTTGAACCCGCATCACTCGGTTATACAAGCGACGCGTTACCGCTGGGCTTGAATAAAATAAAATAATTAAATTTTGTATAAAGGTATTATTTACTATCCAACGCCGGATGGAAATTTCCAAAATATATTTTCTAATCCAAATAATATTAGAGGATTCTACAAAAAGCTTTTCACAAGGGTCGAGGATGAAAAGATTGACTATCTTCATTCATTTGATTGGCCATCCCTCAGCATTGAAACATGATACTTTCCTTTTGTAAATCAGGGCTTGCCAAACCCAATTTCCATTTAAACCTACCATTCCCATCTAAATAAAGTACCATATATAAGGTAATATAATATAATATGTCTGTCTGTAGCTCTTGCCTGAGAATTTTTTCGCGTGATTTACAGAAACTGAGTTTTTTTGTATACTATAATAGGCCGCCAAATTCTTTATATTAGTCGTCAAATAAACCAAATAGTTTTAATTTTTTAAGTACTTACAAAAGCGTGATATATATAAAAAACTCTAAAAGTGATATTAAATACTTGTGGTAATTGTTTTATTACATAATTTATTTTTATACTTGAATTCAGTCTTTTTTTCGTTCCACTTCTGGGCACGGGCCTCTCTGAGTTCCTTAATTACGAGGGGTTCAGGTCATAGCCCACCATGCTAACTAATTACGAGTTTGCGGACTTCACATGTCTTACAAAATCTTGCTAGGTCGATTATTAATATACTATTCTTCTACCTTTCAATGTTAATAAACTAATCTTCTACCAATGTCACCCAAGTTTGAGAGTCTGTGACAAGCAATGACAACCATAAGTAAGTTTATTACATTTCTGGGTTTCATATATCTGAAACGCCCCTTAGAGACGTCAAGGGTGTTAGATTTTCTTGTGATATTTTTTTTTCAAACAAATACAGAATGTGGAACGGATCCAATATAACAATTAAGATTGTAATACGCAATCATACAAACATTTTTTTAATAAAATACGTAAATGAATCAGCTAAGCTGCTATCATCTTGCTATATAGATTCCTCAGAAATAAGAAAAATCTCCATAAAATTGAAAAAATATTCAATGAACAGATTTACCAAGAGGTTTATACCTTATTATATACTTATTTAATGTATATAATATAAGTACAGAATGCACTTAGGGACAACATTATTAAAAATAATGTTTAGACGCAGCGGTAGTAGTAGCAGTAGTAGATTATTAAAGAACTTTAATATCCCTAATATTAATATTTGCCGACACGTTTGGCTCAGTTTGTAGTGATCCTACGTCGCAGGTTCGAGACCCGCTGGGAGCATTCATTTGTTGAACACGAATGTTTGTACTCAAAAGTTATATATGTGTAGTACGAGTATATCAACTATCTGGTATCCGTAAAACAAGCGCTGAGTGTAATAATATCCCAACATATTTATTTATTAATATTTTTTCTAACTTAAATTCACTAACAAAATATGTATTACATTCAAGACTTGTAATTACATTATAAGACTTGGCCCAATATTTAATTAATCCCATAAGTACATAAAAGACGGCTTAATCTCCTTATCCTTTTGTCTTGATCACCGGCTAGGAGTTAGCTTTTCTACTTCAATAATATAGCTTTATGTTTGACTGACTTCAAAAAGGATTAAGTCATTTGTTGTTTTGTTTTGTTTTCTGCAAGTTGTTTATGTTTCAAAGACATTTTTGGAGATGACTTGATCGATTTCACTACTTTAAATTTTATTAAATTAATGATAAACCCAAAGACTAGTCATGTTAGTGGTATGCAAGTTCTTCAATCTCTGTTCGTTATTATGCTCTAGCATACTTTTTACAAAAAAAATAGAAGTATCTAGACATATCAAGTTAGAAATTATTAAAATATTTATAAAATGTTTTATTGAATGACCTAATAACTTGTCACTTTGTGAAAAGAATATTTTAATATGCGACCTTACAACCAGATAAGATTAGCGGCGTCCTTTTCAATCCAAACTTTCAAACTTTTTTAAGCGCCTAGACACTCTATTTTCTAGATCTTGTTATTTTTATTTTATATTTTCTATGATAATAAATGTAAATTTTTATATTTCTTTTCTTTGGTGATATTAGTTTTATGTATATATTTGACAACACTTTTGGCTAAGTTTGTAGTGACGAAACTTTCTGCGACAGCGGTCGTGGGTTCTAGTCCCGCTGGAGGCATTTTTTATTTTACAATGATTTTTTGTACTCCAGTCATGGGTGTTTATATTTATAATATGTATGTATTTAAAAGTTAAGCTAAGCCTACCGAGCTTACCATGGAACGAGATGATGCTGTTGTCCCAATATATTTGTGTATTTATTATTTATTCAATAATACAAGAATGTGCTTTGATACTGCATAATATGTAAAGAGGGCAGTGTGGTTTTCAGTTGAATTTCATAGTTAAGTGAAGATCTAGAAGAAACACATGAGATGAGAAAAAGTGAAATAAAATGAAGTTAAAATTCAAATTAAATTAAAAAAAAAGTTCTACTGAAAGGCTCGTTTTTTACCAAATTGAGGTTATCTCAAGGTAAAGCTCTTACGGCCAAGGTTAATATTTAATTGCATAGTTTTGACGATACTTTATACCCAGGCTTATAAAACAAGCATTTAGACGAGATGTCATTCACACATCGTACACTGTTTTTTTTTTTTATTTCGTATTCTTTATGATAACGAATATAAAATAATATCGTGTCTAAACCCAAAAGTTTGATATTTCTGCACAAATATGCAAAACACGATTAGCCTCGAGCAATAAATGCGACTGGATAAAATTTTATATTTTTAAATCCAATCATAACATTGAGGTTTCTTTGTTTGTACCTAAAATATTTATCCATCGAAACTCAAGCATACTTATGTAGATATGTACGAATTGTTGTTAGTCGTTTAAGCTTTATAATTTTACTTAAGTTTTTTTAAGATTTCCATCTAAAATACACAAGCATTTTATTCTCGGTCACAGTCTTATATTGGTTCTTTCGTTTACTATTAGTTTTTCTTATTATTGAAATTATTTGAAAGCAACATCTACAAATATTAGGTTCAATTAGAAACAAGATTTTATGTAATACTCTACCAAAGATTTACTTTTTTTTATTTTATTCTGAATTAGTGCTTGATCATGTTCCACCTGATGGTAAGTGGTAACGTAATCGTAGATGGTAACTCGCACTACTTACTATGGGAGAATGTCGACATATGAATATATATAATACCAATACTACACTTTAATTAGAGTTTTAATAATATTTTAACTATTATAATATAATTTATACGCATAAGAAAAGAATAAAAAAAATAAACATAAAATATGAAGAGGCGATACTTCATGTCATTTAAAAAAAACATACGGGCGCACGTGAATCATGGTTAAAAAGTAAAGTGTTCATTCAAAGTTATCGCCAAAGTTGCTCAAGTTAGACTGTTATTAATTAATTAAGCCCGTGTTTTTTAAACTTTTAATTAAGTCATTTTTGTATGTGACCTAAACTTAGATTTACGAGAATATTTTAAATAAAAACTATTTTCCGATTTTTCGGAGATTTCGATGGATTCACTTTGACTTTGTATATTTTAAAATGATTTTATAATTTTATCGGTACTCTCTATGACAACTATATCACTGACCTTCTAGACGTCTAAAATATTAGTGACCATGATAGTTGTAAAGCATTCGAAACTTCAAGAACTAAAAATGAAAAACCACCTTTAGTTGTATCTAATTGAGATAACCTGGTGTCCCATATGTATTTTAAAAGGTCCAAAAAGTAAATCGTTAAAATTAACACGTTATTAATTAACGGAAATTTTAATACCGCAATACAAAACGGGAAACAATATTTCTTATATTCATTTTCATTCGGTTGACAATTAATAGTGCATATAGTATAAAATCACCATTAATGACGCACTCTCTTGGAAAACCAAGTGAAGCGGTACAAACCATGCTCAGTTACTGTTGGGATCTTGATTTAGTAATTATAATCATAATTATTATAAAGCACAGCATCGGCTGGGCCAGAAATTAGGCATAAGCTATAAGCATGTACTCTAGTATTATTTATCTAAGACATAAGGGTCATAATGAGCCCTTTTTAACGTTCCACTGCTGGGCACGGGCCTCCCTCAGTGCGAGGGGGATAAGGCCATAGTCCACCGCGCTGACCTAGTGCGTGTTGGCGGACTTAAGGCATAAGGGTCTCATCTCTATAATAATAAATGGCAAGGTTTTAAAATATAAAATATAACAAAAAAAATGACAATTATTGTAGATGTGATGTTGTAATTAAATATTAATTTAAAATAGCAACTGTTGAGTTTCTCGCCGGCCCTTCTCAGGAACTGCCTTAAGAGGCGATAACGAAAAGTGGCAGTGTAACAGAATATTTTGATTTGATTACTTGGTTAAGTTCAAGTTGAATAATAACTACAATTAATTAATATGCGTGAGTTTATTATGACAAGAATATAAATATGACGAGAAATACCAGTACCACTTACCTACCAGTTACGGTGAAGAAAAAAATGGTAGATGTCTCCTTCAAAGCAGAAACACTGTGTGTATATTTTCTCCTCCAATTATTAACAGAATTATTTTTTGTTTAATACCTGATGCTACGTTTAAGTGTTATCAATTAAAATTCGAAACAGAACTTTTTTGTTTTAGTTTTCCTTTTAATTCGCCTACTGGGAGTCACTAATTTAATTAATTAAAATATCAAACATACTAGCACTTATCTTTTATTACGTACCTTTCAGTTGGGAATGATTCACTGTGAAATACAAAGATAAATGTTCTGCAAATATTTCTGTATGGCAGCTCGGTTTATTTGCATGAGTGTGTCCCGTGTGTATACTTTACTTACTATTTATTAATTAATTGTTTTATTTATTAATTAAATGATTTTTATAATAATAATTATTTTCATTAATCTATACAATATACGTATCGTATAATATATATTCAGCCCTTTTTTACATATCCCACTGCTGGGCACGGGACTCCCTTCACGAGGGGGATTTGGCCATAGTCCACCACGCTGGCCTAGTGTGAGTTGGTGGACTTCACATGACTTTCGTAAACTTGCTAGATTCTCTCAGACACGCAGGTTTCCTCAAGATGTTTTCCTTTACCGTAAAACAAGTGGTAATCAAGCTAGAAATAATTCGCACGTAAAAATATCAGATGTGCGAGACCCGGATTTGAACCCGCATCACTCGGTTAACCAAGCGAGCGCGTCACTACTGGGCTAACTCTGTCCAATATACCTGAATATAATAAAATTCTAAATCATCCGACAAATATGAGAAACGCTGGACTTTTTTACAATGAATGTACCCCCTTGACACGTCATTCAGTCGTCAATCTCAAAATGTATCGGGGGTTATTTTATCAAAATCAAAATAGTATTTTTGTAATTTTCACAATCTTCATTTACTATTATAATAGGGTGTTTGATTGGTTTCATCTTTGCGGGTGAATATATTCTAACTGTAACAAAAAAATCCGTAATATTATATTTTCTATTCTAAATCATTCCTAGGGACCTCTTTATAACCTTTTATTCCCTTGAGATTTGTGTGGTTTTGTATTTAATAAGAAAATATTGTTAGTATAATAGTGACTGTTTTATTTAAAACGTTATTAGACTGATATTTACTTATTATTACAGTTAAAAGTTTAGTATATTTGGATCGAATATTTCAGCTCTTTTAATATGAGGAGGGTCTGGCCAAGGCTACTTGGTTGGTTTAGTTTAACTAAGTGGCAATCATGTATTTACAATGTAAATGCTTACTTCATAACTGAATCAATAGAATTCTTATCTTACCTTATATTATTAACGGAAAAGCTCAGGGATCTGGATCGATATTTGTTACTTTAATTTTAATTACCCCAGAAGAGCTGTTGATGAATGTTTCGCACCGAGATACGTCATAGTCTGGAATAGCAGATGGGCTTTAACATTTTTATCCCGGAAAATATACGATTCCCGTGGGATAGAATTATTTTTGTTCTTAACTAAAGACAGATAAAAAGAAGCAAAAACAGCAAAGCACAGTACATTTTTCTTCTTTCTTAATCAATTATTTTCTATTTTCTTATTTAGACGCCTTATTATAACTATCGAAAATTTTAGAAAAACCTAATTTTTTTTAAATATAATTATAATGATTAGCCCAATTGCGATCTCTGGGTAATTATAGTAAAGTAAAAATAATGATAGTATGTAAATGCCTCTAAGTCTACTGATATAGTTTTTATATCGGTCATTACTCCAAAATTTGTCTCTTGAGCTTAATTTTGTAAGAAAAGACATTCTCAAAAATTTCACTAACGTCCCAGAGGACTATTATTTTAAATAAAACTGAACTGAAAGCGATGTCTTACTACTAGTCGCCTTGCTTACAATATCTTATTTTCTTTATAGAATAAATAATAGCCCATTAACGTCGTGCCACAAGGAAAAGACTTGCCTAATTAGTCCAGTACTACGGTCTGGGAATTAGCATTAAAAACAGTACTTCTGAGACGATAAGGCGATCAGAAAAAATTGGAGAAGTGAAAACAAAAATTTAATAATTAGAGTTGTATAAGGCTTCCTAGGATGATCTAACTAAAACTTTTTTAATTAGCGCTCTTATGCCATAGTTCTTATTAGAAATTTTTTTAATGAAAATAATTTTATGTTATTTTAACTCTATTATATTCTTGTTTTTTAGTGATGCTTTGCTTAATTCTAAGAGATCACATGACATTTCCCCGAAGTGCAAGGTACCCTATATGTTGACCCAGATAATTATGACCGTACCAAATTGCATGAAAACCTATGTAGTGGTTTACTCTTGGTGCAGTCACATACAGACTGATAGACAGACAAAAATATTAAAAAGATGTATACATTTAGCCTCTGTATCGATAAAATAATATGTTTATAGTGTTTCAATTAGATTTTTCAAAAAAAAAATATTTTAGGTACAGATTGGCGCGAGTGCGCCAGCGCATGGTTAAGTGCGTAAACGATGTTGTGACACCCCATTAGAGCAGGGAAGATTCCGTAGGGTTATGGTAGTAGGTACTTACTGGCCAAGCCAATGACTCTCACATTACCACCTGTGTTTATACAGGAGGTTAGAGGAAATGCATTTCCCATTTAAATAAATTGTTGTAGTACTAGATCTCAATTCAATTAGAATATATCGTTAAAAAATACTACTATAACTTGTTTAATTTTGTGCTAAGACTTAATTAGTCTCTCATAAACAAATTAACTTTAGAACAAAAGATAAACTCGTAATTCAAATAATTTAAGGGTTAATGTATATGTGGAGTTATAATTCACAGTTTTACTGGCGGTTATTGTATTACTCCTAGAACGAAACGAAAAGACCATTACGGTCAACCGAACGAGATAATTCATATATTCATAACTTCTGTGCCTAACTGAGCCGTATTAGTACAATTATAAGACTGATAACTTATAATAAACATGTTGGGACATTATTACTACAGTGCCTTCTAGTTGCGTGGTAAGTTAAGTATATATAATTTTTAAATACACATATTATAAATATATGATATGTATATTTATAATATGTGTATATTATACATATTATAAATATAAACACCCATGACTGGGAACATTTGTGCTCAACAAATGAATGCCCCCAGCGGAACTCGAACCCGCGACCGCCGGCGCAGAAAGTAGGGTATCTCGTCAGTTATAAATATGTAACTACCGTTAGATTATAATTTCGCAGTTTAAAATCTACAATACAATCACGAAATAGATTATAATCTAATTTATTTAGAATTTCACGGTGACATATATATAAAATCTTCATTTTATATATTTAGAGTATTTTTCTGTGGTAAAAGTCTGGCATTCGATTTTCAGGCGAGTTTTTATTTGAATCGTATACCAATTCTGACCTTTTTCTGGGTTACTTCTGAGCACAGGCTTATGGAAAGGGACTAAGTGCCGGTTGGCGGATCTCATATGACTTTCGGAAACTTGCTAAGTTCTCTGTGACGGGTTTCTACGGTGTTTTACGTCATCGTAAAGCAAGCTGAAATATATTGAAAAAACATAAACACATGAACATAATTATTATATAAGTAAAGGTGCAAGAACCGTTTTTTTAACCAGGTTCGCTACGTTTCCTAACCTCTACTGCTATGTGGTATACCGCATACCATACTACTATAGTAGCAGTTACATACATACGAGTATATTCACATATTAATTATTTTTATCTCTTATTACTCTAATTATTATATGTTGTAATTTCAAGTAATTACTAGGTAACACTTCAGTATTCGAAATTCATTTATTTAACATTTTCAACCGCAATATTTAATTAAAAATAGATTCATTTTAACTTTGTTCCGTAAATACAAATTCCAATCTACCATTTGTATTTATATTCAGATACTTTGTTCACATTTATTTAAAGTTTCATGTAACTTGTTTTCATAAAACTGACATTAATTGAACGTGGTGTTAGGTTTATCATAACACCAGTATTGACTGACTAACTATTTATACAAAAAACAGTTCTTATTTCGTGTATTTTTTAAATAATTGGCTATTATTACGGATATTTATATCCTCCCAAGTGATTTTTGAAGGAAGCACTAGAAATAATCCAAGATTGTTGCAACGGTACGATCTATTCCATAACACTCGTAATCTTATTTTGTTTGCTTTACCAACAAAATTGAAATAAATGATGATGTCCTAGTAATTCCAGTCACGCCATCGATCTTACTGAGACTAGCTATCTTCTTTAGGAGATTTTATAGTTCACAAGTGTACGTTCAGATACAAGCGCTCTTTTTATTCTTATACTTTCATATTACGTGCTCTCCAAAACAGATGATTCATGAATAGTACGACTCAATAACTTAACTTGGCTCGACCTGAGACTCGAACTCAGAACCTCCGAATCTAAGCTGTTAGTAATATTTCCGAAGATATTAGGTTCATATTCATGATATCGCCTCAAGCTTTTGAATTTTCTACATAATATAAATTTTCTACACATACATAATAAAAATGAAATTGCAGTGTTTTTAATTTCAAATTAACAGCTAAAAAATATAATTTTTAATTTTTTTTTCTGTCTGATGGCTCTCTGTCTGTCTGTGTGTCGAATCTAAACATTGAATATATTTAGAAAAATGTAATCGAAATAATCATTAGTATCGACACAGAGGCCGAATCTAAGTGAAATTTCTTGCTAATAGTATTGTTGATTATATCACATCAAATATTATACTGGGATTTTTACTTTAACTTTCCAATTCGGTAAAAAGGTAAAAAGCTGACAACAGCGTGGGACGCTTCAGTTCAATTTTGTCCACACAATTTTTCATAATTGAGCAAATTGGAAACTTTGTAGTGGAGTAAAGTATTTCAATTTTGACTAGCGAACCCGGCCCGCTTCGCTGGGCGTAAGTTAAAATAAACTAAACGGTTTTTATAATTTTGCAACAAAATAAAAGTAGCCTATGTTACTCCTTATAACATTAGCTATCTGCAAGTGAAAATCCCGTCAAAATCGGTCCAGCCGTTTCAGATATTAGCCGGAACAGACAGACAGACAGAAAATTTCAAAAATAGATTTTTAATGTGAGTACCGTATATATGTACTTTTATATACAAACAGACACACAATTTTATTTATATGTACTCATTTTAGTATGTGTAAAGCAACCTTAAAACACAAAGTACCTAAGTAAATTGCGCGCTAACGAATCTAAAACATCTTTTGTAAAATGTAAATCATACTTTTATAGTCACCAACCCCTAGAATATCTCGGTTTTCTTTGTCTACGTACATTTTTATTCAAATGAGTGCTGAAGTAAATTTCTTGTTATGGATACATTATTTTATGTAGGTACTACATTAATACACAGATTTACTACCTAATCTACTTTACTACATAAACCAGCCAAAAAAACGAAATCATTGTTCAATAAATCATGTAATTACAAATTTTAATTTAATTTAACTATGAAATAGCCGAAAAGAGAAAATTTTACTTAAAAAAGTTTTCAGTACGTCAAATGAGTCATCTCATATTATGACTAATATATAATACTAAGTAATTTCAATCAAATTGAGATACGAAAATTTTAAAAAATGTATTAATCTTACCTCTACTGCAATCTAAACATTTTTACAATAGAAAATTATTTATTTCTTCATAACTAGGCTGTATAAAGAGGCTTCCTAGCTTACAAAATAATAATCTTAAAAAAAATAAAAACAGAAATAGAAAGGCTCGAAGAAAGTGAGTCTAACAGATAATATAATCCAAAAATATCCGAACCAGATGGCCGCATCAGAACAAACATCTCGAAAACCATAGACTTTTATCACTAAAACGTGAATAAAACTGTCGATAAACATCCCTCGTCAACATCTCTGTTGTACTTGGCGTTTATTCAAACAACGTTTGATGTGTATAGATCTTGTATTTGAATGAATAAATACAAAAATGTGGCTTTTTCTAATAAATTTTATCAGTTTAAGTAAATAGCAATCAAATAGTAAGAACCCTAAAAAATATTTAAAACCTTTAAAATAAAATGAAGGGTACAGGGGCAAAACAAGGAATGTCAGATAAAATTAAAAAAGTTGAAAAGTACGGGAACATGTAGATTTTGCTACGTAGTATAGATTGCAATGTAAATTAAAAAATATATAATTTTGTGACATTCCTTGTTTTGCCCCTGTGCCCTTCAAATATAGTTGACGAATTTAAAGCAGTAAGGTTACAAAGTAAGTCGACGACAGACCGACTTAATGATTTTTTTATGTATATTCTGTTTTATTACTTATTACGCGCATAAACATTTTGACCAACTTCTGAAAAAGAGAACTTTTGTGGGGCTGGGAGGAACTGGTTTTCATGACTTTGATTTTCATAAATAATATATTATAGTTTATATTTCAAGGGTAATCCGAGTTCTGCATTTAATACATTTAGAAAGATTTTTTTCACATTTTGATATATATACCTAATTATTTTTTTATTAGTTGGAATACCATTACTGTTAAAATAATTGTTGTGGTCTAAAACTTGTTATATATTACCAGAATGCATCCCTACGTGGTATTTCAGACTGCATTTGAGTTTCCGGCTTTTTTACATTTATATTAATCATTAAAATAAATGAAAATCAAATAAACTTGTGATGTAATTCTGGATGATTATTATGTGTAAGTCTGTGAAGATTCCGACACATAGAAAAAGATTATTTTCTTTGGAAGTTTGTCTTTTGGCTTTCATAAACTTAGCAAGTCACTAACACTTGTTATAGAAATATACCCCAAGTACCCTTTTGAATAAACGTATAATGCCTATAACACTATTGACTTGAGTTGGGATATATTTCAGTTCGACAGAACAGTTCCACTAAACCCACCTATATCATTCCTTCTATTTATAGACGCCCACAAAAGATTCAAGGTCGATACCAAAGCTCAAACATAAGTGCATCAATAACCGCGATCTTTGATCTTAACGAGAAAGCGATCGACCCTTTGATATCATTGAAAATATTATATAAGTGTTTTCTCACGAACATTGGAAATGTACTAATGTGTTTGTTTAATACTTATTCTGGATAATATACATTTCTTTTTACTAAAAAAAACATTTTGGCCCTTTTTTGATTTCCTACTATTGGGCATTTCTCCAATGCAGGGAAGTTCAGGCAAAAGTCCATCACTGACCAACTGCGGGTTGGCGGGCTGCACGCGTCTCTCAAAAACTTCCTTAGTTCTCTAAGTCTTGCAGATTTCTTAACGGTGTTTTCCTTTGCCTACACTACAGCTTAAAAGATTTAGATCAAAGGCAAGATCACTTTATGAGATGAACACGAAGCTACGAATTTGCGAAAATGCTTACTGCAAATACTTAACACTATTTTCTGTATTATTATATTAATTTCCGGTCTTGAAAAAACTGAGTTCTTCCTGCAAAATTGATTCCACTATAAATATACTTGTGTATTTATTAAATTTTGAAGACTTATGTAAATACGGTGAAAATAGAAAGTCAAGAAGTTGCCAGTACCATTTAGTTCAGACACTTTATATCATTAATTTTCGATTCCTTTTCCAGCAATCGAATAATAATCAGCCTAAAAGAACTTGCAGTCGGTCGTTGAACAGTTTTGCAATAAGCCAGACACTCCATTACACGTATTGAATTCTGTAGAAAAAGTATACAAAAAATAGCCTAGAAATAAAAAAATATATATCTTGATATAGAGTCGGCTACTGTATCGATTATAATGACTATAACAATAAGATTTTCAAATAAATATTAAAAGTAAACATTCTATTCATATTTTTATACAATTGTGTAATTTTTAACTATGACATAACGGCTGTATCGAATTTTATGAATTTCATTTTTATTCTTGGATATGCAATTTGTCGTTAGAGTTTGACGAAAACGGGATAAAGGGATTATATTTCGCGCAAGTAAAGTTCGAAATTCCTTACGAAAACTGGCTTTTTTTTCTCAGACTCGCAACCTGAAGACAGAACACGACATTTCTCTTCACCATAATAAAAAATACTATCAAATGATTTGCACTTAAAAATATCACAGGTGCGAGGCATGGGATTTGAACCTGCTTCATAAAGCCAAGCAAGCCATTGGGCAACTGCCTTTTCAAGTATAATTTTAAACTTTTACTGATGTTATTGATGTAAAAATTCATAAGTAAAAGAAAGTGAGTGTGTTGGAATATCCTTTACACTGTAATAATTCGATGCATATGAAGCACTTTTAATACTTATTATAAAACGAAAAAACACTCGAATCACCTGCTTATTCACTTGTCGCTGCCATTTCATCATTTCAACCGTCATACTCATTCCACTCCGGTAATGATTGATTACTCTTGAAATATACTTTATTTAAAAGCCGATTTATGTTAGAAGAAATGAAATGAAAAAAGTTTGAAGTGTTATATTAAAAATAACTGAAAGGTAAGTAAAGAAGTGAAATTTAAAATGATGAATATTCCTAAATAGGCTTAAATACGTATGAACCGTATTGTATTCATACGTTTTATTAAAAACACTGATAATACTGATATACCTTCAGATAAAAATATCATAAAGTAAGGTTATGTTTATTTCGAAGAAGCAAACACATACTCGTATATCAAAACCATACCGCCTATCAACAAAATGTTTAACAAGAAGATGAAAATAAACATAATACGGTCCTGTACTCCGCAGCATCCAAATATTATAGCGAGATGAAAACGATATCAGTCATTCCAAAGACACACAGTAAACAAATCAATATTATTGACGTGGTATTTTGAGAGACGAAGGATGGATTACTTATCTAAGGGATAAACGTTTGGAAATGTAAATATTTTCTAAGCAACTGAATACTTAATTTAAATTTTTAAGCATTGATTTTTACGTACTTTAGATAACATTTTGTATGAACTTGTACGATTGAACTGCCTAATATATTACAATGAGATTTAATAAGTAACCGAAGCCAAGACGAACATGAGCCTCGTTTCATCTTGGATGAGAAAATTCCGATCCACATTATAATTTATCTCTTTTACACTTGGGTTAATATTTAGAACATTGTAAATGGGATACATAATGGAAGAATAGAATCTCTATGAAAATTTCCATCTATACCAACATATTATAATAACATTGTAGGTAGACAAACCTGTAAATTAAATATAATTGGAAAATATTTTTAAAGTTGATTGAATCTATAGTATTTTGAATTTTCTGTCTGGGAAAGTTTCACGAATCGTTCGAATCATTGGACCGATTTTGATGAAGTTTTTTATGATGATACCTAGTTATCCAGAGTAATATATAGGCTACTTTTTATTGCGGAAAAATATTTCATTTCTTATAAATGCATACAATAAACTGTCAAGGTTCGTTTATACGGATAGTATAGTAAAGCATGATTCCTAAAGTATGAATATTAAAGATGCCCTAGCACTTTTACTATTGATAGTCAAAGTAAATCAACATTAAATTCTAAAGATCACTTCGTACTTCCCTTTCAACATAGGCTGAGTGACCTCTCTTTTTACGATTCATCACAACTATGCAAACATTATCTTACTTTTACTGTACTGTAGATTATTTTATTATCTATTCCTATTTTTAAAAGTTTTATGATATACACATATGTATGTCATATATAGGTTATTTTTAAATATTTTTTTAAGATTATTATTTAAAGATTTGAAGTTTGAACTGCGGGGTGCCTTCACTATTAAATTATTTTCATTACATAATGCTTGACAATTAAATGGACAAATTCTGTAGATATCATATTATTTCTAATCCTTTTTTATATCATTGTATGTACTATTGTAGAAACAATAAATGACTGCTTAATGAAGTTAATAAGCCAGCGGTCGTCGATATGTAGTATACCCCAGTGCTTTTTCAAGCACGTTCAGCTTTTCTGGTTCTTCGCCGTGTCGAGTTTTCATCCCAACGCAATATGAAAATTAAATAAATAGAGAGTGCACTTGCGTTTTTTTTCTAAGTGCTCGTATAAATAGCAATTCAAATATTAAAACATCGAATATTTTACCATTTACGAATTCCTTAACTTATTTAGGTACCTTTTTTGTTTCCTTCTATTAATTCTATTTTGATTACCCCGATTAAATCTTGGCAAGTTTTATACCAACAAGAGTCAAGTGTATACGTTCAGTACACGGCTATTCCATTACAAGATGAAGTAGCAACGCTTTGAGATACACTTACATTCTTATGTATTATGAGCGATAACCCTAATGCAATATTTACGGCACAGTGTTGCCATTGATTTGTTTATACAATGTAGAATATATACATAATTTTGATAAAATCATTATTTTAGTCATTTAAAATTACAACTATTACAAATACATTTATTACATGTTTTAATATAATTTGACGACATGTTTGGCTCAGTTTGTAGTGAGTAACCCTACTAACTGCGCCAGCGGTCGCGGGTTCGAGTCCCGCTGAGGGCATTTATTAGTTAAGCACGAATGTTTGTACTACAGTCATGGGTGTTTATATTTATATTATGTATGTATTTAAAGTTATACATGTATAGTGTATCAACTATCTGGTATCCGTAACACAAGCCTCGTAGGTTAACGCGGAACTAGCTGGTGTTGTGTGTAATAATGTCTTGATATATTTATAATTTATTTAATTAATAATAGTTTAATGTTCTCGTCCAAAATACAAAACGTTTTCATGTATCACCAATTTTTTTTGGATTCAAAGTTTTGTCATAACATATACTTAGGTGCAAAACTGTCCCAACCATACATGAAATTCGTATTTTTCGTAAAAAAAAGAAGTGAAATAATTATTCAAAACTTTAACTATATTTTTACAATAGCAGACATGACACAAAGTAAGAAAATGAAAAATTAAATTGTTACATCTCTATAATGTATTCATAAACACAAAATAATATTGGGACACTTTTGCACCGCTTTGGAAAAAATAAAAATTCGAAGCTGTAATGTTTAGTCCGAAGACCTTTTGCTCTCATCACTTCTGCCAATCTCTTCGACATTCTTCTAACAAGTTTTAAGCATTAGTCAAAAGAAATTTTATATTTTCTCGTACTCGTTTCCATAAAATATTGACATCAGTCAACCATCATGAGATGGTGGTGAGTCATAATCCCTTAGTAAAGTCCTATTCAAGTCTATCCTTAAATTTTTTATGGCTTTAACGTCTGTGCTTAGTGCAGGCTACTGTAGCACTTCCAATTCTGGCTTATTCAACAAATTCGAACTAATTTTTTCGCGAGTTCTTGAGGTCTTTATTGTGTTGAAAAAGTATTTCTTTTCAGGTAGCGGCATATTTTCGATAGTTTCTGTCAAATTTGTATCCATAATATTGAGATGCAATTCTTTTTTCATTATTTCGTTAAATCTTCTAACAGATCCAGTTCTGTCAGCCACTCAGCTCAAAATTTTGACTTTTTCACCTCCATGGTTCACTGTTTGTATGAAATCTTTTACATTCTTCTTCTCTTCGTCTCTCTTCCAACTCCATTGCCTTCCGTCTGTAGAGTATCTGTTAATCTTTGTTTTACACGACTCCAATCACCGGCTGTCCACGACTAATACTTCTTCACAAACTTAAGACCAGCGTTTAGTTTTTTTTCGACAGTAAAAGCTTCTTCTTTTTCTCTATAGGACTGTAAAGCCAGCCGAATATAAAGCCCATTGCTCTATTCACTTACTTACTATTTTACTAGTATCTCTGCGAACTAGTACTGATGCATTTAAGGCCGATTTTGCTTCTCCCGCAGTCAGGTGGCTCATCACTCGTTGAATACCGGTCGAGTATATGATAAAGACCTCAAGTACTCGCGAAAATATTGGTTCGAATTGGTTGAATAAACAAGAATTTGAAGTGCTACGGTAGCCTGCACTGAGCACAGACCTTAAAGCCATAAAAAATTTAAGGATAGACTTGAATAGTACTTTACTAAGGGATTATGACTCACCACCATCTGATGATGGTTGACTGATGTCAATATTTTATGGAAACGAGTACGAGAAAATATAAAATTTCTTTTGACTAATGCTTAAAACTTGTTAGAAGAATGTCGAAGAGATTGGCAGAAGTGATGAGAGCAAAAGGTCTTCGGACTAAACATTACAGCTTCGAATTTTTATTTTTTCCAAAGCGGTGCAAAAGTATCCCAATATTATTTTGTGTTTATGAATACATCATAGAGATGTAACAATTAATTTTTCATTTTCTTACTTTGTGTCATGTCTGCTATTGTAAAAATATAGTTAAAGTTTTGAATAATTATTTCACTTCTTTTTTTTACGAAAAATACGAATTTCATGTATGGTTGGGACAGTTTTGCACCTAAGTGTATATTTTGAAATAAAAAAATATGCCATTTTACAAAAAAAATTACAAAGAAATTAATTGATTTCAAAAATAAGAATCCCGATGTCTTTGTCAGTTGTGGATCAATTTTATTTATTTTTTTATGAATAGCAATAGGTATATCTGAAAAACAAATAACACGTAAATGCCACCCTTCAAGTGACATAATTATTAAAAAAAACATTTAAAAAATGACATTAAGGTAAAAAATTGCCTTTTTAGGCAATAAAAAATTGCCTAAAAAGGGATTGCGCCATATTTATGATCTTAATTTCCTATCATCTACATTATGTACCCACAGACGTACACATGAATCATCACAACGTTACATGATGCATACGAAAACTGGCTCTGAATAGTACACGATGCTTTATACTTACGAAATGAAAATATACGATCAGCATGTACATAAGAACGTATGACGTATAGTTGTTGTATGCCAAGTGGTTGTGGATTTAATTCTATTAGGGAATGATATATAAAGACTAAAATAAAACGGTTTTAGCAATAACTAAGACGGTTACATACTGCAACATTTGACATTTCCGTGATAAAAAGCAGTGATAGAGAACAATTTGAAGACTTTTAAATGTTAATATCCGGAAAAGAAAACTAAGAAGTTTTGAAAAGCATACGTATATTATATACCTTGTATTCAGCACCTTTTATCAGTTATTTTTCACTTCAATACGAGTGGAACTAGGCCATACTCCACCGCGCTGCACTGACCAAGTGCGAGTTGGCGGACTTCACATGGTTTTCGAAAATGTTTTAGGTTCTCTCAGACTTAGGTTTCCTTATTTTTTTTTCCACGAATCACATTGGAAATGAAGCATCTAAGGTGCGAGTTTAGGGATTTAATCTCTTGGTTAGCCGAGCGAACACTGCAATTTATATAAATTATACATAATCTATAAGTTAATTGAAAGGTAAAGATGACGTCTATTCCGCTGAATAGCTAATTTTTCAGCCCCTTTATGTATAGTAATCCTGGGTTACAGCTATCTTAGCTATCAGAATGGTTGCATGCCTAAGAACCATATAGCTTATCAAGATCGCTATAAATAACAGAAATGTAAGCATTACTTCGTATTCATAAATGCTACTTTACAAAAAACCTCGAGCTCGCTACACTCTTATCAGCTTTCCCCTTATCAACCCTTTCGACGATGCTCTTAGAAATTTTTTTGTAATTTCAAACAATTCATTCAAAAGGACCTTAATTTTAAATAACCTTTATACAAAAATGTATAGTGCTCAAATATAATGTTTATAAAATACCCCAAATAAATAATATTGTAGAGTTTACAACAAGCTCTTTTATTTGTCACGTCTTCATCATGATACAGAAGCGGTACACTACGTCTTTCATTGGATAAAATGTGTTAAAATCTGGATAGCAAGTTCCATTTACCGAATTATATGTTACGACATATTGGGACATCATTGCACACAGCGCCATCTATTTGCGTGGTAAGCCACGAGGCTTGTACGGATAGTTACCAGATAGTTGATTCTCTACACATACATAACTTTAAATACGTACAAATTATAAATATAAGCACCCATGAGTGGAGTCCAACATTCATGCTCAACAAATGAATGGCCCCAGCGGGACTCGAACCCGCCACCGCTGGCGCAGCAAGTCATCAGATCTCTACAGAGTCAAACGTGTCATCAATCATTAATTTAATCATTAGAAAATTAAATATTTATTGTATTTATTAAATAAGCTGACTTGACGCTTCAATTAACATACAAATTACAATGTAGTTTTAATAGCTTTTTGTAGTCAAAGACTTTCTTTATGTTAAAAACTCGCTCTGTCTCACATTCATAATATTATTATATTTCAGTTCTTTCACTGTTACGATTTTTTTTTATAATAGTCCTTGGTCTTCATATTCGCACTTCCGTTTCCCTTGAAAATTTGTTCCGTAAATTAATTTTTGAAATATTAAAATACAGCACAAGACCGAATCTTTTTAAAAATAAACTTGAATTTCAATTATTTTGCTTTAGTAAATATTTGAAAATAAATCAAGAAAGTATCTTTTTTTTTGTTATTATAATATTTATTAACTAACAATTGACCCTCGCTTCGCTTGAGTTCGTCGGTACTGAGAAAAATGTTTCTATTCTTGTGAATTTAGACCAGAAATGAGCTTTCTTTTAAAAAAACAAGCTTACTAAATCGACCTCAATTTATTTTAAGAATCTAAAAACGCTAAAACACAATTAAACTAACCAAAAAGACAACTAAGCTACCAACAATGATATTTTTAAATATAAACCAACAGAGTAACGACCTAACAACGCTACCGCGACAAGTGTCAAGATACAACTACCCCCCGATGCCGGTTATACATCGACTTTTATAGATTTCTCCCCACTCTAACATCCTCTTTTCTGTTCATCTTCCACACGGCCTTTCCTGACAGGAGACCGTCCTCGGGCTCCTTTATCTTATAACCTTGAGTTCAGTTAGAACCTCGACATCGAAAAGCAGAATGACGCCAGGAGCTTTAGACATCACACTCTCATCATCTACTGCCATATAAACAATAAAATCACCAGACAAAAAAAAACACAAAGTACATTTCCAAAACTTGCGTGTCAATATAAAGGTTTCAATTTGATTCATTCGTGGGCTAAGCTCACCTAGCATAACCTAAGCACAATGGATGTGAAACAAACAGATATCTGTACCAATTACCCGGGGCAGGTCCCGTCGGGGGAGTGCGCCCTCACGACTCGCCAGAGAACCATGTCATAGCTTTGCGTGTGTAAATCAGTACCTATAAAAGCATGTTTCAACCCAACCTAACCACAAATATACGTTACCTAGCATAACCTAAGCACAGTGGATGTAAAACAAACAGATATCCGTACCAATTACCCGGGGCAGGACCCGTCGGGGGAGTGCACCCTCACGACTCGCCAGAGAACCATGTCATAGCTTTGCGTGTGTAAATCAGTACCTATAAAAGCATGTTTCAATCCAACCTACCCCCAAATATACGTTTAATGTTTGCTACACAAACATATGCAACGGTCAACTCATAGTATGATCACAGCTCCAGGACGACATGTCTGAGTAACCTCCAAGACACTGTCCGAGCTCACACACATTAATCTTAAGCTACACAAGGTATGTTCCATATACTAGGATCGCATGTCCGAGCGCACTCCAAGACAGCATCCAATAATATGAAACCGTACCCCACTTGAAGTGCACCTGTCGGCCAGGACAGCATATCCGAGTACAAAGACCTGCAAGACATGCTATCCCCAACCGCAAGATACATCTTCCTTTGAATGTGTCAACCCCAATACGAAAACACAAAATAAGCATCTTTTACATAAACAGTAAAAAAAACATTTTTACAGTTAACATTTCTATAAAGGCCTGGCATAAAGCACAGCACCTACTATAACACGGATTGCGACTACCGCCACGCTCATGCCGAGGACTACAATCTACATCGGCGACTTTCACTGCGATTTCGCTGGTTGTCTGACAAAATAAAAATACGATCGATCTAAAAATAACCGTTAATTCAAGTAACCTAATTTACTAATTTAAGACTGACCACCAAAACAAAACTAAACTATACATAGCGACCAACACAAAACACGCATTATCAAAATCAATGAAAATACACCAAAATCACGATACCCTCCGAAAAAACTTTTAAACACATACAACCTACAAATACCTCACGTTAACAAAAGTAGTGGGCGAAACAGGACCTATCCCACTTCTGATCTTGTGAATTTAGACCAGAAATGAGCTTTCTTTTAAAAAAACAAGCTTACTAAATCGACCTCAATTTATTTTAAGAATCTAAAAACGCTAAAACACAATTAAACTAACCAAAAAGACAACTAAGCTACCAACAATGATATTTTTAAATATAAACCAACAGAGTAACGACCTAACAACGCTACCGCGACAAGTGTCAAGATACAACTACCCCCCGATGCCGGTTATACATCGACTTTTATAGATTTCTCCCCACTCTAACATCCTCTTTTCTGTTCATCTTCCACACTATAATAAATAATTATATAATTTATGGAAGTCTGCTCGATTGGGTAGAAGCATGATGAAATAGAGCCCATAGCCTTCCTCAATAAACGGTCTATTAATGCAAAAAGAATTATTCTAATCGTATGTTAGTTATATAGTATTAATAGTTTTTGAGATAAGCGTGTTCAAACAAACAAACTCTGGCTTCTTCCGTCGTAAAAACATTTCAAGCTTGTAATTTATTAACACACAATAGGAAAAGCTTTACAATTGGAAAACTAACATCTTCAAAGGTTTGCAATTGGATAACTAACAAGGATTCAATATAATATCGGCAAGAAAGGCAATAGTGTTATAAATCGTTTGTAATTCGCCCTTTGTGATATTATTTAATGTAATAAAGCGTTTACTTCTAACTAGCCAACTGCAGCAAATAACTGATTTTATAGAATCGATATGACCAACACAAAACAAAAAAATATGGAAATCTATACGTCATATAATAACATTAGAACTTTAGTCAAATCTGTACATTAGATATTTTTTTAGATTTATCGAAATAGTCATTTTTTGTCAATGATCCAAACCTTTAGTTTTGTAATTTTTGTTTGTCTTTCTGTGACCGCATCACGAAAAAAATTGTATAAATTTGACATGATGATGTTTGTGAAATACTTTTTTACTACCTTTGATTATTTTCCTCATTTACATTTTTAATGTTTTTAGTAGATTTATATTGAGACTTGTAATTAATATGAAGTTATAATGGACTGAGTAAAGCAAAAAAGTGGGCCGCTAGTATAAATTGCCGCTAAAATAAATCACTTGGTAGCATTACATACTTCTTTAACTTTTTGAGGACCCACAATTATGTCACTCATATACACTAGGTACTAATATCACAATTGGGTCTCCCTTACATGTCTGGGGGATTGGTCAATAATCCACCATGCTGGTCAATTGCGAACGTTTACTTTATACTAAAATTAACTATAACTTTATACGTCTTTCAAAAACTTATAGGTTTTTTTTCAAACATGCAGGTTTCCTCACGTTGTTTCTTCAGGAGTAAGGCAAGTTGTAATCATGTCGGAAATGATTCGGACATAAAAGTGTCAGAGGTGCAAAGAAACTGTGAATTATAAAAAATGATAACATCAATAAGAGAAAACCTGAATGAACTAGATACAGAAAAACAACCGGCCAATTACAATTTTATTAATTATATGCATTGTTTCCTGAAGAAAATTGTGTTTTATATGATTTAGAAAAAATGTTTGACGTTAGCCCGCCACAATGGTTTTCACTTTTTCTTTCGGATTTGGTCATGCGTATTTCATGATTTGATGTGATTTACATATTGCAAATGCAAATTGAAATATTCAAATAAAAGCCATATCCGATGAATTCAGCAGTCACCACGCAAATATTTGGCTGTAAAATACTGTAATTTCTCGTAGAATTTTAAATTCGAAATGGTACCCAAATAATGCAATGAATTAATGAATTTCATTTTATCCGTTTTGGAGATAGCTCTTTTGTAACATATTTTAAATCCCTGAATTTTAGAATGTACGCTTTTTTTCGCCACTATTTTTGATATTAGAGCTCCCGCAAACAGCGAACTTTCAATCGGCCGATAGTTTGGTTGGTTGCTTAATCAGTATGGAGATGTATGGAAGTGCGACCGACTAAAAAGTTTGATGTGCTATACGATTGCCTTCAAATTAAACAGTCGGCCAGCTATCGGCCGACTGCTTAATCAGTACGGCGGGCTTCCACTCGCGCACACTCCGTACTGTTCAGTCGGCCAGACTTTCAGTGTTTTCGAGTTTTGACACCGGAATGTGAAGCTTATAGCCTAGGATCCCACAGCAAGACTACTACGTTCATCGCGTTTTTGATTGAAATCGTTTTTTTATATAATATTATTTTCATTAAAAATACTAGCGGCCAAATTTTAAATGACAACTTGGACAAACCATATTCTCCTATTTATAATAATTTATAAAAAATAGATTTCAATCAAATACGCGATGAACGTAGTAATCTTGCGGTGGGATCTTAGGCTAAGAGCTGTTGGTCGATAGTTTGTCTAGTTATCGCACCCCCCACCCAACCCAACTGCTTAGTCGATCCAGTGTGCGCGCTTACCCGACCAAACTATCCGCTAATAGAAAGTTCGCTTTTTGCGAGGGCTCTTCTCGCCAATAGGAAAGTGTTTGGTAATTCTATACAAGTATTCAGTTTACGAGTTTGACGTTTGATTTTATTGGATGTTTGGTCACATCTGGCAGAAAGAACAGCATTGAACTTGCTTTCAATATGAAAGTTAAAAAAGTTATGAATCTATTCAGTACCATTACGATGAAAGTGGAAGTACCTATTTCTGATGTTTAAGTTTCTTCTCCAAATCAGATCCTTATAACATAATAATGAATTTAGCATGAACAAAGTTTATATTCCTAAAGTTACATAGCTTCCTGTACTGTACGTAGGTACTAGGTATATCAAATACATCTGGTTCTTTCAGAAATTATTTAGTTAATTAGCCGATTTCAGCTACGGCTGCCAATTTTGCTGAGATGTGCACAAATACTGCAGTACTTCCCGTCTCAATGTGAGAAGCTTAGAAATAAACAGTCAACTTTTATGGTGGTTGTACTTACTTATGTATACAAAATGTTATAAACAAAGGATATTATAAATACGCTTTTTGGAAGCCTAAATACAGGTAATGCATAATTTTCGTGGTATTCAATTCTGTTCAAAAAGCGCTTGCAAATTCTAATAATTATCCGAAATGCCAAATTCTTGTGCTAAAACAAGGCGAGTCAATATAAATCGTGCGGAATTACGATCGAATCTATTTACTACCGGAGTGGTGTTTACTGAAACTTATTTTATCGCTGCACTAAATACGGTGGAATAACAAGATTGTGTATTCATTTGGGTATAAATTCTAGAAAATCGTGAACGCATAGTTTTGATTCCTTATTAGATTTCATTTAGCATAAAACATTAAATAAGCATGCGTCCTAACGAAAAAAAGGAGAGGGAGAGAGAGCAGTGGTAGTTTAGTGGTGACGCTTCAGCTTAAAACCCAAGCGTAGTGGGTTCAAATCGCAGGTCATCTAATAATTCAGATTTATTGGCCTACAGTTTTGACATTAAGCACTAGCTATCGTAGCTACAATAATATTCGGTCTAAAACCATTTCCAACTGTCATTTTAACTTATGCTGCATTCCGCACTGTATGGATTCGTAGATAGTCTACGAATACGAACGAACAGAACTCGTAAACCCAAGAACTTCAACCTCATTGACTTTACATCCATATTAGCTAAACGTCAGATTATCTTATTCATTTCAATAGAAACCATTATCGGAATATGCCGAAGCTGCCTCAAAAAATTGGCTCGAACAAAAGATAGCACATAAAATGGCTCCCATAAAAGTAAGAAGAATCTAAGAATAAGTTATCTCTTTATATGCCAGTCGAAGTCCGAAAGCTTACCACATGAATGTATAAAGATAGCCTTCAAATGATGATCGATTATTTGAATGGACAACGATCTCATTTAACCAAAGTCGAAAAGGAGGAGGTATAATATTCCACTTTTTTTCGTATTAGTTTGTATACATATGTACATAATACTTTACGCGATATCTCCGCTAATTGTGGATCTATTTTATTCATTCTTTTGGTTTAAAATCTACTACGTGATAATCATTTTTAATCAAGTTTACATTTATTTCTTGTATAATTCATCCTTCTTCTTCTACTTTTTGTGTTTTTGTTCAACTTCTACGTACCTAAATATTGTGAAACAAGAAGAGAATTCAGGAACCGAAGACTCACTCAGTACCTTTTATAAGGGTTCATTTATATTCCATGAAAGTCACCAGCTCTAATATACAAAACTAATGTAACCTTATTACCCTGAAAAAATCTTCCATCAATCTCCCCTAAGGCCTGATCCTCACTTAAAAACCTTTCACAGTTTGTCTCCGTCCGATCTCAGTCTAGTAAAATATAACGAGTATCAAGATGTGTCTGCATTCATACTATCGGTAACAGTCAAGTTTCGTTCCGACCCATTCCAGTCACGATCAATCTCGAAGAAATCTTACAGTATTCTATGAAGTTTTCTTATCATTAATTAATCGTAAACTGATTTAGATTGTATAATTTAGAAATTAAAAAAATATGATATTATGACTTTAGACCGAGAATGAACCGTGAACGGCATTATAGTGAGGATCGGCCCGAAATGTGCCACTGTCATCGAAAACTCTCTGCCGGATTGCGTCTAATGCTTTGACTGTAATACAGATATGTACGAGTACTTAATAAAATCAATAACAGCTTACATTAATCAAATTGTGCATAATACAAATTTTAAATTTATTAAGAGAGAGATGAAATATGTCATTACTAATAAAAAGTTTATTATACTGATCACAACTTCTAATGATGAATGAATTTTTTGCAAATTTAGTTCTGGTAGCAGGGACATAAAAAGTGGATTTTTGTCTGGGAATAGTATTACGTGGACATTTAAAATGTAATTTAGACAGTAAATAAGGTGAATCGATTTCGTGATTCAAGATCTTATAAAGAAGGACTTGATCTCGCTGAGCACGTCGATCAACCGCTGACATAAGTGTGGAGAATTTCTTATTGTTAATAGAAAAATGAACTGGGAGGTTCTTAATAAATCGATCATGTATACGTTTGATTCTACAAATATGATTCTTATACTGAGGATTCCAAACAGAAGAAGCATACTCTAAGATGGACCTAACAAAGGTGTTGTACAAAATGATGCGTGTTGACGGTTGCTTAAACTCCTTGGATATCCTCAGTACAAAACCCATCATACGATATGCTTTGTTAGCGATATAAGCGACGTGCTCATCAAAGAGTAACTTGGAGTCGATTATAACTCCAAGATCTTTCACCACTCTAGTTCTGGGAATAGTTTCTCTATTTAATTTATATTGGTAATTAATAGTTGAACGCTTTCGAGAAAAGGTGATAACATTGCACTTTTTAATGTTCAAAAACAAGGAATTCATAGAACAGTAATTACTAAATCGATCTAAATCATTCTGAAAATCAACGCAATCATTTATACCCCTAATAATTTTAAATATTTTATTATCATCAGCATATAATAAAAATTTGGAGTGTTCGAAGACTAGGTTAATATCATTTAAATATAAATTAAAAAATAAGGGACCTAGATGCGATCCTTGTGGTACCCCGGACGGGACTGGAATAAAAGATGAACAGTAACCTTTTATAGTTACTGCTTGACTACGTTTGCTTAGGTACGATTCGATCCAACGTAGAAGGTCGCCGTGTACACCAATGTATCTTAATTTTTCCAGAAGAATAAGGTGAGATATTTTATCAAATGCCTTAGAAAAATCTGTGTACACGGCGTCCACCTGATACCCATTATCCATTGCACACGTAACAAAATCTGTAAATTCGCAAAGATTAGTTTCCGTAGATTTCCTGCCAATAAAACCATGCTGCTGCTCAATAATTATAGGTCTAATAACGGGAAACATTGTATCATAAACCATCTTTTCAAACATCTTCGGGATACAACTTAATTTCGAAATAGGTCGGTAATTTTTTATATCATGCTTGTCACCGCTTTTAAAGATAGGTACTACATAAGACCTTTTCCATTGAGAAGGCATAGTGCACGTCCGCAAAGATAGATTAAAAAGAATAAACAAGGGCAATCTAAGGCTCTCATTACATCTCTTCAAAAATATAGCAGGTACCCCATCTGGACCACAGCCCTTGTTTATGTCTAATGATTTCAAGTATTTATCAACAGTCAACACTGAAATACTAACAGAAGAAAGATTTAAGGTATTATTGCAATTAAGAACGTCTACATTAATATTATTGGTATACTTAATGGGAGTCTGTTCAAAAGAAGAGTAAAAGTAGTTGTTGAAAAGATCACTAATCTCTTGTCCATTGTTTGTAGAAAAATTATTTAGGTAAAACATATCGGGTAAGTCAGCACTTTGCTTTTTAGATTTTACAAACGTCCAAAAGTATTTAGAGTCTTTAGCAATTGTATTTTCAGCGTATTTCAGATAGTTATTATAACATTCGTTATCAACAACTTTTTGTCTCTTCCTTAGCATACGAAAAGTACAATAGTCACTATAATTTGCATAAATTTTCCATTTTTTATGGACTTTAATTTTTTCTTTGTTAATTTTTTTTAATGCAGAGGTATACCAAATGGGATATTTGTTATTACCATGAACAGTTTTAGTGGGTACAAGAGAGTCAATAACACCATTAATAATTTCGTAAAATACCTCGACTGCATGCTCAATATCTAAAGATTTAAAACGCTCTTGCCAATCAATTTCAAACAACCTTTTATTTATTTCATGATAATTCGCTTTCCGGAAAAGTTTAACGACTCGTGGAATATTCCTGAGGAAGTTACATAGTAAATTGGTAAATTCAATGTCTAAAGCAGGGTGATGTGAATCTTCTTTAACTAAAGGTATTTCACTGTGTTTTACACTAATACAATTAGAATTGCTAATCACCAGATCCAAATACCGATTATTACTATTAGGTATGCCGTTAAACTGGTTTAAATTATTTATTCGTAGAAAAGTAGATAATAGGCTAACTTGAGAATTTGAACCACTGGGTGTATGTAAAAGTTTAGTGACGTTAGTATCATCAACTCGAGACCAATTAGCGGCCGGAATATTGAAATCTCCAACTAATAAAAATGTGTCTTTAGGATGTAAAATGATTGCTTCAGACACCTGTTCGTAAAATTTAATTTGATCATCAAGTTGCAACGTACATTGGGGAAAGTAACCGCAATATATTCGAAAGTTGGTAAGATTGTTGTTTGACTTAATGTTTATACAGATAGTAATTACATCAAATGAGCAAGTATTAGTGGAGGGTTGAACTGCTACTTCTCTCACAGTTAAACCATTTCGAACAGCAATCAGAACGCCACCACCTAGATTATCATTCCGAGAGTCATAATCACGATCGCATCGGTAGACGGAGTATCTATAGTCGAAGAGTTCAGAATCGTAAATACCAGGCAACAACCATGTTTCTGTTAGACAAATTATATCGTATTCAACATTCAATAAGTTAGAAAAAAATGAAGACGTTTTCGAACGTAGTCCACGTACATTTTGGTAATACAACATTATTTTAGAATCCATTGGAATAAAATAAGACTATAACGACATTACTATTAATTATAAAATGTAAATATAAAAAACAACAATTCTGTATTCATCCAGCATATACATTGAAAACAATAATTATAGTAAACCTTAAATAAAAAGTATAAAAAATATTTATTAAACCTATAAGATTCCAAATAATAAATACATAACAATAAACCTAATAATAGTTTAATTAAAATATTCATCTCTCTCTTAAAGCTGCGAAATAAAAATATAGACATATTAATAAAGTTTAACAAGAACTTCACATGCATATAGAAATAAAAATACAGTAAATCAATAAAAACATTATTAGTACTTATATTATTTTTTTTAAATCATAATTCATCAATCATGTACGTGCCAAACAAATAATAATATATTTCTAAACGTATGACTTTCTTTTGCTTTGTTGTAAAATATGATTTCAGCTAGAAACGAGTTTAAAGTGAAATCGAAAAAAAATATATGAGACCCTTGTCACTTCTCAAAATTAATGACCTCAATATTGCTCCTATATTTTTCTTTATTTCGTTTGCTCGTGACTTAGGTCTTGTGCGTGATATATTTATCTTAAATGCCGCACCAAATGAAAATACTAAGTGTATAACAAGTGCTAGAGGATATGTCGTATAACGGTCTGTTACAGCCTCTGTAGCAATAGTTGAAGACAATAAATAATGCCTTTTCTTTTGATTTAGATATTTTATCTTAAGTATTCACACATTATATTACTAAGCGTAACGTTATCTTAGATCACCATTCATCCCATAAAGCTTATGCATAAAATCCAAACCTTGGATATTCAGAAATGAGCTGGTATGGGTTTCGGCCTTTTAGGTTTAGTATCTAGATCTAGGCATTTAAATAATACTAGTACGATATGATAAATGAGAAAGGGTTAGGATTGCCTACTTTTAACGTAATTTAAACTAAATCTCTTGCGGATTTACTACAGGGAATAGAATCTCGGGCGATACATTTTTTTTTACTACTATTTATACTATATAATCTCTATACACGCTATTTGAGATAAATAGACTCTATACCTTGTTTTTACATTCCCAAAAATGTATTTACTTGTAATTCTAGCACTTATTTCAGGTTTTCCCTAAAATTTTGAAGCGAGAATCGAAGCGGACTGGATATAGTTCAGAGATTAAAAAACAAAATCTTCTTATATATTAGTATTCGTAAGACATGTGAAGTCCGCCAACACGCACTGGGCCAGCGCAGTGGACTATGGCCTGATCCCCCTCGTACTGAGGGAGGCCCGTGCCTAGCTGTGGGACGTTAAAAAGGGCTGATGATGATGATTAGTATAGAACAAAGGTGTGCTTGTAAAATATATTCATGTATTTATAGTGGAGTAAATAAATTTATTATTCACTTGAAATTACATAACTAATGCATTTCTTGTTACGGGAGGCTAACATATGTACATGATTTGTTGTAGTAGACAGCTGCATACATCATAACTGCGGATGTGATAAGGCACTCGCATGGAAACCTAAATGCAATAGGTTCAAACTTAGAGTTTTTTCAGGACTAGTTTTAAAAATCTCTACTTATATATACGGTTATAAATAATAATTAGTTGTTAAATTATAAATTATTTTTGTTTTAATTTTCTAAAGTTTCAATGATTAATTTTTATATAGTTACTTACGAGAAAAAATGGAAATGTTATTATTTTCTATTGCAAATCTTTAAATACTCATGACTTGTTGAAAAAAATCTAGGTATTATAGAAAAACCAGGCCGTCATAAAATGATTCACAATGGTATTACGTGTAGAATAATTCATAACATACTAGGGCCCAGAATCTATACCATATGTGAGCAAATACAAAACAGTTCAGTACTTCTTTTTCTTCTGGAGATTTTTTTTTGAAAAGAAGCATTATTGATGAGCTTTTGTGTTATAATTTTTTTTAAAAAAATGAGTGGTTTTTCATGTTATCTTCAAATATTTTAAATAGTCTATGAACAACTTCGTAGCAGATTTGGGCAGCCGTATACAAAGTTTGAGTTCAACGGCACCTAAGTTTGTATCGCTCAGGATATCTACAAAGCTAATACAAAACGTGACTTTCAAAATCTTCATCCAATAAACAGTGTCGTATGTAAAATAAGAAATTTTTTACTATAAAGTTACAGACTTCATAAACACGTTCCAAGTAAGGGTTCGAATGTTCTTTTTTATGAGTTTTTACTACTTTTCAAATATCTAAGATAAAATTATTTGTAGTCGTACTTTATACTTTCAAAGGTTATTAATTAGTTTAATCTATAGTACCTGGATGACCGAGCTTTGCTCGGTATTTTTAAGTAAAATGTTATTATTATTCGCCAATAGATGTCGGGAAGAGTCATATTTTTCTGTTTAAGTGGCAATATTGGGCTACCCAAACGCCACCTTTTTGTTATTTTCTTTCAATAAAAAAAATAAGTTTATGCTTAAGTTTTTTTGTTATGTTTGTTATTGTCAGGAGAAGGTTTATATGAAAGAAAAAATTAAGAAAGTTGTGCGGAAAAATAGGAGATTTAAGAAAAAACTTTATAAAATTAACGGCGTTTGACGTATCTTGATATGACCGTTGCCATTGATATACTAGGAAAAAAGGTGTAGATAAGTCATACGCGCTCAAAAAGTGGCACACTAAAACTAGGCTATTGGCCTACCAACGCGTTGACGACGCACTGTCGAGAATTATATTTGTCTCTTTTTCACTGGCGATACTTGAATCTATCTTGTATCTATCTTGGATCTTGTATCTACACCTTTTTACTTATAATATCATTGGCCGTTGCCATGGTGCGTGCAATGGTAATTCATTTAATCAAATCAAATATATACAGTGCGGTGCAAAGTAAATATATACAACACGTACCTAGGGACGAACCCGAAAGAAGCGAGGCTGAGCCCCTAGTATGATAATAAGTTTTTCTTTTTTTTAGTTGCACGTTAATTTAATATTAAAAGGATGGTCGTAATTGGCTTTTATAATTATTGCATTACATTTTTTTTCTTTTATAACTTTTTCTGTGCTGCGTACCATGCCAAATAAATAAATTAACTAATTATTAAATAATTGAGTTATAAAACTACTTCATTTCTAATAGAGATCGCGATCACTTGATGATATTCTGCCTGATCGGTTCAGCATGCCTGGACTGCGTCATGAAGCACTCACTTTCCTCTTAATCATATCGGAACACGTTTTAAGTGTCCTTTTACTGGCGTTACCTTTGATTTGGCCCAACATCATAAAATTTTCTAGACTATGCTTGTGTAATCATATCATTTGTCCAAAGAATTGAGTCTCGTTTTAACACATTGCGGTGATCATAAGAAAATCTAAAAATACATTAGTATATAATATGTATACAAAAATTTACACGTAATTGATTCCCTTCATTAAAACGTTTAAAATAGCATAAAGCGTTAGAAACATAAATGTGTATTGTGTTACACAACAACGTGTCACTCATTGTTGAAGTGTAAATTAATTTTCACCGAAACAATTCTAGTGCAATTGTTTTACGAGCAATTCTACAAGGGTTGATTATATTACTTGATTCTACGAGGCTTTTATGAATGGTACATTAATTTAAATTAATGGAGATGGACATTTTACGATGGATTTATTGCTTTGTGTATTCTACCAATTGTAAAGTATTTAAAATTTAATTATAGTGTTTATTGGTGACCTAGATGTCCTATAAGTATTGTTTAATTTGATTTTCATTCACATCAACCAAACAAAGAGATCTCATGGGAGAGGGAAGATCCAATCGGTTCATTATCACGCTCCCGTTCATACTCATAGTGACACTACGTGTCTGGGGGATGTTTGGCCCATTCTGTTGGTCTAGCTGTTTAAAGTATTGATATGTTATCTGAATATCATGTATAAATGTATAAAATCAAGACTGAGATATAGATAGACTATAAGTAAAGTTACATTATTTTTTGAGCTTTAAAGCATCACGTATAGGTAACCGTAGACGGGAAGTGTCTGGCAATACTGATTATTATTAATTCCTAACTATATTCCCTAAAATTGCGACATGCGTAGTATTGATTCTAGGAGTAAACATAAGCTTGTAATACCTGTGACTCGCTTACGCCGAGTCAGTAAATCTTTTTATAGACAATGTGTACGCTTATACAACAGGATCCCACGTTCATAAAGCTTCTATTGCTAAATTTAAAAAAGATGTGAAACAACTTAACGATTTTTTAGAAGACAGTACGCCTTGCGAATTATATGATCGCCTCCAGGCTATTTCAACCTGTAGAATTATTGTTAATTTCAATTTAATTTAAAAAAGAAAAACAGCTTAAGACAAAAAAAATATTAGTCCCGCTGAGTTTCTTTCGCCAGTTATTCTCGGGTCAGCGGCTTCTTCTTTCCGAGCTGGTAGTAGACTCGTGACGTTCAGTAAAAAATTGTAATAATTTTATGCTGAGTAAAGTATTTTGAATTTTAAAAAAATCATACGTAGAAATCAGCATTGAAGCTGTAAGAAAAGTGCATAATACTTTTACTTTACTTTAGCACCTCTCAATTGTCCTGTGGCTCAAACTAGTGGGTAAGCATACACTCTAAGTACATACTTAAACTATTAAGTATAATTACATTTGGTTACTGAGAAAAGAAGTAAAGAAGGAATAAATGTTTTTATACAACTTTGCACCGATTACATTTTATTACAGATATTACAATACAAATACAACACAAATAGTACAAGGCTCATGAATCTTTTGTATGGGGTAATTTCACGAAATTAATATGACTAAATGTGTTCATTTAATTATGCTATTAGACCTTTATTTTAACAAAACATACGTGTAATGTTGTAAATTAGACTAAGTACTCGTAAAATGAGTTTAGGGTGACGTAAATTAAAATTATTTTCTAATTCCTTCCTTTATTATTATTGTAAAAAGTTTCCTACTATAATGCAACATATTATGTACAAGAAAGCATTTGTAGTTTTGATTCTGTTAATTTATTGATTAAAATCATTTAATTTTTATAAACATAAAAAAATCATATGAACATATTACAATAAAATTATTAGTTTAATCTGAACGTTAAATATTTTCTGGAAAATTTTATTGAAATAGTAATTTTTACAATAGAGAGGCCTCTATAGTTTTAATTTTTTTTCTATCTATCTCTGTCTGGAAACGCATCACGAGAAAACAACTGAACAAATTTTGATGAAATTTGGTATGGTGTTAGCTGATTACCCGAGTCACCATACAAAATAAAAAATAATAATGTTCTCTAATTCTAATAATGTTCTCTCAAAATAATGACTGGCAAAGTACGCAGGAGATATAATAGTGCACAAGTGTACGCGCAGACACAAGTGCACTCTCTATTCCTATCACTCTCATACTCCGGTGGGACGACTACTCGACACGACCAGTGAGAGCTAAGGCGCAGGACCGACGGCTTTACGTGCTCTCCGAGGCACGGGGGTAAACCACCACCAACTCCGGGCTGTTACTGAGGCTAACGAAACAGAAAGATTCAATAACTAAACTTGGCCCGACCCGAGACTCGAACCCAGGACCTCTCTACGTACATGCTAGCCACTACACCACCGAGGCAGTTAAAATAAAAAATAGGGACTTATCCGAACGGAGCGAGGTAGAGTCGCCTGTACTTATTAAGTCAGATACTATTGAATATAAATTATTTTTAACAAAAAACAAAAACCGACTTCAAAACTAAACAAATCTAAACTAAAAAGTAGAAAATAATACTTTTAAGAACTTCGTTAATTTTGAAGTCGGTGCCAGCCAGGACGGACAGATTTATCTTGCCTTTGCAATGGACTTTCGAACGGTATTTTGATTATGTTTACAAATTTATAGATTAATCGAATATGTGTCTATTTAAGGTTATTTTGCTTTGGCTGGCACCGACTTCAGAATTAACGAAGTTCTTAAAAGTATTATTTTCTACTTTTTAGTTTAGATTTGTTTAGTTTTGAAGTCGGTTTTGGTTTTTTGTTAAAAATAATTAAAAATAATTTATTTTCAAATTTTTAGCGGAAAGTAGATACTTATTTTGTTTATGTAAAAAAAAGAATTTTCCAAATCGGTCCAGCCATCTTCGAGTAATGGGGTACATACATAAAAAAAAGTCCCCAACGAATTGAGAACCTCCTCCTTTTTTGAAGTCGGTTAATAAGAGCCTGAAAGAATTTACCTATCGGTCTATAATTACGTATAATTTTGAAAGAATTTTCTTTTAACTCCTAACCGTTGAGGAGTTGTACCTTCCATCATTAGCTCAACCACAGGAGATGATGATTATCAGACGCAAATACTTGAACAGCTTTAGAAAATATATGAAAAACGTAATAAGTGCCTATAAAATTTGAGAGTTGTCTTCGATTTCCCTGGGATCCCATCATCAGATCGTGACTTGGTGACTATGGGACCAACTAGAAACTATACCCTTTCAAACAAAAAAAGAATTTTCCAAATCGGTCCAGCCATCGTCGAGTAATCGGGGAACATACATATAAAAAAAAAAGTCCCCGACGAATTGAGAACCTCCTCCTTTTTTTGAAGTCGGTTAAAAATAGATAAAAATGTCACTACTAATTTACACTTATCTTTTTATCTTATCGATATATATGTTTACATTAATAAGTAGATTAAGTATATAAATAAATAAAAGTGAATGAATAGTTAACTGATAAAGTGATAAATAAAGCTCGCTCTCGAGTGCTTTATAGAATGAGAAACTCTATACATAGCTGTCGGAGTTAGCGACAGTGTCAAGATTGCAAGTTCTTTCCTTCTACTTCAAAAGAAGAAATTTATAATGTAGTAAATTGAATGAAATTAATAACATTTTTAACTATTTATTTACTATTGTTCTTACTGTGCATTCGGTCGCGGGATCGAGTCCCGCCGGAAGCATTAATTTCGGTAATGAACTCGAATGTTTGAAGAAGTAGCCATAACAACACATAACACAAGCATCGTAGCTTACCATAGAACTAGATAGTGCTGTGTGTTGATATATATTACTTACTTTGAAATACGCTAGTATTTTCCGATAGTTTAGATAGTTTCCGATGTGCCTCAAGAGATCTATATCTTTCGCTTATAGAAACTTGACATAAAATGTAACACTGAAGAAGCAAGTAAAATATGATCGGTTAGAAATTGATATTGAATTATGACATCATAATATGATATGACCATTTCCTACCTGGATATAGTACATTAATATAGAAGTTGAAAGGGTACTGTTATAGTCAATTTAAAATTCGTTATTTCCCAAAAAATTAAAAAAAACAGATATTCGCACAAATTTTAAAAGTACTACCTATAATATGTTAAAAGTTGGTTAACTTTTGCTATAATAATTCTTAATTTTCTTATAAGTTATTAATTTTGAAAAAAAGTGTTTCGGGTAATTTTAGAAATGTAACGATATTTTATGTAACTTGGATAAAATCGAAAATATATATAAAAAGTTTTTAGAGAGATTTATCTTATGAAACATATAGTAGGTACTTAATGAGAATAAAGAAAAGTTTTTGATTAAAAGGCCAATATAAAACATACGTTATAATAGATTTTTTTAAATATGTCAAGACGTATTAAAGGGGCGAAGGGAATGACTTTTAACTCTTGTGAAGATGCTGCTTAATACAATTTACCTAGTAATGCGTTCCTTTGGAATAATATTTCAGATTGGACTGACGATACGTTTGGCTCGGTTTGTAGTGATCCTACTTGCTGCGCCACCGGTCGGGGTTCGAGTCACGCTGATAGCATTCTCTGTTGAGCTCGAATTTTTGTACTTCAGTCATAGGTGTTTATATTTATAACATGCATGTATTTAAAGCTGTATATGTGTAGGTTTCAACTATCGTGATATCTGGTAACAGAAGCCTTACCAGGCTTACCACGGAACTAGATGGTGCTGTGTTTGCTGTTATTTTTAGAATATTTTAAGTTAAAATCAGCAAAAAATATTTTAAAAACTTTTAGCTTTAAATTCTTACATACTGCTTGGTTCATTTCAAACTAATCCTTTGACTTAAGCACGTACGTGGAGCATTCGAGTTTGTAGACTTGGTAATCTCCACATTCGGTTGTAGATTTATGCAAATATAATCTTAACACAGCGGTAAGCCGCATCAAGTGCCTCAAGTCACTGTGTGCCAGACATCCGAAAATATTTTGATTTCGACTAGTTTGTAACCGTGTCTTTGCATGATGTTTATTACGGGTACTCCAATGATATTTTAACTATAGATATGTTATGAGCGCGCAATCGTGAAAACTCGAAAACATCCTAATTAGGACGTATTGTCTTTAGTCTGTGTCACCGCATGGCGACGAGTGGTACGCTGCTACAAAATTAAAAAAATGCCATCCTGTGTATTTAGGAAATGCACCAATTATGATACCAAAGTTTATAAAACACAAGGGATCTCATACCACATGTAAGAACGCAGTATACTTCGATTTATTAATATATTTCAATTATTTGCCTAATATTCTGATATGTCATCGGTCGCTAGACTAATGTTTGTTTACATTGACGCGCAATTGACAACATTAGCTGTCTCTTTTTTTCTTATTGATTTTATCGACTATCCCCTTTCTATCATTTTGACATGTACCTTGAATGAAAAGTGTGTATGTGTGCAGCGCGTAACACTTTTTTCGGTTGTTTAGTGAGCGTATAACATATCTATAGTTAAAATATCATTGGGGTACTCTAAATGTTCAAATATGTTATGGGACTAGGTACTATAGTGAAAGGGTCGGATGTTATATTCCAATATAAATCTAGTGTTAAGTACTTACTTAAGAATAGGCGGTGATTTTTTTACAAACTGTTGATTTTCCTTCAATCATATCTTCATATCAAGATACTCAACTATAAAGGACATTTTACAGCTATTTACATAAACAAAATACATTAATACATACGTTTTATAAATATATACAACTACGACTGGAGAACAAACATGTCACAAATGAATGCTGTCAACGAGATTCAAACCCGCGACTGCCATAGCGCTGACGCAACAATTAAGTTTGTAGGCTCACAAAAAACTAAAACAAACGTCGAAAAATTTACACTTATGTAGTATATATCGTGCATAACACTACTTTTAACTAACTTAACTTTTAAACGTTCTAATAAACATAAAGGTTTTATTTTCAAGTAGCGACTCTCCTTCGCTTCGCTCGGGTTCGTCCCTAAATTTAGCCCGAGCGGAGCCGTGGGTTCCGCTAGTTAAAATAAATAAAATTTCTAAAATAAAAGTAGCACAATTTACTCCTTATAACATTAGCTATCTGCGAGTGGAAATCCCGTCAAAATCGATCCATCCATTTCAGAGACTACCCAGAACAGCAGACAGACAGACAGACAGACAGACAGACAGACAGACAGACAGACAGACAGACAGACAGACAGACAGACAGACAGACAGACAGACAGACAGACAGACAGACAGACAGACAGACAGACAGACAGACAGACAGACAGACAGACAGACAGACAGACAGACAGACAGACAGACAGACAGACAGACAGACAGACAGACAGACAGACAGACAGACAGACAGACAGACAGACAGACAGACAGACAGACAGACAGACAGACAGACAGACAGACAGACAGACAGACAGACAGACAGACAGACAGACAGACAGACAGACAGACAGACAGACAGACAGACAGACAGACAGACAGACAGACAGACAGACAGACAGACAGACAGACAGACAGACAGACAGACAGACAGACAGACAGACAGACAGACAGACAGACAGACAGACAGACAGACAGACAGACAGACAGACAGACAGACAGACAGACAGACAGACAGACAGACAGACAGACAGACAGACAGACAGACAGACAGACAGACAGACAGACAGACAGACAGACAGACAGACAGACAGACAGACAGACAGACAGACAGACAGACAGACAGACAGACAGACAGACAGACAGACAGACAGACAGACAGACAGACAGACAGACAGACAGACAGACAGACAGACAGACAGACAGACAGACAGACAGACAGACAGACAGACAGACAGACAGACAGACAGACAGACAGACAGACAGACAGACAGACAGACAGACAGACAGACAGACAGACAGACAGACAGACAGACAGACAGACAGACAGACAGACAGACAGACAGACAGACAGACAGACAGACAGACAGACAGACAGACAGACAGACAGACAGACAGACAGACAGACAGACAGACAGACAGACAGACAGACAGACAGACAGACAGACAGACAGACAGACAGACAGACAGACAGACAGACAGACAGACAGACAGACAGACAGACAGACAGACAGACAGACAGACAGACAGACAGACAGACAGACAGACAGACAGACAGACAGACAGACAGACAGACAGACAGACAGACAGACAGACAGGCTGGCAGGCAGATAGACAAAAATTTTAAAAATGATTTATTGATATTAGTACCTACCGTATATACTTTCATATTATGTATTTAGTGAAAAGCTGTTAATTTGAAATTAAAAACAGACACTTCAATTTTATTTATATGTATAGTAATGTATAGATACGTACATAATTATACTGGAATGTTATGAGTAACGTGAAATATTCCTAAATTATCCAAAATATCTCGCCTATCTTAAATTATTACGTCTACTTGATAACCAATAAGCGTAAGTGGTTATACAATTTAGTTATCTCAAAAGCATTCTCCTGTTATCAACATGCCGAAAATAATTAAATATGAGCGTAATAACGCTACGTGAGAAACTAATCGTGTATTAAAATTATAATACATTTTAATGGGAGTATGTTCGTTGAAATTATAAAACCTAGCAAAGTACAATACTACTTGTCTAGTTACTCTCGTAGTTAGAGATGTTTCATTAAATAATTAATTTTAGCTCTGCTTCTGTAGAATTCCGTTTCAATTGAACATTTTCTGGAAAATTATAATATAACATTTTTAAAAAAAACCTTAAGTTGTGTATTTCTGTTTTCTACAAGAATGTATTTACTATTAACAACTATAGGTAATTAAACCAGTAGCCTTATTCAGAACTTATTATTATTATATATTTCTTATTGTTTATAACATTATGGACTAGACTTATTAAATTATGATTTTCGATTAATCGATATCGATATTTTCATATTTCGTAACTTGACTTAACTTTCTATAAACCTCGGTTGTTTAGGCTAGCCGCTAGTCTGTAGATGTCATGAGAAAATTGACAAACATTTTTTATTACAACTAAGTATAAAGACAAAATTTAAGCACTCTAAAGCTATTAAAGCTTTAATAGCAATAAAAAAAATCATGGAATCTCTCATTCTATAACCTATTAATTAAAAAAAATAAGTAGCCAACATACTAATAAAAAACCCTTTTCTAAAATAAGTTACTATTTAACTTACAAATACTACCTGTACTTATATTATAAGGTAAAGGTAAGTCGCAAGCTAGAACTAGTAATTACATCTTGTTTACCTATGATTGCTTCGTATACGTAATTAAGCCAGTTACTTGATGTTGACGCTACATTTCCATTAACCTCTATTTGCTTCCGATAGACTATTAGCGTCAAATAAGTATAAAATTCATTTGACGACACGTTTGGTTCAGTTGGTAGTGACCCTACTTTCTGCGCCAGCGGTCGCGGGTTAGAGTCCCGCTGGAAGCAATCATTTGTTGAGCACGAATGTTTGTACTCCAGTCATGGGTGTTTATATTTATAATATGTATGTATTTAAAATTTATATATGTGTAATATATCAACTATCTGGTATCCGTAACACAAGCACGTAACGTAGCTTAACACGGAACTAGATGGCGCTGTTGTAATAATGTTCCAACATATTTATTTATTTACTATTTATTTAATACTTTCCTAGATTTACGCGAATATTTGACACTATCTTTTCGGTTATTTTCACAGATTTACCTATTAGATTTTAAGTTCCCAACGTTTCGAATACTATACCGCAATCATAGTCATCATCATTATAGATATAAATATCACATTACACAAATGAATGCTCCCAACGGGACTCAAACCCGCGCTGATACAGCAACTACTTTACACGAAGCGAATAACGTATATTATATATTATATAAATATGTATTATTTTATTGGGCCATTAATAGGAATACTATATAATATTAAAAATTATAAAGATATTAACCAATTAGTATAGAATTATATAATTGTTTTAAAACATTAAACAAACTTATTTTTACTATTCTCGTTTCGCTTTAAATGAATTTACTTACTTATTTACTATATCCACCATTCGATTCGTGGATAAATATTTGTAAACTGTAAAAAGTGTTTCTGTATCTTTATCCTGTGAGCGTTCAACACCCACCCTATACTTGTTACGCAGAGATAAATGCAAATAAGTCAAAACCGCTTGAAAATGTTTTTTAGTGAAAGCAACTATTACACGGTCCGCATCAAATTGCTAAAGAAAAAATATACTTAACGACTTCGAAATATATGAATATTTACTCGAATCTCTTCAGTATAAATACGCAAAGGCAAATGTTCAATCCCTTTTTTGTCTGTTTGCCAAACGATTTTCCAATAAATAAACGCAAAATGAAGAGTTTCAAACCTTTGAGTATTTTAGCCACACGTGAAACCAATCCATTTTCATTCAACTCATATCGTTTCATTCAGCTTTATTTAGATGAAAATTTTCGGTGAAAAGTGAGAGAAATATGTCATGTATGATCTTCCACAAGGTGCAACAATGATAACACTGTATGTGGATGGCACAAATCAGACACTGAATCTGCGGTGGACTTCTTTAGGACCTACTCTTACGTCTCTTAGATAAGAGCGCTAATCATGACCTGTGTGCGTGAGATGCACGTACATTTATGGGATGCCAAGTATAAGATGTGGATGACATCCAACATGATGGTGGCACCAGGTCAAAAAGTTCATTAGAACACTCTCCATTGTACAGACAAAAAAAACACACTTCTTAGACAATTTCTAAGTCATCGTCGTTGGATCATCAACAATGCGAACTGCTGCATTAGATAAATGGAAGACGTTGGTATTTAGTGGTGCCAACCAAGAAATGAGTAGGTAGATACCCCGACATGAAATGCTATTTAGTTACATTAATCACTCAATTTTTTATTGACGCCAGATTGTCTTTCTCCTTCTGATTCAGACGAAACCTAAACGACGTTACTCAATATTTTGACCCCTAATAACCCAATACTCTTACAGATGTTAAGTGGAGTACTCTAAAACTTTGGTACTTTAGTCAGTGGAGTTTTCTTAGTGGTAAACACACAAACTTGTTTCTAAGGGTATAACTTAACGAGATTTCATTGACCCCAATCTGATCCAACAATGAGACCTGCTCCAGACACCTCTCTTAAACAAAATATTAAAATTTGAACTAATACAAATTACAAAATACAACCGAAAATAACAACTTATATTTAGTAATCGTGGAACCAATTCTATAGTTATTATTTAAGGCTTAAACAATGTATAAACATTTATTTGAAATATTTCGGATTATTATTTATTACACTTCTTACTTAAAGAGGGTTAAGTTGAAGCAATTTCAAATTCAATATAAATTTTATAATAGAGATCTCATCGAAGTCGTTACTAAAACATGATGTTAATTAATTTCACCTTTAACTTTATCTATACTACCGCCTTTCCCGCGGCTTCGCTCGCGTTCTAAAGGTTGGAAACCAAACCCTTTCGCCCGTCCGCCCTGTCTTGCACGCGGTGATTATTATTTTGTTGTGGAGTTATGTTAAAAGTTAAAACTATGATATCTAGTAAGATATTCATTGAAATCAAATTATGCTATTGTGGAAGATGAACAGAAAAGAGGATGTTAGAGTGGGGAAAAAAACTATAAAAGTCGATGCATAACCGGCATCGGGGGGTAGTTGTGTCATGACACTTATCGTGGTAGCATTATTAGGTTGTTACTCTGCCGGTTTGTTTTCTAAAAATATCATTGTTGGTAGATTAGTTGTCTTTTCAGTCAGTTAAATTGTGTTTCAGCCATTTCAGTTCTTAAAATAAATTGAGGTCGATTTAGTATGCTTGTGTTCTTAAAAAAAAGTCTCACTTCTGGTCTAAATTCACAAGATCAGAAGTGGGATAGGTCCTGTTTCGCCCACTACTTTTGTTAAGCGTGTGCTATTTGTCGGTTGTTTTTGTTTAAAAGTTTTTATAGGAGGGTATCGTGATTTTGGTGTATTTTCATTGATTTTGGTAATTCGTGTTTTGTGTTGGTCGCTGTGTATAGTTTAGTTTTGTTTTGGTGGTCAGTCTTAAATTAGTAAATTAGGTTACTTGAATTAACGGTTATTTTTAGATCGATCGTATTTTTATTTTGTCAGACAACCAGCGAAATCGCAGTGAAAGTCGCCGATGTAGATTGTAGTCCTCGGCATGAGCGTGGCGGTAGTCGCAATCTGTGTTATAGTAGGTGCTGTGCTTTATGCCAGGCCTTTATAGAAATGTTAACTGTAAAAATGTTTTTTTTACTGTTTATGTAAAAGATGCTTATTTTGTGTTTTCGTATTGGGGTTGACACATTCAAGGGAAGATGTATCTTGCGTTTGGGGATAGCATGTCTCGCAGGTCTTTGTATTCGGATATGCTGTCCTGGCCGACAGATGCACTTCAAGTGGGGTACGGTTTCATATTATTGGATGCTGTCTTGGAGTGCGCTCGGACATGCGATCCTAGTATATGGAACATACCTTGTGTAGCTTAAGATTAATGTGTGTGAGCTCGGACAGTGTCTTGGAGGTTACTCAGACATGTCGTCCTGGAGCAGTGATCATACTATGAGTTGACCGTTGCATATGTTTGTGTAGCAAAACATTAAACGTATATTTGGGGGTAGGTTGGATTGAAGCACGCTTTTATAGGTACCGATTTACACACGCAAAGCTATGACATGGTTCTCTGGCGAGTCGTGAGGGTGCACTCCCCCGACGGGTCCTGCCCCGGGTAATTGGTACAGATATCTGTTTGTTTTACATCCACTGTGCTTAGGTTATGCTAGGTAACGTATATTTGTGGTTAGGTTGGGTTGAAACATGCTTTTATAGGTACTGATTTACACACGCAAAGCTATGACATGGTTCTCTGGCGAGTCGTGAGGGCGCACTCCCCCGACGGGTCCTGCCCCGGGTAATTGGTACAGATATCTGTTTGTTTCACATCCATTGTGCTTAGGTAATGCTAGGTGAGCTTAGCCCACGAATGAATCAAATTGAAACCTTTATATAGACACGCAAGTTTTAGAAATGTACTTTGTGTTATTTTTTTGTCTGATGATTTTAATTGTGTATACGGCAGCAGATGATGAGAGTGTAATGTCTATAGCTCCTGGCGTCATTCTGCTTTTCGATGTCGAGGTTCTAACTGAACTAAGGTTATAAGATAAAGGAGCCCGAGGACGGTCTCCTGTCAGGAAAGGCCGTGTGGAAGATGAACAGAAAAGAGGATGTTAGAGTGGGGAAAAAAACTATAAAAGTCGATGCATAACCGGCATCGGGGGGTAGTTGTGTCATGACACTTATCGTGGTAGCATTATTAGGTTGTTACTCTGCCGGTTTGTTTTCTAAAAATATCATTGTTGGTAGATTAGTTGTCTTTTCAGTTAGTTAAATTGTGTTTCAGCCATTTCAGTTCTTAAAATAAATTGAGGTCGATTTAGTATGCTTGTGTTCTTAAAAAAAAGGCTCACTTCTGGTCTAAATTCACAAGACTATTATATTTTTGCATAACTTTAACCGTTTACGCTGCGCACGCAACGGAAGCTCTCATAAGTAATATTTTTTTCCTATTTTTCCAACATTTTTCATTAATGCTCCAAAAAGTCGTAGCGTGATGTAATATGAAAGGCTAGTTTATATTTAATATTGTTAGAATATAATATGAAGCTGAAATGTTTGATGTAATTGAAAAATAAAATGTAGAGTGAAAGTTATATTTGTATTTAAATAAATTATAAAAAAAAACACACAAAACAATAAAAAGAGCACACTACATTTACAGGGAGTCTAGTTTTTCGAATTTTTGTCCGTGGGTTTTTTCTATGACCAGATCAAGAAAAAACCACTATGGACATATTTTGATATGGTATGATTATAGCAGGTTATCCAGATTAATAAGATTACTTTTACGACGAACCCGACCGAAGCGAGGATGAGTCGATATGATATGATGGAATTAACACTTTGTGTTCTTTCTATTTTACTTCTTACTCTTTTATATTTTGTAAATCTGTATAGGTACTTTATATATAAAAATATTTATATTAACTAAAGACATAACAGTTCAGAAACTTTTTCTTTAATGTTTGTCCGACGATTTTTTTTTATTATTGATTTACAAAGAAATATTTATACTTTTTTAATAATTGTCGATTTCCAATCACTGATTGACTACTAGTTATAATAAGTGACACAGTTAAGTAAAGATATAAAAAATATATATTGTTTGCAGGAGGAAGTAAACGGGCTACCCGATTGACAGTGGCTACGGCGATCGGAATATGGGTACTAGCAGCCGCCCTTGCTACGCCTGCTTACATTGGTTCTTATCTACGAGGCTTTCTCGTTAGTCCTACAAAACAGGTATTTAAATTGTTTTTACTAGATTTTTTTCTTCTTAAATAAAATTATCCAACTGCAGGTAAGATTAAACTGTCGAAACTACGAATTATATCAAAATAAATGAAGTGCAATAGTACTGAATAACTTTTCCAAACACGATAGTTTATTATAATTACTAAATATACCCATCATTTTTTTAAACTTTACAAAAAATAAGGTAGGTAAGAAGGCTAAGGAAACGATGCAAAGCGTCTGATGTTAATATTATGTCCCTTTGACCGATTTTGGCCGTGGCCATCTATCTCTTTTTATAAGAGATACCCACTGTGAAAAAAATATAAGTCCTTCCCTTCACTCTAACATTTTTGTAGAACGGCATAGATAATTAATCAGGGACGACAGTTTTAAAAGCTGTCTCAGGCGAAGAGTCTTCACAACTCTCGAGATAATCTCAAGATGGGTCTGGAGACCATCTTAATAGATATATTTTATGTTTAAAATTGGCCTAACCTGAGAGTCAGTTCCCAAGACCTTCGGATCTGCAGCTATACATGCTAGCGGCCACCGTGATATTTGTAAGCGAAATATCTACAGTACTCTATTCAAGCCACTATTCTGAAATTTACAATTTGCCTTGGCTATTTTACAAAGAGTCAAGGGCAACAGTGCGCATGCAAACGGTGACGTTAGTAAAAGGACAAACACTACTTTTAAAATATGTTAATGCATATATTATATTCACATAACTCACCTCAGAGGCAATAATAATTAATGTGTTTCTATGCATAAAAATTTTATAATACTATGAATATTAAAACTTTCATTCATACTTTTATGTGTTAATACTAAAAATAGACTTTTATGCTCAAATAAAGCTAGGGTTAACCGTTAACGTACCATCTTGTGTCACCACACGAGTCTAACAGTAATACACCGTAAGTTACAAAGCCAAATTCGTACGGTTCGGTTTGTCCCTATATGCTTCCTGCCAAATTTTTATTTAGCTCGAAGAACAAAAACCGAAGGATCCTCCTTAATCCAGCCCTGTCGCAAACGTTTACCAACTATAAACTGCCAAGTTTCATCTTTATAAGTCAAGGAATTTTCGATATTTCGTCAATATACATGGTCATAATTATAATAATAGAAAAACATAGTCGTCGATTAAGTCTTAAAATAAAATACATAATACACAATACACAATTATTAAATAAAAATTTATTATACGTATGTACCTACATAGTTAAACCATTTTCAAAAACCATTTTCAAGTGGTAGTGCCATGCTTTTCAAGTGGTAGTGCCATGCTTGTTACCTTCGGGTAGCAGCCGAATCTCTCACAGAAAACCGGCGTGAAGTGGCAGCTATGCTGTCGCGTTTCGTCCGGTAAGTCCGGGAGGCCCACTCCCCATACCTCCTCCCGTCCTTCTCCCTCCTCCCTCCCTCCCTTTCCTGAAAGGCCGGCAACGCATCTGCAAGCCCTGTGGTGTTGCAGATGTCCATGGGCGGAGGTGAACACTTACCATCAGGTGAGCCTCCTGCCCGTTTGCCCCCTTTGTCCCATAAAAAAAAATGTAATAAAATTCATAGGAAACTATGTAACTATCCTTATTTCATAAATTATTATTTTTTATTTTAAATGTCACTGTTACAAGTCTAATGTAATGCTCCGTTGATGCAATCAAAGTAAGTTAACAGACTCATTTTCGCATTAATCAGACTAGCAAAGATAAAGGACGGTTTTGAATTATGACTAATTTGATTCCCATGATAAACATTTGCCTCTCATGCCTAGCTCAAAATTAAATTGAACTGGCAATATATTAGAAAACTGAACTATGATTATTTGGCTTCGCATTTCAATTCTTACATAAATATAAGTAGTTTAGTTGTTATTTTAAGAATATGAATCGCTTCAAATATTACTCTGAATTAGTGGGATATATTAATAATATCAGTTTTAATTTGTTATTATAACCAATGTTATAATTCTTACATATAGTTCATACTGACATTAAAGAAACATATTTATATATCTGTTATTTTTTACACTTAAATTGCTGAACAGATTTCGATGAAAATAGAAAATATAAAATATAATAAGAATAAAAATAGATTATAAATAACATAAAATATTGCAGAATATAATATATCCTTAGAATAATATCAAATACAATATCCGTTGAGGCAAGAAGTTTTAACTCTTATAGAGGTGTGGGTTTCAAATCAAGCGTTTTCCCTCAAGGGATATTTATCTTGTCCTTGGTTTCAATAGAAAGAAAACTCGCCAAAGATTAAGAGGTTAAAATATTTTTGTCAGTAACAGGATTTTGTACATGAAGTAGGTACCTACTTACTTACTTGGTCTAAACTTTAAATTAAACTTTTTAATATTTATATAGACTTAACTTAACTAACCCTAGATATATAATGATATGCTTTCTACCTATGTGTTTAAATATTCAAGGCAATAACAGCCCAGTGGTAACGCTTGAGGTACAGAGTGGAGCGGGTTCGAATCCCAGTCCTATTTTGTGCCTCAGATATTCTCGTTAAGCCATTAATATATTTCCAACATAATTTTTAACCGCTGTATTACGGTGAATGTAAACATCGGGAAGGAATCTGGGAAGTACGCAGACGAAAGAAGGATATGTGACTAGTATATACATAAATTTCTTTAAGGTCATTTATTTCAATGTCACTAGATCGGTAGTGAAAGTTTAGAAATCAATTAGGTATTAGCTTCCATTTCTATAATTTTACACTTAAGGTTTGGTTTTAAGATTTAATCATCTGAATTGAATGAAAAGCGTATATAAAATATATGTTTCATTTTATCGCCTGCACTTCTTCACTATCAATACAATTATCACAAAACTTGATATAAGTGCAGAAGAACACTATAATGCAGATAACAGTCGGTTTTCCGTCCAAAAATCAAGCAATGAATAGTGTAAATGCATACTATCAGTGTCGAATTCCGGTCAAATACACTCGAGTAGCGTTCTTGGCACGATAGTGTGGTTTGGCCGTAGGTTGTTGTGCGCACGACCGTGAAAGTTCCAACATAGTATTATAATTAGTCTCAATGATTTATAAGTCTAAATACAATAGAGAAGTAATCGACCTTTACATACGATGTTAAACCATATGTGTAACTATATAAGTGTATACGTGTATAGGTTTGAATGTTTAACCAGCTTTAACCTATTGGAACAAACCTGGTTTCGTCTAGGCCAGGAGTGATTTATTTAATCCAGAGTAAAATATCTAAAATAGTTCATTATATAGTTACCATACCTCCACATATATATATTTTATCGATACTACATACTACGTACAAAACGTTTATACATAAACTAAATATAAAGATTCATTTGAACATTCCATTGCCGAGCACGGGCCTCCATTCAAAATGAGGGGGGTCAAGCCATAGCCCACCACACTTGCTAAGTACGTGTTGGCGGACTGCATATGTCTTTCAAAATCTTGCTAGTTTCTCTCAGATATGCAGGTTTCTTCACGAACGTTTTCCTTCGTCGTAAGACAATTGGTAATAATGTTGGAAATGATTTTCATTTGAATATAATTTCAGAGGTTGGGACCGGGATTTGAATCCACTTCACTCGATTTCCCAAGCGAGCACGTTACCACTTATCTCTAATCTCCTATAGAATTAAACAGAAGTTATTGACCCCCGAATAAATCAATATGGCCAGTCTAGGTGTTAAGACAAATATTAGCAGCCAGATAATATCGTGTATAGTTTACTAATTACAGAGCGTTGGGTTCACCAAGCTGTAATGTAATTACCCATCAACAATCGAAACTATTTGATCTCGTGCAGGTATTAGTCCTTTCGGTGGTCTAATATGCCAAATAGGTGACCTTCTAAAATTCAATTCGATAGTGAAGCAACTTTAGTTTGTAAAGTTTCTTGTATTTAATGTTCGTTTAAATATGATAGTATGCAAACGGTACCAAAGGTTAACCTTAATATTTTTTGTATTTGAAAGTTTCATTTAAAATGCATTATATCATAGCTTAATAATAGAAAGTAAAAAAAAATATGTAATTTATTTATTTAACTCTTTATTGCACTCTAACGATACAACACAAAAAATAGAAACAACAACAACAATAGAATCTAATAAATAAATATGTTGAGACATTATTACAACAGCGCCATCTAGCTCCGTGGTAAGCTACGAGGCTTGTGTTACGGATACTAGATAGTTGATATACTACATACTACTACTACATATAAAATTTTAATACATACATATTATAAAATATATAAACACCCATTACTGATGTCATGGAGAGAGGACATACATATATACATATATCTTAAATCTATAATAATGTCCCAACATATTTATTTATTTATATTTAAACTAAGTTCGATTTATACGTGTAGCCGTGAAATATGGATAGATCTATAAAAATGCACTTAAAATTATCGACGTACCAAACACATTTAGAAGCACTAAAATAAATGTAGTGCTGACCTCATATTGCTAGCTGATTTCCCTTTGGAATTAGACACTTATAGACTCCTGGACTGTAAAATTCAACATTTACTTTTTAAATTTATTGAAGCAATGGCAGTATAACTTAGTTTGTAGTGCTAGCAGGACCTTTCACAATTGTACTCTGGGAAAATCCCTACTAATATAAATGTGAATGTAAGTTTGTTTGTTACGCTTTCACGCGAAAACTACTTAACCGATCATCATGAAACTTTGTACACATATTCTTGGAGGTGTTAGAAGTAACATGGATACTTTTTATTAAGAAAAAATATTTCTTACGAAAGATAAAAAAAAATTGACAAAAATTATTGAAGCAACATTTTGTTACAGATAAATATATTTTAACATATTTTGTTGTTGTATTATTGCACTCTAACGATACAACACAAAAAATAGAAACAACAACAACAATAGAATCTAATAAATAAATATGTTGAGACATTATTACAACAGCGCCATCTAGCTCCGTGGTAAGCTACGAGGCTTGTGTTACGGATACTAGATAGTTGATATACTACATACTACTACTACATATAAAATTTTAATACATACATATACTTTAAGTTTTTGAAACTTCATTTAGTGATTTTTAAAAATTGATAATCTCAGCCAAGCAATAAAATTTATCATATTGATTAATTTCTATTGTAATGATCTCTGATACTTGATTTAATGGCTTCGATGCGAGCGAAGCCGCGAGTAAAAGCTAGTAAATTATATACTCATTATAATATTATACATACACAATAGATTATCGTAGGCGATTGTATCTTAAAATGAATTGTCGATTGATATGAACTAAAAATAATTACTTAATAAAGTGTAATATAATTATTTAAATGAAAAAAAAAATCGTATAATTATTTATAATTATATTATATTTAATATACATATTATGTTACATCCGCTCATTACATAACAATTGAAAAATATGAACAGCATCCAGCATTAATTTTTGGCGTACTTGAGTAAATAAGTGGTACAGTTATAATTGTCGCGAAGACCGTAGGGTAGTCGCGAAATAAGTGTTTAAATATTTAAATATTATTTGTCATAAATGTGAGGGTAGAACGATGACAGCTAAATAGAATAGATTGAGATTTGAATCAGACGTGTTCGAAACGCGGTCGTGTACGGGACGCTGATCAGATCAGGTGCGAGCTCCCAAGTGAAAGTATTCTGTGGGTGCGAGGCAGATCAGGCGCAACACCGTGTTTGCCAAGTAAGTGAATTTATTTTACCAGCGTGTGATAATGCAGTGGTGTTGCGTGGGAGCCGTGGTTGCTCATAAATTATATTTAGAGTTTCAGTGCAACTAGTGGAGTTGCGTGAGAGCCGTTGTTGCTCATAAATTATCAGCAGTGCAACTATTGGAGTTGCGTGGGAGCCGTTGTTGCTCATAAATTATCAGCAGTGCAACTAGTCGAGTTGCGTGGGAGCCGTTGCTCATAAATTATCAGCAGTGCAACTAGTGGAGTTGCGTGGGAGCCGTTGCTCATAAATTATCAGCAGTGCAACTAGTGGAGTTGCGTGGGAGCCGTTGCTCATAAATTATCAGCAGTGCAACTAGTGGAGTTGCGTGGGAGCCGTTGCTCATAAATTATCAGCAGTGCAACTGGTGGAGTTGCGTGGGAGCCGTTGCTCATAAATTATCAGCAGTGCAACTAGTGGAGTTGCGTGGGAGCCGTTGTTGCTCATAAATTATCAGCAGCAACTCAGTGGAGTTGCGTGGGAGCCGTTGTTGCTCATAAATTAGATCCTAGAGTGTTGAATTCAGTATCGTGAGTTCAGTCGCTCGTAAATCAGTTTAGCGAGGCTCGGGGTGGCTATAGGGGAGGTTGGAGGCCACTAGCGAGGGTACCAGACCCTCATAAATCAGTTTTTTTCATTACCAGCAAATCATGTGTACATACGTCCATCAGTTACGTTATAGTTGCGATACGTCGCTATTTTCGAGATATTCGTCTAATACCAACGAACTGGGTACCTGGCGCCCAGGGTATTTGGCGACATGGTGGAGGTGCTGGGATCTTTGCATTTAGTTTTATTTAAAACTATGCACTGAAATTTTAAAAGTAAATCGGTAAAATGTTATATTCAAATTTTTATTATTAAAAACCAGATATATCGGTTTATAATTATACAAAGCGTGAGGCTTATAGGTAAATCAGTACACCCGTATACCCGAATGAATAGATTTTTTATTAGGTTACCATTGTTTTGTATTACCTAATAAAATGTTAATATATTGTTACGGACTTTAGATATTATTATTGAATTATTATTATTATTTAATGAAGCGGAGACGTGCAATATTTTAGTAATACATGAAAGTGTGTCCTATAAATAATTTAGTATGTCAATTAAATGAAATTTAATTATTTCCTTTAAAGAATATAGACATGTTTTGACTTCAAAAGGATATATTCAAATTATAATGGTTCATGAGTTAGATATTAGCAAGGAAAGTGTCTAAAACGTTAAGGAAGTAAAGTGAAGTGCTAGAAAAGTCGTTGGATAATTCGTGATTTAAATTGAACAGAGAAGTTACAGTTTAGTTTTGCGTGGCGTTAACAATATCTAATTTGTATTGGAATAATGAATTGAGAATAAGGTATATTTTATACTTACAAGACAATTAGTAATCGTTAGTTGAAGTTTTAAATCTAAAAATTATGAAGCATTAAATAATTAATTTCAAAGGCATCTATGATTCAAAAGAAATACTTATAGTTTTTAGTAATATTATATTATCATCTCGTCTTTATGTTAAGAAGATGATCAGTATAAGAAAAATTTTTTAGTTCATATTTTGTATTATGATTAATAGCAGTGGGTACTTATTTGACTGACATTTTTATTTCATATTTTAATATTCATGAATTTTACATATGGATACAAATTAAATTGAATCGTGCTTGCAGTAAATGAAGGATCAGTATTTCTCAGAGTTTGCAACTGTAGTAATTTAAAGAAGTAATTTAAAAAAAAATATGGAAATGTATAAAAAGTTATATTATGAAATATAAGAATTATTTTTATAATTCTTGGATAAATTAGTGAACAAAGTAAATTATAGTTTAAAAAAAAATAATATTTAGTGTTGTTTGGTATTTATAATACAGTTTGAAAATAGAATTACAATTAATTATTGTTACAGAGTACAGTATGATTTTTTTTTTTATCTGTGGTATGATACAGTACATTGTTACAGTATATGGTTATTACAGTTCTAATGTAGTATACTGAGTTTAAAATTTGAAGTACTGTATAGTGGAAAGGTGTCATCATAACCCGACTTGAACTTATTTATAATTTTTTTTTCTTACATATATATTAATTGAGCTCAGTTTGCGAGTAGGTACAAGAGGAATGGACTATCATTTTAATTTTAATGAATAAAAGTTTATTGAATCTAAATTAAAGGAATCAGTTGATAGATTTTTATAGATATTCATAATTATTATAAATCAGTTATTAATCGCATCTCGGAAGAGATTAGTGAATGGACATTATACAGAGACATAAATTCAGACTCAAGTTTTGATAGCAGAAATGAATGTTTGTTTGAACAATAAGTAAAGAACCAGTGTCCCGCAGTCTTGTCGCAGTTGATAATCGAAATATAGTAAGTTACCACAAATGAATGGTAATTTTAAGTACATTATGTATAAATATTTGAATCAATTTTCATCTAACGGTGATACTAGGAATATTAGTGATGTTGATAAGTTATTATTTACAATCGCCTCTAGAAGGTTACGCTAAGCAGGCAATTTAAGGATTAGATGCAATTAATAAATACTATTAGATAGCCTGTCTTAATCAGATATTTTATGAACGCTGTAGAAAACCAAGTGTTTTTATTGAATGTCATTATGTTGCATAATGTTGTATGGAATTAAATAATCGAGTAAAGCAGTTAAAGCGTGTAGTCGAGTATTAAATCAAAGGCCTCTGAGAATTATCAGTTCCTTGAGCGACGATATTAATCATAACCACCTTTGAGTAATGGTTATAGAGTTAAAACTTTTATTTGAGTTACGTTTAAAATGACTTACGAAAATGAATCTGTTGATAACATAAGAAAGTAATTTAGTGTATATTATAATATTTACAAATATTATGAGAAAAGCTTCTTATATAGAAGGTAGTAACAATAAAAATAAAGTTTAAATGCAGAACAATTTATATTCGGTTCATTACATCGGTTTTGACTATGAATACAGAAAGAATCAAAGTAGAACATGGACTTTAACATGAATTTAAATCATTCACATGAACCGTTATTCAGTAAATCAAACCGATGAGCCCCCTAAAGGAAGTTCATTAAGAGATGTGTACAGTGTAAGAGTGTGTATTATGTAATCGAAATAATGTTAATGGTGAGTGTACAAATTTTAAAACTGTGCAGAATAGAAATCATATTTAGGTAACCGTTGTTGTTACGATTGCTTTGGTAGTTACAAGTCTGAAGGACATAAATCTAAGCTGTTTTTCTAATCGAAATTGTAGCCATTGAAATGAAGTCGGCCTGACTAATCGTGTTTTATACCCCAGTAGATCAGCCCCTCTAATGAAATCAATGCATACTGATACTTCAGACTTGTTAAAATAAGAGGTTTGTGTGACCAGGCTAAAAAGAAACGTTTTAGATCGTTACTTGACTCTGATAGTCAACGTTCGTATATAAAGTTATTAAATTCAACTTATTTAAACCTGCTAGTAGGCAGTAGAAAAGTAAATTATTATTTTTACATGCGGTACAAAATCTCCATATATACCTATAAAAGGTCGTGTTGTTAATTTTGATTACGCGATAGACGCGAACTAATAGTGTTGAGCGATCTACGAGTATATATGCGTATCAAAATAAACCAAAATATATATACTTTATTCGAATGGACTTTTACAAGCACTTTTGAATCATCATTTTGTACATTATGAAAATATAGAATTTAAATTAAATGTCAGTATGTATATTCTGTAACCGCATATTATGAATTACGTACAAGCACGAGTAAGTATTTAATAATTCAGCGAAAATATTACAGTATAGTAGAAGTAGAAACTTATTTTAGCAGATGACTGTTCTTGTATGGAAAAGGGTAATGAATATTATCATACATTTTGTATCAAATATAAAACTTCATGTTTCTCTGGTAATCTTTTTTAGTCAATTCAGATTTTAGTTGAATATGGCCACGTATAGTAAATGAAACATATTCAGTTGATCCACTATCAGTTTTATCCTATTTCCAATAAGAAGGATGTTCTGATGGTAATTATACATGAACTAGATTTTATACATGAACCAGCTCTTTCATTCAATTATTTTTGTGATTCTCCAAACTATCCTCGTGATGAGTAACGGATTGAACAGTTTAATAATACTAATTAGTAAAAAGGTAAATTAGTCTGGTTGGTCTAAGTAATTTAGTAAAACTTTTGGATAATTTACTATTAGATCATGTCATAGTGATTAAAGAACAGTTACAGAATGGTGTGCAACCAAAACGGTTTCTATGCACTAAGTCAAACTTTTCGCTATTAACCACATCACGTTATTTTTAATACAGAGACAAGTTTAGTCTGGTATAAAATGTATCTAGTATTACTATTGAATATAACAGTTTAAACAAATATTTGTATAAAAGTCCCTAATGTGATAAAATCTTAAGGTATTATTGATGAAATTTATGAAACGTGCAGTTGGCCTTATAGCATTCGTTGGAAAGGTATTTTTACAGTTAGGCCATTAATGAAACAGATAGGCCTTAAAGGAAAGCGCGGTACATCGCTTTTTTGGCTAAAAATTAATGATTCAGTTGATAAAGAAAATATAATCTAAGATCCAGTCGAATACCTTTTGCAGTTATATCTAGTTCATTTCTATAAAATGAAATGTAATATGTATATCCCTAATAAAATTTAAATCAGATAGTTGATGATACTTATGTAGAAATATATTACTGGTGCTACAACAGTTTTAGAGCCGAAACACTTATACAACAATTCAAAATTAGGTTTTAACAATTTGTCTATGTATTCGACCAAGTATTTCCAATTCAAAGAAATTTCTTTCATGATTACCTGATAAATTTTGAACAGATAATGAGATAGTCAGTTTCATGTTTTACATGAAATACGTGACATTATAAATGGTATTTAAATATGATATTGGTCAAACAGATTTAGATTCAATTTGTATAAAACGTGGCCAGGTATCATAAAAGTAATAGTTTCAGTTTATGATCCTTGCGATTATACTATTCCCATATTGTTTCGAATAAATTCTTTTCCAAAAGTTACTGAAACAAAAGTTTTGAAGGAATACTTCAATTAATATTAATTTACTCAGTAAAGTGAGACATATTATTTGTATTGCAAAACAGAAAATATATGCTATTAAAGTTTGTAAATAAATATTAAAGGCAAAGTATTAACGATCAGGTTTTGTGGACTGATAGTCAGGTATTTTTTGGTTTGGTATCATTTTAGTAGGCTCTTACTGCCTTTTGCGAATCTTTAGTGAAATTAAGCAAAGTGAAATTTTGTACAAGATATGACCAAATAGATCATTATGAAGCTCAAAGATTCTGACTTTTTATTTAATAATTATTCTAATAATTAGTTTTCTATGCCTGATAATTATGCATATCAAGTTGAGACACTCGCTTCTATTGGGGAGGGTCTCACGAATGAGAATATTATTAAAAAACACAATCCTGTTAGCAATTAAATTAACATAAATAATTATGATGTGTCTAGTACAACAGAAACAGATAAAGACGTAATTAATAATGGTGACATGGATTTAGAAATAATTTTGGAAATAGAAGCTACATATTTTCCTATAGAAGTTTGACTTCTTACTTTGGTATTATAACTGATTTTAAGATCACTTGGCCTATATAAGAATGTTAATAGGATATTGAGATTTAAATTTAATCATACTGATATTATGGCATTTACTGGAATTAATTATTTTAGCCGCTTTATGTAATCAAGGAGAGTAAGGAACTTTAATATAAATACTTGTTCGACTATCAAAGCAATACCATGTTTTGAAGTTATTATTATAAGAAAAGGGTCTTTTAGTAAATTGGAAGATTTGATGCAATCTGAAGCTTATTATTTTCGTTAGCACCACGCATTTCAAACTTACGTTGGAAGTATTATTGTAAATTAAATAGAATACGTATGAAATTCATACGTTAATACTGCGGATACGTTTGGAGGTTTTTATGAACACTTAATATTTTTGGTAAAGCATTGCCTTAAAAGAACGATGGATCAGCATTTCCTTAACTATAATCAGTTAAGTACAGTTAGTTATAAAAGAGATTGAAGCGATTATTAATACAAGACTCTTATACATTAGTAGGAGCAGAGCTAGAGTTAGAGCTATGGTTTAAGGCCATCAGATTACTTACGAATCGTGAAAACTACGACCGAGAAATCAGATTATGAGCTTCTAGAGCCAGCTTAAAATACTAAATATAATTGATAGTGAGGAACTTGGTCAGATTGAGAATTTGGTAGTTTGTTTAAATGTGACAGTATACCGCAGGTCGGTGAAATAGGTCAGATTCAAAGTGTTCTAAGCAGTAGACTAAAGTTGGCCAGATTAATGAACTGACTGAGTGTTCAGATGGATATATCAAAGTTGCATAATTAGTGCGTTGAGAGTAAAGTGAATATTTAATGTAGTATCGGTCCCTGAATAGAAAATCGGAAATAAGTAAAATAGTAACCAGTGAAATAAAGATTCAGCGACTATTAATTCCAAACGACCTAGCAGAGTGTCAGCTCCAAAGGTTAAGGATAGAGTTACTAATTCTCAACTAATCAAATGTTGTTTGATAGATTATAACTTGTTGTTTTAAATCAGATGGTTGTTCTAACGGATTGCGATCTATAATCAGTGTCACATGAAAGTCTTATAGAGATCAGTTAAATCAGAACTGTTTTCGGCGGGGAGTGTCGCGAAGACCGTAGGGTAGTCGCGAAATAAGTGTTTAAATATTTAAATATTATTTGTCATAAATGTGAGGGTAGAACGATGACAGCTAAATAGAATAGATTGAGATTTGAATCAGACGTGTTCGAAACGCGGTCGTGTACGGGACGCTGATCAGATCAGGTGCGAGCTCCCAAGTGAAAGTATTCTGTGGGTGCGAGGCAGATCAGGCGCAACACCGTGTTTGCCAAGTAAGTGAATTTATTTTACCAGCGTGTGATAATGCAGTGGTGTTGCGTGGGAGCCGTGGTTGCTCATAAATTATATTTAGAGTTTCAGTGCAACTAGTGGAGTTGCGTGAGAGCCGTTGTTGCTCATAAATTATCAGCAGTGCAACTATTGGAGTTGCGTGGGAGCCGTTGTTGCTCATAAATTATCAGCAGTGCAACTAGTCGAGTTGCGTGGGAGCCGTTGCTCATAAATTATCAGCAGTGCAACTAGTGGAGTTGCGTGGGAGCCGTTGCTCATAAATTATCAGCAGTGCAACTAGTGGAGTTGCGTGGGAGCCGTTGCTCATAAATTATCAGCAGTGCAACTAGTGGAGTTGCGTGGGAGCCGTTGCTCATAAATTATCAGCAGTGCAACTGGTGGAGTTGCGTGGGAGCCGTTGCTCATAAATTATCAGCAGTGCAACTAGTGGAGTTGCGTGGGAGCCGTTGTTGCTCATAAATTATCAGCAGCAACTCAGTGGAGTTGCGTGGGAGCCGTTGTTGCTCATAAATTAGATCCTAGAGTGTTGAATTCAGTATCGTGAGTTCAGTCGCTCGTAAATCAGTTTAGCGAGGCTCGGGGTGGCTATAGGGGAGGTTGGAGGCCACTAGCGAGGGTACCAGACCCTCATAAATCAGTTTTTTTCATTACCAGCAAATCATGTGTACATACGTCCATCAGTTACGTTATAGTTGCGATACGTCGCTATTTTCGAGATATTCGTCTAATACCAACGAACTGGGTACCCGGCGCCCAGGGTATTTGGCGACAATAATATAATATATAATTAATATAATTAATAATATCCCAACTTATTTATTTATTTATAATTAAGAAAAAGACACATTTTTTTTCGAACCAAGCTTTATTAAAACCCGTTGACCACACAGTTCACCGACTACAAGATTTCCAGCAAATATCTCTGATCTCATTTCGTTGAGCGCAGGTGAAATTACAAAGTGATAACATTAAACGCTTATCATTCTAAATTACTTTGCTTCGCCTGAGAAAATCAAATTTTGGTTACCCTTCATTTAAGCTATAGCCAATTTTTATTATAATAAAGACACAAAATTAAATCGTCCAATATTATGCTATCTCTATTTTCAAGTAAAATATAACAAAATAATATGGTTACGATACATGTGGCTCAATTTTTGGTGACCCTACTTATTGTACCAGTACCTAGATTGTACCTACTCCAGTCATGGATTTTTTATTATATGTATGCATGAAAATTAATATATATACGTATATGTGTAGTGTATCAACTGTCTGTCTCTCTGTCTGTCAGTCTGTTAGTGTGCCAATATACTCGTATATACAATTTAAACATATAACATATTATGTATGTATAAAATTACCCTTTTACTGCGAAACAATATCTCATCTCTGAGAAATGTATAGTTTGACGACTCGTTTGGCTCAGTTGGTAGTGACCCTGCTTTCTGCGCCAGCGGTCGCGGGTTCGAGTCCCGCTGGGGGCATTCATTTGCTAATCACGAATGTTTGTACTCCAGTCATGGGTGTTTGTATTTATAATATGTATGTATTTAAAAATTTATATGTGTAGTATATCAACTATCTGGTATCCGCAACACAAGCACGTTACGTAGCTTACTGCGGAACTAGATGGCGCTGTTATAATAATGTCCCAACATATTTATATTTATTTATTTATAGTAACGTATATATGGACGAAACCGAGCAAAGCGTGGGTGATATTTTGATGGTTATGAGTAAATCGAACCACAAAATTTCATTCATTTCGAGCATAGCTTGCGAAATAAAAGAATCGAGGTGTATTTTCAGTCACATTGGACCGGAATAAAGCTTAGTTGGTTTTAGTCTACTTCAAAATAGGAGAGATATTATTTTTGTAGTGTATTGTTTAATTTATTCACATGAATTTTTTTTCGGAAAAGCTTATAAAATAATTAAACTAATTGACAGCCAAATTAATTTTCCACCAGATGTAATTTTCGAAAGTCACGTCTTTCGAGCATGAAGAAGCTACCATAAAAACAGTCATTTTTACATTTAATATTATTAATAAATTGGTAGTAGTAATTAAGATCAATTAATGCACATCTTCTTTTACAGATTCACGTATGCTACCCATATCCTCAAGATTGGGGTCAGTCGTACGCTCGCACAATGGTGCTGATAAGGTTTTTGATATACTACTCCCTTCCACTCGCCATCATCGCTCTTTTCTACATTTTGATGGCTCGGCACCTAGTATTGAGTACCCAGAATATGCCGGGGGAAATGCAAGGAACGCAACGTCAGGTTAGTGCGGACTTTTAATTCTAGCTAACATTTTATTATTTTTGCATTTATTTTAGTTTTTACCACGGTGTTTTTTTATCTATTCTTTTTATAACCTTTTATATTTTTACGCATGATTACTAAAAATATATTTATCCAATTTAGTGCAATCGTTCGGAAGTTATGCGCGTACAGACATTACGACGATTAATTTTTATTTATATAGAGTAATAACACAGTATGATATTAACATATAATAATATGTTAATTAATTATAATAATAATAATCAAGAATAGTATATAATACCATAAAGAGAATCTTAAATTGATGTACATAGTTTCATAGAACTTCACGACAGGTGTGGCAGGGGCACTCGAGGTTACAATTTAGTTTCAAGTTTAATAGGATTAAAGATCCTCTGACAAACCTTTCATTAATAAAGGATTACAGTCCGTCTGTCTTCGCTAAGTACGGTACGAGTTCGTGACTTTTTTGAAATTCATGTAAAGACTTATGTTTAAAAAAAGTTACGTTTATCTTTCTTTTCATAATCTTTCGTTTCGTTATCTTTTAATCATTTCTCTAAAAGAAGCAAAGAGCAAGATATAAAAGTAAATATATAGTCGAAATGAGATAAAAATCAACAAAACACTTCACTTGTGACTTGTGAGAGAGAATGGACGTATACATAAACGGTTAACACTTTTTTATTATTATTGAAACGCTCGAGCTACCAATGTGAAAATGGTTTTGACCGGTAAAATAGCTACGAAGAGATAAAATGTTTTCTTTGCAAACGGTTCCCTTTTTGGAAATTTTACTAGAACTTAAGTTCAAAGCGACTGTCAACTTCAGTGCATAAAACCAACTCAGGTCGCTTGGCCTAGATATAAAATTGCACTTATTCGAAGTAAAATCGCCACAACTTTAATAATATATTCTTAGATTTTTAAATTAAGAGATATTATATATATATATACATATATATATATATATATATACGAGCTCTCTGTACGATGCTAAATCTATACGTTTAAATAAATTGAACTGTCTTTTTTTTAATTTCAAATTAAAAGCTTTTCACTAAATGCATATGAAATTATACACGTTACTAACATCAAAAAAACAATTTTTAAAATTTTTGTCTGTCTGTCTGTCTCTCGGTTATGTTCCGGACAATCTCTAAAACGGTTGGACGTAAAACGCAGATAGCTAATTTTATTAGGAGTAACTGAGGCTATTTTCATTTTAGAAATTTTATTTATTTTAACTAGCGGAACCCTCGGCTTCTAAATGTAGGGACTAACCCAAACGAAGCGAGGGTGAGTCGTCTTTTATCAATTCCAGCAGATTTTAATTTGACTTTGACAGGAAAATAGTTAATATTTGTAACATTCGAAAGGTCGTAGTAAAAAGCTAGTATAATAAAAATGGTCGAGTATTCGTCTGACATACTCGTAGAAACAAAGGACAAAAGACTCAAGTAAAAACTTCAAGGATCATATTTAATTTATAAGATGCGCATAAATTAAAGTGGCATGTTCCTTTTAAGACGGATCTTTTACTAGTACTTAAGTTATTTCAAGAGACGTAGTTATAACATTTGAGACAAAACTTGAAGTTTGTGGTACAGAGTAAAAGTTAATGAGGGTTACCCTCATTTTAGTTTAGTGCTTAGAAGATTCCAGGGTTTTTATTGAACGGAAAGGACTCGGCATATATTTTCATAAAAAACATTTTATTCTACGCAAGTACTTTTGTCCAACTTTTATAAAAAGGAGGTACCTACATATAATTGTATATATCTGAAGGGGCTAGACAAATTTTGATGGAACTTTCACTTTAATTTAAATTTTATTTTATTTTAGAAACTACATCTAAGCGAAGTGAGGGTAAGTCGTTAGTTTTACTTGTAAAGAATACATTATAATATATTCTTTTGTCCTAGATGAGAGCAAGAAGAAAAGTAGCATTGACAGTGTTAGCCTTCGTGGTGGTCTTCGCGGCTTGCTTTTTACCGTCTCACGTATTCATGATGTGGTTTTATTATTGGTAAGTTTAATGCTTTTTAGGGCATTGCTAAAATGAAACAATATTTTTTATTATAATCTTAATATAAAGATGAAATTCGGCAGAGAGATAGTTTATAGTTAGTAGACGACCGTTAAGAACGGATTTGCGACAGAGCCGAATTATTACGACAGAGCCGAATTAAGGAGGTTAAGAGGCTCTCGCAAGTTTGTATGAAAGTTCTTAATTTTTGCTGCAACTTTAAATTTTGCAAGTAGCACCTATAATAATAATAATATTTAGATAGTATACTTAAATTTAATTTTATTCCCAGTCCCACTGCCCAAGACGACTACAACCCCTGGTGGCATGGCTTTCGGATCGCTGGCTTCTGCTTTTCCTTCTTGAACAGTTGCGTCAACCCCATCGCTCTCTACTGCACTAGCGGCATTTTCAGGAAACACTTTAACAGGTAGTTTTATAAAATGTAAAGATTATATTATTATGTCACTCAATCAAGACAGTGGTAGCCCAGTGGTAACGCGCTCGCTTGGATAACTGAGTGATGTGGATTCGAATCCGGATCTCGCAACTCTTATATTTTCTTAATCTAAATAAAATGAAACTAGGAAAAAGAAAAATAGATAGTTTTAAACTCAAATTATATTGATAGGTACGTACGGATAGATTTGTAAATATTTTGGTTTTGAAAGTTACATACAGATATGAATTTAAAAAAATATGTTGGGACATTATTACAACAGCGGCATCTAGTTCCGTGGTAAGCTACGAGGCTCGTATTACGGATACCAGAGAGTTGATAAACTACACATATAAATTTTTAAATACATATATATATTATAAATTTAAGCACCCATAACTGGAGTACAAACATTTATGCTCAACAAACGATTGCCCCTAGCGGGACTCGAACCCGCGACCGCTGGCGTAGAAGGTAGGGTCAGTACTAACTGAATTTTGAACTTCTTCGAGTTATACATAAATTGATTGATTAATGATAAATATTAAACAGGTTAAGATTAATCAATTACTTCTATTTACATGGCCCTCGAAACTTATCTTGGATATTAACAAAGTTAAGAAATTAAGTAAATTGATATCGTTACCCTAACAGGCCTTGTAGATTACAAATTGATATGTGGAGAGCTGTAATGAAATAACTATAGGAACTTAGGTACTGCTTGAATACTATATACCATTTATTACACAATATGTATGGTAATCATGTCCGAATTGAGTATAGTAGGAGAAACGGCGAGAATAAAAAAATCATTAACTAGTATAATGTTTAGTTATTTTATTATTTTTTTATTTTATTTTTATTAAGGTTCAGCAATAATTATTTAAGTACATCAGTTATAAAAGCAAAATACATTTGTATGTGTTCTTGTAAACAGTGTAACAATTAAAGGTAGACACCATATGCAACTTAAATATAATATTAAAAATATTAGGAAGTCAGTAAAAATACGTAAATACTTAAATAGGTTATCCGCTTCTAATATAATATATTAATGTATTAAATATTATTTACAAATAACAAATATTATTATAATTTATTATCTCTCTCTCTCTCTCTCTCTCTCTCTCTCTCTCTCTCTCTTTCGCTCTTTCTAAAAGATTTTATAATATAGTAGCATTATATGACGAATTTTCCGGTAGTAATTTTCAAGTAGCTTTGTTTTTATTTAATTTATTATTAGAAATAAAGTGAAATGTAACATTACAATTAAAAATTTAGGCAGATTGTATTATTTTTGAAGGCCTTTTTCACCTTTATTACATCTTATTAAACAGGTGTATGCTACAAAATATTTATTAATTTGTGAATTAAAGAGGCCCTTAGAAGGCTTTACAAAGAAATGTACGGAGCAAAATTAAATACTGCACTGGTAGTAAAACGAGAACAAAAGTATTTATATTTTCAAGAACATTAATTGCCTTTTTAAGATTCCTATTTAATCGACAAAAACAAAGTATAAAAACATTTTTCATCGTAAGTTCCTCCAGTTTCTTTTTCAAGTCCACGGGTGTTTAAATTTATATATGTATGTATTTTAGATTTTTTCAGCTTACTTATTAATGTATTTTTTTAGGTATCTTCTGTGCCGTAGCGGCTCTACGCACGGCGCACGCGGATCACTTTCATTGTCAACATCAAGGCGTCTACATTCTAGCCGTAAAACAAATATCAGTATGGTGCCAAGAACGTGAGTAACTTGTGCTATGAGTGTAAATACTATTTTAACAAAAAGATAGAAAAAAATGTATGAGTATCGATCATAAAGTAATACGAATAAAATAGAAATATGATAATATTTAAAAAAATAATCTTTGTTAATCCATTTAATTCTTGCAATTTACTTTTTTGTAAAAATTATGACTATCATAGTAATGGATGTGGGAGAGTGGCAAAATTCATATATAATGTTACGTCGTCTCCTGATAATATACAGATTACTATAAGCTAGCGAATCACCCTACTCAGCTCGAGTTCGTCCCTTTACACGTTTAAAGTTTAAACAGACAGTATAAATATCCTCAGAGGTATCATAATTCTCGCAGTAAAATGTATCCTATATGTTGACTCTGATAACCAGCTATCACCTTACAAAATTTTATCGAAATCTGTCAATTGGTTTGTTCGTGATGCGTTCACAGGCAGACAGACAGATGGTTAAAAATTTTAGATATAGAAAAACTAAAAATTCAGCCTATTATCGATATAATATTGAATAGTCAATATTATCGATATAATTAAGATTTTCCAAGAAATATTTTTTGTACTTTCTTCATATGCTTCTTAACAGAATAACTCAAGTTATTTACTTAATCTTAGGTATGAAATTTCGTTTTTAAACAAATAACTATTTTACTGTATGAATAAGGTATAGTAAATGCTAAAATTTGATTTAATTTCTCGACAAACAAACTAAGCTCACGTCCACGTCCATATCTACTTTGTAACAAAGTTTTCACTAAATGCTCAAAAATGAATATAATGCGATGACAACGTTCATTTAACAAATATAATGGAATAAACAATAAGTTCGCATATTTAATGGTGAATTGTAATTTGTAAAATAATTGTAACGCAGCTTTTGTCTCAGTGCCATGATGAGTCTAAAACTCATATTTCTAAACGAGTGTATGACAGAACTTGACAAGGGTCGTAGTTAAAAGGATCGTAAATCGTTTTATCTTTTTACGTATAAATTAGTTTGAAAAAATATCAAGAATTACTTTCGAAATTTAATTCAAAAAACGTTTCGTGAGACGTGCCTTGCCGTCGGCATCCTGAATCAGTCTGGCGTAGGCTACCTAAATGTAAATCCAATATTTCCCTATCTCAGTTTTACTCTACTTCAAAATATGAAAAACAAATAATTTCATCCAAAAAAGCATACCTTTTAGTCGGTGGCAACATCAATTTATGTCCTACATGAGTTAATAGAACTTTTAACCAAAAATATATGGCTTAAAATCCATTACTGCAATTTTTATAACATAAAGGACTGTTACATTTTGGTTCACAACTGAATATTTTCAATCTCAGTTGTAATTCATTAAAGCTTATAAAATTCAAAACAACATTTAAAATTTTTAAAAATAACCAAATAACACATATTAATGGTAGCAGTTATATAGTAATCCTAACAAAGATCAAAATTTGTAATAATTTCATTTCTTGTAAAGTTATTAATGGATATCACGTACAATATATTATTTAGAAGAAATATAAATTTATCATATTTATATTTTATATAATAAAACAAAGTTGTTTGTCTGTCCACAGAACAAGCGTAGGTCGCGACAGCAGCATTCGCCTTCTAAACAACGGCTCCTCGAACCTCTGAGGGCGGCTTCGTCCGCACTCAGCGGCAAACAATAACCAAGAGAGAACGAAAGAGAACTATAGAAAATGTCTAGTTTTCAAAGCTGACAACATGCCTCCCTTCCCAAAGTGCTGTGAAAGTGAAAATGGTGTAAAACACGCGGAAACAAATTTAGACGCTAAGGACGTTAGTACAGAAAGCTTTTTACTACCCCTCGATAATTTTGGACGGAGTTAGGTTTATAAATAATATTAGCGTTTAATAAGTACCTTGTAAGACAATTCACTAAATTATTATTACATTAAGTTAAATGAATTAAAGGTATTTATATCATATGTTTCGCAAGAAGTAAGTCACAGAACTTACAACTGATACAATCACTAAGATTGCCGTTTCTCTACAATAAAAACATAGTATAAAATATATACAGTAGATTTACATTTGATCTTGGAAATGCAGGCAAATGTACATTGGTTTCGAACTTAAAGCATAGTGCATGCAAATTAAAATTACGAGTAAACCATCAACCATAATGCCTCCCGATTTTCATATAATATTATACATGACAGGGAGCGGCACCCCTATCTGTCTGGCTTAATAGACTGTGGTAAAAGATATCTATCGTTAGTTCTGAAAACAGTCTCAGATTAATTTACAAGCAGCAGATTAATTTATTTGGAACTAGCGACTCGCCCTTGCCCCGCTCGAGCTAACCCTTAGATTTAGCGTGAGTGAGGCTGCAGATTTCGCTAGTAAATGTATACAAAAAAATGACAAATTATTTACTAAAACCTTCCTCGAGAACCGCTCCATCCATTGGTGAAAACAGCATGAAAATCTGTGCAGTAGTTTTTGAGTTTATCGCGAACAGACAGACAGACGCGACGGACTTAGTTTTATAATATGTAGCGATATAACTATTTAACTAAAAATACGAGTATACTATAATAAAATGTTTAGCATAAGCTTAGTGGGTAGTTAAAATTAATTACTAGTCAATGTATAAATTATCATAATATGTTAATGTGTTTTTTTTTTAATTTAAGTGTGCCATAAAATGTTATTGAAAACATAAAATAGCTAAATACTGTATATAATGTAAATAAATACAATAACGAATATTCCAAAGAACAATGCTTTCCGATTATTTGCTTAGTATGTTTAGCTTTGTTATCTGTACTTATTAATAAATTGATTGGTATTTAATGCATTTTCTCTATTAAAAAATTTACCCTGAGCAAAAACCGAACCCATAGCTAACTTAGGTTAAAGAACATTTTTCAAAACGTTACAAGGTCTCATAAAACTAGCAACTAACATTTTATAACTGAAGCTTAGTTGTTTAAAATTAAATAAGATACTGTACTACTACAGTTATAACCGTGTATTAACTTATTTCATTTTCCGCTGCGGAAGCTACATGACTGAGTATTATGTCATCTAGAGTAAAATTATATACATTTTAAAAATATAAAATTCCTTTGCTTCATTAAAATAAAAATAAAAAAATAAAAACTAGATTATTGCGGGTTTAGTTAGACTGCCTATAACCTAAGCTAAGAGGCTTCTGAAATGAAGAAACTGAACTGAAGAATGGAAAGTGAAGGACTTCAAAAGTCTTATAATTATTATTTCATCTGAGGAATCTGATATAATATAAAAATCTCGTGTCACAGTGTTTATTATCGAACTCCTCTAAAACGGCTTAACCGATTTTCATGAAATTTGTGTATATTTGGTAGGTCTGAGAATAGTTTGTAGGCTAATTTTTATTTCCCTAGGTCATAAGGGTAGTCCTCTCCAGATATTTTATTTTTTTATTTTTAGATACACTACACTCTTTTATGATGGCAACAAAAAATCCTTATAACCCTAAATATTTATCCTTCAGGCGCTGGTGGAGCCGCGGAAATCGCTAGTATATGTATATTTAGTTGCTAGTGTACAATCCTCGCTCCGTTCGGGATCGTCGAACGGGTAAATATTTCTATATGTTGACCCGGAAAACCAGTGGTACATCATACCAAATTTCATCAAAATCTGTCCAGTGATTTTCTCATGATGCGGTTACACACAGACCAAAAGATAGACAGATAAAAAATCTAAAAACTAGAGATTTGGAAAAATATTTAACGTACAGATTTAAATTAATTAGAACATTATTATTTGTATATATAGATAAGATAATAACAATAAGAATATTTGATAAAGAAAGAACTACAAGACAGGAATATATCACGACAGGTTTAGCTCAGTTTGCAGTGACTCTACTTCATGGGTTAGAGGTATCGGGTTCGAATCCCGCTCGAGGTATTCATTTGTAATGAGTAAGAATGTTTATTAATCAGTGCGAGTCGGTGGTAGCTTATTCACAGACTTACAGACTGACATTTAATTTAAGTTCTATATTATAATATAAATGTGACTATTCAAAAGTGCTTGTAAAAGTCTATTTGAATAAAGAATATTTTGATCTGATTTGATTTTAGTCATGGCCGTTTATAATTATAATGAAAGCGTCGTAGCTTAAACTAGAACTAGATGGTTTTAAGAGGCAGATCAATCATGTGACCTCTGTCGTAGTAGAAAATACCGTTCGATGCACAGCTGTTACAAAAATATATTTAAATAATATTTCCATATAGAATGAACATAATATTAATGTCATTCAAATATGAGGTTTGACGCGTATGATGGAGTAGATTAAAGAAAAAGGGCAAAAAAAACCTAAATTCTAATAAATGTGTAGTCAGCCATCTAAATCCTCAAGAAGCCAAAGTGATTATTTCTTTGACATAAAAATGACAGTCTTAAGTAGGTCGTTGATTTTTTTATATAATTTAATAACATATTTTTGTCGTATTTTTGTTATAAGAAAATTTCATTTCATGTTAAGTAAAATATTAACATTTAAAGTATATATATATATATATATATATATATATATATATATATATATATATATATATATATATATATATACGGTATACTTATATACGGCCTTGGTAATAAAGAGAGGGAAAAGAAAGTAAAGAATATAGAAAAAGATTTGTGAGTGCATTTATTAAATATTTCACACATTTTATTATTAACACTTAAAACTATTCACACATTCCTAAAAAATACCTATACAAAAAGGGGCGTCGACTAAAAATCTATTTGACTAAGCACAAATTCAAACTTACGCCTACAAAAAAAAATAGAACTGAAAAGCGCGTTTAATTTAGAAAGCTTTTGTTACTTAATTCCTTCTATTTATACTAATAAATGAAAAACGCCTAAAGCTCATTGATAATTAATTAACTAGGTACATTTTCCACTGTTTATACTAATTAAAGAAAAATAATGTCTCAAATGTCCGGATCTATTTCGGTTTCGGCAGCCAATTCTATATTTAAGGAGAGTATTGGAATTCACTTCTTCAACTCTGGAACAATTCGACACGAACAGTGATACATGAGAATCGGATGGATTTACGTGCTCTCTAAGGTAAATTAAAATTACAGAATCTATCATAGATCGCCAACTTCCCAATTTTAGAGTATCGCAGATTAGACCCGACCTGAGACTTGAACCCAGCAACTACGGATCTGTATGTATTACAAGTTAGCCACCAGACCAATGAGCTTTTAAGTATTGATTTTAGATACCATTTAATTGACTTGTATGATAGTACACTACCATACACTTGACACTTTGAAATATAATAATAATATATTTACACTTTTGTTATTAAAATTAATCCAAAACAAATACAAATAAAACGTTTCATATATTTGGTTTTGGATACGACAAGAATCAAAAAGAAAGAAAATGGAAAAGTTCTAGAACGGAACTTTGAACATGAAATGAGAAAGCTTGTAAACGCTGTCGGTTATAGGCCATAACCGATAGAGACCAGAGAATCACGAAATATTTTCACGAACAGGTTCTTGTTTAAAATATACCTAATACTTAAAATCCAAAACGGCTTGACGGATTTTTGTGATTATTTTTTATTTCCTAAAGTGATAAGGGTGGCCCTCTCCAGATATTTTATCTTTTATTTTTAGACCAAATTTATATTCTTTACTTTTTTATGATTTGGCATCAAAAATACTAATTCAATTATTTCCTTTAATGGCTTCCAGGAGTGCCAGTTGGGCACAGTTATCAAAAATACTTATAATTTCCCAAAATTGTCATTCTACCACCAATCCCTATTATATAATAGTAATTAAAACGCAGGCGGAGCCGCAGTAATTAAATAAATAAATAAATAAATAAATAAATAACTTATTATTTTTATGCATTGGTAGTTATATTTGTAAAGCCTATTTATTTTGTAAGAAAGAACCTACAATCCTGGCATTTGCAAATATTGTCTGGCGACGTTTGAGACTGATTCAATAAAAATGAGATATAAAGATCGGTTTTCCAATATATTATGCTTAGACTAACATAAACAAAGACAATGTTATGCCGAGACAGCATTTTAATGTTGAGAATTTACCTTTAGCATGGAATTTGCGAATTTCTTTCCTCATATCTCTTATATTTCGACAGAAATGGCTTTTGTTTTGCCGTTATATCACAGTACATATAGACCAGTACCAATCCTGTTCGAGGAAAAAAAATTTAGTATATTAAATAGTATGCCTAATTTCGCCGCAAATCACAAAAAACGAGTACAAGCTCCTAAAACCTTTTTCTGAATCTAGACTATAATATTGTTTCCTTAGTTATTTACATCATCAACAAAATTTTCCTATCACTAGTATACTGCTAAGATTATTTTTTGTTTTTACGATTTTAAGCGGTTTGGCAATGGTCTAATACTCATTGCGATCGATTTAAGTCAAGAAGCAAGCCTATAAATGTATACGGCTTGTCGCTTTCGTAAATATGAATAATACAATGGTTCTTCGTAGACCAATCGACTAAACGAAAAACTAAAATTTATTAGCCTTAAATGGTAAACCAGTGGTAGCCCAGTGGCAACACGCTCGCTTGGAGAACATAGTGATACTGATTCAAATCTCTCGCACTCTCGCACCTCTGCTATTTTCATATACGAATCATTTCTAACACGATTACCACTTTTCTTACGGTTAAGAAAAAACATCGTGAGGAAGCCTGAATTTGGTCAGCCTGGTAGGCTATGGTCTGATCCCCCTTATATTGCAGGCAGGCCAGTGTCCAGCAGTGGGACGTTAAAAAGGGCTGAATACAAATCTAACTTATTAATACCTGATATATTTTCTAGGAGTCAAAAATATACAAGTAAAAAAAGTCCTGTTTATTTACTTCTATTTACTTTCCTGTGGGTAAAATGGAATACTTTTTTATTGTACAGAACTGGTGCTTCAATTCGCTAATCCTGAACGTAATATTAAAATATGTCTTAGATATAGATTTTGGTTTATGAGTTTTCGACAATCTTTTGGATAAAAAATTTGTTCTTCTTCCTACCACATAAGCAGTGCCAACACATCTATAGGACTGTAAAGTAATTTAATTACATGTTTGGCTCAGTTTTTAGTGATCGTATTTACTGTGCCAGCGGTCGCAGGTTCGACTACAGTTGAGGCATTCAAATGTGATTACGGTTGAGTGCGCAATCTATCCCGTAACGTCCTATTGCACTGCGGTGACGGGTTCCACTGGTGATTTTGAGAGTTACCACCAGCGATAACAAAAAACAAAAATTCAAATGTGATATAAGCACAAATTTTTTTACTCCGGCAAGTAAGTAGGTAAGTATTTTAAAATCAAAAATATATAATGTATTAATTAACTATTTCGTTTCGAGAAACGATGCTTGGTTCGATGATTCTTTGTATTCAGAACTTATATTTTAATTTTCAATATGACCCCATAGATAAGTGATATTAGTCATAAAATAAAGTTATTTTTTGGTAAGACCTAGCCTATAATATATCCTATCATATAAATACGAGTACCTAGACCCTAGTACCTACAAAGGTTATTTTTTCAACTTTGTGTAAATCTAATGTTTCTTTAATTTTGGGGAATACAGGGATCGGACTTAAGTTGTTCACAATACTAGGCTATGTCTCACTTTATTTCAACAAACTTATGTATTACGTTAACGTGGCATGTTTTATTTGAACACGCTCCGCTCGTCATTTTTTTTTTGAATATTATTGGTGTTAGGTTTAGTGGCTAGCTTCTTTTAGCAGCAGAAAGTCAACAGTTGAGTCCCGGTCTGAAGTTAAGCCTGAAGCCAACAGAGTGAGTTACGGGTCGTTAATCACCTCACTCGCAATACAAGTATGAAGAAAAATCCTGTGAATGGTAAATTAAGTTATGTACATTAAAATCTAACATATTATAATCTAAACGTAAAAGACATATAACACACACACACACACACACTCATATATATATATATATATATATATATATATATATATATATATATATATATATATATATATATATATATATATATATATATATATATGTGTGTGTGTGTGTGTGTGTGTGTGCGTAAACTTTACACACTTCGAAGCAGTTTTAGATACTTAGCGATATACATATTCGGTTAAAAGGGTAAAAAGCTTTCAACGCTATCGTAATTAATACAAACTTTTTGTTTTCTCATTCGAGGAAATGTAAGAATTATTTTATATCTAATACTTGTTAAGAATTATCAAATTACCGGAGTACTTCGCAATTAAGACGAAAATCTCGAGCAAAATATAATAACTTTCTCAACGTAGAATCTGTAACAAAAAACCAACTAATTATGCGATACCTAATATCATCATAATTGTCTCAGGGGATTTCCCTTATGAGATTCTTAGAAAAAATATTTACCTCCGTTATTTTTAACTTTGTTCCCTATTCGGCGAAAATAAGATTTCAAATCCATTCAATTCAAATTCAATTTATTCAGCATTAAATTATTACAATTTTTACTGAACTGCGCGAGAGCGCTACTACCTATTCGAAATGATCAAGCCCCAGAGGGCCTAGACAATGTAACAATCGATTAGCGAAAGCGATAGTAGAAAAGTCCAAAATGTATGGGTTTGACATATGACTTAGATATGTCACGTGATCTGTTGTCAACGAATAGATGATGCTAGACAATGTACATTCATTTCAATTATTATTAGTGATTTAAAGTTCAAGATGCATACGCTGCGTTTAAGCGATGACGATTGTAGAAATCGAATCGCTTCATAACGAATGCCGGTTGGCTATAGGCCCAGGTCTGAAAAGCTGAAGAAGAAAAGAGGGATTAATATTTTTATTTTGACTTAAACTGTTTTTTTTTGCAAGTTGAATTATTATAGTAATTAACAATAGTTCTATAAGATTGGAATAGCCTGGAGGCGATCACATAATTCCTAAGGTGTACCGTCTTTTCAAAACTCGTTAACTTCATAATGTCGAAATGGACTATTGCCAACTACGACGTGTTAGATATACGAGTGTAGACCAGTGACAGCGATCTTACAATGTTATTTTACCTAAGACCATAGAGCTAAGAGCTTTATCGTCCGCGAACAACTAAAAATATATTTTCTACCACACACAGCCTGTTTCCTTATTTTCTCGGCATTAGAACAAATAGCGTGAAGCTATCTTTATGTCAGGGTCAAAGTGACCTAACATTAGCACAAATGACATGGAAAGATGAGATATACTTTATAAAGTACACGACGACACGTTGACACAGTTTGTACTGACAGTTGATACTTACTTTTCAGCGGTCGCGGGTTCGAGCCCCGATGAGGGCATTCATTTGTTGAGCACAAATGTTTGTACTCCAGTCATGGGTGTTTATATTTATAATTTGTATATTATATTTAAATTTATGTATGTGTAGTATATCAACTATCTGGTATACGTAACACAAGCCTCGTAGCTTAGCTGTGATAATATAGTGAGGTCGAATAATATATTAACTATATTTTTAAATAATAAATAAAGTACTTTATTTCTTTCTTTTAAAAACATAAGTTCAGTAACAATTAAACCAATATTAAAAGTATTTATTTATAATATGTCTTCGCATTTATTCGATTTGATTTTTTTTTGTTTAAAAAAATAGGGAAAACAAAAAAAACAACTGGAAAGTCAAAAAGTTTAAAACTGTTTGATCTACCCTTAAAGGCGTATTCATATTAATAAGAATTTGTTAATTTTAGATAGATAGAGTAGTAACGAATTTATTTCTTAATACTAATATTCAAAATTTTTACATTACATTTATTTAAATTTATTTGTATTTGTTTAAGTTGCTTGAATTGCAATTATTATAAAACTAAAATCGTCTATAGGTTGCTTAAGAGTAAAGACATAAGCAGGATATAAGATAAGATTAAAGCCATTTCTATACAGAACTCAATTATTTATTCAAAACATCAAATATGCTCGTAGTGGGATCTAGTGGCCCTTCTGCTTATAGCATGAATGCACTGGCTTAGCTTATAAATAAAAATCTCTCGCCTATCAACGACGTAATGCTGTATCAGGTCTTATGCTATAAGTGAGAAAATCAAGTTAGAAATAATAAATTCTTTTTATATTTAAAAAGTTTCCATTTACATTACTTTGGGAATAAATATTCCGCCTTGAAGGGTCAAAGTTTTGTTTTGAAATCTTGTATATCTATGAATATAATATAACCAAATGTAAACTAATATTTATAAATGTGTTATATTACCTTTTCATGCTTGAAGCATCGACTGAATAGATTATGTTAAAATTTTACAACAACGTAATTTGCATCCTGGAATCTAATTAAAACTACCCTTAAAGTTCGCCCTACTTATATCACGAGCGAAGCCGCAGGTAAAACTAGTTATAAAATAATATTAAATATAAAGTAATGGCTGTATTAGCACAATATGTACCTATTTACTAACAAATTTCATCCTAAATGGAATAACGTAACATCAGTCGCGACGTAACTCATTTTAACTATAGTGTAATTTGCTTTAGCAGTTAAATATGTTATTAGCTCTCGTTTTCGAATGTCATTAAAACTCGTAATAAGCTCTACATCACAAGAGCAAAAGCTCGAGAAATCGAAATTTTAACCATAATATTTGATGTATAAAATTATGAAATAGTGAATTCATTATATTCGCTTCTTCGCGGTTTTGTCTCTCATTTACAGAAAGAAAAGAAACATTCTATTAACCACTGACATTTGGGGACTAAATTACGCGACGTTCCTTTATATTGGGAATGTTGGATAAAAAGACACATGTCATTCGTGCTCAGTTAACGAAAAAAGTAATAACTTAAGATTTTGGATGAAATATGTAGATATAACCTTAACATAAACCTAACTTACAAATTTTAAACAACTCATTTACTAATTGGAATACATTGAACATCATAAGCTAGGTTATCTTTTCGATTTTTTCATTTTCTGTTCGTTTTCAATTTTGGTTTCGGTCGTCCCAAATGCTTAACAGTAATCATGCTTACAGGCGAAAATAAATATCTCTAGTTATATCCCGAATTAAATAATTATTTTACTACAGATGAACAGCACAACTATATTAATGCTAAATTATGTATGTTGAAGCTAAAACCGTGATCAACATTTGTGATTATCACACAAATGAATGCCTCCAGCTGAACTAGAAGAAGGGTCACTGGACTTAACTAGGGTCTCAAACTGAGCCAAACGTCATCATAGCATTTATAATCTGCCATTTCCAAACGTATGTAATATATATACATATATTATTATTGAATCCTTCCGTGTGACTTACGGAACATACAAAATAAAAATTAGCCGAATTGGTCCAGCCATTCTTGAGTTATGCACTTACTAACTCATTATTTATATTAATTCATTATTTATATAGATGTTTATTAATATATAAGACAAGACATCAAAATTTACAATCTATTTTTAAGCCCTCAAATAAACAATATTTCTTAATAGAACATATTTCTTAATAACACATTTTATTAAAGAATAAAGATCCATCAAATTCAGAAGCAGATTACAGAATCTGTTAATTCACTTACGTTCTAAGTTTATTTCGAAACAATATTCTTATGTAAACTTAAGTATTAAGGGATTCATAATTAATCTTCTGATATTGAAGGTTCGATGAAATTACACTCCATCATTTTCTCAGTTCTTGAATTTAATTTATAAAAGTAAATAAAAGAATCCTATTCTTATTTACTATTAGTCAAGCACGTAGATGGCACGTAGCTTTGCTCATGGTATACTTAGAGTGGCTCATGGTGTATTCACCTACAGTACGCCCAGTTGTAAAAATTCAATTTTAATCATTATTAAAAAAAGTGTTTTTTTTTTATTTAACCGTAAAGCTCGTCAATAACTAAACAAAAAAAGTAAATGGATTGAAAAAGAGAGGAGGCAAATGTTCTGAACCATTCTGTCTCTATTATATTGACTAGCGACTCGACCTCTTTTCTGTCGGAATCGTCACTACGTACATTTTAACGTCATCGTTATGTACATATGTACCTTTACATTTCTTAAAAATGAGATAACTTAGCCGCAGTAACAAGGGTATGCTATGTTAACCCGGTTACCAGCTATTGTTACCTATAATAATAAATCAAAATCAGTCCATTTTTTAGGTTAGGTTAGGTTTTTTTTTCTTGGTTAGTCAACATATTATATAGCTAAGCCTCATTCTACTCCAACTCTAGGTATCTGACAGTATCTATATCATATTTTTCATGGTATAGTCTTTCACCAGATCTTGACGTCAGACTCATGATGTTCAGTAAAAACTTATTATAATTTAATGCTGACAAAAATATTTTGATTTTAATTGAAAATTATCATAATCCGTTCAGCGTTTTGACGTAAGACCCTAACGAACCCATATTGTACGAACAAACACACAAATACTCGTAAATCACAATTATTATTTCAGGCCGATATATAAAAGTTATAAATCAATCCAAGTATACTGTTCTATTTCTACGAGCTTACAGAGATTGCTATCAATGTCGGTACAAAATCTGGAACCAAATAAATACACGTCAGCTTAAATTTAATACGTATTGAGTTCGTATATGAAAATGAAATTGTGTTTTAGGTTCCTACGATCAAAACAAACCTTCAGGGTCCTATTAGTCTAGTGACAAAAAGTATGGTATGGCTACAATGCGGAGGTTCAGGGTTCGAATCTTGCGTCAGACCACTGTGATTAGGTTTATTTAAGAAACCATAGAGTTAGGAAGTTGGTGGTGTTACATCCTACTTCTGAGTTCTGCACCTTATTAAACATTTTTTTTTTGTCTCCGTATTTAAATTATTGTAAGTGGTTTTGAAATCTAAATACTTTTATATATTTTAACAAATTATATTCATTTCCAAATGAGATAACCAACCAACAAACACACTTTTGTCTGTATATTATCTGATATATAAGAATCTCGTGTCCTTGGCCGATTTTTATGTTTTTTTTGTGTATATTGGTAGGTCTGAGAATAGGTCATCGGCTGTCGGCTATTTTTTATCCCTGTAAGTGATAAGGGTGGCCCCTCTCCAGATTTTTTATTTTTGTGACTTTTACCACCCTTATTTCCGTATTTTTAATAGTGATCAAAACGCGGGCGGAGCCGCGGGAATTGCTAGTACAACAGTAAAAGAATAAAATAAATAGAGCGTATACATGAGAGTGACTAAAGCCTGCATTATAATAATTAGCCATTCTGCTAGCAGCATAAATAATAATAATGAATAAAATAATTAGGCCAACTTGTATTGAAAATTTGTTTGAAATTTAAAAAATAATATTGAAAATATTTTATTGATGGCTTCATTCAGTACAGATGCCAGGTGCAATATTTAATATTTTACATACCTACTGCAACTATTTTCTCTTCAATTATTTTCATTATATGATAATAATATACTCGCAAATAATAAACTTCTTCATTAACAATAAAGGATAAACTTAGCAAAATTTAAACTTAAATAAATTAAAATATCTTCACTAAGAAAAATATATCTTATCGGATTTCTTCGTCGATTACTCTTATCTCGTTTGAAAATGTCGGATATTTGCGAAAATCTAAGAAATTATTATTTTCCCCACTTATTTGTTATATGATAGGTAAAAAATATCAATAGACAATTTAGAATCGTGCCCTACTAATACGTATATCAAACTGGTACATACAAAAGAAAATCGTCGTCGTCTCAAAGTGAGCACATGTCACTGAGCAATGAATGTGAAATGGTTCACTGGACCGAGAAAGGCTTAACTGGAAAATAGTAAAATACGTAAAAATCTTGTATATCTGAACTGATGCTCCTAGTAATTCTGATAGCCATTTATTTTATACATTCAATTTTAAAACTGTTTTGTAACTCAATTTTGGTTAAGTAGGTACTTGAGTTAACTTAAAAGCTCAGTTATTTACTATAAAAAGTTATGATTTTATGACATTTTAATCTTTAACATTTTTTTTCCTTCAAAATTCAATGAGCGAACTGTATTATAATAACCTACTACTTATTAAATAAAAATAAAATAATGAATACACTTCGCTACTTTCTATTAGGTTTCCAGAAGAAAATACATCTATCACATTACAATTTAAGTATTGTATAGCTGAAAAGTCAAATTCGAAATAAGTATTCTGTTTGTAATTTTGTAAGTTTACTTAGACAAATTACACCCAGATGTCTGGCAGAGCTTAAGCGCGTAGAGTTAAAGGTTGAGCTTGATACAGCTCCGCCATCGTGCTTTCACCTTGTCGTGGTTAGGGGGTCAGTAACGGCTATCACACCGCGCGTGAAGCCAAGAAACGCGCAGGAAGGGCCAACTTCGGTGGGTGATGCGGGTTGCTCCTGATACTTCTATAATAGTAGATTGCAAGTGGAAGAAACCCCTGGTCTGCTTCGGCTGACCTGCCGGGCCGTCGGGCGTCGTCGTGGCTGAATGCGCAAACTATTATTGCGATGCCCCATTTAGAAGCAAGGAGGTTTTCTTGGGGTTTTTGTGGGGGTTGCAAAAGGGTAAAAAAAAGTTGGCAAAAGCAGACTGATTATGATAATGATGAAGTTTGAGACTGCACCATACTTTTATTTTTCTCACTTGTTTATATTTCTTCTGTTGGCATTTTGTAAGTTTTTACCAAATCTTTTTAGGCTCTAGACGAGGTCATAAATCTAGAAAGTACTATGTGTAAAGAAAATAGGTTGCAATAAGTCTAACAAATAGCTAATCTTTTAGGGGCACAGATTTGGGCGTTAACGCCACGCCGAGGGAATAACGTCAGCAGTTTGCTGATTCAAGTAATCGTTGAGACATTTAGTTAATTTTTCCTTATATCCACATACCAGTTACTGTCTGCGGAATACTTTTACTTCTATCTCATCAATCCACAATTACTGAAGTGAAAAGCAGATGGATTTAGCTCATTGATTTTTTTTATTTTATCTTTATTTAAACTAGCGAGTTATTTTTGCTTCGCGTTTTCTTTCATTACAAATGTACATTCATAATACGACTATATAACTAGTATGACTAATAAAAGGTTTTTTGTTTTTGTATCCATCAGATATTAAATTTAGGTTGAAATGATAGACTTTAAAATGGTTATAAGAAAAGATACCTACATAAAAAAGAGTGGAGAATACTAACGAAAGTACAACTACAAGAAAAATTAATTTTGAAATTTTGCTTTGAAAATCTTAAATAAATAATACCTACCTACATGTATTTAAAATATTGCAAAATATATAATATATATAAATTATGTCCATAATTATGGACACTAGAACCATTTCATTGATCATATTGCAATGCTGCAACTGCACTAATTCGAGTCTATTAATTTGTGTGATGATCGTAAATGTCTGTACTACAATCATGGGTATTTATATTTATAATGTGTATGTAAGATTATTTAACTTCATATATGTATAGTGTATCAAGTATCAACTATCTGGTTTCCCCATACATAAGCCACTTAGCTTACCATGGAACTACATGGTGTTGTGTGTTAATGTCCCAAAATATTTATATTTATTCTTCTTAGAAACATGTATATATAATAGCAATATTCTCTCGCTTTAACCAAACGCTAAATAAATGTATTTTGTAATAATATACTTCTAGAAAGTATATCCTTTCACACATAAACGATTTGATGGACCGAGGTAACATGTAGCCTATGCCATATTGGCTATGCCTATTATTAAAGTGTAACGAATGAACTTTATAAACAACTAAGAGAGCTTAAGACTTATACCAAGTAAATTGATTAAAATACTTTTAATTAAATGGTAATATCTGCTGTTATTTTTCCGGTTTTTTATTTATTATAAAAAAGTCTTATATGAAGTACACTAATTAAGTACCAGAATAAAATGTAGTATATCAATCCGGGTTATAAATTTAAGAAAAGCGTACAATACGCTTGCTTTAAAACATTTCGCGTATCTTGAATTATATGTTTCATACTGAATTAAAACCGGTTTTCTATTTTAAAATGCATAATATTTTCATTTTATAACTCAGCAATTTCTGTAACTAACGACAAGAATGTTACATTTTCTCTTTTCTATACAATATGTAATAAAATTCTGAGTCATATCTGTACATAAAATATTGTGTGGAAAATGTTAATGAAAAAATTATTATTATACCTACACAGAGGCCGCATCTTTAGCTTTAAGAAATTTTGTCTGCCGCTGGACAGATTTTATTTGGTGCTTCTCCGGGTCAAATAATAGGACTTAAGATACTTTTTACTGCAAGTAATTATCACATCTCTGGGAAATCTAAACTAACCCAAGTAGAGCGAGGGTGAGTCACTAGTCATTATCACTACATAATATTATAAAGTCCGTCACCGCGTCTGTCTATCTCTCTGTTCGCGATAAACACAAAAATTACCGCACCGATTTTCATGCTGTTTCACCAATGGATAAAGTGACTCTCGAGGAAGGTTTTAGTATATAATTTGTCAAGTTTTTGTATAAATTTACAAGTGGAACCCGCGGCTTCTTCTTCTAAATTTAGGAACAAGCCCGAGCGGAGCGAGGGCAAGTCACTAGTAAGAAATAAATTACAGAAAGTACAGGCATAAAATAATGGCAACTACAAACAAGTTATAAGTAGGTATTCCGTATTTTGTTCGTAGTTTTAAAGGAGAAAATTTATTAATCACGTTGATACTAGTGACTATAAGTAGGCGCTGTAGTTAAGCTTTTAAAGACGATATGATACACTCAAAATTATGAGATCTTTAGATGCATTTGTTTTACCCGCACAGTATGAATTTGAGGACAGATAAAACCTGTTTTCTTGAGATCTTCAATAATTTTTATAGATAGTTACACACTTAGACTAATAATACCTAGACTGATAGTTTCATACATAATTCCGCTCAATATTGAAGTAGCATTAGTATGAATGTGTGCGTAAGTGTCACGTAATTGCAACCGAAAATGTACGTATGTAATTGTGTAACTTGACAATTGACATTGACACGACGGGAAACGTATCTAGCCATATCTCGAAATCTAGCCAAAAAAAGTGGTTACAATGAGGGTTTTCTGAAATGATCTCCGCGAGATGGCAGGACTGTAGCGTCAGGTCCAATGGACTGTCAAAATACATACGCGAATTGTAATTTTCTATATATTTTTTGGTTTATTTATTCTTATTATATGCAATTTAGTAGTTAAAGAACGGAATCGAATTGTGTAAACAAATTCTAGTACGTTACGTTACCTACTTTTCAATGAGCTTTTCCTTTGTACCAGTGACTTTTGCGCCCCTTTTTTTGAGCTCAATCTTCAGTTCAGCGATCTTCTTCTGACCGTAATCCATAATAAAATCAATAATAAAATCAATAATTTCAATAATTTATGTTCAGTACCTACGACTCTATGCTATTTGACAGCTGTTTGGACCTGACGCCTACGAAGCGCCGCCTAGTGGCAGAAAAAGTATCGAAAACCCTCATTCGCTTGGACCTACACTCCATCTAGGTGTTATATATCTATGGTTACACATTTTATTTTTTTATTTTACACTATTATTATTGATATTTCCTGTAAAAAAAAGTTATGCTCCAGAGATATAAGTGATTATAAACTATTCTTTAAGGTAAGCTCAAAAAGCTTTCAGTAAGATCAAAATCGGATCAAAGTTTCATAAGTTTCATTCAGTAAGGATATCAAAGTAGAACGCGGAAAGCAATGACAATGAGTCATTTGATACCGTGTGTACTCATCTTAAGTACTACGCAAGTGGCGTGTACACTTGTCAAAATGTTCGTATCAGAGAATATGTAGATATGTATCTACTTATTATTTAATTAAATAATTTATTGTAAGCAAAAGGCTTAACTCATATTAAGCTCGGCTGCTCATTAGGCGAAAGCAGTGGTAGCCCAGCGGTAACACGTTTGCTGGATAACGAGTGATGCGTGTTCGAATCTTGGTCTCGCACTTCTTATATTTTCATTTGCGAATCAGTTTCTATCATGATTACTACTTTTCTTACGGTGAAGGAAAACATCGTAAGAAAACTTGCATATCTGAGAAAACCTAGCAAATTTTCGAAAGACATGTGAAGTCCTCCAACCCGCAAAGAAGATACATCGGAAAAAAATTATTGACTGTTTTGGAGTAACACTGATTTATTGTAAATCTTCTAAAAAAATTGTTCACTTGATAGTTTTGTTGGTGTGCGCTGTGCACGCACTCTTACCTCCAGTCCATTACGTTAGGTGTAAAACAACAATATTGGCAATGTGATGGTTTAAAAGCTAAAAGCCACTATGTCGTAACAATGGAGTGACGATAAGGTTATCTCTGTATTTTTCCTCACTATTATTATCTCGAATTATTGTTTTTATAACTTCCGTAATTAATATATTCCTATTACGTATTGTATATGCGTTGTGGCATTGATTGGCTTTGGGCCACTGACCCAGCAATCCTTATAATTTTAATTAGTATATAATTGTATTAAATTGTATAAATGTTATAAAACCAAAATATGTAATTTACTATAATATATAATATTATTCCTCATACTTAATTTAAAGAAAAAAAACTTTATAGGATAGTCTACCCGTCAAGACCCTTCTTCTCAGGAACGCATGGCGGTATCAAAATGAAATTACATAATGTCAAAATAATTTAATTTTGAAACTTAATTTCATAGAGGGGCTTCTGTAAAATCTATAAAAAATTCTAACTTCTAAGTCAAAGTAATGCAAAGATAAGTTTATGCCGCATATTTTGACATTCGTATGGGAATCACCAATCAATCAATGCAGGAGAAAACCTATAGATTAGGTACTTTCCGTTGACCTAGAATTAAAAAAGGCAAGAATTAGCACCAATAAAGTGGAAAATCCGAAAAGCGGGGAACCCTCGTTGAGAGAATCAGACTCGCACTTATATTACGTTTTTTATATTTTATATTTGGTTATAAACTTATTTTAATGTTAAATTTATTGTTAAATATTGTAAATACTCAAAGTAATCAAAATTTTGATTAAGTACAAACTATGTAGACTAGTAAATAGTAATTTTGTATAAACGCTTTTAGCAGGTTTTAGTTATTTTCAATGGACAACATCTGCTAACGTCACTAATTACTACTACTCATTAAAATCACACTGATGGTTTTATCCTTTTTTATGCAAGCAAATAACTTATTTACTATTATTTGTATTGCATAGGAGTAATTTATCCTAAAATTGAGATCCACATAATTACTATGTTCATGTTCATTATCAATATGTTCATGTTAATTGGGTAAATTAATTCTGAGATTGAAACTTGATTAAATTACCGTGTGAGATGTGTATCATATTTTGTTACATAAGTTGGGTTTGGTTTACAATCGTTTGGCAGGAGTTGGTGGTTGAAACTTATGTATATGATAAAAGTTAATTCACTGATTACAATAACTACACTCACAACACAAGGTAATTCATATTTTGGAGAAAATTAATAAAAACGTAACAACCATTTTTATCTTTTAACGTAATATTATCACTGTTAGAGTGGGACAAAAATATTATTTTTTTATAGGTGAGACAAGGACGTACGATTATTATGTCAAAAAAATTTTTTCTCTATTATAAAAGCCGCCATATTTAGTTCCGCTTTTCTCTCGATTTGTGTGAAAGGGTTTTTTCGTAAAATATTTATAGTGCCTTTTCCGAAAACTTATTTTTATGATTTTGAATACTGATTTATTGCTAACACAACAACACTTGTTTTTTATAATAACGGACACCAATTTATTGCAAAACGAAAATTTGATAACGGACAGTGAGTGCCACATTAAAACATTATTTTCTTTCGATTTGGATAACATAGGTTCAGAAGGTTAATCTTAAGAATTCCTTATTCTTTCTAGGTTGGTTAAGTTAGATATATGACCACATCGACTATTTTCAAAGTCTATTTTCTCAGGAACTATGTATTACCTTGTAATGGGAGTAGTATAGGGATAATAAGGAGCATCCCCCTTCCTCTTCTCCACCTACCATCAACATCGTCCTGCCAAACGATTGTAAGCCGCTACTCATAAGTTGGAATAGTAAGCCAAAAATATATAGAAATAATTTATATTAATAGTGTTGCGGTCTAGTACAAATCATAATATAAAAAAATTATAAAATTAATAGAAATTTAATTAATTAATAAAAAAATTTAGGGTGATGGTATTGACACGTTTATTTAATTGTTCATCCGTGATTGCAGAATCAAATTGACACATTGAAAATAGATTAGACATCCGTATTAATTAATAATCTTTAGGAATACAATACAAAAACAACTCTATTATTATAGTTATAACATGCATAAAGTTAATAAAATAATGCTACTTTAAGGCTGAGTTTTCAGCGGTATAATAAGCGGTCAGTCAGCGGTATAATAATTATTAATAATAATATAATATATAATCTATGCTAGAACTCAGAACTTCAGAACTTATAATTTATCTATGTTCAGAACATATAAGTCTATGGGCTACCCTACCCCAGCCTGCAAATTTATGATATTTGCAATGAAAAAAATACTAATCGATAGATTTTCAATAGCTCAATTTAACTACGTAGCCCTTTCAAATTGCTCACCTTTAATTATTTAATTAAAAATCAATAAAGTCTTTGAAAAAAAATTAATTTATCTGTATATTCAAACTCCTATATCTTTTGATGTATACAATATTTCAAATTGCTCAAAGTTCTAAAACACTGCTCAAGTTGCATTTGTAATTGCTCAAGTAGAGTTTTTACCAGCTCCACTTTCGCTGATTATTAAATAATTAAAAGTATAGTTGTAACAAATGTAACGTAGGTTAAGTGAGCGTGCGCATGCGCAACGCGCATTGTCGGTCGGCCTCGGCGGGCTTGGACAATCGTTCCAATTCAACGTCTTAATTCTGTTTCTCGGTGGATTTCTTTAAATTTATTGAATTGAATGCGCGGTGCGCATGCGCACGCTCACTTAACCTACGTTACATTTGTTACAACTATACTTTTAATTATTTAATAATCAGCGAAAGTGGAGCTGGTAAAAACTCTACTTGAGCAATTACAAATGCAACTTGAGCAGTGTTTTAGAACTTTGAGCAATTTGAAATATTGTATACATCAAAAGATATAGGAGTTTGAATATACAGATAAATTAATTTTTTTTCAAAGACTTTATTGATTTTTAATTAAATAATTAAAGGTGAGCAATTTGAAAGGGCTACGTAGTTAAATTGAGCTATTGAAAATCTATCGATTAGTATTTTTTTCATTGCAAATATCATAAATTTGCAGGCTGGGGTAGGGTAGCCAAGTCTATGTTTCAAACTTCATAGTTTTTTTTTTTTATATTTATTTAACTGAATTCCCCTGAATTGAAACAGAGACTTTGTTTGCTATTTCGTATTTGATTACAATTCAAATTTTTTTAGTATAGAGTTTAAAATTTTACTTAATGTTTGATACTATTGTTAATGGGAATTTTACATGAAGAATTTTAAGAGGAACATATTTTTGTTAGCTTAAGTATAATATTATACTTATCAATATAAGTATGTTATGCCAGTTTCTTGCTAATTATAACTTATTTTCTATGGTACTGCTGTTTTTTTTTTTTCTTTTCAGTACTTACTTACTTTCTACTAAAAATAGTATATTAGTTAAGATGCATGTCTTTTATTACTACTCTTTGTTATATACATACAAAAGGATATAAATAATGTGCTATATTGCTTGTCTAAAATTAGTCTGGGGAAATTTTCTATTGTAAGTCTTATGTTGGTCTGGCTCTCTAGGTCGCGTGCCATACAGAAACGCGGACATTCTGTTATAAGATGGATAATAGTTTCTTCAGTTCCGAGATCGCAAAGACACCCGGGACTGGTGATGCATTTAAACCTGGCTAAGTATTCTGCATAGCCGCCGTGCCCCGTGAGAGCTTGCACTAAGGTTGGGTTTAAATTTGTTTGTTTCGTTAATTTATAAGCCGAATAGATAGTAGGGAGGAAAGTTTTAGTTATTTTACCTTTTTCACTATTTACGTAAATTTCGTTCCAAACTTCAATAGTATGTGTCCTGATTAGGGATTTAAGGGAGGATATAGGGATGGATTCGTATAGGTGTGCTGTTTTATTGTTTTGAGCGGCTACTTTCGCCAGTTCATCGGCTCTTTCATTCCCTTTAATACCCACATGCGCTCTTACCCAGAAGAATCTAACAGTTTTTTGTTTCTTACAGTCAGTGTGTTATATCAAATCTACGAAGCAGGTCTAATGACGATTTTGAGTCACTTAATATATCAATCGAGACCTCCCGAGAACCAAGAGCAATTTCTGTGGCGCGATGGAGAGCGAACATTTCGGCCTGAAACACCGAGCAGAAAGGCGCTAAGCTAAATTTCCTGCTCAGCGTTTCTGCCCCGTCCTTCCAGCAGGACAATGCCGCCCCCACCCCATCACAGGTTTTGCTGCCGTCCGTGAAAATGCACAGCCCGTTTAGGCTGTGCCTTTCCACGGTCTCCGGACTTAGGTCCTCTAGGGAGGTGTACTCGATTGACATGTCTTTTGCAGGGTGGGGTAATTGATGAAAGGATACCCTACTTTCCACTTGCCTTCCTTTCAGTAATTCCATCGGCTTACCCCGCTTTGCCTCGTATAGTGTCGCAGCTTCTTGGGCTCTGAGCTCGAGAGGAAGGAGGCCCGCAAGTGCCAGAGCGGCCTCAAAAGAGACCGTTCTGTACGACTTGCAGATCTTCTGTGCAATTCCTCTCTGTAAGTTGTGGAGCTCTTTTTTATTCACCCATTTCCTCGCCTCCTTCGCCCATACACTACTAGCGTAGAGGATTATTGGCTCAGCGACCGCCAAATACACCGTCCTGACTATCTCGGAGTTTAGGCCCCATGTTATTTTGGCAGCTCTTGCTAAAGGCTTTATATATGTTTGCAACTTTTCTAATTGTGTTTTTAATATGCTCGTTAAAGGTCAGTTTGTTATCGATTAATAATCCTAATATTTTAATTTTATTAACTAACTCTATGGGTTTCCCGCCCACTTGTATACGCGGGGTGTCGTATTTTAATTTCTTTGTTATAATCATTGCCTGGGTCTTGTGCGGCGCGAATTTTAGTTTGTTGTCGACACCCCACTTATACACATGGTCGAGAATCTCTCTCGCCTTAGTTTCAATTGCTTGGGTCTGTTTGTCCGAGATGATCAGGACGATGTCATCGGCGAAGGCCTGGACATGAACGCCGTAGTCCTCTAGTTCGGTCAAGAGTGGGTCTAGCAGAATATTAGCTATTGACCCTTGAATGCATCCCTTTGTGGTGGTAGTGCTAGATTCGTTATTTGCGTAACGAACTGTTACCATACGGTCTTCTAGGTAGCTGCCGACCAGTCTTAAGAGGTTGGGAGGGCACCTTTTGTGCATTAAGCCACACTTAATAGATGGCCACCATGCGCTGTCAAATGCTCCCTCTATGTCCAGGGATATAACTGTCACTATTTTTTTATTCGCTATATCAACCCTGATATGGCTCAGCATATCGTAAAGGGAGTCTTCAGTGCTTCGCTGTGGCATGAAGCCATACTGTCTTGTATTTAGTGTGGGCAATATGTGCCATCTTATTCTGCGAACCATCGCCTTTTCCAGCATTTTGCCAAGCAGCGGTAGTAATCCTATTGGTCGGTACGCCTTGGGATTGGTGAAACTTCATAGTTAAGTAGTGATGGGTAACTAGCCAAAATCTCAATAACTTAGCTAGCCGGTTATTTGTGGTTAAATAACTAGCTATATAACCAGCTATTCAGCTATTTGGCTATTTGAACTCCTTTACATTCTCTTTGGCTATTTGGGTAACTCACTAACCGACTGATAGTACGTTAGCTCCGCAGCCGCGACTACGTACGAATCCCGCTACGGAACATATTATTATCGTTGTCGGTTTTTATTTTCTTATTTTATTTTATACTTCCTTGAAAAGAAATGAATTTCTTTTACACGTATTATTAAATTATTTTATTAAAAACTGTCAATCTAAAATCAATCTATCTTTAATCTACAGCGCCATCTATATTAAATATGGGTAACGTTAAACCTAAACAACACATAACAGTACAAGTAAACTAAAAGATAAAACATAGATGTCGCGCTACTTCATTTTTTTATTTCTAATGACGTTTTATAGAGAGTAGTTTTTATTACAGTGGAGTTATCTTTAATAAAATCCCTTTTAAATAAACATAGTTTTATTTATTTCCATTTACAATTTATTAATATAACCTGACACAATTTTTTCTCAACGACATCTATCAAAATTATTTTCTTCTTATATTTTAAATTTTATCGCCAGACAGTATTCTCTATGACACTCCCCCTCACGAAGATCTTGGGGTGTCACCTCAGGTCTGAGTGACCCTTATTATCTTCAGCAGTTTCATTAACCTTGGCTGGGTTAAGGCCCTTGTTAAAAGATCTGCCTCCATATTATCTGTGTCCTTGTAATGGATCGTTATTAGTTTCTTTTGGACACAGTCTCTTATAAAGTGTTCCCTTATGCTTATATGCTTTGACCTTTTTCCAGTCATTAAATTGTTCGCTAACTTCTGTGCAGCTAAATTATCGTTGTAGATTGAAACTGCTTGTGTAGTCACTCCAATATCTTCCAAAAGCTGTTTTAAGTGTAGCGCTTCCTTTGCGGCTTCCGTCATTGCCATATATTCTTCCTCAGCAGTTGACAGAGCTACAACTCGTTGCTTCTTTGTAGCATAACTTATTAGACCACCTCCATACTTGAAGATGTAACCCGTATATGAACGACGGTCAATGGTACATGCTGCCCAATCAGCATCAGCCATTCCTACTAATGCACTTCCTGTTTTACTATATCTGATGCTAACATTCTTCGTGCCTTTTAAATAACGCAAAACCCTTTTTGCTGCTTGCCAATGCGTTTTTCCAAAACAAGTATTATATTGGCTCAAATAACTTACTGTAAACATAATATCTGGTCTCGTAGCTATAGCCAGATACATCAAAGAACCAATCAGTGCCTGGTATGGTATGTTCTTCATTTCTTCTTCTTTTTGTCCTCTTTCCAATTTTAAACCTGTTTCCATCGGCGTTGAAACCGGCTTACATTCGCCCATGTTAAATTTTTCTATTAAGTTTTCAATATAACTTGTCTGTGACAACCTCATTTCTCCCCCTAGAACTAAAAATCTTCTGGCTTTATGTTTTTGTAGTTTAACTTTACATGATTATTGTAATTATTGATACTGGAAAATATATTTTTAGCTTAAATTAATGGCGCTTATCGGCTGCACCAATGGTCTTGTCGGATTGGTGACGTTTGTGACATTATTATTGGTACCTCAGTACTATGTGCTAGATCGTTTAGATCCAGAAGAGCCGGTCATATCGAAGAGTGTCACTCAAACGTGGGTGCCGATAGACGCAAAGACTACAGTGTATATAGGGAGTCTGTCTCCCGGAACTAAACGATCTAGCACATAGTACTGAGGTACCAATAATAATGTCACCAACGTCACCAATCCGACAAGACCATTGGTGCAGCCGATAAGCGCCATTAATTTAAGCTAAAAATATATTTTCCAGTATCAATAATTACAATAATCATGTAAAGTTAAACTACAAAAACATAAAGCCAGAAGATTTTTATGTTCTAGGAGGAGAAATGACTAATTAGAGATGGGTAGCTATTTAACTAACTAGCTAAATAGCGGCTATTCTCAAAATAGCCACGGCTATGATATTCGTCAATACGATAACTAGCTATTTAGCTAAATAGCCAAAGAGTATAGATAATATACTGATAAATACAAATAGCTATAGCGGACAGCTGCCACAGATTACATCGTTATGCAGCCGTGCGTAGCTGACTAGCTAGTAGCATAGATAACATAATACTATACTAGTCTAGTAGCTAGTAGCTATAGCTAGCGAGTAGCCGGTAGCCGTAGCCAACGCGACGGACGTAGCTAATAGCTATTTAGCCTAGCGAGTAGGGCTCACTGAAGTTGACCCAACTTGTTTTGATTTTCGGATTTTTTTTATTTTTAATTGTCTGTTCGTCGTTTGTTCGTCAATGTTCGAATGTAAAAATTGTTAGTTCGTCTTTTATTTATTTATAATTAATTAAACAAATGTTCACCCTTAAGTTGGACACCCTTACTAGATATCTTTATTTTTATCGCTCAGATTAATTAATTTTGATCAATCATCGTTTGTTCGACGACTATTGGTGATTGTTCGATTATAGAAACAATTAAATTCCCAATTATTAATTACTTTTTTGTGTACCAAATACCAATGTAGTATGTACTCTGTGATGATATTCGAAATGGAGCACAGTTCACAGATTACTATTATATACTAGTCAAAAAGTGAGCTGCACAATTTTAGCACCCCATCGAAGGATTTTTGAAATCAAAATGACCTGAATCGATAGGTCTACGTTCGGTCTGTATAGGTCTCTTATCATTTTTGGTAGGTCACCTGTGGTTTTTTAATAAATAATTTTTTAAATTTACTATTACTTTAAAAAAAATTTTGCACCTCATTGAAACGGAAACTGATAAATCTTTGTATTTCTATATTCTTTATCGTTAGGTCAGTATCGGTCTCTATAGTTTTTGCTTTTATATTATCCATTTAATTTTTTTTATTAACAATTATAAATAATTGACATTGACAATGTCATAAGTCATTTGACATCTCATTTATGTTACCTTTTGAGCATTAGCTTCTTGTATTTAGGCTGTACATTTTTATGTCATATAATATGTATTGTATATTTTCTGACAAATATATAATAATATTACATTCTTTTCGTCTAAGATATTCTATAGAAACATGATTGAAATCAGCCTTATTTAATTATTATTATTGATTTGTTTTAATTTCATTGCGATATATGAAAAAGAATTTTCCACCCTCAAATATTCTGCTGAACCTTTTTTTTATTATGACATTACCATTAATTTAATATAATAATAAATATATAAATATATTTATTTTTATTTATTGCCTTATTAGGCAAACAAATAAAAAAACATTGACACAAAGTATTTGTTTTTTTACGAACAGCGCCCTCTAGTATTATACACAGATTCTAAAATTTTATTTATATAATTTATTTATATATTTTTCATTATTATATTAAAAATTAATAGCAATATTTTAATAAAAAAAGGGTCAGTAGAATATTTGAGGGTGGAATAATTATTTTTTGCGTCATTAGAAATAAAAAAATGAAGTAGCGCGACATCTATGGTTAAACTTTTAGTTTACTTGTACTGGTGTGTGTTGTTTAGGTCTGACGTTACCCATATATAATATAGATGGCGCTGTAGATTAAAGATAGATTCATTTTAGATTGACAGTTTTTAATAAAATAATTTAATAATACGTATAATAGAAATTCATTTCTTTTCAAGGAAGTATAAAATAAAATAAAATAAAAAAATAAAAAACGATAATAATATGTTCCGTATCGGGATTCGAACGTTGTCGCGGCTGCGTAGCTAACGTACTATCAGTCGGTTAGTGAGTTACCCAAATAGCCAAATAGCTGAATAGCTGGTTATATAGCTAGTTATTTAACCACAAATAACCGGCTAGCTAAGTTATTGAGATTTTGGCTAGTTACCCATCACTATGACTAATGAGGTTGTCAGTTGTCAACAGTCAACTTGTCAGTTGTCACAGACAAGTTATATTACCGACACAATTTTAGCACCCCATCGAAGGATTTTTGAAATCAATATGGCCTGAATCGATAGGTCTACGTTCGGTCAGGATAGGTCCACTATCATTTTTGTTAGGTCGCCTGTGATTTTTTAATAAATATTTTTTTAAATTTAACTATTATTTTAAAAAATTTTTTATAATAGTTAAATTTAAAAAAATATTTATTAAAAAATCACAGGCGACCTAACAAAAATGATAGTGGACCTATCCTGACCGAACGTAGACCTATCGATTCAGGCCATATTGATTTCAAAAATCCTTCGATGGGGTGCTAAAATTGTGTCGGTAGTTATATTGAAAACTTAATAGAAAAATTTACAATGGGCGAGCCGGTTTCAACGTGAGATGTCAAATGACTTATGACATTTTCAATGTCAATTATTTAAAATTGTTAATAAAAAATATTAAATGGATATATAATATAAAAGCAAAACCTATAGAGACCAATACTGACCTAGTTCGATAAAGAATGTAGAAATATAAAGATTAATCAGTTTCCGTTTCAATGAGGTGCAAAAATTTTTTTAAGATAATGGTTAAATTTAAAAATTTATTTATTCAAAAACCACAGGTGACTAAACAAAAATGATAGTGGACCTATGCAGACCGAACGTAGACCTATCGATTCAGTTCATTTTAATTTCAAAAAGGGTCCTAAAATTGTGCAGCTACCGGCTAGGCTACTCACTAGCTAGTAGTTAATAGCTACGTCGCGTCGCGGTCGCGTTGGCTATAGAGACGAGCTACGGCTACCATGGACGTAATATACTAACATTACGTCCATGACGGCTACCGACTGACTACTCGCTAGCTATAAGTAGCTACTAGACTAGTATAGTATTATGTTATCTATGCTACGAGCTAGTAGTCAGCTACGCACGGCTGCATGGAACGGCTGCATAACGTAGTGCTTATATGTAATCGGTGGCAGCTGTCCGCTATAGCTATTTATCAGTATATTATCTATACTCTTTGCTTTGGCTATTTAGCCATAGAGTATATTGCTACATGTATTTAGCTAAATAGCTAGTTATCGTATTGACGAATATCATAGCCGTGGCCATAGAGTATAGTAAATATATTGGCCGTTGCTATTTTGAGAATAGCCGCTATTTAGCTTGTTATTTGAATAGCTACCCATCTCGTTAAGCAATAAGCATTGTAATTTGTAGTGTCAACTGTCAACTCACAACTGTCAAAATCAATTATCAAATCCATATCCAATTGACGTTTATGTTGTTTTTTAAGCGTTCCTCGAAATTTCTATAAATTTCCAATAAAGTCAATAATACATAATAGTTATTATAACAATTATAAGTACCATTTTTATTGCTAACATATTTCGATTTTGAATTAAAGTGGTATGTTTCTAACGCATCATGGTGAATGTTACTAAAGGAGTTCTTGTGGAATGGTAATTTTTGACTGACTGTTAATTCTTAATGTAAATGCAATATGTAATACCAAAAATCAATTAGTGATATATTTTGTATTACATTACATTTAAATCAGTTTCAAGTAAAACACAAAATATAGCTAGCGAATGGTGAATATCTTTTAATTAAAGAAAGCTTTTGCATATAGATAACCAATATTTTAAGGTGACAGAAAGTAAAACAAAATTATAAATATTGTAATAAAATTTACACCTTGTGTTGTTTGGTCTTCAAACTAATTTAAAAACAACAATCTCACTTTAAAATATGTTTTTTTTTTAATTACATAGTATTAATTTGAGAAGAGATGAGATGAAAATTGAAATGTTATTGTCAACGGCTTGATTATAACAATTATAACTTCATAATAAAAAACAAGAAACCTTTTCAATTAATTTTATTTGCTTATGTTAAATAAAAAGTATTTAAATAGGTATGTATTTCATTAAATTAATTTATTAATTTTCTATATAATCCATATCAGGTGGTATGTTAAAGTTTTGGTCAATCACTGCATTGTCCATTTGAAAAGTGTTCTTTATGTATGATTTTAAAATATAAATATTTTCTGTCCATCTATTGGTTGCTGTTTTTAAATCCTAAAACATAATTATAATATTAATAAGATTTAAATATTACTTTATTATGGTAAGATAAAAATTAACTACATTTTACAAAAACATACTTCAATTTCAGATTTTAACTGTGCAATGTATTCAGGGTCTGAATCTCTGTACTTTTGCACTTCTTTTTTTAATTCAGACTCTTTCTTTGTTAATTGATCCAATGTTGACAGTAAATCACTTCTTTCTTGGCTAACTTCTCTACCAATCTAGAAAAAGATATCCTCTTTAGTATATTAATATTAAAATTTTATTAGTATTCTTGTGACGAGTAGATGCCCCACATGTGTATAAGAGTGATAGGAATAGAGAGTGCACTTGTATCTAGACGCACACTTGAGCAGTATAATAATATCGCCTGAGCAGTAGGCCACTCTCAATGATGGCTGCCATCGTCAGAATCTGTTTGGAAGACATTATTAGAATTTTAACTAAATTCTCTAGTATCTCAAGTTCATGTTTAATTTTAAGTAATGACTGTTAAGGTTCAATCCTATTAAATATAATATCTCTGTCTTATTATAATAAGATAGACATAACTTACAGATTCATTTTCTATAGACTCCTCCAACTTTTTAATTTTTTTTGTAGTATCTTCAAAATCTGATTTTAATTCCTGGAACTTTCTTTTTTTAGCATTTTTGGCTTTACTATAAAAATTATGCAACATAAGATTTATAATTTCATTAAAATGTTATTGAAAATGTAATGTAATAACGAATGAATTTGATTTATACCTTGGAAAAGACCAGAAATATATTGATGTACCAATCTTCTCAGAATCAACCAAATGATCATCAACTAGATTTTGTATTACTTTCTTGACAGATTGCATTGTAATTCCTTTCTCTTTTGGGGCTATTTTTTCCAGTTCCTTTAAATAATATTTTAATTAAATATTATTAATAAATAATTATTAATAGCACATAAAATGTAAATTATTACCTTTAATTGGAAAAAATCTTTACTCTTATGGAATATTTCCAACATTCTAGTTTTCTTCTCATCAGCGCTTAATCCTCTTTTCTTAGACATTTTTTCTATTTCCAGTGATCCAGCTATGAAACAGTTCTTACTTCACTTGGACGAAACTCGAGCTCTTGGTGTTAAATTTATCATACAAGACCTAGACGAAACACACTTATTTATTTCATCTGACATTATTTCCACTCTTCAAGCTCGTGTGGATGACTTGATGGATCAAATGAGTTTTCCCATACATGATAAAGGATTGTAAATAAATATGACGTCACGTGAATCAGGGAGAGTTAAAGACGCGGAGAAAAGGAGGGTTTTAGACGATGCAGCACGAAAACGGAGAGCCAGAAAAGCCATTGAGGCGCTGGAACAAGACAATTTCCATGAAGACCCACATGCAGATCTGGTTATGTCCAAGAAAGTCCCCAAATTTGCAGATTCTAATGAAAAACCTACTCGGAAAAAGAAATCAAAGAGTGCAGAGTATTATAAAATGAGGTTTAGGAAAACATTTGCACAGTTAGTTGAAGAAGATGCTAGTTTTAGACCGGAACCTCCTAACTACTTGTCAGCTCAAGCACCACCATCTAAGTAGGTTTTTTTTAATGTTTACAATGTTTCTTATGTACCTATAAAATAACAATATGATTGGTGAAATAACTATATCACATACCTAAGCATTTTTATTTTTTTTAAGAAGTAAAAATTAAAAACATGAAGTAAAAGGCATACAAAAGTATAAATATATATTATGCAATATCTAATTCATAAATTATTTTATATCCAAATTATCTAATTTTATAAATTATCTTAAATATGTTTTTTTTGTTTTAGATTTCCCGACCGTCACTTTTGTGCTGTATGTGGGTTTCCATCGAATTATACTTGCATTCCTTGCGGCGCCAGATATTGCTGTGTAAGGTGTCTTGGTACACATTTAGATACAAGATGCCTTAAGTGGACAGCTTAATATCCCTTAAATATTAGTTTCTAGTACATCAATCGTTAAAATAGAAAAAAATTCAAAATAAAATAGAGAAAATATCTTTTGTCATGTATAGCGACATCTAGTGGTGAATAGAAATAAATATGATTCACACTTGAAACAATGTCCTCTTCCGTCCAATAGCGGAAATGCAGGCTTAAGATATTACATACTAGATGTCGCTAGTATCTGTAATATTTGTAATTTTTTAAATAAAAAATATAAATGAAGTTGGTATTTTTATTTTTTCAGTAATAAATTATAAAAAAAATTACGTATTTATTAAATGTCAGTTAGGTGCATGAATTGAACAACTAGCACAATCATTTCTGTTTATAATACTAACAATACCCGCGGCTCCGCCCGCGTTCTATTGACGTAAATGCAAGCGTGGTCTTATTTCTAACAGACAGACAGACTGACAGACAAAAATTCCAAAAATAATACATTTGGCCTCTATATCGATAATAATGTCTATTTGAATTAGATTTTCCAAAAAATATTCAATGTACAGATTTGACTCAGAATTTAATTATATGTAGATTATGAAATCTAAGCTTTCTGGTATTGATTATTTGGATAATATTAGCTGGCTCGTGATCAATTGGCATTACACGAAATCGAATATTATACCCGCGTTTAATTTAGTGAGGGCGTTAGTGCGATTGGACGCATTTGCGATAATTTAACATTTGTGACAACAGCTGTCTCCATATCGCTACCAATAAAGGGTAAAACTGTTTACAAACGAGAACAAATGGCTTGCAATCAGCTACTACAAATACAAATAGATCAGAAAAACAATGTAAATATTTAAGTTAACAACAATAATGACAATTGGCAGTAGTTTTTAATCATATGTTGAAAATATAAAAAATTACCCATTTAGACAAGATTCAGAAATTTTTTCGGTAACCAATTTGGTCTTTTGTGTTGTGTTAAAGTATATTCGCCGTTTAGGTATAACTTTTTATAGAAAGCTAGTGAGACATCCACGCTCCGCTCGGGTTCGTTCGTCGTGATATATCAGAGATGAGATATACCTTATAACCGCAGTAACCAGCTATCACCATACCAAATTTAATCAAAATCAGTCAGAAAGACGGACAAAAATTCAAAAAACTAGATATTTGGCATGTGTATAATGAAGACTAGTTCATTTTAAGAATATCCTAAAAATATTTCATTCAAATGCACATACAAGTTCATCTCAAATTCTATTACCTATAATGTATAGATTTTATGTTATAACATAAAATATTAGAATGCGTTATCACATAAAGTTATTTTTAATTACGAATATAAAAGTCCAAAACCAAATCCATTTTATTTTTAATTACAAATAAGTATTTATATAATAAATGAATAAAACTTACTAATATTCCTAATATAAACACGAGGCGAAAGGAAATTTGAAAACGAATGACAACTTTCGTACCAGCCTTCCCGCCATGCAATTCCCTAATCCCTAGTCCCTTTTTAATATTCAGATAAGCAAAGGAATATTGACATTCAGCCACGTGCCTTATCCACCCTAAGCAGCTGTGGTCATGACAGAGGTTATTGTGAACTAACAGATGCTAGCTTCCTATTTAGGTAAATGTCGATGTAAATAGGAAGTTGTGTTAAACAACTCCTTGTTTTGTCCCCTAAGTAAAAACTTTTTTAATATCATCCTGCGTTTTTCCTGTAACGGTCTGTCATATTATAGACTAAGCTTAGCATAGCACATCTGTACAGGGTCATAGCATGGACACTTTAAAATAAACGTTATGAAATATGAGGTAAGTATGCGCTATGCACGCCATTGGGCTTTTTCACTTTATTAAATGACATTATTATTTATTAACATTATTATTTATTATTTTTTGTCAAAAGCAATGATGCATAACGCAGAATGCATGAGAAGCACGTCAAATTAGAAAATGAACAAGACATGTCGAACTATGAAAGTTACCTTAAAAACTTTAAAACTTTATGGTATATCAATATTCTAAATTTTAAATACACTGTATATTATACCAATTTATTATTTAACAAAAATAGTGTAACTGAAACTAAATTACTAAGTAGTTTATATTAGAGATTTGCCCAAAATAATTTTTAATAGGTTATAATTTTAAAAATAGGTTTACGTGCCAAATTAATTTAGTATAAATAAAATGTACCATTAAAGTATATAAAATTGAATTTATATTGTATAATAAACTACAACAGTTTAGAAACGAGTTCAATACTCTTATGAATGAGGACTTTAACGAAGATAAAAATAAAACAAAGAAATATTTTCGTAGTCTTCCGTTTATTTCCGTTCTGCGGTAATATCTTAAACGTTGCAGCAAAATATAATTTATATTTCACTTTCAAAGTCAATTTACAATAATTTTCTTTATTATACTTTTCAATGGAATGTTAACATTAAATTGAAATATTTTTTACACATGGCTTTAAAGAAAAGTTAATGTAGGTAAATGTCTATTATAGAACAGTGAAATGACTTCTAATATATTAGTTTCAATTCTACAACAGTCCATATTTTAACAATTTCACAGAAATATTATATCACATTATATTATTAAGGCATTCCAGTTATAGCGCTCATGAAATAATTATAAAAAATACTCTCATTTACCAATTATTGTCTTTTTGTATGAATCATGTCAATTTTCACATTTATATTTATTTTTACCAATTTTAAAACTTGAAAACAATATTCACAGTTTAAAAATATATGTCTAACATTGTTGAGCGCCATTTTTATTTGCCTTAACACAAATATTCTGTCACATACAACCATTTAAAACCAACAGCGCTGTACATTACTACAAACTACTATTTACATAAAATACATACTTATAACTAAATATAATATACACTTCTGCCTTAAAATTACTGACTCGATTTGTAATAAATATATTAAAGCCAAAATACACAATTTATGGGTCAAAATCAGAGAGGTGAGCATTATGCTTCTGACAAAGTTTTTCTTAATAAAATAAAATGATATTGCTACAATATTTATTTCAAATTAAAGCTACTGTACATGTTTACAAAGCACTTATCATATAGAATTTTCATTGATAATTTGTCACTTGATTATAAAAAAAACAGGCCTAAATAATCATTCCGGGAACGCGTCCTTAAACCATGTTTCATAGTTCAGGCACGTCAAAAATATTTACAACTACGAATTAAAAATCCATATTTTAGTATAAGCTTTAAAACATATTAAATTAAGCATATATCTTTAAAATAAATTTTAATTATATTAATTTCTTCATATTTTGGCTATTCCAATGCTGTCTGACGTTTATCCAGTCATTTCGTGAGCGCGAAGGATAAACAACGATTAAATATGAAAAAACATACACTTGGTGGCGTTAAGAAGCATCAGCGCGGAGTTCGCTAGTCAAAGCAAACGGCCGTGTGTTGTGTTTATGGAAAACAATAATGGATTTTGGTAGTAAGTACCGTTTCAATTGATATGTGTGAGCGTACTTTAATACCCTGTCACTACGTGAACGCTGTTTGGTGATTAGTTTTTCAAAAATTTGCATACTTTTAGCAAAATACTAATAAATATTTCAACTTACTTGTTCATAACCTCAAAAACCAAAACCAAACACGGTGGTATCAACCGTAACCTAAAAATATTTGTCGAATAATCATTACGAGGACGGTCATTTCGGAAACGTTCTCCGATATGAACCACGTTCTCGAAATGAAAATCTGTAAGCAAAATTATATTGTAATGCATTTAAAAAGCCTTACCATGCAATATTTTGCTTTGAGGTATCCATTTAGTAGAAAACGATAAAAAGAAGTAGAAAAACCGATCAAAATAAGACAGTATAGCTTATAAAAAGCATCGTGAAAAGGCTAATGCAAGGAAGCGCAAGTTTTTAGATAAAATGACACCTGGACAAAAAGAGATGAAAAGACTGAAAGATAGGGTTTATTACTAGAGAAAGAAAGCTGAAAATAAAGTTAAGACTGTTAGTGATATGACTGAAAGAGAGAAAAGAAAACAGAGAAAGGTGTGGAGAAAAATTGCTGTCAAATATTTTAGCTGACTTCTGATGTTTACATACTATTGTATCCATCATCAAAATTGTTGCAAGAAATTAAATTGCATGTATTTTTAGTCCAAGATAAAGGAAACGAAATCCAAGAGCCGTCAGACTCAGATATAATAAATTTAGACAGAAATGAATTAAGAGATTCTGAATTCTCTTCGTATCAATAGAGAAGGTGTTTACGGCGCAGTATGTAATGGAGCCGACACTTTAGATGATGAGAATCTCCAAACGGTTTTAGATCGATTTCATGGAAATAGTGACGATATTGGTGCTGGTACACCGTACGGAAATGACAAAAAATATTTGCAAAAATGTTTAAGTCGCTGACGTTTCAATCGATGACGATGGTGAAATAAAAGTCACCTTCCTTCGCTTTCAGCGCAACTCCGCAAAAATATTTAAAATTGATCAAAATGCCTACTAAAACCAAATTGTAAAAAATTTACATACACCGAAATAACAGATAAAAGGTTTGATTTTAAGCATTGCTATGCAAGAAATCCGTTCCTAATATCTAATGTTTGTTGATTAAAACTTTAAAGTTTATTGTTATTAGATTATTAGATTTTGATACTCGTGTTCCTCATTCCTTACAATAAATAAAGGTATAATACTGTAAATGTATATTATTATTTTTATGCATAACGTATATCGAAAACAGGATATTATAAGCTTTCAGAGAACGTAATCTACTTTAGGGAACTTGGCTGTCATTTTGGAAACACTCTCATCATTTCCGGGAACATCACAAAAACGGCAAATAAATCACTTAATAATTAATGTTAGAGTTAAATCATGCATATATAAGGTAAAATGACATTTGAACTTTGGTATTTATATTATTAATATACTACTAATGGCAAGAATATTTATAATAACTTAAAGTATCGGAGCAGAAATTGCGCTAATTGAAAATTTATGTAGAGTAATTTAAAAATAATTGTATTTGTTTAAAAACCATTCAAAATATATATTTTTTTTGATTAAGCAACAGATTTATTACAATTTATTAAAGGTCATTCTTAAATACATTGGTTAAACATTAATGTAAAAATTATTTTAAAGTGTTCCCGAAATGACTTACGACTCTGGCATTATTCTTATAAACGGGTAGAATTTCGAAAATATGTATTTTTGTGCGTGCCTGTTTACAGAAAAGTTTCATGACAAATGACACAACAGACTCCTCTTGTTAGTTTTCTGCAAAAGTAAACATAATTTTTCAGATATTTGAAAACCTAAAATGCTCACCTCTCTGATTTTGACCCTTATACACTTTAATGTCATTTAACAGCACTCTTTGTTAATACTGGGCTTGGGACTGGTTAACATATATGGAACCTATGGAACAAGCTATTTTAGTCTATGCCATTTCAGTTTCATAATAACCCGAATTCGGAAATAAGAGGAACAATATTTATGAATTGACAGATAAATATGTCAAACGAGATTCTTACACAATTTCAATTTTTTTTTAAAAGACCGATCCTAACTCTTAACCTACCGATTCACAAAATAAATAATCAATTTATTATCCAATATTATTGTCGTTTTTGTACTTAATCGCGTAGGCTTTAAAGGACGGTATGATAAACAATGGATTGTATAGTGATGTCCTTATAGCATGTTCAGGGATCATCTTTCTTTTTTCTTAATTTGCCTTCCGTGTGTATAGTTTGTGTGACTTTCTCCACAGCATCTGTTATATCCGCATCTGGTTCTATCGCCGCCGACAAAGCAGCGATGTATGCGCATGCTATCCGCAAAACGGATAGCTTTGACAACTTCTGATTATGACTATATGATGGGATAGATCTTCGAAGAGTGTCGAACGCGGCACTTATTGTGTGAACTCTTGTCCGTTCTCTCGCATTCGCTTCTATCCGCCTTTCCCTTGTCATGTTTTTGTAATTTCTTTGCTCTCTGGGTTTGGATTTTTCTGAGAATGGCTCCACTACTGCTACTACTCCTGGATGAGGAGGTACGCGTGGAGGTCCAGGACTTACTTCTGGTATTGGTGTGATAGGTGGTGGTGGTTCTAGCGGCCTTCGCCTTTGCCTTAATAGACTAGTTTCACTTTTCTTGACTAACGATAGAGGTTCTTGTTGCGGTTCTTCTGCGAAAGACCACGGTCTAAACGGACTAGTAGAAGTTTCACTTTCTGGACTTTCTAGCTCTTCTCTAGAACTTGGGCGGATACGCTTTTTCGGTGGGCCGAGCCGCGTGGGTGTTCTCTCTCGCTTGACTCGCAAATCGGACTCGATAAGTCTGACGCCGGAGTCATCGGAATGCGCGGGCCCCGAACATGAGTCGTCATCATCACCGCCAGACACGAAGCCTGCATCGCGTTCTATGATACGATCTGTAACAAAAAGAGAATAAAGTTAGTACCAGTCAGAATTTTTCTGGAGAAAATAAGTTAAAATATAAAATATTTTACGCAGTTGAATATATGAGGACGTGTGAATTTCCAACAGGCGGTCGTGAATCGGCGCCTTCCTATCGCCAAAGGAAACAAAAAGACAACAGATAAACGTTCAAACGATGCCGCTCGTTATAGGACGCGGACGCAACTCGCCTACTTAATGTGTAGTGGTGGTTATGAAACTGGCGACTTAGAAAGATATAGCTTACGATAAAAGTATAATATAAATAAATGTTAGGATAGGGATATTTACGTACATATATTTGTGATATTATTAAAAAAGTTTAGTTAGATCTCATAAAATAAAAAATCGCACTCTTAATAAATAATGTCAATTTACAAAAGTGTATGAACCACGAACAAATTAATTTTTTTAATTATCATGTCACACAAATCGTGTTGTAATAAAATTTCCCTCAACTGCACGCTATAAAATAAATTTCCTTCATAAGCCTTAGACCGTTCTCCGCTCGGTTCGTGTCCGCACTCTATACTCACATCCTCTAGCAACAATGGATGCTTAGAGGTTATGAGCTCGTATCGGCAGCAATAGACAACAATTAAATACTCTTACGTGTTCGAAAACTGTCTCTTTAAATTCCATTATAGCTATATAATTGAGCTATAAATAAAAGAAATACTTTACATATTTTATTATACACATAATTTAAAAAATATTTAATAATATTTTTAATAATACATAGCGATGTCATTGCTATGTTAATTATTAATCAAATATTTATAGAATATATAAACGGTATATCTTATATGAACTATAATGTTAATCCTACTAAGTAATATAAATTGTGAATGTAAGTTTGTTTGTTACGCATTCACGCTAAAACTACTTAACCGATCATCATGAAGCTTTGTACACATATTTTTGGAAGTATTAAATGTAACTTAGGATATTCTTAAAAAAAAAAATAATACGAAAGATAAAATTGTTATCTTTCGTAATATTTTTTTTAAATTAAATTTTCATTGTACCTATATAATATTTTTTTAAAATTGTTAATCAGCCAAGCAATAAAATATAGTTATCATATTGATTCATTCATTTCTATTGTAAAGATCTCTGATACTTATTTAATGGCTTCAAATTTCAATGCGAGCGAAGCCGCGGGTAAAAGCTAGTAGTTTATAACATTGGATATCATTTTAATATGTCTCCTGCAGCGCTGAATTATGCTAAACACTCAAGATCTCATTCTTATATAATAACTAATTTGAAAGTTGTTTGTAGGCAAATACGCGGAAAAATTCCTAAGCTTTATATTATACAAAATACATATTGAACATGTCAAGCAATAATATTAAATTACAAGGCGCCAAAAGATATTCCGGTTCGTGAAAACCACAGAAAACACGAGCCAACATAAAAAATAGCAAGCTTGATATAGAACCTCTGTGTAAATAAAGCTGCCCAAATGTGCTGACCAAATTCCAATAAATAAGTAATTTACATAGCATTAAATTACTTGTAAAATATACGGGACTAAACTAAGGTATTGTTTTGAATTTTATGTTAAGTCATTATTGTTTTATTTATAAATTATTTATTACATAATGCTTCGGTTAACTAGAATCGGAAAGTGTTAAATTGTAGATCACTAGACTGTAAAATTTTGGTCCACATTTTAATAATACAGATAATATTATGTCATTAATACTATACACATTATTTCAGTACTTGGTTCTGAAAAAATGAACTCCTAATTTAGATTACATAACAGTGTCTTAATACATTTTGTTGTTAAGTTTGCAATAATTTCTCATTAATTCAAACATTTTTATAACGCGGACGCGGAGCTTAGCGCCGGCGCCATGACGTCACGCTAAACATGAGATGGGTTTAAAGTTGCTGTACTTGAATGCGAAGTTCGGAATGCCGTTATTTTTTTAAATACATATTATATTTTTCTTAGGTACAAAATAATTATTTATTTATAATATAATAGTTTTTGATCTTTTCGAAATGATTTAGATATATGTTTTAGATATTGTAAATCGAAAGATATATTTTATCTACCTAGTACCTGTGTACTTAATATCTTACTTAATATTCTTGATTCTTGAATACAAGATAATATACCTTATTTGACAGTAGCTAGTGTTTTGTAGTTTCGTACGTGCGAGTAGACAATTTAATTCTACGTTTTGATGAATTAATATACAGTAGGTAATGATAATTATTTCATTAGAAAAATTAAACTCAGTGTGTACATTGTACCTACTATGTTGAATGTACGTATTAAATAATATTTAATCTATATTACATATCTAAAAATGTTATAAATTACTTGCAAGCTAATTTTGGGGAAATTATTTACATAAAATTCTGATGATAAATCTCATACCTATGCAATGTACTGAAGTATACAGGTTTGATTCCCAACCGGTTCGGCATATATATGGCGCGTCTTTGTTATTTATTAATATTTTACTTCTAGAACAAGAGCTTGTCCGCATTCCACGGCTTTTTGTTGCTATAGAGATAATTGGCTAATTCGGGTTTTTTACATGAGTAATCTGACAATCTAATCAGTTGGCATGCAGTTAAAAATCCAAATGTATAATCATAAGTTATTGTAATATAACTACACCAAATCTAATTTACATATCACTTTTTAATGTCAATAATTTGTACAATAAATTATTTCGTCAAGTATTATTAATATTATATAGTTATTACAAAGTAATAAAACCTTTTTTAAAATAAAGTTAAATCCTATTCAGTCAATTTATGAAATTGTTGTTCTTAGTAAAACAATGTCAATGTTACCAGTAAATATACACTAGAAATGGTTTAGCTGAAGTAAACTGTCGTCTGAATAAAGATGCGGTCGACCCCAACGGTATAGTTGCCAGTACGCTGTATAATACAGTAACAAGGATACGGTGCCGGATATAAAAACAATGTTTGAATAGTATTAATAAAGCTAATTTCACTTCCTTCTGGAGTCTAATTGACTGTCGCCCGGAAACGCCTTATAAGCTCATGTATTTTTTAATAACCTAACCTACAAGTTTTAACGTCTGTCTTTTTATACATCCAGTTGCTGCGCTAATTTCAATTAAAAAGCAAATTATATTATATTATTTATTTTGTAATAAATGTATGTAATTAAAAAAACAATGACAGTTGAAATAATGACGAGATATTCATAATCAACTTCCGTTTCAGAATTAGAGGACAGAAAGAAATAATAAAATAATAATTTTACTCACATATTTATTATAAACAATATTTATAAAAAACAGTGAAATCGTGAGATTAATACAAGATAAATCGTAAGTCTGTAAGAGTTGAGCTACCGGAATTGGTTTATAGCTCATAATCGAGCGAACGTGGCGCCGCGAAGGCGTTCCAATTAGGCAAGCATAATTTAAAATACTAAACTATTTTACACGCAAATTTATATCTTATTACAATTCAATAAGTTATGTATATTTAAAACACGGTCTTCAAAATAATCTTGTCGAGCCTCGGCTTCGCGTTCCTTCTCACACTACAGGTGTTTTTTTCTCTCTTCAATAGAACACCGTTCTGACTCCGCCTACGTTCGATTGAGATTTTAATTGCTTTAAAATATATTTTACCATTTCCTAATGCTGATGCTAATACACGTCTCAATAATTAATTCTATTAGTGTTAATAAATAGCTTTAATTTATGTATTTTAATGAGCTTTCAAGTTCAAGCCTTTTAAGGTAGAAAGGGAAAGAATGATGCCCACACTTTCTTCAATTGGCCATTTTCAGTTTTATAAGGTAGTTTTCATCTATACTGTTTTTCTCAGACAGGAATCACAAACAAGTAAATTAAAACGAAGCAGTTTTGCCGCCACTAAGCCGGCGGTCAATTTAATTTTCTACTAAAATGATTGCTTTACGAACGTAATAAAAAGTTTAATTTGAAAAGATTAATGACTGTCTAACAAAAATCCGGGTCCGTAATATATCACGGCCTTCAATAAAATAGGACTTTGACTACGTTGCTCATTACGTCGATTCACGTTGACGTGTTAAAACAAAGAATATACTTGAATCAAAAATTATGCGATCATCAACCTTAAATAATACATTATAAGGAACCTTTTTGAGTTAAATTATCCTGAAGGGATTCAAAGGAGCCGGCGCTATAGGCCTCTCAAAAGGTTGAATGGTGTCGATCTTACCACTAGATAAAACCTCAAGCTTAGAGGTGATACCAATCTGGCGCCAAATTTCACAGAAACAAAACGTGTCCTTAAAAAAGTAGCCTATTCAAACAAGGTCCTCTCTTTCATCTTTTTATCCAAGCACGGGTCAAATGTCTCTCTTGTGGGCAAACCTAAACATTCTTTGCCTGAATAATATTGTTTATTTCACTAAGCTAAATAAAAAATAAATAAGCCGAATCTGCACATTAAATATATTTTTGGAAAATATGTATTATGTTAATAGTCATTATTATCGATACTTAAATCGGTTTTTCTGTCTGTGATCCTATCACGAGAAAACCATTGGGCAAATTATTATGATGATAGGTGGTTATCCGGAGCAACATAAAGGATACTTTTTACTGCGGGAAATTGTTTAGTATCTGGGAAAGTTATAGTAACTCTAACTCTCTAGTACAGTACCAATACAAAGTTTTATAAGTATGGAAATCAAAATAAGTACTACCTACATTTGTTTCTGAAACACAGCAAAATTTATATTTGAAAAGATTCATTAATTTTGAAGTCATTTAAAGAGAAATTAAAAAAAAAACTCTATACCGGTAATGACAGATACATTCGTGTGGCTACCGAAATACCGAAATAATAAGAAATGGGTAAATGATGACACAAATTATAAAAATGACTTAGAATATCACCCGCGGTTAAACATTCGCACGGTCTCGACTAATGTATGAGAAGTCGTGCTAGGACTTTCACCGAGACATTACTGATGGCGCCAGCGTTAACGTACAATACTTATCTTGCCTTCGTTGGTCATTTTGCACTCAAAATATTAAATAATTGGGTATTATAGAATACGTTATGATAAATCGCCTAGAAATCGGCGAATTAATGTGGTCGTCATAGAAATAATATGCCCATAGTTTTTAGCTTTTAGCATACTAGTTATTTAAGAAATAAAATGAACTAACTGTGTGTTGTTTACACAGAATGTGCAAGAAATGAACAGAGAAATATTAAGTTTCCAGTAAATAAATAACAATAATATCAACTATCCTCCATATCATTTCCATTTTCCCCCTATCAAAAAGAACCTCGGCTAGTGTATAGGACGTAGGTGGGATAGAATCCCGCAGTCCGGGATACGATTAGTCATGTATGCGGCGCGCGCCACTATGGCGACGCTTTGGCGCCATGCGGTCGCTTGCTAAGTAACTAAACAATATCTTATATGGAATGCCTTTTATTATTCCTTGCGTTAATCGCCGTTACATAAGGCCTGTAATTAGCACTTAAATGTGTCCCAGACAATGTTATTGAAAATTCGTACAAAAAAAGGTACATAAATTGAGTCTATCATTAAAATATGAAGGCTCTATCGCGATTTAATACTTAGTTTGTGTTTTGTATGTGACATCTAAAGAATATCGAAAAACGCGCTTCAGATTTATGAATTAAATTAACCTCTTTTTTATCTGGTTAAAAAACAAAGCCCATAAACCATTGCCATCTATAAAAAACATCAAAACAATATTTATTATTCATTACGAAGCAAGTCATAAATTTATAGTGCAGAATGTACAATTTCTTGGTATTCAGGTGCAACATGAACATCGATCTACTTATAACGCCTAACAGTGATTGCAATACTTCATCCTTCGATCTTTAGATATACTTAATATTATAAACATTATTAATCAAAGGAGAAGTTATTTTCGAATAACAATATAAAAAACTTTAACGTAAAATAGACTATATTTATCCATATTTCATAAATTGTAAATAATTTACACAAGTTGTTTCATAAAAACTTGAAGACTGTGTAAACAAAGCGCTAGTCAAATAACTAAGTATTATACAAACTTTACACCCACCATGTCTGATGTACCCATAGTCAAAATACTCTATTGTCTTATATCGGTAGTCTCAACACTGAGACACCTGGACGGCACGTGCTTATTTCAACAAGACACAAATGAAAAATATTATAAGTAATTGTTTGTGTCTTCATCTAAAGTCCCGGATTCGAGTTCCACTCGGTACATAACTTACACTTTAGCTACTTCACAATTTACACTAATATTAAAAAAGTGAAAGAAACATACAGGTCAAAGATTACATTGCGATTGCCGCTTAGAATGTAGCCGCGGGCAAAAACTAGTATGTCATAAATACTTGTCTCGATTTGCTTAATGTGTATGATTGTAAATAAAAAAAATTAAATTAACATATTACGTAATACCTTGAAAATCTTAGCTATTTTCAACAAAATCAAAAATAAGACTAGCTAAGGTAACTTTTTAGAATTTCTGTTTTTTTATACTCATCGCCTATACGATGTTTAATGGATATAAGCACCTGGTTGAAAGAAAAATATTGCATCTCTGTGACATTTTGTCAGAAGCCATTTGTTACAGATCTTAAACAGCCCACATTTAAATAAAACCTAGGCTTAAACGTAGATTTTTGTAAGTAGATTAGATCATTATGCGAATCTGAGCTCTACAGATTCAGTACGATTCAAAAAATTAACATTTTATGTAAACACAGCTGCATACATTCTACAATAGATTTTGATTGATAGAAGCCAGAATATATTTCATAATCGAGTGAACCTCTTAGTTTATGCATCCGGGGGCAAACGTATGCTAATAATGTTAGTAATGATTTCTTAAGTAAAATCGGTAATTTACAACTTGTTTTGTTGTTGACGGCGCGTTTATCATTTTTCATTTAAATAAAATTCATTGTTGCTGAACGACTGTTCTTTATTAATGTGAACAATCCCATTTTCATATAAATAAAATATCTACAACTGTTTATTGTTGAAACATTGCCATACCAACGAAACGTTAAATCTCGAAAATATCTCAGACGTGGTAAACACAGGTTTGAACCTGCTACGTTTGACTAACAAGTGGACACGTTACCATTACAACCGCTCGCAGGGTTGTTATTATTAATATACATTAAAAACATCTATGATAGCGTTTAATGTTGGCAATTACTAATTCAAATTGACAATTGAGAAAAGCGTACGGCATGGCCTTGCTCTGGCGTCCCGACATCGATAAAATAAATCACATAATATAAAAGTTAATTTCGCATGCGGCTAAGTTGTACCAGATGGCGGATCCCGGTGTTTTACCGCCATCTGGCAAGGAAAATGTAATTGTAACTTTTATCACTGCTATTTTTTAATTTTACCAACGGCCTATTATTTCTGCACCTGTTTGGTTCTGGTACCTTCTATCAATTTAGGACTGTTCAGGAATTATTGACTTCGAAAAGGTGAATAGATTTTCATGCTCTATGAAAATGCAACACAAGAGCGGCTGATATAAATTAATAAAAAGTGCCTAAAAATAAGGGTGGAATAATCGGTTTTTTACTACGGTAAAATTGATAGTTTCCGGTTTGTCTTATAATAATAAGTCTTTTTTATAAGGTTTCTCTTACAATAATATAATAAAATACATAATTATATTAATATATATACTCTGTTGGCCTTTGTTTAAGATAATAAGGCTATAGTATAAAATTATATTTACATAAACATAATATGGTTTATCATCTTTTTCCCGGATGTTTTAAGAACCGAACTAGTTAGCGCCAGCGCCATTTAAATTAAGCGGCGATATATCTTTAGCAAACTTTATGTTGTTGTTGAATTCTTTCGTACCAGTTTGAAAATTAATGCAAATATCTTGGATGCCGCGAGCGGATATCGTAACGCCTTACTTTACCCACTCATATATTTCTAAGTAAACATTGCTTTAGAAATTCGCACAAAATATATAAGAATATCGATATCAGTTAAAATTGTTTTATTTTAAGAAGCATTTTTATAAGGCACTGAAATTGAAAATAGTTAATAAGCGATTAAAAAACCGTTTAAAGTCAGCTGTACAACCCTTTCAATTGTGTCTCTCATACACAATTATTATTATTCATAAAATAACAACGTTATCATTTATATAACGAACGCTATGGAAGCGCTCGGGTATAAAAAATAAATAAACAAGATCGGACGACCTAACAAGGCCACGTAGTGTCGTTCACGCCGGTCCACGCCTTATTAAGCTGAATGCGTTTGATACGATGCAACATTTTGATTTTTTTATAATTACTTGCATTTGCCCACGGTCACTCGTCCGTGGGATAAAATGTAGAATATGTTAGAGCGTATAACACAAGTGAAACGGTATGGCAAGGCAGAAAAAAGAAAACTCGTTTTTATATTTTCTATTGATGATGTCGTTTAAGAATGATTTTTAAGGGTGTTTTTCTTGCCGTGAGAATAAGCTAGTTAAATAGGGTGAAATAACTAGAAAATAAGTAAATTATATGAACTACCATTTGCTTTAAATTTTTACTCTTAAAAGAAATAGAAAGCCGATATAAGCTCTACATGGCTGTCTTATTTTCAAGAACTTAGAGCAACGTTCCAAATAACTTTTTGAAAATCTTTCAAGACATATACCAAGTCACTGACCAAGTACTAACACGTCATAATACAAATAACATATAGAAGCCTGTACCTGGTGATAACTGATAATATTCTTACGCAGCATTTAGAAATACTGTTTGTTGTTAGATCACAATCAAGCATGTTGCAATTAAGAAATGATTGATACCATACCATTACTTTAGACTGGCATTATCATGATGAATGCTCAATTTTCATATTGGATGTAACAATGTCTAATTTGGTTCACATAGCTTTCCAAATGCATAAATATTAGACATACGTATGTAGAGAAAATATAATAAAATTAAAGCATGTGCTCGAGAAAAACGTGCATGCCAAATCTTATATCGGTTGCGAAATTCTTATCGTAGCCACATAAAAAAGTCGTTTCCTCAGGAAATGGTAGCAGAAACCTCATACGATATTCAACTAGATTTTGTGCATGTTCAGATAATACACAGCGCCATGAAGTGACTTTGAAGTCAATTTAAGTATTAATGTTATTTACTTTCTGTAATATCTTCCTGAATATCAAAAAAAGTAAATTATTTACTACTATTATAAAGATAAAAATAAATAATAATTAATTGTACTTTTGAATGTTTGTTTGTAATTAATAAACTAATAAAAAAAAAATTAAACCGACTTCAAAAAATCTGCACTAAAAAGAGAAAAATCTAAACTAAAAAGTAGAAAATAATACTTTTAAGAACTTTGTTTATTTTGGAGTCGGTGCCAGCCAAAGCAAAATAACCCTAAATAGATACATATTCGATTAACCTATCAATTTTTAAACATAATCAAAATACCTGGCTGGCACCGACTCCAAAATTAACAAAGTTCTTAAAAGTATTATTTTCTACTTTTTAGTTTAGATTTTTCTCTTTTTAGTGCAGATTTTTTGAAGTCGGTTTAATTTTTTTTTTTAAAATAACTTATTTTTCCATTTTTAGTGTGCCTTTTATTTAGCTGATTTAATTATAGTGACTTACTATATGTCACTAATTTAAAATCTGTTTAAGCTTTATATTAAACAACGACCATACCTGTTAACGTATGTAACGTAATAGTAATTAATTATCGGGTCTACCGAAAGGGGGGGGGGGTGTTGGTGTCCAAAGAGTACTCGATCTACGACTACTGTAGCTGTAACTAAACTACGAGCTCATCTTTATGTTTACATTCCCCATACGAAATAGTTTAAATAAACCACGTCCATTATTCCACCTAACTCCTACAGGTTAATGAGTTTTACCTTCTATTATCATATTAACGTAATAGCCTGAAAGAACACAACTATCAGTCTATATGTATGTATAATTTTAAAGGAATTTTCTTTCAACTCCTAGCCGTTGAGGAGTTGTACCTTCCATCATCAGCTTATCCACATGAGATGGTAATTATCAGATGCAAATCTTTAAAAAAACTTTAGAAAATATATGAAAAATGTACTAAGTGCCTATAAAATTTAAGAGTTGCCTTCGATTTCCCTAGGATCCCATTATCAGATCCTAACTTAGTGACAATGGGAACATCTTGGAAGTATACCCTACCAAACAAAAAATAAATTTTTGATATCGGCCCACAATTGACGCATAAATGGGTGAACACAGATAAACAATAACATTTGAAGAATTCTACCTTCCATCATCAGCTCATCACATGAGATTACGATTTTCAGACGCAAATGCTGTTCAACAGCTATAGAAAATATATAAAAAACATAATAGGTGCCTATAAATTTTGAAAGTTGCCCTGGATTTCCCTGGGATCCCATCATCAGATCCTGATTTTGTGTTAATGGGACCCCCTCAGAACTATACCCTACCGAACAAAAGAAAAATTTTTGAAACCCACTTGGCCCACAGTTGGCGGAGAAATCGGTGAACATACATAAAAAAAAAAAAATACATACATCGGAACATATAACCTCCTCCTTTTTTGAAGTCGGTTAAAAACACGCTTAGCCTATTTACATGCAATTTGGTATAAAGATAGTTTGAGACCCTTATACAGACATAGGATACTTTTTATCCCGGAAATCATTCCTTAAGGATATAAAAGAAGGTATTACACTTTGAGTGGAATCAATCATCTCATCATTTAAAAAAAAGTAGGTGCCTACTTCGAACGACGAACGACCTAACCTAACCCAAGCGAAGTCGTTAGTACCAAATATGAAAAGAATATTACTTTATGAAACATTAAGTCGAGAATCTCCATACTAAAGAACGACTTAATGGTTCATTATGTGACTATGAGTGCAGCGGAAAGTCACTAATATATGCTATTATTTTAGCGTAACTTGTTCTCATCTTACAAACTTATGCAACAGAATTCACAAGTTTTATATGTACGGAAATACATTAATAAAATAATTTTACAATCTAAAGTTTTTAGGATGACCTGATATATTGCGTTTAAAGAAATATTTATACAGCCCAGTCAAAATATAAACGTTGCGTTTGAAATTCACTAAGCATTTAGGAATTTTTCAATACGAACAAAATGATTTGATTGATTTATACAGAAGTTGTTTGTTAATCAAAAGATGATATCAGTTACATGAAGTATTTAAAAAAAATCAAAAAGTAGTTGGTTTCATATGTTAAAATATATTATTATTCTACATAACTTAATATCTCTGCAACAGTTAGTAGGCATCTTCGTCGTTACAAATTATAATGTCTTGGACACTCCTAAGTATTCCATAAAAAAGTCAGCACTTTTTGTCTATGGTGTTTCAACAAGGGAAGGATGAGATCTTTTGTTTTTGCCTGACCACCCGCTCACTTCCTCCCTTTGTCTTTTTCGATGAATTCCGTGTTTCCCGTCACCCCTTCAATATTAATGCATATGCAAATTTCGTACTTTGATTTCTACCCCGTCACTCTAATAATTTAGGGACATCTGTGGGAATGATTTATAATAGGAAGTATTCGTCAAACGATGTATAATCGATAAAATCTGTTAAGTTAATACTTAGCCTGTTATTTAAATAAAAATAATTAAAAAAATCTAATATTTAACATTTAAATGATAAACCGTTTCAAATTTTTACGCGGATTTATTTTGAGTTTTCAATAATTATGAATTTAGTAATAATTTGTATTGAGTTAGTGTAGAGAACCTCACTAAATTTAAGTCGGTTTATGAAATAGTAAAGCTTGGACACATGTGTTTTAGTCGATTATAATAAAGTTACATCTGTCAGCCTTATGACACTTGCATTGTTTTACGCTCGATACTTCACATCTGCTACATTTTGTTTTGTTACAACAAAACATTGACCATAGATTATGTAACCGTTTAATGTGACTTTATTTCCAATACAACATTATTTGTGCGCTTCCCGCCGTCTTTACTCTTATATCTTTCAAACTACGCAACCGATTTTAATGCGGTTTTCATCAGTAGATAGTGATTTAATAGGAAGGTTTGTATGTATAATACATGCATATTGTTGTAGAAAAAAGTCTAGAAAATATCTTATTTCTGAATTTATACTGATCGTTAAAACGGCTCTATCTAGGGATGAACCCAAGCGGAGCAAAAGTGAGTAACTACTAACTAGTAATAGTCAAATATTTTTTTTGTGTAAAAATGTATAAACTGCAAGTAAAATGATTACAGGTGGAACAATAATCTTAGAAAGAGAAGCGTAAATATAAGAAAATAACAACAAAACACTCTTATCTCGTAGATATTAGAAAGTCTGGGCATATAACTTAGTAATAAAATGTTTATCTTACGGGGATTAAAAATATATTTGTACTTAATGTCTTCGATAGCTTTGAGGTAGCTGATAAATTGATTAAAGTCATTAGCTATGTTACTTAAACAGTCAATGAAATTGGAAATAATCTTAACGACCTAGATACGAGTATCTTGTTGTAAAACGTACAGAAGTTTTTTCTTAATTCGTCGTCTTTTCAATGTAGTTTTGAAATTTAAATCTTTGATTTTATTTTTAAGAGTGCCTTCTTACAAAAATATATACATAGACTAGCTTATGCCCACGGCTCCGCTCCGTTATGTATATAATAATATGGTCTTCTACGTAAAAACGTTTTTCCTGATTAACCCGTAATGAAACAATAAGTTATAAAATAATACTTTCTGAAATTTACTCAAATATTTGACATTTTAAATAACACTATCTTTTAGCACTTTTACCTGTTAAAATAATTGCTGTAAAGCATTAGAAACGACGAGAAAAAAAAACCACTACAAAATCTGAAAAGAAATTTAAAAAACAACTTATAAACTTAAGTTCTACGACATGATCCATTATAAAATCAAACCATAACTAGCATTACGTTACTTTGTCGAGAAAATGGTGTTGTTTATGAATTATATACGTTTTATAGCATTTTTCACGCGATATTTTGAAACACTCACGTGGAGTCGAACACGTGTTACGCCCGACGGATAAAGTAACGTGATCTTTAAAGAATATTACTTTAATTCTTATAGGATAAGCCAGGTATATTTTAAATTAGAAAAAAGAAATACCCATTTTTAATTACGCTATTCTTACGATTTAGCTTCATTCTATTAACTCTTTATTAGGTAACATCAACTTTAATGCTGATTTTAATATTAAAATAGAGAATTCCACTTACAATTAGTGAGAATCAAGAACATTGTCCAGTTACGACGCTATTTATTGATAATTTTTATCTTAATGCCCAAATGCAGTCATTTAATAAAACAAATATTAACATTCAATTTCCTTTATCCGACGTAATATCAAATCGAAGTTATAAAAAATAAAATAAATTATACACATTTATAGATCAAACACATCCCGGATGCATAAAAATAGTATAAAATTATCAATATAAAATTTTTAGTTAATACAAAACGTTTATAAATTAACATTTATAAAATACTACTCGGTCCGCTCGGGTTCGTTCCGATAAAAGCTATCCTATACGCATTACGTATATAATACCAATTTTCATCAAAATCTGTGCAGTGGTTTTCTAGTGATGCGTTCACTGAGAGACAAAAATTCGGAAAACTAAGGTACATTCGGCCTATGTATAATAAATAATAATGACCTTTTAATAGTTCAATAAGACTAAAAAAAATATTTAATGTACAGTTTGACTTTGAATTTTGTTATATGCATAGATATCCAGTGCGAAATATTCAGCCCAGAATTAACACACTCATCTATCTTTATTTCCGCTTAAATCACGTTCAATTTTGGTCCTTTACCCATTAGGTATTTAATTTATTTATTAGTGATGGTACACAGCACAGAAAAAGTTATAAAAGAAACAAAATGTAACACTTAATTGTTTTGACGTTTAAATTTAGTATAGAATTACGATATTAAACGTAAATCAGTAAGTAACTACACATTAATATTATTAGTCTTCGCTTTTTTTTCTGTCGCGATGCTTCAAGCATTACGCCACTGGGATTTCCCACATATTCGTCTACCATAAATGAGATGCTGATTTTTTTGTTTAGAATATATGTGTGCATAGTTAATTATTGGAATTTTTAGTGTAATATATTAAATAAGTAAACTAAGTTTTCTGTTAAAATCAAATATTTAAAATAGTTCACTTCTGTGAACCTCAAACTTTTTTAACTAATATGAATTGGATTATTTTATTTCATAATACATATTTACAACAAAAAAATGGAATCATTTTGGATTAATCTTAATGGCATTTACTCATATGTACTAAATAATATAAGTGATAAACAAATATTAGGATTTTAAAAGTTTCGAAAATGGAAAAAATTACAGGTGAAGACCATAAACAACAGCCTTGCAGTTATTACAAAAATGTACCAAAAAACAATTACAATAATCGTCCAGCAATAAACTGTACAGCCACATGTCATGACGTCAACGCTTGGTCCACAGATGTGGAACCGCCAGATGTCGGCAACTCATAATAGTTGCACTGTCTGTTTGACATCTGTATCGACTTGTAAAAAGGGTGACTTCTGTGGGCCTCCGAAATATGATTGAACGATGTTTTTTTTAAGTCTTTTACGATCTGCTTATCAGGTAAGCGTTTAAAGAAAAATATAAAATTATATTCTTTGTTTTGACTTTTGTGTAGTAACAAATAACAATTATAGGCGTGATAGATAAACAAGTGATTATTTTGATTCTGAAAGTCAGATTGTAGATAATATCTACGTTATAGATTAAAAAATATAATGTGTAATACGACTACATATTTTTTACATTGGTACAAATTAGGTACAATAATGTGGTGATAATGGATCTTTATCGCGACTATTTTATTATTAAACTTGTGGTAAGTCTTGTCTTTTTGTACTATATATTACATAAATTAATATTATATACAAAAATAATACAAATATTCTATGAACTTTTTCTTTATTCTATATTTGTGTTTGCGGAACAGTTGGCTACACTAACGACCTATTTCAAAAAAAAAATAAACTTTGACTTTAAATCTCACACGACCCCCGCTATGCGACATGTGAACAAACAAATTATCTTTTAAAACTTAAACGACTCTATCCCTTTGCAACAGAAACTATTATTGTGAGTTTAGTAATGAGTATAAATTAGTAGTGAAATACACTTGTTTTACTCAATGGGGTTTTCACCCTCGCAACATGTGCATAGGATTTTTTGTACCACCCCTTCTATTTTAGCGTGATAAATAAATTGTTATCGATTAATATTTTAACGGTTATGTCCTTGCTATGTTTTTATTATAATTCTCAAGCTAATTGGCTGGAGTTTTTGTCGTAAACACGCATAAAAAATCTTTTACCAGCTTAATAAATATGTTCAATGTTTTTTTGATTATATTTTAAAGCAATATTTATTTAATTGAATGATTATGTAAAAGTAACCTGAAAAAAGAAGCAAGAGACAAAAGCAAAATTGATTGACTTTTTTATTCCCAAGCTTATATTTTTTAGTAAAGTTTAAATTTTTTATCATTTACCAACTTATATGTAGGCGTGATATAATTTGCTATAGAAATAAATCGAGTCCTTTTACAGCAATGTTTATTTACGAGGTGCCTAATAGGGAATGAATTAGTCACTCCCGAACATATCGGCTTCCGGCGTACAAATTACAGAATATGACACCCACTTATGAATATCGTACTTGACTTCTAATAGCTTAATTATATATCGTGGATCAAAGATGTGATTTTATTCTAGCGTTTAGAATAGAATATTATAAAGGTTGTTTAATGTATTGTAAGATTTCAAATATTATTATCATTAGTAAATATTATAAATGACATAACGCAACCGCGTTATGTCAATGTTTATGAGTTAGGTACATACTTAACGTTGTAACGGATGAACAGATTCAGGTGTTTAGTATGCAGATGAGTATCACCTGGGTTTGAAAATTGAAACCTAAGAACGGACCTGAGCGAAGCGAGGACATTAAAGTTAGCTAATAAAGGTATGGGATACAAATATCATTATAGAATAGAATATAATAATTAATATTTTACAAATTAAATAATATGTATTTGAGAAATATTTTTTAATACGTGATTTTATGTACTTACAACAATTATTGTAGGTACCTATTATGTAAATAATAAATATATACATTACTTTATATTTTAAAGCAATTTCTGATTAGTTATAAATTATAAGATTATTATTATAATAAAATAACTAACTTGGCTAGAAGATTTTTTTTAATTAATTGATTGGTAAATAATTCATAATTACAAATATATATTTTACATGCAATAATATTAACAGTATATAATATACACCTAAATAGATACATAAGCAAAAAAAAACAAACAATACTTTTACCTTTCACGTTAGCTGAGTTTTCTGTATTAACAAATGTATTTGTTGACATTTTTCATTCAAATCCAAGTTAATAATCCTTAAAAATAACACTGGCACGATTTCACAGTTTCATTCAAAACACACGAATGTCATCATAGCGTGAAGAACACAACCTCCGTCACCGATGGTCTGCACTCGACTAGCGCCGGGAACTCTTGGACGAGGCAGGGTAAAAAAGCGCGGCGCCAACCCAGTCTCGCCCTTAGAGATGCACCCGCCTGCTCGGAATGTATCGAATCATCGAAAATAGATAACAGACAGTTAAATTGCAAATTAAATGTATGTACGAGTATATACAATTATACATATTATAAATAATTTCTCAGACTTTAATATCAGTACAGACTACAGAGATAAGAACGAAAAAAATGTTCATTCGATTACCTTTTATAATTTTACGAACTTTTACGACATTTAATAGATAGTGTACCTAGTACTTACCCATATAAAGAGATATTTTTTTGTTCCATATTGTGTTGTTTTATAAGTTTTTTGGGTAGCAACGCTTATTATTTAATTATGTTAACATTTCTCCTTAAGCGTTCGAGTGAATGGTATTTTGAAGTAATCTTAAAAGTTAATGATAAGTGCATTCTTTTATCGATAAATCGCAACACTGGCGCGCCAGCCGGTCGCATACTCTGGCCGGCGGGGCGGCGCGGCGACTCGAGGATAGTTCTGATGCTAACATTTGTTCCAAGTTGCAGCTATTTCCATGTCCACATGTGCAAGTCCGTGACTCACGCACAAACGCATTACGATACTTTACGATCGTTTATTCGCACCGCGTAACGACAACGCTCCCGCATTTGGTTCGAATTAGAATTTAATGCCCATCTAATTGTTGTGCTCTCACATATTAATGTTGGATGTAATGAATGCGTTGTGCTAATGCCAAGGTTTATAAAAAGTAATTATTATAACATAATATGTGTGCTATTACAGTGATTATTACTTGGCTTTATCATTTTGGCTTTATTATTTCCTTATAGTTTTTATCTACACTATGTTATAAATAGGTACAGTTTACACTATGTTATAAATAGGTACAGTTTTGTAAGAATGAATTTAAAGAGAATCCGGGTACAACTGTTTTATTGTATTACAGGAAAGTATATGGCACATAATTCTCGTGACTTATTTCTATTGCACTAAAGAAGGACGCGTGGGGTGTATTTAACGTGTAAATGAAGCGAGAAACTGCCGCTAGGGAATTATACGAAACAAACGACTTACCTATGCTTTGCTCGAGTTCGTCCCTACGTAGGTACATTTCATTTTTTTATTAGAGTGGAACACTAATTATTTTTCTAAACTAAAGAAGCCCAAGTTGCTCCTTATAACATCAGCTATCTGCTGGCAAAAGTGACGTCAAAATCAGTCCACCTGTTTCTAAGATAAGTCAAAATAAATAAATAAACAAAGAGATGGTTGAAAGAACAAATAGACAAAAATTTAAGTATATTATAAATTATAATACATTTTGCTTTTTAGACATTACAAACATACACTTGAATTTTATTAATGAATAGGTACGTTGTAATAGTACAATAATTAGTATAGGTAAGTAAACAGAGTAAGAGCAAGTAAGATATTACATTCGATGAAGATATTATCCAAGTTACCTATCTGAATGTTAGAATCGATTTTAAAAAAAGGGTATACTTAAGCCAAATTTTATTTTTAAATTAATAACTGTATAAATTAATCATGCAAGTGATATATTTGAAGTACATAATAGGATGTGTTAAAACATCTTTCTCTTATGGTAGGGCATAATTTTTTTTCCAGCATGTCCGTGATTTCTCCAACGCCAGATTCGCAGTCGTGCGGTGGCGGCATCCCCTTTAACATCTCTTAACGCGTCCAGATTTGGCAATGCTGATACGAAATCCTGTTCCGTCGACTTTTTGCTCGGACATTTCCTCAGATTCGAGGAACGGCTTGCAAAAAAACCAAGTTTCGCCTCCAGCCGCTTATACAGGTTTTGTCATGAATTTTTATGGGCTCAAACAGGGTAACAACATTAAATCGAATCATAAGCGTAACGTAAATAAATATGCTTCTTCCATTTGACCAATTTCAATGACATATCACTGTATATCAACACTCATCTACATGCTCATAATAAATAAATATGTTAGGACGTTATTACACACAGCACCATCTAGTTCCGTGGTAAGCTACGACGAGGCTTGTGTTACGGATATCATAATTTATAATTAATTTCAGTAATGTTTCTTTCCTTAAGAAGTTAAGATCGAGTGTCATAAACCTTAATTTTAAATAATCAAATAAATTTAGAAAAGCGATATTTCATCAATAAAATGTTTAATTTATTAATCATATTTTATTTGTTACTAGGCAATCTTATTTCGTGATACTCAATTAAATTGGTCTTCTTAAATAAAGCTTATTTTTTATAAGCGACTCGTACGTGTCAATCTCGAGAATTAATCCCACAATATTGAAACAGAAATTTGAGTAGCGGCCTCATTGTGAGGTGTGAAGGGATAACTCCCAAACAAAATATGCCTGAGATAGTAAATATTCGGTCCAGTATAAACTTGTCCTGTGTAGGCGTGAAACGGTCAGGTAAGGCTTTTGACACCTAGCTCTGACCGAATGGCGTGAATATCGGCGCGCTATGTTTAACATGTAGTTTTTTGGATATTTAATGAATCCCTCGAAGAAATCTCGGCCTCACAGTAATAAGGTTAATGAAATTTTATTATTTACTCTTCCATTCCACCATTCTACACTTAACGCTATAGATAAAAGGTATATAAACAGTGTAACTGAAAACTAAAATTAAGATCCATTTTATTAGTGCTTCATTTTAACAGAATAGAATATCATTGCTGAAGCTTATTGATAAAGCTACATCAAGACAAATAGACCCAGGAATATGGGCTCATTGATATCCTATCGTATATGACACTAAATAAACTCATCATAGTTTATAATAGATACGTTAGTGTCATGTCAAACTGTTGTCTATTTTTCTTAACTTTCATCTTTTTTAAACAAGTTGTAACCTTATAGCCCTTCAGATTAAATCAATCTTCAAAACAGTTAATTTGTGCATGACTTTGATCTTTTAAAACTCAGATCAAGCTTAGATAACTTTTCATTACAGATAAATTTAATATAATACGAAAACCTCACGCTTCCTAAAAAGTAGCTTTCTTTTTCTTAGCGTTCGGAATTCAAAATCAAGAAATGAATTCAATACAAAAGGTATCCCTTAGACTAAATAGTGTTTTATTATTGAGAACATAAGATTTAAAATTCAATGCAGTTAATTATTACAGCTGATATATCATTGTTAAGCTAAGAGTCAACTCTCCTGCTTTAGTAATAGAGTTTAATTTTTCTTATTGAATAAGCAATGTAGCTTGCAGGATAGAAGGCGCCGCGTTTACCGCCGTGGCGCCGGCTGGCCGCCGACACCTCGTGTATTATGAACTAGCCTCGTGACCTGGCGTCGATCAACTACTACTTGACTCAGCAAATGAACCAAGTAAGTTTCCAGGCAATTGGACTTATAAGGAAATGCTTATACATTATGTAACATGAGAAATAATTATTGTTTCAACATATATTTAAAAACAAATATAACGAAAGTGAATAATAAATATTAATCGTCAATTAATTACAATATTATTTTATATTTTTTATACAAAGTATTTTTTTATTATTTGATTTTTACTGCATACTTAATTTTTAATTAAAATCGATTTAAACATACATATGTCCATTTATCTCCACTTTTATAAAAATATTAAACCAATAATAAATTGAACACGCCGTGGTATCGCAAAATTGTAAAAAGCATAATTAATTTGATCATATAAGCGAACATGAATACGAATATATCAGTATTATTGGGAAACCTCGGTCGGCACTTGTCTCAAACATTCTACGAACCGTGAAACAAAAACAAGTGTTTAGAGCGAGACGGACATACACTACACTCCTACTGAAGCAAGCATCGATAATTTATGCGAACATCCCTAACAAGAATGCAATATTTGCAAATATATAAAATTATACCTTATTGCATTGATGATAAAGCCGAAATCTGCTCTGATGGAAAATAAATAAACGCTGTGGTTGAAACAGGTGTTCGAAGTCAAGACAGTTTTTCATATTCCAATGAATTTAAAACTCTATTTCAATGATTTAAAGTATATAATAGAATTATATTTTATATTCTTATATCGTTTCGTGTACACAGTGATATCATTACACCCAGATGTGCATGCAGTACGCCTCGATACTATATTTAAGGCATGAGAATTATGTTGACAATCAACTTTAAAAATCGACTCTGAATTAATTTTAGTTAATAATTAATCGTAACGATGATTAATTGATTTTACATATTTAAGAATAACACGATATTAAATCGCTTAAATCCATTGTAATATTATTATGAATGCGAAATTTTGTGATAGATGTTTGTTGTTGTATTACGCCAGAACTTAAAGCCAGAACTTAGCTTATTATAGATATCTATATAGATTATCGATTGGGTTACATACAGATCTATATGCAATTTAGTATATATATTAATATATAATAGTATAATATATTATGAAATAACACATAATATTATGCTTATAAAAATATACGGTCTCCGTGGACAAATGCATGCAAAACGGAGCCGGGAGGGTAAGACCCTGGCCAACATAATAAAGTTTAGTAAGTATGCATAATACCTAAAGTACCTACTTATTAAAAATTAACTACATTTTTATATTGCATGCTGATTTTATTTTATAAATACTTAGGTACTTCTAGGTTTTATGCCTTGAAAGTTACAATCGGGGTCAGGTACCATAATAATTTCTAATTCCTTTTTTCTTTGTAATATGTAAATTGAAATTTTATGGCCAACATTCCCATCTTAAAGCTACATCTGCGCTCGTACCAACCTTATAATCGTTAATTTGCGACATTTATTTCTGCAATAACAATAGATAGCACAACTACCTTTGCATATAAAATTCACAATATTGTGTATACGTGTCTATAATATAACAAACGATATTTTTATTTATTAAACTACTGTATGTTAGTGGCTTCGCTCGTGTATTCACCTAGTTGCCAATATTAATAATGAAATAGTTAATTAAATGAAAATATTTGTAGTAAACTTTATAGACTGGCGCTCTGAACAAACAAAAATACTTACAAGCTTTTCAGCTTTATATATTTAATATATTTTTGCCGTGTTATTTTAATGTCTATGATTTTTTTCTTGATTTTACCACTTAATAAATAAATGCAATTTTTTTCTCACATCTTGTAGGATATCTGTTTAGAAAATGTATTGATCAAACGAAATCACGTAAAAGTTTTATCATAACATAGATAATTTATTCTATAAACAATGTAGTTTAATTAGTCGCTGTAGTATAATATCAATAGTAAGCTATAATATCATGCTTACCATATAAATACTATATTTTATATGGTCTAATATACGAGTAAGTATATAAAAGAAATCTATCAACCCGACCTCGTTTCCCTCACTTTCAGCATTACTCGAACACCCTATAAAAAATTTATAAGCGATTTACTCTTTCTTCGGGTGCATCCCTAGGTTATTTTTAATTTTAGAGTAGAATCCTCAATTCTTAAATAAGTTAGTCTATGTCAATCCTTGATTATAACATCGGCTATCTACCAGTCACTGTTCCGTTAAAATCAGTCTAGTCGAGGTTAGCCGGAACAAAGTGACATATAGACAGACAGAAATATAAACTATTTCCTTATTAGTAAATACAGTAGGTATATAATTTATTCAATTCATTTCATAAAAAGCTCTCATTTTTACCTAATTATTAATAATCCATTTAATTTATCTGTAGTAGGTTTGTAGTATAGTTACTATATCTGTATAAATAACCATAATAATTGAGTCCCCCTTTTCTTTGAAATCGGTTAAAGAACACTACGATTCATTACAACTTTGCAATGTCAAACAAGGATAGGGGTGCCACCCCTACTATATTTTAGTGTAGTATATATATATATATATATATATATATATATATATATATATATATATATATATATATATATATATATATATATATATATATATATATTTATATATATATATATATATATATATATATATATATATATATATATATATATATATATATATATATATATATATATATATATATATATATATATTAGTGGCGAAGGGTCCATACAAGACGATTCCCACCGTCTTACCTTTTAAAAATCCAATAAAGTTTTAATTATACTACATAATATTTATTTTTTAAATTTACATGATTACTAATTAAAATAATAATTTATAGTAATAATCCTTTTTTAAAAATAACATAACGCCTACAATAAGTCAAAATCAACAAAAATGTATACTTTGCTAAAATGCGCCTTCATAGAAATGCCGCGGTAAGACGTAGTAATTCGGCTTACCTTTTCCATACGAATCGTGTTTCATTCATACTTTTGTATTGGAACATTTTCAAGTGATTTCATTCATAATTACTACTCAGATTTTTGGTCGCGGTTAAGACGCTCCCGAGCAGCTTATTTTGCATGTAATTGGTGGAAAGTACAAAACGTCACTATGATTGACCAATGACAAGCGACAAGTATTTAAACAAATTAATATGGCCGATGGCGATTCTGTTTACAAGTGCTTAGTGCATTATTTGTGTTTTTCTTTCGTTTTATTGAGTTTTTACTCGATTTTAGCGTAATAACTAATATTGATATTTTGTGTTGAGTCTGTATAGTGTATGGTTCATATATGTTTTAATTACGGTGAGTTCTATAAGCCATTATTAAATTTGCGTATTTTATTGAAGTTGGATTGTATGCGACTTTGTTTTCGAAACTTGCATAAGTCAAGTAATTTGTAATAAAACTTTCTATTGAAATTGTGTGTAAGTGCAAAATTAGAAAAATATTGTGTTTGTTTTCATTTATGTTGCAGTGAAAATGTTTTTAAGTTATTTTATATGCGTTTCCTTGACAAAATTATTTTACGCGTATTAGCTTAAACAGTTTATTCGGACTGGAAGGAAATATCAAGTAATGCTGTAGGATATTGTAATTAAATTTTAAAACCAGTAAAATCATCTTCATATTTCAAAATTTTAATTTAACTTTGATAAATAAAAAATAAATCAATCTCTTCAATAAGATAGCAAACGAACTACGAAGTTTTTCAAACACTTGTCACTAGATGGCATTGAGTTTACGTAGTAATAATAACTCAATGCTAGATGACGATATTTATTAAAATAATGATTTATATATTAATGTAAAATTAACAGAAGGGAAAAACGAATATTTAAATCTCACTAAATTATGTTTAGGTTGAAATTAATTATATTTATAATGAATACAAAATAAAATAATGCAGCCTTAAATCAAATCGTCGTACTTTCACTTTTTAAATGATGCGTAATGATTTCTCATAGATGGCGTCATTAATATTTTTATATTATTTTAGTAAATATTAAATATATTGACTATTTTGCTATAACTTTACATAAATAAAAAAAATAAACAATGACATAAGACTTTATGAACACTTTTTTACTTTTTAATTATTACGAAAAAAAATCTTCACTACAACATAACGGATACTTACGAGGTAGTAGTACCTGTACTAGGTACTTTTGCATCGCATGTATTTATTTAGTTTTTGTCATTTTTTTGGACAGCTTACCTCTGCTAAAATTTCACCCTTCGCCACTGATATATATATATATATATATATATATATATATATATATATAAATGTAACTAAATATTCGTGTAACGAAAACATCTATCATTTTTTTGGATTTTCCCTTATCTACTTTTTTTTCATTAAGGATCTTACATACTCCTATATTCGAACTAAAAAAAGGTGGCAACCCTAAACAAGGATATACCAACAAACACTCACTTAATGATAAATAACAAAAGACGCTTTTGAATAAACGAATCCAAGTAATTTTAAGTTCCTATTTATTAAACTTTAACATCGTAGTTATTAGCTTGCAACATGCAAATTTTTACGAGCTACACTCTCGTTTCTGAAAGCCACATCTGCGCCTTTACATTGTATAATAATAATAATAAATTGTGACAGAAATATCTGCATAGTAAACCCATATCTAGGTACAAATCTAGTTACAAAGTAAACCAGGGATATGCCTACAATCTACATAGGTATAAAAAAGTGAAGCTTTGCCTTTTATTTTTATTATATAATATGAAACATTTTGGGAAACTTCAAACAGGAAATATTACGTATGTAACTAAATAGTATGCACATTGCACAGTTTTAGTTAAGTAGCCCAAGTTACTAAGGAAAGTTGCATCAAAATCAGTCAAGCCAGTCAGTTAAAAAAGCTTGTATTTCGATACTACTAACAGATATTCTAATTTTATTTATCTATACTAATATTATAAAGCTGAAGAGTTTGTTTGTTTGTTTATTTATTTGTTTGAACGCGTTAATCTCAGGAACCATTGCACTGGTTCGAATTGAAAAATTATTTTTCTGTTGGATAGTCCGTTTATCAAGGAAGGGGCTATATTATATCCCGCTACGATCAATAAGAGCGGAGTGTCATTTGGTTTACAGCCTTTAGAACGCTAGCGAAGCTGCGGCAAAGGCTAATCTGTTGATATATTAGATTGTTTGTGAACGACTAAGTAATAATTACCTCACCTTAAATTATACATCTTTTAAAAAAGTTCAAAGTAGTTTTGTGTACAACCTTGTCAAGTTAAAATCATATTCTATGCTTCCAATAAAATTTTGGTCTTGAACACGCAATATTTCAAATGAGATCAATATTTTTAAGCTTTTATAACGATTCCCAAAGCACTTGTAAGCGTTACACCATGCTATTATTAATCTACATAGAAGGTCTTCGCCCACTGCACAAAGTATATATAACAAAAGGCTACCTGTCGTGCTGTCAGTCACAGGTTGACGGGGGATGCGCCGGCGCTGATTTCGGTTCCTTTATACGATATATTTTTTTTATTTTGGATAACGAGTATCGGGATTGTATCGTTCTATATTACTGTTAGGACGTAACTTGATCTAAATAAGATAATGCGTACTCGTATTTTTTCTTCACATGATTGATTGGTAAAGTTGATATAAATTCCAGTTATTTATTTTTTTCTATTTGGTTACGGTCAGTATAATAATAATCTATAAGAAGAAGAGAATACATATGTAATTTTATTTTACTTTGGTCGTTATTAAATCATTAACTAGTCAGTGGTAATCCATTGGTAACGCGCTCGCTTAGAAAACCGAGTGAGCGGGTTCAAATCCAAGTCTTGAAAGATAATCATGTCTAACAAGTAACTAGATTACTACTTCTTGTACGGTGAAGGAAAACATCATGAGGAAACCTGCATGTCTGAGAGAACCTACCAAATTTTCGAAAAACATGTGCAAACTGCCAACCAGCACTTGGCCATCGCGCGTAGTGGACTATGCCCTGTTCTCCCCTGTACTGGGAGTCGGGAGACCTAATATATTGACCTGATATAAGAAAGACCCGTTCTCAAAAGAGAGACATCAAAAAAGGCTGAATACAATATAATGATGCATTTGTTTAACTTTGGTACCCAATTTTATTTTTGAACATTAAACTTTTACATGACAATTACTAATATCACAGAACTTATTAGCAAATTCTTGTAAACAATGCATAGTATTAAGATTGCCAAAACTCAAGAGCATAAATATCGTATGTGTAAAATATTCTTACATATTCTATTATCTCGTACATTTAGGATATATTAAGGCTAAAGCAAAAACCTGCTAAAAAAAGACTCACCTGATACATTTATTAGGCGGTTTTTTCTAATAAGGCACGCAAGTAACCTACATCCCGGCACCTGATCCACACCTGCGTAAAAATCCTTTCGTTTTTTGTGCCCCCCACACCTGCGCTCGCTGTGCTATTGTGCAATACAGATTTACAAATATTCAGAAAGGATTATAAATGATCAATCTAATTAATTCTTAGTGCTATTAATTAATATGTTTGGGTTTAGTGTTCATTTCTATAATAGGTATTTTGATTTAATTGTAAGACATCAGAGTTTGCTGTATAAACTAAGTTTCTAGGGAAAATTAGTTCTTTTTTGAAAAAAAGCTCTGTATTTTTTATGTTATATTAGACTCTATTGCTAATTTACTTACATATATTGCTGGTTTGGTCTATTAGTAAAATAATAAATTTTAATTAAGTTGGTGATAATGTTGCCATATCTACACTATTGTTAGGTCGTTTTTCGGGCTGTGTGAAGGTCGATATTTTAATTTTTTCTAACAAAGATGTGATTCCGAGGCAGATTAGGTAAGTTTTTAGAACACAAATCACTTAACTACCCTATACTATGAATTTTTAATGAATTATGTCACTAAAAAGATGATGAAGCAAAGCCAGATGTTATTTGAAATTGCTTACTAACCGTGGTCTTTAATTAAATGTGGTTTATCATATTTAAAAGAACATTGAAAACGTCTAGACCGATTTTGACGCGACTTTCACAGGCAGATAGCTGATATTATTAGGAGTAACTTAGGTTACTTTTTATTTTAGAAAAAGAATTTGGGTTCTACTTAAAAAAACTAAAAACTTATCTGGAACCCAAATGAAGCGAGGGTGAGTCGCTAGTCGTTCATTCACGAAACTGTACAGCTACTAGACTATGTAAATAATTTTCATGATTATAACATAATATCGTACAAATACAAATAAAGTTATATTGGAAATGAGATGATGATGTATCAAGAGTAATTTAAAAGAAATTAACACATTTTCATTTAAATACGTATGTAATAGAATTAATGTAAGACATCCAATTCATATTGGCATTATATAAATATTTTCGATTTGAAAACTCATAAATATTGGCAATTCCGCAAAAACTACTTGTTTGTGTGTGGCAGAACACAAGTGGTGACCACTCCTGAATCTAATAATCTGGTAGATCCTGTGAGGTCCAAATCAGACAAAAACCACCCATTAGACTAATGATCTCGTCAATTTCTCGCCGAATTCCTTCCGACACACGCACATGTCATCGTTATATAACGACTTGGGTTTCCGGTGCGAAATAGTCCGACGCTTTAGTAGAGACCTGCCTTAGCCGAAAGATAGATCTTATTTTTTTAAATCCTTAAAAGATAGAAGATATAGATAAGATATATCACGTACGCAAAAGATAATCATTTTGAATAGTTAATACATTTAGGTATACCATATAGTATAGGTAATTCAATAATGGTAGAGCGGTATTTTTACCCAAAATTCTAAGAGTATGCTTGTTTTCTATTAGTACTTTTTATTTTTACCTCACATACCATAACTTGGCTATAAATTATACTGTAAATTTATGAAATAAATCATATTAAATATACTGGACGTCTTATCCACTATAACAATGCAGCTAATCTGACGAGTGCTCACTAAGCTGTAACATATCTGTTTACACCGACGCGACGCGGACGGTGAAAAAGTTGGTAAAGAAAAATTTGACAACCAATGAGCCGGATGCCGGCTTTAATTAGTTTAAAATTGTTCACATTTTACAGGCTTTAAAAGAATTTTGGATTAGAGTCGTCATAAATTTTAAAATTATCTTCAATTATCATAACTTTTAATAAGTATATTGGTAGTAAAGTTGTTAATTTCAAATTAGTTTTGGAATAAATTGAACTGTAGTTTAATTTCTACTGACACATTTCAAACTTATTTAATTAATAGCGGGATATGTATGGGAATGACACTTTTTACGTACCATATCTGTCTTGGTTTGTTGTTTCATTAAAATAAATTATAGTTTGGATTAACTCGCTATGCTTTGCTTGCATTTATAATAAGAGCTTACTCAGTTTCCAAGGTGTATTGATGTCCTCATCAAATTTCATCGAAATCAGTCCAAGAGATCATGACATCATATGGGTATTAGATATATAATGTTATCGTGTACTTATAAGAAGAAAGAGGGCTGTAAGCAATTAATATTGGCAATTGTCTCCACCTAACCGTATAAGTAATAATTTTATTTAAAGCGTAATTTAATTATAACTGACTTGAAGCCAAAATTCGACCACAATCTTTATTGATAGGAAAAGACATGAATAGAATATATATAAAAAATAATAATAATAATTTTTTCATTCATTACATTAAATCTGAATGATTATATTATTTATAATATTCTAGAGAGATTCTAGATTCTAGTTTTATAATATTCTAGTCTAAATTCTTCTATAAGTTAGTCTAGTCTTATAATCTATAGATGTAATAAAATTGTAACATAGTCGAATGTACATTGAATATTTTTTGAAAAATCTAATTGAAATAGATATTTTTTTTTTTTTTATCACTAATTTTATTTATTTATTTATTTATTTATTTATATATAAGTACATAGAAAAGCTTGGTAACAATATAAAGCACTTTAAAAACAAAACAAGTATTTAAGTAGAATCAAGCTAACAATGTTTAAGTAACACTGCCCTCCGTACTAGTTTAACTGTAAAATTTGCCTATACTGTAATAATACAGTATAGGCAAATTTTTAGATTAAACATAAACTTTAACAACACACAATATTAACTTTTTTTTATTTTTTATTTTGTGTACATGTACTGGGTATGTATATATGTATGTATGTATGTATGTATGTATGTATGTATGTATGTATGTATGTATGTATGTATGGATATACATATGTATGTATGTATGCATGTGTGTGTGAATGAATATATGTGTATATATTTAAATATAATACTATATATGTATATAATAACAGTAACAATAACAATTAATATTAATAATGTGGAGCTTTAAAATTTGACATCTAATATTGAAGACTTTAATATATTAAATTCTTAGTTAAAATAATAACTTCAATTTTAAGATAGGTACGTTTAATTTTATACTGGTTTAATTAATTTTTCTGTTTCGTTATATGTTAGACTTTTAAGGTATTTATAAACAGTTTTTTTAAATTTATATCTATTCAGTGATTTTAGAGATACCGATTTAGATATTTTGTTATATATAAAGGGGGCCAAGAATGGATAAAAATAATGAGCAAAAGCTGTTTTTGTGGAGGGTAAGTCATATACTATATCTTGCCTTCGTTTTTTAATATTTTTATCACTGGGTTTCAGATGTTGATCTTTTAATATTTCCAATATGTATGTTTGTCTTACATTAAGTACTGGTAATTCACTGTACAGTAAGTCTGTTGGATATTTAAAATCTTTAGAATATATTACTTTTAATATCGCACGCTGTGCTCTTTCTACTCTTAGCAAAGACGTCTTATTCACTCCACCCCAGACAGCGATACCGTATGACAGTATAGAGTGACATAAGGCGAAATAGATTGAATTCAATAGTTTAGGATCACATATAGATTTTAGAGTTTTAAATACAAAAATTAGTTTCCTGAGGCGGCCAATTAATGCTTCTATATGACTCTTCCAGGAAAGCTGTTGGTCAACAATGACACCTAAGTACCTAATATTGTTAGTTTGAGATAATTTTTGGCAGTTGCATGTTGGAGTATTATTAGGTTCACAATAATGCGCTTTTAGTTCAAGTGTCTTTAGATTGAGACATTGGTTCGAACGAATGCTGAAATTTAGATATTTTGTTTTAGATAAGTTTAATGATAATAAGTTTTGATCTAGCCATTTTGCAACTATCCTAAAATCATCATTGGCATTTTTATATACTTCTTCATTAGACTTGCCATGAGAAATTAAAACTGTATCATCTGCAAATGTTATGATTTTGCTGTTCTTAAGTTTAAGTAAACAGAGTTCATTTATGTACACCAAAAAGAGTGTAGGGCCCAAAGTGCTTCCTTGGGGGACTCCATATTTAATATCCGTTTCTTCACTAACCAAATTGTCGACTTTGAGTATTTGTTTTCTGCCCGTCATATAGCTACTCAAAAGTTGATGTGGTAGACCACGAACTCCCACATGTTCAAGTTTTTTTAACAACAGAGGAATAGACACTGTATCGAATGCCTTTTTCAGGTCCAAAAATAATCCTAAAGACTTAACGCGACTGTCTAAGTTATTAACTATAGCCGATGTAAATTTTTTTAATGCATCAGATGTTGATTTATTATTCTGAAAGCCGTATTGATTATTAGCTAAAATTTTATATTTCTTAAGATAGGTTTGTAATCTAATGTTTATAATTTTTTCTATTATTTTTGATAGTATCGGCAACAAAGAAATAGGTCTATAATTATTAATATCCTCTTTAGTACCGGTTTTAAAAATTGGTACAATAATTGTTTTTTTAAGCGCTTGTGGGAATATACCTTGTTCAAAACATATATTAGAAATCTTAGCAATCGGACCAGATAGAACATTAACAGATAATTTAAGCAACTTAGAAGTAATACCATCCCATCCACATGAATTGGTGTTTTTAAGTGACTTTATAATTCTTGCCACCTCATATTCATCAGTTGGGTTTAAATAAAACGAACCACTATTATTACTACTATTTAGTAAAACTTGTAGAAGTTTGTCTTCCGTCGTTTGAGTTCTTTGCATAATATTATTTGCTAGTTCTGCACCAATGCCAGCAAAATATTTATTTGCATAATCAAGAGATTCTTTATGACTAGATTTTAATTTTAGTATTTCCGTTGAAGTATGTCTATCTTTATTTAAATAACATATTTCTCTAACACACTCCCATTGTACTTTGGGGTTAAAATTATTTTTATTAAGTTTGTTCTTATAATATAACTGCTTTACATTATTTAGAATTTTCCTACATGTATTGCGATATCTAATGTAACTTATTTTTAGTATAACATTATTTGGATCTTTACGTAATTTACTATGTAGTCTATCCCTATGTTTTATGCACCTAATTAAACCAGGGGTGATCCATGGCTTAATATTATTTTTCCTACCCGACACTTTTATAAAAGTAGTATTAGAATCTATTGCATGCATAACTATAGCAAGAAATGTGTTTGTAGCTTCGTTAGCATTTAAATCTTTTAGTAATATATTCCATTCAATGTCTTTTAATTGTTTAATGACTGTATCATAATCTATTTTTTTAATGTGTTTTATTGTTGTTTTTCTGGTGGTTTTATTTTGTGATATTGAAACTATTACGCATGCATGATCAGTTAACGCTGTTCGGCAGACTAAAGTCTTAGTCGGTAATTTAGTTTTAACAAAACAGTGATCTAAGCAACTTTTATCGGTAGTAAGGATGTTATGTGTAGGCGTTAGTCCATATACAGCTGTAAGTTCAAGATAACTATCGCATTTTGCTGCATTACATCCTTCTTTAATATCAATATTTAAATCTCCCATCAATATCAAATTGTTTTGGGTAAAATCCTTAAGGATAATATCCAAAGAATTTGTAAAATTTTCTAAATTTGTGAATTCAGGAGGTCTATATATACCTATGATGTTAATATCTTTAAGACAAGCTACCAGACACGTAAGTTCTTTCGTATTTTGTGGTTCTATCACCTTAACGTCAAGAGATTTCTTTATATACATAACAACTCCATCATTTTTATTTAAATTTCGCTTTGTATAAAATTGGTTATAATTCATTAATGTAGGTAGTAAATTTACTTTGTTTAGCCAGCATTCTGTCAATATTATTATATCTTGTTCAATTTGTAGTTGTTGAAGAAGAACCGTAAGCCCATCAAAATTCTTATTAATACTACGTATATTTTGTGTTAAAATGTGTAAATTACTGTTAGAGTGCAATAGCCCCTTGCACTGGTCCACATCATCAATTAAGACTGCTGTGCCGATATTGGTATTATTATCAATATCAGCTTGCAGTTTCTGAATGTTAACCATTTTTAAAAATTGATTTTATACAATATTGATATTTTGATGATGTAGACAGATTGAGGGGCAAGGCAAATATAATAAGTATATAGTTAAGGCAAATATAATAAGTATATATAATATTTGTATAAGAGTAATTGTGTAAATGTGTTGTGTGTGTATAATATAAATTTGTAATTTATAATAAAAAAGTACTGTAACATTTTGTAACAAACAATGTAAGTAAGATTTAAAAATAAAAAGGACAATAACGTAAGATATGAGAACAAAAGCAAAAACTAGTATTAAATTAATAGTATACCATATAAGTTGAAGTGCTAGTCATATAGTGGCTTCCCCTTTAAGAGATTCAATTTGCTCAAGAGACTTGATAAGAATAGCCGCATCACCTTCATTTTTCCTTACAAAGATTCTTCCTCTTGATATCCAGTTGTATTTAAATCCATATAATTTCTGTAGTTGGCGGGCATGGTAGTACAATTTTCTTGTATTAGGTGTGAGAAGTTCATTAATATAAATGCGTTCCTTACATTTTTGCTTACCAAAAATACTTGTATTTAATTTTTCATCATTTTTCTTATTGTACATCTTCGTTAATTTTAATACTTCATTCCTTATCTGACCATTTAGATATTCTACTAATATAGGTTTTTTAACCCCTTGTTTCACTCTATAACATTGTCTAATACTCTCCTTCGTAGTATTAAAACTAATAGTTTCATGAAATTTTGTAATCATTTGTAAAATATTTTCATTTTCAGTTACTGGTGTAGTTATTTCAATAAAGGAGGAGCGCTGGTTACGTTGGATTTCTTCTAGTTCAGCTTCTAGAGTAATAATTTTACTAATTGCTTTATTATGGTCCTCTTGAAGAACAGCCATTGACTTTTTTAATTGATTGTATAGCTCATTCGTTTGCATCAATTTTTCTTCTATTATTTCATTAGAACTTATAATTTTCTCATTTTGAATTTTTAAGGTATTATTCTGCAACTTAAGTTCCTCAATACTTTTAAAGATTTTATCAAATTTTTCTCCTTGTCCCGTTTGTATAGTTCTTATTAAAATCTGTATTTCCTCTCGTAATTCCTCAAATTCACTCCGTTCTTTACGCTTCCGTACTGTAACAGAACTCAACGAAGATTCCGCGTCGGTTCTACTGGTGTTCGCCAAGTCAGGTTGTGATGAGTATTTAACATCTTTGTTTGATGGAGATCGTAGCATCTTACTATTTTGCCTATACTGTACACTAATGATGCGTAGACGCAATGAATAGCAAGCGATCTTATCTAAGATTAAACCAGTTACAATGTAATATGGATTTTATGATAACACTTTAAGGTTTATATTTACTTGTTAAACTTTTATTGAAACACAAATAAGCAGGCAGTATTGAGTATACGTCTACACGGCAAGAAGCCGAGCGAGAAAGTGTCGAGCGTGAAAATATTATTATCGATATAGAGGCCAACTCTATTATTTTTAGAATTTTTGACTGTCTGTCTGTGACCGCATCGAATCGGACGGATTTGGATGAAATTTGGTATGATGTTAGCTGGTTACCCGGGTCAATATATAGGATACTTTTTATTGCGGGAAAATAACGCGCCCCTGAGAAAAATACAATAAGAAGGTTAGAAATAAAACTACGCATGTATACGTCTTTAGAACGCGAGCGGAACCGCGGGATATGCTAAAATTATATAATGTACTAGGTTTTTTTGGTGTTTGTAAACATGTACACAAATTTTTATATTTGTACGACTAATGCTACTTTCTTTCAATCGAGACTTGTCATATTATAGTCAAACCCCGCTTTTAAGGTTTAATTTTAGTTATTAATAGTTATAAGGTATTATGTTGTTGAAATACAGTTGTATAGTTACTGTTATTCATTTTTCTCACTGCTTTAGCACGTCAAGATCAATTTTTGATAATTAATTCACTCAGTGAATAACTTAAATGCATGTGACTCGAACTCGCTTCGCTGAAGTTTTTACTAGTTTTAAACTACCATCCGTACGTCAGGCAATTCAAGCATTATATTTATATTAAATGCCTATGAAATGAAAGTAAAATTAAATGGACGAGACACTTACAGGCACTTTGACTCGTCAGTTCAATTTAAAAACTCAGAGTAATTATTCCGTGAAAAAGGTTACTACAGCCACCGAATGCAGTTCTGTTGGGAAGAAGCGATGGAAAATTTAAAATGATCCTATATCTTGGCGATCGAAAAATATATTTATGTAACCAGTCTAACTCAGTTTTTAAATAATTTAAAAGGTGCACTTTAATTAAAAGACAAAGACAAACATACATATTTTTGCATTTATATGAAAAAATAATCTTCCCTCTTTTTCTTTCATAGTGTGCAAGCCGCTTCGACCTGCAACTCTCCAATTTTTTACCGTAACTTCACCTTTGGAGTTCAAAACAAATGATCTCAATATATTGCCGCTTGAACAAACTTTGACGCATGTTAAAACGGATTTATTTACGTGAAGCGTTCTTAACATAAATAAACCGACATCATTCATTGTCTTGTAAACTTGAACAGTTGTTTCGGAAGTTCGACATCCTGAAGTTAGCGGTGGTGTAAGTAACATTTGGTTTTTCATTCTTATTTTTTTTATTATTATTTACTTATTATTTTTTACTTATACTTTTATATACCTACTATATGTAATAAATGAAAAAAATGACGAAATAAAGTGCTTGTAAGAGTAGGGTCTTTATTTGCTGTGTACTCTATTTGAGTAAAGTAATATAAGTATATAATATTTTAAATAGATTTTTCATTTCTTTTGTTGAGATTAACATTGTTAATTGTTATGTTTTGCTGTATTAGAAAAAAAAATAATTTTATTTATAATAAACTCTTGTAAGTCTACCGCATTTATCACGGGGAGTGTTCTGAGGAATTGTTCGAACTGATCCCGGCCGCAGAATTTCATCATCGGACATCGCGCCAAAACCGTAAATTCCATCCACACCACCTCGATGTCCAGCGTTCCACTACAGTGCGCTTTCTTAGGCATTTTCTACCTCGCACAATCACTCTTTGGAACCAGCTGTCGCCGGCGGTCTTTCCGAACCGTTACGACCTGGCAACCTTCAAGAAGAGAGCGTATTCTTTCTTGAAAGGCCGGCAACGCATTTGCAAGCCCTATGGTGTTGCAGATGTCCATGGGCGGCGGTAATCACTTACCATCAGGTGAGCCTCCTGCCCGTTTGCCCCCTTTGTCCCATAAAAAAAAAAGTTTCACTTGTCATAATGTTTCGCCGCAACTAAATACAAAATAAACAAAGGTTAAGGTACAGGTAAAAGCTAGTATTCATAATAGTGTATTTACATTATATTCTTTCTATTAATTAAACTTTTTATCACATTCAAATCTATACAAAAAATTTGCTGTTCATATTTAAAAAGATTTTTAAATATTTTTATTTAATTCCATTTTCTTAACTTCAGAGCGCGTTAATTAAGTTTTAAAAGTTATTTTGTTTTAAATTTGATGATAGTTTTAGTAAAATAGTTTAAGGAGTTAAAAATTTTAGTAAAAATTTTTGAAATGAGTTGACAACTCCGCTGCGCTCGGTGTAACAGCGGGCAACGGAAGCCACACGCAAGATCCGAATTTGTTCGTGTTAAATTTAGGTCTCGTTCATTTTACTTTACTATTACTAAATTATGTTCTCATTTAAAATTTCATTTCTTTTATAAGTTACTTAAATTTTATAGTCTCTTAGATTTATGCGAATCTTTGAGGCGAATCTGTAGAATATACATATTTCTTTCTTGAAAAATCTTATTGAAATAGTCGTTATTATCATTATCCGTAAATATTATTACCATTTTTACACTTTGTTTTAAATCGTTTGAAACCACTGGTTTATTTTGATTATTGGTTTCTGACGTGTAATTATGCTTCACACCAATCATGGTTACAGGTGAACTATGAACAATGTACTATAATTATTGAACTACCTTCCCCACATTATATTAAAAATTGCTTAAAATATTTTTTGTTCTATTGGTTTTTAAAAATCCTAAAACTGCCCTTATCACTACCGGGTGCGCACGCGCACGTAATTACGGCAATCTGTTGCGTCCAGGATATCCTCGGCCATCTGGTGTAAGTATCTATTTGTGTACTTATACCGTCTATTTGCTTAGTAACGTTATTAAGTAAAATATTTAAATTATCGTTAAACAATGCAACTTAGTACACTTATGAGTTCCTGAATAATAGTTAGTCTTGTTAAAACTGTAATATTTAATGTGTTTTGATTATTATTTGCTAATTTTACAGCCAACGCCTAATAGTTGTTGATGTTTCGATAAATTTTGTCATGTAGAGTCATGTTTACTTCACAGATACATTGTAATACTGGTAATAAGTACCTACAGTGCTTCAAATAAATTAATATAATTTTTTATATTATTTTTTTTAACCTATTTTTAATTCTAAGCGACCTTTTTGCATTTGCAGTACCATGAAAAATGAAAATCATCTTTTTGTAGTTGCCACCACCGAACTTGTAATGTCTTTATATTGCTTAATAGATGAATAAGTCATGTTATATTCTTTTTAATTTTTATTATTTCATATTTTAATATTGGACTAAGATTAAATTTACAATTATTTTAAAATTTTGTGATATAATTAATACCCTTTTTAGTTACTAATATAGCTAGCATATACATATGTAATATATTATATAAAATATTATATACTTCATTTTAACCCTTAAAAATAACAAGGGTGCACAAAAGATGTCGTCACGTGTAGGCCACGCGTGAGCCGCACGACCGTTATTGTCAGTCACACTCTGACCTCCGCAGGGGCAACATCTATTATCTAAATTTTAAATGAAAGGGTGCTATAACTCATTTTTTTCGCTTCGTTTCATTCCAGGGGGTAGAAAGTGAAGGGTAAAAGAGCGTAAATGAAATATTTTAAAAGTATAATGAATTATAATTAAATGAAGAAAGATTTACAGCTCGTGTATAAGCATAAAAACTTATATTCTTACCTAGCAACTCACCCTCGCTTCGCTTGGGTTCGTTCTTAGATTAGATACATTTTGACGGTTGGTATCGATTTCTCAGATATTTTCCGGTACTAAAAAGTATCCGTTATACCCGGATTACTAGCAAATCATTATCTCTCCCGGCGAACTCCGCACCGCCCCCTTTGTACCTATTTGGTCAATTAATTGTCATTACCATGGCAACTCTTAATACTACTAAACTTCGTTAATTTCCTTAAACATTTTTTTTTCTTTATTTTTCTTAATATTGTAATAGTTATTATGCTAAACCAGGCGGAGACAAATCTAAAATCATGAAAATATGTTCAGTTGTGCTCAAGTTGGAAATGGTTTTAAAAATATCTCGTCAATTAAGTTTAATTACTTTAATTAACAATTAATTCGACTATCTTGAAATTAAATAAAATGATACACAATATCAAAACTATTTTTTGCAAGCGGAAATTAATGGAGAAAACAATACATATTTATAAATCTATCAACACGTATTTGTACTTGTAGGCATCAGTAGCACCTGAGGATTCAAAAATTGACCCTTATAAATAAACAGCGTGGAAAAAAATAACCCAGACGAGGAGATGACTTCACATAATTTTCTAATTTAACTCAATTGATAACACGTGTACAATGCAAATCTAAACTCTAAACAAAATACTTAGAAATCGACGCGATGGTGCATACGATTGTGTGTGATATCCGGTTACTTTATTCCTGTCTTTAAAATATTTTTATTTTGTTTAAAACTAATGACATGCTTACTTACTTCTTTTTGGCCTTTCTTAATATGTTATATATACTGCAAAAAAACTATGTCTTGCCTCCAGGCAATCTTTATGCAAAACCCCGCCGACCAGTTACTACGCGAAAGAAAAGCAAAAACTAAACTAATACGTTAACTAAACAAATTTATTTATATAAGTAGTAATTATTGAATTAAATACTTTGTTATTTTACTTAATGTGCAGATCGCTATATAAGTACTTCAACATTTTATTATTATTTTATCGACTTAATGTTCCATTTTCTTATTTACATCAGACCTAATTTAGGTCTGCAACTTAACCTACTGTAGTCCCTTTAAGTAATAAGATTACTTATAAAGCTTAGAAATTCTATTAACGGCCAGTGTACATTTAATTTTTATTTTTCTATTTCAACGCTTAATCAGTGGTGAACGCATAGAATTTATACTATCCTACATCACAATTATACGTACAATTAATACAAAAATAAACAATGTGTACCCGCAGGCGAAAGCTATAGAAAATTTAACATAGAATACGAAATTTTCGAATCCACTTCAATATTAAAATGAGATGCGATTGCTTATGCAATGTAGTCAGGTGAATTGTTAGTGTTCATTTATCCCGGCGTGGTGACGTACTCAACTTGAATTTAAATAAAGGAATCAATAACACCGTTTGAAATCCTCGTGTTACGAAAATATTTAAATAAAGACTTAAAATAGTCTTTTTATAGGCCGGAGTTACGAGTTCGATATCTGTGCAGGATTTTTTTTGTAAGTATACTACTAGCGACTTTCTAATACCATGACTGCGCTCGCCTCCGTCCCTACTACGTTTTAAACAAATATGAATAGCAATTGCGAGAGCACCTTAGGGAAACGACGCTATTGCAGATTTTTCTGTAGGCCTTATTAAGCCCTACATTTTTTTGTACTTTATTTTGTACTTTTGATATATCTCTTAAGGTTAAGTAAGCGATAGACGTATTTTGTAAACTTGATAGAAACAGTTATAGTGTTTTTTCATGGGATTGAATGATTTTCCTGTAGTAAAAGGTATCCATTTGGGAAATCTTAACCCGAAGTCTCACTACACAAAATTTTTCATTACTTATTGTGTAAAAGGCACGCATAGATTTTGCAAGACTATATACAGATATCTATACGATACTTTAACAGTACCATAATTGAAGGGTACAGGGGAAAATCAAGGAATGTCACAATTTTTTTTAATTAACATTCCATTCTTACTACGTAATACGTGGTACTGCCATAATACGTGGCTAAATCTTTATGTTCCCATACTTTTAAACTTTTTGAATTTTATGTGACATTCCTTGTTTTGCCCCTGTATTAATCACGTCAATTAAAAGCCCTAGAATGTAGTGTCTCAGAAATATTGTTAAACTAAGGAGGCGCTGCGATCGCTATGTTGTCTCAATGCCTAACTTCACGTTGTCACAATAGTGACAATACTCATAAACAGCTAACTTCACAGATACTACTTACCGACGACAACGCGTTGTAAATTCTACAAATTTTCAGGGACAGGCGGGTAATGCTTTAGTATGAAGCGATGGTTCTCCTGGTCTCTAACCTCCATGAGTCCTTCATTCGATCTGACATCTTAGTCGAAGTGATAAAAAAATTGCCATGGCAACCGTGTCTAAGCCTTTTGGATTATTTTTATTTTAACCAGCTTAAGTGGTTTAAAAGCTTATATTTTAGTTACATACGTTAATTATAGCTTCTTTTATCAAATACGCTGTCATATAATAATTATATGATTAGGCAAATAAAATATTTACTATACTGTATACATAAATAAAATATAAATTAAACAATAAAATATAATATGAATTTTAATATAAGAGCTTCAGTTACCTATATTATAAATCCAGCTTTGATAATATCTAAACGTCCAAGACAAACAGAATGACGTACAGATAAACAACCAGATGTTTGCGGTATCTTATCTGCGGCAATGCCATAGCTAACACGATTATTTAAAAATAGAGATCTCAAACACCACTACCGCTTTGATACTTTACGTACAGATGTTGTTAAAGCTCATAATTTAAACTTAACTAACAATTTGCCATCGCTTCACTATGATGCCTAGAAGCCTTATTTATTCCAGGTCATACTCTATCAGTATTATAAGTCACATCCAAACTGATACGGGCGTTATATTATAGTAACAAACATACACACTTATACAAAATCCCAGGTTGATGAAAAAAAAACAATTTATTTTACAGGATATTCGTATAAATTTTATTTAAATAATAATAATAATTGATAAAATCGTTTGACGCAGTGATCTCGACATAGGCCTCTACCTGTGTTGTGTGGTGTTGGCTTCGAAGGCCGATCATGGCTAATATTTACATGATAATATTGAGTTTTCAATATTATTATTTTTTGTTATGTAGGCACAAAAGTAATTGTTATCTAATATTGTATAGTGGATTCTCCACAGTTCACAAGTTTATAACACTTTTGTGTTAAACAAAAACACGATTCCATCATTCCATTCAATCTCTACGCATAATTGAATCTGCCACCCTCGGTGGCAAGCTCTAAATAATGATCATTTATCTACGATATTTAGAAGGCATTCTAAAAATGCAACTATTTAGTTTTAATTGGTATCTTAAAACGGAGACCTTGTTGGTACTGCAGATCTTTTTATAGGTACGAAAAACGATACTATAATCTATAAATAGACTCAAAAGAAGGCATATAATAAATATGAAATCGATATGGTTAAGTACAATTTAGAAACTGTAAATTGTCTATATAGGGATTATTTTTTTAATATTCAAATCATATTGCCTTCAGGTGGTAGCAATGGCTAATAAATGCGCTCAGGTGTTTACAAACTTGCAAACAATGAGCATATGGCCGGATGATATCACTAACACTGTTTGTTTTTTACTTAGCGATCTGTTCATATGAGATGATCGAATGAGGAGATCGTTTCTGCGATGAGTAAAAAATGATATTAAAAGTAAGAATATTATGGGCATACTTAACTTTCATCCTTTAAAAATATTTATAGTATTTTAACGTAAATAATACCTGCACAGTGCACATACTAACGACTCTTCCTCGCTCCGTTCAAGTTCATCCCTAGATACGTTTCAACGATTAGTATATTTCTCGGAAACATTTTAATGTAGGATCAAAAGTTTTATAAAATCTATGTCGCAAATTATCAAAGATTTAAGGTCACGAATATTGGTTTTTGTAGAGCATGAAATTCTGTAAAAATCTGATCTTTTGTAACATGCAGCTGACCATTTTTTAAACACATCGCAAAAAATGGAAACCATTTAGTAGTTTATGTATAATGTTTAAATCTTATTGCAGCCATGGCGGCTAATGTCATTTGGACTAGCCAACTTCGCAGAAGATATTATAGTGCTCAAGTGTACGCGCAAACACAAGTGAACTCTGTGTTGCTATCATTCTCATACTCCGATGGAACGACTACTCGACACGATCAGTGAGAGTTAAAGCGCAGGACCAACGGCTTTACGTGCTCTCCGAGGTACGGCCTATATATGCATCTGTCATATTTGGTACTTTCTGTCATATTTATTTAAGTTAATTAAGTTTTTAAAGCAAAGTCTTCCGCCGCGTCTGTCTGCTCGCGATAAACTCAAAAACAACTGCACCGATTTTCATACTATTTTCACCAATGTAAAGAGTGGTTCTCGAGGAAGGTTTTAGTATATAATTTGTCAAGTGTATGTATACATATACTAGCAGAACACACGGCTTCAAGTGGTAGTGCCATGCTTGCTACCTTCTGGTAGCAGCCGAATGGGCCGGTACGCCCCGTATAGTACCACTCTCTCACAGAAGACCGGCGTGAAGTGGCAGCTATGCTGTCGCGTTTCGTCCGGTAAGTGAGAGTCCGGGAGGCCCACTTCCCATCTCTACTCCCGTCCTTCTCCCTCCTCCCTCCCTCCCTTTCCTGAAAGGCCGGCAACGCATCTGAAAGCCCTGTGGTGTTGCAGATGTCCATGGGCGGAGGTGATCACTTACCATCAGGTGAGCCTCCTGCCCGTTTGCCCCCTTTGTCCCATTAAAAAAAAAACTCGCGCTCAACCTGGAGACGAACCCGAGCGAAGCGACGGTGAGTTTCTAGTATTCGTACAAGTACCTACAAATATTGCCAAGACATATAAATTACTATCATATAACATAGTGAACATTTATCATATTATTCAATTTAAGTAGATGACGTTCATCGATAAAAAATGAGTTAGATATCTGAAACGCCAACTCAATTTGTTTTAAAAAAGCAAGCAATTTTAAATTGTATAGGTATTTAAAAACAATGTATAATTATAAAACTTCTATGATTATTTTAATAATTAAAACAAACTATCAACAAAGCTTTTATAAAAATTAATGTTCAATTTCGCTATATCTCCATTTGTAACGCTACATCAATCTAAAGCAGTAATTGACACCTTTTAAGAAAATTATTAGCTTGATCAATTATTACAGATAGAGAGGGTAATGACTTTTGCGTCTTAAAAAACTTTATGTCTACGCCCGCGCAGAAATGATTCACTTACATTAAATAAATAGGTTCTGGAAGGCTTATATCGATATTTTTAGTTTTTACGAATATATTTTATGGTTGTTAATAATTTTAAATTTGTTTGCTGTTTAATCATTGTCGAAGACTTTTTAATAACATTAGTTGGATAACTTGGTCTTCCTGTTTTACTTATTTTACTCTTAAAATATCCGTGTAAAGAGAAATTATCTGATAAAAAGGTGTATATTATTAAGGCTCGACGAAACCGTAGTACAATTTAAGCAAATGCTTATAATTAAATGCGGCGATCGTTGACTGATGATTCATAACAACCCACCGAAACGATATCGATGCCATTTCGCCGCATTTGGTCGTTCTAAATAGTGTGTAATTACAAGGGCGTAGCCAGGATTTTGTTTAGGGGGGGGCAGGCTAGACAAACCAAGAATATAATCTAAGGTAAATGCTTATAATAAAACAGTAGCTCAGAAGAGAATCTGTAAATAAAATATTTTTTTAAAACAGTGACTGTAACATAATATTTTGTATTGAATATAGACCTCGAAAAAGTAGTTTTAAAATTTATGTCTGATTGCCTGTATGTCTGTCTATTTGAATGTTATCGTTTAATTCAAAAAGCACAGCACGGATTTTAGTCAAATTTAGTGACGTGATTACTTATTATTGGAGTCGTGACTTAGGATACTTTTTACTGCAGAAAAATATTTCATTTCCACTGGAAAACAAAATAACTAGTTCATTTGAGTCGTCTTAAGAACCTAGCGCTGGCTAAATCTTGAGAGATATATCAAAATATAGTAGGAAATTGTGGGTATTAAAAAGTCCGACAGAAATGTCTAAAATATCTAATATCTTCTCCTATCTCCTCTCCTCAATACCTATTTTTATCAGTAGATATAAAAACAGTAACTTAGCATATAGATGAACGCGTTTCAGGCAAAAAGTTCTGTACTGATTTGAAGTAAATTTTGTACAGTTGAAACACGATACAACATTAAAAATACCTTTTATTGAAGTAAAATTTTTAATTCATACGTTAAAACACAATAACTGGTTCTATTGAACGATAAGGATAAGGGCAACAAAATATGGCTAACTCTAACTAAAACTTAAAAGATTATATCAAAATTATGTATTAATTTAGAATATTCTGTATGGTTTTGTAAGACCTACCGAAAAGTTTGAAATAGTAAGTCTGTCTCCACAGGAAAACACAATAGCTGGTTGTATACAGTTAACAGTAGTCTTTATAAAAGAGGGTGGACAACACAACAAGTAATAGCATAAAGCCAAAATATTTTTAGTACTTTAAGCGCGAGCGAAGATGCGGGCCCCGCTAGTAATATATAAGATAAAACCGAATTAAAAATTTAAAAAACCTCTGAGACAAAATAATAGTAATATAAAAGATTATTTGTTAGATTCTATGTACCAGTCATCACTCCACTTTCCTCATAAATTTAAGGCATTGATAAGACGAAAAAAATCAAGTTTAGTTTAGTTTTAATTTCTTAGTTAATATTCCTTATTCCCTTGTAATATGGTGTACATTATTTTTCTAGTCGAGCCCTTTCATTTGATACCCATTTTGAGGAAGCTGTGAAAAAAATATGTAAATCGCCATTTAGTGGTGGCGGCTATCGCCATCGCCTCGGACCGATTTTTACCAAACATAGCTAAAAACACTTCCGACTAATTCACATTTCAAATGAAAAAAAAAACAAAATCAAAATCGGTTTATCCGCTAGGGAGCTACGATGCCACAGACAGACACAAACACAAACATGTCAAACTTATAACAACCTGTCGTTTTTGCGTCGGAGGTTAGTAAAAAACAAAATATCCATCAGTGAATTTATTGTACGCTAGCGACTCGCCCTCGTTTCGCTCGGGCCTTATATTCCCGATTTACGAGATTAGATTCCCTAAGAATGAAGAAGGATGAAAACGACACCCGAGAACATGTCGTGGGACTTCTATTATCGGATGTGGCGAAAAGAGGCCTTCTGGACTGGAAACCGATCTCAGACCGAATCATAACAGCACCTCTGGCAGGAAGAAGATTTACCAGGCGATTGGAACAAAGGCCTTATCACTGTACCAAAAAAGGGGGAACTCAGTCAATGCTGTAACTGGAGAGGTATTTTTCTTTCGGACTTTGCTTTTAGTCACGTCCAAAGTGCTCTGAAAAGTCATTTTGGATAGAATCTCGCAGGCCATCAACCCTTTTATACGTAGAGCAGGATTTCAGCCCAATCGATCGTGTACAAATCAGATCTACATCCTTTGTATCATCACCGTATCACTAGAACGGGCAACAGAATGGCAAAGGGAGATAGTATCTCACTTTTGTAGATTTCGAAAAGGCCTTTGATACGGGTGAGGTGGGCCAGCATCTAGCCTCCATTGCGCAAAATTGGCTTCCCAGAGAAAATAATTAACATCACAAGAATTATTATTGTAAAGTGACTCATAAAAGGCTCATTTCGGAGGACATAGAGGTACATGCAGGCGTAAGACAGGGTTGTCTCCTTTCACCACTTCTCTTTCTTGTTCTGGATGGTATTCTCCATAATGCCACGGCATTGAATGAGGCATAATCAAGTTCTTAGAAGACCTGGTCTCTTGAGCCACACTAGCACATGAGTCCAAATTGAACGACTTACGAAAGGAGGCAGCTAGCACGGGGCTCAAAGTAAATATTTTAAGGAAGACACGGGAAATGAGGAGCAGAGAAACGAGTACACTCTCGTTGGTATCGGCACAGAGGCAGTGGAACTCGTCCATAAATGCACATACCTCGGTAGCTGCGTGTCAGAAACAGGACGAACCGAAGAGGACATCAATTCGAGAATCGGCGAAGCACGAGCAACCTTCGCACAATTTAGACCCGTATGGCTCTCACACAATACTATGTATTGAAAAAAAGTAGTCAACGTTGAAAGTCGTTGATCTCAGCCATGTTTTAAAACGACGTAAGGACGTTTTGCACGTATAAAAGCAAATCTAGAATCAACCATTCATATTTCATAGTGCCTGTCAATAGAATCAACGTTGTTTTTGTTTATTAATATGCAACCTACGTAATATTACTTTATGGTTTGTGAACCTTCTTGCATCGTCTAGGGGGGGGCAGCTGCCCCCCCCTGCCCGTACCTGGCTACGCCCATGTGTAATTACGTAAAGGAATTTCCGTAACGAAAAGACAAGGTGTGCCAAGTCTATCATCATCAGCTGCTAACGAATCAGGTGTTCAAAATTCAATCGAAAAGGTGTGCGGAATAAAATATATAGAACGAAATTCAACACTGATCATCTAATAGCCGGAAACAGACGGTATTTTAATTAAAAAACTAAATAGGTCACTTATTTTTGCATTATCTGTACCGATCTTAGAGTGCAAATGCAAAAGTCAAACGTCAGTTATAGTTGCCATGCTAAAAAATTCTGGCCCAGCTGGCTGGCAATAAGAGCCACGTGTGTGAGAAAAAAAATAAAGAATAGGGGGACAAGATGGCGTTGGCTCTCGTGCACTTGACATTTCCAATTAATTTGCTCGGGACATCTGTGCCGTTAGCAGCTGAACGATCGGCTATTCGGGATAATGCGGATTACGTTTATACGCGTAACGAGGCGCGTGTCTCGGACAGGACTGTGGGACAAATATTGTCATTTTGTCGAGAGGGGCGTTTATTATTTTGACGTGATAACGACTCTACATATAAGATACTAATGGCCACTTGCGACCACACTTATAATAATTATTGTATGAGTCGTGTATTTAGTTATTATACTCATTCAGATGTTGAATTTGTAATGTTTTTATAAAAAAGTAATGTGTATTATAAAATATGTAAGGGGAGGTCTGCACTAACCTTTGATGAATTAATAAACAAGGATTACTTTTTACTACATTATTTTTTAAAATGGTCAAATGTAATTGGACTCGATATTAGTAAAATTATGAAGTTCAAAATAATACCGAATTAGGTACTAATATTTATGTATGTATTAAACTGTGTATTTTATAATATTGACAGGTGTGATGACTACCTTTTCGTACAAGCTGAATTTGGCTACGTATAGGAACTTAGGAATGACTTACGATAACTAAACACACACATAAATTTCGAAGTACCTTAACATAATAAAACGTACATACTCATAAGTTATATACACAACCTATACAGGGCAATACTTCTGATATCCACTTTAACCAAAAGAAAACTATGTTTATGTCACCATCTATAAGGACTATCGCCTCCACTTCGCTTAGACCGTAAGTGGCCTATGCTTAGGTTTCTAGTTAATTGTAATCTTAATTCATATCCCACGTGAAAATAAAACAAATATCACTCTTTAGGTTATACCTACTTTGTCCATCTCATCAGTAAAATTACTGTCCATTTTTCGTTTATGCTTTTTTTTGTTTATGTATTTTCTAAGTAGCGTAGAGTTGGCATATTTCACGAATAACATGATTTTCCTTATATTTTCCTTCAATGAGTAGACAAAGTCACTGGGCATTACTAGTACTTTTATTTATTAAAAATAAAATAAAAATATTTCAAAAAGAACCACGGGTATTTATAGCATGGCCTATATACAATTTTTTGCAATAATTTGTGTTGCAGCAGCTATCAGTCAGGACAATTATTTCTTCAATTTTTTTTTATAGCTGTTACAAAAGGTGTGGCTAGGGACAGTAATATAAAATATCGTTGGTAGTTTGACGTTTAACGGATGTAAGAGTTATTACCTTACCTTCACTTTTAAGGCATCTGATTATAATAAAAATGCAGTAAGTATATACCTACATACATATAATAAATCCTTCAGAGACACTGCTGATGTTATTATTAACTAGTCTTTTCAATTACTGTTTTAAGATATATGTATGTAATAACTTAAAATTGTTTAAAATTAATATAAATTAAAGTACAATATCCATAACTTTACGTGGATCTTATTGTTTAATATTTTGCTATCAAAATATATCATTTAAGACCTCTGTATAAACCATAACATCACACTTTATTATATTTTATACTTAGTTTCTAATAAGGTACTTTGAGTGTTGCTCTTTTCACTAAAGGTAATTTGCAGAATATCAGTTTTGCTAATTGGCAACACCTCGATCAAACAACAGCTCGTTCAAAGTTTACGTAAGTGCAAATTTGAAGCTCCACTTTTGATAGTTTGATCTGTTTCATACGAAGTTTCGGTAAATAAAGATTGTTGCATCAAGTTTGAATCTCGGATTTCTAAAGTTAAGCTTAGTCATGATACGATTTTTTGAATCAACGCTTTATAATTCTCAATTTAAATCGTAAAATATAAAAATTTAACACTTAACTAAATTAAATAAGTATAGGTACCTGAACACATTTGATTGCAATAAAAATTCTCAGTACTATGGTGTACCTATATTAGAGTATAATATTTTATGGGATACTTAATTATTTTATATAATAAAATTTTTAATGACCTTTTTAATTTTTATATAGGCAATAAATATTTTATGTCGACGAATGATTTTTTTTGCGGATTACTTTCGGGTAATACCTGTTGGTAGCCTTTTTAGGACATACTTCACCGTCAATATTTATTACTTTTAGAGAAACAAGTATCATTTATCGTATTAGTTTATCGTATAGCTTATCAATACCAACATTATAGAGACGTTCTAGTTTAATTCTTACTTCTATTATACTCCGAGATGTTACTGTGACTAACTAAATAACTTTATGTACCTATATAGACTCAATAACTAAACTTGGACCGAGACGGGGCTCGAACCCAGGACCAGGACTAGTCATTACACTAGGCAGTTTGTTGCGTCTCTACGTAACCTGCATGACGTATAAAAAGTCATGGCTTGCAAGTAGTATAAGAACACGCATTTACAAAATCTAGTCGAATTTTTAAATTACTTTAACACCTTCCGTTCACACGTTTTTTTTTAAATAAGCATAAAAACAGTAAAAGCCTAATTTAAACTTTATTAACATTTTTCATTTACTACACAAAAAATGTCTCAGCATCGTAGATGATAAACACAGGAGCAGGAAAAGGAAATGATCAATTACATTCTATTTCTCTTAGCGCAGCTCTAAACGGCCTAACAAAGATCCATTGATATGAACCATCCGCAAACAACTATCGTAAGACGTTTGTCGGGGCTTTAAACTTGTCAAAAGATTTTGGTAACGTAAAACGTTTTATAGTATATCACATACCACCCAAGCTTTATGTAAATATAAAAAAAGCACATAGTTCCACTGTACCACACATTCAGTAATTGAAAATAATGTACCAAATAGTATATAACAATGAAATTACTTGTGATGTGATTAATATTATAGTAAATTAGAAAACTTTAGGCGAGGTAATATAAAAAGCTAAAATAAGAAGCATAATGTAAACATAGCTTAGCATAATTATTATTATAGCTTAGTGACTATCCAGACAGATTAAAAAGTATGTAAAATTAATTAAATAATTAATAATATTTTGTACAACTCAATTATTTTTTATAAATAAATGTTGTTGATCTTGTAATCAAAACAAAATTGTACTACGAATTCTGATTTGGCTTATTTCCATTCCATATAAAACTATATTATTTAAAAGTAGAAGCCATATTTTATCATTTGTTATGTATAAAAGCACAGGTAGCGGCGGTTTCAATCAAAGCTACTAGAACAATTCGACGTGCGCGCGCGCATCCATGCAATCCGACAGTGACATTGACGGATCTTTTATGTGTCAGAATTATAGCCATAGACCTAATAATATTTTTGAAATGACAATTACTTATTAAAATAATATAATACCAGAAAAAATGACTACCAATTTAATAATATAAAAATATGCACCTAATATTGTTTTCCATCTCGATTAAAGGTTTCAATATTTGCAGGTGCAAGGGACAACCTCTTTCCACCCCCGATAGTAAAAAATACAATTATAACGGTTCTAATGAACGCCGGTTAGTGTCAACGGTATTTATATTGAAAATAGGTTGAATGTAACTTAATAGCTCCTGATAGAAGTAAATTCACAAAACGCTGTAAAACAGTAAGTATATTATCTATACGTAAGTATATTAAAATTCTTATTGAATCGAATACTTATCTAATATTATTTGCAAAAACTTATTGAAATAGTCTTTATTATCGATATAGAGGCCGAATCTGTAGTTTTAGAATTTTTGTCGGTCTGTCTGTGACCGCATCACGGCAAAACTACCGAACAGATTTTGATGAAATTTGGATGAAAATAAGTAAGTAGTTAGTTTTCCGTGCCGCTAGAAAATATTACATATCTGACAAATCTATACTAACCGTTAAAACTAAACTAGAACATACATAATAAAAAATATAGATTAAAAAAGAAAATAAAATATTTCAGAATAAATATATTTAGCGAAGCGACATGGCGCGGGCGTCTGGTGACGTGCGGGCTGCGGCGTTAACAGCAGGACGCGGCATATTTTATTAACGAAAACCAATAAGTACATAATATAAAAAGTGTAAATAATACAAACTAAAAACATGGGAATTAGGAAGTGCTACCTACAACTAACAAGGTATTAAGGTAGATAAGCCAAATGCTTAGTGTAGCATAAATATACTTAGGTACTTACTTTTTTGTGATCATAAAAGCTACTATATACATAAATATCAATCTGTTATACAAAAGTACATTCTCCCAGAACTATTAATCCCTTTAGTACATTTTTAAAAGGTAGAAATGATTAAAGTATAACATAAACGCATCCAATATACAATTAAAGCTATTGTTTTAATTTCGAAACATTTTATTATTTCATCACGAGCACAGATTAAAAATAAAACAATGAACTAATGTTTTAATGACTTAAGCGGCGCCAGAGAAATTATTGATGGCCAGTCACACTTGAATTGCAAGCGCCGTCATAAAACCTTTTTTCTTAACCTTTTGTGATTTTTTTTTATTTTGCACCTGCTAAATACAAAGGAGCCGAAAGGTTTGGCATAAGCCCGTGTTTTGACAGGTCCCTTTTATTGAACGATTAGAGGTAAATGAACTAAGAAGTCGCGAAATAATAAACTGAATGGGTTTTATGACTTTACTTAGGCCTTAGTTTGGTAGCCGAATATAATGTTTTTTCATATTGTTAATTTCGCATTTGCAAAGTTTTCGTTCGGTCATAACTTTTAAAAAATTGTTGGTGTTAATAATATAATAATGAATTGCTATAGGGTATTTTGTCACAACTTTTTAAAAGTCTCGTTTATACACCTGACACTAGAATGAGACGTTCTTAACAAATTGTACATTATAGCAATTTTTATGCATCGATTATACCACGAAAAGTACCGAATCAACATTCGATTATATCAGTGTGAAATGTTACAGACCGTGAGATAAAAATAATAAAGCTGCTTTCACACGATTTCCGTATAGTATGAATTATATGTATTCTCGCAATAAATCATAAAACCACATAGTTTCAAACATTAATCTATAATTATAATATATATAATTATATATTTATAGATAAAATATAGGTACATATCCCATATTTAACTTAAACTGTCTATTTGGCGCTGGCAATGGCTGCAGACTATTAGGTCCTGTGTTCAAGCTCAGCGTAGAATAAAAGTTATAGAGTTTTATCTTATAGGTAAGAGATTTTCTCTGGTGGTTCACCTCCAACCATTATACTTAGATCACATAAAGGTTGCGCTTCGCGTCTTCCTATTTCTCCGCCAAAAACCTCTAAATAACTACCCTTCCCGATATGGGTGAGAAAAGATAATGCAAGTGTGCTTACGAATACTTATGCACTCTATATCCTGCTTTGATTGACAAACGGAGTCAAATAATTATCATGTAGGTAGACACTAGATATTATATTATACTCGTAGGTAGAATATATTAGTCAGAACACGTCTTAACAGCGACCTCTCTTTATTCCCTACGAAGCTAAGATCGTTAAACAATAGTTCAATTCATTTTACAGACATTTTAATAATGAAATTAAATGCATATTTTAAGTTTAAAAATGTAGTAAAAATAAATTTTTAGTTCATATAATTAGATAGACCGCTCAGTAATTTTTAAATGTTAAACTTCGAAGACATTACGTATGTTTTCAAGTGTTGTAATTCAGGCGGTTTACAACTTTAGCTATTATTTTCCTTAATGGGGAGGAGGTAATTTTTGTCATTTACTTCTAGGGACTATTAAAATGTTTACAACACAATAGCGAAGCCGTGCGAAACTAGTCGTCATAAAATCGGAAGATATAAATAATAATTAGTGTATTCTTATATTTAAAAGAAATTCATTAATATTATTGCCGCTGTCTCAGTTAGAAATTATTTTGTGGTTTGATATTCACAATAAAATATTTATTAGGTATACTTTGTATTAAATAAATAATGTTAAATGTGAAAACGTAGCCTAAGATTCAACTGTCGGCCCACAATCATCTGATGAAAGGTCACGATATCCTACCACGCCTACCGAAATATGTACCACTCACTTTCACACGATCGCCTTTGTCTTAAAATTTTACGGTAAACTTACGTGATATGTACCTACATTCACAATTATTATCAGACATTATCTGTCCGTTTGACGCGCACTGATATTTTTTCTATTTGCTTGTGACGGCATCACGATAAAACTAGATAGATTGTTTTTGATGAGGTCTGATGATAGCTGGTTATCTGGGCAACATATTATAGGATAACTACGTTTTTTTTTGTTTCGACATTATTACAACAACGCCATCTAGGTAGTTCCGTGGTAAGCTACGAGGCTATTACGGATACCAGATAGTTGATATACTACACATATAAATTTGAAATACATACATATTATAAATATAAACACCCATGACTGGAGTACAAACATTCGTGATTAGCAAATGAACGTCCCCAGCTGGACTCGAACCTGCGACTGCTGGCGCAGAAAGTAGGGTGATCACCAACTAAGCCAAACGTGTGTCGTGTCGTTTTACTGCGGCGAAATATATCATCTAGATACCTAGGCCAGAAAACGAACCCGAGCGGAGAGAGTGAATCACTACTTAAAAATTAACTAATATCACTAAAATACTTTCTTAGGTTTACGCGAATATTCGACAACATAAACGAACTATCTTTTCGGATTCTGTCGCGGATTTATTTTGATTTTGATTTTTGGTTTCCGACGTTTCGAACGATTTACAGTGATCATAGTCTCGGGAGAGACCGGGGAAGGGGAGGAAACACGGGAGACAGTTTCATTTATAATATCACTTCTAATCTTATCTTGTTTATAGATATTTATATTATGACTTAGAACTATTTATCACGAGAATGATCATACTTTCGCAAGTCGTGTTGGATTTCGGCATTTCACCTATTGGATCTTAAATTAGCAAGGAATTCAGAAGTCGGCTATCGGTAGTTAGGAACACGCAAATTTAAAGGATGATCGCTTTGGGCTAATTTATGTGGAATGTCAGAACAGAAGCTTACCGTCGGAATAGAAACAAGTTAATCTTTGTTAGACCGCACTGCTACAATTAACAAAAAACAAAAACCGACTTCAAAACTAAACAAATCTAAACTAAAAAGTAGAAAATAATACTTTTAAGAACTTCGTTAATTTTGAAGTCGGTGCCAGCCAAGACGGATAGACTTATCTTGCCTTTGCAAGGAACTTTCGAACGGTATTTTGATTATGTTTACAAATATTATAGATATAGATTAATCGAATATGTGTCTATTTAAGGTTATTTTGCTTTGGCTGGCACCGACTTCTAAATTAACGAAGTTCTTAAAAGTATTATTTTCTACTTTTTAGTTTAGATTTGTTTAGTTTTGAAGTCGGTTTTTGTTTTTTGTTAAAAATAATTTATTTTCAAATTTTTAACGGAAAGTAGATACTTATTTTGTTTATGTACAAAAAAGAATTTTCCAAATCGGTCCAGCCATCTTCGAGTAATGGGGAACATACATAAAAAAAGTCCCCAACGAATTGAGAACCTCCTCCTTTTTTTAGAGTCGGTTAATAAGAGCCTGAAAGAATTTAACTATCGGTCTATAATTACATATAATATTGAAAGAATTTTCTTTTAACTCCTAACCGTTGAGGAGTTGTACCTTCCATCATTAGCTCAACCACAGGAGATGATGATTATCAGACGCAAATACTTGAACAGCTTTAGAAAATATATGAAAAACGTAATAAGTGCCTATAAAATTTGCGAGTTGTCTTCGATTTCCCTGGGATCCCATCATCAGATCGTGACTTGGTGACTATGGGACCAACTAGAAACTATACCCTTTCAAACAAAAAAAGAATTTTCCAAATCGGTCCAGCCATCGTCGAGTAATCGGGGAACATACATAGAAAAAAAAAAAAAAAAAAAAAAAAAGTCCCTGACGAATTGAGAACCTCCTCCTTTTTTTGAAGTCGGTTAAAAAGTTTAAAATATAGTACTAGCACTGCAGTGTAAAGAAAATAACTTCATTGACTGTGGTATTAGTCTAAGTATATCTAATAGGTTATTTAATTAAGAAGCCGAACCTATATATTGTCAGTCTGTCTGTTTGTCTGTGACCACATCACGGAGAAAACAACTGGTTACTGGACGGATTTTGATGAAAGTTAGTATGAAAATAGCTGGCTATATCGCTCAACGTATAGGACTTTTTACTGCAGAAAAATAGCATGCATGTGAGTAATGTATTAATTTATAATATTATTGTAATAAAACGAAGAACGAACCCGTGCGAAGCAAGGGTTACATAATGTGTCCATATATTTTTCTTTTAAACGTTTCATGAAAAGAACTTGTATATAAAGACAATCTTATTTTTCACTTACTCCAAGAATTAATTCTTTATATGTAAGGACTAAGGAGGCGAATTAAATTGCAATCTTTTAGACCTCAGCGGAATATTAATAGCTACTGATTAAATAATTTTTCAAACACTCAGTATCACCTGTCTGAATTTCTCAAAATCTAAAGTAAGGGAGATCATATAATCTGAGAGGAATGCTCGCGTGGCAGCCGCGGGCCTGTTCACACGGCACCTGACCACGCTCGTGGAGAGAATTTGAATTCGATTCTCATTATTCTGCTTCATGAATCATGACAAACTTCATAATATTACGCGAAACATAATTGCTGTCTTTTCAACAATCATTAAATTAGAAATATTAATGTAATACATTTTTAGATTTACGCTCTTCAAAATATATATTCAGATTAGGAACATCGCTATTAAAATCGAAATAAATTCGAAAAAATTCAAATATTAAAAAATATATGTAATTTTATGAACCTGATAATCAAAGCAACTAGTAGCCGATAAACAATCCAATGGAGCTTCAATAGTGCTCTACAAAATACAATTAATTACTTAATTAAGTACCTACTTACGTTATACCTACACGATTTTATCATCATGTGTCTTTTCATTCAGGTTAAGATACTAATATATAATAAACCTATTTGGTATCTTCGTCTATAAGTAATAACTTATGACGGCTATAACGATTTGTATATTTTTTTTCAATTAAATATGTCTCGCTTTCTAAGGTTATGTTTGTATTTAAGCTATTTCTAAACACATGTAATTTTTTCTTTTTCAATTATTAGCTTTTCCGAAATATACACGATTTTACAAAAAAAGCTTCGCCCAGATTGAGGCTTTCAAAATAATATGTATAGGTTTTTTCGAATTTACTATATAAATAGAATAATTTTTCATATTACTTTTAGCATATAACTAAAAATCTAAGGAAATATTCGTATAATAATGGATATTTACAATGAGAGTGGAATGCTCGCGTGGCACTGCCGCCGCCGCCGCCGCCGCCGCCGCCGGCCAGTTCACACGGACACCAGCTGACCACGATGAAATGACCACATGGAATTTTGATTTGGATACTTAAATCCAATGGTAGTACTGTCTGTAGTAAAATTAGTCGTTGCCCGTAGCTATGCCTCATGTAGTCGACTATATGCTCTTTATTACACGCGTCTATATTTGCATCAGGTTTAAAATTTAAATTATCAACACTTGCTGTCTTAAAAGATTTTTTTTCTATTAAAGTCTAGCCAACTGCTGGAACCAGATCTTATTGATTTATTAAATCAATTTTATTTATTATTTTTATGATATATTTGCATATGAGGTAAAGTATACAAAAAAAGTTTTATCTCGTACTAAAATGGTAAAGTTTTCGTAAATTAAAAATATTTACACATAAGCTACAGTTCACTTATTTCAAACTATTTATAAAAGATCCACAGAAACAATAAATGTATATATAAACAACCAGGTGTAGTCTGTTTATACAAACAGAATTTTTCATTGTTCTTTTATTGTGAAGACGCGAAATATTTGAAACGTGATAATACCTTAGTCTTCATTATTATCAACTAGGATTGTGAGAAAGCACGTTTTATAACGGATATAATGTGTAAATAAATATTATGGTTACAATTTGACCAATATCACTTAAAGCATTTTGACTAGGTACCTAATACCTATAGTTTATTATGTCTGCCAACACGCACTAGGCCAGCGCCGTGGACTATGGCCTGATCCCCTCGTACTGAGGGAGGCCCGTGCCCAGCAGTGGGACATTAAAAAAGGACTGATGATAGTTTATTATATAAACATGTGTTTAAACTTTTGTACGACACTTTCCCATATTCAGCACTAAATACTAGAGTTAGTGTCTTGAATATAAAAAACGCCGAATGGTAGGACCGTTTTAACTTTAAAGGTTTTGCTAATCATGCTTTAAGGATATTTAAATCAAGCTAATGGAATCGATTAACAATCATTTGAATTAATTTGCAATTAAGTTAAGAATCGGTTCAATTACGTATATCATAAATTCCTTCCCTACCTAGTCGTGGTGTGTTTATATTGTCGCGGTCGTGGTGATGGAATCGGCAACCCAGCCGGGAGCGAAGCCACAAAAAACTCACTGCATAGCCTACCTATCTTAATGAGACGTGTGCCACGCGGGCTATTCCTGGTTTCTGTGATAGCAGAGTAGACTATTAGACTCATGGTTGTTGTAGTCTCGTGATTAAGCGATCTAACGACGACTTAAAACAGGAGAGGTTCCATTAGGTTTTAGTGTACAGTTCCGGCTTTGTCAATGAGACCCACATGAGTCAACCCCCACAAAATGTTTGCCTAAGTATGGTCTTTATTAGACCAAAAACTTTCTTCAAAGTATAGAATTTTCAATTTACTTTTATAATTAGATGCAATATAACCTAGACTTGAAGTTTTTTTGTTGCAAGTCAAAAGATTCTACATTATTACTTTGTCAACGAAATAGATCGATATATGTACATATAACATGCCCTTATGTACATACTACATACAAATCACAATCAAAACTAATTGTCTCGTTTTAATAAAACTTCCATCGGACCAAAACCTATCAATTTTATATTATCTGTGTAAAATGTAAATCTACAACGAAAAATCTCTTGAATGTCAATATTAGATTTTAATAGGCGTTATTTATTACGAATTAGTATACAATTTGGATGTTTCTTAAGATGTTTTTCAAAGAATATTGAGTCTAATTACAAGCAGTAGCAGCCGGTAAAGGAAACACAAATCAGTTCTATTGCCGTATCGGCAAAGATCGTTCACATCACAACAATACCTAGCTTCATAACTCACACGTTTGTGTATTTAAATTGCTTAAGATATTTTGATAGAAGTAAAGTCATTATGTAGATTAACTTGGGCTTTATTACATTTTTATCATTTAAAAAGTATGGATCGAATTTATTAAAGGAAGGAATACATAATTTTGATGTTTAAGTATAGGAATCCTTGTTATATTTGCCATATATTTTTACTACTGATATGTAACTGCAGTTTGATAAAAATACCTTTTCAAGAGGAGTAATTGTATTATTCATTGTTTCTTTTAACTTCATTATTTAACACGACGCATGTCATAAAATTTTATGTCTGCATGATTTTTTCAACAAATCAACTTTATATTTCAGCGAATTTCAGCGGTGAGTGGTGACGTATATCGGGCTGATCTTTACACGAATAAAATCGTGATTGTCGATGACATTAACAAAATCTCTAAGTACAGTTGAAACTCCGCCCGTTGTCGCCGACGGGCTTTTCTCACGGGCGGATTATTCTGTAGGCATGCTGGCAATCTATTTCGGTTACGTGAAGAATTCGATAAATTGACAGCGACAATTATCATTTTTTTTACCCGACTGCGCCAGATGGAGGGTTATGTTTTTCGAGAGAATGTATGTACGTACAATTGTTTGGCACGCTCTACAGCCTGAACTGCTCGAATCGACTCGATGGATTTTAGCTTGAGAGGTGTCGTTAGATTCGTATATAATGTGAGTGACACTGGATATATCAAAAAAAAAAACAAAATGGCGAATTTTAGGCGTCAAATTCGAATGATTGGCACGCTCTGCAGCCTGAAGAAGCCTGAATGGCTTGATGGATTAACTTCAAAGGTGTCGTTAGATTCGTATTAATTGTGAAAGTGACACTGATTATAAATTTTTAATCAGAACACTATATATTTTAGGGTGTTTTTATTTCCAAATTACACAGAAACGTAATCGGGTTTTTTAGTTTTTTAATTTCACTGATTTTTTTTGTTAATTCTGCCTTTATTTCCTACCTATCGACATTAAATCGACACTAAAAGGGTCTGAAGAAAAGCGATTTTTATATTATGTGATAAGAAATTGTAGAGATCGTTCATTATATTTATATAATAGTAGCTACCAACTATCTAATAAATAATTATTTATAAAAAACATTCATTCAACAAGTACGTGCGCTGTACTTTTCGTCGTCTGATTCGCTAAATCTTAAAAATTACCCTACAAATCTGGATTTTTTATCTTAATCCTAATTTTTATATAACAGAAAACCAATGTACATGAACAATTTTTAACTAAAAGTTAAAAACTTTAAACTTTCAATAAAAGTAATTTGACGTTCATAATATATCGCGTATGATTACAGGTTCTCAGATAGTATTTTACGCATTATAATATTGATCTCTAAGACGCTAATTTACTTTAGCCGTAGGCTGAATATTGGAAAATCACTGTCACTGTGTATAGTAAATTAGTTTGTCTTGTCCATATGTATATAAAATTACAAAAAAATGGTCTTATATAACAGTTTTTTCAAATTAGAAATTTGATATTTTTATGTTGAAAAACATAAATTGTTTGTAATATAGACAAACAAAGTCAAAATCAATTTAAAAAATTTCAGTCAAAATCACGAATCCCTTTTTTGCTTAATTTGACATTTAAAAAGTTATTTCAAAGATTTTATTCTTTACTCTATAGCCAGCTTAAAACCATAAACAAAATAAAAGAATAAAAGATACTTATTTTGATATTTTATATCTAAACAAGTAAAATCAGTGTCATATATAAGTGTATTTAAGCCTAGTTGTTAAAGGTGTGAATATGAATTGCTGTGAATACTGAATAGTCAATTACCCATTACTCACGATTCGTTACATACTCATTTTCCTATACAATATAATTATACTATTTAACTTGTCGTACCTCTAAATCTATTACTTGGTCATTTGTTGTAAATTTATAAAAACGTAATTCTATGATGCATAGAAGAAAGCCGCCCATTAATTTGTCTTCAGATCAAATTATTAGAAGCAAATGTTTGTATATATTTAGATTCTTTAGTTATAAACGCTGGCCAATTCGTAATGCATCTTTTATTGCCCGAAGTGTGTACTTAACTGCTTTTTTGGCACCATTTTCATTGCTTAAAAAGAAGTTTGAAAAAATACCAAAGCAAAAATATGAAACAACAATCGACAGTACAAAAAAGCAGCATAACACTTAAAATCGTTTTAGTGATTTCTTAAATCACCTCTAACAAAGGAACAAAGAAAATTTTATAATACTCGTATTTGCATTAAGGTGAGAGGTCGAGACGGACCGTTGTAACATTACCTCAGCAGTAGATCACATACAGTTACAAGAAAAAAGGTACACGCGATTTTGATGTACGCAATTAGCGGATAGTGCTAGCAACAAAAGAGAGCACACATTGATATTCAACGAGCCGCGGGGCTAAGTGGGGTGCAATTCATAAACACTTGTATTTTTAACTATATTGGTAATAAAATATAAAAACAACATTAAATACAGACAAGTAGGTTAAATACAGCAATTTAATAATCAATAACAATAATTGAATATCGAAATTAACACATTTCAAATACAAATAAAGTACCTACAGCGAAGAAAATGCTAGGAAGCGAAAAAAAATTAAAAAAAAAATGAAAATTTTACTACATATATTATCACTGATTATTTGAGATATTTTTATGTCAATTAAAAAAAGGTAATAATCAGCGACATAACGTTCATATCGCGAAAAAATTTCAAAACCAAAATTCTTATAAATTGCACTGTTCTCTAAGCGAACAATCAGTGCGGGGTACTGGCGGCAAAAAAATGCAAATTGTCATAAGCCACGGGCGATTCACGAGCAGACATTCCCACAGTAAAATCGACAGGCCGCAGTAGCGATAGCATCGCCATGTTTTCAAATTAGAGTTGTTAACTTTAGACAACCTAAACAATCAAGTCCTAACAATTGTCTAAATCAAATTGTAACAAGCAATTGTAAAATTAAAGTTTTGGCAAGTAGTAATAAAAAAACACACAAACTCAACAATGAACAGTAGTTGCAGTAATATGATTAAATAATTATAATAATATATCATACATTTTAGTAGGCTTTCTATTAACTGTAAAATAGGTATTTTAGATATCTTACTACTCTATGTTTTTACACAGTATAAGTTCTTGTAAATTAACAAAATGGAAATAAGCAATTTTCCACATAATGTTTCATTATACATTATAATTACATATTTTATATTCAGACTAGTTAAAATGCTCATTAAAATTGTTAATATCCATTCGCGCTCTAAATTATTGTTTTGTTGACGTTACATCAAGCGTGACTTAGTCCAGCGCTCTACATAGATGAGGGATGTGATTCAAAATCGCCGTCGATTACTGTACAGTACACGATAGGTAGTACTGGTCCATTCCTGTACAGTGAACAGTGTACCCTGGTAATCGATGTACCCTGGATCTGTAGCTCAACTCATGTAATATGCAATAATTGACTGTAGAATTGGTTTTAGGAAGCCCTGAATAAATATCATCATTTTTTTTTCTATTATACTCGTAGATCTAATTTAAACAGCTTTGGAGGTGTTGAAACTAGCTTAATATAAGGCGTCTGGAATAAATTTTCAAAAAAAAAAGATTTTTGTTATCATTTGTATGCTTTTAAGTGTTTTTTTTTCGAATTTGTTTTTATTTATACATTTTTATAAGTATTGGATGGTAAAAATAAAATACGACCTTCGTATTTATTTTATAGTAGGTAAATTACATTATATAGATAATATGTATTTATACTGTTTACTAAAAACTATGTAAATGATATTTACGTTCAGATTATGAATTTACTTATGGAATTAGAATGTTTTTTTTTTTACTTTATTAGCATCTATACACATTATAAAACAAAGTCCTCCGCCGCGTCTGTCTGTCTGTTCGCGATAAACTCAAACTACTGCAACGATTTTCATGCACTTTTCGCCAATGGATAGAATGGTTCTCCAGGAAGGTTTTAGTATATAATTTTTGTATACATTGGCTAAAATATAATGATATCTGTTTGAGGTGTCGGAAAAAAATAAGCTGTATGGGAGCTTTCAACGAAAACGCTGCCTTAAACACTTTGAGATATAACAAAATGATGTATGGTGGAATTGTGTATCTCACGGGCGTAGCCAGGGGGAGGGTTTAGGGGGTTTAAACCCCCCCCCCCCGAAAAATTAAGAATGTGGCTGGTGCATTGCATAACCCGAACGGCATAACCTTAAACTGCCACAACCCTTTTCCAGTTGAAAACGCAGTTTTCTCCTTATCCACGGGGTCCATGTCCACTTGCCAGTAGCCACCCTTCAAGTCGAGAGTTGAATACCATTTCATACCGCTGAGAGTGTCTAGGGTGTCGTCGATTCGGGGCAGGGGATAACAATCCTTTTTAGTAACATCGTTGAGCCTGCGGTAATCGATGCAAAACCTTGTAGATCCATCCTTCTTCCTTACTAGTACTACTGGCGAACACCAAGGACTAGTGGAGTGTTCAATGATGTTATTCTTTCTCATGTCTTGGATCATGTCGTCAACTTCCTTTTCCTTAGCCCAAGGTATTCGTCTAGGTCGTTGTCGAATAGGCGCTACGTCCCCAGTATTAATTTTTTGCTTAACTAATCCAGTTCTTCCTATATCGCCGTCATGTTTAGAGAACAAATCTGAATATCGGTACAGTAAATTTTCAGCTTTTATCTTCTGTAAACTCGTGAGATCTTCTTTACAATCTTTCAAAAGTTTCATTGCTTGCTCTTTATCCTTGTTCAACACCTTCTCTTTCGGTTGACATCTGCTTAACCAGACTATCTCTTCACAACTCCCCACATCTTCGCCTCTTCGAATGGTTTGAGTAGAATTACTGGTATTCAGAACTGGAACAATCATACACTGTCAATCGTACACTGGTTATTTTGAAGAAAGTCCAATCCAATGATGCAATCATCCACGATATCTGCAACTATTGCGTTATGCCAATAGATGTAGTCCCCAATTTTGATAGCGAATTTCCTTTCTGTCTGCAATGTGTCTCAATCTTCGGTTATTAATGACAGTTCGTGATGCTCCGGTATCCAGCGTGAGTTTACATGCTACTCTAATGGAGTATCGTGCCATGTATAACCAAGGTGTTTCCATCTATTGATGTTTTACTTTTATCGCTGGGGTTATAGATTCCCCGGTCACTGCCCAAGTCCTAGCCCTGGCAAAGATCAGTTTTCCTCTGGCTTGATTATAAGTTGATATACCAACATCTGACTGTCGTCGACCGTTTTTCCTTGAAGGGCAGTTACTTCGAAGATGGCCCCGACCGCCGCACTCGTAGCAACTTGGGCTAAACCTACGTTCTCGGGTCGATGCTCCTTCTGTACTTACTTCCCGCACCTTCCAAGGTCTAGAGTCATGACGCACAGCTTCAACCTCTAGAGCATGAGCGACGGCTTCCTTAAAACTAGTATAGTGTCTTAAGCGCACAGTTGCACGTACCTCCGGGTAAATTTAAGAACATTCTAGTATCGAAAATTCAAAATGTTTCTAGTAATTTCGAATCCTTTCCCGAAAGTGTTTTGTCTCTCACTAACACATTAGAATTTGTAATAAACTGTTCCTGTCATCTAATTGACAGACGTTAAAAATTGACATTCGCCGTTCTTAGGCATTGTACAAGCGTGCTATTATGACGAGTTCACACTATATTACGCGACAATATATTACATTTTTTTCATGCAATTTTAGTAGTTTTATTTTCTTGAACACCCCCCCCCCCCCCCCCCCAAAATTAAAACCTGGCTACGCCCGTGGTGTATCTTATATAGGTTTACAAAAAAGTCCGCGATGGCATATGTCTATCTCTTAAGGATAACATACTATATCGAAAAAAGTTAGAAAATTTAAAAAACTTTATAATATTAACGGCGTTTGACGTATAAGTTATGACCGCTGCCATGGTGCGTGCAATGGTAATTATTCATATAATCAAGTCAAATATATACCGGGCGGTGCGAAGTAAATATATATACAACACGCACCTAGGGACGAACCCGAGCGAAGCGGGGGTAAGCCCCTAGTTTAATACTTAATTGACATACATGTGTCGCCATGTGTCGACACCTGAAAAAGAACTTGAATGATAGTGGGTGCCGGGTAAATATTTTTTTATTATTAATTTATAAATTTTAATAATATTTATTAATTTATAAATTTAAAATATTGTCCAAACTAAAATAAAACATATACTTAATAAAGAAAGTGCAATTTAAATTTATTTTTACTATATCGGCCTTGTACTTTAGAAGACAAAATAAATGTTTAAAGAGTAACAAATGGCTTGTAATTGACACAGATACGGATGCTTGCGTAATTTAACATCCTGTCGCCAAAGCTTGATGAAAGATGAGTGTCAGTGAATGTTGTCATATTCGGAAAGGGCGTACGAGAAAATATAAAAAAACAAACTTAAAATATAACTTAAATGTTTTTGTTACATTATTAATTTTAAACAAATGACCTATATTTTTATTTTACCATTATTTTACTATACGAGACGTATTTTCTGAAGATGTGATCTGAATCGATAACTGAATAATTAATTTAGGTTAATATTTTGGCATACAACCATGCAAATGACAAATAATGTACATGCCGTATGAAATAAATAAAAAAATATACATGACTTGTTACCTTTTGCATGAGCTTGTACAGGCCAAGAGTCAAAGAGGAAGCGGCGATAAACAGACACACGCTCTAATTAGTACTAATAGATTAATGGCCATAAAATGCACCGTTGCATTCACTAGATCAGTGCCATATTTTCCTTGAATTTTAATCAATATTTACGTTACCTTATAAGGTCTCGAAATTTTAAATTTATTTTTTGGATAGGTACCATACTTAGTTATTGATGTTTAAATTAGAATCGTATCAAGCAAGACGAAATCCGAAAATGTAGAATAGCAAAAGATGACAAATTCGCAATATTAATAAAAAAATTGATTAAATTTTTACTTTTTAGTGCCATTAAATGAATTAATAGTAAAAAGTACTTACGCTATCAAAAGATACTAACAATTTTGAAAGTATTAACACTTTTGTTTATAAAAATAATATATTCGCACTCAATTTAAGTTTAGACCTGTGTTTTAGAACTTTTATTAAATCATATACATCCAAATTGGCGAAGAGAAAAAAAGGAGTTGATGCCACTGAGTCATCTACACTTCAGTCAAGTATTTAAATGTAAATATTGACACATATTGTTTTCTTAAGATTTCTAAGACTCTATTGTGCGTTACTTACACTTGACTCGTCAAACAGTAAAGTCAAATAAGATCAATGATCACCATTGACCTTTTTAAAAGCGTTTGACCCCTCATTATAATGACGTTTTCCTACCTCCCGTGGGTTTTCCCCCACTCGATAAATAAAATGCTTTCACACAAGAAAATAATCTGGAAACAAACTTACTTTCATTTGTTCTATGCTCAAATCCTGAATTTTTTTTGGTTAGACAGTACATTTTATATGTTGAAGATATACATTACATTAGATACATTCTACAATAACTCAGCAAAATATTCAAAAACGTTTTAAAATTGCTCTATTAAAAAATATATGTAAAAACGGTGTGTAATAGGTAAAATTATTTAATGCATAAAGTTTACGTACGCACTAAATAATTATATAATAAGATTACCATAGGTGATGGAAATGATGCGATCGCAAACACGATATTATGGTGATAAAATATTTGAGTTCTATGATAGTCCTTTAATTTAATGTTTGGTTTACTTCACGACATAATTTTATATTTATAATATTGACTGTGTTTACGACATGACAAACATTACAAAATAAAAAAAATATATCTTAAGTTGAACAGGAAATGAATGTCTTCACAGTGGTTATTAGAAGTCCACAAATGGGATACACATCGACACCTCCGACTTTACACAGACAAACAAACAAACATGCTGATCAAATATAAACTCGTCATATATGTAAACTCCCGAAATTTTTCCCATGGCACGTTAGGTCACGGAAGTGACCCTTATAGACACTTTCTGTCTAACAACACTTCATAAAAGCAAATATTATAAAATTAAAATATTTTTCAAATAGAATATTCATTTATAAAATGGACATTTACTAGAAAATTTAAACTATACACAATATTTATTTAAACTTAGTGTTCTGTTTTTTTTATTTAATATATACTTATTGAAGTCGAAGATGCATGTTCAAACAGCCTCTTCAGTTACCTATTTATTAATTATTAGTAGACAATCCAAATAGAGTTTTATTGAACCTAGACTTAATATATGCACAATAACCTATTAAAAATAAATCTAAGCTTTTTATGTTGAGAAGATATTATTATTGAAAAGTTAATGTAGAGAAACGTTATAAAACAGCAATTAATTGGGTATTTTTTCATCATTACTATCACAGAAACGTGTGAAAGAGTGTGTATTTCTATCGATAAGCCATAATAAAGGACGACAGTAAACACTTTCCTATAATTAAAATTCAATATAATCATTTAAATTCAATGCAACGAAAATAGATTTTTATCAACTTAATCAAATGGACCTAAACGGACGTATTTACGGATTTAGGCGTTAATCGAACACCAGAACACCATTTATTTGTAAATTAATTATGAAAAGTATTTTTTAATTGAAAATTAATTCAAGTGAACGATATGTCTGTCATTAATAAGGTAATTAAAAGGCTGTATCTAAGTGGATCTTACCCATACGGTATAAAGTGTATGACGGTTTCGGAAAGCTATCGTGTCATGTTGCGTGTTGACACGAACCCAACTGATACTGTGGTGTAGGCGCGTGTGTACTTTAAGAAAAGCTCTTGATACTTTATTATTTTTTTATTTTTCATAAAAAAATAAAATAATGCTCAATTGGTACCTGATTTTATGAAGGTAATTTTATCTTTATAAGTTAAAGGTAAAATTACCTTTACAATATTATTTTTTTCTCAATTCTATTAAAGAAACAAACTAATAAAAATGTAAGAAAAATAATAACAATATAATTACCTCATATCAAATATACTCAATCGCAGTACACAGGTAAAGCTGCAGTGGGAAATAATTTCGATGTTTTTGAGAGCGGAGGTCCCGAAGGCTCTATACCTTTTTAACTGAAGTACGTGTTGACCTCAGTCAATAGGCAAAGATGCATAACTCATTTTTCTATTATGAAATCTATAAAAGTACTTTAAATAACAACACTTAACAATCAGTAGAACAGATGCTTTTTTGCATAAATATTTGATCTTTGCTAATTCTATACTGTTCTTTAAGCGTCCACTACAAAGTTAAATTTACAATAAATATAATATAAAATTAAACATATACTTATATGGGTAGATAGGTAATATATTTTTGAACACAGAAAAACATTTTTTTTTCATAATTTTGGGTTATGTGCTTTTACCGCTATGCTGTAAAAACCGGAGTTAAACGGTATTGGTGTTGAGTGGGTGTAACCCTCAAATAGCCGTGAGAACCCCGATCTTAATGAGTACCTTTGATTATGGATACAGTAAATCTCTGGGGCCTTAAAACTTATTGAGGAAATGCCTGCTACCTATTAAATGACTTAAGTCAAACTGATAAAATATTATTGTCGATATAAAAGATTTCCATCAACTTCCTGATGTTTGATTTTTAACAGATTACGGCAGCGTTTTGGGTGGTCGTTTTTATAAATAATAATGTTCTCCGACCGATTGCGGCCATGGCGGCCAATCTCATTGAGACTGGCGCTGGCCAACTACGCAGGAGATATTATAGTGCACAAGTGTACGCGCAAACACAGATGCACTCTCTTTTCCTATCACTCTCATACTCTGGTGGGATGACTTATACTCGACGCGACCAGTGAGAGCTAAGGCGCAGGACCGACGGCTTTACGTGCTCTCCGAGGCACGGGGGTGAACCACCGCCAACTTCCAAACTCCGGGCTGTTACTGAGGCTTACGAAACAGAAAGACTCAATAGCTAAACTTGGTCCGACCCGGGACTCGAACCCAGGGCCTCCCGGTGTGTGACCGTACATGCTAGCAACTACACCACCGAGGCAGTTAAAGGTCGTTTGCATACTGTATACCTACATGATACATAATATCCATAGAAGGTACATAATATAATGAAAATATTCTCTTTTCATCCCTTTAGGTAATAAATATTTGTTTTTGAAAGCTTTCTTAAGAACATGTTTTAACTTAAATCAATATAAAAATTACATTAAAAGTTAAAACATATAAAATTAACATAGTAGAATATTAAACGCATGCGTTATACGAAAATTTACTAACGTAAAACTTTTCCTTATTTCTTAAAAACAAAATATTGCAATAACATTCTAAATTCCAAGAGTCAGTTGGATGATTCAAATGGGGATTGAATCCTTTTCTAATTAGTCACGACGACCGCAAACCACCTGGCTGTAATTCTGAGTGATCGACCAATCTTCGTTTTAGTTATATATTTATTAGGCACAGATTATAATAATTATTGCGAAATTATTATGTAAATTAAAATTAAAGAAAAAAATAAAATTGTACAATTAATGATATACCTACATAATTACTAATTATTATGATTTCTATATTTATATTATGTATATAAGTATATTGTGTCATCTGTCCTTTGGACAAATATTACCAGTTCAGTTATTTGTCTGGTGCAAGAATCGAATCTGAGACTCTACTCCATATTTAGTCGTTTTTAACGTCCCATTTATGGCCTACTTAGGTACTATGCAATAGAAAAAAAACTTTATTATAGACACTGCGGTTACTTCAATCCTTTTTTAACGAGTAGGTAGGTATGTATATCTATTAAAAACGCGGAACAAATGTAATAATTGCTAGCTAACCGTTATAGCGACTGCAACAGGGCAGATGTGCATAAAACAAGTATATCGTTTTTTTATAAAGTTTATCATATGTGCGTAATTAAATTATTGCATACAAGTATTTTATAATTGTAAAGTTCTCTTCGCATGTTCGGTAAATGGAAGGAGTGCGGTCCCATATTTAAGTCATTATTAAAAAAAAAGTAAAAAATCTATGAAAATTAAATTAAATTAACTTTTATTCATAAACATATATCAAATTACATAAAGTACAAGTAACAACTTAAATTACAATGGACTGAATTTGAAACCTACCTGAACTAGGTAAACATCCATTATAAAATCGGCAATATTGGATATTTAGAAAAAAGTATAAGCAAGAAATACAACTTGTACTAATACTTATTATAAACGCGATTTGTGACGATGTCCTGTTTGTTATTCTCTCCCTCAACAACAGAACGCACGATAAAACAATACTATCAAACAACTTATATTATGCATACATTAAGATTTATTAAGATAATATTTATTAAGATCTGACAATGCACAATTTACTACGTGGGCAGAGCCAGAATAAAACGCAAGAAGTATTATACATATTATAGCAAAAACCTAGTTATTGAGCAAAGAAATCAAAACTTTAACCAGATGTTGCAAGTAGATAATATCATAAAAAATATACACACATCTTTGCTTTTCCTATAAAATCATACTGCGCAAATGGCACGCCTAGAAGCCATAGAATAAAGAACATAAAACATACTGGCCTATAGTCATTTCACTCATTAAAAATTGTTGACAAATCGTCACACACAATGCAAATGATATGGTTTAAAGAAACTGCCTGGGGACGTTATTCAAACATACATTTCAATCATCATTTTTTCAAGAAAGACATTATGACCAATTTAAAAAATTGCTCTACATGCTCCTCTCTACATGACTTATTTGCATATACGCTGCCAAATGTATAAAAGACATTTATTCATACCAAGAAGTTTTTTAAAATTTTAGCAAATTTTAAAAATATTTGGACTTAAATAGCACGCTACGCCAGTAGCAGTAACATTACTCGCTGTCTGCCGCTACTATAGAAATATGTAGACACCACCATATTATATTGTTTTTACACTAGAATTCATTTATTCTCTACAATAAACAGTTTAATGCTTTTAAGTATTCAATCTATTATATCCACTGCTGCCCGCGCTCCGCTACAGTTCCTATTTACGTTTCTGACATGCTTATACTCTTAAAGTAACTTTGGTCGAGTAATATGTGGCAATTGGCACGCTTTGATGCCATTATTAAGAGGATTGAATTGTAAAATATAATTTATACTTATTATTTGTTTTTCTAGAAGCGTTTGTAAAATTCCCTCTTATGAAAGCTCCATTAGGTTAGGTTAGTTATAAGTTAAAAGCTATTTTCAAATATTTCTTTGAATTCTTTTTAGGACTACCACTACTACGATTTATATTTTTTATACTTACAAAAGTTAATTCGTTGAGTGATGATAACTTATTTGAAAATTTCCTAATATCTCTAATTCTATTGAGATTTATCTATAGATATCGAATGCACATCCCATATAAGAACAAATACTGGCTGGCTTACAATATTTATTATTTAGTCACAAAGGATATTTTTATAAAAGGATTATATCAATTTCTGTTAAGTCCTCTGTCTGAGATGATTACCAGCAGATGCATCTGCCCGTCTATTAGATTGATTATGATGGTTACCGAATAGCACAACCAAGCATATAATTTGCACACGCAATTTTTTACCTATGAAATGCCATTCACAACAAACTACACTGCGAAACTAAATAGGGATATAAATTATCGGAAATTTATTTATAAAAGGACGTAAATTACAAAATGAAGTCATATATTTTCAAAAGTAAGCCTATAAAATATATTAAAGTATATTGGGAGCGTGAACAAAATGGCCAAACTATTGTTTTAAAGTCACTACAAGATATGTGCTACAATAAAAAACTTTAGTTAATTGCACCTTGTGTATTAATCCTGCTCGTCGTAAATATTCGAATTGTCTTCTCCAGTTACTAGGCCATAATAAAAGTAAGACAAAATATTTGATATGAACTTAACTTACCTTTGGAATATTTGTATTTATTGAAACATCTTGAAAATAACTTAAATAAAAGAAAACTATTAAAACAAAAAATACAAGACCAAAATTAGCCAAATCGGTCCAGCCGTTCTCGAGTTTTAGCGAGACTAACGAACAGCAATTCATTTTTATATATATATATTGACTAGAACAACAGCCTGAGTTTTAAACCTTTTCTTATATACATTTGTATTGAAAATTACACAAACTTTTATACCTAAATTATTGAGATTTAATTTTTCGTGTGTTTACATTTTACATATAGCGATAATGAAAAATAGACATAATAAAAACAGAATTTTCATATAAACTATTATATGGCGAATGTTCCCAAGATCATTTTTTTCTTACATTAAAAAATAATAACATTGTTAAAACGTATAAATGATATAATAAGTATAATGTTCTCCGGCTGATTTGGGTCATGGCGGCCAATCGTGTTGAGACTACCCAACTACACAGGAGATATTATAGTGCACAAGTGTACGCGCAGACACAAGTGCACTCTCTACTCCTATCACTCTCATGCGACAACGTAGGACGACTAATCGTCACGACCGATGAGAGCTAAGGCGCAGGGCCGACGGCGCTACGTGCTTTCCGAGGCGTGGTGGTGACACACCGCCAACTTCCCAACTCCGGAAATAACTAAAGTTGGCCCGACTCGGGACTCGAACCCAGGACCTCTAGATGTGAGGTCGTACATGCTAGCCACTACACCACCGAGGCAGTTTGATGATAAAACCAAACTAATTTTAGAATAAATTGTTTTAAACAGCTGAAAGCGTCAGTTTGTAACAAAACAACTAATTTAAATCGATATAGAGAAAAACGTGGTGTAAAATATTATCTTGTCTTATCCATTATTTTCTGTTTTATATTTATCGCTTTTGTATATTAATTGGGTTTTATCGAAGTTTTATGGCTGCTATCTCAAGAAAGGTACTTCGACTTCAAAATCACTTAAGAGTAATTATTATTTAAGCCATAGGAACAGTTTTTTTTTAAATATTTATTGAAGCATAAATTATTCAAAAAAATAATAATAATATGAATATCGATTCATTTTCAATAATGATTTGGTATGGTCCAATTTCGATTTCGACATTTTTGCACAAAGCGCCATCTAGTTCCATGGTAAGCTACGAGGCTTGTGTTACGGATACGAGCTAGTTGATACACTACACATATTATATAACTTTCAATTACATAGATATTATAAATATTTTATTTTATACACAAAAAGACACCTACAATCAAATTATATACCTAAGCCCTTTTGCTTTCTTTTTTGAAGTCGGTCAAATAATAAATACTTTATGTTCATCCCCATGCTTTAGAAGCAAATTACCGTAATTATCGCATCGATTAAGAATAAAAGTGAATATTAATTAAAACGCATGTAGCTATATTGCGACCCCATAGAGACCTACTCGTACTTTATGGTTGATTTATAAACAAGATTGCGATCTGATGATGTATCTTGAGATATTCTTTATTAATAATTGTTGAATTGTGTGAGTTGAGGCATCGTGTAACATTTACTAAGTATATAATATTATATTTCTTACGAAACCGCCATTTAAATAATCTAAAAAATATTTAATAATTTTTATATCATGACAAAATATGTATATAATTTTACATATTACCACGTTCTAAGTTTCTTACTTTATAGACTTATAAGAATATAATGAAAACTGTAATTTATCTTAACAAAAAATCTACCAAATCTTGAAAGAAATTACGCATATACTTAATATACAAAAATATTGACAGATTAATTAATTTATACTCTAGATTCTAGAAAATATATTCTTATTAATATTTTGAAACTACTCTATTACGTAAATAAGTACATAACCAATAAATAAATTAAATATAAAATTAAAGCAAAACAAAAAATTTTCAGAACTAAAATTGAAAACTATTTTTCATATAAAACATATCTTCAAATTAGCATTGACTTTAAAATAACCTGTGGATTATCCAAACCAAAACACCTGTTCCCGCGATCAGGTGTTCATTGCACACCCTAAGCCACTACTACTTATATTATATACGACTATATTTTCATATTTACTGTAATCCATTGCTCTTTTTATAGGAAATTGCATGTTTGAACTAGAACTAAAGCGACATTGGACGTTAAAATCCTTAAAACGAGCTTCACTCATTTGTCTAAGTAGAAGGCCGCATTCATTGATATTTCGACTCGACAGTTACAAATTGTTTCATTGAGGGTTCCATGGAAATAGCGAAAAACGGTTTCTATTTATGTATAACTAACGACTTACCCTCGTTTCGCTTGGGTGCTTCTGTTCAATAGTTATCAGCCAGCGTTAATAATGAAACCTTCATGTCTTAGAAAACCTGGCGAAAAGCGAAATACTTATTTTTGATCTACGTTAAACATTTTTTGAAAATTCTTATTGAAATAATTTTTGTCATAATTATCCATATAAGGGCCAAATTATAGATTTGGCCTTTGTATCTTTGTAACTTATTTTATGTTTAGAACCTTTGTGTGAACTTATCCGTTTATCTCTCTATCTGTGACCGCATCACGAGAAAACCATTGAACAGATTTTGATGTTATGATGAAATCTGGTTATCCGGGTCAACATACTTTATACCGGTACTTTTTATCGTAGAAAAATATTGCCATTGCAAAATCCGTTTAAACGTTCTTATTGAGTAGGAAGGAACCCGAGTTAAGCGACGATAGGTAGTATACAATAAAAAATATTAATATTCAAACATCTTAAAAGTTAAAAGCACCAAAAGCAGGTAAAGTCAGAGGCGTAACTTACACAGAACTGTAATAAGCAATGACAAGTGTAGAACGATAACATTGCGTGTGAAAACAAACGCGAATAACGCGAGCGATTCTAACGACGCGAAGTGTGCCAGTTGGCGACACCTGGCGCAAGGTGCGTGCCATCAGCCATGTGCTCCCAACTGCCAAATTGATGGGATACTCGGACACGTGCTTGCTACCACACTTACACTTGTTCGGTTCCCATACGAATAATTAGTTTTCATTAGAAATTATTGTCTGTACTCTGTACTCACTTCTGTCTATTGTGTGTACACGGACTTATGGGTTTTTCAGTACGATGTCTGATTCAAAGAGAACCTTGCAAATCTATCCCATGGGAATTGTACACTTTTCCGGTAGGTATACAAAGCTTACGTGCACACTGCACATTCATAAGTATATTTTATCTCTGTGCCAAATTTCATCCAAATCCGTTCAGCCATTCTAGCGTGATTGAGTAACCAACATTCATCCATCCAAACTTTCGCATGTACAATATTAATAGGATACATTAACATCTTATTTCAGGTTTAAGTATCTTTTAGTAGGTATGAAATATGAATGGAGAAAAATGAGTCATTATTATTGAAACAGAAACCAAATGTATAGTTTTTAGAATTTTTTATGTCTGTCTGACTGTATTTTGGATAAAATAAACTATGAACAATTAGCAAACTATCACTAGTCGAGCACCTAATACGACCTAATGTAATAAGGCCAAGGTGTGACGCAACTGTCGTTACAGGTGGACCTGTCAGGTGGATTCACCCTAAACATAAATGCATGTTGAAATATCATTACTAAAACTCCAAAACAAATTTATAACAACCCTTATTACGATAGATATAAAATTCAAATTAGAACTCTAATGTGTATCAACTATCCCGAAGAATTGTACACACTACCTTTGTCTACGTAGGGAACACCTTTACAAATTTTCGCTTTAATTTTAAGGTCGTTTCATTTGTAATTAAAGTACTTATGGCACTAAAACACCGTTCATGTTTATCAATTAACCTATTAGGTAGGTTAAAACTTAGGGTATTTTAAAATTATTTTGAAACGAATTTTCAACAACATATTTGACTCTACTAAATAAATTATTAACAGATATTAAAAGTAACAAGAATCATGATTAAAGGTTAAAAAAATTAAGAAGTATCCAACGCTTTTGTTTACATTTGCGATTCTAAGAATATTTTTTATCTGGCCTAACTATTTTGGTATCGTAAACCGCATTAGATGCCATTTTAATTAAGGCTTTTCTTTTTTTAATCAGAGTTCGTGAATCCGTATCAGATTGCCCTTGTATTTGTATAATCTTTATTTTACTCAAACTTCCTATAACGTATGATACTTTAGATAAAAATAAATTATCCATTAATATTTCTAAAGATTCAAATTAGAACATTCAATTATTGATTGCCTTTAATAAGCTAAATTAATTAATAAATGAACTGTTCGATGTAATCTTCAGCTTTTTTTAAAATTACTCATAGATATTATACACCAATTATTTAGACAAGAAGTACTTACTACTTACTTAGTATAGATTATAGAATAGCATACCAAGTACTTTGATCGACATAACAGTTTACAAATATGCTAATTTTTTTACTGAAGAAAAATATGTGCAAACATGTTAATATCAAAAAAACTACAAGCAAGTAGTTCCTACGTAATTATTCTTATCGTCATGTTAAGTACCGCATAAACCCCGTAAATGGAATAATGGTAGTATTTTTTCGAATAAACGGGCTTTTGTGAATTGTGTCAATTATTACCTGTTTTAAGTTCGTGCCACAAATATAAATTCACAAATTGTTTATAATTTACAATATACTTAAAAGTTGAACTGGATGTTTTATGAAAAAATGTAATAATTTCATAAAAATTACTTTACCTACATTAATATATTTCTTACCATCACTAAAAAGCAGATGTATAATATTTTTAAAATGTCTCAATACTTTTTTGAAATAGCCACAGGGTCAGCGTTGAACAACAACCACAAAGGTAGGAGGTATATCAGTTTTATTTTTTTAATTATGCAGGCTGACAACGACGCATTCTTATGCGGCCGGCTGTCTTGGCTAGGCAGAATAGCCAGGTGTCAAAGTTAAAAAACTTAAGTTCACCCGGCTAAAAAATCTGTGCAGGTGCGAGTATCCGAATGTGGTCAGGCGAAAAATCAGCTGTACAAAACTTTGGCTAAATTAAGGAAACGCTAGTTCAGTTAATGGGTTATTAATTCAAGATGTTCGTTTAATGTTGTTTTATATTGTCAATGTTAAATAGGACAGGCTGATTATATAAAAATAATAATATCCTTCATCTATCAGGTTGATATACATTTAATATTTACATATAGCTATATCCTTTGGTAACCTAAAATATTTGACATCGAAATTTGCAAATATATAGTACCTATTGGTTGTTAAAATGCTAAAGCATATTTTGCTTCTGCACTATTAATCGGTAAACAATTCGACAGCTGTCACGGCTAATTTGGTTTTTGTGCGTTAAATTTTAATGTCGCATGCTTTACATACGAAATGGCATGTGTAGTCCCAATTAAATTAAGGAATGGTTTTCGTAAACCATTATCATAATTGACTTGAACATACTCTTGTTATGTATTTATTATGTTTATATTTACGTAAAATATGTATCCGATTACAAATTAAATTTAGGTAGATATTATATATTTTTATTTTGTATTCAGCGCACAGGTTACTGTCCTAGGCCACGTGGGCATCGTCACCACAATGTTATGTATCTATTTTTAGATTTGATATAATCTGATTCAATTAGAACATATATTTTTATAGTTCTTATAGTTGTATTAAAAAGTCTATACTTTTTAATTAAAAACACTGTTTCATTATTTCAAGTATGAAAGAACTGCTGTTCCCTGTAGAACGTAAGCTGGATATTCTGGCCATAAGAAAGTTGTCTTTGCGCTCAACAGAAAGTACCAAAAGTCTTTTAAAGTCCAGTCCGCTTATCGAGTTGAAAACCACGAATTTTTTCAGCAGGATAATTTATCGAACCGACATATATGGCTCAAGGACGTTAATAATGTTATACGACAAAGAATTCGACATATTATTTTCCTGCGTCTATAAATTAATACAGGCAAAGGTGCAACCACACCGGGCCCACTGCCAATAATTCGCATCGGCAAAAGATATTTGTCTCGTCACTGTCGTGTAAAATAATAAAAAAGGTTTTTAAATCAATTATATTTACAAATTTATACGAAATCCACAATTTATCACTTTGCAGGTAACGTAAATGCTTTTTTTTATTTATAGCTTTATTTAGACTTAAAAATATGTCAATGTATCTTTTACTGAACATAATAAGTACCTAGTAAGTACTTAGTACCTACTATTATATATCAAGCAGCTTTTATTGTACATTAATAGGTATAATGTATATAAAGTTTTGTATCGCAATGAAAAAAATTATGATTTACAATACAATACGTATGAATGTACAATACAATACGTAATAAGATGTTGAAAATAATTACTGTGGTAAAGATATTTTTATTTAAATATACTGATTTTTTTTAAATATACCTACTGTTACTAATGATATAGTTATTGAAAATACAACATCAAAACATAAACTTAAAAACGCTAAGCCTGTTTCTTTTTCATATAAAATTTATATCCATTGTCAAGCTCCAAGAGTATCCAAAATGTAAGAACTGCGGGAATAAAGTTACAAAGATTTAAAGTGAACAAAAATAAATAAATTAATTTATTTAGGTGTATTTTATTTCTTCCATATAAGGAATGTGATATGTATAAACTATAAGGTTATCTTTACATGCGCATTAAACAAGCAACTAACCTTAGCAAGATTTTAGTAAAAAAATAAAATCGTGTGACATTGAGAATAAAAAACCCCCATTTTATTCAATTATCATTTACAATATTGTCTAACATAACTCCCTTAATAACATCACGATACATTTACATATATCTACTTACTACTACTACTAAAGAAAACAAACCTCTATGAAAATGATCTTAACCAATATGTTTTGTTAAGTTATTGATATAAAAATAAAATTTAAATTCGTAGTTAAATAGTAATTTTAGGAAGGTACGTATAAATAATTTAAATTAAAATATTTTTCAACCTATATATTGTTGAAGTGCAATCAATAATCTCAGTAATACATAGACATATAACTGTACGTGTACACTGTACACACTACACAGTACACGGACGTACATTTGCTCTGCTGCAGTGATCGCGGCGCCGTGCTGGCGCCATTTTGCATTTCTATACTGTAACCAATGTGTAATGGTATTTTGATTAAATTTTTAACACCACCAGCCCCATTTGTTTTATAAATATTCCGGTAAATCATATTTTGAAATCAAGAATGTCATATTACCTTCAAATAATACACTTCCGATAATGATACTATGAGCTTTTTCATTTATTATCCTGAATTTATTTTAGTAGTGACTAGTAGGTATTATATTTTATACCTGATTTATGATTTAGGTACTTAAAACAAATGTTCTTTTTAACTAAAATATTAACAGACATTCATAGAGAATACAGTTAAAAAAAAGATTTAAATCATATGGAAGTAAGTAGCCAATGCTCGCAAGGACTATTTAGTGGCGCGTGCTAATCGGTGACGAATCTGTGAAATTGGCTCGTCGCGGTCGCTAGCGCGAGCGCCCTCCGATCGCCTTCTCTCGCACACCGCCGCGTGTGTGTCGTAAATGTTAAGAGAAGAGCGTTTAAATGTAATATATTATAAAAATCTCGTGTCACAGTGTTTGTTATCGAATCCCTCAGAAAGTCATTCGCCCACGTACTAATTACTGTATTAATAACGACATACAATTGGACCGGAAATCGATCCAGATGTTTCAACTAAATACAAACATTAAATAACAAACAAAAGCATATATACTGTGAATAAATAGTAAATATGTCCTATCGAATAACTTCCAAGGTTGATTCACATTAAATATCGAATTTGTAGCTAAAAAAAACCTTTCATTATATAAAAACTCTTTAGAACTTAGACCATGCACCAAGGCCACCGCTGCGTACACACACGTTTTATTGCATCTGCGGAAACCTTCGCTGAGATAGCTATAACGTATCGTGAACTATATTAGTATCAACTGTCGAACCACCCAGCGTCGAATTTTACCAATTTAGTGTGTGTATTTTTATTCGCCTCGCAGCTGTTACGCGGTGTTACTTTTCCTTTAATTTTATATGCCGTAAAAACTTCTGTGGATTATACTAAGATCTAATAATGTTCGTAGATATAAAATCTAAGCGTTTTTAAGCGCTCTATTAATTGATCGTTTAAAGTTACCATACACTTTTAATAAATTGACTATTGAGCTATTTCAGTTTTCTTTTAGGTTTCCCACGGCTACGGCCGCATATTATAGGTAATTTCTATCATTTCATTAGATATTTTTAAACAGAAACTATTGATAACTCAAATGTTATTAAAATAACACCGTTATGAACAGAAGAAGGATTATAGGATTGAAAAAATACTACGAAATAACCATTGATATCAATAAACAAATGTATCTACCAATCCAATTCTTTTAATGATTTTACGCATGTGAAAGCCATAATTTTAAATCTGATGTAACATGCATTATATTTATAATGTAAAACACTTTCAGATTAAATAGTTTAATAGAAAAGTTCTAATAGAGACAAGATTTTTGGTTACACGACTTCATAAAAGCACTTCGGAACCTTCAATCTGCGAAGCTAAATTTATCATTGGACGAATAAAAACAATTTTAATTAAAATCAAAAAAATCAAAATCAAAATATACTTTATTCAAATAGACTTTTACAAGCACTTTTGAATCGTCACTTTTACATTATTATATAGAATTTAAATCAAATGTCAGTCTGTAAGTCTAGGGGAGTAAGCTACCACCGACTCGGAATGCTGTTCTGCTAAGAAGAGCCGGCGAGAAACTCAACAGTTGCTCTTTTAAAAAAATATTTGGTTACAATTAAAATATTTGGTTACAATTAAGCTTGAACTACAAAAGCTGCTAATTACAAAGTTGTATATACTTTACTCTATTTATGAATTCGTCATTATTTTTGAAAACTTGTTATGCCGACTATCTGCATTACGTATGGCACTCAAAATAAGCCGATAACTACATATTAGGTAGTGGTTCCTTTAGCTTTGGTGTCGTCTAAATGTGTATATATAGCATCAACAATACTTTATGAAATCAAAGATATACTCGTAACATTTTTATCTAACAGTATAGATTTTTTTTTCTTCACTAATGAAAATATTTAATTATTTATTGTATTGTCATGACGTAATTTAATGTGCAGGCTTACAATTAAATCTTTAAATGTTATCAAAAAATTAAAGTAAGGAAAATTTTTGCTGTTCACATTTCGGTGCCAAAAATGGCCACTGGTAACCTTTTAAAGCCTTCTCCGAAAACTTCGGGCTAATTAAACCACAAACATTAACTTAATTATCAATAAATGGGCATTTGTGCATATATCACATTAAATATAATTATAATTAGTAGATCTTAACATGTAAAAAAGTCAAGTACATTATCCTTATAATAAATTAAATGAAACTTATATGAATTATTAAGACATTTCTAAAATTTCAATCCTTAAACGCAATCTTTATTTTTTACTCCCAGAACTGAAAGCATTAACCCAATATGTGAACTATTTTGTTTCACGTTTCTTAAATATCTTGCTGGTGAAAAAAAGCCACTAAATATTAATTTAGTATTCTTATTTGGAAACATCTGCGTCAATTGTTGACACAAATTGAATGCAAAACACATGGAGGTTAGATACAGGAGAACCAACGCTTCATACTAAAGCATTACCCGTCTGTCTCTGAAAATTTGTAGAGTTTATAGCGCGCTGTCGTCAATAAGTAGTATCTGTCAAGTTAGCTATTTATGAGTACTGTCACTATTGTGACAACGTGAAGTTAGGCATTGAGACAACATAGCGATCGCAGCGCCTCCTTGGTTTGACAATATTTCTGAGACACTACATTCTAGGGCCTTGGTTCTCCTTGTTTCTAATCTCCATGGCAAAACAGCTAACAGATAAAAAATAACAAACGACTTACAGAAGGCTGCACATGTGCGTTCCTTCGCTTCAAAATCAACAAAATATGTCCAATTTCATAATTTGAGCTGATAATTTTAAATATATTGTAATTTCTAATGCAGTTATACGTAAGACTGAAAATCCTTTAAACCATAATTACTTGTTTTTTTCTAATGACACAGTTGTTAACTGTAAATTTTTACTAAACATTTATGTCGTTAACACTAATTTAGTCGTAAAAGACTGAAGTTACACGCTAAATTAATCTTTATGATTTTCTGCACAAGCTCTAAATTGGAAACCGGAATAATAAAGATGAAGGATTTTTTTCGTAACCTATGACCTTGAGCTTATTTGTCATGTTATTTGTATATTTAAATGTCAGCATCTTAATCCCAGGCTGGTGAACGCTTACCGGTGATTATTTTCTAGTCCTAAAATAACTTTACTTTATTTTTTTTACATATATATATTAATCAGCCAGTAATTGAAAATAGTGTTTAAACTCTGTAATATACAAGCAGTTACTCTGATGTAATTTTACCTAAGGTAATGTAAACTGATGCTTAGACATCAATTTCCATATTCTAACTTTAACTGCGACGAACTTCCATTCAAACTTTCATCCCTATTTAACCCTCGTCACCTTTAATAAAGTAAGGGACTCTTATGATAGAGATGCTTCTTGACGTGGCGGCTTAGTTCGATTGTATGTAGTATACTCTGGTCTTTCTACGTTAATAATTAATTTACTAATGTCTTACAGATTACGGACTACAGTACATTGAATAGTTACGTATTGCCTCTTGTTCACATGTAACATATAATAATATAATATATAATAGATAAAATAATAATTTATAAAAATTAAAAAGCCGTCTGTGTTTAAAGCAAACTAAGCAAATGAGAAGAAGTTGACGAAAAATATTATACTTATAGCTTCGTCAACTTGTTCTCTTAGTTCGTTTTTACCGAGTCAGCCTATTATTTTATTTTGTTACCTTAATTATTTATTCTTATTTTTTTCTTAACGCGATGTACATAAGTTATTATACTAGCTCAGAATACTAACACAGCTTAGAATAATAGTGTTATTATTCTAAGTATACTAGTATGAGCGTTATTAATTTTCATATAAAATAATTTAGTAATTTTACAATGGTATCCCGTATAAGCTTTATTAATTAGTGAAATTAAGAATACACTACATGCTAATAATAGACTAGGTTGTACCCGAAATACTTAAATTTATATTTACCAAAACACGGTGATACTGAAAATTAATAAACTAATGTTTATACATTTTCAGAAAATACTACAGAAAATACCGACATACAGCTTTATTTTTAATCGTCTAGAAGTAAAATTTTGTAATAAATAATTGAATCAACGGTTAATTACCACTAATAATAGAGATAACGGGCCAAAGTACTTCAAAAATTAATGTCAACGTCTATGCCACCTGATACGTTTTTTAGCTACAGGTGGGCTCTGGCTTGCAAAATGGCAAGTAGTTTTATTCACTTACGCTCTACTAAATAATACCTTTACGCTCTACTAAATAATAGATGCTGAAGATTCAATTTCTACATTTTACTGAAAAATCTTAACTTTTCAAAAAGGCTTTAACGATTTTCAGGGGTATTTTATGTTTCTTTTTTTCTTGTTTATTATTATGATTCAATCTTCACAATTATAAGCGTAATGCGCTGCATAAAGTTTCTTTTTCGTATTTATGAATAAATTGTGCTATTGTTTATTTTAGAATTATGATTATTTATTTTATAATAAATTAAGAAAGTTTTAATATCTTTTCCAAAAGTACTATGCCACAGGTTACAAGTAGAAGAAACCACAATAAGGGCGCGTGCGCTGCCACCTTGCTGACAGGTGAAATGTTTATGAAACGGAATCTACCCGTGTATTTACTCCATTTTGACTAGTAAAATTTAGATTAAAACACAATTTCATTCATTTTTGTATAAATATCTTGAAACCTGTCGATTATAGTTTGTGGCAATGTGATAAGTTAATCCACTTAGTTTGATGCGTAAATATTATACATTACGTTAAATAAGTATATAGTAATAAAGTAACTTTAATTATAAGTTAAAATATATTGTAGTGCAAATTGCATATATATTGCAGTTAAAATAACGAGTGACAAACGTCATATAGATATTGTGAGACAGAGATAACGCCGCGCTCTGCGAAACCGAAATAGGCCGATGGTTTCTTTCCAAAGATCGATGTGCAATATTTCAGGTATTGTAAATAAAATTGAAGTGTCTGTTTTTAATTTCAAATTAACAGCTTTTCACTGAATGCATATAAAACATATACGATACTAGCATAAAAAAACAATTACTGAAATTTTTGTTTTGTTGATACATCACTACTAGCTTAAGGTTGATGTAGAAATAAATACTGATAACTGATGTATCTTCATATATCAGGTACCAAGTACCTAAACTTTCTCAGAAAAGTAAAAAAATGCTCTTACGAATTAATAGATTTAGCTTCCTATTCATGAGTCTATACTTTTACTATTTTATAGACATCAAAATCTTTCAAAATCTCAATTATTTATACGATACTCTCATAATATAAAAATAATAGCTAATATTAATTTACTATTAAAAAATCCGTCAATACTTATTCTTCTTAATGATTCCCAAAGTTATGCGATATGTATTCAGAATCAGAACAAAGCTAATACTTTATTAGTATGATATTACGAACTAAATAAGAAGTAAGCAGCTTAACTATGTAAATCTAGTAAATAATAAAATATTACAAAATGCTTATAACTATAGAGATTTTGGTGAAAAGTATGCATTCTTTGTTATTGCAACTGCAATCCGTCCAGCGCTAGGGCTTCGTCGGCTCGCTGGCGCCGGCGTCGGTCGATACCACCCTATGAGAAATAAAACCCATTTGCTGTTTACTTCGAATGACCTTTGGCTCATAGTTATTTGGTATTTCTTCACCTACCTTTATTGCAATATTTTTTTAAATAACATTACAGAATGAGTGAGTGTGGATATCATATAAAAAATAATGTCACAAGTTGAATATTCATATTTCATTGAACTGAGTTCAGAAATTGAAAAATAACTTTAATGTTTTACGAATGAAAATAATATTTTTTTTTCGTAAATGTATATGTCAATGTCTTCAAAATTTTAATAGGTATCTACTTTTTTCCTATGATATACCTATTACCTATTATGAAAACTGACGTGAGATGTCATACCGCGTGAAAAACGATTCCGCAATCTGCAATGCTCAAAAATTGCGACCAATATGATTAGGTACATACGGACATACCTACATATTTGTACCCAAACTACGTCATAATTATTAGTGCCTGGGTGACGAAGCTTACCTTTGCATTTTCTCATAAAATACAGCTATATTGGTTTATATTATAAGTTTAAAAAGAAAACCTTATCTAAATACAAAATTTCATACAAATCGTTAAAGATTTCCGAGGTAGGTGCAAAAGGAAATAAATTAATTTAGCTATTTATAAATAATATTATACATGTACAAAATTGCTATTATAAGTATAAAAACAGAAACTGCAGACCTTCAATATAGCAGAGCAATGCGACATTATCAGGCAGTGGTAAAATTACGAATCATATTTCGCCGGAAAATCTTTTTGCAAAATAAAATTACCTACCTAAATCGTTATTCACCCTGCAAAACCCCATTTTATAAATTTGATCTAAATCGTTACGGCCGTATAGGAGAACGTGAATAAAAAACACATATTGCTTGTTTAATATTATAGGATTCCTTGATAACTATTACTTAACTATTAAAAACTAAAAACATTTCAATGAAGCAACAGTAATATTCTCTGCTAATACTTATTAGTTAATCTCACGATGCATTTGCATAGCCATAATGTATAAAGCAGGCATGGACCGAGGCAATACGCACTGCGCACATCTGGGTCTTCGCTTTCCTTTGTGTCGCCTACGCACGGACAAGTTATGGCGGACTTGATATGCAACAGCTTATTTTTATTACTCCCTATACCGTAATAAATGAATGACTCAATAGTAGCGTTTAAATCAATTCAAGTTTCAATTTACATCAATATATACAGATACTGTAAAGTGTAAATTTAAACATTTTATGTATTTGTCTAAATACGCTAAGTTATTTTCTGTTTATAAAGTAGTAATTACTTACCCTGGCTTCGTTCGAGAGTGTCTCTTGACTCTTGGTGCTTAACAGTAGCATTTATGTAATATTTACTCCAGGTCTATGTATGTACATTGTATATACTACAGTACATTCATTCCTTTGGCGCATTCCCTATTTGGGGTTGGTCCTGAATACTTCATCGGTGACGTTAGGCATAGTACCGTCATAGTTTTGAAGATGGTTCTAGTCCAGGTAGTTAGAGGACGAAATCTGACTTGTATGTTAAAATTCTAAAATCTACAAATTCGGCCTCCGTATTAATAATAATTACTGTTCTATAAGATTTACCAAAGTATATTTAATGTATAGATTCGTCTCAGTATTTTATTATATTATAATATATAGATAGATAATATTAATAATTCAAAACAACTTTTCCTTAAAATTTATTTCACGTTATTAGATAAGTATGTTATTCTTTCACGCAGCGACGGAGCAAAGGATCGACGAGGTTTTTGCATAATATGCGATAATTTATGGAGTGGAGAGCGACGGGGGTTATTCTTAAAGCCGCTACATCAATAATTTCCTTGATATTATTAGTAGAGTGTAGTATAATTAAAAAAAGTTAGGTAGGTATATATAGTTAAGGTCTAAATGAAAAAAAAAAAAGCTTTTTGACAGCGCGACATTTTTTTAAAACCAATGTAACAAACATTGAATTCGTTTACTACAGCTTTATATAAACGTCAACCTTTTTCGACAAATAGGTGAAATTGGGCGTGTCGTTAATACATAGTAAAATGCAGCTTAGGTACGGTTGATCGGAAAAGCTCATCTATTTACATGTCCGTAGTTCAATGGCAGCCAACGCGACACGTGTCTGCCTAAACGCACTAATCATACGAGTAATCTAGTTCTCATAAGTCCTCTACACGTAAATACTGGCTATTAGCAACTTATGAGCTTTTACATGTGTCTTGAACCATATCTTTGGTCATTTCGTTTTCTAAGAATTATTAATGTTATTATAACATTAAAAATAATCTTACAAAAATAATACTTTTAAAGAACATGTCTACACTAATGTTAAAACCACTTGCGAAGTAATAATTCCTGTAATAATAGGTGTCTATGCTTCTCGTACTTCGTTTCCATCATCTGCCTATTATTTTATCTTAATATACGCGCCTAGATGGAGTATATTCCTTGGGTATTTAAATGGCTACCAAATTATTTTGCCCGTTTATGCAAATGACTTGGTTACAGGTTGCAGTATTGTTTATGTTGTTAGAAAAAAAAGCAGAAACTGTGAAAAAATATATATATATATATATATATATATATATATATATATATATATATATATATATATATATATATATATATATTAATTTTATATGAAAATATTATATATTAATTAAAGGATTTTTAATTCAATCATCCGATTTTATCTCTAAATTTCAATTTTCAACCCTTATATAAATTACTATAGTAGTAAAGTCTGTAGTGTCATCTATTATTAAGTAATGTAAACTCTATTTTGGCGTTCTCGTTCCGCTATTCGGTAATAGATGGCAGCATTGTGCACTATTTTACATAATACATTTTAATTACCATTCATCATTGGTCATATTATTTTCGTAACAATCGTATACGCCGATCTATTGTAAGTTTAAACATCATTATTAAAGCTATTTAAATATTTATTCATTCCATTTTTCTTAACATAATATACATGATTGTTATTTAGGTTTTTATTATTATAACACTGTATTTTTATTAAAATAACCTTTAAATGTATGTAATTTTAAAGGAAACAATCTATTAACTTCTTTTAATAAATATAAAATTATAGTTTAAGTTTTTCGCATTGTAAAATTTAACACTTATTAGCTCAGACCAATAAAACTTTTTTATTGGTCTGAGCTTATTAGTATCATATTTGCATGTTAAAATCTAATGTATTATTCATTAAGTAGGTATTATTGAATGATATCCAAATTTTGTTTTGATTTTGTCGTTTATAATAATAATAATTTAAATTCATTTTTTAAACTCACTCTGAGATGACTTCAGTATTTGAATATCACTCAGCAAAGATATGATGTCAGATAACAATATTAGACTTTTATCTTCATTGTTGTTTGTGATACAATCCATTATTTTAAATATAAATTGAAATATGTACAGATTAGTTTTGATATTTACCGCTATAATATTGTTCGTTCGTTATTACCGAAATATCAATTAATAACATATTACAAAAAAAAAATGGTTGCCTGTAAAGTCGGTTTTACGGGCGAAGATTTTACGTGACAACGTCTTTTTCTCGGTAGAATATTTATTGATATGAATATAATTAAATTGCACAATAGGAACAAGGAATTGAATGAAAATAAGAATTGCACAAATTTTAACTATAGAAATATATTTTAATAGTTGAGTGGGAGAGAGACGCAAGGCATTCGGCGGGCCTCTCTCTCGTTCGGTGACTCATCGTAACGTTACCGAGCGTTACACTTTTTCATAAGTGACTCCCAGCCGCAACCTAATTTAAGACGTTGTCACGTCAAAAAGATGGAAATAACAAGTAAATTATTATTTTTTTTTAATTAAAAATATTCCAAAATTCGTACCTACTTATTATTCAATTTAATCTTTTAGTTTCAAGAAGACAAATATTGTGTGGTGTTAAGTAAAAGTTAAAATATGTCATTAAAGAGAGTGCTGATTGTGAATAAAACGTTTCCCGCCGCAGGAATCGAATTGCTAAAGCAAGAGTGAGTTCATATTTATAAATATTCACAACTTATAGATATAACTAGCATTTCCCACGAGTCCGCCTGCATCCTAAAGACCGGAAACCAAATTCTTTGATTTACCATATTCACATATTGTAGCCTGGTTCAACCAAACATAACCAGCCTGGTTGCGCCATTTTGTGCGCTGATGCACTTACCACTTACCCCAAGTCGTCGTCCCACCGTGTAGCAATTAACCAATTTATTAGTTCTATACTCTTTGCAATTAACACTGCTTCCGTATAATTATTATCGCACCGCGCGCGCGCAGGTTAACCGCGTCGCCAGTCGCCACACAATAAAATACAGTCCACTTGCTCTATGAGTCTACATAGCCTAAAGCTTTCTACGATAAATGGGCTTCCGGCTACTAAAATAATTTTTCAATGCGAACCCGTTGTTTCCGAGGTTTATTCGGATTAGTTTTAAGTAAATATTATATAGAATAAGTTTTGATTATACTGTATACATTAGAAAGTTAAAAAATTTCCAGATTGGAACCTGTCGTTCTACCTGTTCTGGAACACGAGCCTGACTGTTTAACAAAAATAAAAAACTCTATAACCCAGGGATACGATGGCTTAATTTGGAATACAAAACACCGTTTAACAGGCGAAATATTGGATTTAGCAGGTTATAAATTAATAAGAACAAAAAGTATACAACTATATTTATTTTATTAATTTTCTTTTTTTAACAACGTTTATAGTTTCTAAAAGTTTGTAATTCCGTCATTCCTTTCTGTCCCTATATCAATTTAATTTTACTCAGACTTAAATTAGAATAAAATATGAAAAATAATGCTTCGCTCGGGTTTTTCCCTATTTAGCGCAAGAGAAGCCGACGAGTTTCGCTAGTTTAAAAAATTTCTAAAATAAAAGTAGCCTTAGTTACTCCTTGTAACATTAGCTACCTGCGAGTGAAAGTCCCGTCAAAACCGGTCCAGCCGTTTCAGAGATTAGCCGAAACAAACAGACAGTATAGTAATCAACAATTTTTTAAAATTGATTTTTTTATTTTAGTACCTTATATACTATCATATGCATTTAGTGAAAAGCTATTAATTTGTAATTAAAAAAAATATTTATATGTATATAAGATGTATAGATTTTAATATTTTGGTACAACATAATCGCTCCAAGTGCCGCACCTACTTTGTGCCGCCTGATGCCGTCGCACAATACAATAAATAAGTAAAGGTAGTTTGATTGACCAGGCCCTCGTCTCAAAGCTGTAACTACCACAGCATCGGGGATAGATCACATAGACACGGTCGAGCTGAAGAAGCGCGGTCTGATGCTGGGGAATACCCTGCAAGTGTTGGACAATGCTGTCGCCGACATCGCGTTAGGATTGTTGATCTGTGCCGCGAGGAGATTTAAAGAAGGAGTCCGGGAGATAGAATCGTAAGTTAAAACTAAAATTCCATGGAAAACATGGTCCTTACTTCTTATTCTATGGAATATCACTTAGCGATAAAAACATCAACTAAATTAATGTGTATTGTTTATCTCCTTTTTGTGCATCAATTTACATGAATGTACCTCACCCTAAATACGTAATTATATAGTTATTAGTTAACAAAATGAAATTAATTTAAAAATAATTATTTCGATCTTTAGTGGCATCTATATTCAATTGGCTATCTCTTATAGCCGATAAGTAACCTACACCACATTACACATACCAAAAATTCACATTTTTATACGGTTAATATAATATTTTACCACTTTTAGAGGCGAATGGAAATACGGTGTGCAATGGCGGCTCGGCCAGGACATAGCGAATAGCACGGTGGGTGTGGTGGGGCTCGGCGGGATCGGACAGGCGATAATAAGGAGATTAAAAGGCTTTGACGTTGCCAAGTTTATTTACAGCGGACGCACTGACAAACCTGAAGGTATACTTAAAATGGCGAAATAAATTGTGCCCAACACCTAACAGGCACTCCTAGACGCCATTGAACAAAATTATTAAATTGAATAATATCAAATCTATCAACATATAGAGCCCTAAAAATATTAAAAATTCTTAAAATTTTGTAAAAAATGTTGATTATATCATAAAATATTTTATTTATAGCAAAATCCTTGGGCGCAGAACGGGTACCACTAGAGACATTACTAAAAGAAAGTGATTTCGTCATCCTTTGTTGCCCTCTAACAAAAGAAACCAAACATTTAATCAATGCTGAAACTCTGAAAATGATGAAGAAAACGTCTGTCCTTGTAAACATTGGTAGAGGAGGTACCAACAAAAACAAGTTTCTAAAATAATATACACCTACATAGTAAACTGTTTTTATTTATTTACATAGCTGTAAACAACTTTCATAACAATCTCATTATATAAAAGTAATTATTTTTCAGACTTAATAGACCAAGATGCACTTTACAACGCTTTAAAGGAAGGTCAAATATTCTCAGCTGGGCTTGACGTCACCACACCGGAACCAATCTCTAAAGATGCTCCAATTGTAAACTTACCTAATTGTTGTAAGTATATTATCTTAAATTCAAAATATATTAATAAAACTAGTTTGTTTTAATTTCTTTTTATGTATGCATATTATTTTGACTTCTTTAGGTACTTTATTGAAATTGCTTATTAGTGTTGTACATGTCGGTATTATAAGTAAAAATAAATAATATAAAATGTATTTTTACTCTTTGTAGATATAATACCACATTTGGGTAGCGCTACATTCCAAACAAGAAATGCCATGGCAAGGTTGTCCGCTGAAAACATTTTACTTGCTTTAAATGGAAAACCTATGAAATGCCCGATTGAATTATAAGTATATATTATAATTTACCTAATAAAATAATATTATGTGATATAGTAGGTAACTATTTTATTATAAAATATTAATTAGGATTATGTTATGTTGTACTTATATATTTTGTAGACATAACTGATAATATATGAATCCATTCAATTTAACCTGTTTTTTATTACTGTAATATTTAATTTTTATTTTTTTAATTATATAATTCAAAAAAAGTACCTACATTTTGGGCAAGTAATCATTTGTAATAAGTTAATATAAAAACTAAAGATGAATTATTTAAGTAGCTAATAATTATTGTAAAAAAATTACTTACCTAATAACAATTATAATAGTAGTATACTTCTTTTCTAACAAATACAAAAAGTTAAAAGAGGGGAAACAGGAAACTTGAAAACCCCGCTAAAATCTAAATTAGAGGACGCCAAGGCCAACTACCACTGACCTCTATAATACCACTGGACTGGCTGTTGTCAACGTACTTTTGTGGCTGCTTGATATTCGCCGTTTTGGCGCTGTCGGACGTAGCGAGACGTAGCGAGAGTTTGTGGTACTAAAACTAATGATGTCGATATCAGCGAGCAAATCGATAACTTTTAATAATAAGTTTTTACAATCAATAAAACTGTTTCAAATAAAGATTTTTATTTTTATTAAACAATAACCGTATCATCATAATTAGTACTTAATACTTATGTTATATTAACAACGAAAATGCAAAATTACTTTACAGTAAACAAACACTTCTCGCTGTCATTTGCAATATACGTCAAAATTAGTTCTTGGGACTCTCGCTAGTGGCGCTTCAAATGGACACAAAAAAATTGCTGTCAAACGTTAGTCTCCTTAATCTGTATTCTGTGGTCAAACGCTTGGAACAGCCTGCGATATACGCATTACGCACTTACTGGACTTATCATTGCAATCCGAGCGATCAGCGGCCTTGACTTTCTGTTTCTTTCAGAGACATGTCTCTGGTTTCTTTAAAACCTAAGTTACTACCAGGGGCATTCAGTTGTACTAATAAATTGGAAATTTAAGTATTGAAGTTTTATGTTAGAGAAATGTAGATGGCAGTGTAAAACTTACGAAACTACAATTAAACGAAATAGATGTCACTACTGAGATCAGATGAGATGAGTTTTGAAAAATAGAAATACCCGTATTATATAGTATAGTGCTTACCCCTATATATATATATTGTAGTCTTTGATAGCAGATATAAAAATTCTTCTCTATGTTTGCTAGTGCTCTGTGCAGTGTGCTTAGAAATTTTAAATATTCGCCGTTGATGATACAGTTCAGGTATAATCTCTTTTGACAGTGTGATATTTTAAAAGTTTATAATTTTCTCCAAACTAAGTGCCTGTTATTGGTTTTTATTATAGTTGAATTGAGCTTATGTTCCTCCGATAAATTCATATGACTGTGATCTCAATATATCGCAATTTCGTAGTTAGTAGAACTTAGTTAGGACTCATTCTGCCGTTTTGTTTCTTTTTTGCAGGATTTTTTTCATTTTTGGTGTGCTCATCAAGCAGTTGAAGGCCCAATTATGCCATCATACAAGCGATGCTGCGTTCCTGGATGTAAGAAGGCTGAAGGTACCTATGACAGATATATGAACTACTTAAAATCCAAAGATTGGAACTTCATAAAAGTAATTAGTAATTACCATAATAATAACTGCCAACTTACTGCACCTATAGCTTATTTTAAATTTATTGTAATAAACACTTAAACTATTGAATTTAGCTGTTTTCTTATTCTTGTATTAATTGGTACAAGTCATGATTATGATTGTTATGGTACTCTATTTTTGTCTTATTTTGTTTATTTATATTGTATATTTTCATAATCCAGATCATAATAATTATATAATAAGATATTAAGGTACTTACGTACTAATGATGACACACTTTTATTTTGCTTTTATTTTTAATGTGCTTATATCGTAAAAAACTATTTTCTTTGGGTTTTCATATAATAGGTTCATAAGGTTAATTTTATGACTCTTTCTTTCTAGGTTGGTTAGGTTAGGTTAGATATATGACCAAAATATCGCACGAGCCGAGCGAGCGCAGCGAGCGTGCCGCGGCAGCGGCCGGCGAGTGCCATAGACATGTCATATTGAATCTATGTTGAATTCAATATCAATCCATTTTCCACCACATAATTCAATTGACTAGTACTTAACTACTTTGTTTTTAAATAAATTTTTTGATTTCAAAAGTGTTTTTATGGTAGTTTTCATCATATGGTCATATATCTAACCTAACCAACCTAGAAAAAAAAGATTCTTAAAATTAACCTTATGAACCTATTATTAAATTTTGACTATGGCGATATTGTGGTCATATATCTAACCTAACCAACCTAGAAAGAAACATTCTTAAAATTAACTTTATGAACCTATTATTAATTTTCGATTTAAGATTTTACGATATAAGCACATTCACACAAATCTATAGAAAAAATAAAAGTGTGTCATCATTAGTACGTAAGTACCGATATTAATATCAATTAAAAACACCAATCTAACTTAATTTCGGTATAGCTTTCGAACATCACAAACCAAAATTCAAGATAAATCAGTGACAAAACCCTATAGTCTTAAGTGATTACTTTTCATGTGTGCTCAAATATCTTTAATATTAAGTTAGAAAAATAGTAGTAAAAAGTACACAATTTTAAGAACTTCAACTTTATTTATTTCAGATGTTCATCAAGTGCTTCATGTATTCCCAAACCCAGAAAAGGACATATGGCGTTTCAACATGTGGCTTAATGCAATTGGTGGAGATCTTGTGGGCATGGATAATGAGAGCATATTTAAGAATCGCCGTGTGTGTAACACACATTTTGAACTAAAATACCTGTGTCGCTACAACAGAATTAGTAAGAATGCTATACCAACATTAAATATGCCAGGTGACATGTCTATACCTCTATACTAATACTATTAAGAGTTTTTTTTTTATATAATGTAAACCCCACTCTAAAAATTTAGATACTCTATGGTTACTACTTACTACAGAGTATAGTGTCTATGCCGTTAGTCGCTTTGTATTTACTTAACTGATAAATGATAATATAAGATATAATTCCGATTGTAACAGATAAAACGTGACATAATCATAAACAATGATCCTTTTCTTTTTATTCGTGGTAGTTGCTAGTGAGTTTTCACCGACAACTGAAGCTTCATCAACAAACATGACAAAAAATCTTAAAGTACTTGTTTCATCTAATGATTTTCCTGAGAGTGGATTAAATGTTCTTCGTGAACAGTAAGTACTTTTAATGCAATTGTTTAATACATATTAATATGTTTTTTTTGTCTACATTTTATTCAGTAAATATGTCATCGCAACTGTAACAGTTCAAGGACAACTTCTCGCGGGACAATGATAAGAGATTTGTTACGCGGTTATCAATAGTTGTTACTTTGAGTTGTTATAACAATTGTAGATACTGACTTATAAATTTGATTTCATAATTTTTGTATTAACTACCTACAGGTAGTAAACGTCTGACTCTACGTCTGACTCTAACGTAATAACATTCGGGAAGCGGAAATTAATAATTATACATATTATCTCCTATTTTAGGTATCAGCGGAAGTGTTATAAACTTATTTATTCTACCGCTTGTAGATACTTAGATCAATCAGAATTATATCATTGAAATAAATATCATGAAAATCTTCTCAGCAGTTCAATGTGAGAGAGTTTTCAAACATATAATATACAGTATACACACAAAAATGCAAAAATGTTTTAGTACGTCCATGAGCTAAAATATAATTATTATTATTAAAAACGTAAGATCGGATATATTTGGAATCGGTGCCATCCAAATTCCAATAGATCCGTTTTATGTTTTATCGTACCCTTACAAGACCTTGATAACGAGGTATAAATTACTTCTTGATAAAAAAAAATACACTGTTATAATTTATTGCTTCTCGTAACAAATAAATCGCTTGTTCTACTGTCGAATTGGGTGCTCCTTTTTTAAAGTTGGTCAAAAATCGTCATATTATGTACCAACATTAAAGTCTAGTGTAGCCTGTAGGTGGTTATTGTCGTAGTCGAATTTTAAATTTTTAAGTCACAGACGCAAAATAAGATTAGTGCCAATGCCCAAATAAAAACGATTTTTTTTAGTTCTAAGATAGGTAGGTAAGTATAATAATGAATTTAATCTCCCCAGTTTCACAGTACTTCAAAGCAAATATATAAATTTCGGTGAAGAGGGTATAAAAGAAAACAAAGAAGAGCTTCTCAAGCTCATACCTGGAGTGTCCGCGTTGGTGTGGGTGTCGCATCATCCCATCACCAAAGAACTTCTAGATAAAGCTGGTAAGTACAATTAGGGTTTTGCTGCAGGTTCGATTATAGAACTAGTAATCTATGTATATAGGTATACATATAAATTATAGTAAAATTTTAACTCCAGTCGCATCTGTAATACATTAAATATTTTTATGCTGAGAATAATAACGCATAGAAGAAGGCCCAAGCGAGTTGAAGCCATTTCAATTCGGCCTTAAGACCGAATACGTTTCGTCTTGATAAAGTCTTGTTATAAAGGGTATTACATCAATTTTTTAAAAGTGTCTCAAAAAGATTCTATAGTGATAATACACCACCAAAAAAACACCAAATTTTCCACCAACAAGTGTTATAAAAATACATTTACATTTTAACATTTTCAAATTTCGCGCCTCAATGGTCGAAAACGCTGAACGCAGTGGACGTCATTATTACTCTGTGGTCAGTACGTCAGTGGATTTTGTAAACAAATGCGCTGATAATTTGTATGAAATTGATAATTGCTTATAGTTTAAAAATGAGCTATTATTGTATTTATCGTTGGTTTGCTGTTCCTAAATGCAAGAATACTAGTGTAAAATGCAAGAATACTATTATAAAAACGCCGAACAAATTATTTATTTTTGTGTACACGGCGGTATGACGTAATAAAATGGCGTCTACTATTTCGTGGTGTTTAAAAACAGATAAAAAAAACTGAATACTTTTAATTTAATTTTAAAACTTATTTTGTTATTTTATGAAGTAAAAACAACATTTTCCGAATGTTTCTTGCCTAAGCAATCATTATAATATATTTTTAGATTGGTTTTCATTAAAATACCCTTATAAATACAATACGTAATAGACAGAATACGTGACACTTATGCACACATTCATTCTAATGTTCTTTAATATTAAGCGGAATAATGTATGAAACTATCGTTGTATCATAGGACGAACGTAGTTCTATGCGTTATTATTCTAAGTTTTTATGTAAATCATATCGAAGTAGTCGTTATATGTACTTATAGGCTCACTGAAGTTGACCCAACTTGTTTTGATTTTCGGATTTTTTTTATTTTTAATTGTTCGTCAATGTTCGAATGTAAAAATTGTTAGTTCGTCTTTTATTTATTTATAATTAATTAAACAAATGTTCACCCTTAAGTTGGACACCCTTACTAGATATCTTTATTTTTATCGCTCAGATTAATTAATTTTGATCAATCATCGTTTGTTCGACGACTATTGGTGATTGTTCGGTCATAAAAACAATTAAATTCCCAATTAATTATAAATAAATAAAAGACGAACTAACAATTTTTACATTCGCACATTGACGAACAGACAAAAAAAAAACGAATATCAAAACAAGTTGGGTTAACTTCAGTGAGCCGTACTTATATCGATGCAGAGGCCAAATTTAAATTAAAGATTTGTTTTTAGATTTTTATCAGTCTGTCAGTCTCTAACCACTTCGCCAGAAAACCACTGAACAGATTTTGATGAAACTTGGTGTTTCAAATAGTTCTGAAATCCCTGGTTATCCGAGCCAACATAGGATATTTTTAGCGCGTATAATATCACACCCTATAAATAACCTATACTTACCGTTAAAAAACACCAAGAGAGCGAACTTGAGCGAAGCGAGGTTGAAGTGCTGGTTCATTTATATATAAAACCAACGTAGGTACTTACGTATTGCTTTCTAGAAATCAACCACTTCATGTAACACGTTATTGACACCAATCGTTCACTTTTGATAAACTTGGTGATAAGCAAATCTGCCACGTCGATAATAGAGATGAATATTTGAAACATATTCTTTTACTTGCCCAATAAAATCAAAAATTAATGTTAATATGTGTACTGTAATATTTTTTTTAATTTAAAAAACTATATTTCTTTATATCAATTCAATTCTCTTTTTATTGGACTCTAAGCGTGCCAGTTGACCATATTTCTTAATGTAAACACATAAACAGAAAAACAGAATAGACGTTTAATAACTGTTGCTTTGGGATTTTTACTCTGTACGCAATTCGCAATATGTATTGTTTAAAAAATATTTCATGTACCTACAGATTTCGCTTTACTATTTTATTATAATATGCATAGATGAACAAGACAACATAATTTTGTAGGTCCTCAATTAAAAATCGTGAGCACGGCGTCGGCAGGCTACAACCACTGCAACCTCCCAGAGCTTAAGGCGCGAGGTATTCTACTGTCCAATACTCCTAATGTATTAAGCTCAGCAGTTGCGGAGATCGCAGTGGGCCTCATCCTGGGAGCCGCTAGGCGTTTCACTGAGAACTTGGATCAAGTTCGTAGGTTCGTATTTAAAATGTATATCCGTATACAATAAAATTCGATGTTAATCGAATCTGCACATTAAATATTTGGGTTGGGTTTAGAATCGTTTGGCAGGAGTTGGTGGTTGAAATTTATATATTTGATAGAGGTATATTCACTGATCACAATAATAATAATCACAACAGAAGGTAATTCATATTTTTAGAAAAATTAAATAAAAACTTAACGGCCATTTTAACCTCTTAAACGTAATATTATCACTGTAGAGTAGGATAAGAAATGTGATTTCGTATATGTTAGACAAGGACGTACGATTATTATGTCAAAAAAATGTTTTATCTATGTTAAATGGCGCCAAATTTAGTTCCGCTTTTCTTTCGATTTGTGTGAATGTGTTTTTATTGTAAGATATGAATAGTGTTGTATGATGATTTTTTTCTTTCAGTCTGGATAACATAGGTTCAAAAGGTAAATCCTTAGACTTTTTAGTTCTTTCTAGGTGGGTTAGGTTAGGTTAGATATATGACCACAACGCACGAGCCGAGCGAAGCGTGCCGCGGCAGCGGCCGGCGAGTGCCATAGTCCGACTTTCTTTCTTCCCACTTGGATAACATAGGTTTTGAGGGTTAATCTTAAGAATCTTTTGTTATTTCTAGGTGGGTTAGGTTAGGTTAGATATATGACCACATCGCACGAGCCGAGCGAAGGGTGCCGCGGCAGCGGCCGGCGAGTGCTATTTTCAAAATCTATTTTCTCAGGAACTATGAATTACCTTGTAATGGGAGTTATATAGGGATAATAGGGAGTATCCCCTCTTTACCTCCCCCACCTACCACCACCATCGTCCTGCCAAACGATTCTAAACCGCAACCAAATATTTTATTGTTAAATATTATTATTAAGATATTTTTAAGAAAATATTTAATGTACAAAATTAGAATTTTATTATATGTGCGAGTATAATAGGTTGTTTCAACAAAATTTACCTAGAATGTTCATTTAAACATGCTATTCACATAAATGGCTTTGTTACAGAGGCGAATGGGAAATAGGATTCTCCAAAGTACTAGGACAAGATGTTCGCGGCAGTACAGTAGGTGTTATAGGTTTAGGTGGTATCGGGCAAGCTACCGTCCAACGGCTGTCCGGGTTCGAGGTCGGCAAATTCCTTTATACTGGACACAGGGAGAAACCGGAAGGTGAGAGAATGTTTTTTTAAGTTGGTGCTTTACTGTACATCAGCATTTTTACATACATATGAAAATATAATATGTGCAATATAAGTACATACGTACTTAACTCTGCAGCATAATATTGTCTTCAAAACATCCATTATGTAAAGAAGTTCTCAACAAAGTACAATTGATAAAATATTGTATATTTTAATGCATTATCTTGTGTTATCAAATAAAAATTAGACAAATGAAATTGAAGAGTCTGTGACAGATAAGTGCATACAGGGCATATACTGTATAAAAATTTTGTAAGATACATATGTATACGGTATAACTTACAAGATTTTTATTGATCAGTAGTCAGTCGGATCAGTGAACGATTTGTTTGTTCCGGCTAATCTCTGAAATGGCTGGGCCGTTTTTGAAGAGACTGTCATCGGCAGATAGCTGATGTTTTAAGTCGTTTTTATTTAACCATGAACGCATCGGACCAGAGCGAAAGTAATTTGCTCTCGTTAAAACAATTTTCAACATTTCAGCTAAAGCTCTTAATGCTGAATTCACTTCTCTCGACAACCTGCTGCAAAGCAGTGACTTCATATTGCTGGCCGTCCCGCTCACTGACGAGACGAAGCACATGATCAACGCCACAACACTTGGCAAAATGAAGAAGAATGCTATTCTTATTAACGTTGGCCGTGGAGGTAAGAAAAAAAAATTCTCATTGTTTGCAGCTCTATATAGATATAACTGTTAGCGACTCTATGGATTTTAGTACATTTCAAAATGGAGGTAGCTACGTATATAACTTATAAGCAAAGTTAATCTTACAATTCCGAAATTTGTTTGTTGTATATTTGAGGCGTGACCAAAAAGACATGCTTAAAGTTGGTTAGGTCTTTTACCGACATTATTAATACAAAATGTAACACTTCTTATATTTTTTTTAAATTACAGATTTAGTAGACCAAGACGCTTTATACGAGGCTTTGAAGAACAAAGACATCTACGCAGCCGGCCTCGACGTGACCTCGCCCGAGCCGCTCCCTAAAGACCATAAGCTGTTGACTCTCCCTAATCTGTGTAAGTTATTATTTAATTAAAAATTCGTATACACTATACATATAATATCTTCATTTTAATCAATCACTATACATGTGGTAACAAGTTTTTTACTGGGGTTTTTATTTTTATTTTTACTGGGGTTGCAACAGCATACAGTGTCATTTTATGCAACCTATAGATATTTAGAAGTATTTTTTGTCAAAATCTTTTTCTATTCTTTAATGTCACGTAACTACTTGTTGACTTTCACTTCGTTTCGAAACATTCACGTAACTACTTGTTGACTTTACACAATACACAATCAATATAAAATTATTATTAAATTAAATACAACTTCACTTATATTAAATAAATAAATATAAATTAATATTTCCAGTCGTGCTCCCGCACATCGGCAGCGCGACGGTGCGCACACGAAGCGACATGGCGGTACTCGCCAGCAACAACGTCGTCAACGCACTCACCGGCAAACCCTTGATCACACCTGTATCATTTTAATAAATATAATCACAAATACTAACATCGTTTCATTATTTCTCATACCTATATAGTATATCTATACATATTATTATAAAACAAAGTCCTCCGCCGCGTCTGTCTGTCTGTTCGCCCAAAATTCAAAAACGACTGCACCGATTTTCATGCTATTTTCACCAATGGAAAGAGTGACCACTCTTTCAAGGAAGGTTTTAGTATATAATTTGTCAAGTGTTTTAATTTATTTTGTAAACATTGGCTAAAATGTCGCAAAAAAAAATAAGGACGCGAGAATAGAATGCAAGTGCCGCTTCGCATACCCCGTATCCTCTTACCTACTGTAGATAATAGCTCTTACAAGCGAAGATTATTTTTGAAAATTCTTTAAATTTTCAATGTTCTACAATCAATTCCTATTTTTTTTAGTAATTACAACGCGGGCGAAGCTGCGGAAATTGCTAATATTATGACATGGGCTAATAGCTTAAAGGCAACCTATATTCGTCATAATGTAAGAATTCAGATTTGATAGCTATAAAAATACTTTTGTGTAGTAAGGGAAAAAAATCGGGTGCTTTAAAAACCGATTCTTGAGACATTACTTTAAAATAATTCGAGTTTGTAATCAACAGTTTTATTACAATTTATATGCATAAGTTTTAAATATTTAATTTAATTTACAGTGTGCATATTGAATGTATGCAACTGTTTATTCTTAAAGCTTCTTGCTACATAATATATCAAAAGGATATATGTGACTAAAGAAAAGATTAATGACTTAGAAATAAATAAGCATTTTTTCATAATATTAATAATTTTATTTACTTTGACATGAGATACTGACAATTATAACTATGTTATAAAAGTATAAATTGTCATAATAACATACAGGCTTACTGGTCTAACTAATATTTTTTCCCATATTATAATATGAAAAAAGACTAATTTGAATAGTTCAACATTTCAGAATTGGGTAAAAAACATTTTGAAATGCATTTAAGATTCTTTTAATCCAGAAATCATGCTTTAGTAAGTATAATACTTGTTTAGCATTTGTTAGGGTGACTTTAAAAATGATTTTTTATATATGTTTTACTTTAATAAATGTAAAACTGTATGTACATTTTATATACAAACAAAAAATAATATGTTGTTTTATTTACAATGAAAATAGAACAATATTATATACTAAAACTAAAGGCACTGACATAATATAATAATTGTATAACACTGTCTATTTAATTTAATTGGTTTAAACTTTAAACAAATCTTTTTCATAGATATACAGTGTAAACTCTATAATATAACGACACCCAAGGGACCGCACATATTTTGATGTTATAAAGAGTTGTCGTTAAATAGAGAAAGATAAATATGTATTAGAAAAAGAAAATACTTATTTCAGACTAGTGCTAGTAATTACATACATAAAAACAATTCTTACTAAAACGCTATTGCATATAGTTTGTTATTTTCGTCTTTCATATTTTGCTGCGCCTGTAATTTTGTTGTATTTTTACTTATTTTATTCATATCTTGCGATATTGAAGCATCTTGGTGATAAAGAAAGTACTTTGTCAATAATTTTGCTGCTTCCAGACCTTCTTTAATGCACGGCACAGTTTGTACTAATTTTGCCAACTTGGAAAGTATGAATTATTGTTTAATTTTTGTTGTTATTGAGAGTGGGTGTAATGCTAAATAGAGCGTATCATTGTATCGAAAACATAATATGAAAAGAAAATATATAAAAGAAAATACAATATTGAAAGAGCATTAAATAATAATAAAAATTATGCTCATGGAGCTTCTGCCACAATTGTTTCCAAATCTTTAAGGAAGGGTTCTATAAGGCTTTCCAAAGCTAAAATATGGCCAGTGTTGCAATTATCACTACCAATAAAAGTAATCACTAAAGGTAGTTTATTCATTTGTATTACCTGTAACAAGAATGGGATTCTTATAATGTACTGTTATATTAAGTAGAGATTGAGTCAATAGATTGTAGACTTATACAATGTTTATTTCTATAAAATATACATAATACTATAGATATCAACATATATTTCATAATGTATATATTGTGGACACAGTAACTTAAAAATATTGTTATGATACTAACCTGATAACTTGAATACATGGATATAATTGTTTTATTCCTTCCAAGTCCAAGTTTACTTGCTTGATCAGTAGCCATCCCAAATGTTGATATAAAATTAGGCCTTAGAGCTAGCTGTGGAGCCTTTTCCGTAACCGACCTAACTACAGGAACTCCATCTCGATCAGTTATTAATATACAATGAAGTCCATTTACTCTAAAAGAAAAGAAAATAAGTTTATAATTTTTGATAACATTTGACTAATTATTAGGTACTAATAAAATTAAATTACTTTTCAAGTAAATGGTTTAAATATTTTCTTAAATCATCGACCATCGTCATCTTGTCTAATATTTTCTGGCAATCTTTTTACACGTTTTAAAATTAAGATATTATACGCAGAAAATTACACGAAAACAACAAATTAAAAATTAAAAACAATGAATTATGATTTATGAATGACACAATGTCAAATGTCAATTGACATGACAGTTTGACATCACAACTGACATACATCAAAGACAATTTTTATATGATCATCAATGAAGCCTTTGCAATAAAATTACAAAACTGAACGGAACGGTGTAACTATCTAAGTAGTATTTTTAAATCTTAGACATTTACAAATTATTATAAAAACCCATACTACAATTATGAGTGTACGTAAATTTATACATAATGGATATTTCTTACCTTTTATACCTTGAAAACTTTAAGCAATGGTAATATGACAATTTAAAAAAGTGTATATTGTCTATACCCAAAATGGAAGTATCGAATTGACAAGTTTGTGATTTTCGTAATTTTATTTTTGGATTCACAAATGTTGCGTGCGTTTTACTTTCTCAAAGTATTACCTTGAAAGGTATAAAAGTGCACCCTTTATTAAAGATAGAAAAATAGTGAAACACCGTTTTTTACAGTGTAGCAATTTGTCAAAAATTAGCTTAGTATGATGATAACAAAAGATATAAAAATTCAACCTTGTCTTGTTAAGTGCTCTTTTTCGTCACATGTGTATTGTAGGGATTAGCAAATCATGAATATTCATTGTCGTGAAAGTTTTGTGATGTATACGTAACTAAACGAAAAAGAAATTTTAAGGTTTGTGACGTCACTAGAGCGAAAAGACAATAAAATTTTGGTGTTCATATATGATGTTTGTTGCTCTTTTTCGGTGAACACAAATATATTTTTGTTAGTAGAGTGAAGGAGGAGTTCACAGTGCAGAGGAGGTCTTCCGCGAGGATGGGCGGCGATGTCTGCCCCCTCCGATAGCGCTACGAGCCCTTCACCATGTGCGTGCACCAATATATCGCTTATGCAATTGTTTCATGAGCTCAAACAAAAATTTCCTGGCGTTCCTGATCATGTTGTGTCTAATACCATTGAGCTATATTGCCACGACAAGAAAGCATGTGAGACACACCTCCATAGCGAAGTCAAAGCCTCCCTAACACATGCATATCATGCATCTTCATCAGCTGCAGCTCGCCAGCTCAATGAGCTAAGAGTTAATCCACCAATAAAGTGCCGGAACCAACCTATAGTTAAGCATGAAATTGTGAAATCTACAGCAGTTAAATCTTTAACTTGCCAAAGCCCTCAAACAGCTGTAATTTCTACAAATAATGTACTAGATGAAGAAAAGCCTAAAGTAAATACAGATGCTAATCAGAATCTAGTTGAAAGTGAGGCTGATGAAATAACTAACAATGCTGTGGTATCTCCAGTTGCTATCATAAATATTGATAACTTGTGTGCAAAATACAATGCAGAATCACCCAGTGATTTGGAATTAACAAATGAAAATAAAACTGAAGATCAACATACATCACAAGATATTAAATCACAAGACTATTCACCAGAAAGAAATAACTTAAAAGATATAGAACAACCAGAGAGTACAAATTATAAAATTTTAAAAAGTAGTAAAATAAAGTCTAATTTGCATGAAAAATTGGATACTTTGAAAGATGTTAAAGAAAAGAAAACAATAAAAAAAGATGAATCACCAATAGCTCAAGAAAAGCCACAGAGACCAAATACCCTGAACTTCATTAAAGCAAATCCAGACATTGCATTTAAAGAGAATTTAAAACCTGCTCCTGAATCAGAGTCCTGTAGAACAGTGTCTCCTGCTCCATCTGCTCAAAGGCCTGAAAATAAAGATCAGAAACCTAGTGCATATAGACCTGATAGATCTTTCCCTCTTAACTGGTCGGTTAATGTTAATTGTCATATGGACCTTAGTCATGCTTACACTGATGGTGATTATGAAAGTCCCAGAGCTATAACTTCAGTTAATTTGACAGTTTGTACTCCAACTTCAAACATGGCAAGTCCAGTTAGAGATGTAAGGGAGGAAGATAACCCTGGATTTGAAGGGCATGTAACTGTGACTGTGAGTCCTAGTACAGCAAGACCACCCAGGCGTAGAGCTCCACCGCCGCCTCAAACCCGTATAGAGTCTCCCAGGCCAACCAGGGTTGCTCCTGATCCACCTACCCATGCATATGGTAGGTTATTCAATAATACTTAGTATAAAATACTTTGTAATAATTTGTTGCTACTTTTTGTGCTGGACTTATTTAATTTTGTGACTAGGTTTAGATTGTATAGGCTATGTTTATTATGTTGCTTAGATGTGATCAGTATGTACAATGTGACTTGACCAGTAGAAAAAACTAAGGTGTTCTAAAACATAATAATTTTTTTTACAACACATTTTTACAACAGCACCATCTAATTCCATGGTAAGCTACGAGGCTTGTGTTATGGATACCAGATAGTTGATATACTACACATATAAATTTTAAATACTTACATATTATAAATATTAACACCCATGACTACAGTACAATCATTCGTGCTCAACAAACGAATGCCCCCAGCGGGACTCGAACCCGCGACCGCGCAGAAAGTAGGGTGACTACCAACTGAGCCAAATGTGTTGTGAAGGTGAAATTCATGTTTGTATTTTATAGCAATATTCACTAAAAATAAGCTGATGAAATCTAACATAGTGACTCATTGTTTAATGTAGGTATGAATATGATTAGAATAATTTAAAAAACCACACACACAGTTTGTTGAACTTAATAAATCACTATGCTTCTCGTAAAAAACATATCTATTAACATTTTAAAAATATTTATTATTATCAAATTACCCAATTGCATTTTTATTGGTCAATTTAGTAAAGACTTTTTCTGATATAAAATCCAGGAGAAAATTCTAACACAAATCTTTAAAAACCAGTTTAGAATACTTATGTATTTCCACTGCCGCCAAATAAGTAGTAGCCACAAATACCTGTCAGATTGTGTGTCTGTCCGTCCATAGTCCTCGCCTTATGTTCAATATGGCATATATACGGTACGTTCGTACCGATATAAGCGCTTGTCAATATCGCGTTTAAAAACGCCATCCGTATGAATAAAATTTGTGTTTTTTTTATAATTTCAAATAAATAGTTTTTCTCTAAATGCATTTTATAAAAAAATCAATTTTTAAAATTTTTGTCTGTCTGTCTGTTTGTTCCGGCTAATCTCTGAAACGGCTGGACTGATTTTGACGGGACTTTCACTCGCAGATAGCTAATATTGTAAGGTTGGCTATCTATAACTTGGCTTCTTTAATTAATTAAAAAATTATAAAACTGATTAATTTATCTTAACTTACGTCCAGCGAAGCGGGCTGACTTTGGTAAGTAGTAATAAATAAAATCCTAAGGGTTATAAGCCACTAATTTAGCTATTTTAAAATTCCAGATCGTTCCCTAATCGAGCGTCAAAAGGAGCGTTTGTCACGACTGGCCACAGCTCTCGCCCAAGAAAAGGGACGGTTAGCGCAACTGAACAGAGAGACGCAGATACTCTCCGCGCCACCGCCGACCCCCAGTGTGGCGCAGAATCTGAAGGAATATGTGGAGAGATTGAGGGACGAGTGCGACACGATGGCTAAGCGACTCGAGATGGGGGGTAATGGTAAGTTATATTATTATATGGTTTCTTTTATGGTGTACCAGTTTTTAATTTCTTAATTAGATGGATTGACTAATATATTGTATTGACTGCCTGTAACAAATATACTCGTATAATGCCTTTGAACCCTCTAAGAGCCAAGTATCTCCCGTGACTATAACGTAAAACGTGTAAAGCAGCGAAACGTTGGGAATCAAAAAACAAAATAAACCCGCGAAAATGTCTAAAAATATTGTTTTGTTTTCCGTATAGGTATCTGTCATTTAATTTAATGATGTAGTTTCGTTTTATAGATAAAATTTTAAGATATTTTTTCGAAACTGAATTATTTATCTTGAATCGTGCTAACACGATAAACTAGTTGAGTCACACTGTAATTTTCCACATATTACGCAAAAAATGTTGCTAACATTTACGTAAATGTCGCTATACTGTTATGTAATTATTATGTTAATTAATGGTCTCTGATGTTCTTGACAAAATGTCGACTAAGTGGTTTATAATTGCTCCTATCGCAGTAAAATTTCTCCTGTCAGTTTATCTTATTTTTTAATTACTATGATTTACATAGAAACTATTAAGTTTTAGGTTTCTCCACCATTATCATTCATTGACAACCGAGTTACTGAAAACATTTTTGATTAAATAACACCAATATTGCCATAAATTGGTAAAAAACCATATATAAAGTTTACGATCTCGAAGAAAGTACTGTGTAAATGGTATGGTAAAAAGTTAACATGGCTTATTAAAACGTCTGCATTATTACATTTTAAAATACTAAGCGTACAAATCTTTCTTAAACATATATTGTATCAAGGTTGCCTACAAAAATAATGGGCTATTATAACTCTCCTTTGGAGTCCAATATTATCCTCGTACTGTTTTTCCTCATTATTTTTTATGTGTTTTGTTAAATGTTTCCTTATTCAATATCAATATTATCCTCTTCAGTACTTCCCCTTTTTTAGCCTGTGAGACTTACAGAGGCTTAGGCAGAATTCATGTTTTGATATATAACAATCACAAACATTATTTTCTCGGGAATCTAAACTGAACATAAATAAACATTACGTAATACCATTCATCAACATGCATAATATACATTAAATCTAAATAATCTGAATAATCCATATCATTCTTTCACTAGCTCGTGTAATGCACGTTCCAGAGGCAGACGACTCGGGGAACTTCTACAGCAATATATACACGGGGCAGCGTCAGCCGACCTCCTGGCAGTGCCACATGTGCACCTTCCGGAACCATCCCCTGCTAGATAAGTGCGAGGAGTGCGACATGCCCCGAATATTTGTAGGTACGTCCCCTTCCACCACCCACGACTCGGGGTTCGGCTCCTTCCGTGATAGAAACAGGACAAGGAATGTGAAAGATATAACAAATGTGTGTGACCACAGAGCAGTGAACGTTTAAAGTGCCTTCAGTGTGCCTCATGGCTGTCTAACTGTTTAACATAGCATGTGGCATGATTTTGTGCTGCCAGGCCTTCCATATTTTACCTGTGTTGGTTATAAAATTATTTTACCAAAGGTAGATTGTCAAGAACCTGGCAACATTGTTTTAGGATGTGTCAATTTGTGAAGTGAACTTTTTATTTTGACATTTCCTTTTCGTGGTTTGAAAATTATTGTATCCCAAATGTTCCTGTTTGATACCAGACTTTGACTTTGCATGTGTGTTCGTTTTTACTATAAAATTAACCACTTATATAGTTAGGGAGATTATTAATTGTATATAAAGTCATTATGATACTTAGATAGGTTTTTAAGATACTAAAGTAGCTGGAAGGGTTCATATTGGAGTTGAACTTACATATTAGGAATAGATATTAAATATTGCCTTAAAGTTTTATCCAAACGAATTTTTTAGATTTAAATTTGTGAAGAAGTCAAGTTTAATAATAAACTGTAATAGAGAATTTACCAAACACGTTACCCCGATTAGGAAGTCGTTACCGTTATTTTATTTCAATTAATTCAATACCAATATGAAAATATGGATTCAATGGTATGCATTCGGAAAAGATATTTTAAAAATTTACAGAACCAATCGTATTTTCTACATAACTATATTAAAAAAATATATTATAAATCACATATTTGTTAAAATTATGTTCATAAGTAAGCTTTACATTAGGTAGGTATTTTAACTTTGAAGCTTTTTAAAGTAGTGGTGTTTATAGATGATAGAAGTAAACGTGATGGACTTATATAAAGTTTTAAATGTACCTATATTTTGTTATTTTAGTTTATAAAAACACTGTAGAATTATTTTGTTATAGGGTACCCATATTTATTATTTTTTGTAGGCTGGTTGAATTACATCACTTATCTGGTCAAATCTTGATGCATCACAAGATCTCATAAAAAGACTATATTAGAAGCAACTTGCCAAAAATAAATAATTTTGTTAAATTATTGATTTGGGTAGCCATTTTTAAATAATCTTTGCTCAATTTGTCGTTTGCTCAGATTACTATAAAATTGATTGCCTTATTTTTAAATGTGCCTTCAACTTAAAACTATAATATAAAATATATTAAAATTAATATTTATTACATTTTATTGTGTTTTTACACACTGGTTTATAAGAAAATATTAAAAATATTAAAATTTACTTACTTGGCTATAGTATATTCTATGCATAATATATATTAAACATTTTAAATTGATGAGAGATTTTATATAATAACTTTTAGATGAATACAAATAGTGCTTACTCATATGCTTATATCACAATATTATCACAGTATTAAACTTTAGATATACATATTTCAAAGTGATAATGACACTTTTTTAAAAGAATACTGCATTGGAGAGATTAAATTATTGTTAAATTATAGTTTATTAGAATCTGTTATTCAAGACATATAAACCTAACGGTTTTGACAGATACTTAGTTTGATGTAAAATTATGTTATTGTAATTAATTAACATGTTAAATTAATAGTTACGTGTGAATGAGATTTTTCTGTAAAAACTATTATCTGTTGACTTTATAGATTAAAATGTGATCAATTTTTATGTTTACTGAAAGCAAATAAAGTGTTAGAAAAATGTTCTTGTTTGACTTCTAAGTGATTCTGAAGTTAGGAAATAATCAATATAGGACATGTTTTTGCTTTTAAATTGGTAAGTATTTTATTTAACTAATTAATCCCATTAATTCCTTGTTTGCTGTGTTGTGTTGTGAGCGTTGTTATTTGTTCCCAAATTAACACTCTGTACAGTGTAAAATTTGAGATATCCTTTATTTTTTTACACAGTGCGAGCAGCAGATGGAATCACAGTTCATTTAATGCCAGGCCGCCGGAGTGAGTATATAAATATTATTAATTAAAGAAGACTTATAAATATTAACTTAGTAATTCTCGACTTATTATAAAACCCAAATAACACAGGTTTAATTTAATTAACTGTTTTAAAATAAAGAATCAAAATTTTTATTTTTCAGAAATAGTCCGGTCGTGGGTTTTATGAAATGCAGTTTTCACACTGAATATTAATTTTAAGTGAACATCTCTATCTTAAGTGCAGTAGAAAAAATTTTTTATCTGTGATATTCGCATTTGGTAGTCTAATATTTAGTTGAGGGTTTTTGATTTGCACATTCCAAAATAAACGGTTGTAGGTTCTATTATTGCTAGTGTTAAGAACTATGTCGCGAGTATACGCTTATTGAACCGTACGGCGATGGATGTTGGGCCTTGACGATTTGTTTTTGTTGCCTTTTATATTATTCTCCTATTCTCACTGAGTGCTCTGCTGTACCAAATGCGAATAACTTATTGTTATTTTCATTTAACGCTGCTGCACTTAAGGTGGATAGGGAATTTATTCAATACTAAAAAACATTGTATTTACGTACCTAAATAAAGCGTATGAACAGGTATTGATTTATAGATACCTAATTATGGATAGACAAACTTACATGTTGTAATGGTAAAAAATCTTACATTTTTACTAAAATTATTTAAATGCCATTGATTAAGATTTAAGAGAAAGAAAAGAGAAGGTACATTTCTATGAAGAGTAGGGGTTAGGAGAAATAACAGTGTATGAATAAGTGTCCGTAAAAACGCGTCCAATAGAGGTGGCGCTGCGATCGTCAAGGATAAATTTTAAAGAATTAAGAAAGCGCCATAAGTAATTAGAATAAGATTGAGAATTAAACAAGGACCGACATATTTTGGCGCACTTTTCAAAAAATATATGGTCGGAGCACTCTCATGTGATATATAATTATGTATTTAAATTCTGCACACTTCACTCCATCAGCCATCTACAAGAGCTATGTTCATATTGTAGGTATTCGTACGCGAGCGCCATTGATGGCGGTTTTTTGCAGTGTTATAATTATTCGCTTACAAGTTACAAATGAATAGTTTCAACTTGTCTCCATTCTATGATTTTACTCCTATACCTCTACTCTCCATAACATTTCCTAACATTTATCTCTAAAACGATGACGTCGATATTTTATGACTTTGAGTCAAACTAAAGAATAAAATTAAAACATCGAACGTGCTATATATTATCTTAACACAAATTCGCACTTGCGCACACCAGATAAGGTATTTTTTAAACGAAACAACGTGCCTTAGTTACTGTCGGAAAATCAAAAATCGGAAATCTAGTTCTAGCGCTTAAAAATCGCACTATTTCGATTTGCGCGCTTCTTTTTGAAGACAGTTGAGACTTGAGAGTTGAGACGGTAACTGTGAAGTATCTTGAGTTTTTGTAATTGAAAACAATATCACTCATCGTTTTCATTAGTTCTTGCATAATTATTATTATGATGAGTAATGTAAAATATTGAAAATCGAGTATATCAATTATAGAGTTTATTAATTATATATGTATTGTTACAGTCACGTTGAGTGGCTGTAACAATGTTATGTAACAATTTTTAATGATTATATTATGTTGACCATAATATCACACAAAACTCGCTCCTATCGATGCATTGCACTGAATTTTTATTAGCATGTGTAAAGTAAAGGTGACTGCTAAGGGAATATTATCATCTAGCGTTATTAGAACTAATAACTCTTGAAGATGATGATAAGATTTTATAGGAAGATAGAAAATCTTCGGATTATGCGAAGTTAGATTGTGACTTACATATGCTTTTAATAGATTTTAAAATTTAAGGGTAAATAAAAAAAATAATATATTGATTACTTACTATAACGCAGTGTAGGTTGGCCGAGTCCGACATTCAAAAATCTGATGCTAAATAAAACCATAGGAAACCTTTTGAATCTAGTAAAACTAATAAAAATCGATCATCTAATGTCTAAACTTACAAAAATCGATCATATATCATAGCTTTCAAACAATAATAACAAAGAATGCATTAAAATTAAATGCAAACATGACATTAGAGTGGTACCTCTTATGGTAGAGAGGATAATTCTATATTGCCACAGGAGAAACTTCAGTCAAGCAAGTGTTTTGATTCAAATGGTACTTTTAAAACTTAACTTAAAATCTTGTTAAAAATTCATAAAAATGAACAGCTTTTAGCACAGCAAACAGTTTAAAAAGAAACAAACAAACAAATTTCTATCCTTGTGCTGTAAGCCAGTGCTTCTCGCCATATTTCATACCAGGGAAAAACCGTGTGGGGAGGTTCTAAGTCCCTTCCATAACAAGTGTAAAAATATGTGACATTAATGACCATATTATTTGATTGTATTGACTTACAAAAGTGATGTATACAGATTATAGGGATTTCATACCTGAGTAATTGATATTAATTTCAACTTGATATTTTCATGGGTTTCTGGGAGAAAACATTTTACAGGGAGACGGACGGCCAACCAAATGATCTTATTAAGCTTTTAGCATCAGGGCTCCCTTTGTCTCCTCTTAAGGTACGGAACCCGTAATAATAAGAGATATGAGAAATTTAAAATAAGAAATAAAAGTTATAAGCTTTCTCAAAACAAACAGTTGTTTTACTATTTAAAGAAGGACAAAAATACCTAAACAGAACTTTCAAAAGAATTCGAAATTTACGTGTGGACTTAGTGGGCTGCTAAATCGTACAGGGAAATGATCACTATGCATGATATAATGTACAAAGAGAAAAAAATGGGAAATTTGGTGCTATATTTACATAATATCTAGTTTTGAGAAATACTATAGGTATAATAAACTATAAATACTCGTTAAATACGAATTATTATTTATTAGGCAAAAATTTGTACCATTTTAAAATACAAGTAAAACTTAATTCAATAAAATTAATTCAAAACAATGAATAGAACAGTTTTATTAAGTAATATAGGTAGTTAACTTAAGCCTTAAAGTCACTTATTCAATGGAGCATCAGGATTTTCGAATGAAATAGTAATTTGGATGAGAAAGAGGCCTTCCTCATCTTCTTGGAGAGAATTCCAGTGATAGAGCAATTACAAAAAGGCACTTTTAAAAAAGGATGAAGTAAGTATTGCTTTATCTTCGCTCGTTCCTTAACTTTAAAATCCGAAACACAAAACCACTGAACTAAAACGTTAGAAGGGCCCTGACCTAGAAAAACGTGGCAAAACTGCAATACATGTTGTCTCTTTTACTCCCGAGTTAAATTAAACGTTCATTCTCTTTCACTCAAAATGGCAGAATATTGTTTCAATGGGTTAAAATACTCACGAAAATAACAAATTATGTTGAAAAATCTTGTACTTACTTATGGAATGTTACTCCATAATCCATTAGCTTTGTTGGTGTTCCTTGAAATATTAGTACAGATTTAGAATGCACAAGACAGCATTTTATGAGCTTTTTTTACAGAAATTCTTCCGATGCACAACTGTCCGCGTCTACTAGTCGACTGATTCGAATGGTGTGCGCTCACTCCTTTCAATGTGAACACAATTTAGAGCGATCGGAGCACTGACCTCTATAGTCTATAATACCACTGGACTGGCTGTTGTCAACGTGCTTTTGTGGCTGCTTAATATTCGCCATTTTGGCGCTGTCGGACGTAGCGAGAGTTCGTGGTACTAAAACTAATGATGTCGATATAAAGATTTTTATTTTTTTATTTTTATTAATCAATAACCGTATCTAATTACTACTTATGTTATATTAACAACGAAAATGCAAAATTACTTTACAGTAAACAAACACTTCTCGCTGTCATTTGCAATATACGTAAAAATTAGTTCTCGGGACTCTCGCAAGTGGCGCTTCAAATGGACACAAAAAAATTGCTGTCAAACGCTTGGAAGTTGGAACAGCCAGTCCAGTGGTATTATAGAGGTCAGTGGATCGGAGTACTGTAGGGCCTTTCTAACGTTTTAGTTCGGTGCATTAAACCGATAAGGCTTTCGTTTTTGAGTCATTGACCGAAACTAGTTTAAAAATTCAACGGGTTTTAATATTTACACTACATATACCTAATTTATCAGCTGAAAACTATGGAATGAAAATATAAATTAGAAATAGCCAGTTTTTCTGACTGACGAAAATTATCACAAGTATGGCATAAGCTTTTGGAATATCGCTGCACTTAGTGCTTCAATGTTTCAAAAGGACCTAATCCTATAACATGTATATTAAAATCAATTCATTTTCCTACAAAAAATATTTATCCACTCCATTTATTGCCATATACCTATTTTGTTGTAAGCATTAGATTTATTGTGGTCTGTGGAACCACAAGATTTTCTGTACATTAAAATTTAAATATTGTAAAAATAAAATATTTGATTAAGGCAAATCAAATATATGATAAAAAATGAAAATATCTATATTATGGTATAGCCAACATAAGATGTATAAAAATATCTAATATGAGGTAAGCTTGATTTTACAGCCTCCAAGATTTTGGTTGGCAAGATACTCAAGGATTGACATAATAATATACCTATCTATAAATAAGTACATGGGATTTCTATAATTGCATAGTTAATATGCAGCATTATACCTACTTATATATTTAAAAAAACGGTTTGAGGCTCACTTTAAAAGAAAATTTTAATACCCATTTTAAATACAATAAAATGATAATTTTAATTTATATTAAGCAAGTGTTTACTTTTAATTTTATTTTGCTCAAATATTTAATGTACCTTTGTTTTAAAACATAAGTAATATCAAATCATGGAATAGTGAGACTCAGCCTAAAAAGCATTTCTTTGTAAAAAAAATTAAATGCTCATCTAATGTATATATGAGTAAGTACTTTTATGTAATTAAACTATTTATACTTATAAGTAAAATAATTACTGTGCAAGTTTATTATTTAAACTGTTACATTTTGTATGTATATTTTTTATTCTAGTACACACTGAGAATTCTTCAATACTTACATATTATATAGAAACCTCCCGAGTGTTTGTTAAAATCTATTTTTTCTTTTAATTTGCTATGCATTAATTAGAAGCAAGGTAAGTATCATTTGACACCTAGGTAAATTGTAGAGACTAAAAATAAGTTGTAATAATAATGTTAGATAGATATAATAATATATTCATTTCTATTCAAATTTCTAGTCAAATTTTGTATTTTTCTCAAAATAACACATTGTTTTTTCCAATTTATGAAACAATTCAAAATTTATAAATATTTTTTTGCACTTGCAATGTATAAACTTGCACAGAATTGAATTGGATAAAAATCTAGTGCTTTTATAATAATTATATTGTATCTAGATGTATATCGATAAACTTTATGTAATGTACTTACTTTATTATCCTTATCAAAATAAACTTGTTATTGAAATTTGTTTAATTTGATTTTTACTATGGTTTTTTTAAAATTCATCTTAACAGGTAATATTCTTAATAAGGAACACACACAATAATATTTTATTCGACGCTATGTTGAATGTATAATAAAAAATCAAGTATTCATTTTTGAGATTTAATTACTAATATATTTAAACACTGAATACACTATCACAGTGAAAAAATCAGGCACTATATTTATTCTTATAAAAATGCTCCTTTAGATATTACCAATTTAAATAAAAATATGAAACTATTTACATATAAGAAAATTATTACATTTATGCAATGTTATGTAGTTATGTGTAATTTATTTAATCTTATATAGCAGTACCTCTTTCTAAATTTTGTTTTATTTCAGCTGTGTGTTCTCCATAGAATCTTTCTAATTTCTTATTAAACTTGGCATTTCTTTCATTAATATAGTCAATGTCCGCATCATCATTATGAGTCCTCCTTCTTGAGTATTTAGCACGTTTAGCTATCTGACCCTCTAAGTCATTGACCATTTTATCAATTGCATCTCTTTTATCTTCATGCATTCCATGTATAATCACATTGGGCCCACCATAAAATGCATCGCCATATTTTTGTTTCTGTTTTTCATATTCCTCTACATCCATAGTAGGCATACTTTTAATTAGCCTATTATGCTGTCTTACTGTAGCTTGTTCATATGTCGAAAATCCTTGGTCTGGGTTCTTTTTCTTCTTTTTACGTTCTAATCGTTCAGCTTCAACTGCTGATATATTTAGAAGTTTAACACGATCATAATCTTTACCCTGTGTCGTAGCTTCGTCTCTCTTTTTTTGATCCTCCAATAACCACTCGGCTTGGCGTTTCTTAGCCTCGTAATTAGGCGGAAGTTTATTTCTAGCTTCTTCAGCAACTACTTCTTGATGGTTGTGAGTCCTTGCTTCGTTTCTTGCAGAATGCAATGAACGTAACCTTTTCATACGTTCTGCTTGTTTTTCTGCAAATGTCATCTCTTTGATTTCCGATACTGAAGCCTCTTCTGTACTCATTTTGATATGAATTAAAAAAGAGGGAAAGTAAAAGAAAATATATTATGATATTTATTATGAACTACGAACAAACAATGTCAAAACTAAAATGTGTCATAAGTCATAACTCATAGTTTTCACCAATGTACTCTGTGGTTTTCACCATCTATGGTTTTTTTCTTTTTTTTTTCTTCACACTTGACAGTTGACACTAGACGGCACTGTCTAGTGACGGCAATTGTCGGCGCTAGGTTCCAATTAAATTTTTGGAAATTATTTATAAAAAAAACGAAAATCGAACAAACAATAAATTTGATTGGACAATCACGAACTAACGACGGACAAACGAATTAGTGAAAAAAAAATTAAAAATTAATTTTTCCCCGCCAACTTAAGAGAGCTATCTCTTATAAGTATTATAGAGGTCAGTGGCTATCTCAGATCGCCATCCCTATTCTGTCATCTGTGGTGAAAACCACAGACTATAATATATACAGAATGAAATACCACGGAATACCTGTTCATTTTAAGTAACTTTGAATGTACGCAACCAAGTATAGTATTATTATTATTGGGAAGAAATGTGAAAGCATTGAAATATGATTTTTTTTTATATTACAATAACTAATATTCCAATTCCAAAATTACGAAATTGCATGACGTGTTTTTCGTCATGAAGTTTGCGCAAGTGTTGCCAAGTGCCAACAAGTAAGTAAAATGACTATAGTGAAGTGAGTGATGAGTCAGTCTTTCATTGTGGTGAATTTGTGACGGTTGTGTTAAAGTGCTAATTCTTATTATTTTCATAAACCCGAGTGTTATTTTTTTGAGTTCACGATGTCGGATGAAATTGCAGAGAACGGAACCACAAATGGAGATGTCCCGGAGATCGAACTGATTATAAAGGTAGGTAGCGCTTATTTTACACGTGTTTATACCCAAAATTAGCTGGTTACATGCAGCGGTCAAATCAACAACACGGCAAGCCGTATCAACGCACTATAATAAAGATGTGATCATGTGAAGTGGAGTTGGCTAATAAGTTATTTGATATATCTTATAACTTTTTAGCAAATATACTTCTATTTGTTTCCATAGTATTCTTTAAAAATACATCCAATATTGTCTTGTTCTTATAGTACTTGTTATGTGCATTTCTGATTCGCATGAAATTGTCGTGCTCGCCTCGTATGCATGAAAGTATATTATTACTGCAATTATAATGCGCGCTATTTAGGTCACTAACGATTGTTTTTGTTGATGGAACATGTTAAAACTATGGGGTTGATATGTAGCTGGTACATTTCTATGAAAAGGATGAGGTCATACATTGTTAAGGTTTTATATGTTGGCATCTTAATTTATAATAGTGTCCATGAATCATGCAATTATTGTTTACCATGGTAAACTTATAATTTATTGCCTTGTCAGTGTTAAGCATACTATATTAAGATTATTTGTTTTGTATGTTTTTAAATTTTAATATTATCATTTCATTTAAATAAAATTGAAGTGTCTGTTTTTAATTTCAAATTAACAGCTTTTCACTAAATGCATATGAAAGTACATAATATGTACAATACTTAAATCAAAAAATCAATTTGTAAAATTTTTCTCTATCTGTTTGTTCCGACTCATCTCTGAAATGGAATCGCAGATAGCTAATATTAGCTATTATAATATTAGTATAATATTATAAGGAGTAACTTTGGCTACTTTTATTTTATAAAAAATTATAAAAACTGCTTAATTTATTTAAACTTATGCTCAGCAAAGCGGACAGGTTTGCCACTAAACAATAAAAAATTAATATAGAAGTAATCATGCAAAATTGTAAAACCTTAAATGCATTTTATTAGATACATAAATCTCTATATAGAAATAAGACATTTTCAAGAACACTACAAACACTACATTCATAATTACAGATAGTAGGATAGGATCTGCTTGGATTATTGCCAAAGAGTAAAACTGTGAAATGTATTCATTTACCTTAAAATAGAATATGCATGTGATTTCATAACATATAATGTATGTAGGTATATTGAAATAAAGTATATAATGACATGGTTAAAAAAAAAGGATATTACTATCCATAATTTACACATAATTTAGGACATAAACTTTATGTATCATCATAAAAGTGATTGCATATAGCCTTGCCACTTCCATATTTGATCCAAACAGTGGATTTGGTACATGTGTCTATTTACATTATATTTTAACTCAAATATCCCTAAAATACAAATCAAGTTTGAACCATACAAAGTTCTAATGAGATGTGATGATTTCCATATCACTGTACAACCACTATTTAAATTCTATCATCAAAGTTTTTTTGTTCACTTTATTTCCTTACTCTCATTCTTCAAAATGTAAACAAATACTAAAAGTGAAATTAAGTTGTTTTCAATGATAAATTAGTAGGTGTGAAAGAGGTGCTAGCTGAATTATATAATTTTAATTGGCATTATACACAGTATGAGCGCACAGTGGCAATTTGATGTATAGGCAGAGGTATTCTCATAGAACAAATGTTTATTTTGAACGCAACCGTCCACGGCGGCGGCCACTATTGCGTGCTAATCGTTAAGATCTAAAACCAATTAATTTTCGTAAAGTTTTCAATTGGTGCATCCAAGATTCAATTTTTTTTTGTAATGTTTTCTTCTATTTAGAATTTTCTAATTTTTAAATAAGTTATTTAAAAATGAAAGCATTAGAGACAGGTGCTTTTAATGCTTTGAATTAACGACAGATGTACGATTAAAGATGTAACTTGTATATGTATTACGGAGGGTTGACAACTTAATTGTACAGAAGGCGGCTGATACCTATCATTACCTTAATAGGACTAGAAATTTTCTAGGTAATGTATGCACCAAATGAGATGAACATTCCATACGAGAGAGCGTATGCGCGCTTTTGAAACAGAAAACCTCGGGTACTGAAGTCAGGGGAAAGTGACAAACACGCGACAGATCGTGCATTAGAGTGACATCAACAATTAGCATGTTAAGCCATAATTTTATGCATACTGTGTAATTAGTAATTATCATTATTATAATTCACAGAACTATGTAAATTAAGTTTAAAAATGATGAAGACCGTTCTTTAAGCACTCTTACGAAACAAAAATTATAAATTGTACTAACGCTTACGTCATTGAAAAATAAGTAATTATTTATCTAGAACTATATAATTCGGAATTTTTATCTGATAAACCATAATACTATCAGAGATAATATTTTTCAAGGTACAATCTAATCTGTAATGTGTGGGGATGTATTGGCAAAATCGCCTAAAAATAATTTATTCACAACTTTTGTGCACGATTTATATTAGAATAAAGAAATAAAATGTGCATCTTTATTAAAACTATTTTCGACAAGCACTGTTACTATTTGTAGTACAGAATATAGCCCCCAACGTAATAGTTATTTAATGTTTATCCTGTACCTATAGCGGTTTATCGATATCTACAGTGTGAACGTGTCGCAAAAAATATTTAACGGATTTTTACAAAGTTTTGCTTAGTGATACATTATTATTTAGAATTATATCTAGAACACGTTTTACTACAGGAAAATCGTTTATTCGCACTGGAAAAAATCAATAACTGAGTCATTCTTAGAAAACATCGCTAACGCTGGAGTTTATTCCTTATAGGTATTCCGTATTCCTTTGAATTACATCCAAACAATGTACTAACTAAAAAATTGTAGGTCTGAAAAAGGCCTATAAAAATCTCCAATGACATATCGGCTATCGGTACAAATGTATCCTGACTCCTCAGACGCGTTACTTTATGATGTTTTTTTTTACAAAATTAGGCCTACTTTAAGTGCATTAAAATTTGGCACAGAGCTTTTGGAACATAAAAAATATGCAAATATAGTTATTGTAGAGTAACGCGTTGCTTGTATAACCGAGTGATGCGGGTTCAAATCCGGGTCTCGCACCTCTGATATTTTTATGTGCGAATCATTTCTATCCTGATTACCACTTGTCTTACTGTGAAGGAAAACATCGTGAGGAAACCTGCATGTCTGAGAAAACCTAGCAAGTTTTCGTAAGACATGTGAAGTCCGCCAACACGCACTGGGCCAGCGCGGTGGACTATGGCCTGAACCCCCTCGTACTGAGGGAGGCCCGTGTCCAGCAGTGGGACGTTAAAAAGGGCTGATGATGATGAGAGATATTCATTCTTAGAATACTTTTCATTTTTCTTACATTAATTTTTATTCAGTAAACAATCCATAAAACTAAAAATATCTAATACATTCTGTGAAGCTTTTTTACCGTGAATAATGTTAAAGTTCTGCAGTTAGCAACAAGCAAGCCTTTTTTCATTAGTGAGCCATTGTAATCAAGTATTCCACCGTGAAGTTCTGAGTCTTGACCTTGGTTGATCAAAAACAGTCATTGCTAAAATATTAATGTGATTTTTTAAACAAGATGCTTCTTCACTTTTTAATTATACTAATAATACATAATATTCTTAAAGCAACTTCACATTACAACGTAAAATTGTAGATGTTTTTATAATTTGCTAGTTTCGTAGAATCACAACTACAAGCAATGAATGAATGATTCATTATAGTCTGGGATAGTTCATAGTGAAGGTAATGTATTATTTCCATATTCCATTTCGCACTTTTTACTATTTCTAATAAGTAATTTTTCTTTGAACTAAATATTTGTTTTATGCGAAGAAATCTGCGGCCTCATTCACTTATTATTAATACATAATCTTCTATACGTATATAAAACGAAGTCGAATTCCTTACACCATTTACAGCTCCTATCTCCGCGACGAATAACAGATACTAATAAGTTAAATATTGGCCATGTTCAAGAAAAAAAAATACATGGTTAACTCTACTGCCTAATAACTATGTATTATGTGTCTCTAAAACACACAGCATTGAGATGAAGAAGCAGTCCTGTGATCTGTCAAAACCATCGAGAATACAGATTAAAACATACCTGTCTCTTGCAAAGTTTGTTAGTTCGGTTACCAGAGGGCGCAAGTTACCCCTTCCTTCCTTTTCCGGTCCGCCTTTGAACGTCATTTTAAAAGCCTTAGCTACTCGAATTACCCCAGACATGACTCGAACAATTCAAGAATTAAAAGACAAGGGAATCCTGGAGAGACCACCTGCTCTAGAGCCCGGCTTCTTTTCAAAGATGTTTTTAGTCAGGAAAACAGATGGTGGACTACGTCCTATTTTCGACCTCAGGGCTTTGAATACTCACATAATAACAAAACATTTTCACTTGATATCTCAGGTAGATGTAATAAATTTTCTCCAGGCCAACGATTGGCTGGTGAAGATAGATATTCAGCAGGCTTATTTTCATTTAAGCATAGCGGAGACGCACAGACGTTACCTCCGTGTCATTTACAATGGAGAGATTCTTCAGTTGACAGCTTTGCCTTTTGGCCTGTCTTCAGCCCCCCGTATTTTTGCAGCGGTTTCGAACTGGGTTGCGGAGACCTTGCGAAGCCGGGGTATTCGTTTGCTGGTATATCTGGACGATTACCTGCTAGTTTCACAAGACAGATCCAAGTTAGTCGCGCAGGTTGCGGAAACGCTCGCGAGCTTGGAGTCTCTGGGTTGGCATGTGAATTACCAAAAGTCGGTATTAGAGCCCACACACGAGCTACAGTATTTGGGGCTAGTTTGGAACACCCAAGAGTTAACACTAGCTCTGCCAACCCAAAAGACCCTCAGGATAAAGAGAGCTTTGTCAAGGTTATTAGAAAGAAACAAGGGCTCTCTAAGGGAACTGCAGAGTGTATTAGGCATGTTAAATTTCGCCAACCATGCAGTCCCTCAGGGTCGATTACATTGTCGCAGGACGCAAATATTCCTAAGAAAATTCGCCCAGAGAGGTCAGAGGAAGGAATTGCGTCCCGGTGTGCGACAGGATCTAATGTGGTGGTTGGATGCAATAGACTGCAGTCCAACTCCACTTCACAAGAAAAAAGTAACGCATTACTTAACAACAGACGCAGCAGATGCGGGCTGGGGAGCACACTTGAACAACAAATACCTGATGGGAAAGTGGGCTCCAGATCAGGAACATTGGCACTCAAATCTAAAGGAGATGTACGCAGTTTTGGCTGTGATCAAGTCACAGGGTGCACTTTTAAGGAATGCGCATATACTGGTTCAATCCGACAATCGGACCCTAGTCGCCTATATCCGAAATCAAGGTGGAACTCGGTCCATGAAACTCTTGGGTCTAACGACCAGGCTATTAAGAGTGACCAGTTCACTCAAGATAACAATGACTGCTTACTACCTACCAGGAAAATTAAATGGGATCGCAGATCGCTTGTCGAGGGGAAAACAGGTACCAAAGTGGCATCTGCTCCCACCAGCCACGCAGGCTATTTTCGAAAGGTGGGGTATCCCAGAAGTAGACTTGTTCGCTTCAAGCGAAACAGCCGTCGTACAAGATTACGTAACACTGGACTCAAAAGATGGGTCATCTCTTTTTTGCGACGCCTTCAGCCGAGATTGGGAGTTTCAGACAGCCTGGGTGTTTCCTCCCCCCAGCCTGATTCCCAGAGTATTAGCGCACCTCAACAAGGCAAGGGGAACATATATTCTAATAGTACCCCAGTGGACGCAATGTTTTTGGTACCCAGATCTTCAGGCGAGAGCTCGAACCAGTCCCATTCTGATAGAAAATCTGCAGAAGGTTCTGGTCGATTGGACTACAAGGACAAGCCCTCCACAAGTAGACAAATTAGTTCTTCAAGCTTGGAAAGTTGGGGGTGGGCAGACCTTATAACTGAGTGGAGTAAGGATGAGAAGCAACTTTTTCAAAGCAGTTGGCGTTCGTCAACATTAAGTACGTATACTGCGCCATTAAAAAGATGGTTACTATGGTGCCAAGAGAATGAGATAAATAGTAAAAGTCCTGATGGCAAAGAAGTTGCTAGATTTTTGGCGAATCTCCATTTAAAAGAGAAATTAGCATACAGGACTATACTTTTGCATAAATCGGCCATAGCTACTTATTGTGCAGGCACAGTAGAGAATTTGTCTAAGAACTTTTTTATTCAACAGATTTTAAAAGCAATCTCAGTTTGTAGGCCACAAGAAAGTAGGCTTCCAATATGGGATATAAATATATTATTCAACTGGTTAAAGACAATACCTTGTTCAGGGTCATTGTTTGATAGGAGTAGAAGGACAGCTTTAATATTATTACTAGCTTCAGGTCGAAGGTTGCATGATTTAACACTCCTAGAAATTTCTGAGGATAAATTTAGTGAGGCAAAAGATAGCATTACTTTTTGGCCAAGGTTTGGATCTAAAACTGATACTGGAACTCGTAGACAATCTGGTTGGTTGCTTACAAAGCATCAGGATCATCGGATTTGTCCTGTAACTCATGTGAAAGATTTAGTGAAGGCCTCAGAAGTCAGACGTAGTATAGCAAAGAACTTATGTCTGTTTATCACAGTTACTGGACCCGTGAAGCCAGCATCCAGAACTGTCATTTCTGGGTGGGTGCGATCAGTTTTTAGACAGGCAGAGATCGATGGAGCTCCAGGAAGTATCAGGTCAGCGGTGGCATCTCGGGGATGGCTAGACAATAGGCCAATAGAGGAGATTCTAGAGAAAGGAAATTGGAAATGTGTAGAGACTTTTAAAAGATTTTACTGTAGTGAAGTAAATAGATCCTTTACTTATAATAGTGATTTTAATCATTCATTGTATAATAATTTTATGACTGTTTAAAGTGATAGTAATAATTGATCTCAATTTTATTTTGTTTTTGAAGATTTTAAGAAGTGTTAAGTATTGATTATTATTTTTTATATCTTAGTGTGCAATTATGTTGTTTCAGAGAGATTTATTTGTTATTTTACTCAGAGCATTTAATGCTTGTTATTATTTTAATGATTCTATATTCTATAGTAAGAATAGGATTTTATTTCACAACAAGGTGTCTTAATTGTTTAATGTATAATTATAATGTGATAATTTGGAATCTTTAAGTTTGCTTGATTGCAAAGTCATTTCTTAAGTTTTAAATACAATTTTGATTATTTAAAAGAAGAATAAAATAAATTTTGTTAACAGTTAAAAGGTGTTTAATAATTATTATGATAACTAATAATTAATTGTTTATTTATTCACATAGCGTTTTGTGCAAATAGTTCTGGTCACCAGCAGATATCAAACAGGTCTTCATCTCAATGCTGTGTGTTTTAGAGACACATAATATGACTGTTTTGCATTACAACAAAACAGGTATTATGTGTAGAAGAAAACACACAGCATTGACTCAAGGTGCTTGCTGGCGATGAAGACGCTATGACGTTCAAAGGCGGACCGGAAAAGGAAGGAAGGGGTAACTTGCGCCCTCTGGTAACCGAACTAACAAACTTTGCAAGAGACAGGTATGTTTTAATCTGTATTCTCGATGGTTTTGACAGATCACAGGACTGCTTCTTCATCTCAATGCTGTGTGTTTTCTTCTACACATAATACCTGTTTTGTTGTAATGCAAAACAGTCATATTATATTTAAAAAATACTTAGGGACGCGTTCTAGCGAAGAGAGGATAAATCGCTAGTCCATGAGTCATTTTATTTTGAAACCAATTTAGAAGTAGACGCTATCTTTAAGTATTACGTCTAGTATTTAACGTGCTGGGACAGATCTGGGTTAAGCATCTGACCTTTTTGTCTAAATACCTTAACGTTTGAAGCTTGGCGTCATAATCTGACTTAACAATAGCTATGTCAGAACCGTAGAATGTATTTAAATTGCAAAAATCTTTTTAAGGTATGTCACATATTACCTATATTTTTTTTCTGCCAGAAAGTTTCTGACATTTGACGGAAGGTTGTCTGCTCATATATTTTGGTGTAGATTCCTCATACTATCAGAATTTTGACGTGTCTGACGTCCGTGTGATGAGTCCCGGATGCCGCAGATTGGATGTCAGATTTTTTTCTGATTAGAACGTCGGAGGCCTCTCTATACATTGTATACGAGAACCCGCATGTATCAGAAATTCGCATCAGTTATCGAGCACACCCGCGAACTACTCAGACTTGCTGAAGCGTAGTTTCTGATAGGTTTGCGTAGTGGTACCGGCGGGTGTCAGAAATTTTCTGACAGATAAAATCTTGAAACATGCAGCCGGCCTCATAAGAGTTTATTAAAATATAGAAACAATTTTCTGTACGTAGGATTTTTTATGACGAGTCCCAGCTGGGCTCGTATAACCATGTTAAAGAAACGGGGGTTTCCTTAAAAGGTGATGAGTAATTGACCGGTAGTCTTGCATAGCTATAATTACATAACATATTCTTCATAACGAAGCTTGATCTATGATTATGTAATTTAATGTCTTTGGTAATTTATTTCCATGTTTGTTTATTTCTATTAATAATAGTTAAAATGACCATTATAAGCACATAAGGAAAAAACTAATAATTCTTAAAACATATTTTTTATTTCCTAAACATTTATACAACGAGATTAAAACTAACTAAACTACCGATAAGTATCTAAGGCAAAACTATTTTATTGATTTGTAAACTTTTTGGTTTCGATATTTCTATCATCGACTGCTATTCAAATTCACCACTAGCGACTCGCCCTCGCTTCGCTCAGGTTCGTCCCCGCGTACAGTATAAGAAAACATGAAATATCTCATCTCTAAGAAAGGTATACCATTAAAATGAATGCTATTGTATTATATAAATATATATATTATACAATATACCTACTTGTCGCTTATACATGTTATGCATAATATAATATAGTAGTAATAAAATTTACGTTATACAATTAAGTTTTAAATAAAAAATGGGGAACTTAGGTGTTTCCATTTTAATATTTTTTATCTTAACTTTTTTATCTGTATCAGTGCACACCACGAGAGAAGTATGGAAAGTGTTATTTTTAGTATTATGTAAATTATAATATTATATATTATTCTCTACGAAGTGTATAATTGACTTCACTTATATTTATGTGATATGGAGCAAATCTCATTAAATGTTAGTTATTAGAAATTATAATATTTTTATTTTCGTGCAATTAAAAGCAAGATTAGTGTATGAAAAGCATTTAAATGACGTAATTCTTCCGTAATTTTTTGGGTCAACTGTTTCTTGTTACTGTGCGAGTGTTGATGTAATGTTTTGTAACTCGTTTTTGAAGTTAGTAGAATTTAATTTACTTACTCTAGAATGGACTTTACGAATCTAGTCATAGTAAGTAGGTATATATGTGTAGTACGAAGTAGCTGTCTGCGTGCGTATGTCTGTTTGTTAGCTTACTTTTTATCTACGTAACAGATTTTGATGCTGATTTCACCTAAAAGTATTTTGTTTGTATTTCATTCAGTATAAAGAGCTGTAATGAGCAAAATTTATTATATATTCCTTTTAAATAAGTATTTTGTTGTTTAAATCTTATACAATCTTTTACAAAAACAATCTTAAGAATTGTAGAACTTGAAGCGTAATGTCGCGATAGCAAATACGAGTAGTAAAATGCATCTAACTCTGAGTTAGGTAATAATAAATATGTCAATCGACAATTATTAAGGCGGTTTCGATGAAAATTGTTATTGATATTTATGTATAATTAACTAATTAATAAACTAGTGCCTACTATGTATCAAAACTCGGTATAATTTTTATCAAAATTGATCCTCGAAGAAATTCAAAGATATCTAAGTTAGATATAAATATATCAATAATTGTGAATTTTGTTACAGTTTGTTGTATGATTCATACATCAATGATTAATGGAACTTAAATAATTAATCTTGGAACTTACAAAGTTCAAAGTAGCATCTCAATTCTGGCTTTAAAATACATACTGAAAGGGGGAACTTCTGCTTTATTTTTCATTCAAAGATTACAGTTAGTTGGGGCTACGTGATAGAATTAACAAAGCGTTGTGCTTCAAATAATGAACGGCTGCATTGACATCATTTTTTTTATTTTGCTCTTTCTAACAACTTAGAAAAATTGGTAAAAAGTTATTTTATAATTGTAAAACTATAGATTTGGCCTCTGTATCGATAATAAAGACTATTTTAATAAGAATTTACAAGAAATATTTATTGTTCAGCTTCGACTTGGTTAGAATTTTATTATATTATAGGTTAGTCAATGAATATTATAAAAATTGCTTTATATAACTATGTACAGTACAATGCATACTGAAAGTACTTGAATCGTTTCGGGATATTCATTTACGTTCACAACTATTTTTTTTTCTGGCCGTCAAGCTAGTTTTGTTAGTTCGTATTTTAATTTACTAAAATATTATGTATTTAGTAACAAATATTGAAGAAATATTTTTTTACTAAGATTTGTTCTATAGATATTGCTCCCTGTCGTTACAAAGTAATTTAACGTCCCAAAGCTAGCCGTTGCCGCATATGGCATGACAGCAGCTGTTGACTGTTACGCTTCACCGCCATATTTAAATTCGACTTACGAGCATAAAATAATATTTACAATACCCTTCCAATAAATGCTACGACTGCTTAACCATAGAGAAAATGTTTAACCATAGATAAAAAATGTTTTTAGAATAATTAATTATCATCAACACTAATAAACATTAAATAATTAAAAAATATACTGCAATTTGTATTATAAAGGTAAAATATTTAAAGAGAACAGTTATTACATAGTGTATTAATTTATGTCTTAATGTATATGGGAGAGTGCGAGGCATACAAAGATATTAAAAAAATACATAAATCAATAGCAATAAATAACGTTGGTAATTATTACATCTTTATCAAGCACCACCCTTTCTGTGTTGCATTTTGCTATCACTATGTCTCTATTGTATTCACTATCGTGCTACGCCCAAACCAACCCAACCGACAAAAATCTTATTATTTGTTTAAACACACAGTGTTTAAATTATCATTATCATATTGAAAGTCAATTTTACATTTTTTTACAATAACGTTATCAAACGTTTAGCAATTCATTACTTGTATGTAGAGCATAATGTTGCTGGGTTATTTGTGGCGAACTGAGTGCATCATTAATATTTTATATCTTTTTACTTTCTAAAGTTATTGCTGGAGTATATTCGAGTACATCAATGCAGCATCAAACGAGGTTTTTTAACGTTATCTATACTACTATGATGAAGAGAAAAATTACTGTTTTTTTGTAATGGAGAAATTAAAATTTACTGAACCGATTAAAATAACATGTGGTATGAAGATGGCTTATAGACGCTGGGTATAGAACATAGGCTTTATCCCGGAAATTATCCATTAGGGACAGTTTCTATGGGAAATCAATCATTTTAATTTCTCAAGTATTGGATACTATTATATAGTTTATCTATATATCGTTTAAAGTTATCTAATCTTAAATTTAATAAAAAGTTCTAAACAAAAAACTTCAGTTTAAGTCATGCACCAACAACTTTGCTCACACCAAATTGCTCTTGTTAATTGGGTGGCAATTAGATGATAGCGATAAGATTCGACATTTTTATTTATCGCTAAAATATTTAATTAAGTACTCTGTGATATTGAAGGATTTTTAATTTTTAACGTTTAACAACCGGCATAATTTAATCCACTGCTTAGTTTCGATATTAGAGATAGTGATTTCGATAACGATAATAACTAAAGTTTATCTCTTTGGCTGTTGGCAAAAGTATTATTGTTGGTATTCAAGTTCAAACATAGTTACTTTTACTTTATTTCAGAAATGGATATATTAAGCATTATTATGCACTGGCACTACATAACATTGGTCGTTTTAATGAATTAATTATTTATATAGATTATAATAATATAGATTATAATAATTATTAATATATTATATATTTATATAGATTATAAACCTAGCAAGTTTTCGTAAGACATGTGAAGTCCGCCAACACGCACTAGGCCAGCGCGGTGGACTATGGCCTGATCCCCCTCGTACTGAGGGAGGCCCGTGCCCAGCAGTGGGACGTTAAAAAGGGCTGATGATGATGATGATAATGATAGATTAATTTAATAATAGAATTTTTCATGAGATTTTAAATTGAAATTATAAATGATACATTGAATCCTACTAGATTCTAAGTGTGAAAGTATTAGAGACTGTTGTGTAAGGATCATCAGCTGAACGGATCTGGGTGAAATTTGGCACAGATATATAGATTATTTATAGTCTGGATACCATATAGGTCACTTTTATCCTGAAAAATGTACGGATTACGTGAAATACATTTGTTTTGGTTTTTTATTAGGGACGAACCCGAATCGAAGTGTAGGTGAATCCTGAGTCTTGAATAAGAATTCAATGTACTTAAAACGTGTATTGGAATAATTTTACAAGGAGTTGACTGGATTGGAAGCTATCTCTAGATTCTAGTGCAAAGAACATCTATCGCATTTTATTGCTTGTTATCAGATTATTACCTAAGTATATGATAGTCTTTCTCGTAACGTAATTTTGCATGAGTGGTTGACACCATTTTATTTGGAGAGTATTTAAAATATTTATTTTAACTAGTGACTCAACCTCGCTTCGCTCGTGTCCGTTGCCTAGTTACGATTAAACGGTTAGTATAGATTTCTCCGAGATGTGATATAATCATCTTGCAATAAAAAGTATCCTAAATGTTGACCCGAAACCAGCTATAGTCATACGTAATTTCGGAAAAATCTGTCCAGTGGTTTTCTAGTAATTACGGTTATAGACAGACAGACGACAATTATAAACTATTAATTTGACCTTTCTTTCTACTTATCGATATTAATGACTATTCCAATAAATATTCAATGTACAGATGCGACTCAGAATGTCTAGTCTATAAGATGTCATAAAGAACTTGTAAATGTTATAAGAACTACTTTTACAAAATTCGAAACAATGATGATGTCATTTAAATAAAATTTTAAAAAATAACGTACACTTTTTCCTCAGACTTAACTATCCCAGTTAAATCTAACCTTTAGCTCTCAGTGTTGAATCTTAAACGGCAGATTTCATAAGTTAGTATGGAGAGGACATTTGGTGGTATTGAGAGGTCGGTGGAGGTCGGATGAGTCATCACGAAACCGGATTCGCCGTAGGTACTCCGGTTTGGCGCGTACAGCTTACTGGTATCGGAGTTAGAAAAGAAAATATCGAAAGTAGATACAGCAATTGCTTGTTACGCATTTGCTAGTTATTGAGTTATTTTAACTTTAATTGAACAACTGTAAGTAATAATTAGTCATCTAGATTTGAAGTGTGTACTACGTTAAAGCCTCGAAGCCTCTTATATTATGGAAAACTACGTTTTAGTTAGGCTATAAATATTAGTCATATGTTTGTGTTTACGAATTGTGTCTATTATAACGTACGTAAATTATGTTACCTATTTACATCAAAAGCTTAGTGGACGAAATAATTTGGGCTAAATTTAAAAAGGGAAATTTATCAAAACATTAAAGTTTTCTTTCATTACTAAGCACTAGCATTAAAGATCGGTAATACACCTAGTGTATCCATTATTATACCTTCAAAAATAGTAACTTAGCCAAAAGATGGTCGATAAATATTCTGGTAGAAGTTTTTAGCTATTGCTCATGCACGATACACCGTCAAAAGGCAGATAATGGTTTGGTCGATAAGATTATAATGTTTGTGTGTGATCCTAAGTACACGCCAGTGTCCCGACGGGGATTAAGCATTTAAAAGAAGCCTGCTTTGTTCTTACTTATGTTATACATTATTACATACTGGAACTACTGTTTATTAGCGTTAGTTAGTCCTTAGTCTATGAATGTATGTATTTTGCATAATTTTATTAAGCTACGAGTAGGACGCCACATTCCCTTTTTTCAATCGACTTCAAAAAGGAGGTTCTTAATGTTAATATTAATTAATCGTACTGGTTGTTTAGCCAATCTTTATAGCAGTAAAATTATTAGATTCAATCATTTTCTATTTGCGAAAACCTTAAACAGCGAAACATTAGGTCATTTCTGATGACCTATCTGAATGGGTAGGTGTAAAGTTTATGTAAGTTTTCAAATACTACATTACCTTGTATTTAGCCTTTTTAACGTCCCATAGGGGGCCATACTCCACGCTGGCCTAATGCCTGCACTGAAAAAACATTCTCGTATAGATAACCAGAATATGGTTTCTCGTACAATACTGTTTTGTTCTATATGTGACGACAAAACACTTTGTTAATATTACCAGGCCATTCTCGTTAAATTTTTAATGTAAATATGAAGAAGCGTATTGTAATAGCTACACGATTCGGAATGTTTATCTTACGATTTCATTATTACGATCTACTATGTATATTGTTAAAAATAACACGTATCAGGGAAGCATATACAAGTCATTTACTAGATCTTACAAGCCTTTAGTAATCTACACTTTATGGTTCTTGTATGAAGTACTATTTAAAAAGTTATCTATACAGTAAATGCATTGTTATTATTACAGTAATATTGTTTAATAGTGCTGATTAATATATTTCACCTAACAGTGCATAAATGCAATGATTGCAGTGTAGTTCTTGTAATGGGGACTGTATTCTATTGTAACATTTGTCATCTTTTATAGGCGTTAAAATTAGTTCCCTTGGTGCGTTTTCGTTGAAAATGGATAATATTATTCTCACTCATTTGTTACGTGAGCGAGCTATGTTACAAAGTAGCAAATATTTATAAAATGCACTTCTACTTGAATTAAAACTCACCCTTAAGTCATCTGGTCTTAAAAATTATAAATAAAATGTCATTTCTTAACTAAGTATAATATTAGTCTATTTTTATGTTATGTATGGCTACATATAAAAGAAGACGAGTTGAAAAGATTATATTCATGACCACCAAAGCACAGAGAACAAACTTCAACCGGCTGATGAACTTAGTAACAAAAGTTACAAAATTAGATAAGTAAAATATATTACTTATGCCAAGGGCAATATTTACACTTTAAAAAAATAACTGCCTCTAGTGGGATAATAAATTAGAATTATTGTGAATTCAAAAAATAAAATTTTTAGTTTTCAAATCATTTATTGGAACATAATTGTAACATTTATTTTTTAATCAAGAATCCAACAACTTTTCATCATCAAAATCAGCCGCAAGAGGTTTTGCATTATATCAATTACACTTCGTAATCATATATCTCTGAACATATTATTTATAAGTAGCAATTATTGAAGAAAGAAAAAAGAAACAATTTAAATTAGAAAATGTTTAAATAATTTGGTTCCTATTTTCATTTGTGTAAAATGAATATACAATATTTTTAAATTAGTACCACAGAATTTGACCTTTTTATAATTACTGTACTGACTCACATAACATGAAAAACCAAACCGATTTCAGTAATTTAAAACTACCTTTCTTTTAATTTCGTGCGAGGAACTAAAACCTATTTAATTATTAAAATTTCTTATCCTTCAAAGTATGCTTAGGATTTAATAGTAAAAATCACTTTAAGGGGCTTACAGTAGCCAAATAGGGCGACCAATTGATTTAACTTTTTAAGTTCTAAAGCAGACCAATGTTTAATAACATAGATAAAAGAGAAGAGATTTACATCTAAAATATCTGTAATATTTATTGAAAGAACGTTTACTACTTATAAAATAAAAATGACTACTTGTGACAATTGTACTTGCAAATAACTCTACGTAGCCTTCTAAATGCCACGCCTCCAATAGTGCTTTTATATCTTCCTCCATTATGCATATATTACACCGCAATCAATAATATAATAAATCACCACCCGGCCCAATTCTTTTATTTATTAAACCACTCACTAGCCGGCAACTGCACGTGCACTACCGATAGTCGATACAAAATATAATATGACGCAATAATAAAGCGCTTACGCACGCCCGCACGCGTCTTTTTCACCCCCCCGAGATACCTTATTTTCGACTTCTGCGCAGGAACCGTTAGCGCTCGTGCCGCTACCTTGACCTTGTACCGCATTTTGTCTATTTGTCAGGTACAGATTACAATGTATATTTTCATTGTTACAGATGCATTATAATTTTTACAAAACTATTTGTATTATTTATGTTTCGTGGTTAATCAAAACGATTTAACAGTAATTGTTACAATATCATATTTAACTAGAATCCTATGACAATGTTTACAAGTCACTTATTTCATGATACGATATTTTTATTTATCTGAACCCGTTTTTCGTAGATACAACAGGTTTTTTTTTTACCAAACGTTCTTGTAGTATTGTAGAAAATCTTTTTTTTCAGTGTGTTGGCGCACACATTACCTTAGTTACATTATAATATTTTTTTGTGTTCTGTCAAGTTCATCAATCTTATCTACAAAAAGAATGTTTTAGATAAGAAAACATTCCTAATACTTAAGTAAGAATGGTTCTATTTGCTTTTTTGTTGAAAAATAGTCTTTAAATTGTATCAATTTATTTGGTCATCGACGACACGAGACATCGTGTCATCTAATCGGTAAAAATTGCAAAAAATCATGTCATATTATATTTTTGTACACTATTTTAATTTCTCGAAGTGGTCTGTAAATATCGCAACACTGTTTATCGATATTATCAATAACCTCATGTTTTGATAACATCGCAATTGCATTATTATGAAATAAATAATTAAACAGAAGTAATTTATCCGTAAACTTATTATAAAAATGAAAAGCAGTTCGATTTTGACTTATCGCTTATTCTGAATGAATTTGTTATAAGAAGCATAATATTTATAAAACATTTTTTTTGTTGCCAAAAATGTCTAAAAAACTGTTGTTATTAAATCAAATAAAACTTTAAATAATTTTCTTAAAGACAAAATAAAGCATAATAGTTTATGTTTTTAGATTTTAGCGCTTCAATACAACAATTATGTGTTGATCTCGTTCACAGGGTTACTGGAACGGCCTTTTTTCCTATCTATGCAATGGTATTTGCTAATATAATATTTCAAATGCCTCTTTTTCTGCGTGGAATTTGTCAATCGTTTCATTCTATTTTTACAACCGTTCTCTGTAAATTTCTCAAGTAATTTTGCTCCAGCTTTGTGTGACTAACTGTAGTTTACCGCAAATCGTCGTCTAGATCGTGGTTTATAACTTTTAGTAAGTGAAGCATAAATTTGCGTCTATTTTATTTTATAAGTGTTCAGTTCTACAGTCATTGCTGATAAACCAAACCAAAAACAGGATATTCTTTACGTGACCCGCGAAGTAAAAGAAGTCATGGACATCAACATAGTTAATTATATAGGATTCTGTATATAAATTCATCGTTATTATACTTATACCTACCTTATAAAAATTACTTGTAAATGAATATTTTACAACATTTATGTTTCAAACATTTTAAAAAGCTTCAGGTATTAAGGCGTCGTGGCCTGACCCGTCTTCGTAGGAATTTGTGTTTCTAAGATATCGCAGTTGTTCTTATTAAAGCAATTACCAACTATAACTATTTCTAGAGTCAGTAATGCGCAACCTTTCAATGGGAGAAACGATTATATAACATCATTGTATAATGTACACGGTTCACACGAGACACAGATTGTAGAAGCTTCTCAAATACTTGAAAAACTATTTATGATAAAAAGATATATTATTTTACTTAAAGAATATATTATGTAACAGTACTACATATCTTCTTTTTGAAATAAGAAAGCTTTAAAAGTTTAAAGCTTGAAACCATAATTGTAGCTATGGTTTTAAAAATAAGAACGTTTCAATAAATAATGCTAATATCTGTACAGTGTATGCCTCAATGCCTAAAATTAAAAAAAAAATAACTTAAACGGATGCGATGCCTGATGTTGGTAATAAAACAAGTGTCACAATAGTTCAGAAGTATTAAATAAAAAACATTTAATAAAAAAGGCTCAAGAAACAACAGTTAATATATCCGCCAGTAAAGTATTATTCAGCTATTAAAGCAACCTATGTATTCATATTTTCACGCGATGTTCCTTATGTGGTAGTTAAAGAGATCTCAGCTATCAATATTTATATAAAATGATCGATAAGTATTTGTTACACTTGAAACTACTAATGCAACTAATATAATATGAACATGTTTGTCACATACAATAACTGAGTGTTGTTTAAATCCACATGCTTACGTTGGTTACGTGAGAAGGTCGCTAAAATTATCATAATACAGCTTCCTAAGTGTTAATTATGCATACGTGACTTAAACACTTGCGAGGCGACTGAAGATTATGTTAGGTAACATTTCAATATTTCATTTTTGAGGCAAAACAAAATGTCATTATAAAAAGTAATACCAACCTTTAAATAAAATGTATTATAATTTATATCTCTAGTGTACATGATATACTTTATCCCTTTATTTTTTGATTGATTTACTAAAAATAATTAGTTAATAAAAAGTAAAACCAAATAAAAGGTTTATTGTCCAAAATTTAAAAATCGTCAATGTCTTGACTTTTGCTGGGAAGGAAATTTTGGCAGTTAGCGGTTGGCAATACTGATGTCAACGGATTCACGAAATGTTGGCTTGAGTGACGTCACCAGCTGATACTGTGGTCGAGGCCAGCCAGATAAGCATACCAACAAAGGTAGTAACGGTCACGTCTGAACTTATTATGTTTTCCTTTTTTATAAAAATCCAGAACAGTGCAAAATATATTTGTGCAAGCGAACATTTTTTTTTCGTTTGTTATCCGTCATTATAACTAGCTAGCAACCAAAGACTTTTGTGCTGGAAAACATTTTAAAAAGCTTCAGGTATTAAATAAATGATTAAGTAAGAGTATTTTTCATATATCATACTTTATTAGGGGTTTACGCGAATTCTTGCCGTTTTGAATGCTGCTAGCAAACATGATCACGCAAGTATATTTAAAATATTTATAATTTATATGCTACATTTGAAAAAACTAATAGGTATTATAAATTATAATTATATAATAACTGTACAAACTTTACGAAACGATTAAACAATTATTACATCAATTAATATCTTCCTGATTTGAATATAGGGTTTATCAAATAATTTTATTATTAATAAAGCATGTATTGTTGAAATGTAAAAAATATGCGTAAACTTGTAGTCTTAAATATATACTACGAAAGTAATTCAGAACCCTGTTCTGCTAATGCGCTGTAAGATAAACTTTTCGAACAAAACAACAGGTCGGTACTAAATATATAATTCACAATTATATATTTCCCTCTGCAATTGCGTAATTGTGGAAAGCGAAACTAAAACGACGATATTTCAAGAGGGAAAGTAGGTAAATTAGACACGCTCGCAAAATTATCACTGGCCACTTTTAACGAACAAAAACAATGGTTATTCTATTTGACTGTAAAATGTGTTAATCAGTTTGCAATTTCACTTTTATTTTACTGAAAAAATCATGTTTATTTTTTGATTTTTCAATCTAAACTAACGAGGATCCAAGTTATTTCGTATAAGATTTTTAAAGTAATTAAACACTTCTAAAGGATTGAAATAGGGGATGAAAATATGTATGGAATTTATGTCATTTTTAAAGTTAGAAGAAACTTATTTTTTAGGCTTTTGGTTATATATAAATAGGTAAAAATTCAAAGTTTGTAAAAATTTTATGCTAAAGTACCTAGAGACGAACCCGAGCAAAAAAAGCGAGGGTGAGTCGCTAGTATTTTATATAATACATGGAGTTTTGTATGTCAATGGTAATATGGTTTAAAAGTAACATTACCTGAAACAACATACAAGATGGAATAAAAAATCTCCATTATTGCCGTGATTATTTTAATTTCCATCCGTATTTAAAAACCACTTAACATGATGGTATCACCAGAAGTAATATCAAATAGCCATTTTCAATTTTACACGTGGAATATCTTAAGAGATAATCTCAATATTTTTGATAGAATTGTATGTTTATCTAAGCAATTAATTTCATATTAGATCTCGTCTCTAAGATTATTAGTAATAATGCGTACGTGTAGCGTACTCTCTTTACTAGAACTAGTATGGCTCGTATAATGAAGAATAAATAAGAATTCATATTAGAATGTTTAACACTTTTTTATCAAATAAATATATGTACCAATTACACTCAGACGTAGCTTCAAATTAGGCTATTCGTACTTCGTAGGAAGATAACATTTTGAAAACGGCTTGACTTTTGTAAAATAATTGACTTGAATTGAAAGAATGCCAAAAGTAAATAACTTTAATAAGGTAATATGATTTAAAACTTGTTCTAGATAAGCTCATATGAAGATATAGTAAGCTACGAAAGATTATTAATTAAAGTGATATATTATAAAATCTCAAAACATTTGTAATACATGTAAAAAAAGAAGTTAATAAAGCAGCGCTACTTAAACCTAATGTTTTTTTATGAAAATGACACTATATTTTCGGATTTTGTTGCGGATTTATTTTGATTTTTATTTCCTAGAAGAGTGGCCATTATTACTAAAAGCATTTGAAACGACGGGAACCAAGAATCAATATAAATCCGCAACAAAAACCGAAAAGATAGTTTAATTTATACTATCAAATAAAATTTGCGTAAACCTAAGAAAGTTAAAGCAAAATAATATATTAAAAGTTATTTGGGTTTGAAAAGTTGAAACTGAATATTAGAAATAAAGTAAGTTAAAAAATCCAAAGCTATATTCGTACGAACAGCAGATGCGTATTCATTAGGTCAATTGCATTCAAAGGCACGCCAAAGGTATGAAAACCAGCGTGTGTAAATGTTACGTTAGTAATTATATATAGTGAATGCAACAAGTTAAACTTAGAAAAAACTTGGAAGTGCAACTTCATTACTATCCCTGTATAATTCGCTTTACACAAAAAAAATTGACGACTCGTTTGGCTCAGTGGGTAGCGACCCTACTTTCTGCGCCAGCGGTCGCGGGTTCGAGTCCCGCTGGGGGCATTCATTTGCTAATCACGAATGTTTGTACTCCAGTCATGGGTGTTTATATTTATAATATGTATGTATTTAAAATTTATATGTGTAGTATATCAACTATCTGGTATCCGCAACACAAGCACGTTAAGTAGCTTACTGCGGAACTAGATGGCGCTGTTGTAATAATGTCCCAATATATTTAAAAAATCCGATTATATTTCGTACTTTTTTATCGTCTTTATTTTTGCGTTTCTACATTTGTAGTTTCACAAATTCTTATCGAATTACGTAAGTGTTGCTGTAAAGTATAAATATTTCAGTTTTTTTTATATCTGCGATAATTATTCGCCTTTGATAAAAGGACAACGGCGTCTTTATCGACTCTACAAGTGAAATGAAGAACAAGAATATTTAAATAGAGCTAATTTATGTTAGCATGCACAGTAATTTGTGTTTTCACTTCAGCACGCATGTACTTAATGTTAATGTTTTGATTCTACGAGTTTTAAGTAATTTTGAGTTTCTTGATATTACAAGATTGTTTAATAAAAATTTAAACTAGATTTGAGTCAGTTCTCTCGTATTTTTAGAACGTTTGAATGTTAGTATGAGTACGCGGTAGGAAGAAATATTTTTCACAAATAAAATTTGAATTGATCCTGTCTAATTTAAACGGTATTTAGTCTTTATAAGATTGTGATATTTTTATGATTTTTAATAATATTGATTGTGGAATTGCGTGTTCAGGAGCAACAATTATATTTTTGTATGACACTTGTTCTGTTTGATTCTTTAAAATTCGTTTAGTTTTAATTTAATCCATATAATAGCAAGCTTCAATAAAAAAAGCAATATGAAGCATTTTTTCCATTTTTCTTGGTTTAAATTATCCTTTACGCTAATGAACGGACACGAACATTAATAAATTTAAAAATAGCTTAATATTTTAAGAAAGAACTGTACATTTCTACTATTTCTATTTTAAATTATCGAAAAGTAATATGTATAGCAATAAAGGCGAAACTCACACGTATAACCTGTCTGTTACCAATAATAGGATAAAAATTAAGCTGAAACAAACGAGTGATATTTCAATAAGCCATCCAGGTCGATAGCCTGACTTAAATTCGTCCTATTGCATTAACTAATTTAAACAGAAACATATTTACGTGTTTCAAGTTTGACCGCCAAATAACATACTGATAATGGCCTTGGTGAATGTTTATACTGCATCGAACCCTCCGTTTGCATAACATGTGCCCTATATCTGACTTTGTCTGCCCGGTACAAAGCAGACATCTATTATCGCGAACATGTACCTATTTTCACAATCTTATACATTACGCCGCGCTGGTAAAATAAGATCATTGAGTTATTATTACTAGAGTAGACGCCGCGAACAAAATCTGTTCGCCACTAGCGGCCGCCCGGGGCGCGGGGGAGGAGGCGACCGCATCATAGATTACTATGCAGAAGGGACACGGACACTTTGTTTATATTCTGCCTAATGAGCATACAACTAATTATTTTAATTACAATTACTTTTTAAGCTATTGCATAGATTCTATCGCGGGCTTTGAGCGCGGCGACCGAATCGAGAAATTCCGTAACGAAAAAACCTAACACCAATAAGGTTTTATATTCTGTAAATACAATAGCTTAATAAAAAAGTATATATATAATAATATAAAATGTTTTATATGATAGGGAACTACAAAATAATTTCATTATCTGTATTAATTAACATAGCAACTCGATATTGTCACTTCTGCGTAGACCTTTTTTTTACTCTTTGATTTCAACAATCATGGCCGCCGCCGCATGGCGCGTCGGCATGACTTTAAAATTATACAAAATTATTAAATTAAGCGTGATTAAACGAAAATGCAGTAAACTTACGCGTGAAAAGTCACTCCTTGACTTTTATTTGATTTTCCTGAACGGTTTGTACAGTACCTCACTACACATGACGGCATATTTAGACGTAATAATTTTTACTCCAATGCGTCAAGCTACCGCAGCCGCTCGGCACAGACTAAACGCGTATATGCCGATCGGCCTATACAGGTGTTTGAATAAATCTAGTTGAGGCGCCCACTCTATACGTAGTAATAATAACTCAATGAATAAGATACGCTATAAATTATAATGCTTATCGTTTAAGAATCTGTCTACTGTACTCGCGCTGAAAAAACCGTCATGAGAAGGCATGGTTACTTGCATGTCATTTTAGTTTTTATTATTTTATTTAAAATTTACCTTCTTGTCAAGTGCGCTATTCCTGTCTCCAATTATGTATGCGGTGTTTATCTTTTTAAGTTATAAACCGTAAATTATCATTGTATATTATATAAGTAATCGTGTATTGTGTACAACCTTTGATTATATTCATGTCTAGATAGAGTGTTGCGCTGCAATTGCAATAAAAATAACAGGCCAAATTTGAAAGCGGAGTAATACGCGCGCGCATCACTGGAGCTCCAGCTCTTGAATATTTCCCAGATGGAAGGGAAAAAAATATTGTTTAGATTTTGAGATACTTATCTATGATTTATTTTAAATTTATTTAATTATGTTTTTTTCACATATTAGAAGTTTGTGCATAATTAATTAATAGGTTAAATGTATTTGTAATGAAAAAGATATTGCTTTTGAAGGTAATTTATTCTTAATTTAAGAATATTAATTTTTAATCATTATTTCGTAATTATTTATCAAAATATATCCATACCCATCGAAATGTACTTTTTGGATCATGATTAAACATTTTTTTTAAAATAGCTAATGCTCACATGGGAAATTTTACATTCAATTACAATTTACAGGTCCTGTAACCTGTAAACATGCCATAAAAAAGGCGTATCATCTTTTGTCAAAATTAAACTTTAATTTTATTTAATTACACCTTTAAATTTAATTTAATTGTTTCTTAATAATAGTTATTTAAAGTTAACTTACAACAAAGCTTGGAATTCAACAAAGTATACCCTTTTCCCGTAAGTACAAAAAAGTCTCCATCAGCTCCCTTAGATGCTCCATTTCGAAGTTATGGCCCGCACGCTCAAGTACCACTGACTGTATTTCTGACTTAAATATTATACGTAAATATTAAAGTTTGTGTTTGGATGTTTCTTACTCCATTACATTAGAACAGCTGAATGGCTGGATATAAATGAAAGGCAATTAAGGCATAGAGCTACAATATGTTGTCTGGAATACTACATAGGCTATTTTTTATCTTGGAAAATGTACGGCTCTCGTTGGCTAGATCTGTTTTTGTTTTTTATTAAGGACGACCCTGAGCGAAGTGAGCGGGAATAACTAATTGATGTTATAAACGAGCTAATTTTACGTATTTTATACACGTTGTGGTTGCTTCATTTATTAGCATTTTAAAAAAAATATCTACGTCTTCATTTTACAGGACATTATAATACTCTATGTATACTAAAAACAGTTCACGTTTATGACCCGGTTTCATGTCTTTCACAATACATAAGGTCAAGTGTAAAATCCTTTCTATATTGCTTAAGTTATCGAATTTGCTTATAACCTTTTACTGCACTGTGATTTTAATTAGCATCACGACTTCGTCTATATTGTTCCTCTTGATTGTAACTTTTAAATCTGCAAGGATTTAATTTATTGCTAAGTTATATTTCAAACTAATGTCGTCAATAACTAATTACATTAGTGTCAATAAAATATTAAACGATGTTGTTGTTATGAGTAAAAGGATAATTTTATAAGTCATAGCTTAGTCCTCCAAGAATTTCCTTTACTTATTCCATGTACGTCAGGTTCGTGAAGCAAGGTCGTGATGTCATTTTCATCACATGTATGACTATTGACTATAAGCTGAGATCACCAGAATATTATACTATATACGAGGCATAATAAAATAAACACTATAAGGTCAACAGCTGCAAATGTTAAAAATTAGTCTATGAGTCAATTTATTTCTAGAACGTTAAGAGTATGACTAGATAAGATTTCTTGTGATTTATTTACAATATTTGTAATATTCTGGGTAATATTTAAGTAAGTAAATAACCTAGTAGTGTAGTCTTGGTCCAGTCATAAAATGTGTAGTTAGTGTTTCTTTCAAACTGCTCGTCAAAGTGCACAACAGGAACCCCGCAATGCCGGATGGAGCTAGATTGTGCAATTGTCCACGCCTTCCGACTTCCGGAAGACCTTTATTTGACCAATGAATCGTGACTTTGTGCTTTCGTGTATTTCAAAATTCTAAACAAAATAATTGGCGCAAAAATAGTATAGCAAAAATTAGAATTATAAAGTACTTTAAGTTGAGTTTACTTTGTTAAATAACGCTTTCGTTCAGCATTTAGTGTCTGTCGCGCACGAATTGTGCGGAAGTGTTCACAGCTATGCGGATATTTTCATTTTGACCGAAACGAGCCATCACGCGATTCTTTCAGGAACGAGTAAAACCGAATCCATTTATCAAATTCTACGCTCGCCGAGACAGTCGCTCCAGCAAAACATGCGAGATCTTCATTTATTATTATATCACACTAATTGTTGGCTTCACACTTTCAGTTCATTTCGTCCGTAAAAATTCTAATTTCGTTTATTTTTGTATATTGCATTATTTTACTTGGCATTCTTGTTGGTATCTTTTTTTCATAAAAATAGGCTCTTGATAAAGACTAATTTATCGTGCGCCTTTATACGAAAAAATATTAATTAAATAAAAAAAAAGGAAGTTAAAAGTTACATACAAAGTTCAAAGCTCCGTTTTTTACTAAAAAATAAAAATACAGATTCATACCAATTTCAAAGCATGCACCCATATCCCATATCTGTGAAAATTAATTTACTGCGATTTTGTAATTAAATCCATCAGTGAGCGGTATTTCGTTTTAATATAACTTTGTACACATGGTATTTTAAATCTAAAGATATATAAACAGTAACTAAGACATATTATAAGCGTCTGGAAAGGAGAGACGGGTAGCAAGTAATTAGAGACCACACTTTCACGGTCTGTAAAGTTGGACCGTGGTCAAGTGCTGACTTTTCCCGACGCGGGTCAATGATCTGAGATGCTAATCGAATATCTCTTCGAGTTGAAATGCGATAATCTGATGATAGTGCTAATTTTTATCCTTATATAGATATTCCTATAAGTTCTAACCTATATTATGTATATGAAACGTATTTACGAGTATAACTAGCAAATCTGGCTTCGCTTCGCTGGGCGTAAATTAAAATAAATTAAACGGTTTTTATAATTTCAGAATAAACTAAAAGTAGCCTAAGTTACTCCATATAAAATAGCTATTTGCGAGTGAAAGTCCCGTCAAAATTGGCCCAGCCGTTTTAAAGATTAGAGGGAACAACAGACAGACAGGAAAAAATTAAAAAAAGTTTATTTAATACATATTAGGTATATACTTTCATGTGCATTTAGCGAAAAGCTGTTAATTTGAAATAATATATGTACTGACGCCAATATTTGCAGGAAAACCGTTGCGATATAATACGTTTTGTGTAAATGAAGTATGAAGTGGAAATAATTGTATGGTTTTTTTGTAGTGAAACAGGCTAAAGTACTAGTCGGGTAAGCGCATGCGACAACAACTTTTCCTGCTGCATGGACAAAAATGGTGCGTCTTGCAATACAAGAGGCATTATATACTGCTTTCGTTTTCACGAAACTGAAAGTGTCTATATGTTCGGTAATGTCGTTGACTTGGATGTTTGTTTGTCACGCTTAGATGGTTCTGTAGCACTGTTTTATCCTATCGTGCTTAGTTAATGTTTGGCGTAGCTATTTTGTTTTGAGATACCTCGACGCGACGCGCGCCGTTATTTCCGAGTATTCGTTACGGCTTGTCGTGTAATCTTACTATTTCCTAAAACGTTGTGTAAATAAATCTGCAGAATCAAAAATATTTTATTCTGCACCAGCTAAAGGTGACTCGTTTAGAAAATATTTTGTATAAGGTATACAAAATTAGCTAATGATATTTTTTAATTGCTATATTACTTACAATCATGACATGATGAAATAGTGAAAATTGGTAATTTGTTTGACCAACTATTCAATAAATTTTAAAATGATAATATTTTGTACTTAATCATTAATTTGATTATTAAAACATATAATTAAGAGATTTTCTTAGTTGTTATGAAGTAGATACTATTCCGTATAGTTTTTTTTATTTGAATATTATAATTACAATTAAAAATCAGTAAAAAATGTATGTCCGTATACAGTCAATGAAAACATCGTGTAACAAAAAATATACTACCGAATTTGTAATACAAATGAATATTTATATCATAAGCTAGATATTTTTTTATTTGACTGGTTTTTATATGATATTTAACACAGACATTTGACCTGCTATTTATATGCAATATATTTCCGTCATAATGCAAGTAAAAACCAGATCAGAGAGATTAATAATTCAGATTGCATTAGAATCAATAGTGGCTGATTAATTTTCATTCAAATTACATCACGAGTTGTTCAGTCATAGCATGCAAATATGAGAAAGACGTGTATAGATTTCCATAGCCCAATTATGAACGTTGTCAAATGAATTGTTAGCAGTTTCTAATCTTAACACATTCAACGCCACTACTATTTTCTAAGAGTTCGTAGGGATGCCGCCTAAAAATTACTCAAGCACGCTGGGCGTGACCGCGGCACCGCTATAAGAAAATCGTAAATATTGACATTTGGTAATAGATTGTCAACATTTTATTCATTTGTATACAGCTGTGATATAAAAATGATTATTTTTATAAGAATGATTCTTTTTTAAAAAAAAACGTTTGTATACTGTTGGTAAACCTATATAAAAAAAAAGTACGTGCGTACAAAGTACACATGTCAGAAACTTCTTTATTTATAAATTTAACTCACTGTTTACACACTGTATAAATACTAATGATATTGTAATTTCACTTCAAAAACAATCCCTCACGATTACCAGCATGAGCTGCCACGTCATAAGTTAGGCTGTATATTGTAATACTTTTACTACACATAACGTCACATAAAAAAATCATCGACTTGCGGTGGGCAAGTTCCCCGACCTGCGCATCTTGACCGTCTGTGGGGTGGTGGCTCTAACTCTTCTCCGTCTCTGAGTGCCCGGTACTTGATTTACGTGCACGTTTAACAGTGCTTTCATACCCCCTCCATGGTAGCGTTAAACGTTTAACGAAACCTTGTTGGAAGTCGCATAAGAAGTTTCACTTCAATAAATAAATAAATAAATAGTATTTTTTTCTGATTTGGATTTGGAGGCAACTAAAAAGTTAAAGAAATCTGGCTGTTATTTCAAATTCAATACAATATTCTTATCCTATTTCAATAAGATTTTCCAATAAATATTGATCGGTTAGCGATGTACAAAAATAATTTAACGACTTGGACAGTTATGAATATGCCGATAAAACGAATATTCATCAAGTAAGGTAAATCGGCAATCGGTAAATCATCTGATCTCTAACAAATCCCGACATCGGTACAATTTCGGGATGGCCAATAAAAGTGGGAATTGATACATATATATTATATTATATTGCTTTTTTACAATGTTAAACGAACAACTCAAACTGACATAATCCAAGACAAATTCATAACTAAAAAAAAGGTTTTACAAATTTACATATTCATAAAAATAAAAATAACATTGACCAGTATCAACTAATAAATACTTATTCATACTACCTTTTTGTAACTACAAAATAATAAATCTGATTTTAGCCACATTAGCCCCGTTAGGGGGTTATTGTAACTATCACTCTCAGTTTCTAAACTTAAAGAGATATTGTGCTCAAAATCACTTATTGAAGAAAATGATTTGAACATTATATCTATGTAGGAAGGCTAGTTTCTGTTAAAAAATACTTTTTTTGTAAAAGAGTAGCTTTTTTTAAAAATATTGTGTTGTGTTGGGATTATACCTGCTTAGTATGTTACGTCGATTGTCGATAATTTCTATACATATAATATAACAGTAACTTAAAAAATCTGTACATGAAATATTTTTAAAAACATGACAAACCTAATGTGTATTGAATGTAGACTCGAAAACAACAATTATTAAAATTTTTGTCTGTTTATGTGTTATCGTTAAACACGAAAAGTACTGGACTGATTTAAATCAAATTTTGTGTAGCGATAACTTATTACTCGGGGTGATGGCTTAGGATACTTTTTATTGCAGAAAATGCTAACTTTTTACTCGAAAATAAAATAATTGGTTTTATTGAGTCGTTCCTGGAAAGCTAGCATTGGCTAAATCTTAAGAGATACGTCAAAATAAAGTAGCAGGAAATGTTCAGTCTTTAACAGACCTAAAAAAGCCTACAATATCAAATATCTATCTCCTAAGTTACACTTGCAATACCTATTTTTATCTGTAAGTATAAAAAACAGTAACTTAGCGAATCGATGTACGCGTTTACACAAAAAGTACTTAATAAATTTTAACTAAACTTCGTGCGCAAAAATAGATTCTTGAGATGGGTTTCTTCGAATGGGTTAACCCATTCGTGTCCACCGCACTACATTGCAACTAAAACGTCATGCCGCCATACATATTATGTAGTGAACCCACTAGCAGGGTCTTCGGCATGGGGTATGCGCTCTGCATATAACTATTACTTTAAAAACGATTTGACGAGTTTATTTACAAAAAAAACAACTAAAACTATTTACAAAATAAAGTCTGTTTTGGGACTATTCACAAGTCATGCGGACAAACCCATATATTTTTATCCTTTATAACATAAAACAAAACAATAAAGCTATGAACCAATTTCACTTACCAGATTTCTTATATTTATGAATATCACTTCTTTTTAATATTTGTTTTTAATATTCATGCTGATATTCGGCGAATATGTATATTCGGTAAGTACCTAACTATTCGTATTCGTTGCATCACTACCTAATGATAATATTTCATTGCATGACTGTGTGTAAGTATTAGTCTAAGAGCTAGTGAACAATTAGACTAACTGTCTGTAACGAAAGTTACAATGCTAAGAAAGTATATTTGATGTTTTATTTTTTATTGGAGAGCATTGGCATTAGGATCAGTCGAACGAACACAGAACATCTGTTCTGTGACTTTGGTGGCCCACCTTGTTTCTCTGGATGCCTTAAATGTTGTACCCCTAGCGGTCTGTGTTGTACCCCTACCGATTTGCTCCGATTTCCAGTACCTTGGTTCACTTGTTCAAAACGACGGCAATATTGACCGAGATTTTAATAATAGAATGAATGCGGGATGGATGAAATGGCGATAGGTCTCAGGCATTATATGCGACCCACGAATACCCATTAACCTAAAAGAGAAAATCTATAAAGTCGTTAGACCTGTAGCATTGTATGGTTCAGAATATTGGGCGGTCAAAGGGATGGATGAAAGAAAGTGCATGCGACCGAAATGCGAAGAAACCGAAATGTTGAGATGGATGTGTGGTGTGACTAGGGATAAGATAAGGAATGAATATATAAGGGGATATTTGAAAGGAGTGCCAGTAATAGAAAATATTAAGGGGCTGGCTTGGTATGGACATGTGATGCGGAGGGAAGAAAGTCATATAACAAGGAGAATGTTTAAAATGCATGTTATAAGAAAAAAAAGTTGAGGAAGACCGAGAGAGAGATGGATGAATTGTGAAATAAATGCGCGTAAAAGAGTTTTACGTTACGTTAACGAGTCATTCGTTAGAGGATAGTGAAAGAAAAAGACATGTTGTGCCGACACCACATAGCATGGAAATAGGGGCAGGAAGAATAAGAAGATTATCTATAAATTGAAGAGCGTTCTGGCATTTTTTAAAATGCAAAAAATATATAACATTCTCCCACAAAGCTTCAATTTTAATAAGTCGTAATTTGCATATTATGTCTAAGTGTAAAAAATGACAACCTATTCTTAGGGTGCAAATATATAGGTACTACGTAGGTATCCACGCCCTCAGCTCTCGGCATAAGACCCAAGCCGAGATCTATGACAGCAGAGGAGAAAGAAGCCATATTCGAACCGATGAAGACTGTGGAGGAAATCAAAAAGAAAAGCAAAACTTTTTTGGACAAGATAAAATTAAGTTTGTAATTATCTGGAAACATAAAGCGCACCATAAAGGATGATATAACTCAATATTCAGAGGGACTCTTCGATTTGGTTCAACAATGTATTGTAATGAAGGCAAAAGAGTACGAACAAGCATTATCATCAATAAATCTTGAAGACACAGTCATAGATAAAATTGCATACGACATCGAAATGCACAATAAATTGGGAGCAACCTTAAGTAAACACGTATTAGAATTTACAGAAAAATTAGAAGGACACTTCGAAACTATAAACAAGCGTTTACTAGACACAGAAACAAACAATATAGAAAGTGGAAAACCTAACATAGAACAGTATGATAATAATTTAAAGGAAATAGCAGACGACGTTAAAACCCAAAAAGCCATATCAGAAGAGACCCACCAAATTGTATTAGACCTGAAGGAAGAACTTAAAGAGTTGAAGGAAACAAAGAACATACAAAGTGAAAAAACTAGCAATAAAAACCAAGACAAAGAAGTACAAAAAACTTATGCTGAGGTAACGGCTTCTTTACAACATAAACCCACCCTCTGCCTACTTGTAGGTACGGAAGACTCGATCGACACAAGTGAAGACGTTATCGTCAAAGTAAGGAAGGCACTAAAAGCCAAAGAAACCGGGCTCCAAATCTCAAAGTTGAGGAAAGTGAAAGACCAAAGAGTCTTAATTGGTACAGAAAATAAGGAAGATTTCGAGAAAATAATAACAGTGTTTAAGAAAGAGAAATTCCGATACGAAGAAAAAGCAAATAAAGACCCGCTTATTATAATAAGGAATTTAAATAAAGGCATCACGGACGAAGAAGTAATAAGCGCATTAAAAGTGCAAAACGCAGACCTTACAAACGACATACCAGAGCAGGAGTACAGGGCCAAAGTGCGACATAGGCGTAAAGCGAGAAACCCACAGGAGAATCATGTGGTACTTCAAGTATCCCCTCTCCTGTGGAAGAGACTAACTTCAGCGGGGAAGATCTACATCGACATCTTCCGAGTGCCTGTTTTCGACTTGTCGCCTCTAGTGCAGTGCTCCAGGTGTTTGGAATACGGGCATGGTAAAAAGTGGTGCACTGAAACCGTTGACCTGTGCAGTCACTGCGCAGGTCCTCATATGCGGGATCAGTGCCCCAGCAAACTGGCAGGCGAAAAGCCAAATTGTAAGAACTGCCAGAGAGCAAAACTGCATGCGACGGACCACAATGCCTTTGACACTGCTTGTCCAGTGAGGCAAAAATGGGACGCTCTCGCAAGATCCAGCGTTGCCTATTGCTAATAGACTCAAAAGAAGCATCAGACATATTAAGCGAAGAGTATCATAAGCATACCGAGGAGTTAAGAAACAAACTTAATTCCTGACGCATCGTCGAAAAAGCTACAGTGAGCACCTCAGGTACTCCATCAAATCACATACACACACTAATACACATTACACAACCTTTTACACTTACACACACACACATACATTCTCGCAATATTCGACATAGAGTAAGTAAGAAAATAAGTACTGCAAAAAAAAAAAGAACCAGAAAACAAAAGTCAGTACAAGGTAGTAAATAAGATATTATCTGTAAGAAATTTAGTATATATATATATATATATTATAATTAATATATATTATGTACGTTAAATGAAATTGAATAGAATAGTTGTATAAATACTCTAGATAATTATACTATAGACTTAAGATTGTATATGACATCTTGTATAAAATTGTTATAAATCACGTACTACACATAAAATGCGTAAAGCACAAGTGTTGAAAGTGGTGTATTATAAGCTATTACATTGGCACTCGAAATGTTTCCACGTTGAATTGTATTCTTTTATAGTACATAAATAGAAATAAGATTTATTGTAAAATAGTATTATGTTCCTATAGAAATTATGTAAGTAAAAATAACAACGCTCCTACTCATATATTAATAGTTTAATCCTAGAATAATTAACAAATAAGAAGTTGCATCCTTGCGCAAACTGTATTAATAAAATAAAAATTGTAACGCAAAATGTGACATATAAAAGTGAGATGTTAAAACTAGTAAAAAACCATAAAACCCTTCAGGTTTTCAAAAATTGTAAAGCAGTAATAAAAATTGTAAATCAGGTCTCCCCCCCCCCCCCCATAGGGAGGAATTCGGTCTTTAATAAAAAAAAATATATATATAGGTACTAGACTAGCAAAGTTGACATCGGGATTGTAATAAGTAGAAATGTTCCGGGAACAAGGCTAACGCTTCGAGGGCATGTACTTTCATTTGTTTAAAAAGTATAAGCATTTGCAGGAGTCTGTCAGACGAAGATTAGCCATCACGCTTGATCGGAGTGCGAGCGCAACAGAATTGTACGAGTTTTAACGTTAGAAAGAAAGGATATGATATACTAAATTGTTAAGGATATGATTAAGGCTTACTAAAATTGAAAATAAAATGTGTTATATGTAAAGTATAAATTTTTATTTATCTTAACAAATATTTACCATGCAAATTTCTTACTCGAACCGTTTTTATAGGTGTGTGAGGAATGAAAATACATAATAAAATATTATTATTACAGTAATTTTATTCTTCGGAAACGGGTTAGTCGGATGGTTCGCTGGCTCTCCTACTACATTA